>CM050651.1:75494240-76725906 GCA_027574665.1 Rhynochetos jubatus
CAGAGCAGCTTGAAACGAGCCCCAACGCAGTTGCTAGCGCTAGGCGAACGGGAGCTGAGGCTCGGTGCCAGTGTAAGGCTCTGCCTTGGCCCAACATAGAGCTGCCGCCTCCGTGTGCCATAACCTGAGCTTCACCTGAAACCGGACAGTGCTACGAGGAGCAGGAACTTATTCCCTGGACATAATGAACCTCTAGAATTAATGCACAGATTCACAGAGTGGTGGGGGTTGGAAGGGCTCTCCAGAGTCCAACCCCCCTGCCAGAGCAGGATCCCCTAGAGCAGATCCCACAGGAACAAGTCCAGGGGCTTTGGAAAGTCTCCAGGGAAGGAGACTCCCCCCTCTCTGGGCAGCCTGTCCCAGGGCTCTGGCACCCTCACAGGGCAGAAGGGTTTCCTCATGTTCAGGCTGAACCTTCTGTTTTCCAGTTGATGGCCATTGCCCCTCGTCCTGTCACTGGACACCCCTGAGCAGAGCCTGGCCCCACCTCCTGACACCCACCCATACATGCCCTGAGAAAACAGAGCTGAACCTTCCTCTAATTTAACACATTAAGAAGGATTAAAAACATCCTCCCTTTGCACACACGCAAGGGATGCGAGAGTCATCGCCTCTGCTCAGCATCTCCTGGGCGTACCCAAGGCTCCTCCACCGCCCGCGCTCCAGTGCGAGTTTCCAGCTTACGCGAGGACAAAACAGCCGGGCAGGAAGGGACTGTCACGTGCCAAGCCAAGCAGCGCCTTGGGGTTGAAGCGAGGAAACGACCCCAAGTCCCTTTCCTCATTTGAGCGTTTCGGATGTGGCAAAGAGCAGGGAGAGATGCGCTTGTCTTGACACTCCGCCAAGGAACCGGGGGCTCACATTTCAGACCTCGCGCCTCTCGCTCTGCTCGAGTTACAGCAAGAAAGTCGCTCTGTAACACCATTCTCCCAGAAAACGAAGAATTAGTAATATTGACTTGGGTTATAAGAGTGCCGAACGGCCCTGGCCCCCCTGGTTCAAGCAGCATAGAAACACCACAACAATTACACTCATATATATATTTTTTTTTTTTCCCCTTGTCAATTAGAACACGAACGCTGCAGAGCTGAGGTTCTTTCTTTTTCTTTGCACAGCACCGGGTACCGTAAGGTCCTAATCTTTCAGGCGTATCTGAACGCACACAAAGAGGATGAAAACAGGTACAGAGCGCTTAGCGTTAACACTGATTCCCACCGACACTTTATTTGATATCCACGTACGAGAGAAAGAGGAGATGCACAGCAGGAAAGCAAGGGAAATTAAACAGCGTGTGCGACCGGTAACACACGAAATCGCTCATTTTGCAAAAATAGCTGTAGACTCTTTTAGACCTAAAGCTGATGTGTCAGTCTCACTTCTTACTTCTTTTTCATTTTATCTTATTTACTGTATGAGTCTGTGACACCACTCACACTGGGGGATAAATAAAGCCAAGCCAGATTCCCTAAGCTTCCTTTTTTCCCGTTTTTACCAGCTGGTACCTCTCCCTGATCGTAGGTCCTGCATGAGATCTGGCAGTGTGCACTGGCAGCCCAGAAAGCCAACTGGATCCTGGGCTGGATCCAGAGCAGTGTGGCCAGCAGGGCGAGGGAGGGGATTCTCCTCCTCTACTCTGCTCTTGTGAGACCCCCACTGGAGTGCTGTGTCCAGCTGTGGAGCCCTCAGCATAAGAAGGATATCGACCAGTTGGAGCAAGTCCAGAGGAGGCCACGGAGATGCTCAGAGGGCTGGAGCCCCTCTGCTATGGGGACAGGCTGAGGGAGTTGGGCTTGTTCAGCCTGGAGAAGGGAAGGCTCTGAGGAGATCTTATTGCAGCCTTCCAGCACCTGAAGGGGCTACAAGGAAGCTGGGGAGGCTTCTTACGAGGGCCTGTAGCAACAGGACAAGGGGTAATGGGTTTAAACTGGAAGCAGGGAGATTTAGATGAGATATCAGGAAGAAATTCTTCCCGCAGAGGGTGGGGAGCACTGGGACAGGTTGCCCAGAGAAGCTGTGGATGCCCCATCCCTGGCAGTGTCCAAGGCCAGGCCGGAGGGGGCTTGGAGCAACCTGGTCTAGTGGAGGGTGTCCCTGCCCATGGCAGGGGGGTGGAACTAGATGGGCTTTAAGGTCCCTTCCAACCCAAACCATTCTATGACTCTGCGATTCTATGAGCATCGCACCATAGCGCTGCACGCACATGGCCACCAACAGCATCAGACAACACCCAAGAAGCTGCTGCAGCTCCCCATCCCCTGCTATGTTACACCTGTGCTAATGAGGAGTAAATAATAATAATTAATCAGCTTTCTTCAGTGGGCAGCAAGGTGTTCTGTATTCGCCGAAGCCACCGGCAACTCGGGGTCGGTTTGCACAAGCCCCTGCCTAGCGAACGCCGCAGTACTGCGAACACCGTATCGACTGGAAGAGCCACTCTGTGGTGTAAACTTCAAAGCACCCCATCCTGCCCGATCAGGAAATCCTTTGCAGGTGGCAGATGAATGAAGCTGGAGGGGACACTCGCCCTCATGGGTTATAGCCTGTCTCCTGCAGCGCGTGCCTGGGCTTGACGTCACCCATCTGAGCAAGGAAGAGCTCCTGTGGCTCGCGGGCTGGATCCAGAGCCAGCAGATGCAGATAAATCCTCAGGGGGCCACGGGTGCCCTGGCTGAAAGGGTTGCATTAAGCCATGCCGACACACGATCGGAGCTTAGTCCCTCTGAGCTCCCACCTCAGTTTTCCTTCCTAGCATAGCAGCATATCCTCCGGAAGGAGAAGCCCAGCTCCCTCTGAAGTCAAGTTCCCCGCAGGCCCCAGGGGAATCCCGCAGGTTTAGGAGAAGCAGCCAGCGCCCAGTGCTATAACCAGGCCCAGCAGCACGGTGATGGGGGGGCTTACAGGTGCGCGCCGCTCACACGAGGCCCCTGCCAGGCAGCCACAAAATCCTGAACAATCTTCCAAGCTGACGCACCCAGCAGCGCCTTCGTCTGGCTGTAAACATTCCTGGCTTTAACCAACATGTCAGGCATTCCTCATGGATTTGAGCCAGGAAAAATGGGGTAGTTCCCAGGCCAACAAGCGGTGTCCAAAATGGCTTTTCCTGTCTGTGACACAGAGCTGGCACCACCACCTTCATATCTGAGGACTTTGGCTGTCCTGACCCTCCCAGTAACTGTGTAGCAGAGCACTGCTGTTACCCAGGGCAGGAATATGACCCAGGAGGCAAAGACGCTCGGGCAGACCGATGACAGAGTGCGGACAGGACCCTGCCCCTCAGCTGGAATCGGGTGTCATCCGCTTGGTCACTGGTAAGCACGAAATGTAGGAAGATTCCCAGTAAAATGTAGTAGCTAAAGGCAGACCGTTCCTGAAATTCCTACCAAAGCAGTGGCAATACCTGTTCTGTTTCCATCGCCTTTTCGGCGTCCCCTTTATTCCACGGAGGCTGCTACAGAGTTAACAGCTAGGAATTGAAAACGCGGGAGGAATACTTATGAGCAAATCAAGAGGACAGTTCTTTAACTTCTTGAAGGTTTTGGGAACAAAACACTGGAAAGGAAGACTTAGCGACTCAATTCCACTCCATTAGAGGGTGAACCATTTCTAAAAGAAGAAATAATCATCAGGATGGAAATAGAGCAGTTGAGCAACAGGTCTGGAAGGGAAAAAGTGAGGGTGAAATTTTTCCTGCTGAAAGCCTTGCAGCAGCCTTGTCCTACACTTTATTGGCCTCTAGTGGAAAACAGGAGCTGTCTTGCAATCACAAGACTTCATTTACAGAGCACAGGGAAAGACGCACCACTGCCCATACAGAGTGGGAGTACACGCCTGAGGAAGGAATGCAAAGCGTGCCACTGGAAAGGGCAACTGTTCTGCACCGGCTACATACACGGGCTTGGTATTTCTGCTATACAGGGAAGAGAATGAGAGAAATATTAGTTCTTTTCTGCATATCATAGAATCATAGAATGGTTTGGGTTGGAAGGGACATTAAAGATCATCCAGTTCCAACTCCCCTGCCATGGGCAGGGACACCCTCCACTAGACCAGGTTGCTCCAAGCCTCATCCAGCCTGGCCTTGGACACTGCCAGGGATGGGGCACCCACAGCTTCTCTGGGCAACCTGTCCCAGTGCTCCCCACCCTCTCCGGGAAGAATTTCTTCCTGATATCTCATCTAAATCTCCCCGCCTTCAATTTAAACCCATTACTCCTTGTCCTGTTGCTACAGGCCCTTGTAAAAAGTCCACCCCCCAGCTTCCTTGTAGCCCCCTTCAGGCACTGGAAGGTGCTAGAAGGTCTCCCTGGAGCCTTCTCTTCTCCAGGCTGAACAAGCCCAACTCCCCCAGCCTGTCCCCATAGCAGAGGGGCTCCAGCCCTCTGAGCATCTCCATGGCCTCCTCTGGACTCGTTCCAACTGGTTGATATCCTTCTGACGCTGAGGGCTCCACGGCTGGACACAGCACTCCAGGTGGGGTCTCACGAGAGCAGAGTAGAGGGGGAGAATCCCCTCCCTCGCCCTGCTGGCCATGCTGCTCTGGATCCAGCCCAGGATCCAGTTGGCTTTCTGGTCTGCCAGTGCACACGGCCGGCTCATGTTCAGCTTCTCATCCCCCAGCACCCCCAAGTCCTTCTCCTCAGGGCTGCTCTTGATCCATTCTCCACCCAGCCTGTAATTGCAGTTGGGATTGCCCCGACCCATGTGCAGGACCTTGCACTTGGCCTTGTTGAACTCCATGAGGTTGGCACGGTCCCATCTCTCCAGCCTGTCCAGGTCCCTCTGGATGCCATCCCTTCCCTCAGCGTGTCACCGCACCACACAGCTCGGTGTCATCAACAAACTTGCTGAGGGTGCCCTCGATCCCACCGTCCATGTCGCTGATAAAGATGTTCAACAGTACCAGTCCCAACACCGAGCCCTGCGGAACACCACTCGTTGCTGGTCTCCACATAAGTTCCCATTCAGGTGTGCTTCTCAACTCTCTGCCATAAAGGAAATAACATTTCACCTGCAGCATCGCTACGTTTTTCAATATTTGGGCTAGAAGCTGCGAGCCATTGCATGTGCTCCCCTTGTAGCGCCCCGACTGCAGCAGTGTGGCTGTAAAGCAGACTCTAAAACGAGGAATGCAATTGCTACCTCTGTAAACACAGGCTCCCAAAATGCCTGTACGGAGCAGACGGTGACTGCGAGGGCCGTTCTGCCTAGGTATAAATTTAGTGATTCAAAACCCGTGGCTCCTGTTTCCATGGATATAAACAAGACGACAACTCTCCTCAATTAATTAAAAATACAAACCGTCATCAAAAGCAAGCATTAAGCAGGATCACAGGAGCAAACCTCTGGAACCGTAAGTCAACAGAGCGCAGTTGGCCCAGCACAGAGACACTGGATACCATGAGAGACCAGAGCTCTCACAGAGACAGCTAAAAAGCAAGCGCTGTCCCCAGCAGAACTGTGCCACCAGCAAGGCACAGGTACCCCCCGAGCAGGGAGGGGATGCAGATCGCTGGCGGATGCTGGCCTCCTTCGGCTGAGTATGAATCTCTCTGCATCCCTCCAACAGCTCTGGAAGCTTGGCTCTGTTTCCTTCCTCCTCCAACGCCTGCCTTCTGGAGCCTGGGGCAGCGTGGCAACGTTTGCTCCCTGGGAAACGGCATCCGTCAGCCTTGAGATGGCGGAAAGCAGATGGCAGCGCCATGCTCGGCACCGAGCGGAGCCCTTGGCTGGCGTTCAGCAGCGGCACGGCCCTGCATCCAGCTCCAAGGATGCGCCTTCCATCCTCTGCAGAGGCTTGGCACTCGGGAGCCTCGGTATGCAGGAAAAGGGAAAAGAGCAACAGGCACTCTCAAGCTGGAGAAAAAACTTCTCCAAACCGTGTTTTTGGTGTATTTTGACTGTTTTTTGTGTCTGCTCCTGCATTCATTTTACCAGGCTCTACGTTAGCCTGGGGTGCAGGGGCTTGCCATTACCAGTTTCTTTGGATGCTGAACTGCCCAAAAAAAGCAAACAAAGAAAACCCCACACCAAAACACCCCAGCAGCCATTCACTCGGAGGGAGATGATGTGAGCTAGGTACCAAATCTGAAAAACCCCAGTTTTGAAAGCCAAGTGCAGTCTTGTGGCTTGTTCGTTCTCGTCAAAAGCACTTGCATTCCCTGTTTACCTTCAAGGAGAGAAGAGAAGAGACACCAACGGCCAAACGCCACCACATTAAAATTTTTGGTCAATTCGGAAGGTCACACCACCCCCCTGTGTCCGTGCCAGTGTGAGATTTAACTGCCTGCAGGGCACTAAGTACCAGGCTACCTCTTCCCTGGGCTCAGTGCTGGTCCCAGTGCCTTTTTTTTCTGCAGCATTTAGCAGCATAACCTAAAGCAGCTGATTTTTACAACATAAATGTAAAATAATAAAGCACAGGACTTCGAGCCCAGGAATACTCAGGGCTGGCTGAACTCCCATCTGTAAATGCTACAGATTAGTTATGTTTATTTCCTTCATGAGGAAAGGGGAAAAAAAGTACAAAACATTATCATAGAACCATAGAATGGTTTGGGCTGGAAGGGACCTTAAAGCCCACCCAGTCCCACCCCCTGCCATGGGCAGGGACACCCTCCACTAGACCAGGTTGCTCCAAGCCTCATCCAGCCTGGCCTTGGACACTGCCAGGGATGGGGCATCCACAGCTTCTCTGGGCAGAAATTAAATTATTAAATACCATCAGTCTGAGCTGGAAATGGGCTTCGCTCTGCCTCCTGCACAGACTGGGATCCCGGGAGGAGCAGAGGGAAGCGGGTGCGATGGCGGTAGGACTGGTGTGTGGCAGCATCGCCAGACTGGGGCAGCACCAGAAGCACTGCCAGGTTGTTGAGGCACAGGAAGGCTTTCCCAGTGTCCAGAGGCAGCCAGGAGAGCTTTGCATACCTCATCCTTTGGCTTTCTTTGCACAACATAATGAACTCCACTTTACGGTCTGAATTCCTTAGGCTGCAAACCACTTGGCACTGGCTTGATATAAATTCTTTCAGTTAAGGCTGTGTACGGATAATACGCCGTGCAAAACAGAAAAGGAAAAAAAACCCATACAAATAAAAATCACACAATCCTTAACAGACAAGTTAAACCTCGTTATCTGCCGAGGAGCGAGGGCCTTATTTCAGTAACAGCTGAATCCCATGAGGAAGCAGTCATGGCAGTGCACCAGCAGACCACACACCAGCGCGACCAAGCTGCTTCCTACAGGAGAGGAGGATCCTTTTCACTCAAGATACTGAAAATACCACACGATAAAACCAACCCTGAGCTGCCAAAGACATGTAATAAGTGCGATTTAATCGTCTTTTCTACCGCCACTGGACAGCGTGGAGCTCCTGAGGCTGTTCTCAAGGCCCGGGTACAAGCATTTGCCGTTACACCCACCACATCTCGGGGCACACACCAGCACACAAGCTCAGGGCTGGCCTGGTGAGCCCTGAGCAGCGACTCCGTGGCTCACGGCACATGCTGAGCATGTAACTCACTTGCCACGCCTGCAACTGGGCTACAGTAAAACCACCGGCCCCTTCGCTTGGCCCTGGGCCACCGGAAAACCTGCCTGCTCCTGCTGTGAGAAAGCCAGCCGATCGGGATGCTCTTTAAGACCAGTACTTGGCTTTTTAGCTACGAAGATGGAAAAATTCAAGGCAAATTCCTTCACGTGCAAGAGAAATTCAGGTTCTGTTGGCCCCCTACAAATTGCACACCTCACCTGTTTATCGCTCCCTACCACTCCTGAAACTTTTTAGAGCTTCCAGTGACACGACAAAGCTGAAACGGCACATCTATGATCAGTGGAGGAACTGAAAAAGCACCACACACCCCAGAAAAAAGAACTGAGACCAAGATACCAGACAAAAAAGGCTCCTTACTTCCTAGAGGTTAGTGTTGGGTCACCACCGAGATTTTCCTGGAACCGCCCTCCTTCTGCGACGTTATGACCGAGTCCACTTGGCACGGGAAGGGCCCAGATTCTGATTCTTCTGGGTTAAGGCAGGTAAAGGAAAAAGATGCATTAAAAATCCTCCTGCTTATCAAAATACAGTGCACGATGTATGTGGTTATCACTTGGTTTCTGTTCAATGCACCACTTTGACCCAATTAACAACAAACTGCGATGGACTGTTCTGGATTCACAGATCCAGAGAGTGGTGGGGGTTGGAAGGGACCTCTAGAGATCACCTAGGCCAACCCCCCTGCCAGAGCAGGATCCCCTAGAGCAGATCCCACAGGAACAAGTCCAGGGGCTTTGGAAAGTCTCCAGGGAAGGAGACTCCCCCCTCTCTGGGCAGCCTGTCCCAGGGCTCTGGCACCCTCCCAGGGCAGAAGGGTTTCCTCATGTTCAGGCTGAACCTTCTGTTTTCCAGTTGATGGCCATTGCCCCTCACCCTGTCACTGGGCACCCCTGAGCAGAGCCTGGCCCCACCCTCCTGACACCCCCCCTTTAGATATTGATCAGCATTGATCAGATCCCCCTCAGCCCCCTCTTCTCCCAGCTGAACAGCCCCAGCTCTCTCAGCCCTCCCTCACATGGAAGGTGCTCCAGGCCCTTCCCCATCTCCATGTCCCTGCACTGGACCCTTTCCAGTAGCTCCTTGCCTTGAGATGAGGAGCCCAGAGCTGGACACAGCACTCCAGGGGAGGCCTCCCCAGCACAGAGTAGGGGAGGAGGAGAACTTCCCTCCACCTGCTGGCCACTATTCTCTTAATGCACCCCAGGGTGCCACTGGCCTCCTTGGCTGCGAGGGCACACTGCTGGCTCATGGCCATCCTGTTGGCCACTGGGACTCCAAGGTCCTTTTCCCCAGAGCTGCCCTCCAAGAGAACAGCCCCCAGCCTGTACTGGAACATGGGGTTGTTCCTCCCCAGATGCAGCACTTGACACTTGCCCTTGGATGAAAGCATCTCCAAAACACCACAGTGTAGGAAAGCAGAACGGATTCCTCGTGCCAGACCGCCAGCACAAGAGAGCACGATCCCACCTGGACAGTCGGGATGAGGAAAGGGAGTCCCCACATCCCTGACCTGCTGGAGGGATCCTGTGTGGCAGCTGACCAGAGCCAACCGGTGCCCAAGTCCTTTGTCCTCACCTTCTCACCTCCAAAAACAGTCTTGTTTCCAGAACTGGTTTAATATTGACGCAGACTCGCAAGTTTTAAATGCGGAACGACTCCGTAACACTTCACCTACAACAAAAACAGTGAGGTCCGATGAGGCAAAGATGCTTTAAATAGACCACCACCACCGAGAAACCCAGCAACACCCACCCAGCACTGTGCACAGCATGCTTGAGTCCAATTTGGATTTCAAATCATTCCTAGGGAGACTTATTTTTACTACCCACAGTAAAGATTTTTGAGAAAATGAGCTCGTTGCTGTGGAATTAATAATAGATCTATGCAGATTGATATTCCCAGGAGATAAAGGGAAAGGGAAAAATATTAAACACTGATGCTCCTGGCAAATGAAAAACTAATGGACTGTATTTTCCCGAAGGGATGGGAGGTGCTTTCATTTCATTTCACTCCGATGCCTGGGCGAGACCTGCCGTAACAGGTAACTCTCGGGGAGCGCCATCTCCAGCTAGACGGAAACACCTTGAAAATTTCAGAGAGAACGCGGAGGAGAGCACGCGTCATCACGTCCCAAACCGGAGGAGCACTGGATGGCCGCAACACCGCAGCAGAACGTGGCTCTGATTGTGATCGACCTGAAAAACCAAAGAATTCTGCAGCATTTCAACCCAGCGCCTCTGCGTAACTCGGGCAGGAACAGGGGGGGTTTGAGCTGAGCCACGGTCAACTAGGAGCTGGTTTTGTCAAAGCCAATCTGCGTTGGGCCTACCGTACAGGACGGGAGGAAACGGCCTCAAGCAGCACTCGGGCAGGTTCAGATTGGACATTAGGGAATATTTCTCCCGGAAAGGGCTCAGGCATTGGAGCAGGCTGCCCAAGGAGGTGGTGGAGGCACCATCCCCAGAGGGATGTGTGGATGAGATGCTCAGGGACATGGTTTAGTGGCGGTATGAGCAGTGCTGGGTTAACGGTTGGACTCGATTGATCTCAATGGTCTTTTCCAACCTGAACGGTTCCATGATTCTATTCTATGAAAAATATTTTGTTTTCAAACTCCTTTTAAGAGTTTCAACAACGCCAACAGAATCACAGACTGGTTTGGGTTGGAAGGGACCTTAAAGCCCATCTAGTTCCAGCCCCCCTGCCATGGGCAGGGACACCCTCCACTAGACCAGGTTGCCCCAAGCCCCATTCAGCCTGGCCTTGGACAGAACAGCTGAAAGATTTCACTGTTGCTGACACCCTTGAAGCCACTCAAGGTAGCACACATTATTTATAAATATTTACAAGTCAAACTCATGCAATTACCTGCATTTTCAACAACCCAGACAACTAGAACATTAATTTTTAAACGATTTAGAAATCAAAGAAATCAAACCTGATTTGCATTTTTTAGTATTTATTGATACAAAAGAAAAAAGTCATTTGTAACAAGCCACATATTTACAATTTACATTGGAGAAAGATCTTTTAAGATCAGTAAAACAACGTGCCCCTAAAACTGGGGTGTATTTCCAGCTGGATGGTAGCGACAGCGTTCTTCAGAACCCCTTTGCGTTAGATGACCTTCCGTTTGCAGGCGAAGTTACGGGGAAGAGCTCTCCGACAACACGCTGCTGCTCGCTGTCGGTCTAAATTATAAAAAGAACAGAAATTAATTCAGGTTAACACAGTTAAAGGCCTGACTGTGCCGTCGGATCAGGGAGTTACCAGACAGGAAAGCGGACCGAGTACGGATCGTACCGACAGCAGCAAGGACGTTGGAGCATTCGCCGACTCCAGTGGCAAATCAACACAAATACCGGTATCGCCTCAATTACGCCCCCAAGAGCCCGTTCGCCCAACGTGATTCAGCTCACAGCGGTCTCTAACAAACGTTCCTCTGCGCAAAGTTTGGAGGTGCCAAAGCCACGCCTGGTCGCGACACCGACGCTTGTTCCGCCTGGTTTATGCCACCTCCCATGCGCGATGCTCTGTTGTGCGCAGGCCCGAGAGGCCTCAGCAGGGAACGGGTGTGTGGTTTTCAGGCTGTTTTTATAAAAATCTGATGTGTATTTTAATTCGCTTAACCTCACGTGTAGACAAATAGTCCACAGGCTAGGATTTACAGTCCCAAAGGCCACACAAAGCTGCTGGTAGTAGGGAGAAATCCGAGAATTAAACCTGTTGCCAACTGAGAGCGGGACGTGTGATGCAACTCACCATGTCAAGGGTCAGCTGAGGACTGTCAATCCAGATGTAGTTACGTGAAAAATGCAGCCACTCGATCCTGGGTGGCATATTCATGGCTTGGAAGGGACCTCTGGAAATCATCTGTGGGTCACCCCTCCCACTTGAGCAGGGCCACGCAGAGCCGGCTGCCCTGCATTCAGATAAGCTCCTTCCCCACATACGAGCTTTTCTTCCGATCTCTTCTGTACCTTGACCTCGCCACCACAGTGCCACGAAGGAGGGTCACCCAGAGAAGCTGTGGGTGCCCCATCCCTGGCAATGTCCAAGGCCAGGCTGGATGAGGCTTGGAGCAACCTGGGCTAGTGGAGGGTGTCCCTGCCCATGGCAGGGGGTTGGAACTGCATGGTCTTTAAGGTCCCTTCCGACCCAACTCACTGATTCTAAGAGGGGGTCCAGCACGCACACAGACACCCCGGCGTGCTCTGCAAACGCACACTCCCACCCACGGGCAGCACGGAGATAGCTGGCTCCAAACTATGTGGACAGAGTCATTCCACATTGAAGGATATGCCAAAAGGAGCGTGGTCAGCCCTCAGCTGCCTCCGAGAGAAATGTAAGAAGCTGATCCTGAAAGGCCACCCAGCTCTTCCAGCTTATTCACTACAGGCTCCCCCTCAGACACTGCAGAAACATCAAAATCCAGGAAGATTATTTTCTCCTGGCATCTACCAGAAAAGCCAGGCAGCGAGGGGATGTGAGAGGGCCTAGGTGGCCACATCCGTACCTGCAGTGACGGGCACGTGCTGCCACGTCACACCTCTGTGCCAAAAGCAGCTGGTGCCACACAGCATTCCCGCTTCCCAGCGACACAAGGAATGAAGATGCAAGAGCAGGTGAACGCCCAGACTAGCCCACCGATACAAAATCGGGGCACAGCCTGACGGCAGAGCCACGGCCAAGTTGTGCCAAGGCAGAGGAAGTCACCACACTGAGTTACTGCTACAAGAGGAGCGAAAAGCACAACACTACGATGCTCTGGGATAAGTCCGGTCAGGAACAGGGCTGAGACGGATTCTTTTGGCACCGCAGAGCCAGCCTCAACAGATGGATGAGGCTCGAGGCCAGCGATGCAGGGCTGAAGCAGTCTCAGTTCTGCTCCTGCAGTCTGGAAACTGGCAGATGATGGCGATAAGAAACATCTTGCCAGTGAGATCCTAAACTGACTTTCCTGGGATTAAAACTACACAAAAGTCTTTCCAAGAATGGAGGCCAGAGGAAGCTTTGTGTCACTTGTCCGAGTGAGAAAATCAGGAGCTTTGCCAGGTCCTGTGCAAAGCTTGCAAAAAGGCAGCAAAGGAGCCTGCAGGCACAGGAACACCGCTGGAATAATTCAAATACCTGGAACCGAGCTAGGAAAATGACACCATCCTCGCAAGCGGCACAAAGGCAAAGAAGAAAGCTTCGGAAAGGGAAATGCATCCAAAAAAAGGCAAGAAATTAGTTTGGGCAGCAAGACAAAAAATGAAGGAGCAGATTGAAACCGGATACATGAGTGGAGCTGAATCGATGGCAGGTGAGTGCACCACCCCACCTGCCTGCCCAAGGGGAAGGGGGCTGGAGGGCAGACGAAAGCGCACCTCGACAGGTACATCAAGGGGACAACTGCCAACTTGCGTAGCAGCACGCAGTGCATCGAACTGGCAGCGCCTGCACGCGGAATTCCATGAAGGAAACTACTATCAACATTTTTTCATACATGAGGAGACCCCTTCTTTGGCGTTTCTGAAATAATTCAGGTTCCAGATAAGTGCAGCAAACCCAAAAGGTGGACATTTAAGCAAATTCTTAGCCAGTGCATGCGTCCAAATAATTAAGACAGGTTTTGTAGTTCATCGGCATCACGGTTCCATGGAAACGGGCAAGGAGGGGCACAGGACTGGGGCTGGCACCTCATCTGCAACCCTCAGCACCTTACCAGGGATGAGATTTGCAAGTTAAAAAGTCCTTCAGAAGAGGTGCTAAGTTATAGTCAGTACCCACAGAATGACTATTACAGCCCCTCCCTCTTCTTTCCCATGGAGAAACACAAGCGGTCACGCAGCAGGGGCGCGGGGCGCAAGCGACACAAGCCATCTCGTGACAAGGTAAGGGTTCCTGCGGACTGAAGCCGGGGTTGGCACTGAGCAAAACGAAGCTGCTCGGGAATTGCGATAACTCCCTCCATGTCCTCTGTTCGAAAGGTTAAACGGGATGCTCGGGTGGACTCGGGATGGCAGGATGGACATGGGATGCCACAAAATGAAGAGGCAAACGAAGTAAATATTTAGGTACTTTGTCTTTCAGACACAGCGGGGCTTCACCGCTACCTAAAATGCTGTTCAAGCCTGGCTGCCTTCTAATTCACTCCTGCAGCGACCTCTGCGCTTTACGGCTGAATTACCTTAACAGCGCCCGGCAAAGCTGCGCTGCCGGACAAGCAAACGTCTGCTTCTCCTAACAGGGAGAGAATCAGCCATAATACAAGTCAGAGAGCATTCGCTGGATGCCAAAAGGCCTCTGCAATTATCACTTAATTGTCCTTCATGGGCCAATACTGGGAGTCTCAGGCTTTCCCCTTAAGGTTGATCCCTCCTTCAGCACTTTTTCTTAACTGGCTACTTAATTAGCCTTCCTTCCTGCGCTTAATTGTAAATTTGTTTTGATTAATTAGCCTCGGAGCTGACTTGGCACTAACCGAAATATAGAAGTGCTTAGTCTTCAGCGTATGGGCTGCTGCATCCTAGGGGAGCCTCCTCTTTGTCAGCAATAAAATTTCAAGTTCAGATTGCGTTTAGAAAAAAAAAAACACCTTCAAAATTAACTTTCATTCCCCCTCTGTACTACAACACAAAAGTGATGATAACATAAAGGATAAAATTCGGGAAGTTCAGGCCTCTTATTCCGTGGATTATACACCACGTCCATTAGCCAAATCCTGCGGTTTTAGATAAGAGGAATTAATGCTCTTAAAGGCAAGTGATCGTAGCACTGCCCGGATCCCAGACCAAGCCTGCAGGTTACCAGCTGCATTCTCACAGCACCGACACCAGAAAGGCTGCCCTCACCGATGGGAAGAGTCACGTTCTCCTCCTCCAAAAATTACAGAATTTCACTGAAAACCCTTTGAAAACCCAGACAAGCCAGTCTGCAACACCCTGGGACACCAGGATAGCTCTACGTTACGTTTACACCTCTCACATCCCTCCTTTCCCTTCCCTCCCTCCGGCACGTTGGTCCCAGAAGACACCCGCACAGTGTTACCATGCATCTGCCCCCTTGATCAACACTCATTTCAGCTACCATACTGAAAACACAGCAAAAGGCAACTTCGAACACGGTCACCAAGAAAAAACCTAACAAGCTACAGAAAATAATGTGTTAACAGCTCCTTGTACTGAGAAAAGCGGCCAGTGCTTTATACTGACGCGCGGATAGTGGGAACGCCCTGTGGGGGTGGCTACGGCAAGGGAAGCAGGGCAACTGGCAGCGCAGCGGCAAACCCACCTGGGCTGCCACACCGTGGCAAGATACTGCTGCCTGGCTAGGCAACGCGGTCGTCAAAGTGCGTCACATCGATGCCCTCGTCCCCAAGTCAAGCCGCTGCAGAACATCAATGCCACCAGCCAGCGGATCAGGCTGCTAAGATTGCAGTGGCTCAGGTGGATCTGGACTGGCAACATAAAGGTGAGCTGTTCATGGCTAGGTGGGCCCACGACACCTCGGGCCACCAGGGGAGAGATGCCACGTACAGGTGGGCTCGTGACCGAGGGGTGGACTTGACCACGGACACTATTGCACAGGTCATTCATGAATGTGAGACGTGCTGCCATCAAACAAGCCAAGAGGGTGAAGCCTCTTTGGTATGGGGGGCGACGGCTGAAATACAAGTATGGGCAGGCCTGGCAGGTTGACTATATCACCCTCCCCCAATCCACCAGGGCCCGTGCCATGTGCTCACAACGGTGGAGGCAACCACCGGGTGGCTGGAAACACATCCTGTGTCTCATGCCACTGCCCCAGATACCATCCTGGGCCTTGAAAGGCAGGTCCTGTGGCGACACGGCACCCCAGAAAGGATTGAATCAGACAATGGGATGCATTTCCCCAACAGCCCAATGCACATTTTATGGACATTTTGCCAAGACGGTCCATAGACTAAGGGAATGATACCTGTGTGGGATGGGCTGGGAAGGGGGGAGCTGGTTAAGGAGAAGGTATCGAAAAGTGCGGGACTTAAGCATGACATAAATGGTATGAAATAAGGGGTGGAGAATGTGCTGGTTTTAGTCGGGACAGAGTTAATTTTCCTCACAGTAGCTAGTAGGAGGCCATGTTTTGGATTTGTGCTGAGAATGGTGATAACACACTGATGTTACTGGTTGTTGCCAAGCAACGTTTACAGTAAGCCAAGGACTTTTTCAGTTTCTGGTACTGCCCCTGTGTTCTCAGCTTCTCCACAAGAAGCTGGAGGGGACACAGCCCAGAAAGCTGACCCAAACTGACCAAAGGGACATGTCATGCCATCATATGTCACGTGCAGTATCTAAGTTGGAGGGTGGGCTGGGAATCTCTTGCTCTGGTTCCCGCTGCTTGGGGACTGGCTGAGCGTCAGTCAGCAGGTGGTGAGCGGTTGTATCATTTGTTTTATGTTCCATTACTTTCATTATGTATTATTAGCAGTAGTAGTAGTGGTGTTATTTCCATTATATAATATTGTTAGTATTATTAGCATTTTAAGTATTATTAGCACCATTATTTTATTTCTTTGATTTCAATTATTAAATTGTTCTTATCTCAACCCGCGAGTTTCCTTGCCCTCTCCTACGATTCCCCCCTCATCCCACCGGGGCAAGGGGGAGGTGAGCAGCGGCTGAGGGTTGCTGGGGTTAAACCACAACAGTACCCATTAATAATCATCCCAAATAGTCATCAAGAGTACTGCAACTCTTCAGCTTTCCAACTCAGAAGTCCTTACCTATGGAGCTGCAAAGAGACATCAAGAATCTTACTCGGGACATGAATGTGTTTTCCTGTGAACACGTTTAGATTGACATCTCAGCTGAACAGCCAGAGAAAGTAAACACTTGGCTTCTCTCAGCCCCTTGTTGCAATTACTGCCCCTCTTGTGCTCCAAACACAAGCCTGCTGAAGAAGTGCAAAGTAAACATGGTTTTACCACCTTTTGTGTGCGCCTCTACGTGGGCACGGGCGTTCAAAGCAAGCAAACCAGAAGGGGGCTTTGTGGGAGGGCTGAAGAGAACAGAGCAGCTCTGCACATGCTCCTTTTAGCGCACTCATTCCCTACTGACCTGCAGCCAACTGTTTCGACTGAGGATCAACTACTCTCTTCATCTCAGAACCGGACTGCGGGAATCACTTTGCTCGTCACATCCTAAATGAAGCTTTTCCGTGCAACACGAGAAAGGTTTGGCTTGGAGATCTTTGTGAACATCCACGAAGTGTCAGGATATTCTGAAGAAGGAACGGACCAGCTTGGAAAGACCAGGATAGTCAGTCACGACAGTTGCCAGTACCATTACGGGGCACGTTCCACACCTCAGTGAGATGTATTATCTGCGATCAACCACCACTTACAGCAAGTCCTGCATTACACGAGACACCATGCAACAGAGTCTGCGCATCAGCAGAAACGTAAGAAATGCTCCTCCAGGCTGAAACACCATTCTGGCTGTTAGGAAATGAGGAAAAAGCTCTTTAAGTTTACTGCGTTCCCCAAAGGTTAATTTCAAACCCCCTGCAGATACCCAGGTCAGCTGCGTATTCAAGGAGTAGAAGAAATCGTCTAGGTGCCTCAAGGGTTTGTTTTATTGGCGCTGTTTATTTTTCTGTAATGACTCAGCTCATATTCACCTCTTTTATGTTTACAAAGTTGTACAAATAGGGATGTGCACACGCATCGGACAGGTTTGCAGCCATTTTTCTACCGCTTTAAAGAGCAAAAAAAGCTTTGTTCAGTGAATCAGGACAGCTTCGTAACCAAATGAAACTGCATAAAGATTTGTCAAAAGAATCTACTAACCAGTAAAGTAAGTTTATTTCAAAGGGAGCCAAAGCTTTCAAGAATCTGACGTTTAACTGGGCTTGGACACTGTCAGTCAAACTCCTTAAAGCCTCTAGTTGTTACCAAAACCCCTACCACAGTTCGCATGTACCTGCTGAAGCAGGTGATGCTTTCCTGGCCAACTCTCCCAGTTACTGTTGACAGAAAGCAACGAATTAACACACTAAAGCAGCGATACCCTCCAGGAAGAGCATGTGGAGCACACAGGCCACAGAAAAGGCCACGTCTGTCACGACAACAATCCCAACTTCCCAGGTAACACCGGCTGACCAACTGGTTAGCTTAGCACAACCGGGCGCAGGTCTCTACGACTGTCAGAGGCCATGTGCTCAAGTGTGAGTAAAAAGTTGCACCATCTCAGCTGAATAAATAAGCCGTTACAGTCGATGAAATAATTTAAAAGCTGGTTTAAAAGCTGCAACAGGCAACTAACATTACAGAAACCCTACGAATAAATACTTTAGCTACAGAGCACAACACGCTCTGTAGAGGTTATTACCCTGGCATTTTACCAAGCTAAATAATTTTGCCACGTATCTATTTGAAACCACCACAGTGCCAGCGGAAGGTAGATTACTCAACAGAGTAGAAAATACGCCGATAAAAAGAATCACGTGTAGGCAGGAAGAGGAATGCTAACTCCTCACGTCTCACGGAAGGATTTTTTTCTGTCTTTGCAATATCCCGTTTGGTAAAGGAAAAAATTAGGCCGGCAAAAGTTCCCCACAACTGCTGCAGCCTGTGGAACACAGGGACTGTGTTCTGGGACTCCGAACGTTCTCCTGTACCCTCTCCAGCTCTATTCAGGCGAACGACAGGGAAACAAATTTTTTTACAAGTGTCGAGTTGAGGAAAATCATTTAAAGTGCAATCCAGACAAACGGTGAACAGCCCGGCTCGGCCCCTGCCGTGCACTGATGCTTTAAAAACCGACCTTGAGCCGTGGCTGCAGCTCATCCGCAGGCCTGCTGACCGAACGAACCTCGCAAGGTTCAGTGTCGAGTCCCAGTGTTAACGGAAGCTGCTTTACACGTCCTGCGCGAACAGAATTCAGCTGAATTCAGCTCCATTTGTACCATACTCCTCTGTCTCCGTTTCATAGACCAAACCCGGCCGAACGTAGAGGCCAGCCAAGGACAAACAGCTAGGCTTGAAGCCCCATCTAGTGACAAAGAGTGGAATTGTTGCTAAACGAAAGCAACGTCCCAGACACATCACCATCCTTGGCACAATCCATTTTCCTACTTATAAACATTTTGAGATGTAGTCCAACTACAACACGTTCTCTGCAAACTACACCAGATGTTTCTCCCAAGAAATCAACTAGCCAGGAAGCAACAAAACCATCCAGACTAAAAATTACACACTTTCCCAAATCCACCCTATTTTGTTGACACTCCCAGAATTTGGAAAACACACACAGGCATTCATGGCATGCTGACCTCGAACCTGCACTCGAACATCTACCTCTTTCCAGCCTGTGTCAGGAAAAGGTCCGCACACACGTTACTTCTCCTTAAGAAACCATCCCGAAGGACGTATTTCTCCCCGTTTATTCATGACCCGAAAGAAAATCCACTCAAACTCTCGCTGCCAAGTTGCAGTGGGGGAAGCCAGTGCCCGACACAAGGGCAACGTATCCCTTCCCGCCTGAGCCCACCGAACTAGGACGTCTTGCTGGAAAGCAGCAGCCTGCCCTCACCTCCGTCACAACATACACCCACGCTTTGCTTTAGGGCTGCGAGCTCTGCAGTCCAGGGCTTTTCACTCAGTAACGTCTGCCAGCCCAGCTGCAGACAGGTAAGCAGTAGGAAATCTGCAGCTACCTTCCTTCTGAACTCCCTGGCCATTAACGTAGCTGAGAACTGGTCTTGTTCTGACTTTCAGCGGGAACCAGTGAGCTGCTAGGCTCAGAGACCACCACATCCCTGCCCCGGAGCACTGGCAGCACGCTTGGGCGAGGAGCAGAGGATCTTTGGTCTAATGCTGCCCCTGTGCTGTCTTCCAAGTGGCCCATTTCCCGACCTCTGCAGGCCTGAGGAGCTGAAAAACTTACACACTAAACGGTTTAGTGGGTGGGATCCCCTCAAGCAGCGGGGACAGCATGAGTGCCCATCTGGCAGCTGGGATGGCTCCAACACAGAGGGGACAATATTTGAATTTCGCTGACCTTGAAGAGACCAATCCAGGTGCAAAATTTAGAAAAGCTGCCAACAAGCAGCTATTATCAGCTGTAACTAAATGACTCTTTGGTTTTAACTCTTAGACTTCTTACAAAAGTTGAGGCGGGGAAATAAAGGGGGGAAAAAGGTCCTTCTGTGCAGTCTGAGCTTTGACAGAGGAAAAACTAGATGGCAACAGGCACATTCCTCTGTTTCATCTTCTCAGAGCTGAGCGTGACCTGGCCATGAATGCCAAGAGGACACGTAACTTCTACTAAGTATTTCCGCCATCAGGCAATACAGGCACTAATCGTAGGAACTACGATAAAAAAAAGGTATCATCTCAAATTCCCCAGCCTCAAGGGTCTCTCACAGCAGCACAGCAATCTCCGCATCCGAGCCCTGTCACGGACACACACAGCCGGAAGCTTAAGGCAGGCACTTAAAGCCAACACATCTTTCCCACTTTAACTCTAGATTCAGCATAGAGATCATGGCCACGACTATTTACAAGGTCAATCCTCAAGTCCTTAAAGCTTGAGATTCCAATTCACTTTTCCCTATCTCCCCCCCTTCTCCATTAGCAGTGACTATGGAGAGAAAGCACCCTACCAGAATAGCTGGAGTTTATCCTTATCTTCGGCCAGAAGGAACCTCAAAAGGCTTGGGAGACAAATGCCATGTGTACCATCTGCTGTCTAGACTTGGCTTCTGCAGCATACAGCGTAATTACGCTGTTCCCAAAGGTCCTCATTATCCAGGAACACAGCGAGCAAGACAAAAGGAGATATTAAAGTAATACACTTGGCAGTGACCTATCGCTGTTACGCAAAATAGAGCTATCCACAACCTCCAGAGCTAATCCAGCCACAGCTTCCGTACGACACAGCCCAAACACTCGTACCTAGGAACCCCCATCTTACAATCTGAATCTGAAGCACTGCTCATACCTCTACTAGACAAGGAAGAAACGCCCGACATTAATGTATTAGGAGGCTGGACCCCAGCACAACGGCATTCCAGCAGCCCATCTCCTAGACAACCACAACTGGAACGGGAACAGCATGGGCCTACACTTAAACAGACATTACTCTAAGCAGTTGGTACTATCAGATGGTAGCTGAAGACATCACCACTTTTTCAAGCGCTAAGCATCTTTATCATTAGGCATATAAATACAGTTTGGAACAACGACGTGCTTTACCCACAAACTTCGTACGCGTATCTTTCTGCCTTTGGACGGAACAGAACAGGAAGTGATGCAGCGTGAGGCCCTTCAGTTTGACAGCAAACTACCGAGGTTCTTTTGGGTTTGTTCTTAACTCTTCTTAACTCTTCTTCAACTGCTCTGTATCAATTTGTAATTGGGCACGCTCCAACACTCTTTTTGTATGCAAACAGAACTTCAAAACATACAAAAACGTGAAAAGGGTTTCAGCAGAGTTTTCTGCAGGAAGTTCTTCACCTGTCTTTTTTGAGTTGCGTGAAGAGAAGAACACTTTCTTTGTTCACCACATTACGTATGTTATATCCATTTCCTACAAATAAAAACAGAGAAAGGGTTCTTTAGAAGCACCAGCAATTTTTTGAAGTCCTGTCTTCAGTCAAGTGTTATTTATTTCACATACTTTAACAGATATCACCCCCTGAGCTCGGATGCCACTCTTACAGGCATGTCACTGCATTTCAAAGAGGTAACAAGGAATACAGTTCGTGACATCTAATTTAACTTGCAGGAAGAATAAAGTGCACCTTCATTGAGGAGATTCTGTTACTGAAAATAATGTAACGGGGTTGAGCTCTCAAAACCCACAAGAAAACTTTAAGGTGAATGAATTTAATTTATTCCTCTAGAAAATCTCAATAAAAGCTGCACAGGGAAACTTACCTGCAGATCTTCGCTTGGGATGCACACACTAACATGACAACAAGTATAAAAACATCTTTTAGATGCTGAGTGTCAGGAATGAGCAACACCCCAATGTTGGATGGATTACAAGGCATCACAGCCGTTGCCTTGCCCATCCAGGCCAACTGGGACAGGCCATCGAGAAGGAGGGAAGAATGGAAATGAAGCACAGGTCCTTATGGCCATAGGGAACTCGCAGCAGTTTATGTAACCTGCTTTCCCAAAAAGCAAACTACAAAACGGTCTCTGCAGGCCCTTAAAATCTTAAGATTAAAACGCACACAAAAAAAGCTTCAAAGCATGAAGCATTAATTGGACAATTGTTCAATCAGAACTCACGGTGAAAGGTTAATGGAAAAACAAGCGGTAGCTTGGCGTTTTCCAACCCAGCCTCGTCACCAGAAAGCTGTACAAAAGCTCGACAGGCCCCCGAGCAGTCCGCTTCACAGCTACTGCCAACCCCCCTTACTCCTGTCTTACCCGCTGACAGACAGCTTCCCATATGGAACCCATCCCACTTATCTCAGAAGGGCCAAAGCAGAGGTGTCTCAACTCCCAACAACTCACATGAACTTACGACCTGTTCAACGAGACAGTCTGCACCTTCCACGTATCAAGGACAAAGCGTAAATTCCAGTGAACTGATCCAAATGGATTTTCCTAACTTGACGTAGAAAAACCAGCAAACAGGTGGTGACCAAAACAGTGACGTTAATTAACAGTCGCATGACATTAAGCTGTGAAGTTTCCCAACACCACAGCTCAGGATACAACCAAAATACTCAGAGAAATTCACTCTTAATAGTGTCATCAAACACTGAGGCCACCTCACACAAACAAGCAGCGTCGGTGTTGCGGCATTCAACTCGAGGTCAGCAACCCACGTCACGTTGGGTTGGGTCACGTCCCTTCCTTTATATCCTTGTACGTCACTTGCCCACTCTACCCAAACTCATCTCCTGCCATCGTTCAGCGCAGTTTCGCTCCCTAGCAGGCCAGGTCAGCCTCATCCATCTCCAACAGAAGGGTTTTAGGCACGTGTACCGACCTGCTGGAACGTAGAAGTAGTCCCCCGCAGTCAGGCAATACGATGTCTTGTGTAAGGTAACGATAACTGTGCCACGGGTAACATGGAAAGCCTGAAAGAAAGCCAAAGGGTTCTCAGATCAGTGACGTTTCTTGGCAAACAAAGCCATCCCAGAAAGCGTGCTCTCCGTTTTGCATACACATCGTAACAAAGATCACGATCAAACGAGCTAGCAGGGCTGCAATCCCTTTCTCCCACACGGCTGTAAAATAAGATACACAACTTCACAAGGGGGTGGGGACCAATTTTAGTTATTTGATTCTTCTATCTTGCCCACAAGATCCCAACAGGAAGCACACACGGACATACAGATCCAGTGGGAAGCAAAGCAGGGCAGTGGGTACCTCTAGCAAGAGTCTTTGGTTGTAACTGATTTCACAACAGAAAGGATTCCTTAACGTTTCCTGCATTTATTTGCATTTTAAAGGGGAAAAAAACCCCCATACAACACCTGTCAGCTTCGCACACTACTTCTAACCATCCAAAGATTTTCTGCTTATAGTCCTTTTTATAAAAACGAGGAAAAAGCATACTTACTATTGTATCCATGTGCACAAACTGGTGTCCCTTTTCTTTAAACGGTTTCAAAACCAATCTGCCCGTGGCAAAAGCAGAGGTATTCAAATGTTTATATATTTCTATCGAGTCATCTTTGAAGAAGCAGGAGTGATTGCTCTCAGTGTTAACGCATTCTACAAAGAGAGTCCAGGAGATTAACGTTAATGCTAACGCATAATTGGTCTCGTTACTCACGCAGTAACTAATTAAATCACACGTGTTTCAGTGAGACACCAGACTCGCTATTCACCTGACAAATCAAGGCACTCTTTGTGTCTCACTCAGAATTCTCTCCGGAAGAGAAACGAGTATCCCAACAGCTCGGCTTTGGATGCCCGACGTGGCATGAACATTTTGTTTCCTTATCAGTCTAAACATAATTCAGAAAAGCCCTCGGTCACACCCCCAACTCACCCAGAAGGACTTCCTCATTTGTTACTGGGTCCAGTACAGCAGTTGGCTTCGAAGCATCAGCTAGGCTGTGATCCAGATCTGCAGGTAGCTCTCTACCTGAGGAGACAAAACAACCCAAACAAAACCACAGAAGTCATCAGGCTGCATTTTCAAAACTGTATTAGTTAACCCCACATTTTCCACGAAGTACTTAAATTCGTTTGAAGTGACTCAGCAGACTGCATCCACTTTCTGCAAGTAAAGGGAAACGATCCATAACAATTATTTGAAAATGTCATTTTCACTGAACTTATTTGTACGTAATAGAGCAAGAACTTTCCAGGGGAACGCCAACTTTGTCTATGCTCTTAATGACAGCGTTCACTCCAGAGTATCTGCGCTTGAGCAGGGCTTTCCTAGCAACAGATGCTGGGAGGATATAAAATACGTGATGAAGTACGAAGAACAGGTTTCTTCTTTTTACCTACTGCTGATGGGCATCAGGAGACTTGAAAGTGTTCATAAGCACATGTTCAATTTTCCTTCTCTCAAGAACTGCCATTACAGGAATCGCACTGTAATTTGTAAATCAGAGAACTATTTCTGTAATAAAAAGGATTTATCCACAGGAGGAAATAGCCTACGAGCTGATGACAACCTTACGCTTTCCAAACAGAAAAGAGACGCCGGAGAATGTTCACGACAGAATATCCCAAAGCTCTCGTGCAGAACTCTCTTGAGCAATTTTAGCTCCGCAGAGCACAGGAATTTTCCTTAAACGCCGTCAGAACAAGGATGTCAAAGGCAAGCTCTAGCGCTTTATACGCACTCACGGCTGCCTAAATATTCTTACGCCGAGACAGTAGGGGGTCGGAAGGAAGCGACGGTGTTTGCAACAGCTTAGTTCCAACATAACCGTCTCCATAAAAAGCAGCAGCAACAGGTGCAACTCCATAGCTGTAACCACAGAATTTTTATCGTAGTGATAAAATTTAGGAGTTTGTCCTACAAATTCTACTCAGCTGATGGTCCTTATATGCATCCCTTAAAATTCAAGGATGCTCATCTCTCAGGATGAAGGTCTGTCAAAGGGGAAAGCCATCACTTCTGGAAGACAGTTAAAAGCACCTAAAGCAATTCTTGCCCAGTACAGTATGAGCAGTCACTACAGCTCAGGTTTATCGGGACTGCAAATGATTTCCATTAAAACATACACCGTCCTTAGATCAAAGGTTGATCTAGACCAGGTTCCTGTCTCCCATCAACAGTCAAAAGCAGGTACCCCTTTTCCATTCCCCAAATACCCTAACAGAGTAACGGCACTTCCACTGAATGCTTCCCACCTCTGACATGGAGCTCACATGCTTTATTTTGAGATAGAAACAGTAAGTTTTCTGTGAATTTATCTAGTTCTCGCCTCAAATCCACACAATATTCTTTGTGCGGAATCCCTTCCACGTTTCTGACAAGCTTTCCCTGGACCTGCGCGAGCCCTACTGCTTTCTTCTTGAGGTAAGGAAATAAATCTACACGCAACACTAGAAAATCTGAAATTTGTACCAACATCAACTGTTTTCTTCCTTATTTCTTGAAATGAACACTTCAGCCCTGATTCCACAACTGTCAGGACCACCTGGCACTTTCCATGTTTATTAGCATTTGGGTTTTTTGTCCTGTAGGAATGTCACACAGGAATGTTTCAGTCTCAAACAAAAGCTCTAGACAGGCCCCATAAAGGAAAGTTCTTTAGCATCAAAACATCTTCCCGGGAGAGCACAACAAAAATAATTTGGCTGCTGGACTACGAGCCTAGCTCACCGTTCTGAGCGCTACCTACAAATCTATTGTCCACTGGCCGTAAAGGCGCCAGCAACAGAGATCTATTGCCCACTTACAGCTCTCTCTTCACCCACCTTGTAGTGTTTCTGTATTTAACCTACGACAGCTTCAAATTCTGTTGACGCCACGTGCTGCCGTTTCGGATGTGGCGTGATAGGTATCACAGCAGAACGACCCAATTGATAGCGTAACTGTGCGTTATGGAACTAAACACATCAGCACCATTAACCACCGGGCTGAACAGGGACTGAAGTGGAGCCTATTTCCTTCTGCTTTAAGAGCACCACGACACTGCGGGACACGGCCTGTATCTCAGTCCTTCTAATGCTGAGAGTTCCAGGTTTTGCAGTCAGGTCACACAGCCTTGCTACAGGTACAAGAACAGGACTTTCCACACCAGTTACCTCCACACACACGTTAACCCATTCATTATGAAACTATTTTCACTTGGAAAGAGAGTCAAGGAGAAAAATCTTACAGCAATAGACTATTTGATTACAGATTCTTTTTTAAGTATCAAAAGGAAAACACACAAGCATGTTCATACTTATTTCATCTTTCTGCTTGTGAACATCCTTTCTCCGTCTAATTTTCCTGTGAGGTTGTGGTTTCGGACTCAATATTCCACTAATCATAAGCCCTCCTGCAATAAAGAAAGTTAAATAAGGTTCACTAACACCGTAATTTTCCAAGAACGCACACTTGCACAACCAACACGCATTTCAGCTGAGAACACATTTCCTTAGTGCTGAACTTTTGAAACGGCTTCAGAAAGTCACAACAAACCAAAAAGCTTTTCAACAGCAAGTATTTTGGAGTGCAACGCAACCAGACTTTCTGAAAAGAATCCGATCGTATTTCAGTCAAAGAACACTTCAGAAAGCCGTGACGAGCATCAATTTTTAAGACAAAAATATCAATTGCAGGGACACAAATTGTATTTTCAAGCAGACTAATTAATTAGGAAAGGACCAAATTAGGCTGAGTTGTCAGAAAAATTTCCCTGAGAACAAGAGATATTCTATCACTTAGGGAATTTAACACGGAGACTGGATACAATATTAGAGTATTTGCTGGGGAGAACAATCTCCACACAAAGAGAAACACTCCAACCAATGAAGATCCAGCAGATTGTCTCTTTTTCTGGTATTATACCCAATCTTTGATGTAATAAACCTGGCAGTAGCGAGAAACCATCGTGTTCTTCCCTAAACAGTTAAGGCCAGGGTACTTAAATGTTCTGCTGATAGTATTTGTAGCTGACACAGGAGTATTGGGAGAGAAAAAGACTATGCAGAACGATAATTAAATAGCTGGAAACCATTAATAATAATCTTTTTAAAACAACTACCAAACAGCAAGCTTCTCAAAGCTTTCATGGCACAAGATCAAGACACAGATTTCTCTTTACTGCCTTATCGGGAGAAAGCAAACAAATATTTTTGGAAATAATACCTGAAGGCCTCATCGTATAGTTTACCCGCTCGCCTCGCCAATATTCCAGAGGTCTTAGTCGTATCCTTTTTGTCCGACGAACATTGGGCGTGTTGGAAGGCATTACTAATTTAAAGGATGAAACCATTCGCGTTAAGTACGAAAGGAAAACTCAGAAATGGAAAACATTAAACATTCTTTCCTGTCTCTCCATATCAGGGGGTCAGTGCTTCCCAGCTGATATTCATATCACAGTGTTATCGTGACAGGAAGAAGGAATCAAGAATTGCCAGAAGTCGTCTTTTGCATACATCAGTACTGCACAGTCACCATCCTGGCTTTACGTTGGATTCCAGCCTATGTACCCAGTGAAACGCTGCGATACGGAGGGCCCTAAGGAGCAGCAAACGTGCTGCAACTGTGAAGACAAAGCTCTCAACGCAGACAAAGATCCCTGCTGAAATGAGGGATTTCATCAGCCACAGCCTTGGATATGGCAAGGGAGTAACACAGACTGCGTAAGCAACCCCTCTTCTTCCACATTCTTAAATCCCATCTCCAAGGTTCAGCAAAGCAGCACTTGTGCCAACAGAAACCCCACACACTTCCAAGACTTCCCAAATATTTATCTTCAGACTTACTTATTACATAGTCCCAACTTTTCTAAGCTGCCAGATATGAATACAGTAAGTTTTGATATTTTACTGTTTGTAAAAAAGAAGGAATAAAAGCCCCTTAAGAGCTGAGAGCAAATCATTCAAGAACATTTAAATGCTAAAAATAGACATGGTAAATAAAACCTTACTGAAATAGTTTTTCAAGGTAGACAACAACAGTGTTGTACCTAAAATAATAACGAGGAGAATAAAAACCAACAAAACCTGACTGGTACGGGAGCACAAGTGCCCTCACGCCCTTTGCTCTGTCCCACCCAGACTCAGACCACCACCCAAGGACAGTTATCTGCACCCCCACCTGCACTGAGTAAAACCAATTCAAACTCCCACCGGTCTGTAAGCAGCGTCTTCACTCAATATGAAAAATGGAAAGGTGACAGTTAAAAACATAATTGTTGAATACGGTAATAAAAAAAAGAAACAGCAGAAGTTTTTAAAAGTAACTTAAAACTTAGAGCTGTGTTACAGCACCTCGAAGCGCTAACAAGCCTTTTCCGTAAATACTAACACATGAACGGGTTTCCAGGTGTTTTCCTGTGTCTCCTTCAGCAAAGCTGACATCAAGCTGGAAATGCATTTGCATTTATGCGCTTACATTGAG
Source organism: Rhynochetos jubatus (assembly GCA_027574665.1). Classification (NCBI taxonomy): domain Eukaryota; kingdom Metazoa; phylum Chordata; class Aves; order Eurypygiformes; family Rhynochetidae; genus Rhynochetos; species Rhynochetos jubatus. The sequence goes on from CM050651.1 coordinate 75,522,304, forward strand.
ATACGTTAAAGCAATCTTACCTATTTTATGCCTTGCTACGTCGTCTGACAAGAGATCTCTTATTTGAAAGTACGAGTCTTCAGAATTACCTGAAAATACATTCCAAACCCCACCATTATAGGCATTTACTGTGCCTGACTTTTATTTAACATACCCACTAGAAGCAATCAAAGGCAACACAAGCAGAAGTCCCAATGGTAGTGTCTCCACTAACATTTTTTTCTTTAAACATATCCTGTTTACCTCCATCAGATTTCATATATCTAGTTAGTTTTTGAACAGTGTAAAGGTGAAAATTAGTTGAAAATTATACACTGATGTAAATATTCCTCAGACCCATCCCTCTGATAAAATAAAGTTTGTCAAATTATAGCTACAACTATAATTTTATTAATGAAAGTGCAAGGTCGTTCAGCTTTACGCCACTCAGCCTAACTGCAGAACAAACTCCTTGCCAGAACACACACAACGCCAGGTCTCCGAAAAAAGCAGCCCATGCACTTCACAACTGGCTCGAAAACACTAACGAAAAGACTCCCTATACCTGGGGCTCAAACTCACATGTGCAACTTGTGTAGGGACACTTAAAACCAAAATGGGCTTAGGTGAAGAGGTCACGCTCCCGTCAGGCTGTACAGTTGGGCCTGGGGTGGGTGAGGTGATCGTACATGGGACCGTCGCATGGCAACGCACCAAACTGCGACAAACTGAGGCTAAAAACACTTGTTCCAAGTATTCTGGAAGGGTAACTTCATCCCTGTAGGATGCCAAACCCACGTAGTGCTTGTCTTCCCAAAGCTAACCCGATATAAAGCTGCCAGACTCTATCACGTACTCGGGCAGAAACGTGACCGCCGCCAAAAAATCTGCAATTCTTATTCTGGACAAGCAGAACACAACCAATTCCTGTCCCAACAGTTACAGCTTGTAAGGAGCTTATATGTAAAATATAACAAAATACCAGCTTTAAACATTACCTGAAGATGTATTATCCTGGTCACCAGACCTACTTCTGGAAGCAGATTTATCACAATGTTCTGGAACAGGCCCACTTCAAAGCAAAAAAAGAAAATACACCTGCTTGAACATGTTAAATGTCAAAGGAACATCACAGTACTACCAGGAATAGCAAACAGAAGGGTTTTTTCAGACTGTGTGGGGTGGGTTTGGGTTCTTTTCCTTCTAAACATCTGTCTGTACCGATCAGACACTGAAGCCAATGACTGCTGGTTAGGAATCACAGGCCTGACATTCATCAACTGCTCCTCCCCTGGGTCATCAGGCGGGCAGACTAGTGCCCACATCTCCTCTCTACTCGGCCTTCCTAAACACCTGACTTCTTTTCCTTTTTTCCTCCCTTCCAGAACAGACCTTCTCCTCTGGAGCAATACCTTTCAAACAACCTTCCACAGACTATGATTCCACAAGTGCCTTAAAGACACGTTTTGCTTATAGTACAGAAAGGACAGTAAAACAGTTTGTGATTTGTAACACATATTATTGTCATAAAATCTGCCCCATAACATGACAATAATTAACATTTCTCCACCAGAGATTCTCTAGCAATCAAGCCACTTACAGCCGGACTTCTCTCCCAGCTTTAGCCTGAGTTCCTTCCCTCCGTCCCCCATCCGTGGCTGTGCTCCCGCTGCTTTACCGTGAACTCTCCAAGAGACATTTCAAGGCTAGAGTAGCAAACCAACACTACAAATGTGTCCAATTCAGTCTGCAGTAGGCTCGTGTCATTGTAAAACCGGAAATTGAAAAACTTCAGTAGAACTACAATGTAAGAATTAATAAACTGACAGACTGCCGCTCCTGTTCGCTTTGTTACACAGCTCCTGTCCCGTGAAGGGGAAAATACGAGCTCAAACAAGAGTTTGGACTCTAGATACAGGTCCGTACCCTGCTTCACAGCACCTGCATCAGTACAGCTGTTACGAGTTCTAGGAGCACTGGCATTCCTCTTCAAAGATCACATACTAATGTGGAAGCAAACCTCAAAGGAAAAGCAGCCCGCAAAGGCAAGGAGATTACTACAACCCCTTGCTCATGACAGGACAAAGAATGTTATTAGCTCATTGACTGTATTAACGTGGTGCTTAAACACCGCGGGCACGAAGCGCTATCCCTTTTCTACCAGGTTCTTCGCCAGCAGAACGCAGCAGCATTGCCCCAGAGCTGTTCACAGTGGGGCAGAAGTGGGGTTAAATGCAGGTTGTACAGACAACTCAGGAAATTACCTTTCGTGACTCACAGGCTTCTCAGCTGCAAAGGAATCTCTAAAAGAGACAAAATCATTATTACGTTTACTGTTAAGTCAATTTTACTTACTGAAAGGAAACTGTAGGTCAATAATTTTACGAAGTGAACAGAAAACAGTAATGCAAATAAACAGCAATTAAAAGCTCAGACTGGTAAAAGAAACTTGCTCTTTTGATTACCAACCATTGGTAAAGTTACTTCCACAAAAATAAATACAGCAGAAGAATTACACTGTGGGTTTTCTCAGTTTGTAAACAAAGTAACAAACCTGGCATCAAAGTGGTTCTGTGTCACATGTGTCTTTTTTTGTTGCTTTTAAACCAGATCTGCTATTTTGAGTCTCACCAGAAAATCCCAGCGCAAGCGTCCTTACGCGGAAGCAGACACTAGATTTGGCAGCGGGATGATTATACCACCTGGTTTTAATATTAGGTAGTCAAACAGTCTGAAACTGTCCCAGATTGAGCCATTACTGCTGAAAAGGGAACAAGACAGGCTGGGAGAGTTGGGGGTGTTCAGACTGGAGAAGAGAAGGCTCCGGGGAGACCTTATAGCACCTTCCAGTACCTGAAGGGGCTACAAGGAAGCTGGGGGGGACTTTTTACAAGGGCCTGTAGTGATAGGACAAGGGGTAATGGGTTTAAATTGAAATCCAGGGAGATTTAGATTGGACATCAGGAAGAAATTCTTCCCAGAGAGGGTGGGGGGCACTGGGACAGGTTGCCCAGAGAAGCTGTGGGTGCCCCATCCCTGGCAGTGTCCAAGGCCAGGCTGGATGAGGCTTGGAGCAACCTGGGCTAGTGGAGGGTGTCCCTGCCCATGGCAGGGGGTTGGAACTGGATGATCTTTAACGTCCCTTCCAATCCAAACCACTCTATAAAGACATGGTTAATTACCTACCAAGTTCCATAAGGAATTACATAAAAAGCTTACTGTGGTCCATGTTCCATGTTCAATTTTCTTTTGTTAGATGCTGTTTTCACATCTGATAACTTCTGTTTCTTTCTTGCCGTGCCCTGTACAGAAGGGTTGTCCGAATCAGACTCAGTGTCCTCAGGGTTTGAGCAAACACGATGAATCTTTTTGGGCACCTTCCCTGAAGACTTGGCTGGCAAGCGTTTCTTTTTAGAATCCTTCACACTGCCAGTGAGATGCTGTAGTGCCTTTACAGGATTTTTGTTATTTGCACCACCACATGAATCCAATGTGTGCGATACGGGGGTTTTTTTAGGCTTTTCAGACTTAGCCAACTTCCGAACCACTGAAGTCCCCAATTTCTGACGCAGGGGCAAGGAAAACACTTCATTGGATTTGACAGGCTCTCTTTCAAGTTCTTCTTCACCAGGTTCACTGTCAGAACTCTCCACTCTTCGTAACCACTGCTTTTTAGTATTACTTTTCTGGGCAGATTTTTTAAGCTTCTTCCTCGGACTCCCCGCCAGTCTCTTAGCTACCGTATCTTTTAGACCTTTCTGCTTAGCACTTTGTTTCTTGTGACCTAAATTCTGAGAAGCTCCTGAAGCCGACTGCAGATACTTGGGAGTCTTTTCCAGAGAGGCAGCCTGCTGCTGCCGATGCCCAGTCGAGGGCATAGGCAAATCCTCACTTGGCATCACACTTGTTTTACAGCGTTCTGCATCGGGTGCTTCTGTTTCTGACCCAGACCACACCAACATCACTTTTTCGGCTTTCAGTTGCCAGTTTGTGTCCTTTTTCTGGTTTGGAGAGCCTTGTCTGAGCGCGTCCTTTTTAGTCTTTCTTCCTATGAATACACAAAACTCTTAAACGTCAATATCTTTTCCCATTAAACCTGAAGGATATCTGTTGATATGTGAATGCATAAAAGTAAACCAAAGAATCAAAAAATCCCTGAAGTATCACAAAACCAGATTTCCCCGATGGTTAAAAGGCTCTCTCTGGACTATAGTATATGAAAAAAAAAAAAAACAACACAATTTTTGGTGTACTCCCAGTATTTCCTAGTGGAAAAACAGGACAGAAATGTTACATTCAATCTGCTTGCCAGTTTTTAGTGCCTCTTACTACAAGCTCTCCTCAAATAATTCCTAAAAACGGGCTCCATACAGTTCAAAGCACAGCTCTTAACCTCCGTTTCACAGAGAGAGGAGCAAAAGCTTGCGGGCACCTACCTTTTTTGTCTGCTCATAAGAGAAGGCAACAATGCTAATGTTTTTTAATGCCCTAAAAGGAAGGGCAGGGGGAGGGGGAAAAAATAAGCAAAGACACTGTCTCACTGCCTTATATACACCCAAACCTACCTGTGCTACTGAAACATCAATTAGGAATCCATTAATCTCTCTCATCCACTTTATCCTCATTTCCCAGTAAACCACCACAAAAAAAGCCAGTGACAGGATGTGGAAGGAGAAGTCTGGTCAGTAACTTACCCGTGTGAGTCCTGTTTGACTTTGTCCTCTGAGATTTAAGGACCTTCCCTTCACTGTTAGAGACCGGATCCGATTCTGATGTTCCTTTGAAGTCAAGTACTCTGACATCCAAATCATTCATTTTCTGTTTAGTAAGTGCTTCAACCTGTGCTTTTCTGCTCTTGCCTTTCTTACTCCCTGTCACCTTCTTTTCAGAGGGCTGAGGTTTAGAAACAGGAGTTGCAGAGCCATCTTTCTTTGATTTTTTGTTCTTACGGGGTATTGAAAACCAAGAATTAAAACATGCATCATCTAGTTCATCAAATGAAAATTCACATTCATTTTCTACTTCTATATCTTGGTCTTTCACAGGAGGAGGCGACGGCGGTGAAATTGTGAATGAATACCTAAAAAGAGGGACAAAGGCACATCATGTAGGGGGAACACAGTTGACTTTCGATCTTGCAACCCTAGTGGTGACTCTAGAACACCTAAACACGCTACAGGACGTTCCTCGGAAGGATTATTATAAAGTTCATCATTCAGTGCCCTTCAGCTTCCAAAAAGAGCGCAAGGCCTGTTTCCCCTTGCTTTGGCCTCGTGCTCACGTCTCATCGTTTCTCAGATGCTGCACAGTCAACTTCCCACCTACCCACTCAGATCCACACCAGCCCTGAAAAAGGCTTATCACTGCTAACTGCAGAATCACGTAAGGTTTTCATCAACCCTCCAGCCTCCCTGTCACAACATCTCGGGCTCCATCTGAAACCCTGTTCAGCAGCCACCTACTATTGTAGTGGCAGACAAAAGCAACGGCCCTGTTAAATCCTAACAGCACAAGATTTTGAAAACAACCCTTCAAACCCTTCCAAGTGGCATTGTTCAGTAACACTGGACTACCCCCAAACACTCTCCCAGGTCACCGCTACAGATGAAAGGATGTTGCTCCAGTCCTCGGGACTGGGTTATTTTACCAACAAATTATGTCCCACATTAGGCCGCAAAACAAACCTTTTTCTAAGCATTTCCGTCGTTACAGCTGCCCGGATGACAGAAGAGGCAGTCTTCTCTTTCTCTACGGAAGGCGTAGCGGTACCTTCTGTTCCTTGCAGAACAACCTGCTCATCTCTCCCACTCTGAGGTCCTTCCAAATTTTCAACTTCCACGTGGCTTTTTGCTGCAGCAGGACTATTTTGGTCATCAGAATGCAATCTATGTATGAGAAACAGCATTCAAATAAGATGCTAGAAATCCTGAGTGCACATTCAAGCATCATGTGGATGGACAGACGTGTTCATTTTCTCCTGCTGACAGCATCTCACGAGCAAGCTTCCATTTGGTAATTTGCTGGAACGCAGGTTAGCGGGACTGCTTCCCAGCACAGGAGCAAGTGCCCAAGTAAATGAGGCAACATGGGATTGGCTTTTAAGTCTTGATCACAGCAAGGGCAGCTCAGCAAGAGAAACATCTCATTTTTGGACAATGTGCTTCAGAAACTGTCAGGTTCCCTAGACCCTAGGTGCACTCTCTTTCCCATCTCCCTCCATCAATGGGAGTCACCGGGATCAGTGCCCATCCCTCCTTATCATCTCTCTGGGGATTCAGTCCTCCAGGAAAGCCAAACTATGGCTGGGACCACTGTGCAGCTGGGCTTCACATCTCCCAAAGAGGAGATGATTATCACAGCTGAAGTGGTTCTGCTTTGTACAAAACTGTGTATTCAGAGCGAGAGGAACAGTGACTGCTCATGTCTGCTTTAACAAATGTTTTGTTAACTTCAGGTCAACACTGGCAATAGGATTCACAGGAAAAGTCTAGACTAGCTAAGCAGCTGATAACTTGGGGCACTTCCCTGCAAAAAAGGAGTTCAAATCTATTCTGACGGGCTTCCTGAGTACTGCACTTTAGGGAATTAACCCTTATCACCAGAATATTTAATACAAAACAATTCTGCCCTTTCTAAACCCAGATATGGAAATTTTCTAAAAAGCTTGGAATTACTTTTTGTGAGTTTACAGTCCAAACTCATAAATGACTGAAACCACCATCTTAATTTAACCTCAGCAGGGGGGACAGGGGACACGACATCACCACCACATCCAGCTCTACTTACGTATGTACGGGAGATCTTTTCACTTCTTCCACAAGAAGAGGTGATCCGACAGACCCGTGGTCATCCTCGCTGTCCGAAGACACAGACAGGCTTCTGCACAGTACTTCATCTTCTAATGTATTATCTGCTCCTCTTTTAGACACAGGAGGCGTTAGTTTTTTAGAATCAGCTACATCACCATGTATTGCAGGCTTCAGGGGTGATTCATGTGGCCATCCTGACAAATACAGAGAACAGGCTTAACTCTTGTCCTCAAAACCTTACAAAAGCCTAAGAAATAGTTACACCATCCCCCTCCCCCCGCCCCGAAAAAAATTTTAATTCAATAATAGTGCTACCAACCTCTGCTGCTGACTGGTGTAGGTGGTGATGCAGACAAGGACTCTGCAGAACTACAGGCTGTTTTCACAGAGTTAGTTAACCCTGCCTTTGGCTGTCACAGTCGTTAATGAACAACAAGACAAAGTAAAATATTTGATAAAGCAACAGCATTTTGAAAGGAATACAAATTTCTACAGAAAGACATACCATTTCCTCCCCTTAATTCTTACGCATTTGAAGCACAGTTCCAGTACAACTAAACACTTCCATTTTCCACCATATTTCTAAAACTATATATAAATTTCAAGCAATGGGTAAAAAGGTGTACAGTAAAAATCCATTTGGAGCTTTCAAAACATGCTGCTAGTCCACAGGAAAGCTACTCTTTTTATTAGAATGAATTGATTTAAACAATTCAACTCACCGTTATTAGGTCAGGCTAAGGTTTTTGCAAGAATTACTCAGATTAGACGGTATTCTAACATCAGACTAAAGTAAGCGAACACCACTATAAAGGATGCCTGTTCTCAACAGTGCCATTAATAGAATATCCTATTTTTACCAAAAACCACTAGAATCAAATCATTTGAACTAAATATAGAAACTAGATTACTGGCATCATTCTCTCAGAGTGTTAGCAAGTCCTTCGACTCGTATCCACTCTTGGACAAAGTCACAAATACACAAAGTTCCTGTGCAGGAGCTGGCAAGCTGCTTTTGTACAAGAATCATCCTTCAACGTCACTGTCCATCAGATAGCCAGGAACTGTGCCCGTGCCGCCGGCAAAGTGACGGAAACCAACCCCAACGGAGCCCACACCCAGCGTGCTTCAACCCAAGGCCATGAGAAATTTAATATCCTGGACAAAAAGCTCAAAAAACTTTCATTAGCAAAAGACCTGAGAAAACAAGCTATTAAATAAATCTAGTTACAGAATATTTGCCATTAGAGCACAATAAACCAAGGAAAAAACCATTACCAACTACTACAGGCGGTTACAGCCTGTGTACTAACACAAGTCACTCATGGAGCTTATTTATTCAACACTCACAGGATTAAGCCCTACAGAACTGAACTCGTACCCGATGCGACACTGCCGTAACTAACTCACCCTCTGGCTCTGTTCTGAAGTCCTCTTCTTGTTTCTGACAACAGGAGTTGAGTAACAGGTTGCACTCGGAGAGCTTATTGTAAGATCGCTGCCACAATCTACAAAGAAAAAACAATAAATAAGGGATTCTTGGAACTGTCCAGGTTTCAGGTATTTTAACAAGTTGCTAAGGCTTGTTAAGGTCACCTAAATCCAAGAAAGAAGGCAAGCAGCTACTCAGGAAAAAGATGACCTTCATGAGACAGCTAAGACAGGGTTTTAAGCAGTTGGGAAGGGGGTGCTTTTAAAAACTGTGAAAAAGACTTCATTTTTATCCATTTTAGCTCTATTTTTTATTTGCACCTATTTACCACAGATTATAATACAAGGAAGAAATGATCTTATTTTAACCAGCAAAGTAAGCAAAACACCAAATACATGCTTACCTTCGAAACAATCCTGTATGATCTTCAGCACGTTTTGGCCTGGCTGTATATCAATCTTACTTCTAGAAAGAAGAGGGGAAAAAATATTCAATCAAAAATATGAAATGTTCCTCTCCCAGAAACATAAAAGTAGCACATTTCTTAGTACTTAATATATTATTTACCTACCACTGCCATGCACAGATATCTGCAAAGAAACGTGCAAATAGGGTTTGCAAGACAAAAAGCCCCACGGCCACAGAATATGAAGAGCCTGAAGCAAGCTCTCAACATAAAAGAAACCATCCACCTACTGTACAGCCCTCAGGGTAAGAGCTTTGAACAGAGACTCTCACTTGAAATAACCTTTTTTAAATCAGTCCTCAAGTAACGTTGCCTGCACAGTGACCCAGCCTCAGCTGCCTCGGAAGTGAAATGTGCAGGCTGCACATCCATCCCTTCGTAGAAGGAATCACCCTCTGCTTCTCTTTCTACCGCTTATCCAGTCATTCTGCGCTTCTCCAAAAGTTTCAGCCACAAGAAATGGCTTGAGGTATCAAATGCGTAAGCAAGCGAACAGCTCAGCTGCTTGGATCACTGTTCCCAGCTGCTAGGAATATGGAGAAAATCCCTGGTGCTTTGTCCCCCCGAACAATTTGCTCCCCCCACCACTAAGAAATACAAGAAGTTTGGGAAACAGCGTGTGATCAGTTTAATAAGATACACCCCATAGTTTTGACATTAAGCTCTTGGACAAAAATCAACCCAAGTTTTCCAAGCAACAGTATCTAAGAATAGAGCGTTAAATGTATACTACCTTCCTCCACGGCAGAATCTTGTTCTGTAGTCTTTTTTGAAATGATTCTGCGAAGAAATAAAAATCAATTTTCAATAAGCACAGCGGTACTCGACAGAAAAACAAGTAAGTGACCAACCTCCTGCTTCTGGCGTAAGCAAGTCTCGAGGATTCTCAATCCACGTGAAACTAGTTCGCTGATGACTACAGAAATTAACCTTGTAAGTAAGGAAAAGGAATGAACCACCACAAAGCAAGGTAGGACACGACCTTACAATATCCGCTGCTTTATGAGAACTGCTCGCAAGGAGATTCCTACCCTGTGTTTATCACAGGCAAGACCACGTTGACAGGCAGTGAGCACACATCAGCTCTTCCTCAGTAAAACAGAAAACTGAGCCCCAGCGCACTTCTTCATACACCTGAACCTCAAGTATAATCAAAGTAAGTCCAAACAGCAGGCATGGCATGACCCCAGCCATCTATTACCCCAACTAGAGTAGGAGTAATTCCAACGACAGTATACTGTCAGTGTTACTTTCTATGCCAACAAATGAAATACCGAGCTGGGAACAAGCAAAGCCTGTAGAGGATCAAAACAGAAAGGGCAGGCAAATCAAGAAAAATTGAAGAGGTAAGCAGAGCACAGTTTTTCACCGATGTGACAAGAAAATATCTCAAAAAAAAACATTCTAAAGGTTTAGCTGAAAACTAATTATGACCTCTTCTACATTTGCAGAAATGCAGCGTGGAGATTATTGTGTGCTAATGACACAGAATTCAGCGCGTTTTTCTTAAATCATAGAATGGGTTGGGTTGGCAGGGACCTTAAAGTTCATTTAGTTCCACACCCCTGCCATGGGCAGGGACACCCTCCACTAGCCCAGGTTGCTCCAAGCCTCATCCAGCCTGGCCTTGGACACTCCCAGGGATGGGGCACCCACAGCTTCTCTGGGCAACCTGTCCCACGGCCTCCCCACCCTCTCTGGGAAGAATTTCTTCCTGATGTCCAATCTAAATCTCTCTGCTTTCATTTAAACCTGTTACCCCTTGTCCTGTCACTACAGGCCCTTGTAATAAGTCCCCCCCCAGCTTCCCTGGAGGCCCACACTGCCACACTGATACTACTTTGCACTTCTCTGATTCCTCTGTGGATGCTACTTCTGGCAATAAAAACAGCCCAAGCCACATACGGATTCATTACACAGCACATCAGCTTAAAACGGCCGGAAGGAGCCCTAGGTCACACACACGGGGAAACACCTGTTCAGAGGGCATGGCTTCAGAAACAGTGCGGGACCACACTCCACAGCACACCAGTCTCCCCCTTCAGCTGCTTCCCCGCGCAGCACTAACAACTGGCAAGCAGCCTTTCGCGTAAGTAAATGAAAAAAATCCTGCAACGGATCTAAAAAAAGCTTTTAAGAGCTTAGTTATTGTTGCGATTCATACACATAAAGAGCTTTTAACGCTTAAGCTCCCCGTGCACCGCTGGCCGAGGAGGGCAGGAGGAAGAGGAGTCCGTCTCCAGCGTGACAGGGCAAGAGCCGCGGCTCCTTACACGCCGTGAACATCTCCAGGGCCACGGGCGCAGTGCGGGCAGCCCAACGCGACCGGGGCTCCCCACAGACCGGCCCTCAGGGCAGAAGCGCTTGTGCCAGCAAACGGGGCCGGAAGGGCGGGTACTAACCCCGGCCCCGCGTTTCCCAGGGGGGCAGCGCGGGACCCCCAGCGCCTCACCCCCCTCTCCCAGGGCCGGAAGGGCAGAGCCCCGCGGGCCCGCCCGCCCCTCAGGAGCGCAGCGAGGGCAGGGCCGCGCCCCGGCTCTTACGGAAGGGTTGCTGTCCCGAGCACGCACACCCCCACCCGCCCACCCGCCGCTCCCCCTCGCTCTCTCACCAAGGCCTCCGCCATCCCGGGCCGCCACGACGAGAACGAAGACGCCGGGGCCGCCGCGACCCGCCCCCTCCCCCCCCCCGGCTTTGAAACCTCGGGCGCCTTCCCGCCTTGCGCGCGGACCGGCGGCGGGCAACGCGCCGGCCACGCCCCCGCCACGCCCCCTTCCACACACCCCATTGGTCGGCGGCTTCCGCGGGCCGTTGTCGCGCCTGCGCGGGAGCCAGCGGCTCCCCCTCTCCCCCTCCCCATTCACCGCCTCAGAGCAGCTCAGGGCCCTGAGGGGGGGTGGCGGGCGGCGGTGCTGGTACCGGTTCTTTTTGCCTCATGGGAAACGCCAGTTCCCGTCCCCGGGTTTCTAAGCGCTACAAAACATCCGCACTCACCGCAGGGGGTGGCACTTTTTTTCTTGAAAACGTTAGCGAAGGACTCGGCCGTGAGTGAAACGTAACGCCACAGTATCTTAGGGTAGCTGCAACAGACAGCCCAAACCCGCGGCTTTAAAGGATGCTGTTTTATCACACCCTGGTAAGGAGTGCACTCATTGCTGGCTCGTCAGCAGCCTTGCCATCAGGTACCCACCTTCACTGGCTTTTCTGCAACTTTCAACAGCAAAATCAAATTCTGCCATTTACATACAATAGAGGACATGTAGAAAAATCTGCATTTTAGCCAAAATCTGGGTCTACCTGTGCCCTGCTGTATTTAGAGAATTCACTTTCACATATAACACTGAACCCCTCTTTGCTAGGTGGGTTGGCAGCTGTCAGATCTATGGCAGATCACCTTACCTGTTAATTATGACCCACACCTAGCTCAAACAGACAAGGCCATGAAGATACTCAACAAAAACCAACCCTCTGGGTTTTTTTAATAATGTTGACTTTGGGTTTAGTAGCAGCCAGCATCAAACACCCAAGTCCTGTCATCCCTCATCTTTCAGACCTCTAAGGGGGAGATTGAAAACTAAGTTAAACATTACAGTTTTGTAAAATTGATGGAAATTTCACCCCTTGCGTCATCGGGACCGACATTTCATTCCTGAACTACCATCTCCCTTCACAATGTCTTTAAAGGCTGGGGTGTATTAGCTCTTTCACAATGAAAGTCATCTCCCTACATGCAGGTCGCAAGGTTGATTTATCCTTGCAGGTTATAAACAACCATAGGTAGGTTTATTTCCAATATTAGTGTCTTATAATCCCCCCAGCCATTTGCTAAAGAAAGTCCTGACAGTCTCAAAGGTAACCTGTGCTCCCAATGGAAAATTAAGGTGGTATTTCGGAGGCAGCTGAGAGCAGCTCCGCCCTCCCCCCCCTCCCCCCCGCAGTCCAGCACTGTAAGCCATGAAAAGCAGGTTTTCCACCACAATCTCCAGGCGACACCCATCACAGCAATGATGCACTTTTATGCTCATCATCTGAATGCCTCCCCTCAAGCAAACCTGACGAGCACAGTCCAAAGGAAAAGATCCGTTTAATGCCTTCAAGTCTCAGTCTGGTTCCCCCCATGATCATACACCAAGCAACGAGTCGGTGGCGTGCGCTGACCTAAAAGCGAGCACGGACACTTCCTCTTCGAGGTGTTGCCTTTTGCCTCTTCACTGGGGTGAGTTCTCTGGCCGAGGCTGATAAAGAGCGGTCTGCGAACAACAGGAGTGGAGGGGGAAAAAAGAGCACAGCAACAGAGGACATCCAGATATCCCGTGGAGATATCCAAAGGATGCAGAGAGGCACCAGTGAACAGCCTGAGGAAACTCCTCAGCCAGCTCCCCGGCGAATCTTCCAGGAGAGGCAGAGGATCACCGGTCTGCCTTTGTACTTACAAGGTTACCTCTCTGTGCGGCACTCAAGATGCCAGGTAAGGCACGCTGTCCCGGGAAGTGGGTGCGTTGAACTGTTTCTTCAAAAACGTATTGGCAGGAGCTCCAGGTGTGTGGAGGTGTGCTGGGTTTAGTCACGACAGGGTTAGTTCTTCACAGTAGCTGGTACGAGGCTCTGTTTCTGTTTTGGATTTGCCCTGGGAATAGTTTCCACAGGGAAACATTCCTCTGCACTGGCTGACACAAACAGTTGCACTGAAATAATGGCATGTAGTAATTTCTGTCCATATTCCTCGGGGGAGGAGAAGAAAAGTAAATTTTGTAAGGTGACCATTGCTATCTCCAGAATCCCGTTATAATTTGTTGTTACCTACCGAAATGTGGATTGAGTCTGACTGATTTCACAGCTCCCACCACGCTAGAAGAGCTAATGCAATATTTTTAACAGCAAGAGCAAAGTTTGACATGGCTATGTTGCTCCGACGCGTCCTCTACTGACTGGAGAACGGTACCCATCCTGAAGCCTTCAGCGACACACCACCTCATGTACAGTGGGATTCTCTACCTCTTTTTTTTTTTTTTTCATGTTAGTCAGGGCTGATGATTTAATACATGTGGACTAACTGGGAAAATAAGAATTACTTTCTTGACCCTAGGTAACTATTTAAGACGCAAATCTGTAAATGCCTACATGTTGGGTATGTTACAACAGCACCTATGTTCAGAGCACGTCCCTAATCAAGTCGATTGCCCCCTTTTTTAGTGCTTGATAAGGACAATCCCTGTACTTTGGACTACAGAGTCGGGTTTACCCCACCTGCACGCACAGCTCTGTAGATGCAGAAGCACAGAGTAGAGAAAATACGAGTCATGTAGTGCTAAAGGTAGATAAAAGACCAAAATAGCATGTTGGTTCGCAAACACAGAAACAACCAGAAACTGCAGAAAACAGGAACTCCAAGAAACACTATTAATTCTTCTGCAGCACTAGAAATCATTTGACGCATTGCTGTGTGGTATCTAGCAGGACAACACCTGCAAGTTTAATAAAAAGCTCCCTGTTACATTCCTTTGTTGATATCTTTTATGTAGAACATTTTTTCCCCTCTCTGAACAATCCTTCCTTCTGAAATTCAGAGACTACCATACTGGAATAACAAAAACTGACAGGGCAGAGCATAGCATGCAGCTGATCTGAAGAGATTTATGTGGGACTCACGAGGTGTATTAGCACTTTTGAAAGACCAGATGCCCAAGAGGAAAAAAAAACCCACATTGATCAGTGTAAAACAGTACAAGTGGTCCTGGGCAACTACCAGACTGCATTTCCATAGAGCAGAAGGCCCAGCTCATGAGGTGCAGTTCAAAGATTTCCCATGACATCCAGCCCCATTCGACAGCCTTCATTAACTTGCCAGGGACAAATGATTTAACGAGGACATTTAATGTGTTCCCTTAACACAGCACTGCAGTGCTCAGAGGCAGGGGTTCAGAGCCTGAATGCTATGGAAATTTTACACTAGTAACTTGACAGAAACCACTAGGAAGACTAGTTAGGAGCAAGATCACCTGCAGGATACTCTAGGGAATGTTGCTCACCTTAATTTCTGTGGCCTGTCAGACTTCACAAGCTAGTTCTTTTCTCAGGTTTTGTGACTGCGTTTTAAACCCTTGCCTCAAAAAAAAAAAAACAACAACAAACAAACCACCAACCCCAAAACCCAAACAAAACAGGTAAGTACACCGAAAACTAGAACAGAGTCTCTTTTACAGCAGCTGCCTTCCCAATTCAGTGTCCTGTAACACCTCTAGTTCTCGGGGTATCAGGGGGACAGGAAAACAGCAAAACCTTTCCCATCGCTCTGGCACGACTGCTTCAGGGAACAGGAGAGTCAGACAATCTGCCTTGGCATGGTGTTGATTTACGAACACAACTACACGTTATTTAAAGATAAAGCGTGTAAAATACCACTTCAAATGCTGGAAGTCCTGTTAACAGGTCAGACTGCCATCAAGCTGTGATCCCCTCCCTGCAGCAGGTGAACTGGCTGGATCAAAATTCAATGCAAATAAGGCACTGCAAGAGAACGGTGGTCAGAAGATTGGAGTCTTTACACATTCATCTCACACCATCTCCCACTTGTACGCCTTTCAGAGAGAGCAAGATTGTAAACTGACATTTAAAAATGTATTTTCCTTCCATTATGTACCCCTTTAAATTGTTTAACAAATTGTTGACCAAAGCATTTAAAGTTTTCTACTTCCACGCTGGATTAGGATACTAGAAACCAAACCCTAGAGCCTAATTATCTTTTTGCCTGTAAAGAATTACTTACTGATTATTTTTCCCCACACACAAACTGCCTGCAAAATGCCTACGTGCTCTTTAAAACACTGAAAACTAACATATGACGACACAGTTTTTTCTTAGCAGTTCTTTCACTTTCAGCGTTTTGTGGGAACTGAAAAAGTTATCTTCACAAACTGACGCTTCCTCCTTTCCAACAGGAATTTAGAGCATACTGGACAGAACTCAGAGGAACTGTGCTCTTCTTTTATGATGATAAAAAAGCCCCAACAGTGAGTAACATGCTATCTTTGTAACTACCCATCTGATTAAGTGCATCAGTTGGTTTCATCACACAATCCTTATGCCCTCCAGACACCTCTCTCCTCTGCACAGTCCAAAAAACAGCGCCGAACACTGGAACAGAAAGGCTGAGCTCGAAAAAAGCCAGAGTGAAACCAACTATAACATATGAATTTGCCTGATGAAAACAGAAAAGGAGTATTTTTGGGCACCCGAGCTACAACCATTGCTTCACAGTTTTACCAAGTGCTTTTTCCTCAGCTGTGTGCAAGGGTAAAATGACTGCGGGGTGTAACATGACTTCCCTTTATGCTGCTGAGGAAAAAGTGCTGGCTAATATTCCGGTGTGCTCTGGGTTTAGTTGGGATCACAAAGCAAATACTCAGCGAGGTCTCATGGATTTAATCTCTTTGTGATTACGAAGATTAGGATGAGAAAAATCCAGGAGGTTTGTTGCTGGTGAGAAGAGCTTCTGTAAGCAGAAGCAAAAGACTGAACTTAAGTTCTAGCAAAAAAAAAAACCCAAAAAAAAACCGTTTCAATCTATTTTCTTCTAAACCAACTCCTTCAGAGAGCAGCTAGACTTTTGGTGAAAATTACAACTCGTGCTATTACTCTTTTCTCCTCTCCTTAGTACTCTCACAAATTAGATATATCATCTTTGACCTCAGCAACCAACATTTATCCGGGTGAAAACGGCTCCGCGCAGTTCATCCTGGTGCTGTCAAATGGGAAACTGGAACTGAAGGTAACAAGAGGAAAGCCACTGGGTATTTCACCTCCCACGGATATTCAGAGATCCACCTTGGGGTGGGACAAGACCTGCCTTCCAGACACCTATGCGTGCAGCCCACAGGGAGAGGGAGTCAGGGCAAAGGAACCTAAACTCCCCTCTGGGCATTAGAGGGGTTTTTTTCTCAGGAGTATCTGGGAATATGAAACGAGCAAAGAATCGAACAAGAAAATATAGAAACCAGGCAGTACCACACTGACAGCCCCACATCACCTGTAAAACCACGATGGGGGCAAAACATCTGACCACCATCAGCAGCCATACAGACTGTAGTGCTCAGGGACTATGTAGAAGGTTTTATACCCAGGACTCACCCCCTCCTTAGCATGGGCCCTCCGATCCACACAACCTTCTCCTTTTACTCCAACAGCACGCATTTCTGTTACCTTCCCACATCTGTCCTCTCTCCTTGATCAGGGAGTACCGGAGTGCAGGGTTTCCGGGTGTGACGTAGCTTGGCAGGGAGCTCATCTCCAGGCATGGTTCTTCCAAAAGGGTGTGAGTTAGTCAGGGCTTCCACAGGAAAGACAGCACCTTATTTTTGTTGCTGCAGTTGTTCTTACAACTTACACCATCGTTTTCTGCTCTCTCAGGCCAATGACTGTGAGTGTGGGAAAGAGTGGCAGGGGTTTATTCTCACCGTTACAAAGGTATGGAAGAGTTTACCTCACTTCGTGTGAGAAGTGTCTGTAAGGGGGCTTGGTCTTCAGGCATGACAGAAGTTGGCTTCCACGGGCACAAAGCCTCACTTCTAAGGTGTTTGCACACACTAAGCTATTGAGGGGTTTTGTTGGTTTTTTTTTTTTTTTTTTCCTGATGTGAGCAAAATTTGGGCTGATGTAACCCCAGCTCGTCTACAGTACATGCTCTGGCATGTAGTCAGACAAGGGGTAATGGGTTTAAATTGAAAGTGGGTGGATTTAGGGTGGATCTAAGGAATAAATTTTTCCCAGAGAGGGTGGGGAGGCACTGGGACAGGTTGCCCAGAGAAGCTGTGGATGCCCCATCCCTGAAAGTGTCCAAGGCCAGGCTGGATGAGGCTTGGAGCAACCTGGTCTAGTGGAGGGTGTCCCTGCCCATGGCAGGGGTTGGAACTAGATGGTCTTTAAGGTCCCTTCCAACCCAAACCATTCTGTGATTCCATGATAGTTCCCAGGCCAGTGTTTGCTGGCCAGTAAGGAAAAGACTTGTAGCACAAGTCCATCCCCTGCAGCGGTGAAAAGGGGAGGCTGCTCTGAGGGACAGCTGTCTAGTGCGTTATCAGGAGATAAACGCCATCGAAGAAGTGGCCAACCTGCAAGAACGCCTCAGCCCAGTGTTTTATTCACACATTTGTCTTTGCTAAATACACTTTGAAAATACAAAGAGCCCCTTGGATAATGGCCAGTGGAAAGAAATTATTTGTTCACACATGACTTGACCCTGGCCTAGCTGAATTATGGAAAAAGCTGAGGATAGCTGAAATAGGTTAAATCACATTTACACAGCCTTTTGCAGTATAGCAACTGCCAAATATTGTGGATCCTTACATCATCTCCCCTTCCGTCTATGCACATTTCCTCTGAATTGGGACACAGGTATCCTTATTTCCCTGCTCTAACACACACACATGCAGCATTTTACTCGAAGCAGAGGCATATCCAAACCTTCCAGATTATCACAGCTGCTTAAACCAAGGAGGTACGAAAGATTTCTCTGTGGCGGCTGCGCTCGGAGGTCAGCTGTGATGCGCACACAGATACGATTGCTCACAGTGATCATCCGCTCTTCTGTTTTCTTTCCTGTTATGCTCTCCATTTTCAGCTGGCAGTTCCACCAGATGAGTCATTCCTACCTGGGCAACTTAGCAGAATGCAGGAAGTGCTAGAAAAGGAAAAGGAAAGGAGGATTACGCTCAACAGCTGTTCGGGCGCACCCTCGAACAGAAAAAGCCCTCCCAGCAGTGCACTGACCACTATGCCAGCGTAAGCTCTGACTGAACTATGAGAACCCCAACCTGACTAAGAGCCCCCCCTTCATCTTTCAAGCTATTATTTCCATGCGGAGGTTCAAAATTCAGCTGTTGGACAAGGGCTGTGTAATATTTGATGAGCAAAATCTACCTTAAGGCCTTTATAGAGATTTCCTAAGGGAAAGATGACTCCCACGGGTTTCCTACAATGCCTTTTGTTCTGAAAAGTGCAGCCTATTGCTACACTTAAAAAACATTCCAGCCACACATTGGGCTGCTGTATCTGCCCCTCTGAGAAAACGCTAATGACCATTGAGAAATTCAGGATATGTCCAGATTACTCTTCTCACCTTCTTCCCAAGGGTCCAGGAAGTCGTACCTCTATGAAAGCTTCACTTTCTCTCCGAGAAGGCCAAAGCGCTGCTGTCCTAAATTATGTCCTACAGTAGCACTGCTCAGCAAGAGCCCTTCCGATGTTGTGCCTCTTGGCAGCCATGGCTCGTTACCCTGGATAAGCCTGGCGTCGCGTTAGCCCGGTGTCCCCTCCCGCAGTTCAGAACCACGTGGCCGTGCCAGCGCAGCTGTCGTTCACACCGTTTCTCTCCTCCCGTACTCTGCAGGTGCTTCTACGCAGTATCTCGGCAAGAAGCGATAGAGATGTTGGAAAAGAACCCTTCGTGCGGGAATTTGATCCTGCGTCCCAGCAGCGACAGCAAGAACTACACAGTCAGTATCCGACACGAGCTGCAGTAAGTTGATTCCACAATGCGTTATCCCGTTCTTACCTAGCACGCACTGTACGAAGAGCTGAATTCTCACTGCCCGGATTTGACATGTGGAACGTATGCGTTGCCTTAGAGAAAAGCAAACGAGGCAGCCAGGGCAGGCCTGAGATTGATTTCTTGGTTCTCTCCTCCTCCAAAGTCAGTAAGGTTAAACAAAGAAGCAATAAAAATCAGCCAGGATTACCCAAGGAAGTGGGCTTCCCCTGTTCGCTGTGAATCATAGAATCCCAGAGCAGTTTGGGTTGGAAGAGATCTTAAAGCCCACCCAGTCCCACCCCCTGCCATGGGCAGGGACACCCTCCCCTAGCCCAGGTTGCTCCAAGCCTCATCCAGCCTGGCCTTGGACACTGCCAGGGATGGGGCATCCACAGCTCCTCTGGGCAACCTGTCCCAGTGCTCCCCACCCTCTCCAGGAAGAATTTCTTCCTGATATCCAATCTAAATCTCCCCGCTTTCAGTTTAAACCTATTATCCCTTGTCCTGTCACTACAGGCCCTTGTAAAAAGCTCCCTCCAGCTTCCTTGTAGCCCCTTCAGGCACGGGAAGGCTGAAACCCAACTCAGTTTAAGCAATCATCATGCAGAATGAAAACTGAACAAGCCGGATCCCCCTTTGTAAAACGAACAATGAAAAATGAAGAAGACAAGTATTTTCAAACAGTAACTTAGTAAAAAACCACGTCACATTTAGCTTTTGCACAGCTGCAGAACCGGAGGCATCTGAGACACCAAGAACAACATTTGGAATTCTCAGTGTCTCCAAATTAAACCAGGAAAAACCAAACCCTACCACACACCTCCAGTAAGCTCTGGGGATGTCACAAAGCACACCCATTGCTCCTGCAACGGAGTTTATAATGGCAGTGACACGTCAGAAAGTATTTCGTTTCGGGCAGCATAAAACTTGCCTTTTCTTTCAGTGGCCCCCACTTAAAGCACTACAGAGTGATTCCCAAAGGAACACGTTACATCATCGAACTGGAAACACGGGTAAGCGAGCAATTCCCTTTTGAAGACTCTTAAGCAGATGTAAGAAATAACCTCTTGGCAGAAAATGAGAATAGTAAATTCCTAACTGCAATATGTGAGTCGAAGTAAAGCACATGGAGAGTTCACCCCTCTTGCTAGTCCGACTCACCTCATCTCAAAGATCAAGTTATCTTTTAAGAACTAGAAAAGTAGGAAAAAAAGCCTTCAAACAGTTTTCTTCCACTTTTCTTACGACGTTTAACTCGTGGCCTGAGGGATGTTCTATTGGTCTGAAAAAAGCATTTGCTGTTATACCGTCTGCTGAAAGAGCACTGGCAGTGCCCGAGGAGAGAGCTCTTTCGGTGTGTTTACTCATTTGATGGAAGGAATTATGATGTTCAAGGGTCAAAACGTTAGCACAGATTGCAGGGGGGCTGTCCTAGCTCCCACTGCCTCCAAAGGCAGGCTGTGAATCCAGCATCAGTTCTGTGGGAAACACCGCTAGGGATCCCAGCACGCTTTTGAAACCAAATTCCCAACACGTCTAGCATGTTTTATTCAGTGGGGGGTGTTTCCTGTTTGTTTTTTTGGGGTTGGCCAAACAGGTGACACTCCCAAGCCTTCAGGATGTCATTGATTACTTTGTGACCCAAACCCAAGGGAACCTGAAGCCGTTTGTCATGGAGATGGGGGCTGCAGAGGACCCCGTGTTCCCAAAGCAGGCTGGGTGCTGAAAGGGCTGCGAGAAGCAGCGCGGGAGCTCCACACCGTTGAAGATCAACAGAAGGCGTTCCCTGAGCTATGCTGTCTCAATTTCTAGACCAGCTCTGTCGGCCCTAAACCAACAATGTGATGCAGCTTCTCCCAGAGAAGCTTCTGAGATCTGGGGAGGGCAAATAACCCCAGGTCCTGTTGAAGATTAAATATGGAAAAAGAAAAAAAGAGAGGACACATTGCCCCTGGAAAAAATATTGCATTGAAATTAGGCAGAGTGTGTTTGGGCTCAATTCTGTCACTGGCTCACCGCAAATAAACTCTCTGTGTTAAAAACCCCATTTCTTGCCTACTCGCGACAGGAGCGGCACCATTTATGACATCCTACAGAGACCGCAGGGACCTCGCCTCTGCCGGGGCTTTGAGCACAGCCAGAGAGACCGAGAAGCAGAAAACACGTCTGGGAAGCTTAAACTGAGGGGTTTGTGGTTCTCTGCAACCCTCACAGGACCCGAAACATCCTGCTTAAGGCACCTGGGGCACTCCCTGTGTTACGCAACTGAGGGAGGGCGTAAATTCAAGCAAACTGGGACATCTCCTGCCCGGCTGAACGCTCCCACCCCTCCTACATGCCAGCAGACCCTGCCCTGAGCTACTTCAGGAGACTAAGCAAAAATAAGTTGGTGTCCCTGCCGGTTAAGCCTCTGAGCTACCTTCTCCACAGGCCGAGGGAAGCCCCAGTGCACAAGGCGGGCAAGACTGCACCGCCGGAAAGCAGGGAGGGTGGGAGGGCAGGCGGGAGCCCTGCGCATCACCCCAGGCAGGTGTGGAACCCCCCAGAGCCTCAGGCACAGCACCCATCTTCTTGGGAACAGGGGATCCAGCCTTCAAAACAGGCAACTTAAGCCATCCACAGCAACATCCCCGTTTAGCACGTTTAGCCTAAATTCTGCCAGGCAGCTGGACCGAATGAAGTGCTTACCGGATGGGTACGCTGCTGAGCCACGCTGCTGAGCCACGCTCCTTCACCGTTAGTGGCCGTGAGCAACTCCAGGGCCTGGCCTTTTTGTTTAAAAGCCCCCCAACCAAATAAACCCACCTCTTCTGAGTGGTGGGGGAGCGTTCACACAGCTCAGCTGAAGACAGCTCCGATCCAGGTACCGACGGAGCTCACGCCTTCACTACACACACAGGGGCAGCTCGAGGGAGGGCTGCTCTGATCTCCAGACCGAGATCGTCAGGTTCCTTTCGTATCAGCTGGGAATCACATATTAATCATTACACAAGGATTATGGAAATCAGTCAAGGTTTGGGAAGGTTATTTTAAAAGAATGCTCATGTCTTCACGTCTTTCTAAGTAAGAGACTATGTGTGACCATATGAAGGCACGGCCACTGTATTTATAAAAGTACAACACAAGACATCAGCAGTTTGTTTTCACGAAAACACTTCAGCTCACTGCGCGTACTGAGCAGCGCCAGTTTCACGCCAGGTCAGAGCTGCAGCTTTTCCTCAGTATGAAACCAAAACGTGCATGTTGCTGTGAGAAGCAGGAACTTAACGCTTCTTCCTGCATCTCACTTTTGCTGTGCTAGACTTCCCCTGCTGGGCAGTTCGGCTGGTGGTCTCCGTGCTGTAACTCATGACCCCTTTAAGCTGGAGCCTCAATGAGCTTTCCGCGGGGTGGAGAACCACCCACGCGAGCTATGTCATCGGCCACATGAAAGATACGGAAAGGCACGTTTATTTTAGTACTCTCAAAAGCTATCTGGTCAAAACTTTCACAAAGGTTTAGATCACTCCGCTGCAGCGGAGGATGCTTTCCGTAACTGCAAACCAGGAGATAACAGACAGGGATGACCAGGAGATAACTGACAGGGATGGATGAACCTTCCAAGCCAACACGCCAGCTGCTTTTGACTGAAATTCAGTTCCTTTCTTCAAAAGAACTGGCCTACAGCCACAGTTTCAAAGACAAGGAAAAATTAAGAATGTGAACTTACCTAAAGCCCTTATTTACGTTTGAAACGAGGCAGACAGACATGCAAACTCTCTGCCTAGCTCAAGCCCATTCATTTCAGGACGAGAGATGTGAGGAGGTGACAAGGTTTCTGCATTCTGAGGCCCAGCTGCTGCCAGAGTTGCTCCATGTGGCCATTATTCCTCAATAGCACTTTTTTTTAGAACAGACATTCACAAATTCACCGTGCACAGGAAAAGGGTGGAAAAAAGTGCTGGAAAACATGACCTTTGTACTCCTTGAATTGGTAAATAAAGTCCTAAATCCATCAGATCCACCAAAACACTCTTGTTAACAGCAGCATGATCTTCACACAGAATTCCCACTACACCTAGTATTAAAGAAATGTGGAGATGAACTACAGAGAACAGTTGAGCCGGGTGCTAAGTGCCTCGTGTTTTGCATACACAAACATTCCTGCAACTATTAAGGATGTGAGAAATTAAGGGAAAGCTAGTCTAAATATGAATAATCATGGAATGGTTTGGGTTGGAAGGGACCTTAAAGCCCATCCAGTCCCACCCCCTGCTATGGGCAGGGACACCCTCCGCTAGCCCAGGTTGCTCCAAGCCTCATCCAGCCTGGCCTTGGACACTGCCAGGGATGGGGCACCCACAGCTTCTCTGGGCAACCTGTCCCAGTGCCCCCCCGCAAAGAATTTCTTCTTGATGTCCCACCTCAACCTCCCCGCCTTCAGTTTAAAACTGTTACCCCTTGTCCTGTCACTCCCTACCCTTGTAAAAAGTCCCCCCCAGATTCCTTGTAGCCCCTTCAGGCACTGGAAGGTGCTATAAGGTCTCCCCGGAGCCTTCCCTTCTCCAGGCAGAACACCCCCAACTCTCCCAGCCTCATCTGTAAAAAGCATTTGAGCGAGGAAGATCTTTAATATGGATACAAAATTTCATCTCTGCAAGTCAACTGCTCTCTCAAAGATTAACTTTCTGCCAGAAAGCTATTCAGTGTTCTACTGTTCTTTGTTGCTGCAGGGAGATAGCTTGCTCTATCTACTCCACAGGAATAGAGCATCCAACAGCCCTAGGCATGCAAATGCTTTCAGTACAATGAAAATAAAGAAAAAAATGCGGTTCTCGGATTCCAGGCAGTGCTACGAGCCTCTGCACTGCTTGCGCCGATAGTGACTGTGCTGGAGAGCTGGAAGACCAGCACCCCGAGGTTCACTTGCCTGGTTTGAGCCCTTTCACCATGGTCATGCTCAGCACCTGCTGAGACTTGTGATAAAAAGCAGCAGCAGGAGAAATGGGCTGTATCACAGAAATTCACACAGAATCAGCCCACTCTACTCCGCCCAACCTTCAGTATAAACATACTCATTTTCTGTATCAGCAGTTCAGGAAGTTTTAAAACATGAAAAAACAACTTTAACGAGCCACTTGACATGCACAGTTCTTCCGTATAATGTCCTGTTTGGGTTATTCCTTGTAAGATTTTACCTAGGTTAATTTATATCCAGAAAATTTTAAGGTCAGCTGATGAGTATCTAGAGCCATTGTGCATTTTCAGTTTGTCCACCAGCGGGTGTTTAACTGGGCAGCAGCCATCCCCAGAGCAGACATCCCCGATACGAGCAGTATGGAGACAGCCACATCTGCAAATTCAGGCCTCGACCCCCGCCCAGTCTCGACTTTTCGGGAAGCATCGCACAAAGCCGTACGCATCGTCACCGAACGCCATTCCATTAATTCTGTCTGAAAACTCACTTTAAACCCTAAGGGCCGCCAGGATGGCATTTGAGCAATGTACGGACTTTATGTGCTACTTCCTTGCAAAGCGTAAGCGCGGTCTCACCACCGCACTAACGTACCGGACGGTACTTACAGGGTTTCATTTGCCTCCCAGTCTCCAACTGTGAGGCCTGACAGCGCTTTCACCTTGACCTAAACCTTTAAGAGAACCTCAGCACCAATGAGTGATTTCAGTAAAGGGTTCAGATTGAATACTGCCACAGTGACAGGCATTTCCGTTGTTATTTAGGAAACTTACTGTCTGTTTGTGCCTTCTCTGCACTCCACATGCAGCCATCGTTTCTCCTGTTTCAAAAGATTTCTCTAAAAGAAGTTCTTAAATAAGTTAGGTAGTTTCAAAAGCAGTATTATTAATCTAGAAAGTTCTATCTATAAACTACACTGACTGTACAACTATATACACCTTCCAGAAGACATCCTGCACACAAGACAATCCCAAACATTGTAATAATTATGTTGATTCCAGCTATTCAGTTCCACACATCTTGGTTCAAGTTCCCAGCCTCACAGATGTTCTTCCTGACTACGGCCAACAAAGGGAAAGAAAAAGAGGGAAAAGTCCTGAGCAATGATGTTCACTAAATCCAGAGCCATTTGCCTGCTCCTCCTTTCAAAGTCCTCATTTGCTATGGTAGTTTTAATTTGGTCAGGGCAGAAAGGCTCAACCACAGCAACCACTTTCTCAAAGACAATGTTTTATTGATGAAAGTGTTAACTCGGCCCTCCCATAGGTTTCCACTTTCCCCGTATTGCAATATTCCCGAGAACAGTCAGTGCAGCTAATCAGCAGCTCCAGCTCTCGACTTCACGGGAGCTGTGACGATTCACACCTACTCCGGACCTGCCTCCCAGCCTTTCCACGCCCAGACTGATGTGGGCCAGCTGCTCTGACACACAGCATCGCTCGGGATCAGAGGAGAGCACCACCAACGGGACTGATGTGGGCCAGCTGCTCTGACACACAGCATCGCTGGGGATCAGAGGAGAGCACCACCAACACAACCCAGCACTTCCTCTGCTCTTCAGCGGGAGTTAAACCTTTGGGGTGGATTACAGCTCAAGTGTAGATGGCAAGAATGAAATTCCTGTTTGAGAATTAACACACGGAATGGATTTGAGGTGTTCCTGGAACACCACGAGTATCATAAAATGGCAATTTCCCCATTTTTTTGCACTCTCCCCTCAGCAGCGCCTGATTTGCACATGGAGCCCATTTGCTAGGCTCACTGTTCCTCTTGCTTTCTTCAGCTCCCCACAAATGAACACACACCTTGTCTTTAGGGTACGGACTGCACTGGACATTCCACCTCACGGAGTGAGCCATCCTCCTTTGAGCAAACAGGTTTGAAGCAAACGGGAGCCGATGAAACATAAATCCAGTTTGTCTTCAGTGCAAAGCCACTGATTTTCACCATTTGTTTTAATTAAGGCTTCACAAAAAAAGAAATATATAGTACCATCTTTAATAGCTGAAAATTAGCACACTCCTTTAAGAACAAACGGTCCGGGAGTGACTCCTGTGTCTCTACCATCAATTGTCTTCTGGAACAAAGTAGTATCTCACTGGGGGCCCTGGCAAGTCTTCCTCTCCATCAGTCTCTGGAGCAAACGATACTGTCAAATCCACATATTTCTTATCAGCTGATGGTTTCACAAGCTTTTGCATCCTACAAGAAAGAACAGCTTGTTAACATAGCAGGAGGCATACTGACACTGGGAATTTAGGGCCAGATGAGGACGAATTTCACCATCAGCAGTGAAGCCCAACATAACACAAAACAGATTAAAATGGAGAATAAGGCACTGTTGTGGTTTAGGCCCAGCCACAAACTCCTCCCCGTGGCGGGATGGGGAGGAGAAAACACAAGGAAAGGCTGGTGGGTTGGGACAAGGACAGGGAAGGATCCCTCACCTGTTATGGTCACGGGCAAAACAGACCCAGCTTGGGGAAGAGAAATCAATTTAATTTGTTACCAACCAAATCAGAGTATATTAATGAGAGATAAAAAACAGATTTTAAAGCCCCTTCTCCCTACCTCTCCCTTCTTCCTGGGCTCAGCTTTGCTCCCTATTTCTCTCCCTCCTCCTACCAAGTGGTGCAGGGGGACAGGGAATGGGCGTTGGGGTCAGTCCATCACACAGTGTCTCTACTGGTCCCCCCACGGGATGCCATCTTTCAGGAGCCCCCTGCTCCGGCATGGGGTCCTCCCCGGGCTGCAGGGGGGATCTGTGCTGCCCCATGACCCTCCATGGCTGCAGGGCACAGCCGGCCTCACCATGGGCTGTGGGGAACCCTCTGCCCTGGGCGCCTCCTCCCCTCTTTCAGCACTGACCTGGGTGTCTCTCTTACACCCCACTCCTCTCTTTGCTGCAACTTTTCCCCAACAGTTTATTTTCCTCTCTTAAACACGTTATCCCAGAGGCGCTACCACCATCACTGGCTGGCTCAGCTGTGGCCAGAGGTGGGTCCCACTTGAAGCCAGGGAAGCTTCTGGTAGTTTCTCCCAGGAGCCACCCCTGCAGCCTCTCCCCATTACCCCCCCACAAACCCAATACAGCCACCTTCTAATTTTGACACAAAATCTCTTCCTCCACCTGAGGTACAGCAGGCAGCATTCCATTTCCCTGACAGAGGTAGCTCGTCAGTGAGCTATTACACTGTTAACAAGTGCTCAGTACAACAGAGAGGAGAAAAAGGCCAGTTTGGGATGGGATTCCTCATGCACGGAATTTCTCTTTGGTGTCCTACTAAGGGTTCTGGTCAATGAGGAAGAGCAAGTTCTTGGCCTACCAGTAATAGCTGGTTTTAAAACAGCCCTCAAGGCCAGGCTGGATGAGGCTTGGAGCAATGGGGTCTAGTGGAGGGTGTCCCTGCCCATGGCAGGGGGTGGGACTGGATGGGCTTTAAGGTCCCTTCCCACCCAAACCGCTCTGGGATTCTGTGATTATTACGGAGAACTACTCCGGCGCAGACACTAGGTATACAGTTCCATTGGAGTTGAGACTTGCTAAGTCCTTAAATATCGAAGGTGAATAGCAGTGAGGGGGCAAGAAACAGGCAGGACCTGAACCTCTTCCTTCCTGATCATAACACGAGTTTAAACTGGGTAAAGGTGTGGTTTAGAGGAAACACTGCTGTCAGACACAGGTCCTTCTGACACAACCCGTGAGCTTCACGATTTCCAGTCATACTTACGTCAGCTTTAACCTTTTAATGTGACCTGGCATCACAGGAACATACAGCATTTTGACTCCCTGTACAACCATAGTCGGTTCAATTCCGTATTTCTCCTGGAATTTACAAAATTAAAACTTATTAAAGGACTAGGACAGCTGCACAAGCCAGCAGATACAGCTACTGCTGATAGTAAAACTAATTATTCAAAGCCTTAGGATCCCGGGCGGAAAACCTGCTAAAGCAAAGACATCGACAGACGTTTTAAGATACCTGAGCCAATCGAATTAAAGAGGTTGACAACAGGCTTGGATGTGTTTAGAGACATTCCCATGGACATTAGTTCTTGCTAGAATTACTCTGGTTTGATCAATAACTTGATGAAAGAAAACCAAAACAACCCAAACCAAGCAAACCCTTTCCTCTCGTCTGCATCAACCCAGCACAGTAGGTAACTTACTCTGACAGCATTTATGAAGTCCAACAGAGTAAAATCCTCTTTCCCATAAACTGTCCACCTGTCCCAGATTGTAAATGAGATCCCATTTCTGTTTCAAAGAGAGAAAGGTTGTTACTTTAGAATGTGAACTCAGGCGCTTCCTTTAAACACGTACTGAAGAGCCGTTCTCTCTTCTAGCAACTTGCTCTTATCTTGAGCAAAAACCTCTTCCCTCTGCTGCCATCCTCCAGCCCCCTGAGCTGGCTGAGCACAAGACACAGTGAAACCTCCACAGACGTGGCATCTGCCAACGGACTTACTGTGTTTCCAGAGCTACTGTAAAATAGGTCTGGTATTGACCAAGGTGCAGAAGCGTGTCCAGTCTGTGGCAGACAGGATGTTTATTAATAACCACACCACGTATCTAACTCATCTAGATTTTTAAAGCCTCACTAGCAACAGCTTCCACTGAAAACAAAACCAAGCCCTTAAAACTACTCTTTTTAAAATTAGGACAGAAGAGTACGTGCTGCATTTTCCAAACAGGAAGTTGAGCAATGCATTATGGGACAACGTTGGCACTACTAAGAGCATCACTTACACCTTCAGCAGTAGGTAGTAAATGGATAATAGAGTTTGACAGCAAACACTAATGATCCATGACCTTCCAAGTTTAAAAAACAACAACAAAAAAGAATCTTGAATATTTGTAATGTTTAATAGGGGTATGACCACGAACTGTGGTTCCATCGTTCTGCTACGCGAGCACGAGGTACATGTCTTCATGAGATGACATCTGGTCATCTGGCTTTACTAACTGTACACACTTCACACTTGCAATGGCTCACCAAGCTCGCAGCATTAATCACCACGTTCCCAGGTACCGCCCTTCCAGCGCTGCCATTCCTACCTGATTTCCGTTCTTCTCACTTCCGCAGTTTCCGTAAAGACCATTATGGGAATGGCGAGGTTCAGGAAACAGTTCTTGTACGCCTCAGCTGGGTAGCCACCCACAACTTTGATGAGTTCCAGGGCAACCTGCAGTAAATAAGAATCCCATCATCCCATGAGGCCAAGCACGGGTTTAGGTCCCGTGTTACCAACACTACCCTAGTTATAGAATCCCAGAATGCTTTGGGCTGGAAGGGACATTAAAGACCATCTAGTTCCAGCCCCTCTGCCGTAGGCAGGGACACCCTCCGCTAGACCAGGTTGCTCCAAGCCTCATCCAGCCTGGCCTTGGACACTGCCAGGGATGGGGCACCCACAGGTTCTCTGGGCAACCTGTCCCAGTGCCTCCCCACCCTCTGCGGGAAGAACTTAAATGGCCAGCAACTACAGGAAGTCATTGATTAGATCAGCCTCGAGTAAATCACATCTGGAAACGCAACCCCAGATGCCAAAGAAATAAATTCCATTGCCACTAATGGAAATAGGTGAAACATTCCAAAGTGTTCCTAACGTAGAATTCAGCAATTTTGGAAGAGTCCAAGACATCTCCACAAAGCATGCGGTTCTGTTGAGAACTGCTACAGAACCGACCCTCTCCCCTGCTGGCA
Organism: Rhynochetos jubatus; assembly: GCA_027574665.1. Lineage (NCBI taxonomy): Eukaryota > Metazoa > Chordata > Aves > Eurypygiformes > Rhynochetidae > Rhynochetos > Rhynochetos jubatus. The sequence continues at coordinate 75,552,177 of CM050651.1, forward strand.
GTGGCACCCTGACAGGAATGAGTATTAACTGCAGAAAACAGACCAAAACAGTGGTCTCCAACTCCACTTTCTGAACAGCAAATCAGAAAAAGCACCAAGGGCTTGCCACACCTTGAACCAGGAGTGACCTTTTGTACTGGCACACGAGAAGAAAATGTATGTTATGTTTGAAATAAACCCGTTTCTTTAACGGGGCTCTGTCAGGGTAGCGTTAAACAGTACTAAACAACTGTGGGTTTAGGCAAAGAACAGCAAGAGGAGGAAATATGCATTTTAAACATCTTAAAAGGATACTCACCAGCCCAGATACTGCAGCAGTAGCTGTTGCGATGGCGGGAATAATCTTCCCAGCAATGCGCTTTGTTTTGAACCGATCCGCTGGTTCGATGTTGTACATCTTGGCTCGCAAGTTCGATGCTGCTGTTATGAAGTCTATATGCCCGTTACTATCGTCGTCTTTTTCAAAGGAGATGGGCTTCATCTGCAAGTCGTCTGCTCAGGGAAAATAGGAAAAAAGAGCAAAACTTATTATTAGAAAACTGGAGATGCCCTAAGCGTAAGTTACAGGGAACTGGAACCCTAGCACATTAAAAATTACACATCCTGGAGCTTGGTGCCTTACTCACAACTTGCTCTCCCGTGCCAGAAGCAGAAATGCCCCTATCAATACCAGTTGTTAAACGCAAGTAATGGAAGAAATATCAACCGAGCTCCATAATAATTTTATTTTCCTTGCAACACCAGGAACAGATTTTGGACAGTCCTATGGATCTCTCTTATGCACCACCCCACCCTCCCGGCTATAGTTCCACCCTGCGAGAATTCCTGCTATAAGCTTTGTCCATCTACAACCATTTCCCTAGGGACTCGGTAGCAGGGGACACAGGCATGGGATGATGCTCCATGGGAAGGGTGAGAGCCAAGCTCACCTTCCTCCCCTGTGTTCCTGGGCTAAAAATGCAGTTGTTGCCCAATGACCTCCTCACGTGGCCGGGCACAAAACTGGGATTCGAGCAGCCTCATTTTAACGTATCTACAAGATGCTGAAGATGACTCAGATTGAGGCCTCTAAGTGGTAACTCTCAGCCTTCTCATACCAGCATCCCTTTCAGTCCATCTGGCATCTAGGCAGCATCCTTGCCTCCTTACGAGTTCGATTCCCTGCTGCCTGCTCGCTGTCATCAGGGCTGCACTTACAGGCGACCTGAAAACTTGCAGGCATCTCAGAAACACGGAAGCACAGGGCAGTGTCAAGGACAGTGACCCGCACGGCGCTTCAGAAAGCTTTCGCTATCAGCTATCTGCTCCTTGCAGAATTCCAGAACCGCTTTATCCAGAGACCCAATAGTACCAGCAGTGCAATTGCAAGATGAAGGTATTCTGTGCTACTCACTTTCCAGAGCTTCGCTGGACTGTATAGACTTCTCCAGCTGGAAAATAGCATTTCTTTCATCCTCACTGCTGACTGGAATATGATCTGGTTTTCTCGCAGTTTCGTCAGTCTGTACAACCTGCAAGCGGGTGCAGCACTTGAGTAACAACACGCATGAACTTTGTACGGCACGAGTGTGAAGCGTTCTAGGTTTGCTGATTTCCCTGCACTCTTTCCTCCCCCGTTCAAGAGACACAGACTCACTGCAGCAAGTCCCATCAGGGGCCACAAAGATCGTTAGGGGACTGTAGCATCTCTCCTAGGAGGAGATGCTGTGAGAGCTGGGACGGTTCAGCCTGGAGAAGAGAAGGCTCAGTGGAATCCTATCAGCGTGTATAAATACCCGCTGGGGGGAAAAGCACAGAAGGCAGAGCCAGACTCTTGCCACTGGTGGCCAGTGACAGGACATGGGCACAAATCGAGGGAGAGAAAATTATTTAAGAAAGATAAGAAAATATTTTAAAGAAAAAAAAAAAACAAAACAACCACCCACACCCCAAAAAAACCCAACCCAAACTGCGGGGATGGTTGAACACTGGCACAGGGAGCAGTGAGATGCTGCGGAGTCTCCATCCTCAGAGATATTCAAAACCCAATTGGACAGAGACCTGGGGGCGGTCTCCAAAGGCCCCTTCCAACCTCAACATCCTGTGATGGAGTCAAATAGCAGTTCTGTCTCCCAAGGCAAGCATTCATGGGACAAGTGTAACACCGGGCAAGAAAATATGCCAACACCCTGGAACATTTGCTGCTTTTAAACGATGACAAACGCTGGCCACTGCCCAATAACGCTGAAGCAGTCTGAAGTTCACACTTCAAACATAAAGGTAATGACACTTCCTTTACATTACCCCTAGAAAGAAACAGCAAACCGACACTGGTCTTGGATTGCTTTCAAGTTGCTTCCAAGGAAAACTTTACTACTTTGATTAAAACAGTATAGACTCACATGAACTTTTTATAACGCGTGCAGACTGCCGCTCGCACAGGGAAAACGATGCTACAACAAATCACTTGCAAGAGGCAAAAAACACCCCAAATCTTGCATTTCTCACCCGGCACACAGGTACCTCAGCTGCATCGAGTGACCGCAGTCCTGCCCACCACACCGATTTCCCCGAAACACGTTTTAATTTCTGTTCATTTCTCAGCATCGGTGCCAGAAGCAGTTGGAGATGTGGGACACCGCTTGTGGATTTGTTTTATTCCTTAAACAACACCTCACACTTACTTTGTTTGAAGGTCTGAACTCTGGTACCTTCACAGCCGAGATAATCTTCAAAATAGTTTCCTCCGACAAATCCTGTTACGGTTGTGAAGAAAAGCAATTTCAATTCACATCAACTCAAAAAAGTCCCCCCAAAAGCCTCTATAGCCAGTAGCATTGCAAAGAATAACAAAACCAAAAACTCCCACAAACGTTCAACCGAAACATCACTGAAACACCAAGTGACGTTTCAGTTGCCCCAGTGAAGCAGAGCGGCGCGACGTGCCTAGCACTTGAAAACTGAACGGAACTGAGGTGCAAACGTGACTTACAGGAAGATCCAAACAGAAAAGGGTCACAAGAAAACAAAGGATGAACGACACGGGGGGCTGTGAGCAGTAAAAAAGAAAACTCCCAGGCCATAGCTAAGACACTTAATCTAAAATAGGTCTGTCAAAATAGGAATTCCCGAGTTGAGCGCTTACCGAAAACACCCAACACACTTCTCGTTCCTTCTCTGGGTCAGGGGTTTAACTAAAGACGACCAAACGCGAGCAGCTGCTGAGCAGCCATCAAGGATAGAATACTTCAAGAATCCCTTTAATCAGTTCTTGGAAAGAACTGGCAACGGGATACAGGGCCCAAACTGAGCACACCCACCCGAGTTCCACGACGGGAACAGCGTTACAGCACGGATTACCTTGTCTGTGAAAGGAACACAGTACACTGTGGCGAAGAGTTTCGCTGCGCTCACAATGAAACCATAGTGCCTGAAGAAAAGAGAAGACGGCTGCTTTTGCTTGGTTGGTTTTTCACTTCGGTCGCGCAAAGGTCTGCGATCGTATTCAAAGAGGCGTTGTGAACGCACAGAGAAACACAACTTCCGCCCTTCAGCGCGCACCGTACGAAGTGGATGAGATTGAGTCCCTCAAGTCCTCCCCAGAATTAAGCGAACTTTGATGAGTGAAGAGTTAATGAACCGTCTTTAACCCCTGCACTCAAGAGAACAACTGCAAACGCTCACATGACTAGAGTATGGTAATACCAAGCTTCGCCTCGGGAATACTTTGTGCCACGATCTCAGCTTTCACCCAAACCGAGAGGCGAGCAGGACAGTTTCTCACCGCAGGTGTAGACATGCAGCAGACAAAGGCTTTTTAACCCTTTTAATTATCTGTAATAGCCAAGCCATCCAGATCAGACCCAAATTGTGCTGAAGAAGAAAAGTGGTCCCTCCACCAGGTCATTTCAGGTAGCCAGTTCAATTTGGCACACCCTGCCTTTCATGACGTGGGCAGGGGGTACAACAGCAACAACTCAGGCGCTCTGCAGTCACACAGTAAGCGACACGGGTTGGTCTAAGCCATTTCACGTTACACGTTGCCACAACTTCCCACAGCAGCCTCCAGTGCATGTCATGGAATGTTAAATTACCTGCAGTGAAAGTAGGAGGCAGCTACCCACCACGCACTGGCACTTCCAGTGCTACAAAGCCTCTGCCTTGCACTTCCCGCTGCGGAGGGAGGTTTAGAGATGCTATGAAACACACCAGTGGCAGTGCCATACTTACAAAGGATCACTAAATTCAAACTTCACTGGGAAGGGTGGCCTCTTCGGTGACTGCCAAAACAAACCTGGTAAGCAGACACACTTCAGATGAAACCCCAAGGCATCGGGAGCAGCAACACACGGCACATGCCGTGAATTCACAACAGGCACAAAGGGGTGTTTGTACTTACTTCCGTCTTTCAATCGTGTATCGAGGGGAAATGAATGAAGGAGCTGAAGAGCCTAGAGACAAAGCCAGAGTAGCTTCAGTAACCTGTCACATACAGACTGACACGACCACACTACATCAGCCTTTTACAAGGGCAGGGAGTGACAGGACAAGGGGTAACAGGTTTAAACTGAAAGTGGGGAGATTGAACATCAGGGAGAAATTCTTACTGGAGAGGGAGAGACCCTGGGACAGGTTGCCCAGAGAAGCTGTGGGTGCCCCATCCCTGGCAGTGTCCAAGGCCAGGCTGGATGAGGCTTGGAGCAACCTGGTCTAGTGGAGGATGTCCCTGCCCATGGCAGGGGGTTGGAACTAGATGGTTTTTAAGGTCCCTTCCAACCCAAACCAGTCTGTAATTCTTTTTAGTAATGATATGAAATCTCAACCCAGCTCTTAAGACACTCCAATACATAGCTGAAGTCATTTATAGAGGTAAGCAGATCTAAGACACCTGTGTCAGGATGGAGAGCTTAAGGCACCAGTACTACTAGACAGGGCAGCTTGCCCATCTGATCACAGGACAACGATAACAGTGTCACCTCATCTGTCTCAAGTCCACGAAAGACACTCAAGCCAACAAGCAAAGCGCTCCCCCCACCCTGCTGTCACTTTTGGACCCCCGATGCACAATCGGGAATGCAATGTTTTCTCAACGTGACAACTACCACCAGGTCTTCCACACGCACAGATATGGTCTGTTGATTAACCCACAACAGCACAATCACGTCCTTCCTACAAAATTACACACACACATTTTAAGCCACACTGTGGACCAGATTTCCAGAATGCCTGGCTCGGATTTCAGCCAACCTGTGTGATGTCTGAGAAGATCAGAGATAAGGAGTTCAGTAACCAAAGTTTAGGTGGGGAAACAAAAAGATGCTGTCCCTTAGTAAAAGGCACCTGATAATCCTGCTGCTCTGGAAAAAAAACAATACCTAGTCAGCTGAAAAAATGCCAAGAAACAGAACAGCCAGGAGTCATTTAATAAAGCTTAAAAGCGCTGGAATAGAAAGAGGAAGGGATGCAGCATTCTTAAGTTTCAGGTAAAATTGGTTATTTATGAAGAGATGGAAGTGAGTGCAAAGACTTGGACTCTTAGTTATTAGGGCTAAAATCCTCATCAGTCTCGCACCACCCCGTTTCCAGGTCTTACCTACCTTATGGCTAAAATACTTCTCAAATTTTACTCTTGCTAGTTCCACACACTGAGTCCAATTTTGGGGTCTTCGACTGAGAGTTTTAATAACATGAAAACAGCCTTCTAAGCTCTCCCCCGATTTTATTCTCTAGATAGAGAAGGAAATATGAAAACGTTAAAACAGACAGGATTGCTCCCAATCCAATCAAACAGTAAACAGGCTTTTAATGAGTTATCGGCCAAAGGAAACAGAGGGTCACTTTGTGAAATATTATCCTCTGTGTGATCCTCTCCACTGGGTTTTTCCCCAGGTGCTGTGGCTACTGGATTCACTTCCACCCAGCCCCACGGCCATTCTAGACTCCCAAGAATAGATCTCATGTCTAACACTGAGTCTAATGTATTACACAGTTGAATTCACTTGAAACTCGGCCTTCCCTGCCGTTTCCTCAGCTGGCTGCACACCGGTGTGACATCCACCACACACTCACTGGCAGTGCCTGTGAAAGGTCAGCTGATGACCTGACCAAATAGGTCTTCAGGTTTTCTGAATAAAGTGAGAAAATAACCCAAATCTCACCGAACAGCAACAGAATCCGTAAAGCGTTAGTTTAAATCCTGTATTTTTACCTGTAAAACCTCTTCTGCAGACGGATAGGTTTGCCAGAATTTGTTAAACAATGAAGGCTTGTGAGAAAATGAACTTTCAAACTAGAAAACGAGAAGAACAAATACGGCATTTTGTAAGAAGCACACCAGATCCCCCTTCCACAGACACAGTCAGCTCCTGAATGCCAGCAAGCTCGGTCCCTTACCTTATCTCTTGCCCACTGTATCGTGTGCTCAATGGCGGCTGGGAAAGACTTCAAGGTGCAAAAAGGTATTTCTTCTTCCGGTGGATCCCGCTGTAATTAAGGGGAGTTGTGTAAATGCAGGCTCATTAAAACTTATTGCTGATGACAGCACCAGGAATTTCCAGACTTCCTAAGTTTAACGCTGCACCGTTATAAAACACAAGGTCACTTGTTTCTGCTTAGAACAAAGCTTGTTTTACCAACACTGACATATCACCCCCTGTTTATGAAGAGCAGTCTCAACACTGGAAAGCAAACCTGAACTCTGAAACACAAACAACAGAAGAAATTGCCAGCCAGCTTTTCCGAGATGCACAGTCTGCATTCACGTACACTCTCAAGGTGCCATACGCCCTTTCACTCAAGGCCAGAAAGATTCCTTTCTCTGTGGACCCCAGCAAGACCATTAGGATGCTCAAAATCCTGTCTCTGTGCCCACGTGGCACCCTTCACGGTGTTCCCCACCAGTCAATTTCTACCTCGCCGAGGCAGCTTCACACGCACTTGAACAGAGGGGTACTGCCAGAGTCTGAAGGCTCACCTCCCCCTCCCCCCTGCAAACAGAACCTGTAGAAACCGGCAGACTGATTCCTACTGCAGACTCTGTTTCTCCTGCCCGGGGAGTGATGTTCACCAAGAACAGAACGAGCAGGCAGAAAGCACCTCTAAGGAAGAGACCCACACAAACAAAACCAGTCTGCAATGCCGCTGTGGGACTAGATTCTTATTCAGAAAGGAGTTTTCAAGGGGAAAAAACCCCCTAAAGAGTCAGCCCCTTGGTAGTGCTGCAGAATCAGGACCTTTTCCAAAGCTCTTCTTGCATGGCTCATGTACTAATTGCTTTTAATTACTGCTCTAGGTGCAGTCATCAGCTGGGTAGCAGACAGGACACCTCAAATTTGTCTGCTCCAATTCTATTTGTGAGATTTTCTTCAGAAATCAAGGAATGAATTAATTCTTAACAGTACTGGTCTTCAGTTAACTCCAACAGGCCACTTATTTCAGACAGACACGTAAAGAAAGAATCCGAGGGCATTACGGGACTAGGCGCAGAAGGTAAGCGATGGTCTCCACACACTTACGTGGCTGTTATAGGACTCTGTTAGATGGGGCACAATGACTTCCGTGTGTCCTTTCGTTCCCATAGTTCCGGAGTCTAGAAGAGGACGCAGGTTTGCTACACAACGACTGACACGGAAAGACACAGACTATCAGAATACAGCAGCATCACTACGCTCTTGCCTTGCAGACAGTGCCAGGGTGTAACTGGAATTGACTCCGGGCACTCTCAGAAGAGTGGAAAGCTTACACCAAACTCGGAGAAGAGGAGATTAAATGAGAAAAGCCATTTCAGATTGGATCAGGACACCATAAACTTCATCCTCCTCAATCCTACCTGGATTAGGAGCATTACTAGTTCTTTCTAAACATAAATGTGCCTACTTATAAATTTAAATACATATTCTGATGCATAAATAATTCAACCTTAAGACAGCCACAGTATTCTCTCCCCCATCAGACCCTGACAGCTCTTCATTTCCAAGGCGATCTGCCACGTGAACACTAGCAGCAGCACAGCAGCGGAGTTGGTTTCCACCACGAGCATAAGGCCCTTCCCCCCCGCAGCTGCATCACGATAAAGCAGCAAGATACATCCGAGCAATTTGCTATCAGATCTTATAAGCAGCTGCAGATCAGGAAGACTAAGAATAGAACAGCAGGGTTCACATAAGGCCGTGAAAAGCAGCCCTCGCTTTTCCTTTCCACAACCTACCTATCAATGTATCTCCTTGCCTCGACGTTGTCCAAAGCGGTCACAATCACGTCTTGCTTGGTATAGAATTCATCGCTGTAAGTGTTCTCAGTGGCTGGACAAACTTTATTTATATACGAGTCAATCTTTAAGTAAGGATTGATGTTCAGGGTTGCTTCTGCTGCAGTATAGCTTTTCGGTTTCTGAAAGTATAAATACATATATATCTCAACAATATTAGGTAAAGAACGTCTGGGACACAGAAGTACCGACTCCATTTGCTCATCAGACAACTCACTGACAGCAACGTTAGCATGTAAAACACACAATGAAGTATTTAATCATGTACCTCCCTCACTAATCAATATCTTAACCTGGTTATTATTAAAGTGGTGTGTCAGAGAGCACACGGTGAAAGCGTGTAAATGGTGCAGCAGAAGCGTGTCGAGTAACGAACCGATGCCGCACGCTGCCTCTCGTGCTCTCAGAACGCCGTAGGGAAGGCGCGGTTCATGCCTGTCAGAGGACAAACCCCATGGTCACTGTGACCGTCTCTGCAGCACAGACCCCGTGAATTCCCACATGACTACAAAGCCCGTTCCCGCAGCTGCAGCCAGCCACGCTACGCTCAGTTCTCTAGGGATCCGCACTGAGAACGGCGGAACTCAAGGCACCGCGGCTCCTGAAAGCTCGCAGAGTTCGCTCTCCGTGTAGCCACCCATCCAAACACAACCCATTCTCAGGTTTGCTGGACACAAACAGGACGCAGACAATTCAGCTACCGGGTTTGGGGCAGGGAATCGCTTTGCCCCACTGCTGCCAAGATCAGGGCCACCTTTTTTAGTCTGTGCTGTTGGCAAGCACAGGGATATTCTCTCTGCTTCTAAGGAATTAACGGATTCTGTCGCACGCATTTACTGACCGTACGTGTTTTCTTGGCAAGCTGTTTACCAGCTTAACGCATACCGAATCAGGCCAGAAGACAGCAGCTTTGCTCAAGTCCCACCAGCAGCAGCTCTTCTATCGAGAACGCTTCCGCCAGCGCTGCCTACTTTTTGTCGTTTTGGCTTATTCTCCCAGAATTCAAATGGCACAGAGTAAAGCATTCCTGGCACATGAACCCAGGGCAGCTTCTTCTGCAACGCAGCACTCTTCAGCCGGTTCGCAAGTCCGAGAGATCTCATTAGCCAAGGACACCGGTACAAATTAAGATCAGACCAGCCAATTTTACTGTTACTAGTGATAACTGGGATCGTTCCAGGTATTGTTTTAGAAGACTCTGGATTTCATTACAGCTTTCCAGTCTTTTCTGGACAGAAGTACTACACTCACAAGTTTGTCTCTCGGTGGGGACACAGGACAGGGAAACAGAACAATGGGCCAGGAAGTTTATTGAAGGAGAAAGCCTACCTGTATGTGATGAGGTCGAAAAAGAAACTGCCTGTTCAGGTTGGATTTCTCTATCAAGTCTGGATCTGTAATTGTAACCTAAGTCAGGAGGGGTAAAAGCAACAGCTGGAGTTACAATTCAAGTGTAGCACTGAGCAACAGTCGTGATGAAATCTCTACAGAAGCTTGTCAAGACAAAGCCCTCCCGCGGGCACCCGCCACGGCTAACAGCTCTGCGTATATTGACTGATTAAACTGCGGTTTAAAATCAAAATGCAGCAAGGCCAAGTGTGTTCTGTTCCTAACCGCACGCTACCTCCGCTCCAGGCCAAGGCCATTTTTCCCTCTGTGCAACGATCAACCTGAAATAAAGCTTAGACTTTTAAGATTTTAAAGCAGCCTAATTATTTCATTAACCTCCCTTTGCTTCTTAAAACGTAGTGTGACGAGGAATAACGGGTGACTTACCAATCCTTTGTCTTGCCCAGCACCAACACCAAGAAGCGCAAAGTTTTTCAGCATTTCACAGCCTATCGCTCCGCAGCCAACCTGGCGAAAACGACATTTTTAGGGTCAGAGACCTAAGTTAGAATTCTGGGCCGTTTATTCCGCAGTGGCACACATCGTCAGGGCTGCTGTCATTATTCTGAAGACGGTGGGCGTTAGCTCTATCGACAAAGCATTCGCAAAGGTCTGAGTGTCAACGATACTCACCAAGAAAACATTCAAATCGTGCAGCTTCTGGCACAGAGAATCGCCAATACAAGCCCGCAAGGCATCATACCTGTCTCCCCTACGCAGGCACAGGAGACAAAACCAGGAGACTAGTAAGTTGCCACTTATCACGATAGTATCGTTGATGCCAAACTGCACTGTGACGTGAAGAACATCAGACCTGTAATTCCCATTCCTCCCACGCTCAAAGAGGGGACACAATCTCCACCCCAAACCCGTCCCTCCAGCCAGCGGTGTGCAACTAGCTTTAGAAGCCATCATCTGGGCCTGCTTGAGACTCAGGTGTCAACAGCACGTAAAAGAGCAGCTCGCAGTTGTATTTACCGTGGGAGGAATTCCTCAGAGCCCATCTTTTCCAGGGGTGTTACAAGGTCTAACATGTCTATGTACAGCTGTAGAAAAAAAGAAAGAACGCGCAATAAAAACCCGTGAAAAACACTCATGTTGTTTTAATTTAAAAACCAAAGTAAGTATTTTCTACGTACAACGGCAGTCTGAACCACAAATCCAAAAGTTTTAACTAAAACTGGCTGCCCTTCTATCACACACATGAAAACGTGACATTTCTTCCTAAATTCAGCCTCAAGTCTTTCTTTTTCCCTGTTACACAAGTCGTTCAGGCTACTGCGATCACACAGCATTTATGCACAGCCACACGTTCGTAACATCACTGTCAAAATGAAGATCCAAACCCAAAGCCAGCCTTACCCACTGCTGCAACGGAGAAAACTTTCCTGTTACTGCTTTCAAGACTTCCTGGCTAGCAACACCACCCACCGCTGCAGCCAGAGGAGCTAGAAATCCCTGAGCAGTCCTAGAGAGCCATTTCACTACATCGCCATTCACCTGAGGCTGGGAAAAAGAAAGGGACATAGTAACAACAGATTCATCCCTCCGTAGGTTATTGCTTTTCGGTAAAAGACACACAAATTATTTCCCACTGCCTAGCAAAATGGTTTCCAGCCAAGGCAGATCTACTGTACGCCCTGTACCCGCAACGTGCATCTACCTAAAAACTGGGTTCACGTAGCAACGCGACTCAGCCGCTGCGCCAGGTGTTCAGACGAACCCATGCCGAAGCGCCCTTCTCCTTCCTCGCCCGGCTTTCAGCAGGCCGGCTGATCCACCTCCAGATGGATACAAAGACCAGAACAAGGCCCAACAACCAAAGCGAGACCTTTGGGCAAGCAAATGAGCCTATCACAAACGACTCGTATGGACGGCGATTCCGTACTCACTTTGCTTTCCAGTGTTTCACTTATAGACGTGGCTATTTTCAGCATTTCCTCAGCATCTTGAAGGCATCTAGACGCCAAAGTAGAAACAGTAACGATCACTTAAACATTCCTCAGTTCTTCTAGAAACACAATCAACGGAGAAAAAAAAGCACTGGACACCGCAGGAAGTCTGGAAATTTGTACTGGCTGTAAGAGTGAGCGTTAAAGAGACACTGCTACGTGTTACTGTTGGCTCGAGACCAGGAGTCTCGGTGGAAAAGCCCATGTGCCAGCCCAGTCTTAAGATTTTGACTTTTAAGTAGTTTTGTCTTATTTAATTCAAACTTATCCACATCAAGAACCACATCTGGAAAAAAAAGATACTGAAAAACAAATCCTTCAAGAACTATTTTGGTTTTCTTTTTAAAATCCATTAGCTACAGGATAATTCGGGAATCGCTGAAACAACTTTTCCAGATTAACCCCACAATGTGAATAACTGGAACTGAGGAGGTTTGCTCCAGAAGCATTTTCTGTCTACCTCGGCCCAGGAAGTGCCATCGCTGCATGGCGAAAGCCCTGTTAGAATCCCAGAATGGTTTGGGTTGGAGGGGACCTCAAAGCCCATCTAGTTCCAACCCCCCTGCCACGGGCAGGGACACCTTCCACTAGCCCAGGTTGCTCCAAGCCTCATCCAGCCTGGCCTTGGACACTGCCAGGGATGAGGCACCCACAGCTTCTCTGGGCAACCTGTCCCAGTGCCTCCCCTCCCTCTCCAGGAAGAATTTCTTCCTGATATCCAATCTCAATCTCCCTGATTTCAGTTTAAACCCATCACCCCTCGTCCTGTCAACCCCAGACGTGCACTAGGTAACAGTTTTCATCTAGACTGCAACTCTTCAGCTGTGGCCCGTTTATTCAGCAGCAGCAGAAGAGATGCCCTGCTGCACGTCAAACCGCAGCTACAGGAAGAGGAGAAAGGCTCAGCAAGCACAAGACGGCTGCATTACCCAACGCTGGGTCCGCGACCGAAGCTCTCCTGGAAGCGGTTCAAGGCAAGCATGGCAACATGGATCTGCAAAGGTGCCTGTTAAGAGAACAACAGCTGCGATCAGTTACGAACTCAAGAGAAGTGAAGGCAACAAAAGCAACTATTTGAACACTTCTGTGACCATTTCACCTCCTTGTCTCTTAATCATACGGCTCCACAAAAGTTTTAAAACAGCATTACAGAGTTCACCTGAAATCCTTACACCGCTGTTTTTACAGACTGGGATTATAAGAAGTATTACTCAGCAGCAGAGCAATACCCTTCACACACATTCAGCACCCACTTCAGCTCAGCCCAACTAAAGAGACCCCAGGAGGATTTAGTGCTGAAACTGGAAAAAGGGTCAATCTTCTTTTAGCCAGACGTTAGAACACGCTGCGTTCTGCCAAACGTCGATACCAACGCCCAGCATTAAGGGTCCAAAGCAGAGAATGTGAACAGGCGAGTCAGACCTTACATTTCCAAGCAAAGGAAAATAAATAATTATTAGATCAACATTTTTAGTTCAAGATTTTAACGAGCCCGAGATTGCATGTCTTGCAGGTCCGTAATACTTATCCCAAACTGTGTGAGAGACAAACCCTGCTAGCTTCCTCTCAGACCTTAAAAATACCTCTGAATCATTTTCTCAAAAGAAAACATCATTCTTACACTGCTGGCCCCAGTTTCCACCCAACCTATGATTGCCTTCTTCCAGTTATCCCAGCTTTGATGCCAGTTTATCAACCAATCATCACTAAACCCAGGAAAAAAATCGTGTCACTTGCAAAACTCACACTCCCATGAATCAAAGACTTATCAAACCCAGATCTTTAAACAGCAGAGGTGGCTCAGCAACGCATTTACAACATACTTGGCGTAAATCACGGATAACAAGCCTCCACGGTGATCTAAACCACAATGTGGGTGTCCCATCCCTGGGAGTGTCCAAGGCCAGGCTGGATGAGGCTTGGAGCAACCTGGGCCAGTGGAGGGTGTCCCTGCCCGTGGCAGGGGGTGGGACTGGATGGGCTTTAAGGTCCCTTCCAACCCAAACCATTCTGGGATTCTATGTACATTCTGTGTGACCGCACAAGCTGATACCTCTCTCTTATTTCACACTTTAAACTCCTATTTAACTACTACGGTCGAGTTAGGAAACGATGCTGTTCTGCACGTGAAGGCGCCGAGTACATTCCATGTGGTTTTAACGGGAAAGCACTCACGCCCAAATCCCCACATGCTAATTACCTCAGGCTTGCTGAAATCCGCAACGAGGCATAACGGATTTGTTATCTGCTTCTCCAAACGTTCCTGGAAAAACAGAATTCAGGATGACAACACACCCACTGAGGGACACAACAGTCACTGCTACTGGACAAAACCTTACCCCTCCTGGAGAGATAAGAGCCACCCATCCTTTCTTACCAGCATCGCTATGACTCTCTCCATTACTATGTGCCACAAAAGATGCACAAAATAATCACCTACTGCAAGTTCTGACGATGACAAACGGTCAGAGAGGTGTTTCGCATCCCAGTGGCAAGACCCAGCTGTTAAACTGCTCGAAGGTTGGCTACCAGAGATCCTACAGGCCACTGGCTGTTTGCTTCCAGAACTTTCCCACTCAGGGAGCTAGTGCTTCAGAGGCAAGCTACTGAGCTGGGCACTCTCGCATCAGAAGCGGCTGGTCCTCCCTCCCAGCTTTCTACAGGATGGCTGAGGGCACTCAGGATCTACTTTCTGCGGGCCCAGAACGCACACAGCAGCTTGCGACCCCTCTCATACAGACTGACCCAAGTGTCTCTTCTTCTCAGAAGGCCACGTCTTTGTGGACCTTCGTGCAGTCCCCAGCAGGACAGAATAGGCTCCCCATAAATCATGTTTTCCTCTACGCTGGTAGGTAACTTTGACCGATTTCCTATGCTCCACAGTTTAGCAAATCGGCATCTCTGTTCCTACCCAGTAAAATTAGCGGAAACCCAACCCCTGTGTCTGCTGACCTCTGCTTCCAGCGCTCAGACCATTAACACCCAGGAGCCTGGGTACGTCCAGCTCACACTTACAAAGTAGAACATCTTGGGCGTCTTCACCTGGACAGCTATGCCTCCATGCAGGTACGGCTCCATGCCCGACGTATCGCCGATGCTGAAGGAATAAGGCGACACCACTGGCAAGAGAAGAGAATGAACAGTGATGGATAACGAAAAGCATCACTGGGTACTACAATTCTGTTTACAATAAAGTGGGGGTTTGCCAATGCTTCTGGTGCTGTTATTTTGTAGTGTGCAACCTTGCTTCGAAAGCAGAAACACAGCTGATCCTCCCAATTCACAGGATCGGCCCTCTCTGCCAGTTTCTGGGCTAAAGTATTAGTTTCACATGATCTGTTATGAAATAAGCTTTTTAAAGTGGCAGCAGATTTAACCAGAATTCTGATGACCACAGCTCTCCAGCAAAAATGAAATCACTCCGTTTCGTCTGGACTGTGCACAGCAGCGGCCAATACTGCTCAGCGAAGGGTTTTAGCCCCGTGACTAGAACAACAGGTGATCAAAAAGGGCAGCTGGAGCATTGGAGTCACGTCTTTCCTCTCACACCACCTGGAGCATCATCCAGATAAAGCAAGACGACGCGAACCCCTTCCAAAGCATGCTTGGAAAACGCCGCTTCCTGTACATTCCTGCACAAACTGTAACCCCCCAAAATACAAGGCGAACAGCGACACACAAAGTGGTGTTAATTCGGTCCAAAACTGTGACAGAAGCACAGGCATTAGGGCACCCTCCGAAAAACAAACCAGTTTTGGCAGCAAACTAATGGCAGTAACCTCGGAGGGTGCCAACTGGTCTCCACCAGCTGAGAGTTTCCGCTGCTCCACAGCGAGATGAGTTTGGAAAGATGTTACTGAACGGAAATGGAGGCGAGGCAACACTAGGACTTTACACCAGAAAGTAGTTGTTTCGTGCAAGCTCACTAGGGGTCTGCACAACCCAGCACTCCTCTGCCTACAGCAACTAACGCTAGCGTGCGTTACAACAGGCCAAACCAGACGCCGCGCAAGCGGGTCAGCGAGAGCTTACCTGTTATCTGGTGTGTGGAGCCATTCAAGCACGACATGCCGTTAACTTCCCGAAAGGTTAAGAACTGTCCCGTCTCCAGCCTGTGCGGATGATTTTCAAGGCAAGTGACGATACCAGGGTTTGACTGAAAGGGAAAACGGCAAAGCTCGCAGGGAGGACAGGGTCTGCGAGGGAGTCACGCTTCACCGCGGCCACGCGGCACTTTGCCGGTTGAAACTGCAGCCCCTAATGCTTTCAGCACCTCGGTTCTGCCGTAACAAGGCAGTTACCGTAGGTAACTTTTTCAGTTCTGTCCTTTCCAGTTCAACAGTGCTTCCATAACACAGACTTTCTCATTTTTACCTTCTGGTTAGCAGCTTGTTAGCAAACTACATTTGTTAGTTCTCAGCAATCCAATTCACCGTTCTGTTCTCAAGCAGCAGCAAATTCACACCCTTTCTCCAAACAAAGCCAGACTACAGTACAAAGAAATGTTCACAGAGTCAAGAAATAAAGCCTTGTCAATAGTCTTATTACTCTGTGCTTCCTTTCCATCGGATCTCCTCAAGGACACCCCAAACTCACTCTTGAAAGTCAGGAAGCTTACAAAGCTGGACAGCAGGAAATCCACAGCCTGACATGGTTCACAAACAAGCTCACGCTTGCAGGAACCTGGGACAGCATCCCATCCCGCTGCGGGGTGTCGTGCCAACCTGCCATGAACCAGAGACCCCTCTGCAGTCTGAGGATGGCTCATCAGGGCCTCGTGGTGCTGCTCAGGCTGTAACAGTGGATTTGCAAGCAAGCCCAGCTGTAATGTCTCCTACCAGCCCTTCCTCAGCTCCCAGCAGTAAGAAGATGTCAGTAAAGTAGCATAAAACTTAACTACAGTGGGCTACGTTCCCTGTGGCATGGAGAATGGCACATGAGGTGACCTAAGAACATTCCACCTCAACCCTGTTCACAGGGCAAGAACAGACACCTGATGGTGGTTTTGGTATCGAGTTGTAATTCCGGTCAGTTTTACACTTCAGAGAGTGGAAGGAAGATACAACTAAGCTCAAGTACCGAATTCTGAATCATGGGAGATATATACAGTTACATATTCATTCCCTGACTTGGCAGGGAATCAGCACACACCATGCAACATTACTGCATACTCTTTCTGTAATTAATGAGAACAATCAAATCATTCACTCCCTTTTAAAGATACCAACGAACCGGCTACCCAGATCATCATATCGCGAGCTTGAATTCACATCAAACCCAACTTGCTGTCCAACCCCTTCTAGTTCGGTTCTTACTACATCCAGACTGGAGACAGGACAAGAGACCTGAGTGAGGTCGAGGGAGGTTATAATCTGGACTTCCAGAGTTGAGAGGAGGAGCTAAAGTCGTTTCCATTAGAAAGCAATAATACAGGCTCACATGGACATCCTCTCTAACATTCCCCACTGGAAGTAGGAGCAACAATATCCTCTTCTCACCATCTCTGCTTTGGCAGGTTAAAATAAAACCTTAAATTTCTTTTCACATCAGGCTTTCAACCCCCTTGCTCATTCCTGTAGTCCTCCTCTATACGTGCTGCATTTTCTCATAAAAAAGGGTGTCTACATTTCTTCCTTCCTTTCCCTTCTTCCTTCCTTCCTTGCTCTCCCGAAGAGAAGACTCAGTACTGGGATGTTACACTAAGTAATGCCCCGGAGGCATCAGGGTGCTCTACGTATCACTGACTGGTTTTGACTGAGACAACACCCCAGTAACCCTGTGTGCCTCTGCCATACTGGCAGTTTTCAACTGCTCAGCAGGCTGCTGAAGTGAAGCACTCGGCTTGGTCACAGCCAGCAAGTCAAAATGAAAAACAACGAATTTAAAGCACCACAACGGCCTCTATCGCTTACTTGAGTTATATTTGAAATGAAGATCTCCTTTGGCTCCTCTCCCGTCGTATCCAGCACTTCAAATTCATCACCGAAGTCACAAAACAAACGTGAACATATGCCATACACATCTGCACTGATGAACTACAAGAGAAAGTAAAACGTGAGCATCCCTAGAGCAGGTTAACTTCAGGTGGAAACCTGTCCCGTGCACCCAGGCCACTGACCCCACAGCACAGCGCTCACGACAGACTTCGAACCTGCACGAGCATTTCAGAACCCCTACACGAAGTCGGGGAATCACACCAACACGCAGTGAAATACTGCCACGTCTACCACTGCTGAATTCGGGTTCAGCACGTTCTTTCAGAACGAGGACAAGTTCACAGACTCAGAGTGGCGGGGGTTGGAAGGGACCTCTAGAGACCATCTAGTCCAACCCCCTGCCAGAGCAGGATCCCCTAGAGCAGATCACACAGGAACAAGTCCAGGGGCTTTGGAAAGTCTCCAAGGAAGGAGACTCCCCCCTCTCTGGGCAGCCTGTCCCAGGGCTCTGGCACCCTCCCAGGGCAGAAGGGTTTCCTCATGTTCAGGCTGAACCTTCTGTTTGCCAGTTGATGGCCACTGCCCCTCGTCCTGTCACTGGACACCCCTGAGCAGAGCCTGGCCCCACCCTCCTGACACCCCCCCTTTAGATATTGATCAGCATTGATCAGATCCCCTCAGCCCCCTCTTCTCCAAGGGTGAACAGAGTTAACGGTGACAACTTTAACAGAGCTATTTATTGTGCTCCCAAAGCTCACGCTGCTCCACCAACACGCCACCTGCACAGAACCCTAAACCTCATAAGGAGCTTTCCCCCTGTCTGGATAGAACATGCTGGATGTCCGGAGTGCCCGCTACACGGATTATTCATGTGTTTGTTTTTTTCTATTACCTTAATAGGCGGCTGCTGAGCATGACAGAAGTCATTAATCTTCTTCTGCAGCAAGAGATTTACTTCAGTCAATATGACACACTGTGAACAAGAACAGAAGTAAATCTAAGACAACAACAACAAATCAAAGCAGCATCACCATCTCCAGGCTATGGAAAAGCAGTACCAACAGTATTCAGGTAACGTGGAATCGAGTGTCCTGATTCCGTTCCCCCCAGCGTAACGACCTTGAGCCACTTTTCTCATTACACATTAGAACGGACGGGTTACTGCTCCACAGGTTCTGGAAACAAGACGAGCAAGAGCAGGAACAGCAAATACTCAGCCCTTTATTTTTTACTGCCGCTGTGAAACTCCAAACCTAATTAGAATTCTTGTAAAACCAGTTACGGATAATCTCAGAGAAAACGTAGATCTTGGATTTTCAGATTAAAGTTAGCAAACCAAACAGAAACGGCACTCATCGGTGCACACCAAGAAGTCTGCACGAGCGTCAAGTACCAGTGCTCGTCACAACGCAGACATACCACTTGTGCAAGCATTCTTTTCCAGTTTCGGATAGCGCTGGGCTGCACAGTACAGGCACTGCGTCCCAGTCAGTTACCCACGGCTTCTCACAGCCGGCTCTCTCAGAAACTCGGTGCGCTTGGGTACAACCGACAGCCACGCAGTGAGAGTTCCCAGCTCCGACTGAACCACGCACACAGGCAGGAGACAGCTGACTGAACAACGGAAAACATCCTCGGTCCACCACAGAGGAGCTGAGGTTTCATTAGAGAAATACACAAACGATCCTTCTAATTGTGTAGCACGAGTTTCCACTGCCTGGAATACACCACACCAAATATCACAGAATCGCAGCATGGTTTGGGCTGGAAGGGACCTTAAAGCCCATCCAGTCCCACCCCCCTGCCATGGGCAGGGACACCCTCCACTAGCCCAGGTTGCTCCAAGCCTCATCCAGCCTGGCCTTGGACACTGCCAGGGATGGGGCACCCACAGCTTCTCTGGGCAACCTGTCCCAGGGCCTCACCACCCTCTCTGGGAAGAATTCCTCCTGATATCCCATCTCCATCTCCCTCTTTCAGTTTAAACCCGTTTCCCAACCTCACTGAACTATGTGTCACAGTAAATTCCATAGTAAGTGTGGTAAGAAAGCGACAGGAACACAAACCCACTGTTTCAGCCTTGAATAGAGCCAAGCACGACCATTTCATTAGCCCAAATCCAGGCCCTACTTCTTTCTTTACCTCCTCTCCCAACGCACTTCGAAGTTCCTTTCCGCTTTATTTACCTACACACAAAAATCCAGGCTGTCTGCTCCGAGCAAAACGCCACACACAACCGCTTCCGGAGCGACGTACCTGGTACTGCTTTAGAAAAGACAGCTCTGTGGTTTCATCCAGCGGCACAGTTGATGCTGCTACATGGACGTACGGATTGAGCTCTGCAATCCGAGGAAGCGTGGCCTCCGCCCTGAAAGAACAGCAACTTTCAAGTTTTCTATTCGTCTACAAAACCGTATTTTCATTACAGAATTTCATACCACACACGCCCTCTGAGAGTCCCTCAGGAAGTCTCCTGGCAACAACCACCAACTCATTTATTCCCACCTAAATTCCCAGCGGGTCGGCGGAAAACAGCTGCCCAATAAACAACAGGGCCCACCGATGGGGTGGTGTCATCGCCAGGCTCACGCAGGTGGCTGAGCAAGCCCAAGGAAGAAACACACCGCGGGTGTGCTGGGTTCAGTCAGGAAAGGGCTAACTCCCTTTACTCTGGTTGCCAGGGAACTCTGTTGCTGGACAGTAAGTGAAAACATTGATAAGGCCTCAGCTGGTGCTGGGGATGGCCTGTACTGAACTCAAGGTCTTTTGTCTGCTTCGGATACCGTAGCTGACCCAGACTGACCAAGGAAGTATTTCATCCCATAGTACATCATGTTCCGGTCTCTTTGGGTGGGGAAGAGGGTCCGGTAGCCATTGCTCTGCCCTTCTCTCTCTCCCTTACTCCCTTGCTCGTCTCTCTGGGCACTTGCTAACCCTCCTGCGTTAACTGCTTTGCCAACTCCTGTGCTGGCTCATTCGTGTGGGAGCTGGTGGATTGTTTTGACTTTTCTGGCCGTGTTATCAGTGATAAGGTTTGCTCGGAATCTGCTGCACAGGCTCCCGGGCTCCGGCCTTCAGGCCGCGGCTCTCGGGCTGCGATCGCTCTGGGGCTGTGGTTCTCGGGCTCTCCGGGTCTGATTTTCATCACTCAACATCTGGGTGTGCATTGGTCAGTGGATGGTGGGAAATTGTATCATATTGTATATATTGTACTATATGTTTCATTTTCTACTATTTTAAGTATTTATTAGTAGTAGTACCTGTATGTATTGATTTAGATTTAATTAGTAAATCGTTCTTATCTCAATTTTACGAGCTTCCTTATTTCTTTTTCCTCCGATTCTCCCCCTCCACTGGAGGAGGGGAGGGGGATTTGTGAGAGCGGCTTCGTGGTATTTTGCTAGCCGGAGTTAAACCACGACAGCGGGCCCCACTCTTACACCTACACCACGAGCTCCCAACTGCAAGCAGTGAGATGCCTCGGGCCGAACTCCAGCCCCAACACAGTCTTCCCCCAGCACCCTCAGCCAGTAACTGGGGAAAGGGTTTAACGAGCATTTGGTACGCGTTAGCAGCTCTTGGACAACCAACTGCTGGTTTTGCTGCTGCCGAAGCTGTTCCTCCGAGTCCAGTTAGCCCTCCCTCGCCCCAAAGACTTCACCAACCTGTTCCTCTGACCGGCAATATCGTCTTCATGGATGAAGAAGTTGATCCCCAAATCCCACTTCGTGCACTGCTTGGTGTCATGAACTGTAAGAGCCTAAGAAAGTTCAGCAAATAGCAGCGGAAGGAGCGAGCACGGTCACAGCACCCAAAAGGATGCACTAAGCCCCACATAAGTTGCTGGAGGACTAGCACTGCAGGAGATTGAGTTGTACCATACAGAAGAACGAGCTCCTCCAACCTCTTTTCCAAGAGGCCTCTCAGCTGTTTGAGAGCCAGAAGGCACCTGCAATGTGCATCTCACTCAGCATTTCCTGCCCCGCTTGCAGCGATGAGAGCAGGTAAATACCGAGGATAATGTTTGCCACACAGCAATTAAGGGGCAACTGGGATCTGTCAATTAATGGACTCCTAAAATTATAAACAAGGGGTTTTTCTGATTAGAAGAAGAGTTTTAAAAGGCATCTCTCCACCCAAATCAAGCCCAGCAGGACAAAAGCAGTTGTTGGATTAAAGCACCCAACCACTCAACACCTACACAGAGGGATTCTGATGGGTGACAGAATAGGATACCTAGTTTGGAGAGCCCGGTTTTGAGTTTACACCACTCCATTTTTGTACAAAAGGATTCGATGTCAGACCAGCGGCTGGCTAAAATATTACATGAGGTGTTTCAGAGTGCAGCGGACATCAACGCAGGACTCCGACTGTACCACCGCAACAGCCAGGTTATTAAAAGTTTCCACTCCCAGGTCCTCCAACGTTCTGCAATCCTTCTACTGAAAGACAGCTTCCGAAACTGGAGGCGTCAGCAGTGTCACCCCTTTTCCTCCCGCTCACCCAAGAATACCCAACAACAGAACTGTTTTACATACCTTTACTCCCGCCAGAATTATATTTTTGGCTGAAAAAAAGAAAACAGAGCAGGACTGTTAGAGGTTTCTTGCAAATCTGTAATTGAGAAGTTACATGGGAGGACAATAACAGCATGTCACTGCTAAGAACTCCACAGCTTAAGGGTTTCTTCTCCCTTGCACTTGCCCCAAGCATCCTACTGAAAGCAGAGGAACACGAGGAAGGTGAAAAAGGGTCCCTACGTTTGCCATGTCAGCTGGGCATCCCACGAGCGTGATCAGAGACGCTAACGACAACAAACTGCAAAACCTGGTGCCTCTGTTCTGGCAGCTGGCGCAGAGCGCCACGACAGCCAGCTCAAAGCGTAACACCCCGGGTACGAACCGCCCGAGACAAGTCTTGCTCGTCAAGAGGAAGGGAAGCCGTTAAGCAGCCTCTAGGAGCAGAGCAGTCACGCCTTTTAAACCAAATTACATCTGTTCTACCTCCCACCCCTCCAGTTCCTACAGGGGTATAACTGGGGCTATAGCTACTCCTGGATGACGTTCATCCAAACTGATGCCTAAAGGAATAACTTGGATTATCCGCCCTCAAACAAGACACCAGATCTTGGGTAAAGCGATCTGGTCCCTGGAAACGCATTTTAAAATAAAATTTGAGATGTTCTAGTAAAAAGCCTTCCAGAGAAAACCCCAGGATCTTTCCTGCAGCCGCTCTGTCACTCACGCGCATCATGCACATATAAATCCAGCCGGACACTTCAGACACGCTTGTTACACCTCCAAGGAGCTTTACAAGGATTCTGGGACAGCACGTTTGTATCAGACGCTGGTGTCTGCTAAATAAACAGTACCCAACGTACCAATCTCCACGCCCAGACCACCTATACCGCTCAGGAATACATGGGACCGAGCCATCTTCTGCATCGCCGTGTCTCCAAGAACATACCTCTGCCGACTACAGGAAAGAGAAACTCAGATCAAAACAAGGCACAAATAAAGTCGAGGGCGTATGACAGCAAGTCAGGACTACAAAAATGCAAACCTTTTCAGTTGTTCTGTCACCCCAATCGGTTTTTAACCCGCCACACCGAGTCCCGCAGACGAGCGTGTGTCACTAGCGACACGTGCTCAGCTCTACCTACCAGCCCCCCGCGCAGCAAGTGCCTGAGGACCCAGCGTGCTCACAGCTGACCCGCACGGGGCTCCCGGAAGGAAACGCATGGCGTTCGTGACGCTTGCGTTCCACCGTCTGGACTGCGAGTGCATTGAGTACAGACCTTCCCAGCGCCAGCTTTTAGAGAAGAGAACTAACTGAAACCAGTGTAAAACCTCTTCAGGAGAGCAGGGGTTTGGAACTATCGCAGCCGCAAGCAAGCCAAAAAATTTCTTCGTTACCCGAAATCTTCAAACCAGAGGGTGCAGCCGCTTTCGCAGTCCGACCCTGAGCTCCGAAAGACCCTTAGTTTCCAACGGAACTCAAACCATCCTACACACCACCTTTTCAACCAAGGAAAGGTATGACTTTCAGAAGACTAGTGCCAAAAACTGACACACACAGAGGAAACATTGCGCTGAATTAAGAGAACCCTCTTCTGTTCAGCGCAGAGGGGGTTTTTTTTACTCTATGTAAAGAAGTTTTTCATCCCACCACGTTTTCCCAGGGATGCCATTTGTTCCAGTACAGGCTCTCTGAATTACTGCCATGCCAAGTGAGCTCAAGCCACTCCCAGCTAACAAATTAATACAAAAATAATAAGAAATAAATGCTTTGTAAACAAATCTACCAAAAAACCAACCCCAAACCCAATACCCTGCAGTCCAGAGGATAACAGAAGCACTGATGATGTTCATGACGGCAGAGAAGTATGGCAAAGAGTGAGCAATAAATGAAATTATGGAGATAAACTGCATACTGTTGAAAAGGAAGGTGAGAAGAAGGTAGTGAAAGAAGATGAGGAGTGAGAGAGGAATATCTACTTTGTTCAAGGGGAAACAAGCTAAAGGCAGGAAGAAAATCCGTATTACAGACCGGAAAAGTTAAAGGCAGGAAGAAAATCCATATTACAGACCGGAAAAGTATTATTCCTCTTCCCCAAAAAGCACGTTATTGACCCTATTGGAACTTCGTACAACTCCACAGTATTTACCAAGCCTTTTACTGTTGAACACTAATAATGGTCAGAGAACACCTGTCATAAGACTAATAAAGGAACAGTTTTACAGAAAGATGGAATATACCTTCAATTCAACCAGTCCTCGCTTTGCAAGAAGCAGGTTCTGTTTCACTCTGGACTCTCTGCCTTACAAGAGGAGGGACACAGCAGCGCGAGTACACGCACCTTTACCCACCCGGCAGCGGACAGCGTTTTCAAGCCTTGCCGTGCCCATGACTGCGAGTAAAGGTAAGTGCTGCTGCAAAGCCAAGAACGACGCTTAAAACCCAGATATTCTTACCTATACAAAGCATCGTCAATCTCCATGGAGTCTGCCGCCATGGCGCAATGCGACCTGTTCACGCTACAAAGGTTACAAACCAGAAATCATTTGGTTACAGGGGATGCAATTTCACAGTTGGTTCTCCCCTCCCCGCCCCACTCCGTTCTTCAACGGAACTGAAAAACCCAGAAAGGGATGTTACACAGCAATCACTCTGAACGTGAAGAAGCCTTTGGAACACCAGCGCATCCAGGTAACTTAACCGCGCAGGAGCCAGAAGACAAGAACCCCCAGATGGTCAATAAATCATTTCAAGATACAGACAGGCATATCCATTTCCCCACTGAGGAGACACAAGACTGACTTCTTGCATTTGCCACAGTCAGACAGATTTCATTCTGTATTAACAGCTCCAGAGTTGTTGAGAATCATGGAATCCCAGAGCGGTTTGGGTTGGAAGAGACCTTAAATATCATCCAGTCCCACCCCCTGCCATGGGCAGGGACACCCTCCACTAGACCAGGTTGCTCCAAGACTCATCCAGCCTGGCCTTGGACACTGCCAGGGATGGGGCACCCACAGCTTCTCTGGGCAACCTGTCCCAGGGCCTCCCCACCCTCTCCAGGAAAGAATTTCTTCCTGATATCCAATCTAAATCTCCCTGCTTTCAGTTTAAACCCATTACCCCTTGTCCTGTCACTACAGGCCCTTGGAAAAAGTTGCCCTGAGCCTCCTTGTAGCCCCTTCAGGCACTGGAAGGTGCTCTAAGGTCTCCCCGGAGCCTTCCCTTCTCCAGGCTGAACACCCCAACTCTCCCAGCCTGTCCCCAGGGCAGAGGGGCTCCAGCCTCCTGATCATCTTCCTGGCCTCCTCTGGACTTGCTCCAACTGGTCTCTATCCTTCTGATGCTGAGGCTCCACAGCTGGACACAGCACTCCAGGGGGGGTCTTAAAAGAGCAGAGCAGAGGGGGAGAATCCCCTCCCTCAAACTTGGTACCCTCCTGGTCTGTGCTTTTTTCTGAAGAGAGGACAGAAGAACCCTGGATAGAATAGTTATTTACCCTGTGATATTTTCATGTTAACTGAAAAATCCTTAGGAAACAGGTTACCGTTTGGATAACTGAAGAAATCAATACCCAAAGATCTGAATTAATGCCACAATTAGGCAAGACATCGAATTAACAGTTCAATTTTAAGGAAAAACATCATTTGTGCTATTAACACCTTCAGTCACCAGCAAACACTTCTGAAGTTACCTCAGTGATAACTAAGCACTAGGATTAGGGACAACCTGCCACACCAGGCAACTTGGTACGCAGGCTGGGAATCGGTGCTTCCTGGACCTGGCAGGTGACAGCCACCAAATACAGGACAAGCAACACTGACCCAGGACACCAGTTCCCATCAGCACCTGGAAGGCACACATCGTAACTCCCTACAAAGCGCCCTGGAAACTAGATTCCATCTCCTAAGAGACTGCAAGGCCCAGACACACAAAGGAGCACAGACATACCCTGGGACAGCCTCCTACTTACTCCTAACTCCTACGTACTGTTCAGGTGGGTTTGGCCAACAGTTTGTTTCTGAAGCGAGGCACCTGCAGCCTGTCACAACTTGGAGACTACAACATTCTGACCTGAAATGTGTCCTTTTGATTTTTTTAGGCCAAATTAGAAAGCGCTGAAGTAGCGCAACAAGGACAGCGTTATGCTGAGAGCAGGCCACAGATGTCTGCAGTTAAGCTCTTCCGCAGTGTGGACACTGACTACACACCAAGCAGCCAACACGAAGCCCCTCCACGGCAACCCACACCACCGGTCAGCTCAGCGCAGCTCCCTCACGCGAGGGCTGAAGACAAGCAACGCCAGCGTTACTACATCATCCCAGGACCCAGATCTCCAGCGAGGCAGCAACACCCCATCTGAGAGTCACCAGCTTCAGTTCTGCTTAGGTAAAAGCCTTCATTTCGGCCACTGCCTGGGACACAAGACGGGAAGTTCCCCTCAAAGCAAACCAGCGCCATCTCCTAACGGCCCAGAGCACCCACCCCCAAGCTGTTCTGCTCCTCCACGATCACCTCCACAAACAGCACGGGCACTCAGCGACCGCCCAACACAAACAGCTTGTGGTACCACGGTGGGGAAGGTGATCCAGGCGGGATAAAAACACCCAGCTTCCTCCACTGCGGCTGCTGACAGCCATCTCCATCGGTGTGCCCTCCCCAACAGCCTGCTGTAAACAACGAGGATGCGCCATCAGCCCACAGGAGAACCTTCCCCACCGGTATCACACAGAACCGTCTGACAGCGGCTGTTCCCATGATTTATCAGTTCCCAGCTCTCCTCCCGCATTCTCCGTTACGGCGCCGAGCTGCTCCCAGCGCACCCGTCAGGGACGGCAAAACGCTCCCTCCCGAAGGAGGACTCAGCGGTGCTGCTGTCAGGAGGCTTAGGACAAAGTTTGGGTAACGTACTCCTGCATCCAAGTTGGAGTTCTCATCTGAGTCCGACCGGCGGGGAGCCATTCTGTCCCGGTCCCTACCAGATGCTCGACATTTACACGCTCACCTGCCTGCTTTTACAAGCCAACGCGATCGCGTTTAACGCCAGGCTCCTACTGAACTGCCTAAGTTACGTCCTTTATTTCTCAAGCCTCAGCTGCTCGCAGGCCGCGGGCCAGGCCCAAGGGCGGACTGGGATGCGCCGGGGCGCAGCCGGCCGGCTTCGCGGTGTCCCTTACCTCCGAGCCAGCGCGGGCTGAAGCAGCGCTACCTACCAGCTCTTCAGGCGGGGAGGCCTGGCTTCATCCCACCTGCTCAGGGCTCCCAGAGGCGGATCCCGGTCGCCGCCGGCTGCCTGTTCAGGCGGAGGAGAGAGAGAGGACGCTCAGCCCCAGCGCGCTGCCCAGCGGGCTAACGGGGCCGGGGGGGCCCCGCACAGACGGCCGGCGCCGAAACCACCCCGACCCGGGGGCCCGCAGAGCCACACCGGCTGCAGCCCCGGGCTCTCGGGGCGCTCCTGAGGCGCTGCGAACCGGCGGGCGGCCTACCCCGGCCCCGCCGCCCCCCCGCCGCCCGCCTCAGGGCCCCCCCGCCCCGTCCTCCTGGGCGCCGCCGCCCGCCCTCACC
Organism: Rhynochetos jubatus; assembly: GCA_027574665.1. Taxonomy (NCBI): domain Eukaryota; kingdom Metazoa; phylum Chordata; class Aves; order Eurypygiformes; family Rhynochetidae; genus Rhynochetos; species Rhynochetos jubatus. The sequence continues at coordinate 75,579,782 of CM050651.1, forward strand.
ACCGCAGCGGCCTGGCGCGGCGACGGAGGCCTCGGCGCTGCCGGCGGCGGGGGAAGAGGCAGGAAGGGGGTGGGAAACGGCAGCGCCGGTGCCACGGCACTTCCCCGCCTGCGCCGACACGAGGGGCCGGGCTAAGGCCGCCCGGCGCGGCCCGCCTCCCCCCGCCTCCCCCCGCCTCCGCCCGCCTGAGGGGAGCCCGCCATGGCGGCCGGCCCCGCGCCGGGGCCCAGCGGGAGGCGCAGAAGCCGTTATTCAAAGAAACACCACTTTCTGCCCCAAAAAGTTACCAGGCCGTGGTGTTACAAAGCAAAAAAATCCCCGTTGGGTCCGAGCGGTACCGGGTCAGACGGTCAGGAGAGCTGCTGAGCCCGGCTCCCTTGGTCCCGGCTCCCTTGGTCCCGGCTCCCCAGCGCGAGGGGCAGCGCCAGGAGGATGTCGCCTGGCACAGAACCAGGCCGTGTCCCGCTGAAGGGGGCAGGGAGCCAGGCTGTGAGGTGCCGGAGAGCATCCAAGGCCGGAGGGGAGCAGCGGCCCGGGGAAAAAGCGGCCCAAGCCACGGTACGCCCCGTGCCAACGTGGCGTGGGGGGTTGTGGAGATGTTTTCCCTTTGGGGTTTTGGTGGCATTTGGGAAGGAGAAAGCAGCCTGCGGCAGCCGCCGCTCTGCCTCCGCCGCCACCTCAGCCCCACCTGGAAAGGCTTCCACTCCCGCTCCCAGACTGGGGTCACGATCCCAGCACTGCCCGCCGGCCCTGCAGGCAGCTGAGTCTCCCGGCAGCTTAAACCCTTTGTTATCCCGAATCCCTGGGGTAGGTGAGAGGAGTAAATCTTTATGGATACCAGTAGCACATCATCACTGGAATGGAGGGATTCATGGCCTGCACAAGCCGTGAGTGAATGGCATCGCATACGGTGTGTGTAGTCACCTCATGCATTAGGTCACCTCCAGCCGCCCTGAGGAGAAGGACTTGGGGGTGCTGGGGGATGAGAAGCTGAACATGAGCCGGCCGTGTGCGCTGGCAGCCCAGAAAGCCAACCGGATCCTGGGCTGGATCCAGAGCAGCGCGGCCAGCAGGGTGAGGGAGGGGATTCTCCTCCTCTACTCTGCTCTGGGGAGACCCCTCCTGGAGTGCTGTGTCCAGCTGTGGAGCCTCAGCATAAGAAAGATACAGACCAGTTGGAGCGAGTCCAGAGGAGGCCACAAGGACGCTCCCAGGGCTGGAGCCCCTCTGTCATGGGGACAGGCTGGGAGAACTGGGCTTGTTCAGCCTGGAGAAGGGAAGGCTCCAGGGAGACCTTATTGCACCTTCCAGTGCCTGAAGGGGCTACAAGGAAGCTGGGGGGGGGGCATTTTCCAAGGGCCTGTAGTGACAGGACAAGGGGAGAGTGTGAGGAGATTTAGATCAGATATTAGGAAGAAATTCTTCCCAGAGAGGGTAGGGAGGCCCTGGGACAGGTTGCCCAGAGAAGCTGTGGGTGCCCCATCCCTGGCAGTGTCCAAGGCCAGGCTGGATGAGGCTGGGAGCAACCTGGTCTAGTGGATGGTGTCCCTGCCCACGGCAGGGGGTGGGACTGGGCGGGCTTTAAGGTCCCTTCCAACCCAAACCATCCTGGGATTCTATGATTAAAGTGTTTGTAACTTTGAAGAAAACCCAACAGCCAACGACCTGCATCCGACAGCACACGTGACAAAAATACAAGCAATTCTCTATCTTAATTGGGGTTTGGGGAATTTCTCGGGGCAAGAAGACCCAAGTTTTGTCCCCTTTGTGACCACCCAATGCATTATTTTAGCATCTCTCTCGCTCTAGCAGAGTTCCAGCAACCCTCCACGCCCTCCTCAAGACTTACACCTCCGTCCAACAACGCGCGCAGCTTTTGCACTGAAGGAGTGACAAGGAGTGAGAGCAGCTGGACACCGCCGTGTGCGTCAGGATCAGGGTGGAAGGCCGCGGCCTTTTTGTGACACACAGAAATAACGAGAGAAGGCAAATTGCGAAGAACCACTAGAGGCCACTGGAAGCCTGGCACGCCGGGCCGAGAGGTGGGATAAGGCAGTTGGGTGAGTGCAGTCCTTACCAGCAAACTGGTGTTTAAGGGTGGTATGTGCTCTGTAGCTTTTTCACATAATAGATAAAAATCAGAAAATACAAGAATAAAATTACTCCCGTTATTTCAGTGAAGCCATTTCAAAGAGCAGCGCGCGTACCTGACGATCACAGTTCAAGGAGTCCCAGCTGTAAAGGGTGGGGGGAAAATAGTGAAGGAGAGTTTAAAGACAGCAAACAAATGCGAGCTTCAGTTTTTCCACTTTGCTAATTCTGTCAGTGATTCTTACCTTTAATTTTGCGGTTTCTTTCCTTAAAAATCAACCTTTTTTTTTTTTTTTTAAGGGTAAACAATTCTAATTTTGAAGAACTTCCCCATCGAATGTGTTGTGAAAAATACGAAATGCCACCTACCATCTTTCTGCCCTGCTCAGTGCGTTTTTTGAGACAGCAGTCGCTTTGGCGCGCGGCCGTCCGACAGGAAACAGCTTTGGCGTAGTGTCAGTGAACACTGACGAGCCTTTGGCCTAAACGGGAAACAGCAACATCCAGTTAGTTCTCGCCTGAGAGTTTAGCGCTAATTAAGCAAAGACTAACCATCAGTGAAAGTGTTTGAGACTTCTGGAGCCACTTGCCTTTAATTTTGCCCCGCAGCCTTCCCTCTCACAAATACACAAAACCGTAACATCATAGTAAATTCGGTTAAATGCATTAGTTTAAAGGAAATCCCAACCCCGTATCTGTACCGTGTGCCGAGACTGGCAAAGCCAGGCTGGCAGTTCAGTGACCTGCTGAAGCGCTGAGCGGGGCCTGGCTGTGCTCAGGAGGATTTGGGGGGATGAATTTGTTCCCCTGATTGATTTCGTTAATGAGCATATTAACAGACAAAACCCGACGTAGTTTTCACCCTAAACCCGTGCTATTTGAAAGCGCTAAGGCCAGCACAATTCAGTTTAGCGCACAGCCCGGCGCGGAAACGACCATAAACCCCCACCGGCATCCTTCCGCGGGTTCCCAAACCCCCTGCCGTGGGGTTCCCAACCCCCCTGCCGCGCGCCGTGCCCTGCCACCAGCTCTGGCAGGCCCGACACGGCTTTGCCTCCCCTGGCCCAGAGGATGGATTGTGTCACTTAAGGCTGCTCCAGCAAGTGACACCTTCCTGGAAACCACGTTAACAATGCTGCTAAAATCCCGGCCCGGATCCACGAGGGCTCCAACCACCTACGCTGGTTCCACGCTGGCGTGCGCGTTTCCACGGAGCGAGCCAGCTTTTCCACGCACGTGCAGCTCTGACGCAGGCTGCCGCTTGCCAGGTCAATGTTCATCGGGTTAAACGCTAACTCTCGGCTCCCAGTTCTTCCAGTTTGCTAAGAGGAACAGCAGAGAGTCGGAGGTCCTACAGGCTGTACTTACGTAAGGATCCCCGGTGAGAGGGGCTGATGTCATTCAACCAGACCTCCTCACGCGGTTGGGCCTTGTGCAATCCGCCTCGTTTCCTGCGTGTGCTCTAGGCTGAAAATGAGCTTTGGGCAAGCCTCAGACAACCCCATCTGAATAACGGGGACATGGGAACACCTTCCCGCGTGCTTTAATCTGCCTCGGGAGCATTGGTACGTCAGCGGCGTGGAGCTCCCTACAGCCACTTGCCAGGAGCGCCACGGGACCGGGGCCAGTTTTATCCGGGGTCGGAAGCAAGGTGGCGGATTCTTGGATGAAATTTCAGATCCATTTTCAAATTTGGATAGTTTAACTGAAATTCACCTTCGAGTATTTTAGAAAAGCAGGAGTCCCACCCTGTCCTCGCTGAAACTCCCGGGAAGCTCCACGGTTCAACGGTTCCTAGGGCGGGGAACGAATGGAGAGAGCTGCCGTTTTAGAATGGTCTTAGGTCAGGATCAGGGAGATTACAGCCTGTTTCGCGTCGTATACAACGTTCAGCTTGGTTATTATTAAGCAAATAAAGGACAAGAAAGGAGCAGTTGGTTTTAAATACATTTAATGTCATGAAACGCATTACCTTGATATCGTTTAAACCCTTGCTAAATCTTAACGTCAGCAGTACTAAAAGGAGTTGAAAAACCTTTTCTGTCGTCACGTGGTATTCTTCTCGGTTTATTCTAGGGCAGAAAACAGAGTCTTCATAAATAAAACACTGACATGGAGTGTAAGACAAACCCAGGCCAGACAGCTTGCTGAAAACCCGTGTGAAACGTGCATGTGGCTGGCTCAGGGCTCCCTGAGCCGGGGAGACGTTCTCCCCCGCGCCTCTTGGCCGTTGGGCCCCGCGCCAGACAACCTGCAATTGGAACGGTGCTTTGCGTACGCGCCACTCGCAGCGTGAGGTAGGAGCCAGTTCACAGGGGTCGTGGCTGATCGGGGCCTCACCTCCTCCTTGTTGCCCCTCCGTTCGCAAGGCAACAAGGACGCATCTCGGTGCGAAAGGAAGCGTGTGAAAGCGAACGGCGGCTTGCTCTCGCCTGCAGTGCATCCGCTGATTGGAAGGAAGGACGCTTGGCACGACTGTCGCCTTCGGAGCAGCGAGAGGCGCAAAAACCCTAGGTGTAACTCCTTTGCAAAGGATGCCTTCGAAAACAGGGGACCTGAACACTAGAGGAAAACAGTGTTTCCAGGTGACCTAATCCAAAACTCCGTGAAGTTTACTGTTTTGTAGCTGAACCTGGCCCAGAGTAAATTCTTAGTTGAAAAATAGCAGCAACTCAAAAGTGCATAAATTACAAACTTCATCAATAAATTAAGGAAACGGATTTGCTGCATCTAACTATCCTCCTAACTGTCCCAAGATCCTTTTCAGTTCGTAACGGCCATGGAAAATCAGGATGAAGGTACTACAGTTTCAAATCTCAACAGATTGCTTGCTGCCATAAGGCACCTTCTCTTGTACTGGAATTCAAAAGATACACAAAGACTGGAAGGAGCCTGGAATGAGACAACCCCCTCCACCGCCGAGGCTGAAACACGGGCTTTGCCGTCCACACGCGGACTTGTAATGCAGGGGGTGAGCATCTCCCTCCCCGGGCTGCTGATTACCGCAGAGCTTGCACGGCAGGGAGGCTGAGGAGAGACCCAGTCCCGAGAAGGGGGGCAGGATGCTTCGGGGAAGTGTCCCGCTGCAGGAGGTTCAGCTGTGGGGCTTGGAGCTTCTTCCACGTCTCCTACAGGCTCCCGTGAGTCCTGCATTGGCAGCCTCAGTCTGCTGGCCGTTCAGAGTGCTGCCGCGGTGCTTTGGATCCTCACGGTGGAGGCCTGGGCTGCAGGGCGCAGCGACCGTCCCGGCAGCGGACCCCCTCCACCAGCGATGCGTGAGACGCGCGCACAGAGGTAGGCAAAGCGCTCCATCCGCGCGTAAGGATTGCGTTTACGCCGAAGTTCCCACCAGGACTGTTCTGTAACAGGAGGTGACTCTTCAGCCTCACGCGACAGGATCGTATTCATTCACGGCAGGGATGAACCCGTCAGTGAGGCAAGACAGGACCACTCATTGCTTTCCTCTGCAGTGCCACGGTTTCCACTGCCTGGCGTGCCCTGGAAAAGCACACCATTTCTTGGACGAAAAAGGGTAGTTCCCAGTTTATTTGTGGTGGATGTTTATTCTATCCTTTAGCACAGATTTAAATGCTGGGTTCTCTTCCAGGGAGGTTGTTCGTGGGGACACTCTCGTTACAAACAACTTTGGGTAGAGCTTGTGTTTCTGTACCTTATGCGTATTGTGAGTCGAACAGAGCAGATGGAGCAGGCAGCTGGTACAGAGGTGGCAGCACAGGGTTGTGATGAAGCACCCCCACATCAGCACTTTGGAGCAACTGGAACTTCACAGAATCCACACAAAAAATCCCCTTAAAAAAGTGCTTCAAAAGAATCGCAGAATCCCAGAGCGGTTTGGGTAGGAAGGAACCTTAAAGCCCACCCAGTGCCACCCCCTGCCATGGGCAGGGACACCCTCCACTGTCCCAGGTTGCTCCGAGCCTCATCCAGCCTGGCCTTGGACACCCCCAGGGATGGGGCACCCACAGCTTCTCTGGGCACCCTGTCCCAGTGCTCCCCACCCGCGGTGAAGAACATCCAGCTTTTCTCGTTTCCCTTCCAACTTAGGGCAAGCCCAGAAATCCTCCTTTCCCTTAGCTAGGACGCTCAGCCCTGGCTGACCCACCGCCAGCTGCCGAGGCCACCGGGCAGGGCGAGCGCCCAGGGTCTCGGCTGCAGTCCGTGCGGATGACAGTCTCTAACAAGGATAATAATCGAGGGTTCGCTTCGCTGGGAACGCAGCCGTGACAGCATTTGCTTCCCCGGAGGAAAAGGTTCAGCTTCAGACCTCGGCCATGGCTGAAGAAAGATTCCTTTCTTTTTTTCCTGGAAAATTCCTTCCCTTTTTTTCCTTTGTATTTGTAAAGCAGGGAAATTGGAGCTTTTCAATGTCAGTTTGGTGACGTCAGTTTGTAATTTCTGGTACGTGAGAATGTTTCAAGGCTCAAAGATGAGGCAGGCAATCTCGAATGTTCACTATAAATTCACCAGGGGTTAGGATCTCTGACAGCAAAGATAGTGCTTGCTGCGAGCAAAGGTCGCTCCGACCAGAACTACATAGGAATATATAGCCTAAAAAAATAACCTTTCAGAATTACAGACAAATACGAGCTACGCACAGTCCGTGTAGTTAAATCCAGTTTTGATTTTGGCATTAGATGTCAGTTTTTGAGGTAATCCAGTCACGGAAATAAGTCACTCGCGTGTACACCCCAGGTTTATTTGCTTTGGCACACTCGTCTCCCCAGCTCACTATTCCCACGAGGTACCACATCAGCCTAGAGTCTGGAGTAACCAGTGGACCCCCGGAGTCCCCCTAGGGAAAGAGGAGGGGAAAACAAGATTTAGTTGATCAGGAGGGAAAACAGAACCCTCTCCATAGGCAGGAGGGTGTGCCCAGAAGAGAAGAGAGCCAGCGCTTGCGCAGAATCCAGGCTCTTTCCGAAACTTGGGAAGCCTGTGGCTTTTTCCTGTTTGTCGTGGAACCTCCCGACCCGTCTCCGTAGTTTTTACAGTTAAAAAAAAGCTTCTTTTCTGTTTTGTGAACACTGCCTCCCACCTGCCTTGTCTTCCTCCTCGTACAAAGGAGGGAAACACCAATATATACAGCGATCTGGGCCAACAGGAACGTTGGTTTTTTACCAGTATCCTCTCAGCAAATTCTTTTAGTCACTTGCAGCAATACCTCGTCAAAAAGGATGTCGTCAGGAACTCGGTCTGTTAATTGGACAGTATCTCCTCAGGATGGCAGCCGCTTTCAGAGGCTGAGCTCAGGCACCGTTGAGCATGACATGGAAGCAGTGGTGATGCTGAAAGCGCACCGGCTGGAAGGCAGTCCTCACGCAACAGCCCCAATCCCCCGCCTTCCACCGGGCTGCTTCGCTGAGATCAACAGCAGCTGCATCCCTCTGTGCAGGCCTCTTAACGCTGCGGCAGGCACAGAGGGATCGCGTCCCCCAGACTTACCCTGCGGGGAGTCTGGCTTTGGGCAAGCACACAGGGCTGGGGTTCTGGGAATGGATTCTGTTTTGAACCAGCACTTCGGAGCAGATTCATTTAAGTAACAAAACCAGAAATTACCTTTTAAAAAGTTACTGTTAGGGAAGCATTTTTGTTTGAACATAAGCATTCCCTTGCAACCTTCGCAAACCCGCACCACCACCCCATTCACACCTAGCTTCCCCGTCATTATCTCTGTTCCAGACAGTTTGCCTCCCAGCGATCCACGCCTGCTACCAAAGACGGCACACCTGTTATGAGACCATCCAGTCTAGGATTCAATTTCAGTGAGCGAGAGCGCTTTTTCCTGGCAACTGTTACATCCTTCAACTTCTTATCACAGAGACACAGAGCGGTTTGGGCTGGAAGGGACCTTAAAGCCCACCCAGTCCCACCCCCTGCCATGGGCAGGGGCACCCTCCACTAGACCAGGTTGCTCCAAGCCTCATCCAGCCTGGCCTTGGACACTGCCAGGGATGGGGCACCCACAGCTTCTCTGGGCAACCTGTCCCAGTGCTCCCCACCCTCTGCGGGAAGAATTCCTTCCTTCCCACCCGTACAGATGTCTGGTCTCGAGACATTCAATTTATAGCTCATACTTACTCCCTCAGCATTCACTATCTCTGTCAGTGTCCTGTCATATCACTTTGCAAGCCAAGTGTTAGTTAGATTTCACACACCAGAATTACAAGAAGCAAATGGGCTTGTAGGAGCCATTCCGAGTTACGGAATAAGAATTTCATTTCATGATATAAAAGGTTTAAATTCTGAATGTTACACTAATTCAGCTCTCTTAGTGTGGGGTTTATGTGCTAAATGAGGCACACTAAATGCTGTTTCATTTTACAACGTAATGAATGGAGCCTTTTTAAAGGAGTAATACACTGTCTGTTAGGATTTGGTCAGCCAGACGCTGGAGTCAGCATTAAAACAGTCTGCCTTCCTAATGATCAGCTACACTTACCTGACAAGCATCTACTCCTCCTTCCAAGTATCCAGCACACAGCATCCTGGGCGTTATGTCCCCGTCGTACACTTCTTTCCTGTTGCAAGTGTTTGAGTCGATGAGTTTCACTGTTGCTTCCTGGAGAGCATTTGGAGTTGGACCTGAGGGAAAATGCAGTTTGGGTATTTACCAACAGAATTCCTTTGCAGGAGCTGAGATGCAGGAAGAGCATTCCGTGTTCTCTGATGGAGGACCAGCTGGACTTGGTTTCGTGCGGAGGTTTGGCTTGTGAGTCCAGGTTAGGCCCTTAAGAACATGTACGTACCCACCGTCTCACTTAGGAACCATTAAGCCAGAAGTAACGACGGCGGCACGGTGTGTAGTGCGTAAGCGTAAACCCATGTATCTATACATGATCCGTGTAATACCACGGAACACAAATGACCTAGCAATTTGGGCAGGTGATACACACTGAGGGCGTCTCGGTTCTATTGCTAAATATTCTCGCTAAATCTTAGCGTGGCCTGGTAGGAGTGCGAGCTCGGGTAGGTCACCACCTGCAGCTCACTGCACATTGACCGGGAAGCCCACGGAGTTATCGGTAGCTTCTTGTGCTGGTTTTGCTTGGGACAGAGTTAATTTTCCTCACGGTAGCTGGTGTGAGGCTGTTTTGGATCTGTGCTGAGAAGAACATGGATAACACGCTGATGTTTTCAGTTGTTGCTAAGGAATGTTTATACCAAGCCAAGGACTTTTCCAGTTTCTGGTACTGCCCCTGTGTTCCCAACTTCTCCACAAGAAGCTGGAGGGGACACAGCCCGGACAGCTGACCCAAACTGACCAGATGGGTATTTCATTCCATAAAACGTCATGCTCCGTATGTAGGTTGGGTGGGCAGGCTGGGGGTCACAGTCTCTCTGGCTCTCATGCTCGCTCTCTCTCTCTCGGGGTCTCCATCTCTGGCTCTCACTGCTCGGGACCTGGCTGGGTGTTGGTCAGCAGGTGGTGAGCAGTTGTACGATTGGTTCTACTTTCCATGATTTTCATTACATATTAGTAATGGTAGAGTTATTACGTATTATTAGTAGTCATATTAGTATTAGTAGTACTTTTAGTATTATTGCTATTGTTAGTATTACTGGTACCATTATTTTATTTAATTTGCTTTCAATTATCCAATTGTTCTCTCAACCCACGAGTTTCCTTGTCCTCTCCTCCACGGGGGCAGGAGGGAGTGAGCGAGGGGCTGCGTGCCGCTTAGTGGCTGGCTGGGGTTAAACCACGACACTTGTGGCTATGGCTGGGTAAATATTCTTTTAGGCGCCGTATAAACGCACGCAGGGCTGGACTACCTGTGTTAAGAATTTACAGTATGCAATGGAAAGGCTGGAAACAGAGAAGAGTTTTCTTGGTTTCTGCTTCAGCGGGTGGTAGCTCTCTCTTTGTCCAGTCTAATTGTACAACAAGAAACTTCTGCTTACGATTAAACCTGTTGTTTATAGACAGACCATTAGGCTTGCTGCCCTGCAACATACGGCTGCGGAAGTGCTGTCACTTCAGTAGTAGGTCAGAGCCACTGTTTCTGTGACACACAAGCCGCCTGGTAGACTCCGGACTCACCGTCGTTGGTAAGAGCTCCCCAGCCTGTGATGACAGCGTAAATATTGTAGGGAAAGGTCTGAGATGGCTCGGGCAGGCAAACGCGGTGTATGCTGCTCGTAAACTCAACTCGTTTAGAGAGCTGCACAAGTGCAATGTCATAATCGTGTTCTGGGTAGCGGTACTTCTCATGAATAATAATAGTCTTGACGGATCGTTTCAAGCTTGGTGGCTTCAAAAGAGCTCCAAACGTAGCAGTCCACTTCTGAGGGTGACTCATGCTGGAAGAGGCAAGAGTGCTGTAAGTATTTAGCTGTGAATCTAAGTGTTCAGGACTTGAAACTGGGTGAGAACCGCTATTGGAAAGCTCCTTCAAGCCACCCCCCGACTAGATCCTTAGGCATCCATCTCGTCCCACAACGCTGTGTCCCCACGGAATTATGGGCTGCTGCTGGAAGAGGGCAATCCTGCGTTCCCTCCTCAGCCAAGGTCTCATACTCCTGCTCCTTGTCCCTGACCTAGCCATTGTGTGGCCTCAGGGTGTAATCAAATAAAAAGCCTTTCTGCTGGAAAACTCTTTGTCTCCGTTACTCTTTTTGCACGTCAATAATCTGCTCAGTCAGCTGTTCCACCTTACATGCACTGCAGCTGCACAGCTGCCAGGCTGGCAGTGTCCAAGGCCAGGCTGGATGAGGCTTGGAGCAACCTGGGCTAGTGGAGGGTGTCCCTGCCCATGGCAGGGCGTGGCACTGGGGGGGCTTTAAGGTCCCTTCCCACCCAAACCGCTCTGGGATTCTACGATTCTGTGTTTGAAAACGAAGTGCTGGGAGTGCGTGGCTGAATGGAGGGGCAGGAGTGTGGGAGTAGAACTGCTGGTGGCAGCCCGCAGCAGGCAGGAACCTGGTGGTAACGCGGCGGAGCACCTTCAGAAACACTTAGTGCCACAGGAAACAAATACTCTGCCACTTCAGCCACGTTACCTCTTCTGCACTCCTTTGCTCGATACGCTAGGTGGCTATTGATTTCCACTCATACAATTCCCAATCCTGCCCCAAACAGTCAGTCTCTAATTTCTCATTGAAACATTCAAGTGATGACTCCGCTTAACCCTGACGTTTCTCCTCCAGGGCAGAAAATTGCTCCCCGGAAAGAGTCAGGGGTGTGGTGCAAATGTGGGAAGCCAAACGACTCGATAGACACGGAGCGCGTTCCTCTGCGGACCGTTTCCAAGATGGGAACTTACTCTCTGAAGCAGTGCGCTGCGGATACGAGCCACGTGTTGCTGATGAGCGTTGCACCGCAGCGGTGGATGTTGTTGTACTGCAGACTGGCCTGCCACGGCCAGTCCCCGGTCTCTGCAGAAGACAATCCGCCGACTATCCGCAGCGATGACGATTTTGCCATTGACTTGACTGATCTGTTCTGCCGTAAGCCACAGACTGTCAAAAAGGAGAAGGAGTGTATTAGCTATCCTTCTGTGGAGGAAACGGGCCTGCCGATGGCTGTGGAGAAGCTGTGGAAAATTACACACCGCCTAGGTTCTCTCACGGTATTACCATCGACAAGAAAACACACCTTCCACCAGTCCCCCAGACCAGAGACCCTCATGCACACCCCATTCCGTTAGAAGCCTGAATGAACAACTGACTGTTACGGAAAGCCACGATGGTCAACCATTCAGGTTTGGCCGCACGATTCCAAACCAGGAATCAAAGCCTTCACCACACACCCAGGACAGTTCGCAAACAGAGGGATTGCCAGTGTCCCAGGTAATTTGTCATTCGGATAAAACACCAACAAGGCGAAATCTGCGATGGGAGCGATCCAAGCAGTGGGCTTTAACCCGCGTGCACGCAGGTTACATCAGCCAGGGGTCTCCTGGAGACAGGCGGACCTGGAAACAGGCAAAGAGCCCCACACTGATCCAAGCCAGAGGCGACGCAGGCATGGATACCTCCAGCACGGCGCGCATCCATGACAAAAAGTATTATCCTCCACACCCAGAGAGAAATGAAAATATCCATGGTTTCAGCCACTAAACTCAGGATATTCAGGAGCAGCTGAAGCTCCCCCGCAGCGTTAGGAACTTCCTCAGTGCTGCTTCAGCTGTCTTCTCCCATCCAAACAGCGTCAAATCCATCTTACCTGGACAAAGACCCACTAGTTTTCATCCAGGCCCCGATTTCAGCTAGACATTAGGGAACTTGGCAGACAGGGCTACTCCAGTTCATCGAACAAGAGACAGAGCTAAGAATTATTCTCATAGCGACAACGCAATCCAAACCGTTGCACTGCCTGTCTCCCGCAGACAGTGACCCAGAGCGGGACAAGGCAGAAATCGGCGTACGCCACTGAAGAGCTGCCAGCCCGTGAAGTCCTCAGAAGCGAAGCACGGGGGCCGCGCAGAGTGTAACCTCTGCCCCTTCCTGCTAGGATCTGCGCAAGGTTACGTTAACAGTACCTCGTCGGGAAAAGCAGCACCAAGAACACAGAGGATGGAGAGCTGTTCATAAATTCAAATAAACCCCAAATTACACTATTGAGAAGCTCGTGCTCAGTGCAGAGAGTCTGCCCTGTTCTGAGACTTGAACCCACAGTGAAGGAAATCAGTGAAATCTGAATCTTCTTGTCCAAAGCTCACCGTGTGAAAGGAAAACCGGGGGATACATCAGAACTGGTAAGACTGCACTAGCACGTTTCCCGCCTGGAAGCTATTGGTAATCCCCAATTAGTGGTCCTAAAACTGCACAAGCCCATCACCCACCGGAGCGGCCCGTGTTCAGAACACACGGGAAAACTCCCAGTCCCACCGGCGTCCCAAAACACCGGCACCTAAAAGGGACCTGAAAAGTGCTGTTATTTAATCTTCCATCCCTTGCCAGCCTGCTGCTAAGGGACCGATCAAACCCTCCTGCAGTTAAAAGAAACCCAACCTGTAAGCAAAGATGGCTTTTTATGACTATTACATCTCCAAAGAAGGTGACTTCGTTCTCTGAAAGCTCACAAACATCTCTAAAACAAACTACCTCAACTTAACCCCTGCGGCGATACCTTGAGTCGACCACTCGTGTTGCCTTGTATTTCCCTAAGGAACAATTCTGGGCTACCAGCCGCTCCGAACTCCGGAACGCTTTCCTTACGATCACAGCCTGACGTAACGTGTGTACGTTTCCTGAGGGTCCTTCCTTCCTTCTGATGCACACACAAGAAAAATGTCATATTCCCGATTTCTGGAGCACACAGAAAGCCGTTATTCCGAACTCGTCTGCATGCACCCAGGGCCACCGGCTTGTGGGGCACCTCTCCCTCGCGGGCTGTGGCAGAGGGCTCGCCTTAAAGCACCACCCGAACAAGGTGCTGGTACAGGTTCTGGTGTAAATCTCACCACGCAGCGTGTGTACGGGAAAACAACAGGTAGCAAGGTGGAGTTGGGGGAGCTTTTCCCAAGGGCCTGTAGCAACAGGACAAGGGGTAATGGGTTTAAACTGAAAGAGGGAGATTTAGATTGGACATCAGGAAGAAATTCTTCCCAGAGAGGGTGGGGAGGCACTGGGACAGGTTGCCCAGAGAAGCTGTGGGTGCCCCATCCCTGGCAGTGTCCAAGGCCAGGCTGGATGAGGCTGGGAGCAACCTGGTCTAGTGGAGGGTGTCCCTGCCCATGGCAGGGGGCTGGAACAGGATGATATTTAAGGTCCCTTCCAACCCAAACCCTCTGTGATTCTGTGAACTGTTATGCTACAGCATCCCTGAGGAGCATATTTGCAACAGAGTCTGCAGTCGCTGCGCCAAGACGCAGTTCTAACACTGTACATCGGGGAGACAGAGGACGGGGTGCCCTGTGCAGGCAGGGTTAGACTTGACGGAGTGTTCTATTTACGTACGTGTTTTAATTGATTTCTAGTAGAGATTGCTTCTAACTATCACGTGCTCAAATACAAACCGCACTCCAATCCATGATAAGGACGCTCCTGCCTGGAGCACGTTAGAGTACACCTTTCGGCTAGCTGCTGTGCCTGACATTAAGCAGCCAACTAGCCCGAGCAATTAAGTTTCTTTAATTACTGGAAGTCCTCCTCGCTCACTCAGGTCTGCTACGTACACCTAGGGGTCATCTGAGCTGCCGCAGCTTTCAGGCAGAAGCATGGCTTGGTCTCTGCGTGTCCAAATACATTCACAGCGTAAAAGCTCCCACTGGTACTACCAGCAGCTGGATCAGGCTAGTAGATAAACAAGTGTCACGAACATTACAGTGCTCAGCCCTCGCTGGCTAAGCCCTCTCTTTCCTGGATGGCTTTCAGGGTTTCCATCTGAGATGCACCCTCCACCTCCCACACCAGCACTGCTGGAGGCAGAGCGTGCCACAGGCACTTAGGCAGCAGGACCTGCGTGTCTCCTCCTCGTCCGGCGCTGGGATTTCTACAGAGCCCTCAGCACGTGCTCTTTTCTCATCGGTTGCTCTTTTCTCACAGGATTTCTGAGGTTTTTAACAGAAGGAACATCTCACTGCAAAAAAAACAAACCTGACCAGGGAACTCAGCAGTGGGTGGGGACGTTTTCTACAAGGGATTTTTGCCCCATCATCATTTATTTTCGAGCCAGTCTTCCTATTTTCTTCCCCGTGACTGAGGAGGATTTCTAAACACACGGCTTATCTGTGTGAAGTACAAGGTCACGTTCATTAGACAGGAGGATGAGAAAAGGCTTTTAAGGGCCAGGAAAAGTGCTCAGAGACTATTAATGCTAATTAAAACAATCAGAGATTTCCCAGGCTTAAAAAAGCCCTCACTTACTGTCATTGAAGAGGGCTTCTGCTCTTTTCGCCTCCATATCTGAAAGAAACAAAGAGCCAGGGTCAGGCCAGGACAGCACAGCCAAGGTTTCCCACCTGCATGGTCATCCCACCCACAGCTCTTTGAGTAGGGGGCCCCGTGGGAGGTCGGGCTGAGGGGGGCTGCTAGCGAAGCCAGCGTAGCTCATGTGGTCACGGTCTTGCCCTGGCATCGCGCTGCTCTCTGCGGAGCTGCTCGCTGTTCTCCGGCCGATGGCCTCTGCGGACCAGCACAGGGTGTCCCCCCTCCTGCTGGGCCCTGATGTGCTGGAGGGGAGCACAGCCACAGCAAGTCCTGTATTACCCAAGAGCCACAATTCTGTCGGGGAGAAATTTTTGCAGCGGTAAGTTCTGACGTTCCTTTTTTTTGTAAAAAACCAACTGGCCACATGTTACACCGGAGCGAGGGCGAGAGGAGCAGGCACTGACTTGGGGCCTACAAGGAAGGTGGGGGGGCTTTTTACAAGGGCCTGTAGTGACAGGACAAGGGGTAACGGGTTTAAATTGAAAATGGGGAGATTTAGATTGGATATCAGGAAGGAATTCTTCCTGGAGAGGGTGGGGAGCACTGGCACAGGTTGCCCAGAGAAGCTGTGGGTGCCCCATCCCTGGCAGTGTCCAAGGCCAGGCTGGATGAGGCTTGGAGCGACCTGGTCTAGTGGACGGTGTCCCTGCCCATGGCAGGGGGGTTGGAACTGGATGATCTTTAAGGTCCCTTCCAACCCAAACCATCCTGGGATTCTACGACTTCGCTGCAGCAATGCCAGCCTCTAGTAGCAGTGGCTCACTCTCCTCCCACCTATCTTCCTGGGCACCGGGGCGTCTGGTACACTGGTAATACTGAAGGAGATAGTTAACAGCAGCTTCTAGCATGGCACAGCACGCCCTAGCGATGCCCTCCCTCCTTTAACGGGCACGGTGTATGTTTACGGGCAACACCGTAAGCTCCTGCTGACAGTAACATGCATTGGCTCAAGGTGTAGGTGTATTCTGTAGACTTATATAATACATGAATATATTCTTCTTCCAGGATGCTATTTTTACTAGAGTAACCATTTTAGCTACCAGCAGTGAAAACAAATTTAAAAGATAAAATTAATTAAATAAAATAATCCCATTTTCAACACAATTTTTAAATTCCACAGTGATTCCTGTACAGCATCCACAACTTCACATTTTACAGCTGGATAGCGTTTCTCAGCAGATCCCTGTCCTTATCCACGTACTTAATTGCTCTTCCCCCTTTGCAGCTACGCGGAATAACATCCCAGCTGTGATCCAAACCCACACCAAGCCAGGAGGAGCGTGCTGAACGCCAAGGGCTCTGGCTCATACATGTCACCTACTGTGTTTGTATCGCTCGTGTTTGGCTTGTGGGCTTGACGCTCCTGGTGTGCGGGGTGAACTGCGTGTTCGCAATCCACCGTTACCAGACGCGTACTCACTCATTTCTTAACATGGCATTAAGCAGATTATGATGGAAAAGGAAACAAAGAGAGCTCCGGTACAGCTTGACTGCGGGGAACGTGGCGGAGCAAAGGCAGCGCTGGGGCCGCCGTACGTGCACGCAGCCGCTGCTTTATTTTGTAAGAGTGGGAGGTGGGTTATAACTGGACATTTATACGGCAACACAGTCTTATTCACTGTAAACGGGAACCGTTCCCGTAATAACATTTTACTGGTGGGCAAGCAACAACCTGCCAGGTCCCCTTTCAGTAAAAATGCTCACTTGTGCTTTCTCAGTTCCCGTGACAGGAGGAAAACCCTAAAGTAGAGGTACTTGGGCACTTCAGGGACGTCAGTGGTATTCTGTGAACCTCCCGGGATAACAAGGTTGGCGGTCACCAAGCGCCCTCACATCGAAGCGTAGTGATGCCAGAGTAGGCCAGCAGAGATTCAGCGGTGCTGCAAACATCGCTGTTTGGAGAGTTACAGAATGAGGGGGACAAAGAAACGGGTGCTGAGCTGCGCTAAGGACTTGGCTCCTTCACCTTGCATTGGCAAGTGCTTTGAAAAATCTGGCCCTGCTGTTCATTTCAGCTACGATGAGCATCCAGCGTTTTCCTAGAACTTCATCCGACCTTCGGAAGCGGCTCATCGTTTGGGTCACTCTCATGTTTTATAGCTGGGAACTGGTAAGAAACCAAGAAATACGATCAAGAACGGAAGAGCCCTTTCTGCCTTCAAGGGCAATATCGATAATCATGTTTTTTTAGCTCCTCTCTGGGTGGAGAGACATTTACCTCATAATGCCTAATTATAAAGCCTGCAGTCAATTACTAACACATTATGTTGCAAAGCTCGTCGAGAAGACAAAAGGAGCGACCAGCCTGTTCAAGCGCAGTGCCGGAAGCAATCCGACTGGCATGTTCCCAGTGCGCTGGGTTTTGCTGTGAGTCACGCGGCAGTTCTGCAAGGCACCCGTCTGTATCCCTCTCTGCCTTTTTACGAGGCCCCTAGAAAAAAGTAACAACCTCACGTGGGCAAAATTTTAAGCGCTGCTCCCAGTTGGATCGACCTGTGTGTCGTTGGAGAAGCAAGTCTTCCAGGCAGACACGGCGAGTCTTAAAGAGCATGTCGGGAGAGCTCTGGGGTTTGGTGTGTTTTGTAATATATCACAACTTTGCAGCTGATGGCTGCACTCCGTGCTGAAGGGAAAAGGCCGGTGAACTGAACGCTGCGTTCACCAGGGTAGAGGCACGGCTTTGCTTTTCAGCCTTGGCCACGTCTCCCACGCTGGGAGCTGGAACGCAAGTACTAAAGAAAGCACCACAGTAATGGAGAAAACCTCAAACTAAAGGGAGTTTTTAAGAGACAAAAGCAGGTCTGTCCGACAACAGCCCCAGGAACCCATCGTGCAGATCAGGACAGGTGAAATCACCACACTACCCAGGCCTCAAAACCCAGATCCCAAACCCAGAGCACAGGCGTTGGCAAACCTGAACTGACGCTGTTTTCTGGTAAGACGAGCCCACAGTAGATCCTGACAAAAGCAGGGAGCTCTTGGGTTACGTGATATTTGCTTACTGCCTTCCCCCATCAGGGGCTTGCCTGCCTTCGTTACTCGCTTGACGTTCCTGGGCTGGTCAACAGCAGAGCTGTTCGCGGTGTGCCAGCCAACGTGTTGCAAGCCCTGCCTTGAAGCAATCACTTGTAAGGCACGAGAGACAATTTCGCTGCCCTGCTCATTTACCAGTTGCCCTAGTTGTTTGCACTACGAAGAAAAAGCATCAATTAGTAACAATTAAAGTGTCATATCTTGTCCCAACCACATACAGCTGCAAAAATAGTTGTTTGTGCCGCATTTAGGAAAACAGTGTTCAGGCTTCCACTGTAAACAAGAACAAGTTGGACTTGAAAATGCATTGCCTACCTATAACACGGAACTTGCCGATCAATTAAAGCTTGCCTAACTGAAAAGAGAAAAGTAATGTTTAAATTAAAATCACAGCAAGCTATTGGAGCGCATCTCAGGGATCCCATCTTTCAGACGAGGGCTCCAGCTGGACAAGCAATTTTGTTAATACGGTTATTTTGCATATTTAGTAAATGGAATAACCCTAAAACATTTAAATTCTTACTTTCCTACTAATAGCAATAGTGACTTGTAGTTATTATTTAAGATTAGTAACTTCTCAGTACATAAATTCATTTTACTCCTCAACATACACGTTCGAGCAAACGTGGAAAGGGAAGGGGAGTAAGAAAGAACAGGAAAGCATCTTTATTATGGCAATTCTTTATATGCAATAGCCAGTTAAGGCCAGGAATTCTGTGGGAGGACAGTGCTCAAAGCCCATGGATCTTCTTGGCAACCACCTACACGTTTGCAGGGTCGCAGCTGACTGGAGAGTGAATGTGACCACTTATCTCGGAGAGGTTCAGAGATTCGTACAGAAAAATACGCTCGCTCTGCCACGTCTGTAAACAATATCAGCGTCACCGCATCACAGGAATTAGTCTTGTGTCCACTGCCACTTTTCATTTTAGCCATGGGGATTGGTGTTCACATTAAAAGGAAAATAACAGTCAGAACCCTCAGTGACATAAATGGACTAGACGCTCCACTGAAGCCGTCCAAGCAAGGCAAGCAAACGCGGTATTAAATGCACTATTAAATGCATTATTTAAGACCCCCCCCTGGAGTGCTGTGTCCAGCTGTGGAGCCTCAGCATCAGAATGATAGAGACCAGTTGGAGCGAGTCCAGAGGAGGCCACGGAGATGCTCAGAGGCTGGAGCCCCTCTGCCCTGGGGACAGGCTGGGAGAGTTGGGCTTGTTCAGCCTGGAGAAGAGAAGGCTCCGGGGAGACCTTATAGCACCTTCCAGTGCCTGAAGGGGCTACAGGGAAGCTGGGGGGTGGACTTTTTACAAGGGCCTGTAGTGACAGGACAAGGGGTAATGGGTTTAAACTGAAAAAGGGGAGATTGAAATTGGACATCAGGAAGGAATTCTTCCCGGAGAGGGTGGGGAGCACTGGGACAGGTTGCCCAGAGAAGCTGTGGGTGCCCCATCCCTGGGAGTGTCCAAGGCCAGGCTGGATGAGGCTTGGAGCAACGTGGTCTAGTGGAGGGTGTCCCTGCCCATGGCAGGGGGTGGGACTGGGTGGGCTTTAAGGTCCCTTCCCACCCAAACCATTCTGGGATTCTATGAATCCGCTGCTGCCTGCTCTCATTCCCGTTTCACCCCAGCACCTCAGGCGTCCATGGTCTTCAATGTAATTAAGGAGCATTAGAGCAGAGCTATTATCCCCACCTCTGCCGGCACTGCAGGACACATGCACTTGGTGACATTCTTCTCAGCCGCCCAGGTCAGTGACCTACTGAAACTTGTCAGCCATCCCTTTTTTACCTGCAGGTCCTGTTGTTACCCCAAATAACACTGAACTGGGGGAGCCCTCTGTTTCTGATACAGCTGAGAATTTTCTAATTCTCTCTCTTTTTGGTAGTAAAATGTGACAAAGGACTGTGGGAAAACTGCTTCCTCCTCTCCCTGGTGTGTGTTACCAAGCTGTGCTTCAAATGCCTGTCCAGGAATGTGTTCTCAGTACTGAAGCACGTACTTTTTCTCACACTTTTTTTAATGTTCACAGTCCTCTCCTCCCTTCATGCCCCAGTTAAGATTCTCTCTGCTTTGCCTTCTCTGTGCAAAAAACCATCTTACTCCAGCAAGAGGTGGGAACTCGGTAACAGCAGATAGAACATGCAGTTTGCCTTTGAAGCTAGCAGTTGTATTATGACTTACAGAAAATTACGGCTGGAGACCTTTAAAGAAAATCAGGTTTCTTGTGGAAATCAACATCTGTGAAAAATGATGTAATCGGGTAAAGCTGTATCAGATATTTTAAATGGATTTCTCATCTTTAATTTTGCAGCCATGTCTGGCCCTTTCCCCACTGAAAATGAATATCCCCTAATAATCATAGAATCACAGCATGGTTTGGGCTGGAAGGGACCTTAAAGCCCGCCCAGTGCCACCCCCTGCCATGGGCAGGGACACCCTCCACTAGCCCAGGTTGCTCCCAGCCTCATCCAGCCTGGCCTTGGACACTGCCAGGGATGGGGCACCCACAGCTTCTCTGGGCAACCTGTCCCAGTGCCCCCCACCCTCTGCGGGAAGAATTTAGGAAATGCATTTATGGATTTAGAAATAATGCTGAAAACTGTACCAGCTTGGATACACGCCACAGGACTGGGATGTAGTCCAGATCCCTCCGCGGGCTGCAGGACACCCGGATGGAGCTGTGAGCATGCGCTGAGGTGTGGGCCGCTGCCTGTCCTCATGGACAGAATTAGGATGTGGTTGATGGGCAGTGGGGAGTCATGGATGTGAGACAGTTCCAGTGGACATAAGTAGGAACGGAAGGTCGGGCTGACAGGGACAATTAGAGGTACAAAGCCTTTGTCTTGTTGCTACCAGGTTACTCTCCCCTGTTGAAGGAATGAGAATTGCATCACCTGTATCTAAGCCACATTTTGCTACTTCTACACAGGTGCATAACTCTAGGGAGGTAATTCCTGTTGAGAGAGCAGTGAGAATATTGGAAGGTTAGTGGGGAGATGTTTTAGGTTGTGTTGTGTAATCCCACAAGAGCATGACTTTCCTGCTGAGCCCAATGCTCATGTTTTCCCATCTGTCAGGAAACCTCTGCATTTCCTTCTGGGTCCAGTTTATGGAGCATGACTGATTATAAGGGCAGGGAGGGACAGGACAAGGGGTTTAAGTTGAAAGCAGGGAGATTTAGATTGGACATCAGGAAGAAATTCTTCCTGGAGAGGGTGGGGGGCACTGGGACAGGTTGCCCAGAGAAGCTGTGGGTGCCCCATCCCTGGCAGTGTCCAAGGCCAGGCTGGATGAGGCTTTGAGCACCCTGGTCTAGTGGAGGGTGTCCCTGCCCATGGCAGGGGGTTGGGACTGGGCGGGCTTTAAGGTCCCTTCCAACCCAAACCATTCTGTGACTATTTTTCTTGTTGACCTACACACATGCCCCAGCTGCAATCCAGGTCTCACTACAGTAGGGACAGCCCAAATCACTTGCAACCTCCGCAGGCAAGGCAGAGAATGGACAAAACAAGAATCGAGTGAGGGAATTAATTAAATCAACTCATCTGGATTGTCTAAGAAGTGGGGGCAGGATGATTTCCTGCTTAATTCCTCCATCACAACCACGTCCTCGCAAAATTTTCATTTTAAAATACATTTCCGACCCTCCCATTGCTATCAGCCTCTCCAGACTGTTGCAAACACTGAAGTGTACCACCTCGTGCCAAACCAATGGCATCAAAGTAGAGGAATGTCAGATCTCCACTGTGTTTCCCAACGTACGGATGCAGGTCTTGTTCCACGCCCCCAAGCTACTGTTGTGGCTGGTAAAGTATAAAAAAACCAGACTGCCACGTACATTATTTGAGATGAAACACTCCTCAATCATCCAGGTCAGACACTCTCCCACAGGAGAGTTGATAAAGAAGTGAGACTCTGTCTCCCAGGTTCTGTACTTGGTAAGAAGCTTTAATAAGCCCCAGATGCCAGATAAATAGAAACAATAACAACTGACTTGTTGATCAAAACCAATTCATGACTCATTGTTAACCATCAAAACCCTTGGCTGTGCAACAGGTGGGAATACTTCCTACTCACTCTGAACAGTGCCAGTGATCTTGCAACCAGTTTCTTTCTGACATCAGAAGTACATGCCCAAAAATACATTTTGGGAGATTTCCAACCTACCTGACAAAGGGAAACAACCTGGCAAGCTGCTCTACACTTTGCTCAATAGGGATCCGGGCTGCGAGGTGACTCTGCTTCTAACCAAGAAACCCTGGGGAAAAAAAAATTCAGCCTGGCAGGAGATCTCTTTGGTGCCAGAACTATACAGATGACAAACTGCACCACCTTCTTCTTTCAGTGGCAGAACAAATCATAACGTGGGTGTTTCCCAGTCACCCAACTTTGACATCTCATTTTGCTGGGCCTTGCACGCTCTTCAGGGAAGACAGGATTTAGTTTGCTTGATTCTCCAGGGAAACATATTTGGATTTCCAGTGGGGTTTGTACAGAAGTGCAGCGATCTCTACCACCTCCTGTTTTCTACCAATCAAAGCTGTAGTGGATGTCTGGAAATAGCCCTGTCCTTGACCAGGGGACTATGAAGACCTCAGCATAAGAAGGATATCTTCAGCATAAGAAGGATATCATCAGCATAAGAAGGATAGAGACCAGTTGGAGCGAGTCCAGAGGAGGCCACAAAGATGCTCAGAGGGCTGGAGCCCCTCTGCTATGGGGACAGGCTGAGAGAGTTGGGCTTGTTCAGCCTGGAGAAGAGAAGGCTCCAGGGAGACCTTATAGCACCTTCCAGTACCTGAAGGGGGCTACAAGGAAGCTGGGGGGGGCTTTTTACAAGGGCCTGTAGTGACAGGACAAGGGGTAATGGGTTTAAACTGAAAGTGGGGAGATTGAGATTGGACATCAGGAAGAAATTCTTCCCAGAGAGGGTGGGGAGGCCCTGGGACAGGTTGCCCAGAGAAGCTGTGGATGCCCCATCCCTGGCAGTGTCCAAGGCCAGGCTGGATGAGGCTTGGAGCAACCTGGTCTAGTGGAGGGTGTCCCTGCCCATGGCAGGGGGTTGGAACCAGATGATCCTTAAGGTCCCTTCCAACCCAAACCGTTCTGTGATTCTATGAGGTCCAGCTATGTAAGAAAGCAGGGACTTCAGTAGTAACACATCTGAAGATAGCCCGACACAAATGTATTTTTGCAGCCCAATGTAAAGAACATCTACTCTTTAGTGATGAGAGACAATGCTACTTTGCTTTCCTTTATGTTTTGCACACTTGCGATTTTTCACATCTGTGTGATCAAGCTTTTCTCTCTCTTTGAAAAAAACCCCAACTAATAAACTGTTGTCAGTTTAGATTTTATCCCCCTCTTTATGCCCAATCCTCAGGAATGAAGAGGCAAGGCAAGTTCTGCCCCTGGTCTGGCAGACTACTCAGTTTTGTACCCCTGCCCTGAACTGCAGCTGCAGATCCCAAGTGTTGCACCCACTTTGCAGGAGTTTGTTGGAGCTGATCCTCAAAGCAAATACTTCTGAGTGAAGTGCAAGTTGAGACATGGCGTTGAGCAACGAGATGATTAGATCCGGGGAGGAAGACTTAAGGAGGTTCTCCTTATCAGACCCTCCTAGCATGCAATGTAAATAAGTGCCTGACCTGGATTTGTTTGGCTAGTTAGCTTTGCTTAGCTAAACTAAGCTATATCATGGTCCCCAAATTAGAATCTTTTGATAAGGTGATTACACGGAACAGGTTAATGATTTTTTACAAGCCATTATGAAAATGTTCTGAGATTGCCTCAAGATAAATAAGGATTCCAGTTGGCAAAACCATCAAAGCTGCAGTGAAGCTAGATTCAGCGAGGCGCTGCAGAGCACGGAAACAATCCAGGGCTTCTTCGCTTTCCTTGGTTTAAGTACTGATGTTGCACAGGATTGTTCCAGAAGGGGAGAGAGAAGTGGGAAACGCAAAACCTACATCCTTCTCTGGACTTCCAGGACCTCTTCAAAATTGTCCCTTCTCCCAGACGTGAGGAAGAAGATGGGCTTTGTAAACTGAGACCGGCATCTCCTCTACAACCACATGAGTGCTCCGTTCTATGCTCTTCACTCGAGTCAACCTGGCTTGCTTAAACACCAGCACAGACACACACAGATTCACAGAGTGGTAGGGGTTGGAAGGGAACTCCAGAGATCATCTAGTCCAACCCCCTGCCAGAGCAGGATCCCCTAGAGCAGATCACACAGGAACAAGTCCAGGGGCTTTGGAAAGTCTCCAGGGAAGGAGACTCCCCCCTCTCTGGGCAGCCTGTCCCAGGGCTCTGTCACCCTCACAGGGCAGAAGGGTTTCCTCATGTTGAGGCTGAACCTTCTGTTTGCCACTTTATGGCCGTTTCGCTAGTCCTGACAGGAGCTTGCCTAAGCCCCAGAGCACTGTGGAAATTCTGAGGGTCCAAAGGGAACCTTTTTCTGTTGTCTCCTAGAAATGGCAAGGCATAGTTCACGTTCCCTTGTGTCACGTGTAAGGGTTGCACAACACTAGCCCCGTAGTGAGTAGCAGACCGATGTAGTCAGTGTTTTATGGTTGGGCTGGGAGAGCCAAGAAAAGCAACACAAAGTTTATCGTGCCACTTTATCAAAGCAACACAGAGATGCCATCTTCTACTGAGACCATATATTTAATGAAAATGCTGTGATTCAATTATATCCGCTATTTTTTTAACTAGCAACTAGTCCATTACTGTGACAGCCCTGGTGCAGTTCAAGGTCAACTACAACAGAGTTTTGAGTCACTTCCCACATTTACCAGATTGAACAGAAACAGCTAATCAGGTAACTCGATGAGAAGATCACAGTCCTTTTCTAACAAGCATTTTTGTCCTCCTTCCAATCTTACCCTTTATGTAACGCACCAAATGAAACTGAAGCTTCAAAATTCACTAAAGCATGACCCACATCTCTTTAAAAAATAACAAAAAAGAAAAAAAACCACAAAAGGAATCTCTCTAGTTGATGCCCACACACTATTTCTATCTGGGAGAAATGACGTGCACTTTGCAGAACGGGAACTACCGCCACAGAAACAACATTGCAGAGGAATGCTGATTCTTTGCACAAAGGGATGTCACCTGGCATCCTCAGCCATTCCACTGAGGAAGACTGGTTGGCCCATCAAGAAACAACGGGGGTGTGACAGCTCATGTTTGAGTTTCACTGCATTGCTGCAATGCAGCGTGCCCAGGTCAAGCACCGAGAGGCAGAACAAGAGGTTGCTCCTGGTGGAAGGAAGTCTGGATCCATCCAGCATAGAATCTGGCCCAGGCTTCTCCTTCTTTCAACACAGCCATCTGGCCTCTGCAGATCTCTGCTGGTTTTAGTAGTCCAGTGTGGAAAAGCAAGCAGCAAGTAACCCCCCCGCCATGTGCTGTACTGTCACCCTTGGGCTAGGAGTAAGTGGAAAGTCTTCAAAAACAAATGGAGCAAGTACCTGCCCCTTCCTTTCAACTGGCCGCTCATTCTTGGAAAGCCTGACACCCAGAAAAATGCTGACTATATGTAACTGGAGCCAAGTCAGAGACAAGAGTCTAGGCCTGCACGAAAATTCTCTAACAGATGAGAAGTGTAGAAGAGGAAGGAAACGCCGTTCAGTGTCTGTCTGGTAATTCACTGCATGCGGTTGGCACTGCAGTTTGGAGGGAGGCTAAGGCTGTACTGCGAAGCCACAAAGCAACGGCTCTGGTTTACCCACACTTAAGGCTTATTTAAGACTTAGGCGGGTTTTGTACATCGCCACTGGTTTTGTTCTAACTTAACGAGCAGGAAAGTGTCATTCAGACTCAGCAACAGCCATCAGGAGTGAAAAATCAAATCCCATCGATCAGAAAAGGGCAAGAACTGCCTTTAAGAGAGATGCAATATACTTACTTGAGATGGTGGAAGATCTGACATTTATTCGCAGGGGCCCTGTGTATTTTTTCAGGCCCCTCCGTAAGATCCTTTCAACTCTTTCTCGCAATGCTTCTCTAGAATCCGTGGAGGAGAACCAGAATGTGAGCAAAGCCTCTGCCATCACACCATCAGCATCTGGGCTACAAACCAATGAAACAGTCTGGTTACCTTCAGCCCATTTCTGCATTTCTTAACTTTTATCTTAACTCCTTTAGCAATGGCAATGGAACATAACGGGTTAGATGATAGACTTTTGAGCATTTTTGTACATTTTTGAGAGAAGGAATTGCCAAAAGAAATCCAAGCAAATGCTGGATGGTCAAACACATCTTAGGCTAGAAGGCATGATGCTTTCTGTGAACAAACGGCCAGACCGATGTTATAGGAGTCTAAAAAGCAGTCACTGGGACACAAGAGCAGGAGGGAAAGGACTGATTCGATCGCAACGAAAAGCTGGATACACGGCACTTCAGAAACGTCAGGTTAATGGTATCTAGACAGACCTTTCCCTGCACATACCGAGAACAAAGATTTCCAATCATCACCAAAAAGGTATTTCAGCAAAGGGGAGAGACCACCAACCCAATTCTGCCACTTCAACCTTTTGAGAGAATGTGACTCGTGTATGCAACGATAAACAAAACTCAGCAGCGTATCTGCAATCTGCTTATCCCAGTCCAAGGGTTGGACCACAAAAGGGGCCTTGAATGTCCCACTGAAAAGTACAAGCGGCACCCACACTGGGACACAGAATTCTACAGTTCCGATGTAAGATCAGAGGGAAGAGAAGGAAGAAGAATCTTCTAACACACTGAATCCATTTTTCCTTAAAGCATCAGATACTGCAAGAGCCTGAATGCTAGACTACGAACACCAAAATGTCTCATCTGGCATGGTAAGTCTTGCTCTGCACTTGCAGATGGCTTATCCTTGGCCATCACACAAGGAAGAGCGTGCACTGACAACCTTCTCTCCTGAGCCTCCTCTTACGTGAGCAAGAAGCAATGACACAACCCACAACAGGTGGAATCACAATTATTTCACACAGGGGATGAGCTAAAAGCAGGTTTCTCTGTCTTCAGCACCGTTCAGGTAGGAAAGGAAAAGAGAAGATCTTCCAGTTATATCTCACTATCTTGGAAATTTGTAATTATATAAAGGAAACACAAGGAAATAGACGGCAAGTAGCTTATGCAGAAGTCATGCAGCCGGACTGTGATCTTTGAAAGGAGCCCGCACCAAGAGGAAACACATTCCTGCTATGGCCAGTGAAGGGCAAACAGGAGGCCGTGTGTTACGAGCACGCCAAGGCACGCTGAGTGTTTCGTAGCCGAGACACGTTCCTCACCTCAAGGATCTCCTAATTGAGACTGAGCTGCTCTACGTGAACTTTCCAAGAGGCTGTTTTTTTAACTTTTGTGCCAACTTCAGCGTGATTGCCACTCCGTTTATTTTCTAGATATTATCTGATTCAACTGTGGGTGTTGCTCGGCATTTCTGAGGTGTTCCCTCACCTCTCCCCCCACTCCTCTTCCTGTGCTGTGCCACACTGGAATTACTGTACCAACTCTCGCAAGCACACCACACCTCTCGAAACCCTTGGGTAAGTACAGCCCGCTTTGAATCACTCGCTGTACAGCAAAGGTGCAGAGCCAAAGACACCGAGTCAAGATTCGTTTTGCCTTTCTCAGGGGACAGTGGGCAGTACTGCTATTGCATTTTTTACACTGAGCCAAAGAGCGTGCACAGTGCTTCCCAGCCAAACTCACAACGACCCCGCTTAGAAGAGTTTGCAGTTTGAGCACTTGGAGAGGCATAAAGTTTGTATATTTGAAAGGGCAAACAAGCTTTGGCGCATACAGGTCTTGCATCTGACACAGCAAACATCACAGCAAATAACTCAGTCTGTCCTTGGGAATGAGAAGTAATTAAAAATATTACTTCTCTTTACAGATTGGCCTCTGAGATCCTTAAATCACCTTGTCTACCCTTAAAAGACCCTAGTCAGTATCAAAAAATGTTCCTAAAGCTACATTCAAATAATGACCTGTGTAGTTTGCCTAACTGGGGATTAGGCTAAGGTAGAGCAGGAGGCAGGATGTCACAAACCGTGGAAGAACAAGGAGAAGGACATTCACAAGAATGAGTGAAGAGTCCAGAGGAGTCCACGGAGACGCTCCGAGGACTGGAGCACCTCTGCCATGGGGACAGGCTGGGAGAGTTGGGCTTATTCAGTCTGGAGAAGGCTCTGGGGAGACCTTACAGCACCTTCCAGTGCCTGAAGGGGCTACAAGGAAGCTGGGGGGGGGGGGGGGGTGGGGGTGTGTGTGTGTGCAGATTTTACAAGGGTCTGTAGTGACAGGACAAGGGGTAAAAGGTTTAAATTGAAAGTGGGGAGATTTAGACTGGACATCAGGAAGAAATTCTTCCTGCAGAGGGCGGGGAGGCCCTGGGACAGGTTGCCCAGAGAAGCTGTGGGTGCCCCATCCCTGGCAGTGTCCAAGGCCAGGCTGGATGAGGCTTGGAGCAACCTGGTCTAGTGGAGGGTGTCCCTGCCCATGGCAGGGGGATTGGAACTAGATGGGCTTTAAGGTCTCTTCCAACCCAAACCATTCCATGATTCTATGATTCCATTCTAAGGATAAGATCTTGAAGCTGCTATCATTAGTCTTGTAGCTTTAGAACGTCATCTTAATGATCATTAAGCCATTGAAGGTTTACTTGCAAAGCAATGGGCACTGTCACTCAGGAATGAGACTTTAGTGTTACAAGAGACAGTTCTAGAAAAAGGTGATTTTCAGCACTTGACAGAAAAAAACCCATTGCGCATTGATAGTCCCAGCCACGAGTCTGAGCCCTTCATCTCAAAAAGCAGGGACAGCAGCCCGGAAAGAGATACGGAGCAGGGTGACACGGTGACAGGACAGCTCCTGCAAAGAATGGCTGAGCAGGATGGGACTTTCAAATGAGAAAGAATAGAGCTCATGGGGTACAGGAGAGAAAAAGGATGTGATGGGAGTGTCCAGTACCAATAATTGCAAGGACAGCAGGGATAGAGAGCAACTTTTCATTACCCCCTTCCAGCACAAGAACTAGGGGCCACTGAACGAGCCAAAGAAGGTGGCTCTTCACAAGTGCCTCGTCACTAAAGGAGTGAGGTGCACGGATTTCTAGAGTCCAGAGGAGACTGGACATGTCCTTGGAAAATAACTCCACTGAGAGCTGCTAAATGAACCACAACCACTTCGGGAAATCCTGGGTGGTAAATAGCTGGAGGTAGGGAGCATTCCAAGAAGCAGTTATCGTACATGTCTGTTGTGCTGCCACTGCTCCCTGGGCACCTACTTATGGCGGTTCTTAGAGACACAGCAGTGGTGAGCGGGACTTGCTGAACCGGCACAGTTGCCCGGCTCAGCTGGGGGTTATGCTCCAGCCTTACATAAAACACACTTTATGGAATCAGATCAAATGGCTCTCCAGCTGGGCTTGGTGTACATTTCATTTTATCTCAGCTGCGTGCATTTATTATAATCTCACATACCTCACTCTGATTAAGCGTGAACGGATGTATTTTTTCCTTAAAATGGAATTGTAAAATGTCTTGTCGATCTGTTGAAAAAAGAAAAATGTAAGATAACAACAAAAAGGAGGGAAACGGACATATTGCTGGAAGGAGCATTCAGAAAACAGCATTCAGTTACAAACTCTTACAGAGCCAAGGCACGTAACCCAGCCCAGCCTCTAAAAAACATTTGCCACAGACTTTTTCCTACCGTTTCCCATTTGGCCTAAGGCACATCATAAAAATGTTAATGCGTATTTCTAAATATCCTGTGACTGCAACGGTGTGCCACTATAGTGCTGTCCCCTCCACTCCCAGGCACAGTTAGGGATATTTATAAACATCCTTTTACACACCACCACAATCTCCCAGAGCACAGCCTCCTGGAGAAAGGATATGGCATGCTGTGCTGAGCCTGCCTTGTAGGGGTCCTTTCTGATACAGCACTTAGCACGTTTATAGCAAAACTACCACTGATCTCAAGTTATACCCCCCAAAATACCCTCGTGATTTCATAGAATCATAGAATCGCAGAATGGTTTGGGTTGGAAGTTACCTCAAAGATAATCTAGTTTCAGCCCCCCTGCCATGGGCAGGGACACCCTCCACTAGCCCAGGTTGCTCCCAGCCTCATCCAGCCTGGCCTTGGACACTGCCAGGGATGGGGCACCCACAGCTTCTCTGGACAGCCTGCCCCAGTGCTCCCCACCCTCTTCACATGCTAAGGGAAGTATCAAGCAATTCCCATCAGAAACTGGAAATCCAGGACACATAAGGAATCGATCCCCAAATGACATCTTTGCTGCTTCACCACATCCTGCTTTAGGCTGAGCGTTGTCTCAGGATTGCGCGATCAGTCTGATATAACATGGCATGAAATTCTGCCAGGAATGGCTCAGGATCGCTGAAGTATTGAGAAACAGCAAAGTCACTACTGAGTTATGCGGTTCGTCCTATCAGCGGGACACAGTGAATCGAAAGTATCCTGTAAACATCAGATGCATTACAGGAAAAACTACTTAAAAATGCTTCTAAAAAATCACACGTTGTCTTTTTACGTAGGTTTTAGCCCATAAAGGCTGTCTGATTTAGCCAAGTCTCTACATTTTCTGTCTTCTAAAGGAAAGAAAAAAGTAAAGGTTCTCCAACTTCTAGTATGTCCAAATCTTTCAGATACAGAAACAAGCATGAAGTCTGGGGTTGATTCCTCCCAAAGAGCACACAGCCCCTCTTTCCAGCCTGGGCTGTCGTAAGATGAAGCCTCGTGTCATTACACAGGGCTACTGAAGCAGCATCATTTCAAGATGAAAGCTGTACATTTCATTATTTTACAGCAATTTTAAGCGTACATTAGTAAGGAGAAAAAGAAAAGTTCTTAATGGTCATACATTGAGCTGATCTTTTGCTGTTACTCGGAGTTATCTGGAATTACTTCGGCAGTTGGAACAGACAAAATTCTATGGAAAAAAATATATCAACTGCCCAACCTACAGTATGTATGCAGAATGCGGTCACTTTGCAGATTGCCAGCTGCTAGCACTGCGTTTTTTGGGGCATACAGTTAGAAATCAAGAGTAAAGCATTTTGTTTCCTGTAACTGCAGCCTGTTATAACAACCCCCCTTGGTTGTTGGAAGTGTTTGCCTTCAGACAAAAAGGGACTTATGGTGGGTTGGGTTTTTTTGGTTTTTTAAGTGCTAACATTTGCTTAGCGTCTCTGTCACAGTGTTAACTGCTTCACTGGTGACTGTGTAAGCCAAAGCATGTAGTTAGGCAGCACTGCCAGCTCTGTGGCACGCAACGGCATGGGCTGTCTTTGGCTGCACTGCCTCGGAGAACTTTTGGACCGTTGGGACAGGGACTTCTTTCCAGAGTGCTCTGCAAACAAGAGAGCCTTGAGCTGGGCTTACGATTCTACACTGCTGAAGAGTAAAGCGAAAGCAGGCTGACTTCAAGCTTGGGACTGAAGGGGGCAAGAATTCACGGTGCCTTGCAAGGGAAGGTTAAGTCAACATGATATTCCTGAATCCTTTATCTCGTCCTGGCAATTGTGTTTTCAAGCCATCTGTACTGTCTCATCTCAGAGACTGCAAGTGGTTTGGCTACACCTTCCACCTGCATCTCTGCAGCAGATACAGGGATCCTCACTTCTGTCACCCATCCTTTCTGTATCTTTGCTACAGCCTGAGCAGCTCATGTGCCTGTGTTTTGTGTACTCCTGACATGTTCAGCTTCCTCCTCTTCCCCTCACCCTGGACCACTTCCTGGATGTTCCACACAGCCTGATCAGGAACACCATGTGCTGCAGCACAGATTTCCAGTGGCACCTGATTAAACACACTTACACCCGGTGCTTTTTACGTAAAGGATCGGAGGAGTCCAACTGCAACTGAACTATCAGCGACGGACATTGCTTTCAGAAAGTTCAATCCGAAGGCGATGTTCGTTCTTTTTATGGAGAGAACAGCAAGCATACGATTTAAAATGATACCAAAATTACTGGATTTGTGTTACCTCCATTCTCTTTCCCAATTTCTTATCTGAATGAGAAAGTAGCCACTTTTCCTGTGTACATACTACCACTAACTCTCCCCTCCGTAAGAGCTGCCTCAGTACTACATCACCAATAGAGAAAACACTGGAGAGTGGTTTTCTTTCCCGTGATCTTTGCAGGAAAGATCCTTTAACACCTTCAAACTTGGCATTTTTCACTTCTGCAATCTGCTGTACCTCCTCGGTAAAGACACGCTAGCCCAACCTCTGCACTGCGGCCTCTCTCGCACCTGCTGATGAATTGGTTCGACAGACAGGAATCTGTCTCGAATCTCCTCCTTCCTTCCACGATGATTTCGGTACGCTGAATTATGAACAGTAATCTTTGCACTCATACAGAGTTTATGTAAGAGGAGGAGGGGTTGCAAGATGCCTTCAGATCATAACGTTCAAAGTTCTGTCTCATGTTTTTACTGCTCGTCTTCTGCTAAAGCCTTTCACACCATGTCAAACTGAACATTTCTCTCCAGCCTTCTTACAGCTTTCTTTTCTGCTTGAATCACAACACTGGAAGCAAAAGCGACTAGAATTTTGTCTGTTGCTACGTGGGACCGGGTCCTGCCTGGGAGAAGCATCTGCACTCGTTTCAAGTGTTTTGCTCTCATTACAGCCACAGAAAACTGTCACTGTCATGACCAAATCCCTGAAATTCACCACTGATTAAGTGCATCTCACTTGTTTTCCTGGCCCTTGTCTAGCAGCTGCTCAATGGTGGCAGTTGCTGCTGCAGGCAAGGTCTACGGGCCTTCTTAACCAAGTGCCGAGTCCTGCTCCTGTCGCGAGCTGCATCTTCCTGACAGCCTTCATTTTCGCAGTCGTCCAAACAAGATTTTCTCTAAGCTAATATTTGCTGGCTACTTTAGCTTCGTGCCACGTGATATTTCCTCAGTTTAATTTCTCTCCATGCTGTATAATTTTCACAGACAAACCGGACTTCACCCTTGAACACTGGTCCATCTACGCCAGTGCAGTAACTAATAGTGGCTGTACCGAAGGTGCAAGAAGAGGGCAAAACATTCCCACCTGTACAAATCCAGCCACAAAGGAAATTCTTCCTTGTTTCTTGCAGGCAGAAGTTGCTTTACACCTTGATGAACAAGACTTGTTTTCCTATCTTAAATGAGTCTGGATCTTTATACTCTTTTTCTCACGTCACAGCATGACGTTCTGTGGCCTTTGAGCTGCCTCCTAAAATCTTCATGATTTCAGAGTCACCCAATATGCCCTGCCTCCCTGGGACCCAAAAATACCCCAAGCCCTGGAAGTCGGTCACATGCGACCGGGATCCCATCCCTCCAGTTCAGGACGGGGCTGACGGGAGCTGGTCTTGCCCAGATGGATAGCTGGGACTGGAAGTGACCCAGTAGGGTGATGTCAGCCCTTGCTTCTCCCACCACACACTGCTCTGCCACTGCACGCTGGGTAAGAGGATTTATCAAAAACCTTATCTTAAATCTAATTTGACAGAACTTTCCTCTGAAATATTTGCTGAACCCACTGAATTACTTGCGTGGGATGTTCAAAAGCGTTCAGTAGGTTTGGGAGCACAAATATTCCTGTTGCTCAATACTATTGCTCTTTCGCCTGCTGCCTTCAACAGCTTAGTCCTTCAACAGCTATCCTCGCGCTACCTTCTGCCTCGCTAGCTCTTTAGGACAGAAAGCCTATCATTAGTGATTTTTAAAGCTTTCTGACCATAAATATTAATTGGAACGTCCCACCTGGTTCAGTGACTCTCCCCAGTTTTGTGGCAATCATACCATATGAATCACTACTAATCAGTTGGGTTAATTCTGTGCCTAGCACCCAACTTGCTGGCCAGTTTGCATCCAATTTACAGCTCAACCTGCTGCGACCCACAATGCAATCCAGTAGCAACTCCCCTGGGAACCTGATATATCTCCTGCCTGGGTTACAGCTGAGGGGTTATAGAATCCCAGGATGGTTTGGGTTGGAAGGGACCTTAAAGACCACCCAGTTCCAACCCCCTGCCATGGGCAGGGACACCCTCCACTAGCCCAGGGTGCTCCAAGCCTCATCCAGCCTGGCCTTGGACACTGCCAGGGATGGGGCATCCACAGCTTCTCTGGGCAACCTGTCCCAGGGCCTCCCCACCCTCTCCGGGAAGAATTCCTTCCTGATGCCCAATCTAAATCTCCCTGCTTTCAGTTTAAAGACGTTGCCCTTGTCTGGTGGGCTTAGTTGGGAAACCTCCCAGAGATTAGAGGGAGAGAGGGTAGGAGGAGAAAGACAGACAGGGGCAGCAAATCCTGAACGTGGCACTGTCCCGAACCAGGATGCCGATGTCACACTCCCCATAGAAAAAATATAACAGTTACTGGCAGCAGCAACAGGCCCACAGCCACAGCGCTTTCCCAAGGCAAAGAAAATGGACCTGAAGGAGAGTGCGTGTCGTGATCCACGGGCCTCCAGCAAACCAGAACATCAGAAACTCTCCGGTTAGAAACGACACGTGCACAAAGACAGTATGTGTCACGGGCAGGCAAGAGCAGAGATCCCTCACAGCTGCCAACGGCATCACAAGCTCTTCACAGTTTAAACTGCCTGGATGCTAAAACTGGGAGGTGAATAAGCACTATCTGACTCTGCACTAAAATGAGGAGCTCGGCTGGATGGTTCTGGGAGGCGTCGGCTGCAAAAGAGAGTGACTGACCTTGTGCAGTAGTTCCTAAAAAGATTGGTCTTTCGGATATAAGAAATTCAGAGGAGTAACACATGGGATAACGTCAGATTTAAAGCACCATGCTGGTGCTTAGTGCAACCAATTGCAAAGGCATGTAATATCATGAGAGTTTCATTACAGCCATGTAATAGTGACAGCTGGAATTAAGGTCACCTAAGTATCCCCATTCCTACTCCCTGCTTTCAATTGTCCGTAATTAGCTTCCTAAAACTTTCACGCTGCCATTCAAATTTTGTCTGCTTAGGGAAGAGATTTTCCAACTTTTGGAGAGAAAATCAAGTTTGGAGAGAAAACTATTTGGGCCAGAGAAGGGCTTTTGTGTGTTCTGGTCTTTTTTCCCCCCCAAAATATGGATGCTTTTGCCAGGAAAATGAGTCTGTGCCCTCTGTTTTTTTAAGCAATTCATTAGAGGTAGGGAGCTGAAATACAGGAGGGCATAGCTCTTAGGAAAAGAACAGTTTTGTGAAATCCAAGGAAGGTCAACAACGATGTATTCAGGTTACAAGTGCCCAAATACCATCTACCACGCCAAGTTCAGTACTGAATCTGAATTCTCCCTTTTGACAACACCAGGCTCCAAACAACCACCCTCTGGACCGGCCAGATTTTGATCCCAGTGACACCAGTTCACACCTTGAATCACTTCATTGATTTAATTACCTGTAAACAATGCAGTAATTCTGGATTGTGGGTCTGTAATTAAGATAAGGTTCTATCCTTAATCACACACACTATCGATAACTGCCCTTTATTTAATTCTGAATTCCTTTTTCCAGCTCAGGTTCGCATCCATTTTCCTTGTGCATATTTTATAGCTCTTCTTGCCACACACTGGGTTTGAACTGGAGTTACTTATTTGGGGTGGGGGGCGTCTTCTTATGATTTCTCTGGCTTTGTACAAGTTTATTAATCCTTCTGCCTTGATGAACCAAGAAAATAAGAAAAAGAAAAATCAGCTTGTGTGCCTATTACTTGAGGAAATTACATCGTATTAATAAGTCAAAGCACCAACAAAGCTGAAGGATCGTTGAATTTGTTAGAGAAAGAGTTGGATGGTGGGCACATTGCTGATAACTAACCATTTCATCCTGGAAGTTCACGGTATTTAGACAGAACACGCTCACGGTTTGAGATCTTGCAGGTGGGGAAACCCACTAACCTACAGCTTCATGCACTACACCGCATCAACTCACACTAGCATTTAAAAGCATCACAAGCGAGATGCCAGTGCTTTCTGTGACTTATTTCCTCTCTCAGCGTACAGCATTTCACCTGTATCTTTAAGGCCACACCTCTAGAGATACACACTGACAGTCGAGAGTGCTGTCAACCTCTCATTCCAGGGCTAAGTAAACAAGTCACCGCACGGTCATCCTCACCACTCTGACATTCCCGTGTTTCACAGTTGGCTGAATTACCTTGGAAAGATGCTTTCTGCTCTGTTTCTAGCCCCAGACACCCGTAGAGGGCACCCTCATTGTACCGTGCTGCTCCAAGGACAAGGCTTACTCTTTGCGAGGACCATTCCCTTAAAATCAAGCTTTTAAAGCAGAAGTTGTCATATGCCCTACATTTATGTTAGTGGTTTGTTTTTTCTCAAAACGTTCCTTAATCTTAAAGACAGTATTTACAGATAAAAGAGGTTTTTTTCCCGTTTTTACAACATTATTTTGCAGAACAAGAAAAAAGGGAGAATGTTCTTAAAAAGTCTCTAAAAAGGTTCATTTAAAAAGCTTCATTTTTCTGGCTTTTATACTACAGATGCCCTTGTAAATAAAATTGCCTTCAGTGAAGAACAAGAAAAGCTTTCAATAAAAGCTCTGTTCTTCTCACCTCATATCAGTACTAAGCAAGTAGTTGAGGAAGCACGTACAGAGCCTAGGAATGCTTAGGTTTAAACAAGGACTGGGGTTTTAAATTCTGGGGTCTGTATCTGAAAATGTTACCAAATCTCTTTTGAAACTTATTAAAACCAGGATCATTCTTACTCAGTTTGGTCTGGGTGCTGCAAGACTGTGAAAAGTCCTTGGCAAGATTTGGCTGCTGCAGCTGCCGTAATTTCCCTTTCTGTGACGTGTCCAATTTATTAAGGTCCTGCATCTGGGTCGGGGCAATCCCAGCACAAG
Source organism: Rhynochetos jubatus (assembly GCA_027574665.1). Classification (NCBI taxonomy): domain Eukaryota; kingdom Metazoa; phylum Chordata; class Aves; order Eurypygiformes; family Rhynochetidae; genus Rhynochetos; species Rhynochetos jubatus. Next base: position 75,616,687 of record CM050651.1, read on the forward strand.
GACAGGCTGGGCAGAGAATGGATCGAGAGCAGCCCTGAGGAGAAGGACTTGGGGGTGCTGGGGGACAAGAAGCTGGACACGAGCCAGCCGTGTGCGCTGGCAGCCCAGAAAGCCAACCGGATCCTGGGCTGGATCCAGAGCAGCGTGGCCAGCAGGGTGAGGGAGGGGATTCTCCCCCTCTGCTCTGCTCTTGTGAGACCCCACCTGGAGTGCTGTGTCCAGCTGTGGAGCCTCAGCATCAGAAGGATATCGACCAGTTGGAACGAGTCCAGAGGAGGCCATGAAGATGTTCCGAGGGCTGGAGCCCCTCTGCCATGGGGACAGGCTGGGAGAGTTGGGCTTGTTCAACCTGGAGAAGAGAAGGCTCCGGGGAGACCTTCTAGCACCTTCCAGTACCTGAAGGGGCTACAAGGAAGCTGTAGGGGGGCTTTTTACAAGGACCTGTAGTGACAGGACAAGGGGTAACAGGTTTAAACTGAAAGAGGGGAGATTGAGATTGGACATCAGGAAGAAATTCTTCCCAGAGAGGGTGGGGAGCACTGGGACAGGTTGCCCAGAGAAGCTGTGGATGCCTCATCCCTGGAAGTGTCCAAAGCCAGGCTGGATGAGGCTTGGAGCAACCTGGTCTAGTGGAGGGTGTCCCTGCTCATGGCAGGAGGGTGGGACTGGATAATATTTAAGGTTTCTTCTAACCCAAACCATTCTGTGGTTCTATGATCTTCAATTTTCTTTTGCTTCAAGGGCTGAGTGGGGAAAAGGAGTGTTTTACGGGGGATGGGACAGCACCCATACAGCAAATGGAGCGACATAACACTTGTAGATACTTGTACTTTTCAACTTGCTGTAAAAAAGAAGTCAGGTTAAAATCTCTTGAACTTCAGCACACTCCCTTTTCTTGAGGCATGTTCAGTTATGACCTCTAAATTAGTCCTCACAGTCTGGTCTCCCACAGTGTTTCAAATACCTGCTGCCTTGGGGATCTGCTCCTGCTGAATTAACCTGCCTATGCAAGGACTGCATAAGGCATTGATGAAGCAAGCCACAAGCTCCCGAACTTTACCTTAACACCCACATGGAAGGTGTGAGGAACACACCTCATGTAGAGTTTCAGCCAGCTTTGCAGCTAGCCCTTGGCTCTGAAGTGATTTGCTTCACCTCCCTCTCTCTCCAAAATACACGTACGCACAATTCTGCTCCCCAGGAAGGCTTGAGTCACATCTGATCCTAAAAAGGCCAAGCGTCATAAAACAGTGGTCTCATCTATTCACTGCTGCTGGTCTTTTCAGCTGGGCTTCCTTTGAGTTCAGCTCAAATGGAAGCCTTAGCCAGTCCTTCAGGCTTTGGCCCTGCAGATGTGACAGTAGGCTATTCACAACTCAAATGATACAAGGTACTTCTTGATACCAGGAAGCTTATCACTGGGTATAAAGCAGAGCCTTTCAGTTACAAGCATCCTGTTGAAGGCCATCCTATCCACAAAACAAGGTTATCAGGCATTAAAGCTCTGCTTTCCATGGAAGCATAAGTGTCTGCTTGGGAGTGAAGAGAGATCAAAGACAAAGAAACTCAAGGGCCGTGATGAGTGTGAATAAAACCTGAGTGTGCCAAAGGAACCAGGTGGGTCCTTTCCTGATTACCCAGAAACACTTGAAAAGCTCTTTGCTATCTCTGAGGATCTCTTCTCAGATGCTGAAGGGGCTTTATGGATTTGGCCTGTCAACTCTCTCCAACTCAGTTCCCTGTTTTCACAGAGGAGACATCAGTTCCCCAGGGTGCATTGGTCGTAACTGGACCGTGCTGAAGCAGCTGAAAATCTGCACCACTGAGGATGCAGAGGACAAAGTGAGCTCCCACTGCACCCCACTGGTGTCCTTCGTGGTGGTGGCCCAGAGGGCAGCTACGCAGAGGCATTGGATTCACCTAACAAGCCCCGTTTGTGAGCCACAAAGCAGCAGGGATGGTGCAGAGCTGCAGAGAATTAGGGAGTACCAAATGCTACACTTGGTAGTCTCTGCGATCCTCACTCATCTCAGCAGCACAAAGAACAGGGGTGGGGGGGGAGGTGCATGGTACCTGCCTTCCCCTCTGCTTCTCCCCTCTCATAGCGAGAGAAATGTGTTAACGACCGGTAAAATCATCATCTCCCGAGGGAGAAAGCTGCCTCCTTCCTCACCAGCTCCAGTACAGGGACCCATCCGTGAGTCCTTAAACCAACAGAGAACAGGCACAGCCATCAGAACTATCCGGTAGTGTTTTCCTGGGGTATCACAAGTGCCGCTGCAGCACCCGTCAGAGACACTGTTTCTAATGTAACCCACACTAATTCAGTTCTATCAGACAGGACAAACTTCAAGTGCTGTATTCATTAAAAACTTTCCCCAACATCTCTACTTCAGGACACAGGAGATTCTTTCATCACTTGAAGTCACTGAAGCAAGATGTCTGTTTCTAAAAGAGATGTCCTGACACACAATTCTGAGTCTTGAGGCAAGAATTACTTGATGAAATTCCGTAACTTCAACAGAAAGATTGGGATGGGTAGTAGTTTCCCAGGGCAAGTACCCAGGTGTCCTCTTAATGCAATCCCCAACCACTCTGCCCAGACACAGCCAGTTGGTTCTGTGTTGGTTTCAGCTGGTGGAAGGACAGGGGAGAGGCTAGGTGCCTTGTGAATGATGAGACAACAGGGGAAATCCATGGCAGTCCACTCTGTGGCTCGAGGCACTCACAGAGAGAAAACAAACACCTTGCCTCTCCCCCAGCCACCCAATTAATTAGCCAAGGAGGGAGCCACACTACACTGATACCTGAGGAGCATCCATCCACCTAACCCACGGCCCAGCTTACCATCACGTGGGAGCAGGAGAGAGTAGGGGATAATGGACAGGGCATCGTCCCAGAAGCAGGGGAGGGTACAGTGTCTAACGCAAGAGTTCACAAAGACACATGGACTAGGACAGGGAGAAGCAGCCCCACAGCAGGGCTGGGAAGAGCTCTGGCCAGAGGAGAAGGAGACAGGAACATACTGGATGCCTGAGAAAGGAAAATCACAGAATGGTTTGGATTGGCAGGCACCTTAAATGGTTTGGGTTGGCAGGGACCAGCTCCAACCCCCTGCCATGGGCAGGGACACCCTCCACTAGACCAGGTTGCTCCAAGCCTCATCCAGCCTGGCCTTGGACACTTCCAGGGATGGGACATCCACAGCTTCTCTGGGTGCCTGGACTGTCCTTGACAAGGGGAAAGCCCACAACATCGAGGAGAAGATAACAGGAAAATACTGTAGTGGTAAAAAGAGCAGACAGGTACGTTTGGAAGTCACGGGCCCAAGATGACTTTCCACACTGGACACAAAGCCCCTCCACCCTCCTGTGTGCACACAGGGCAGTTAGTGCTGCTGCCCAGAGTATGCAACTGGGATCATCCCAGTCACCCAGGTTTATCTAGAGCTCTCTCAACACTTCAGGGTGCCAGAGGGGCTTAAGAAGCCAAGCTTAGAGCTTTCCAGCCTTGGAAATCTCCCCTGAGATGCTGTTAGTAAGAGGGTAGTTAGGGAAATCCAAAAGAATTAATACGTTTTGTGGGAGAAGAAAAAGAATCCAAATCTGGTGCAGGAGTTGGAGAAAACCAGTGGGTAAAAGCTGTGCAGATCAGCCAAGATTTAAGTGAACCCACTGTAAAATAGAGGCTCCTTGGGGAAGGAGCCATTAAGGCCGTGACAGTGCCCTTTTTATCCAGCGCAAGAGGGGACAGTCTGGCACAGTGCATTTTAGCTTGGCAAGGGAAGAACGACTGGTCCAGCTAGAAAAACGAGGAGGCTCTGGTGAGCTGGAACATCTCTTTCCACAGCGGCATTCAGTCAGCTCTGCTTTTTCAAGAGAGCACAAAGGGAACCCTCACAGCTGCTTGCAGGAAGCCAGGCAAGGAGCAAAGACCTTTCATCATCTGTTCCTCAGTCCCCCCAGCTCCACCCCACAAGACATTTTCCAGACTTTCCAGTCAGCCCTGAGATGTTGACTGGTGCCCCAGCTGCATCAGCTCTCTGGCATGATCTAGCTGCATTCCCTCCCACCTTCAATGAGATAAGAGAGTCGGGAATGTCGTTCAACACAGTGGGTGTTACTACTCAACTCTGGAAACCAAAGCAAACATCAGGACCTTTGCTGCCAGGCCCAAGGAAGGTTTGGGATGACTTCCCTGTGGGAACAAGCCCATTTTTCCTGCTGAAACATCAGCTCTGAAAAGAGGTCCTTTCAGGATTGCTCTGGGGACAAATGAAGGAGGCTTCATCAGGGAGGGATCAGAGAAGGGAACACTGGGCAGGGAGTTGCACTAACTCGGGTAATTTGAATGCTCCTGATTATCAGAGATGATTCACTTCTGTTCACTTTGCACCAAGCGTTGTGAAAGACGTTGCATTTATCTGCATTGACTCACTGTTTCACAACATGAGCTTAAGGTATCGTTGCTACTATGACGATGGGAAGGTTTGGAGATCCAAAACCCTGACACCAGCTGGGGAAAGACTGCAAAGGGAAATCCAGACAAATCAGGAAATGTGATAAAAAACTCGACTTTCTCCTCCTCTATTAAAGAGGTGGCGTGAAAACCCTGAAAACACAAATGCAGATGTTCTGAGACAGCTGTCTGTCAAGAAATCCAGAGGATATTTCTGTTTCTGGAAAGACTGCTTTGATTTTTATCACCACAAGCAGAGTTTTGCTTGTGGAAAATCAGACTTACAAGGAACATACTGTTATTCATTAGTGTATGGAGTCACTTTAAATATGCCTATGGACAATTCTCAGTCTCATACATCCTTGTTAGATGGAACACTTGGACCTAAACCCACAAAAAGTCAACGTTTATGTCAGGGACCATTTATATTAGCTGACCTAAAATTACATCAAAGAACTCACCAAATTTGAGAGGAGGAAGTAGGAGTTAACGGCTGAATTAAGACAGTTCTTAAGAAAAGTCACAGGAGTGAAGGGATGGTAGCACAGTTCTCTGGATCTTTGTTATGGTGTTTCTTATCAGGTACAATTAACATGCTCTAAAATAATGGTTATCACTGCTCAACCAGCACTGGTATTTACTGTCACTACTGTCAGAAGTGTTTAACACCCATCGAGGAGACAGGGTTTCTAAAGCATTGGCTTCCATTCAAGCATCTAAATGATAGCCATGTTCACAGGAAATCTGACTGCATTGGACACTGCCTAAAAGAACTTCTTAGCTAAAATCTTTAAGAGTTTCTTTGCCAAAGGAGCCACATTTTTCTCCTGGGAGACCTTATAGCACCTTCCAGTACCTGGGGGGGGGCTACAGGAAAGCTGGGGGGGGACATTTTACCAGGGCAGGGAGTGACAGGACAAAGGGTAATGGGTTTAAATTGAAATCCAGGGAGATTTAGATTGTACATCAGGAAGAAATTCTTCCTGGAGAGGGAGGGGAGGCACTGGACAGGTTGCCCAGAGAAGCTGTGGATGCCCCATCCCTGGCAGTGTCCAAGGCCAGGCTGGATGAGGCTTGGAGCAACCTGGTCTAGTGGAAGGTGTCCCTGCCCATGGCAGGGGGCTGGAACTGGATGATCTTTAAGGTCCCTTCCAGCCCAAACCATTCCATGATTCTACAATCCTATTATTTTTAAGAAATTAAGAGGGAATGGAGTGGGAGAAAGAGACACAACTTTACTCAATGAAGCATTATTCCTCAGACTTCTCCCTAGCACTTGCCTTCCTCCCGCCTCATCAATACACAGTGTCTTCTTGGGAGAACATTCCCTCTCCAAGGTCCTATATCAGAAGGTTATAAGCCTGCAATTACTAGGTGATAGTCATAAAGTGGTAGCACCTCAGTAAACGCAGCTTATGTAAGACTCTGTACACACAGATACGCACCCGGAGCAGATGTTGGGAAATAGGGTACGGTCCCCAGTAGGCAAAGAGGGCAGAAAGAAAACAAGTACAGAAAAGAGGACAACTTCACTAAGATCTCTGAGATTCGCAGCAGTGCAGCCGGGAAGAGATGCTAGCACAGCCAAATCCCTATACAGCACCTTACAGCTCTGGAACAATGTTCATCACAGCTCACATTTTGCTGTGGACAAGGGGCAGGGCCCTAAATAAATGACAGTGGGGAGCAAAGCATGGATTTAGTGGAGGGTGTCCCTGCCCATGGCAGGGGGTTGGAACTAGATGGTCTTTAAGGTCCCTTTCAGCCCAAACCATTCTGTGATATTAACTGAGTATCTGTGCAAGGTTGCTAAACAGGAGGCAAGAGATACGCATCGGACTCTGATGAATGAAACACAAAAAGATACAAGCACAATCACATGCTTATTGCTGTAAAGAGCTGAACTCTGTAATTATCATCTCTGGGGAAGTGTCTCAAAGAGAAAACAAGAAAGGAAATTGCAATGTATCTATTTATTTCCATAGCTACTGTATGACTGAGAGCCACTCAGCAGCCTCTGCTATTTGTAGGAGGGTTTCTCAACAAAACATACCAAAGGTGCAGGAAAAGGGCTTGTGTATTGTTTTCTCCACACACAGCAACTGCCTGACAGGTAGAGTTCTCCACCCTGTAGGGGGTGTAAAGCATGCTTTCCTTTGAGACGGGGGCATAAATCACAAAGCCAGGCTCCGGGTAGGGAAAGACAAGACACAGACAGCTGATTAGTGATCTAGGAGAAAGCTGAGATTGTCACGATTTCAGCACGGCAGGGACAGAGAGGTGGCGTGCTGGAACAAGCAGAGTGGCAGGTGCCCGGTCTGGCAGGTATTATCATGGCTTTCATATCCTCCGTTTCCCAGGTCAGCTAGCTAAGCACAGGGGCACAGACCTGCGGTCTAGGGGTGTGCTATTTACATTAGTGACCCTTGTATTATCACACAGTTCTTTTAGTAACAGAAAGGCACAGTGGTCCACACTTACCAGTCTCTCAACCCTCTCGCTCAGGTCCCTAAACCTTCCTGAGGACTGTCTGGAGAATTCGTTATTGTACCGGATGTTGGTGATTTTTACGCTGGCACTGTAATAGAACAGCTTCTGATCTGTAAGGCAAGAAGAGGAACAGGTAATACACAAAGCACTGAGACAAATTAATTTTAGAGAAACACCCAGGACTGACTGATATCCAGGCATCTTGGGAGTGCATGAGCCATCATCTGTATCCAACCCCTTCAAATACAGCTCCCAAAATCTAGGAGACCAGGAGCAAGAACTTGGTTGAGTTAGGTGATCTAAGCTGAGCAATGACAGAAAGCCAACACTGGTTTGTGGCCAACAACAGCACTTTGGGCTCACACAGGATCCCAAGTTGCATCTTGACGGTCAGCTTCCTTCCCCCCTTGGCCTGTATTCCCACCCAACCCAACGGCAAGCCCTGGCAGGTGGCTGCTGGTGACCAGGGCACAGGAAAACACCACATCACGGGCAGAAGGCTCTGTTTGTCACTCACGTAAGGGAGATCAGAAGACTTGTGTGTTGACCTCATCACAGAAGTAGATCATGGGGAAGATGTGAAAGGAGTGAAAGCAAGTGAAAGCCAACAGAAACCACAGTCCTAAACCACCCTGCACAGCAGGAAGTGTTCCTAAGAGATCTGTAAAGATGCTAAATGAGGAAGGAAAGTGAGCTCTAGAGACACCCGTGGGTTTTCCCCAAATGAGCTTTAGACAGACAGATCAAAAGCAAACTCACAGCGTTGTGTGGCACAACAGGAATGAAGGAAATGCACTAAACATAGGAACAGTGATACGTTATGTAAAACCTACCATATGCCAGAAAATAAACTAGGAGACCAATGGTGATAGCTGCTGCTGCTGCTGCTCCAATAACAATCAGAGCAATTTTCCAGGGCTCAAGTTGTCTTACTTTGATGGCTGGCTGATGAATTCTGAGGGAAAATCAGAAGAGCAAAGGGAGATGATTAATAACAGCTCCTTTTGTATTTAAAAAACCCCCCAAAAATGAAATTAGAAGTTTTCTCTCTCAGCATCAGCTGATCCTTCCCAGCAGTATTAACTGACTTCTCACCCAACACGCTTGAAAATGAAACCATGACTCAAGACTATTTTGAAATAGATGTTGGGATATACTAGAGGTCACGGAACACAGACAGGGTTTGAGGGTTTCGGTTTTTTTAATTATTAGGGCCAAATTAAATTAGAGTCTCACTAAGCACTTCGTTATGTAATGCTAGACTGGAAATTTGCAAGAACAAACCAATTTTCAGCTAGGTGAACTCTCATGCAGCAACGTAGGCAGCTTTCGATTGGTTAAACAAATCAGTTATAACAGACACGCTGGCACTGTTGCTCCCAAAACTGCTTTGGGCATAAAATTGGTGAAAAGCACCCCATATCTATACATTATCCAAGCAGCTGAGCCCATGTCAGCCTGCACAGCAGGGCAAAATAGAGGAGGAGATTTCAGAGAGCCAGCCTGTGCTGCTTGTTTTACTCAGGCTAAATCTGAAAAGCGAAAGGCAAGTGCTGCTTTAAGCAGTGTTTGCTGAAGGGATGGAATGACAGTGAATGGCAAGGACGTGAGCAGACCAGGGAATGCAGGTGGGAAACCTCACCAGATACTTCTCTCTGCCGTGCTCCTAATTACATAGGTGCTAATCCAAATTAACTCAGGGGAAGTCAACAGTCAGTAGGTCAGTATTATAGTCAGACAAAAAACGGTCTGAAAAAGGTTACTTACAGCAAACTCAGCCTTTGGCTATAAACACAAACACATCTGGAGATCCTTAAAGCCATTTTCCTATTATGTTATCAGCCACTGCAAAATGTGGAACAGGAAGCCACAATTTTGGGTAGACTCCTTCACTCAAGAGCTAGCTCCCTCACTCATGCAAACATTCCCACCTTCAAGTGAAGGTACGGCCTGCCCCAGGAAAGAAGGCTGCAGGGATCCTCTCCTGAGCATATGAGGCATGTCAGTGAGTTCCCACATCAGTAACAAGCTCACTTCTGGAACTCATGAGTCGTACGTTTAAATACAATAAATTAAGTTGCAAATAACTGGAAGGAGCCACTGCATCTGCGTTCAGGAATGAGACAGCAAGCACACTGTGCACTGTACATAAGTATCGAAGCAGGTCCTGATATTACAATTACAGCCTTATTACTTTGGCTTGGAAAACAAATGACTCAGGCTAAATATCGTGACATTTGATTGAGTGAAAATGGGAATACTCATTTGTCACTCACATCTGTTCTGACTTGTCCTGGATCTCCGTCCTTCACTTGTGCTGTCCTCTAAAAGAGCTATTAATTAACCTCTCATCTCATCTGGTTTGCTTCAAAATGCATCTGTGAATCCATAGCTGGGGAAAATAAAACCCACAACAGACGGAATTTAAACAGTCCTCTTAAGAGTTTGGAGGTGAGCAGCTCCAAGTTATTTCTGAGGCTACTGTATGGAAGTTGCCTTAAAATGTTAATTGGAGAAATGAAAAATATGCAGGTGTAAATAGTCAGGACCTTAACCTCATTAAGAAGACTATTTCTGAATAGTAGCTCTTAGGTGAAACCATAAAGTAAGTGGTGAGTTCAGCTTTAATTTGTCATGTGGGTTTGATGTTTGGGTTTTTTCCCACCACTCCACCACTTATATGCTTTGCAGATGTTTCTACTATGTTTGAAGTAAGATTAAGTGAAAATAAGACTAATAAAACAAACAAACCCCCCACATTTAGCTTGACACAACCTCCTCACATTCATTCTTGTAGATACTCTCATTTAAAAGCACTCATCTTGATGGAGCTGCACGGGAGGAAAAACACTCAGAAGGTCTTTGAAGCCCCTCTCCTATGAGGAAAGGCTGAGAGAGTTGGGCTTGTTCAGCCTGGAGAAAAGAAGGCTCCAGGGAGACCTTACTGCAGCCTTCCAGTACCTGAAGGGGCTACAAGGAAGCTGGAGGGGGAGCTTTTTACAAGGGCCTGTAGTGACAGGACAAGGGGTAACAGGTTTAAATTGAAATCCAGGGAGATTTAGATTGGATATCAGGAAGAAGTTATTCCCTGAGAGGGTGGGGAGGCACTGGGACAGGTTGCCCAGAGAAGCTGTGGGTGCCCCATCCCTGGCAGTGTCCAAGGCCAGGCTGGATGAGGCTTGGAGCAACCTGGTCTAGTGGAGGGTGTCCCTGCCCATGGCAGGGGGGGGTGGAACTAGATGGGCTTTAAGGTCCCTTCCAGCCCAAACCGCTCTGTGATTCTGTGATTCTATGAACACAGCTGGGACACAGTTAAATATCGAGTGCTACATAATGTGAAACCTTTTCAGCATTCTTTTTGCACAAAGTATAACATTTCTTATAACTCTTATAATTTTTTTCCTCCCCTTTCAAGTTCCATGTTACCATTTACCAAGCAGAAACCCCAGTCCACAACAGTTACTCACACGTGTGATTTTACTCACACATGTGACTTATGCTGAATTCATGGTACCTGTTTGAAAGCGTCATTTCCAAGAGGTGCAGAGGGGACTCAGCATCAGCTTCTAAACTGAATTTTCTCAGACAAGAAGCTGTTTGATAAATACCTCTTAGAATGTCACTTAATGGTGGGGGGGGGGGCGCGGTTTGGGACTTGAGGTATCTTTTTTCCTGTCTTTTTTTCTGAATAAACTTTCATAGAATCCCAGAATGGTTTGGGTTGGAAGGGACCTTAAAGACCATCCAGTTCCAAGCCCCCTGCCATGGGCAGGGACACCCTCCACTAGATGAAGTTGTTTCAAGCCTCATCCAGCCTTGCCGTGAAGACTGCCAGGGATGGGGCATCCATATCCTTTCCCCACTTCTTTTTAAATAGCAGCATGAAATGACTGCTATTTAAGGTTTACTCTCCATTATTAGTTCATTTTTAGAATAAAAATTGGTTTTAAAAATAAAAGTTGGTTTTAAAAATGAAAGGTATTCGTGAGCTAAATGTCCTTGGTTAGGCTGTACCATCTGGATACTTCCCCATTTGAATGGAAGTGCAGAAAGCACACCAGGAGGATTTAAAATCCACGTTTTCAAAGGTATCTGTGAGACAAAACCACAAAGATTGCTGGGCTGATGCTTTCCCATTCCCATTAACTTTGAGCTTTATTGCTGCTTTGCTCTGTCTCCCGAGGTTCATTCCTCAAAGATCAATTACTTCATCTGACGTTTCCCGCTGTGTGAAGCTGGACAGTACTTACAGGTATTCGATACACACAAGAGAAATAACTAACCCAGGACTGAAACAGCTTCGATCCACATGATGACCCATCAGAGCTTGAATACTCTGCAGACAGCTGATAAAAGTTCAACAGTGGGAAGTCACTTTCTCAGATCGAGCCATGCAGTCCCTGCTAAGTCCGTGGGAACTACTCACTCAACAGAGAGGGAACGGGGAGCGTAACCTAGAAAGGCACAGCAGGACTGAAAGCACTCCAGCTGGGAAGGTCGCTGAAATCCTCCAGAGTGGAACAGAAGATTTTAAGCCTGAACCAAATACAAGATGAAAGGCTCCCACAGACTCCAGTGGGCCTTCTGTTGGGGTACCTTCTGCCTGCAGGATACGTGGTCCTCCCCTCTACCCCAGAGACCCTGCTTTTTCCCATAGAACCATGCCCCTGCACTAACCTTAAATTCACTGCAGTCAGAGGTTGGATTCCATCTCTCGGCAGAAGACTGCCCAATCCCAGATTAAGATTTGTCCAGTTAGGAAGACGAGTGAAATATTTGATGACAAACAACAAAAACTGGTACAAAATTGCCCACACTGACATAGCATTTTCACTTGGTTGTCCTCTCTTTGTCTCCTAATAATTCCTAACATAGTCTCAGCTTTTTCAACTGGTATTCAGCTGGTTTTTTCCTAGAAATAGTCACTGGGACCTTTCCTGAGTGGTGGCGGGTGATTTGGAGCCCTGCGTTCTGTTCACATCGTGAGCACAAAGAAGCCACCCAGGACCCCTTTCCTCAATAATGAGCTCACACCAATGAACACAGAGCCAGAGGGATCCTTCCCATTACACATTTTACAAGACAGATGTAAGGACACAGCTAAGTATGTCTGTTGAGTTTTAGTAACAGGTGGAGTATCAGGGGGAAACAAAATCAGTCTCAAAGAAAAAGTAAGAATCTTACCTAATATCCTATCTTGGTTTTAAGTGTGCCATTCAATAAACATATGAGAAACATCACATTAAATAAATCATGTACGCACCTGCCTCCCCGCAGCCTGAAAGTGTTTGTTTATAAAAGAAATAAGAGCATCTTTTACATACTGGAATTCAGATTCACCTCCTGCAAAGAAGCAGAATTAAACCTGCCTTCCACAAATCCAACTGCCTGCTTCAGAGGAAAAGTCTCAAAGGTCTTCCCTGACCAGGGCAGACACTTGCAGGAACCCCTCCATTACCTGCAGCGAGCTTAGCTAAGTCAGCACGCAGCGTGAAAGAGAACGCAGGCTCCACTCTGGCATGCACGCACTGACGGTGTCTGCTCAAGGAAGGTGCTGACAGGACAGCCTAACAGCCAAACCCAAACCAGTCACCTGGAGATGAGCTCTTGCAGGCTATTAAATGGCCTTTGGGTTTAGTCCTGTAAGAGAGGCATGCTTAGACACACAAATTTTCTCCACAATTCTAGAATATGTGAGGTACTTCTCTCTCGTTAAGGTGCTTTGAGAGAAAAAGGTTATTACAACCACTGTATCAGCCTTGGCAATAATTGTAGTACGTAACTACACACATAATAGGACAGTGATGGTGTTTTAATCTGTTGACTGAAATAAATCTGTTTACTGGTATTTCAAATGTCACTGTAAGACAACTATACTTACACCACGCCTGAAGAGTTCTGCGGGTCTGACAGAGCAGACCAACCCCTCTGCCTTCTCGACAGTTCCTGTGCATCTGTGACAGCTTATATCCACTAAGAATGTGACCTGGAGTATCCAACTTTTCCTGTCATTCGGAAACTTAATCTCTAGCTGAATAATACATTTTTCCATATTTTACACTATCTATAATAAATGATTGCTAGGCTGGGTAGGTAAACAGTGAGAGGCTGTAATCTAGCAATGTCTTTTCACCAAACAGAGATGGACAAATTTCTTCATGGGAGAAATGCTGCTGAAATCAGAGAAGGCTCCTTAGACAAGAGGTTCAGCTGAGACCGTGATACCCAGGCAGTGGCAGAGAAACCGGACAATTCCCACGTTCAGTTCTGTATGAAATCTGTCCTCCTGCTATCACCAAATCTGTCCACAGACACACAGAGTTTTCAGACTGTCATGTATGAGACGTCAAATTAAGCCATGCCAAGCTCTGTGTTAGCTCGACTTCGTTCAGAATGAAGATCGTTGTATAACCAGTAATACCGACACAGAAGGAGTATGTGATGGAAGCAGAATGGCTGGATTTTAGAAGCCTATGCTGACACAAAATGCCCAGGCATAAAACTGTCCGTGAAAAAATTAATAAAGCTTCCGCAACACCCTCTAACAGGAGCAGCAGAGGCCAGAAAAGCTGCTGGGTTTACACTGGGGCTTGCTCAGTTAATGAAGACAGATAAATTTTAAGGCTCAGGAGAAGAACCTTTCCCGTTTTCCTGTCTAAAACGGTCAGAAACTGAGTGAATGTGGCAAGGAAACACAAATGGAACCCATTCCATACGAGTCAAATCAGGCATGGCGTGTACCAGAATCAAAAGCATTTCACTAGGGTTTCCTGGATCTACTGTGGGGCAAACTGAGCAGAAGAGGTTTCTGTTTGGTACCGGGCAGGAACCACATCTGGCTCTTACAATAATCAGGGTTAACTCCCAGTAATGCCACCGGGCCATGAGTGTCCTTGCACCGGGGCTGGTATCCATTTCCTGCTACACCTCCGCAGTCTGTAATTTACACGCATTTTGCACACCTACCGCATGACAAATTGGTGCGAGCGGCACCGCATTTCCACCTACATCTTCACTTTTAGACTATCATGTACAACACCACTTCCTCACCCTGCCAGGACACAACATCTTCACATGGCAGTTGCAGGTAGGACACTGCATTTTCTCCCCAGACTGTGGGACACAGCACAACAAAGGAGGGATAAGACCGGCGAGGCTGACTGCTCCACCCAGTTTTCCTTAGCAGTTTTGCTTCCTGAAGGATTTTACAGAGCGCACATTCCAACTTAGCTTGAAATGTTGTCAAAAGAGGCATCTTGGAACTGGATAAAGCTAGTACTGAAGCACTGCTCTTATAAGAGACTAATGCACAGCATGATGAGCTCAAACAGCAAGGCTTGCAGCTCCACGCACAGATCTACATCCCAGCAAAGAACTCTGGATATTTAACCCGCTACACAGGGTCTTTGATTAAGCCCAGGCAGTCTCCATCCGTTCCCAAATGTGTAAATACTTCACTAACCAACACAGATTTCCTGTAACATACTTTAGATTTTATAATAATCTAAACAACTGTTTGAACAACTAAATCCTTTCCTAACTAGGAGGCGACCAAACTGGACTCAGATGTTGTTTAACTTCCCTCTAGCACACTGTTATTAAAATTATTTACACGACTGTTGATATGAACAAGACATGGCAACTAGATCTACATCCAGCCAGAAAAAGGAACGGCTTTCCCATTCTGCTGGGTAGAGAACTCTCCCTGAGTTTTCCCTCTTTATGAAATAGGCAGTCTGGTATTCCCAACGGATGGGCATTTCTTCCTCACCTGACAGAGCAGCACAGCTTTTAGGGTATGGATATTAAACGAGGCAGAGGATCTGTTGGGCAGGGTACCGCTAAGGAGCACAGAACCAAAAGGTGAACTCAGTCTTCTCTTGGCAAAGTCAACACTGTATTGACTGAAATTACATTGTCATCACTAAATCAGAAAAGCGCTTAAGCGGCCACAAAGATTTTGTCAATCCAGAAACAATGTTTCTATTTCAGCATGTCCAGAAATTAATAAAAAACCCTCAATTTTTAAACACAATGAGGATAGAAAAAATAAGTCATGTCTTGCCCAAAGCAATGACAGAGAGGAGACCAACATTGTAGTCTTCAGCAGCCACACAAAAATTCTGCCATCCAGTCAAATCATTAGGGTGTTACAAAACCCCCAAACAACAAACCAGGCTCATTTGGATTTTGCTCCTGGGGTCATACTTTTAAGTTTCATCAATCCCTGAGGCAACAATAAAAAATGAACTCGAAGGATATTGAGCATTTCCTATTGCCACATGCACCCAGGAGCCAGAGCGTTAAACAGAAACAACCAATTCCAGGAGGCTCGCTGCACATTTACGACCAGATCCCTGCTCTGACCCAAGAGTGTCGCAGCTGGGAGACTTATTTTTGTAAAAATACTCTGAACTTTCCAGTACCGTCTGAAATATTGTTAGAGTAAAACAAAACTAAGGATATTCAGCATCTCTGACCGCGCAAAATACTTTCAGACACAAACCACCTTGTTGTTACTCCCTAGAAATTATGATTTCTTCCTTAAAAGTACTAGGGTCGAAACTGGAATGATGAACACCTGTAGTGTTCTCCTTATGCAGATGTACTGCCATCACTGATTTAACTGGGACCTTTTTGCAGGGCTTGGGGGAAATAATATCACAACTGGACCTGACCAAACCCCATGATTTCCCCAAATCCTGTTATTAACATTTGATCTAGACACCAAAGAGCTTCCCGCAGCTGCACTGCTGCAACAAAAGCCTGCTGGGGCAGGATAAGACAATCACGGGGAGGAAAGGTGTCAACCTAAGCCATCACCTCATCTGTCCCGACAGAAAGCAAATCTTTGGGCTCCTGGCCATGCTAGGGAAGGATTTCCCTCTGCACTTCTCACCCCAGCCACACGTTATTCTTTTCACCCGAACCACAACCTCTGAAACCTCTCTTTTAGCCTGCAACTTGCTGTGTCGCTTTCCCTCCATCTATTGCCCCTTTTCAGGCTGCACATTTCAGATGGACCCGTGATGTACCCTAGAACTAAAGATGAAAGGGGCAGAGACAGAGCAATGAGGTCCAAGGGCTGGCAAGAGAACAGATTTATTTTCTGGCTCTATATAAGTCCTTGAAGTCCTAAAGCTGACCCATAGACAGCATCCTTTACCGCCATTACGCCTCCGAGTCAGGCTTGCCGAGTTAAAACACGCCACCTACTTTTGAAGATCCCATGGCAGGTCCCGGTAGGTCTGGTAGCCTTTCTGACCGCCAACCAAGGCTTGACTAAAGTCGGGACTGCGTAGCGAATGCTGCTGGAAAACGCAGGAGTCGCGTTGACTGGTGTGACGGGAAGGGAAAGGTGTTGAATGAAGATCCTTCATTGAGGCACGGCTGGCGCAACACCCAGCACCCTGTGGGTTATTGCAAAACGAGGGAGCGAACTTCAGAATAAAAACAAACAGAGGTAAGCATGGAGTCGATAAGGAGACTGTAACCTTCGGATCAGCTCCGCATCAAAGAGCTCCCCAGGCAGAGATGGACAGAGCAGATAAACTGGCTCAGGCAAGAAGACTTGTTCTTCGCCACAGCAGAACAGGAAGCGCGTGCGATTTCCCTTTTCCAGCACTCCCAACTTGTGTCCCTACAGCTGGCCTTCTCCTGAGCAGCAGCACCTTCTACTGTACGCTCACTGTAAAACCCACACGGGAGAGGCACCACACTGTCCACAACACTAAGCCACTTGCCTCCTGCGATAGCCAACACAAAGGCCAATCCCAAAACCAAATACAGACATAAACTGCTTGGTCAGCCAAGCCTGATCTCCCTCGGTGCTCACTCCTCCACAGCTGTCCTGGACTCCCTTGGCATTGGGGACATGACAACTATAAGTATCCAGCCTCCTAATTACATGTTAGTCATTTAATGGTTGGCATAACCCCGCCTGTGGAAAATGCTTACTCTGTGAAAAGGGCCACCAATCTCCTTGGAATTCCCTTCTCCCAGCACAAACGTGATTCTTCAGAGCCAGCTGGAAAGGGGAAAAATGGATATTCTCTAGTGAGAAATTTTGCACTTGCATCTAAAATCCCAAACCAAAAAGGAAAATTACCCAAAACCAAAGTTCTGGTTTCTGATGCGCTCGGATTTGTGCCAAAAAGTTGGAAGCATTTGGTTTTCCAACGAAGTCTCAAGATTTCAGCCAGTTTTATGGAAACACTTATCTTCCAGAAAGAATCTCAGCAACATAGGGTAAAAAAAAAAAAAACCCTGCAAGAGGAAAATATCAGCTAACCATACCTAGGCCTTCTCCATCCTTCCCCAAAGATGCCCGTTCACAGGCACTTCAAGGCAATTTTAGAAGCGAGTGTCTAGACAGCCCATTTTTAGGACAGTGGGGAAAGCTGAGCACTGCTGCACAGCATCTCCTGTTTCTCTAACACTGATTTCTTCCTTTGCTTTGATCAAATCAATTGCTTTTTTGGCTTCTCCCATAGAAAGGGCATTGTTGCAGTTACCTACCTTACGTGGGGCTTTACTGACTCAATACACAGTTACCTGTCAAGTACTGATATCCTCCCTGGGCATTCCCACCCCCATCCCCTGTTCTTTTCTTTTTCAAGATTAGTAAAACTCAAAAAAGTTTGTGCACAAAGGAAATCCCTGCTCCACCCAGAAACACACGCACACCCACAGAACTCCAGCTCTCGATGGAGTGCTAGAGATCAATTCCAAACCAATTCAATGCAGGAGTCAAGAAAACACCTCAGAACTCCTTGGTCTAACTTTATTTTTTCATTTTTAACGGTGTGATCACAAACCCTATCATCCTTCCAGAACAGGAAAAGCTTAAATTAAGTTTGGGGTGTAACGCAAAGAAGCACATAGCAATTTCTGCCCAGAATGGCAAGGCTGAGGCTGTGCCTAGCGACCTGCCCACAGGGGTAAACGTCAGCAGCGTTGTTAGTGGGCACTAACATTAATTTCTTCATATTTAGAGACTACTGACCAGGTGCCCTGAGTACCCAGGCCAAGCACACTGGGAGAGGTGGCCCTTGAAGTCTCTACCCTGTTAGATGCACAGAATGAGCCCAGTCCAAACGCCAGCTCTACCCACCGGAGCCAGGTAAAAAACTTACTCCAGCAGAAGCAGGTTTTAGCAAACAGCTAGAGTTTGAGACAAAAGATACCTGAGATCTTGGGCTCTGCAGCAAGGTGTTGTGGAGGTGAAGATCATCCATTAGAAGATGAGAGCGCAAAGGGTCTCAGGAGGTAGTGCTAGAGGAAGGGTCTTGGACAACAGATGAATGAAATTCTGCTTTCAGAGCACACTAGGACAGACCTTCCTGTTGTTACCCCAGAGCACAAACAACAGAGATATCCAAAAACATGATTTGATTTCCTTACAATCAAGAATTATTTTTGCAATCTGCCTAAAATGAGAAAAAAATGAAGTAGGACACTTTTGTTTTCAAATCAATTAAGCATTAAAATGAAATGCCCTGGAAAACCGTGGAAACTCAGGAAATACACTTGCCTGTGTCAGAACATGGAAAATCAATTTACACAGACCTGTCCCCCAGGAGCAATGGTACAGACAGGCCAAGAAAAGACAATCATTAAGGAACGATATTTCTCACAATAAATTAGCAAGGTGCAAAGTGCTTGGTATCACGAGGTTATTCAGTAAGCTAAGACAGATACTGACCTTTTTGGTTAATACTAGGGAAGCAGCACGGAAACTAGCTATCAAAGCGTGGGATGGAAATCCGAGAATGTGGGTGTGCAGGATTTTGTGAATGAAAGTGTAAAAAGCTGTAATGACCATTCTCTCCGTTTAACCCTGCACAGTCAGCCCAGCCGGTCAGACAGACTGCTTGCCTAAGAATGGTAATAACAGGCTACCTTGGTTTATGTTTGCATACTTACATAGGCTCCCTGGCTCTAGAGGAGACAAATGCCTTTGGAGAAGACCATTGGCCAGCTCCATAGCAGTAACATCCTCGGAATTTACAAGCAAAGATGTTTTACATAGTTGACTACCAGTTACTCAACCCAGGCCACAGATTTTAAACCCAAGACAGCAGTCAGTCACTAGTTTTAAACTGAGAAGTGAATGTTCTTGCCAGTGATATTTAACAGAACTGACCAAAGCACTGTTAAACATTAAGGCCTTAAACAACCTCAACTAATTAGACCTGCTCTGAGCAGGGGTTTCGACAAGATGACCTCTGTCCCTCCCTCCCTCCCAATCTAAATTACTTTGAGCATCTGGTAAGACCAAACTGGTACACTACGATGAAATCCTTCCCTAGGACAAGTCCACTCATTTTCCAACATCACGCCTTGACAGTCCAGTTATGGCTTCAGGTCTCCCCTTCCTGAAAAATATAAAAGCATCTTGCATCTGGCCTTCAAAATTCAGGGGAATCTATAAATAAGCTGCATTTCTTTATACTTTTTTGTTTCAGCTGTGGACAGGCTACTCTACTGTTTTGACAAAAAAAAGTCATGAGTTTATTATCCCATGCTGTGCTTTGCCACATGAAATTCCCAGCCATGGCTTTTAATAACGGGTAAGTAGAAAAACAAGACCAGAAAATCCACTGAAAGGATAGAATGATTCTCCAGAGCCAAAGTCAGAGCTGGGAGAGAAGCCAGGTCCTTTATCTCGAGCCTTGCAAAGTCACTCGGGGACAAATTTTATTACATGCCCATGCAGCTTCGAGATACTGAACGTGCGGAAGCTCTCAGATGCTACAGCGATGGCCTCAAGCTCTGAAGTGTGCTAGATCCTGCCCTGGTTGGTTTCCAAATAGTCCCTCTTTCCAGGCCCTTATAGCAGAAACTGCTACACCCGTCTGAGTCGCAGCCAGATAGGCCAGCCCAGAATACTGACAACGCCCTTAGACAACAGAAGTCCCCCCCGCCAGAGTCATTAAAGAAGAATTCATAGCCCGTCGCCCCATTCGAGGCAAAAAGGCTTGTGCCTGTCCTCTGCTCAGCCAAAGCTGCTTCTTGGTACAGTGAAAATGCCAGCCCGCGTTTTCTTCCAGGTATTGCCTAGCTGTCAGGCTCTCTACACCCACTGCACAAACCCTCCACCCCCAGACAGGACGCACAGTATCTCCAAAGAGGCAGGAGATCTTTATAGGAATTGGACTAGGCTCACAAAGAAATAAGGCCCATTAAGATAAAAATAAATCCTTTACAGGCACAGGGCAAATTAAAAGAACAATGGCATTTTTTCACACATCAGACGTGCCAGGGAGACACTGGGAGCACAAACACAGAGAAGACAACACTCAAAACTTTTCCTACTTCTCTATGTCCCCAAAAACCAGTTAGCTTGGATTTGACTTCATATTGTTTGTTAGCAGCTAACTTGCCTGGTGGAAGCCAAAAGGAGTCTGGCTCTCTGAGATGCTTTCTGACTGTGCTGGTTTGGGCTGGGATAGAGTGATTTTTCTTAGGGAAAGCTTGTATGGAGCTGTGTTTTGGATTTGCACTGAGAACAGCGTTGATAACATGTGGGTGTTTTAGTTATTGCTGAGCAGTGATGACACAGCGTCAAGGTCTTTTCTGTTCCTCACCCCTCCCCACCAGCGAGTGAGCTGGGGGGGGCACAAGAAGTTGGGAGGGGACACAGCCACGACAGCTGATCCCAACTGGCCAAAGGGATGTTCTGGACCATACAATGTCCTGCTCAGCATATAAAGCTGGGGAAGAAGAAGGAAGGGAGGACATTTGGAGTGATGGCATTTGTCTTCCCAAGTCACCGTTACACGTGATGAAGCCCTGTGTTCCTGGGGATGACTGAATACCTTCCTGTCCATGGGAAATGGGGAATGAATCCCCGTTTTGCTTTGCTTTTGTGCATGGCTTTTGCTTTACCTATTAAACTGTCTTTATCTCAACCCATGGGTTTTCTCACTTTTAGTCTTCTGACTCTCTCCCCCACCCCACCATGGAGTGAGCGAGTGGCTGTGTGGTGCTTAGTTACCAGCTGGGATTAAACCACAACAGTCCTTTCTGTCGCCCAGTGTGGGGCACCAAGGGTTTGAGATAACAACAGGTTTGATTGGAATGTGCCAATCAAATTTATAGCTGTTATTGCTGTTTAGCTATTAATTGGCAGGCTTCTGTGCTTGCCATGGGGGTTGCTGGCCTTCCTGTGTATTAGAGTCTAGTGCTCGTTAGTGGCGTTTCTTTTTGCTTTCGCTGCTTGCAGTGCTGCTTATCATCTGGCTCTGCTGTGCCTGGCAACATTCTGGTAACAACAGCCATGCGCCTGGGCTGGCAGATGGCTGGGGCATCGCTGCTGTACTGGACAGGCTGCAATTCCAGAGTGAACTCGAGTTGAAGGGACTATGCCCTGTGGATGAGTCCACGTGGGAGCAGGACACCCCAAAGCATCCATGGCTGTTGACAAGTCCACAGAAGAGCAGGTACATCTCGAAGCGCCTGTGGCCGTGGTTATGTCTGTGCCGCAGCAGGTATACCTCTGGAGGGATTGTGGCTCAAGAATGAGTCCATGCTGCAGCAGGTACACCTTGAAGCATCAGTGGCTGTGCATGAGGTCATGCTGGAGCACCTCAGAGCGTGTGGCCCACGACAGAGCAGGTACAGCCCTGGAGGGACTGTGGCCATGGGTAAGGCCATGTTGGAGCAGGTTTACTTCTGAAGGGACTGGGCTGTGGGTGAGGCCAGACTGGAGCAGGCACATCTCTGAAAACATCATGGCCCATGGATAAGGCCATGCTGGACCAGACATACCTCAAAGTGACTGTATCTGTGGATAAGTCTGTGCTGCAGCAGATACACCCCTGGAGAGACTGTGGCTCAAGAACAAGGCCCCACTTGGAGCAGGAACAAGCCACGGACTGCAGTCCCTTAGGGGAAGTCCACAGTTTACATCAGTGTTAAACCCAATGGTCTGGTCCAAAGTGACCAGGGGTCAGGACTGTAATGGAAATACCTTTGCATCGTTGTAACCCATGATTTGAGATTCACATTATAGGAAATACTACAGCAGGCACTGTGTGAACCAATGGAGGAGAAGCCTCACAAGAAGCAGTGCAACAGTGACCCACCCTGAGCTGGCTTTGGTGCCCAGTAACCCCACACAAGACCCACCTCTCCTGCCTGAGTGACTCCCAGAACTGATGGAGCCCAAAGTCATGGACTAAATGAACCCAAAGGACATCTGTGGGCATTTAAAAAGCATTGTACCGGGGTGGTCCATAGAGCAAGGGAACGATATCTGCATATTATATCAAAGGTTGGGAAGGGAGTGGTGGTTAATGAGGTGGTATTGGATAGAGTGGGACCTGAGCATGCCACAAATGGTATGGAATAAGGGGTGGAGAATGTGCTGGGTTTGGCTGGGATAGAGTTAATTTTCGCCACAGTAGCTGGTTTGGGGCTGTGTTTTGGATTTGTGCTGAGAACAGCATTGATAAAACAGAGGTGTTTTAGTTAGTGTTAAACAGTGCTTACACAGCATCAAGGCCTTTTCTGCTCCTCACCCCTCCCCACCCACAAGTAGGCTGGGGGGGGCACAAAACGTTGGGAGGGGTCACAGCTGGGATAGCTGACTCCAACTGATCCAAGGGATATTCCAGACCATATGGCATCATGCTCAGTATATGGAGCTGTGTGAAGAAGGAAGGGGGGGATGTTCAGAGCGATGGTATTTGTCTTCCCAAGTAACCGTTACTTGTGCTGGAGCCCTGCTTTCCTGGAGATGGCTGAACACCTGCCTGCCTGTGGAAAGTGGGGAATGAATCCCAGTTTTGGTTTGCTTGCATGGCTTTTATTTTACCTATTAAACTGTCTTTATTTCAACCCATGAGTTTTTACATTTTTGCTTTTCCAATTCCCTCCCCCGTCCCACTGCAGTGGAGCAGTGAGAGAGTGGCTGCGTGGTGCTTAGTTAGTCTGGAGTTAAGCCACAACACTGCCACAGCTATGATCTGTTGCAGTTCGCTCTGCAGCAGCGTGCAAGACACTAAATATGATTCTTGTGAGCAATTGCCTGATTTATCATATGCTGCATTAGCCTTTGAGGCTTCACAGACTAAATTAGACATAATGAAAAATCAAGCCAAGACGTCCAGCCTGCAGTCATTCCAACTCTGGCTGTCTTTTCAGCCACAGATCATGCACCCACAGAAAAATGCAGCGTGCTTCAGGCAGGACTGCTCAGTACCAAATGACAGGCCCACTTGGTTTGCTGCCTCCCTGTGAGACCTTCTGGCTGAGCTTGCTCTTGGGTAACCTGCTTTTTACCTAGGTGACACAGAATGGATTGTTTTCCCTTCTGTGCCCTGCTATTTTCATTCATTACTCAATGGTAACTGCCAGACAAGATGGGGACAACAGTGCTGGGTACTATATCTAAGGGTCAGACATGAAGATGACCAGGTGTCAGTTGTCTTTGAGTTGTCTACCAGAAGACTGACCTGTCACAGAAACAGTTGAGGGGCAGTCAGCCCATCGGAGCAAGCTCCTGCTGCTTAGCCATGGCCACGTGCCCCTCCCCGGCACTTTGGGAGAACAGAATCACAGAGTAGCTGGGTAGCAAGGGAACTCTAGAGATCATCTAGCCCAAAAAATCCCTGCTCAAAACATGGGCGTCTGGACCAGGGTGCTCAGGACCATGTCCAAGGGGGTTTTGCGTATCTGCAAGGATGGAGACTCCATAAAGTCTCCTGATGGCCTGTTTCAATGTCCAACCACTCCCACATTAAAAAAAGTTTATGTTCTCACCACCCTCTAGCATGGGAGACATTATTTCCTAGTACAGTCCCTCCATCTGGTCTGTCTACTGGGGAAGGAATGATCCCAGTAACAGCTGCCCTTGGTATGCAGGTCATCTCCGCTGGCCTGGAGAACACTGCCAGACTGTCTGGGTCATGACTCCGAAGGTTGCAGACTGCAGGTGATCCCAGGAATCTGGGAAAGGTCAGAGACACGTGAAAACTGCAGGGAGCTCATTACTGTACTGATTTACAAGGAACACTCTGTGGTTAAAACAGGCTCTGGATGCGAGGGTGATGGCAAGTCCTTCCTCAAGGAAGGGGCTGCCCAGTGGCACAACTGGAAGATGGAAAGCACAGGAGCTGAGGGAACAAATAACACATAGCAAGCACCACCTTTCAGGTTTACTGGAAGGAGGAATTCAGTAGGTAATGAAGTGAATCAGAGATATGACATGTATTTCTTGGACCTGATCAAGCTTACATAAAAGAAAATAATTGCGGTTTTGGATAACAAGTTCCCAAAAGCCTTTTCTCTAAGCCATAAAAAAAGAACTAAAAAATCAGATTTCTTAAAGTAATGTCCTTTAAGGAGTCTAAGAGCCCCTTTATTGTAGTTGATCCAGTAAAATGTGACAGAAGGGCTACTGTTTTTCCCAACAAACAGCCACCTTCCCACCCACAGTCAACGTGGCACGGCCTGTAATACCACAATAAAGCTGTTACACTTCTTTTTTAGCCTCTTAGATAATCTCAAACCCCAAGACCATCCCTTCAGCTGTTAGGTATTATAGACCAGGATCAATGAACTCCACCATTTTTCATTCGTTAAGAGCTTGCTCTCCTAGCTCAGAATGTGGTGCAATTTGTACCAAGTCTCCCATCCTGATGGGAAAGGGGCAAGAAAAAAAACCTAATAAATGCCTTTGATCTACAAGAATCATCAGGAGTTGTCAAAAAGGGAGGGCAAAGCAAACAGCAGCCGTATGCCATCTCCCCTACTATCAGATTCTCAAAATTACTGCTGCTATTTGCTAGCTTGTTTGTAAGAAGGCTGATGAACTCAGAAAATAGACCTATGATGCCAAAGGTACCTGAAAATGTGCCTTTCCAGTCTACTTTCCCACAGGACAAAGGTCTGGCTGTGGTATGGCAGAGAAGCATGCAAAACCTGCTCAGCCCCTTGCTCACAGCCAGAAACCACTGTACTTAACATACTTCAAGGGAGGCATTTGATGCCAACTTTGAGGGGGAAAGACAAACTCACCCAGTACTGCAGAGACCTACGCTAAAAGCTGAGCAGCTGTAGTCTCCTCAAACTCTACAAGACAATCATGTAGCATCTCAGCATCTTCATCTGGCCATGGTGCCTTGTCCTCCAGATCCTCTCTACTTAGCTGAAACAACATCACCAGCAGCCAAGAGTTTAAGGCTCTTCTACAATACGATTCACCCTCTAGTGGTAGCACAAGACCTGCTTGCCAGCCCAAGTTTGGGTAGCCTCTGGCCAGGTGGTTAAATGCTGTCAAGATCTCAACAGTGTTTTGCTCTTCTAACAACTATGCTTTTCTGACAAGTCAATGAAACCAGATGGTTAAGATGACATAAAAGCCAGTACATAAATACATGTTATAGGATCAGTGTAGCACATTCTAAACCAAAGGAGTTGCCATTTTACAGTTGCTTACTGTGATGTAGGAGATTAAAGTACATGAAACAAAGCAAATTTTGGACAGTTTTTATTAAATTTACATATAAATTAGATTCCCGTGTCACATGTGGTTGTATAGTTGGATACATCCCATTCTGCCTTGAGTGAAGATGTTAATTCCTATGTAAACATGGCCGAGAGAAGGTGAAGTCTGTGGCTTCATAAATAGGTAAGACTGCAGCTTAAGAGAAACACAAATCTGCTAGGCCACCTAAACCAAATAAAATGCTTTGGCTGCCTACGTTGCTTCAGGTTTCCATAATTTCCCCCAGGAAAAGCCAGACAATACTGGCACTAGTGTAGTTTTGTCACGAGTAAGGGATTTGGACCCATCACATCCATCAGCACCAACATTCCCAGTGGATGAGGGGTGTTCTTCCAAGCGCTCTTGTTGACAATCCCCATTTATACTGCTTTGCATCACCCAGAGGCCTCAGAGCATGTAAACTATGTTGCTTCAGGACGAAAACAGATCAGAAGACTTGTTCCAGCTGCTCTCAGAAGCACTCCACAAGACAGTCCAAAATAAAGGCTCCCAAAACACACACCATGTAGCTATCAGGTCCTCTCCCCAGCCCCACTCCTGTTGGCTGTGCCGCCACTTGGCATGAAGGTGGATCAGGTACTGGATCTCTCCGAGTGGATGCTCAGAACTGGTAGCTTCTTAGGCAAATGACGAGTTCACTTTTTCAGCCTGGTGTGCACCACTCTGGAGAATGATATTTACTGCAGGCCTTGACACAGAGCAAAGCATTTAAGGCTTTCTGATTTTGTGCCCAAAATAAGCACAACTGGAAAGTTCACAGATGCAATATAAATTTTTTGGGGCATCTACTGATCTGTTTTGGGGAACCAGTGAGATAGCTAGGATTTCAAACCTAAAAATACTGTGATTCCAAGTTACAATGAAATCCAGCAGGATAGGGAAACCACTATGCCCTTTGAAAACCCAAGGTTAAAGTGCTTTGGGAACTGGAAATCCATGGCATGTTGTAGTGATGCTGTTCTTCATCAAGATCATATTTGCTTTACTGTTCTGGTAAGACAATTGCTAACATCAAGAAAAAAAAAAAAACCAACCATATATACTTTTCATACATCATTTTTAAGCTTCCTCTACAAGCAATATACTTCCAAGCCATGTTCTGCCTAAGGGACTAAAATGAGATTTGTGGGGCTCAGACCTATGAAACCAATCTGACACCTTTTATTCCCTATGTAGAAATGAATCCACCAAGCTTTGTTTCTGATACTCACAACATTCCACCAAATTGTCTCAGGGAACCTTTGAAGCACCAGGTTTCCTGATACATACAAGTGCAGAACTCACAACAGCTGCAGACCTTCTCTGGGCATCCAAATATTCCAGTACCGCCAGTGAGGCTCTAGAAAACCCTGGTTCTCTGTACTGGCAAGCGGCCAGATCACAGGATGCACAATCAAAATGCTTCTGTTAACTTGATGGATTGCTGCTCTGTTTAGCAGCACTTGTAGCAAGCTGCATCATCCAGAGGGATTCCCTGAGCTGCCATTGACTATGTCAACTGACTGGTACTCAATCTGGACAACACTTTGTTCCTGTAATCACTGTGGGCCTGTTTCCCCCAAATCTTCTAACTATGAGCATGCCAAAAGTCTGCTGTTTGCCTTTTCTAGCCTGTCACAAGATTCTTGCTTGCCAGCTCAAAGTCTTGGCAGGATGGCTGGTATCCCCTTTGCAGAGTTCCTTCTTGCCTGACCGTAGAGGGAAAAAAGAGCAATCAAGCAGCTCTTTATCTAGTAACTAAGACCACAGCACTTGCTGTTGTCAGAATCAGCATCCACATGAAGCATTGGGAAGAGTCTGCAGGCACTCCAAGGAAAGCATCCTCACCAGAAATAGGCATTCTGCTGCTGCAGTGTAGAAGGTGTTTGAGATGTACCTGTCAGATGGAAACGGGCTCCTGAAAACGTGAATTCAGAGATAGGAAGTTTGTGTGGTTGAGATCAAATGAGTTAGCTATGGTCTGGCAATGAGACACAGGTAATTCTTACTTCCTGGCAGAAGAGAGATCTCTACACAAGATTACTGGGTCAGAAATTCTGCCCTGCTCTGAAAGAGACCGGTATTTCCACCGTAACACAAAAGCTGGTTTTTTTTCAGGATGCAGCTGAAGATGCACATATTAAATTATAAAGACTTGAGAACACCATTCACAAGAACAAGCAGTTTGAAAAAGGGATTTTCTGGCAATGGTCATACCAAGATTGTTACAATCTTCCACCCTGCACAAAAAGCCAAGGACTTTTATTCAGAGCAATACAATCTGGAAAGTGAAAAAATGAAATTAATTCAGCCAAATACTCTGATATGACAACAGACCAGTATGAATGCAAAGTGGTTTTTGGTCTTAAATCCAGCAATCACTCACAGTAAAATGCTGTGGAAGGGGCTGTTTATATGAAGCGTTGAGTAGACGCATAGACTTGTTCAAAGAAGGTGGACAGAAGCTGGTGTTTTCCACTGATTCCTTTTTCAGGACAACACAGCAAGGAAAACTTCTCTATTCACTTATGTAACAGCCCAACGTGATATCAGGAACCAGAACTTCTCTAAGCCATCTTCTGTGCTTCATTAGAGCACGATCCATGGAATGATGCGGGGAAAAAGCTCGAGAAGAATTCAGAAGCGCAGCAACATTGGAGTCAGGGGCTGGATTTTAGCTGGTCTACAGATGGATGGGGCCTTGGGAGCACGTAGCAAATGGGCAGGCCACGTTTTAGTTATAAATTGTCTTCGATGCTGGTAAATAGTTGTTTGGGCTCAAACACTTTGCCTGGGTGTAAAACTAAGGGCCAAGACATTTGGTCACAGAGGAAGAAAAGTCAGTATATTGCATACAGACCAAGGCAGTTGTCCCTTTGACAGAGTACTTCCTGAACAAACAGCTGTCACGTGGATCAAGTCTGTTCCTGTCTGGCTGTAGGCCAAACCAATTTCAAGTCCTAGACTACTCCAAGCTTGCTGGCCCTTGAAACATGACCACAAGCTAAGTCAGCAGCTGTTTAGAGGTAACCACAGAGCAGAGGGTGTTAAAGGAATAGCTGTACACAGCCCACAAAACATAACCCTCCGCAGCCTTCAGATGCCTGTTTTGGAGTTGATCCAGTTTCGATAGTAAGTCACTCGCGTGTAAACTCCAGGTTTATTTGGCTTGCCACACTCATCTCCCCAGCTCACTATTCCCACAAGGTACCAGATTCCTCTGGAGTTCGCATGCACCAGGGGCCCACCAGAGTCACCCTAAAGAGAAAGACGTCAACAGGCAGAAACAAAGTAAACAGCATTCACCTCGCTAATGTGGCAAGCCTCAAATTGTTCTGTCACAGCTAACAGATATTTGTGTCTAGACCACAGCTATAATTCAACCTCCAGGTGGCTTACTGACGAGACAGAGGCTGACCGCCTAATTCAGCCTCTCCCACTCCACATCTGTATTCTCACATGTGCATTATATAAAAAAGCCCAAGCCCCTAAGTACTCACTTTAACCCATGAGCCCTGAAGCTCTTCATTTACATCTGTCAAGACACTGAACCCCATAAACTTAAATCAGGATTCCCCCAAGTCTATTGTATGTTTAGGAAACATCCCCTCCTACCCCAACCATTTCCTTTTTACTATTCCCTGTGAGGAGACTTACCTGGCAGGCATCCACCTGCCCCTCCAAGTATCCAGCACACAACATTCCAGGTGTTATCGCTCCAGCGTACACTTGTCTTCTATTACAAGTCGCAGTGCTTATAATTTTCACTTCCGCTTGTCGAAGCTGGTTCACACTATAGCCTAGAAGGGGAAGTGGCATTAGAATTTGCAGGGTACTCACCCTAAACCACTCAAGAATTAGCAGCAGCCACATTTTCCTACAGCTTTTCTCCCATTACAGGCAGTAAAGGGAGCTATCCAGACAATGTCTCAAGAAGATGACAGTATTTTTCCCTCCTGAAGTCTTTCACTTGTTCCCAAACATAATCCTTCTCCATCATTCATCCTCATCAGATACTCTTTAGCGCAGTGGGCAAAGGGATTTTTGCACATTCAATTGCAGGCTACAAGACACATCCTTGATATCACTGCAAAGACATATGGTTAACTGAAATGTAGCTTTGGACAATCACTACAGACCCCAAAAGCCCACCATGAAAAACAACCTATGTAGCTCAAGGGCGCTTATAAGCAGATTTGTAGTCCTGTGTGCTGGGTTTAGTCAGGACAGAGTTAATTTTCTTCACAGTAGCTGGTATAAGGCTGTGTTTTGGACTTGCTCCCAGACAAGCACTGATGACACTGATGTTTTTTAGCTGGTGCTGGGGAGTGCTTGCACCTATTCAAGGACTTTTCCAGCTTCTGATGCTGCAGCTGTGTTGCCAACTTTCTCGTTACAAGCAGTGCGGGGGGAGCGTGGCACACACAGTTCAGACAGCTAATCCAAACTGACTAAAGGAGTATTTCATTCCATAGCATGGTATGCTCAGTGTACCAGCTGGTGGTGGGCCGGGGGGGGGCATAGTTTGTTTGCAGTGTGTTAGTTGGTGAGTCAGTTGGCTTTCTCGGTTGCCCTCTCAGACTCTGCCACGATCTCCCTTGGGCTTTGGCTCTCAGGCTCTCACTACTCAGGACCTGGCTGTGTGTTGGTTGGCAGGTGGTGAGCAATTGTATCATTTTATTTTCTACTATTTTAATTACTTAGTAGTAACAGTTTTGTTAATATTACTAGTATCACTTTTATTCCTTTATATTTAATTATTAAATCATTCTTATCTCAATCCAGGGGCTTCCTTGTCTTTTCCTCTGATTCTCCTCCTCCACTGGAGGAAGAGGGGAGGTGAGCAAGCGGCTGTGTGGTACCTTATTTCTAGCCGAGGTTAAGCCATGACAATCCGTCATCTCTAGCCTCACTGACATAGACTCATTTGAAAGAAGCTCACTCAAGGTACTGGATGAAGTGAAATCTGATTTACAACCAAAGAGAGGATAACTGAAGAAACCTGTCAGGATACATCTATGACAAAGCTGAATAGTGAAAGAACTCACATCAGAGCTAAATCCAGAGGGATGGGAGAAGATAACGTATTCAACCAGTGAATGCAGCAACCAAAGAAAAGCTGCTCTTACTCCTGCATGGCTAACCTGTTGTGTCTTTCCCCATATTCCAATCCACTGACCAAGCCAGATATGAAAGCAGCAAACCAAGTCCACAAGCGTATCATTAGCACATGCACCTATCCAACACCAAGACTAAGGACCCCTAAGTAAACAAAAAACCCCATAGAACTAACGGCAGTCTTCTCAGATACATGCGTGGCAGGGCACAGGAAGGCAAAACACACTCACCATCATTCTCCAAAGCTCCCCACCCGGTGACAAAACAGGTGGTGTTCTCTGGGAAAACATGAGATGCTTCAGGAAGACAGACGCTGTGCACATCACTTGTGAACTCAATAGCAGAGGCAAGTTCCACGACAGCCACGTCGTATTGATGATCATGGACGAAGTTGCTGTATCTTTCATGAATGATAATTCTTCGGATAAATTTTTTCTGTTTTGGAGGTCTCAGCAGAATTCCAAAGCTGGCAGTCCACCTCCGAGGATCCCTTCCTCTGTAAGGTATTTGAGGTTATGTCACAGCCACACAAAACAAGATCCTCAAAGGAGCTTACCTCTCCATTTAAGCATCAAAATGAAATGTAGCCAGGTTTGCCTAACAGAGAAGAGCCAAACTTCATTATCTTTCAGCAAATACAGACATTTGTGGGCCACGAAAAGTCAGAGCACCCAAGTCCTAAGGCCTTCAGGAGCAGAAAGGTGCTGATGACTTACCCTCTGAAGCAGTGGGCTGCAGTCACTAGCCATGTATTACTGATCACTGATGCACCACAGCGATGGGTCCCATCAAGCTGAATACTGGCCTGCCACGGCCATTCTCCATCCCGTGCACGCTGCCCGCCAATTATTCTCTCCACTCCTGTGAAGGAGAATGTCTGTCTCCGTATTCCACAGCCTGTCAAAGGAAAGGAATCTTCACTTTAGCTGATGGAGGGGAATCAGTGTTGCTTTGAGAACGGCCCACGTGGCTGCAGGCACAGGCGCAACAGGGCAGGGGAGGTAAGAGACAGCCTTCACCTAAAGCAGTTCCTCCAATAGCAGGGGAACCAAGTGTCATGGTCACAAGTGTCTCAGGATAGATGTGGGATACACAAGGAAGTTTGGCAGAAGACTAACTACACTTTTTCAGTTTTCAGACACACAAGCCCATAGGTACTCACATGGGAGCTTAAGGCTATATATCACAGCATCCCAGAATAGTCTGGGTTGGAAGGGACCTTAAAGACCATCTAGTTCCAACCCCCTGCCATGGGCAGGGACACCCTCCACTAGATCAGGGTGCTCAAAGCCTCATCCAGCCTGGCCTTGGACACTTCCAGGGATGGGGCATCCACGGCTTCTCTGGGCAACCTGTCCCAGGGCCTCCCCACCCTCTCCAGGAAGAATTTTTTCCTGATATCCAATCTAAATCCAACCTCTTTCAGTTTAAACCCATTACCCCTTGTCCTGTCACTACAGGCCCTTGTAAAAAGGCACCCCTCCCAGCTTCCTTGTAGCCCCTCCAGGCACTGGAAGGTGCTATAAGGTCTCCCCAGAGCCTTCTCTTCTCCAGGCTGAACACCCCCAATTCTCCCAGCCTGTCCCCATAGCAGAGGTGCTCCAGCCCTCGGAGCATCTTCATGGCCCTCCTCTGAGGCACAGTTTATTTTCCCCAGTTATAACTTTACCTAGTTAAAAAAAAATATTGCCTGTGCAAGCCTTACTTTGTTTGACATTTGACCAGAGCTGTACAGAGGGGAAGGTAACATCCATAGCCATTAGTGTGCCTGTGCATACAGGTACACATAGGTTCTTAGGCACAGAGACATGCACTGATAATGTAAATGCATAGGTTAATTCATACAGCTTTCACAATAACAGCATATAATTTTAATCTAAAGACTAAACTTCCTACTATATGAAAATAAAAAAGAACATCCTTGACTTCTTAAAAATTGAGTATGAAAATACTGAGTAAAACCCAGACAAAACAAGTACCACACCAGGGCAGCTCTAAACTTTAATTCACGCATCATCACCAAAATATGCCCTTCACAACATACATACGAACTCAGTGGAGGCAACCTTCCCATTATCTGTAGCATCCCACCTGTATAGCAAAAGCAATACCAGCATAGGCAGTACAGCTTTAAGTGGCATTGAATTGCTGAAGACTAGTTTGCGAAGAAAAACCCACAAAACCCAACAAAAAACCCACCCACAAACAAGGAAATAAAGAAAGGATTTTGTCAGGTCACCTCCAAGTCAGCCTTGACAACAGCAACAACAACAAAAAAATCATGTCCTCTTCCTTCAACAGTTTACCTATAGCCACCCTGTCAGTGGCAGAGTCTTGTATTTGGCTGAAAAGAGTTAGATCCAAACCAGTTAATTCCCAGAGACCATTTAAAGATGGAAAACTCGCGTGCAAAGGCTCCAAGACCATGCAGAGGCCTGATGTAATCCCCTGGGAGGAGACTTATGCTGTCTCCCTGTTTCCAGAGGAGCTTTAAGACCTCATAGAGGAGCACAGAGCAGGACAGGGACTGAGAACCTGCCTCTCTCCAGGGCTGTGCCGCTGCCCTGCTCTCACTGCAGACAACTCTTCTCCAGCTCCCACTCTCCGGCCTTTCCCTGTGTAGTGCAAGGTTTAGCTGGAATCCCACAGACAGTTATCGCCAAACCTTTCTGCAGGGAGGAGGGAAAATGTTTTTGAACGGATTCCAGCAAGAATCTTGGCCCACAGCAGTCGCAGCCCTTGCACAAAGCTCACTAACAGCAGCTCATCCACACATGCCTACTTCCCATAACCAGCATTACATCAAGTGCTTCCCACCACCAAGTCCGAACGTCTGATTCTGCGAACACTACAGAGCCAGCCTGACTGCAAGAAAACGAGCTGAAATCTTCCCTGGCTCACGCACTGTCCTCTGCTCTAGTATCTTTAATGAGTTATTTTTTCCAGCTTGCATCTCAAAAGCATCTTGTAAACACAGAACCTATAGCACCATGTCCCTGGGCCTGTTGTGTAAAGCATATGTACTTACAGTTGTTTAAAAGGTTATCTCCCTTTTCCTTATTCAACTCTGAAATGAAAAGCAAACACCACAGTGAGTCTCTCTCATGTTGCATCGTGACCTGGCACAGACCCCCTCCCCATACCCAGCACACGCAGATTAAATAGCTTGCATTGCTGAGAGGAGCAACAGTATAGTAAAAGGAGTAATTGGCTCCGTTAGCAAAGTTCAGCTAAGCCTCGTGGCCTCACTGAAAGCGCCAGGCCAAAGGATACATCTTTCTTGCCTTAGCTCAAAGCCAACAGAAGCAGCAGATGACTGCAAACGGGTCCAGGTGACATCTACATGTGCATAATACAAATGTCTGGAGGCATTTGTTCAGGTTCAGTATGGCAAGGTGGTCAAAGCAGCCGGTGACAAATCCCCAGCGCTGGCACTGAGAAATTGCAACACCACTGATTTCTTTCCTACGAAAAACCCTCTGCCAGGTTCTGATGGCAACCAGTGACAGATTCAGGGAGAGCATTACTGCCCAGGGAACCTCAGGGAATTGTCAGGAACGCTACTGCAACCTATCAAATAAGCAAAGAGAACGGCAGTGGGTGGAGGAGGGAGCCACCTCAGCACTGCATTTTTTTAATAGCTTGAGCGCTCTGCATTTCAGTACCTGGTGATACAGATTCCAACTGACTGTGTGCCTTAATCTGTGAACCCGTGGTCACAAAGTTGGGCCTTTTTTGATGATTTGCGGGCCCCTGTCTCATTCAACAGAGCTAGATCACACAGAGAGCCTCTGATGCACAGAGGAGCTCTCACATTCATAAATCAGTGCCGGTATGCTTTAGTTCTTTTCATGCTACTTCTTCCAAGCTCCCAAGCTGTCAGCCGTAACATAATTTTGAGAAGTCAAAAGAAGAAAACAAGAATAGCCTGTATTTGCACACTAAAGTGGAACTCATTACACTAAGAACAGCAAAGTATGAGGAACAAATTCCAACCTAAAAGCACAAACTTGAGGCACATGCCTGTGAGTTTAAGTGTAGACTGGTCAACATTCAAGAACGTGGAGCTTATTTTCAGCCTTCTGTGTAACACACTGTTGACGTGACTCCAAGTCACTTCCTTACTGTCAGCCGAGGCAAATTTAAATACCAGGACAACAGATGCAAGCACTCCACCAGGATCTGGGCTGCAAATCAACACAAACAAAGCGGTGTCATTCTCTCTTTGCCCACTAATCCTCCCTGTTCTGTTTTGCACTGTCTGCCTTCTTTATAGGAGAATAGGCATATTCCCCCGTGGCAGGGGGTTGGAACTAGATGATCTTTAAGGTCCCTTCCAACCTGAACCATTAGGTCTGGATGTATGGAACCAATAGCATAGCTGTACACAAGTAAAGGGAGATGATATGTCAGCAGGCAGCAAAAGACTTGGTTCTCGCTGTAACAATGATCAGAGGGAATCTGGGAACTGTTATAAGCAATACAGCTGAGGAGGAGAGAAGGGATCACTCCCTTTGGCCTACACACAGCTCATGGGACATATGGCAGTAGGAACAATACAGCAAGTTGAAACCCTTCAAAAGATACCCAACAAGCCGTTCCTAACTGCTGTTCAAAATACCCATTTCAGAGCTACAGAAGTAAAAAAGGTCTTTTGGTACTTCTTTCCATTTCAGTCCCTTGTCTGTTTATTAGTCAATTAGCACCACTGCATCTAGAGACAAAAATCTCTATCAGAGTTATCAGAGCAAGGCATCACCACTTACTGTCAGTATAAAACACTGGGCCCAATATTTTAGACTAACACTCTAAAGGAAAACTAGCTGGAGCCTAGAGGGAAGGACAGCCAGAGCTGTAGCTAAGCTGGTGCAGTGCCCAGCTGCACAGCAAGGTATCTGCAGTGAAAACAAGCTTGGAAAAGAGACACTGCTTGGTCAACCTAAAAGGTATCAAGAGGTTGCTTGAAGCCTAGCTCTCAAGTTCTGCAGTTTCAGTTGATACACATCTTGTGAAAGAAACCAGCAGCAGAAAGCAATGTAAAACAGTTTAAGGAAATGATTCACTGCATCTAGAAACAGGTGAAGGCAAGAAAGCCCAGAAGTGCTGTGAAGGGCATTGGTGGGAAGTCTGGCATTCTTTACTGTCTAGGTAAAAACATGCCACAGCAGAATCCCACCTTATAGAAACACAGCTCCAAACCAAGTAAGGTGAAGGAGAGGGAAGCCACGGCTCTCACCACCAAAAGCAATACATAATTCCCACAGAAAGAGGGAAGATTTAAAAGCTTCATACAGGACCTTTGTACCTGCAAGTCCCCCTTGCTTCCTTCCCTCAACTCTGTATCCAGGCGTTGCAGTGGAATCATTTATTCCTTCAGAGATTTTCAGAGAGGGAGAACAGTCACGCCCTGCTGCGTACCATGCAGAGGGGCAAACACCAGCCTGAGCTCCCACAGGAAGCATTAAGTGGAATAAAGGGCTGGCTCCACATCTCTCAAGCCCTTACATAGTAGTGAGGATCACCTAGTAATTCATTTACTGCATCACAGCCACAAACAACTGGTGTTCAGGTAACCCATTTGCAGAAGTATAAGGCCAAATTTCTCTTCCTTGCTGACCTCTGAAGGTAACCGAGTCCTCAGTGTTGTGAGCACCAAAGGAGAGCGACAACCAGCCAAGACTTAGTCATCCTGCTGGTGTAATCCCAGCATAAAGAACCAGGCACACTCCATACGGTCAAGGAGTAGGAAGAAAGGATATTTGTCACGTGCCTGCTTATTCCTGACCTTCACATTACTTACCTTAGGCTGACAACATGGGACCTGATGTACCTTTTACTTAGAAAGGATTCCTTGAATACTGCAGATATCTGTTAAAAGAAGAGAGGGTGTTAAAATACACCTGTAATATGTACATGCTCTCAAGGTAACAGTCGTGTGAGCCTCCAAAACATGAGAAAATGCCTTCAGATCTCTACCTCTGCACCAAAGCTACTGCTAAATTTCCATCAGAGTATACAGAACCAAAATAAACAGCTGAGTTTGCCAGTTCTGCTGTCCCTTCTGCTCTGTGGGTGCCTGCTCCACCCCAGGGCTGCTGGAACATACAGCACCTGTGCCTACCATCTGCTTGCACACAGTCAGCAATGCATCTTTAACCCACTACAGCACGGTTTGAAAGGTAAGGCCAGCCGCATAAGGATGAGGCACAACCACCTCTGATTCTGTTTCCAATTACACAATCTCAGGACTCTTCATCGTAGGTCAGGCAGAATGAGAAAGGGCTTAGCTTACCATGGTTTCAATTTCTTGGCTCAGGTGCCTGAACTCCTCTGTGGTTTGCCTTTCATACTGAGGGTTGTACTTGACATTGGTAATTAGGAAAGATGCATTGTAATACCGGTCCTGATCTACAAAGGAGAAGAAAAGGAAAGGCGGCTGATGTCCTTCAGTACAATTCCGCTGTGCACAGCACCTCACAGACCACAGCACAGGTAAGGCACCCCAGCTCCAGCTGCGACCCTGACAGATGATCTTGTTGCTGCATGGACCAGTCAGGGACTCATTTCTACTTTGACAACCATCCCAAGTAGCTACAACTTATACCCACTATAACATTTCTCCAGGGACCATCTCCTCACCAGCCTGAGGTGAGCACAGCATGAGACATCGGCCTACACGTGTCCTTTCCGACCCAGTCGACACCCACTCCTCCCTAGCTGCACTTGGCATGCCCTGCCCCTCTGACAGGCAGATGGCCCAGAGCCGTCTGCATCCATTCAGTGGTCAGGTTAAGTTTAAAATCTGGCTCTTGGGTGAGCGGCGGCGAGGGGCCCCATAATACAGTTAGGAAAAAAGTGTGTCCTAAGCCACGGCCTTGTTAACTCTCGGTGAGCAGTGACACCAACGCAATTACTTCCATCCCAGCAGGAAGGCATTTCAAACCCCTGCACGCTGGTATCTCAGAGACTGGGAACGGAGTGGCTTGGCTTCATTCATCTGCTAAGGAAACTGGGCCCTTGGCAACGAGGACTGACTCCTGGGCTCCAAAAAGCCTAAACCTCTGCCCTTTCTCTTTCCAGAATATCCTTAACTAGAGGATCTAGAGATGCCAGGTTCGGTTTCTGAAAAATCCCTGTTCAAGACCAAGCTTACTGTGACATAACCTGAGTACCAGGCACACCCCTGGCTTACACAGAAGCCTGCTAGCCTTTGGTTATCCATGGATACCAGCGCAGGCACCAGGGCAAGACAAGGAACAAAAAGAGGGACAAAACTTAAATCCCTGCTTCAAGTAAATGATATTTGAAGTATTGTTGTAGGCTTTCTAATCAATTCAGATCTTGAATAGGGCCTAGGAAGTTTTCTCCTGAGTATTCTGTACCAGGGGTGAATCATATACCTAAATCATCAGGTAAGACCACAGAAACAAGTGAAACACAACAGATTCCTGAAGGCTTGTGACATAGGGTGGCAAACTTACCATGGCACAAAAAAAACGTAATCAAGCCAATGATGAGGGCTAAGCCTACTATCACTGACACAACGATGACTGCTATCTTCCATGGCTCCATACGCTTCATTGCTCTGTCCATCTGGGTCACCACCTGCATTGAAGAAAACAACGTAGAGAAATTCAACTCTTAAAGACAATAGCACATCCTGAAACAGGTCGTACCTGGCACAGCTTAGCTCAGCTGACAAACCTCACAGAATGAGGTAGGCTGGGAAGGACCTCCGGACCCCATGGGTCTGACCTGCTCAAACCAGATCCCACTCCAGCAGGTTGCTCCAGGCTTTGTCCAGTCAAGATTTTAGTATCTCCAAGGTCAGAGACCCT
The DNA here is from genome assembly GCA_027574665.1 of Rhynochetos jubatus. NCBI lineage: Eukaryota > Metazoa > Chordata > Aves > Eurypygiformes > Rhynochetidae > Rhynochetos > Rhynochetos jubatus. The sequence continues at coordinate 75,655,084 of CM050651.1, forward strand.
TCCCCAGTCTCTGACTACCCTCATGGCAAAAGCATTTTCTTTATATTTAGAATTTCCTGTGTTCTAACTTGCCTCCGTTGCCTCATGCATCCCTGAGAAAAGCCTGGAGTTGTGCAGATATTGCTAGTAGAGAGAATTTCCCATCAAGAAATACTACACAGATTTCAAATGTAGCTGAGTGCCCATGCAGATGCTTCAACTGATCATAAATGTAATCATTCATGACTGATGAAATAACTTCTGCACCAAAGATACTCTAGGCTACGAGATGCCATATAGCATACAGCTTTAAGTTATTTTTAGCTGGTATGAGTAGTAACATTTACCTATGCCCTACAGGGTTTGGGTTTTATTGCACTAAAACCACACATTGTAAGAGATCGCATCCCATCTCCTGTCAGTCTGTCAGAGGGGAGAGAAATCGCTACTCATGTGTAAACATAATACAGCAACAAGACCCAGACTTAGTGACTCGCTGAAAGCCAACAGCAGACCTGTAAAAGGGTTGGGAACTTGACTCACACCCGGACAAAGGCACATAAGCCCTTCTCTTCCACTTATGTCCTCTGTGCAGCATTAAGCAAGATAACATTAGGAAAACCGCCTTTTTGCGCATGTCCTCAGTAGCTTTGTTGTAGGATGATGCAAAGCCTTAAGCACAATTATTTCAGATCCCCAGTAATTCCACGGCACACTATGTAGTAATTGTTGTCATGCCACTCACCAAGTCTTCACATCACAGTCGGCATTAGTACAGGGTATCAGAAAAACACATGTGGGATAATCTCCCAAAGGCGCCTGGAGTGATAAACGGCAGCACTCAGCTCTGGGGAGGAGGGACTCAGCTGGCTAGTCACCGTGCTGTCTTACACCTACTGACTGTATCGCTGTGGACTGGACATACTAAATACATTTTTCCTCTTTCCAGGCCTATGCCACAGCCATTTCTGAGCAACATCCAAGAAAAGAGGGGCAGGAAGGGGCAGAAAGGCAAGCAGAGGGAGTAATCTTGGTGTATTTTCTGAGTACAAGATGGCAAAGAATAAATCACAGTGAAAACAGGGCAGGATACCAGAGGTTCCATCATCGGAAATAAGCTGAGGGAGCAGATGAGCAGTGAACTGATGCCCAAATCCAAGACAGCAAAAGGTAGGAGAGCAGGATGGGGTTATACGCTCTGCTCTGATGGCAAGAAAGCTGAGCAGAGCTACAAGGAAGAGATATGAAGCAATACAAACCAAGAAAAAAAAAAGAAACAACAGAGCACAGAGGAAGTAGCTGAGAGGTCTGGGCACAGTGAGGGTGTGCTCAGCCAGTGACAGGGAAGTTGGAAGCAGCTCAGATTTTAATCTCCTCACATAAAAGCTTGTTTTTGGCTAGTGAGAGTGCTGGCAGGCATCCCAGTCCATTGCTTAAGAAGGGAAGCAGGCAAGTTTTCACCCAAACAGGTGGCATACTGGAAAGAAAAAGTTAAACAGGGTAGATTCAGCCAGCAGCACAACTGCAGGGGGTCACAGGCAGCAGCTTAGTGTTACCGAAATACACAAGACAAGCGAGTCTTACACTGCAGAGTCCCATGCTACAAAGAAGCCTAGTACCCCTCCTTCTGCTGTGCCTGCTTTATCAGGGCAGAGTTATGTTTTGGCAATAAACAATCCAAGTTTTCCCCAAATTCAGCTGTCTCCCCACTAGACTGGCTCAGTTCCCTGATGACAAAGCTCTGCAAAACAGACCAGGGGTGGCCGATAGGAGTCCGGCTGGCCAAGGTTACTTCCTTTGGAAACTGCAAGTTGCAGTAAGCACGTAACATCCACACACTACAGCTCTCAACTTGTTCCACAGAGGCCTTGACTTCTTGCCATCCAGACCTCCACTGTATATCCATTAGCCCTGAGGGTTTAACAGATGCAGAGGTTCACATAAAAACCCAAGACCAGTGGGACTGTCCTGCCTCTGTTTCTTGAACATGCTGCAGCCTCCCATGGAGCATTCCCATCCTCGGCTCATGGTCTTTCACAGTCCCAGCTCATGGAATTGTAGCATAGTTCATGGGGAGCCACTTACTGCCCTTGAGGGCAAGCCCCTTGGCTAACCAGAACAGCCCACTGTGGCCTCTGCCCTTCCTCAGCTAGCCACCTCTCTGGTTTTAAAGATTCTGCTTTAGCATTTGACTCTGCCCTCCTCACTGAAGGGCTTTTGCTCTCCAGCCAGAGCCCCCGCCATCAGTCTTGACCAGAAAGGTTCCATGTGCTTCAGCTGTCCCCAGCCCAGTGTGCTTCCCCGGGAACAACAATCGGAGCAACATCCCTCCACTGCTCAACACAGGGAACACATGGCACAGCCCTGACGGTGTATGACTGACTCTGCAGGTACTGAGGCAACAGTATTCCTGTTTCATAACCACCGGCCTTCTTGAAATGTATACAGACAGATTTCCCCAAGACATGGCCTTATGCCTAAGCTACAAAGGCTTAAGACTCACACTTGAGAAACAAGCGTCTCGGCTGCCTACAGGACTCTTGCTCATTTCCATCTGCCTCTGTTGCCTTTCTGTGCAAACACCAGCTACACTGATAAACACTGGTAGCACGGATCCCCTTCTTCAAGACTTCAGAACTGCTTGCTTCCCACAGGTCACAGACTTGCAAGGGGAAACAGATCCCTTAGGAACTGCTGTAGTGCTGGGGGACATGGAAACATGGGAGATGAGGAATAAAACCTCCTCCACTTCTGATACTAATTGAACTGTAATATTTTTAAAAGACCCAAAACACTTGTTTAAAGGAAGCACTTATTTTTACATTCATTTAGGTAATTTGTAGATAGGATATACAAATTAAAGTGGAAATACCTCTTCAAACCCCAAACAGTTTCCTCTCTCCAGCAGGATGCTCTCGATTTCCATCTTGCTAAGATAAGTACCATCACAGGAGAAAAAACACCCTCTTGAGCAAAGGAAGCACCAAGTCTCATCTCCTCCCGCAGCACATATCCTTCAACTGTGATGCCTGTGTGCAGGACCCAGTTCAGCAGTCCACCCTCCTTTTTTTTTTTTTTTGCTCTGTTTTAGTCACCAGCTGTGCAGAAAGGAAAATAAAACTACTTTTGAACCTGCCTCTGTTGAGGGCTACCAGGTGAAAGACCGCTGTCATTCAGGTTATGCCCACTCGGTGCATTTCGTCATCAATCACACACGACACCCCCGACTAGCTCCTTCGCCTCCCTGGCCTTTTTGCCATCATGCCATGGAGGGCAGGATTGTCATGTTCTACCAGAATAACCACCTCACACGGATTCCTGTGCCTGGGACATCCGTCTCCGTAGTTGAATAGTTCAGTGGCAGGTGGGTCCCCCTGTTTAGGAATCAGACTTCTGCATGGTTGTCTTTGCGCTCTAGTAACCAAGAACACTCTTCTCCACCCAGCAGCACTCACTGGCCAGAGAAATTCTGATCCTCTGTGGCGCTGATGAACGCAGAGATGATCTCATCGCCTTCAACCGTAGCTGCATCCTTCCTTCCTTTGTGTCAAGCAGCACTGCTTAATACACAGGCACTGGGGTTAGAACTAGATGATCTTTAGGAACCCTTCCAACCTAAACCATTCTAGGATTCTCCTCAGAAGTCCCCCCAGTACCTTCCAGAGTCAGGTGTTTTGTACAGTCTTACATTTCTTTCTCCCTTACGAGACACACTGGGGTTTTTTGCTGTCTAAACTCCAGTAAACTGTGAATTAACAATCAGGGGGGCAGACAGGAATTCAGGTGACACCAATGCCTTCATCCTCCAGCATGGACGAGGATAACTTTCATTCCTCAAGAGCAAGCCTTAAGAGCTCAGAAGCAAGACTCCACCATGAGACGTAAGGCAGAGCCCTCTCTGCTCTGAAAGCCACCTCCTGACAGTCTCTGCGTGGCAGCTTTCAGACTGTAATGTATCATTTCAAAGCCAAGATCTTTTAGTTCAGCACAGAACTACCCATCTTGGCAATACTACATAGCCTTGGAGGATTCAAACCTCCTCCAGCAGTCCTTGTTCTCATTTAAAACACGTTTCGTTCCCAAGGAGCCCAAGACAATCCATGGAGACTGCACCATCTGACACCATATCACAGTTCATTTGGGTCTGGAAATGCAAACTATTGTTTCCTAGTTTACACACCTTGGCTCTGTGCCAAAGAATGTGTTGTGATCAGTAAAAAGTTATTCCAAACTGGGGAAAAAAATCATCCAAATGAACTATTTTGCAAATAGCTATGTTTGTGTAGTACTTCTAAACACTGTAAACTTGTGTTTAGAGAGAGCTCTATTAAACCAAGCCTTGATATAGAATATTGTAATAAGTGAAATACAGCACGAAATAAAGCTACATTAATAGTTATTGGCACATTAGGAAGAACAGTTGTACTGAAATTTTGCAGAGCTAAAATTATCTGGCCTTCCTTGTGAAACCAAGGAGGAAAAAAAAAAAAAAAATCACAAGGTCCCTTCCAAACTAAACCATTCTATGATTCTGTGAAGACAGATAGGATTTCAGGTTGGATTTCTGATCAACCTCAAATGTATTCATTATTTTCCAATTGGAACATTTACCCAAGAGCAAAGGACAAGCACAATACACAGGTGCCTATTATATGCATATTTTTCCTCTCTCATCCTGTACTGAACTCCCTAAAAGGTTGCTGTCTTCATTCACAAAGCAAGTGATGAAAGTTCAGCTCCCACCTCTGCCTGGCAGGATTTCATTCACTCCATCGAGCTTATCCATCTCTCCTGGCTGTGCGTTATCAAAAGCCTCAGCAAGAACAATACCAGAAAACTGATGAGAAAATGTCTGTTCAGGCAAGCCAAGGAAGTGTAACTATCATCTGTGTCCTAAGAAAAGGCCCTTGTCCCAGAGCTGCTGGATAAGCAGGGAACACCTACCCTGTCCTGTTTTACAGATCTGCCCTTGACATTCTCTGACTTCTTAAGCTAAGCCCCCACAGCAGCCCAACCTAGATTTGTTTTTAAATGAATTTAAGCTATGTTTTCTGGTACCAGCTGTTTACTGAAGGTGTTTGGCCATGCTCTGCATAGAAGAAAACATACAACCTCTTTGACCTGATCTTACTGATCTGCTGCCTCATTATAACAAATCTATTATTACATTTTTGTGTTATTATACTCCTGCTCACTGATATTCCAATACTCTCGGAAGAGCCAGCGGCAGAGCTTGGGTGGGTCTTTCCACATTTATAACTATGACCAGTCTTTCCATTTGAAGATGGATTCAGGCACATCCCTACAATTGTTCTTCCTAGAAATAGGACCTTTCACAAGGCAACTGAACAGACTAACCCGCTGGCCTGGTGAATCTGAAAGTCCAGACCAGGTCCCAGCAGCTATCGACCTCAGCAGGGTGGCTGGGAACAGCAGCTGCTGAAGTAACATCTGGCTTACTCAAGGAGTCCTGTAGCAAGAGCACAGGCCCACAAAGCAAGACTAATGGTACTTTCACCTTTACTCCTAATGCTTCTCCTCCGCTCTCCTGGCACACGCAGGACATGAATTTTAAGAGAATGGGACAACAACCTCTACCACTTCAGGCATCGACAGCCAGTGCCTGCTTAAGTACTACAAAGCCCTTGTTTGGGTGAGGTCAGCTACCTCCCAGCCTCATTCACTCCATGTTTGGTATCTCCCAGAGCGAATCTGATACAATTGAACACTTCCAAACATTGAAGGGATTTGCTGAAGGAAACAAAATGTGTGTGTTCTTCTGTGCGTCACGCTGAATCAGCTTGATCTCCCCACACCCTCGAACATCCCACAAAAACAGTAGGTGCTGCATGCTACCCCTCTGCAGTCAGATAAAGCATCACTAATATATTTGCCACTTACTAATTGAGCTCCTCCCCTTAACCATCCAATTCTACCAAAGTCTTGCTGCTTCCCCAGAGCACACTTCAGCTGGGCAAAGACAAACAGCTCCAAATACCGTTCTTGTCATCTGCATCAAGATTTGAGAGCAGCACTGGGATGTGTTAACTCAGAGCTTAGCAGCAACTCTATCCATGATGCCAAAATGCTGCTCATACAGGCTCCCCTGATTATTTGATCACCTTTGCAATCAGCACGGAGGGTTTGTTGTTCCCTACTCCCTCATCCATTTTACATACAGCTTTTTGGAGGTTATGAGCTCTTGGGACATTGCTAGGATAAAGCTAGCCTCCCACACTACTACAACACTGTGGGACATAACTGTAATGCCGACAACTACAATATCCTTGATCAATAACGCATTTTTCTACAGCTGACTGCCACAGCCAACATCTTGAGAAAGACTCCCACGTTCTGAGATAAGCTTTAGTAGAACTAGGAGGGCTACTCACTACATAAGGACTCTACAATCTGCACAAACATGAGAGGCCATCCAGCATAAAGGAAATATTAAGTACATGGCCACTGATTGCAATCAGTTTAGGATAAGGTTCTCTAACTTCTACATCATCTTTACATCTCAGATTTCCACTTCCAGCTGCACTGGTCATAGACAAGTATCTTATTCTGTTAGTTCAGCAGTCCCAGAATAAGCAGATCTGCTTTTCAGCCTTTGAAAGCAGCTAGCTCTGCCTGCTTCCCTTTGTTCCACTTTGACAGGCTGAAATCCACTCCAGACGCAAGACACCAAACAAGCAGTTAGTCTTTGTGGGGTTTCAGTTTGACTTTTCATTCCAAGGCAGGGTGGGTAAAATGCTCTGGTGCCAGATTTGGCATGTTTCCGAGCTGATGCTGCACAGATTAACACTTCAGTGGCTGCGTACAAAGCCCATGAAAATGAACAAGCACAAGAAGCTGCTTTTACCTACTTTACTCCGCTCACCCTCTTGTACCACGCTATTAGCTCAGCGGTTGTGCCTGCAGAACATTCTAACTGCACTAGCACAAACGGCAGATCGGAGTCAGGGCACAGCGAGAGGACTCTCACCTGCTCCCCCACTGCAACCTTCGGTGGCCATAGGCCACCTCACTTTGTCACCATACTACGCTGTAGAGAAGCTGGGAATTCTCAGAAAACAAATACATATTGGGTGAGAAAGGGTGAAATACCAGGATTAGTTATGCATGGAAGGCAGCTCAGATCAGAAGTAAGCTCAGAGCTGGTGCCATTCACCCACACCCCAGGTCAAAGCTCAAACTGCCCTGTAAATCTACAGCCTATCTAACCATGCTGCCCAAACTACCAAGGAGCAAGTCAGAAGGCGGTGGCACTCACCTCTGGGTACCACGGAGAGGTCAGCAAGCAGCTCTTCTGTCTGGTAGATGCACTGTCCTGAACACCACAATGCACTGTGCAGCATCTCAGCATAGACTTGAGGCTTTATCTCCCGAATTAGGAAAGAAAGGAGTCATAGGCAAGTCAGAACAAACAAGTCCAGCAAGTCTCAGTGACAGAGGCTTACCCAGTAGCATGATTCCTCCCCTAAAACAATAACAATACATTTCTTTCATCACACCTTTCATCCAGGAATCCTGAAGCCTTTTCAGAGCATTAACTACACCCTGCAACACCCCAAATCAGAAGAGCCATGAAAATTTTGCAAGGACGCAGAGTTTATTTCCTTCTTTGGTATAATTAAAAACAAATCTGAAGTTATGGGCAGGACCAGTGCAGAAAATTTGCATGTTCTAAAGAGAATGTGGAGTTCCAGGTCAGATAGAGCTGAAATAAACTGTTGTAGATCCAGTGTGCTTCTCGACCTCCTTGGAACCGGTCATTTGGCCAGACAAGAATTTGCCTCCATAACAACAGCTACATACGAGCTCGTCACTCTTTAATTCCTTAGGCATTGACTTTAATTGTGGTCACCTAGCCACACGCTGATTTCTCGCAAAATTCTGGCAAGATTCTTCCAGGTCTTACACATGTGTGATATAAATATTTGCAGGTTGTCTAGATAAGCATTTCTACCTGTGCTAATTACAGCAAGTTAACTGGCAAGTCAATTAACACAAGCACAGACTCTAACCTGAAGTAGCATTTCTCAATCTTTTCTTGGGAACCTTTTTTTTTTTTTCCACAATTTTAAGTTTTCTCAGTTCCACCAAACTTACTAGAAGATATATGTGCACCCACACAGCCTTACACGCAGATTTGTTTCAGAAGGCAAATAAAGAAGACAGAACATCACAAGATAGGTGTGTGACACGCGGGGTTTTTTTGCTTTGCTTTAATATTTTAACATCTAGGGAGTCTTTTCCTCCATCTCAATGACCTTTATTTGACCCCTCTACAGCTCAGGGATCACCAGCTTAGTAACACAGTGATGCAAATCCATTTCACATGGCTGGAGCTCTTCCTTCCACCTTCTATTAAGTCCATAGCCTGTAACAGGAAGACTGTCTTTATGGGAAGGCCAGCTTCTTTTGAATGAAACATAGGCTACAGATAAGCCTCAGGAACTCATAATTTGGATTCAGTCAATGTCTCAGCAGAATTTGTTACGAAACACAATGAATACAGCTGCTAATGATGCACATAATGTAATTGCTTCTCAATACTTGAGCTGGAAGCTACACTGCCATTCCATATAGGAACATTTCTATTGAGTCAGTCCAGATGTGGAAGAGAAACGCGGTCAGAAGCCTAGCTAGAGGGTGACAATTTCCAAGGGTAAAGTATCAAGTGTCATACGATTACCTGGCCCATGTGTAGGTGGTGCAAAGATACATTCATTCCAGGCAGCCCATGATCCTTGGAGATAGAGCCCTTTCTTGTGACCTGATCACGGCATAGGTGGAAGAACACACGAAACAGAGGCTTCATGGCAATCTCTGAATGGTCTCACCTGCAGGAAAAAAAAAAAAACAACAAAAAACCACCCTACTGCTGTTTAGGGAAAGAGGTTAAAATAAGGATGCTTTTTAGGGCACTGAAAAATTCTTCCAGCTTTAGTCTCACAGCAGGAAGGCACTAAACTGATTAAGGATGTAATATTGGACAACGACCCCCTCTCTGCACAAGGTGTCTGTGTATCTTCTTGTACTGACAACACTTCCTTGGGGCAGAAACCCCAGCTGAGAATAAGGGACAGGCAATAGCCATCAGTGGTTCACGGACCAGGAGTCAAATCTGTTGGGTACCTAATTCCAGAGAGATTGTACTGATGTGCCTGCTGGTGCTGCACTGACAAGCTTCACAAAAAGGCTGGACAAGGAGGCAAGGGTTGTGATCCACCTGGGTGCCACATAAAAGGGGGATTCTGGATGCAGAACATAGGATGCCAGAGACCAGGACCCCCTTTGTAACACAGCTGGTGAGGAGGCAAACTCAGTGCACAACTAAAGCAATGGAGTAAGGAAGAGAGGCTCAGGGTCATCAGGGACTGGGAAAGCTTCTAGAGTAGATTACATCTAGCAAAGGATGACCAGGTTCCACCTGAACTGAGAGGGAAGCAGGATCTACGCATCAGGAAGCTCATACAGAAATATCAAACTGACAAGTAGGAGAAAGCAGGCTGGTGCACACAGGATGCACCGTTCTGAATCCTACGGTAGACATTACGACCTCAAGCAAAGAATAGGATTGAAGCTGACAAAAGTCAAATAGTAAGCAAAATTAGTAAAAAAAAAAAAATATTCTGTTATCAACAGGATACAGCAACAGAAAGCCAAAACAATGCTGCCCACGTCTCACTGAATTCTCTAAGATAATGACAGCACAGACCCAGAATGCTTACCTTAAACAGTGACATGGACACAGCAGGTGTAAAGGAAACATGGTAGCAGGAAGGTAGAGGAACGTGGAAATCCCAGGGAACTATTATTTCCATTTATTTTAATTACTCTGAAGTAAAATGTGAAATCTTTACATTGACTCCTCAGATAATACTAGATATCTAGATGCTGTGAGTAACTCTTTCAGGAACAGGTAGCTAGGAAACACACAAAATCAGAAGCAATGCTTGATTCAGTCCTGACCAGCACACACAATTGTTTTATCACATTTCTGCCACGTACCTGGAATATATCAGCACCAGTCTGGCTACAGACCCCCAAAGCCAGACTACTGCCATGCTCAACTTCAAAGACAAGAACCACACAAAAGTAGAAAACTCAAAGAACCTAAAAAGGGAACCTTAAAGAACTGTATGTTTTCTGGAGACAGAGAGATTATTTCAAGATGTCATGTTGGTCTCAGAGCAAACACATCCTGTCTATCAAAGAAAAAAAAAAAAAAAGCCTTGAGAAAGCCTAAAGCTAAACATAATGGTATTAATAAAACCCAAACCAGTAGGAACAAGAAAGCATCCTTCAGAAAAGCTGGAAAAAATGAAAGGGTTATAAACTGCACAAGCTGGAAAAAAAAAAAAAAAACCACAAAAAAGCACAAACACCACAAAAAAAACCCCAAACCCAAATGAACACACACCAAAAGTTCAGCAGAAGCACACCAGAATCATCTAGCTGACCTTTCTCAGGAGCAAAGTATCAGTGGAAGAAACTGGGGGAAAAGCCAGCAACAAACTGACCAAGAGCAGGCAGCCCTCAGCCATGGTGAAGGATGGAAAAGCTGCATTATCGATGATGGTGTGCAGCCCCTCACCTAACACTACTGCCAGCAGACCGAGGGAATTCTTTCCCAAGAAGCATTCTAAAGCAAGCACGAGGAACCTCAGACAGTGTAGTATGATATACAAAAAGGCCACGTTAGCACAAGAAGCTGAGTAACAAAAGCAACAGGTATTTCTGTAAATATGCTGTATGGGGTAGAATCATCACAGCTTTTGTAAAGCAAAGTATTGCCTTGCAAACTTACCTGGATTCCTGAGCAGGCCAACAACTGCACAAGGCAGATATGATTGATAATGTCTCCTCGGATTTCTGAAAGGAATTAAATAAGATCTCTCACAAAAGCATCTTAAAAGATCTGAGCTGCCATGGGATATAAAGGCTTGAGATGGAAAACAACTTGAGAGAGGAAACACAGGAAATAAATGATAATGCTTTTTGTGAGGCCAGGTCACTATCTCACATGAATCTCTGCTGTATTCATAAATAGTCTGGAAAACAGAAACACTGAGATGACAATCAATGATAACTGTCTACTCATGACAGCGAAGAGAAAAACCACAACATGCTGCAGAAACATCTCAGAATATTGAGACACTATGTAATAAAACAGACAAACTTTGGAATGGAAAAGTATAAAGTGCCACAAATAGAGAAAAAACAGCCTTAACCTTACCTGCTGAGTGTCAGGTGTTGAGTTGGTTATTCTTTTCAGGAATAAGACTGAAGCAGAGCCTCCTACGAGAATGTTGATTCAGAAGCAGCCAAAAAACCCCCAAGAGGAATGTTAGGAACTACCTGTAAAGGAGAACAGAAAAGCAAAAAGGCAACAAACTTGTATCACAACACTACTCCACATCAGACCTGTACCCCAAGCACAGTGTTAAATTCTGGTCCATTTGTCCATCTCAAAGCCCATACAGAGGAACCATAAAAGGTCCCAAAAGAAGCAGCACAGCTGATCAAAGGAACAAAGCAGCTTCTAGGTACGGGAAGCCTGAACACACCAGGATTCTGACCCCTGAAAAAGGCATGAAGGAAGAGATAGGGGTCTAAAGAGCAGTGAAAATCAACAGGAAAACACTATTTTCTGTTTCTTTCCATACAATAACCAGCGGACTTCACACAACAGCAGCAGGTTTAAACAAGCACAAGAAGATAGTGTCATATAACATCCAGGTAAGTTATGTGACTCCTTGCTGCAAGGTATGTAAAATGTCAAGCATTTTGCACGTCTAAAGGGAATAATCACTTTTCTGCAAGGAAAGTCCACACAGAGCTGTTAAATATGATGATTTCACCTTTGCAATCCAAGAGTTTTGTAACTCAAATCACTGGAAGTTTAAAAAACACTCTCAGGAAGCACCATAATCTGATTGCTCAGTTTTCATCTTCCCTAGGTGTCCTCCATTGACTACTCCACAAATCTCTAGTTCATTTAGCTGCCAGGCATTCCTTCATAATAATAATGATTATTAATCCTGTGATAGCAACAGCTGCCGGCTTGGGATCAATGTTCTCCCCATCTGTCTCCTGAGCAAAATGTGGCCTGACCGGCTTCGCTAGACCGGTAACCACAGAAAGGATGTGTTGGTGTCTGTGCTCTAGACAGTGACAGAGGCACGGCAGCCCTCTCAGAACAGTTTGGTTGGAAGGGTCCTACAGTGACCATCTAGTCCAACCCACAAGAAAGTACAGGCACTACATTTCTCAGCACTCACCAGTGCATCTGGCTCATCACAGAGGAAGCTCGTGCGTTGCAGCAGCATGCATTCCTGGCTAGATCACTCTGTCTCTGCGGTGTCTGTATCGGAAGATCAGATACATCAGGCTCCAGAAAGGAGCTGTGCCCCCCCCAGGTAAGCTGAAAGGTGTTCCTCTGATCTGAAAAAGCCTAAAGGCATGTCACAAAAGCAACAGCACCCCATGTCTTGACATGACCAAAATTTGCCACTGTCTTCTTGCAAATCCATTTCAGACACACACTGCCATTTTCCTAGACTCCCCCAGAGCTTGGGAAGTGAGGTACAGTATTCAACAGGCCCTTCCCTGAAGGCAAGGCAGAAAATGACTTTCTTTTACATGTGGACACTGGGATGCCATCAGCTCATCAGTGATTGATGAACCAAGCATGCTCATCTTTTCTCCTCCAAAGGTGTCTACTTACCAAGGCACCTGCTAAGGAAACAAAACCCACTTTATTCATAACAATCCTAAATTAATATTAGGATAGAAAACTCCTGAGGGGACATTTGCACTTACAGTTTCTTGCCAGGCAAATTGCTTAGCTATTATGTTGGGACAAAAACTGTTCCTTCAAGGAAAAGTCAACGCTGATCTAGTGCTGCCACCCCAAATACATCTCTTGAGGCAGGCAGTCTTCCTGAATAGAAAAGCTGAAGGAAACTCAGGTAACACCTTTGTAGGCACAAGTTTAATAGAGTCCAGTCCCCTGTGCAGGACAGTCTTTCACGGTTGTGATCTGCAGACACATTTGGAAAAGAAAGGAAAGTTGCCTACGGGCTGTGCAAGTTGGAATGGAAAAGCCTTGGCCTGTATACAGTCACAAAAAAGTTTGCAGCGCAGCTCTGTTGTTACCCGTGACAAACCCCAAGTCCAAATTTCATAGCTTATGCTTTTCCTCATGGTTACACACAAGTATCTTCCAATATCAGGCTGGATGAGGCTTGGAGCAACCTGGTCTAGTGGAGGGTGTCCCTGCCCATGGCAGGGGGGTTGAAACTAGATGCTCTTTAAGGTCCCTTCCAACCCAAATCATTCTGTGATTCTATGAATATTAGCAATATTTTAAATATTCAGCACAAATATTTTAAAATAGTTCTTTCAAAGTATTCAGGAAAGGCATATTCAAATGTTTGTATGAGGAAAAAGCACGGTATACAGCCAACACACCTTACAACTCGGTTTGTCCCTAAGTTTGAGTGTCCCTTCCCACAAGATGCACGTGGCTCAAGTGAATCTGCCACTGGATTTCAGTCATATTCATTTGCCTTTTCAAACACCAATTATTAGACACCACAAACTGGGTCACAAAGCTTATCTTGGCTGATCTCTGTACAAGTGGGTTTCCAAAGAGAAAACCTGCACATTCAAATAAATCCAAAATTTCCTAACAAAGGACTTAAAACCTGGGTTCCAGCCCATGATTCTTTAAACCAGCTATTTAGAAGCAGGGAACTTTAAGATGTGGAATTCCCTGGGATAAACTCCACTGAACACAAAACAGCAGCCCCGAACAGAGCGTGCCTGCAGCCGCGCTCCGGTTCCTCTGCCCGGGCTAGCAGCTAGGCCACACGAGCACACCATCACACGGCAGATGCTGAACCACCCCAGCACAGACCTACCTGCCCACGCTTTTCTGAACACCCATCTTCAAACCCTCATCTACCCCTTAAAATAAAGCTCATGAAAAACAAGACACTTCTGGAAGCTATCAACACCCTTTGAGGCACACACAAAAATGACAGCTACTAAACCTTCACTTTCCCTTCAGTTTTATTGAGGGAGTATCTTTCATTATGAAACTTCAGGAAACAAGAGAAGCTTGTTCCTTCATCCACTTTTTGCCTTTTTTCTTGGTAGCCCTGCTGCAGCTGAGACTGGCTGTGACTGGTCACAGTTGCCAAAGGATTTGCTATCAAGTTTATTTTATCAATATTCTGTGTAATTCAAGTTAAAATAGACTTGGAACTCGAAGCCTTCAGTCCAACTTTGGAGCCTGCTCTAGCCTGACACTTAGTCTACCCGATATGTTCAAACCAGATCATCTTGCTGCTGTCAGGTCCCCCTGAACATGAGAATCAGAGTAATGCTTAGGCAAAATAACTGCAGGAACTGAAGCTGGCACAAGTTTGACACAAAGCTAGACTTTTTTTTTTTTTTTAAGGTGTCTGCAAGCCATGTATATCACTTAATTAACTCAGATTCTGTTATTAAAGAGGAAAAAAAAAATCCATGAAGGGGTAGACATGTAGCTGACTCCCAGAGTAGTTTCACACCACCATAAGCACTGAAGTTTCCTACACGGTGCACACAGAGCAGTTGCCCCAAAGAGCTGGCCATCCCATCCAGCCCACAAATGCCCTGGCACCTTCAGTGTCACCCAAATAATCCCAACATCCTTTGACTTCAGTCTCATTCCTGGCATAAAGGACACAGTAAGAAAGCCGGAAGCAAACAAAGGTGAGTGCTGTTTCGGCCCTTGGAAAGGCATTTGCTGTCTCCTTTATGCACACAGCTTTGATCTGACAGGAACAGAACACTAACAGGATTAGGTTGCTCTGCTAGAACTGTATCAGCACAAGCTACAGAATATCTAGAATTCTGTTCAGCAGCAACCTGTCTAAATAGCTTGTGTAACAGCTAGAAACTACTTAAAGCAGAGCTTACTTCCCCAGCAAAATTAAGCCTTCAGCTGTCCTTTTTTATTGCTGTAGTACCAACTTAATTGAAGCCATGCGTATTGCAAGCAGATGGGAGAGATCCAAAGCCAGTGAGCACATAACTTTTTATGCCTGTGACCCTTCACTTTTTTTTTGTTGGTCTTCTTTTGCTTCCTGTGCCCTTAACAGCAAAGTGTATAGTTTCACCTAGGGCTCTGAGTCAAGCAGCATTTACTCAGTCTCTCACTTAGGATAATCCTAAAAAAACTCCTCCTTATTAAACTGCCGTGAAGTAATTTTCTCTTTGGAGCCTCCTGCTGCCTCGTCAATCTCTTCCCTAATTGAGAAACGTACATTATCCAGAACTGCCCTGACTTGCAGAATGCTGAAGAATTGTCTTAAACACTAAGCCATTAACAAGATCTTGCTATACTAATGTGTCATCAGAATTGCTTCAACAGCCCTTGGCACTCCTCCCCATCATGTTTGCTTGTCACAGCTCTCGTTTTCTTCCTTAAATGATATTGGGACATACACATGCCTACAGTACATGCTATCACCATCGTATTTAGCCTCTCCTTGGGCAGTTCTTCTTGAAACAGAGAAGCAAGAACAGTATCTGCTGTTGTAATGAATCGCCCTTGTAGAAGCTGGTGCAAAAATAGAAACTGATACGGAGGCACAGGTGTACATCTGACTCAAGCCACCTTCTCCAGGTTACCCAATACTGAGCTGTGCTAATACCCACGAGCTGAAGATTGCTTCCCATTACTTCAGGGATGGCTCTTCAGGTACAGGCAACAATGCATGTGGTTGGAGACTAAGCCACGAGATTTGTTAAAGGCAAAGTAGAAAAGGGGCAAAGGAGCAGAGATTAAGAAAAAAAAAATCTTCATAATTTGTTTTTGGATTTATGATCATCTCTAGGGGATGAAAGACGACTGCAAAAGAAAACACAAATATAAAATTAGTTTTTGAACACAGTTTTACAAAGCTAGCATTAAGATGAAGAGAAATTTAATTACCTCATTCCTATTGTGAAGGATCAAATTAACAACATGTCCATGATGGGACAAAATATTTCCAGGTTATCATTAGTCTGTAGGAAGAAAGATTCAAGGAAATGGAAGTGGATGTGACCTTGAGCACAATCCTTGTTTCTAAATCAGAAAAGGGAAGGTTGTGGTGAGGAACACTAGGATGAGAATAAAAAAAAAAAAAAGATAAGACCAGGCTGAGACAATTGGGCTTGTTCAGCCTGGAGAAGAGAAGGCTTCAGGGAGACCTTGCTGCAGCCTTCCAGTACCTGAAGGGGCTACAAGAAAGCTGGGGGGGTACTTTTTCCAAGGGCCTGTAGTGACAAGACAAGGGGTTTAATTTGAAAGCAGGGAGATTTAGATTGCACATCAGGAAGAAATTCTTCCCGGAGAGGGTGGGGAGGCCCTGGGACAGGTTGCCCAGAGAAGCTGTGGGTGCCCCATCCCTGGCAGTGTCCAAGGCCAGGCTGGATGAGGCTTGGAGCAACCTGGTCTAGTGGAGGGTGTCCCTGCCCATGGCAGGGGGTTGGAACTGGATGGGCTTTAAGGTCCCTTCCAACCCAAACCATTCTGGGATTCTATGAAAATACTGCAAAATAAACCTTGGAGCATTTGCCCATGCAGGCTGAGGCTGCCACGAATGACAAAGTTCTAAACACAGCAAGGTGGAGGGGAAAAAATAAAAATTAAGAAACTTGTGTCATTCTCATGCCTGCCCTTAGCCTCCAGAAAGGAATCTGGCAAATTTGAGGTTACAGCAACAAGAAGGAATTACAGTGTCTGAACTACTAGACAGCAAAAAGGAACAGCTCTTCAATACTAGCCCAATGGACCCTGCAGTCTCATGGATCCAGAACTCTTCCTGCCACACAGAGTGGCATGTCATAGTCACCCTACAGAGACAGCAGAATCAGGGAATACAGAGCAAAGACACCATGCAAGCAGCTACCAGCACATGAGGGACACCCCCTCTGTCCTGTTGCGTTGCATCACTCCTGTCCATGCTGCGCTGAGGTGCACTAGACCATCACCAGCAAGAACAGCATTGCCCTCGGCTGCACACAACTTCCTGCACCCTCCAGCTCCAGTACTCAGAGAAGGCTTATTCTTGCAGATCCAATTTCCCTCCTGCACCTAAAGTGTCCCAGCAGCAATCACAGGTGGCTTCCCTAGTAAGCCTGTAGCTTCATCCCCTGCAGGAAGCAGAGCAAGGTACAGGCCATGCTTAAGTATCCTGTAACACTCATTACTACAGATAGATAGTGCGCACAGCGGTGGGACACAGTCTTTCTGTAACCAGCAACCTTCCACTGCAAACACTAAGTCACAGTGCTTCAACGTTTTTACTAATTAACTGGAACATGGCATTTTAAGGGTCGTTTTATTCTTTTAAATATAAGAGGACCACCCCCACCCTGGTGCCAGTACTTTCACGTATTTACACCGAAACAGAAGGACACGTACATATGGAATGCTTAGCTCTAACAGGGCTGCAATAACGACACTGCAACATCTTTGTGCTGAGCATATGGGTTATGTCCCCGCAGACAGGCAGGGTTCTTGTGATGTTCCACCCTTCCTGCCTGCTGAGGCTGGGTGGGCCAGAACCCAGTCTGGGTTGTTAAAAAAGAAGGCTGGTGCAGGGAGCCAGACTTACAAAGCATTTGGGTGGGGAGATGGAATCAAACAGTACTGGTGACAGCTAAGTTTCTCAGGCTGTGTCTACATACTACAGACAGTCTGGGTACCTCCCTTACTTGTGGGGAGGTGAGGCTCTCAGAGCCTCCATCTCTCCCAGATCACCTCTGCTATGCACAGACACTGCCAGGCAGAATGTGCTCAGGGAACCAAGCTAGCACACTCCAGCACACAGCAACTACAAGGGGAGTTTGGGCAGTGATAAGCCATCTCCTGTGTTGAACCGACGCAGGGATGAGTCAGCAAGATCATTTCTGAAACCACCTAGGCAAAGTTCAAGACCTTGGTTAAATAGGTCTGCTGCTGTTGCAGTCATTAAGCCGTGTTCTCCATTGACAGTATGCACAGAGTGAAAAACATTGAACCCACCCTCTCTTTTGGGGGCACAGCCCTCAGTTATCTGCTCGTAAGCTAGCATCCTAAAGATCTTCAAGGGGTGACACACCTAACTCTATGGCCTCAAAATAGTTACTACAAGTAAGGACAGAGGATAAAAACATCAGCTCTGAAAGCTATCATAGACTAACGTGAGAGTACACCGAGGCTGAAGTGGGTCCTAGGTATTTGGAAACAAATTAGGACTTAATTCAGAAGTCACTCAAGTAACAAATACAATAGTACGCAATCACGTGAATCACAAGATCAAACAACTCCTGAATTCTGAAAGATCATCCACTGCAAAAGGGGAAATACTTGACCATGCTGTAAGGCTGTGATTCAATCATCAAGAAAAGACAAATCCAGGCACTATTGCAGATCCCAGAACAGTTTGGGTTGGAAGGGACCTTAAAGAGCATCCAGTTCCAACCCCCTGCCACGGGCAGGGACACCCTCCACTAGACCAGGTTGCTCCAAGCCTCATCCAGCCTGGCCTTGGACACTGCCAGGGATGGGGCACCCACAGCTTCTCTGGGCAACCTGTCCCAGTGCTCCCCACCCTCTCCAGGAAAGAATTTCTTCCTGATATCCAATCTAAATCTCCCTGCTTTCAGTTTATACCTGTTACCCTTTGTCCTGTCACTACAGGCCCTTGGAAAAAGTCCCCCCCAGCTTCCTTGTAGCCCCCTTCAGGCACTGGAAGGTGCTATAAGGTCTCCCCGGAGCCTTCCCTTCTCCAGGCTGAATACCCCAACTCTCCCAGCCTGTCCCCATAGCAGAGGGGCTCCAGCCCTCGGAGCATCTTCATGGCCTCCTCTGGACTTGTTCCAACTGGTCTGTATCCTTCTGATGCTGAGGGCTCCACAGCTGGACACAGCACTCCAGGTGGGGTCTCACAAGAGCAGAGTAGAGGGGGAGAATCCCCTCCCTCACCCTGCTGGCCACACTTCTCCTGATACAGCCCAGGATCCGGTTGGCTTTCTGGGCTGCCAGCGCACACGGCCGGCTCATGTTCAGCTTCTCATCCCCCAGCACCCCCAAATCCTTCTCCTCAGGGCTGCTCTCGATCCATTCTCCACCCAGCCTGTACTTGTGCTTGGGATTGCTACTCCCAGAGAGATGAGCTACTCTGAGACAGAAGTAGTATGCCATGTGCAACTACACAGACTCCCTCTGGAGCATCATGTACCATTCTACTGCCACAGATGAACTCCACCTAGAGCAGACACGAACTGGGTTGGAAGAGAATGAAAGCAATTGAAATCTGTTCTTACAAGAGGGTAAAAACTAGATAAGACAGAGCTCAAAATCTGGTTTAGAAGGACAAGAGCCAGACAATCAAAATCCGCTTGGGCTGTTACTCCACTACAAGACTTGCCTGGAATTAGAAACCACTGCAATCTTGTAAACACCCAGTCACCCGGTGGAGTAACAGCCGCAAAACTATGTGGCAAGCCATGCATTTTTCCTGGAAACAGCCATATTTTGGCATTGCACCCGATGCAATCACGTTGTTAATGACACTAAGTGCTCTTTTGTATGGCATTACTCCCATTCTGAAAGATGAAAGTTTTCAGTGGCAAGGGGAAAACACTCCTTGGCTGGTTTCAGGGGATTAGAGGGAGGAGAGTATCTTACTGGTCACCCTGGATGGTAGCCCATCCTTAAGTAGTCAGCCCCCTCTTGACTAGTCCTTTCCCCCCCGCCCCAAACTAGCCAGACTTGAGTGGAGAGAGAAAAGGAAAGAGAGGAAAAGGACTACATTCGGAAGGGAACAGAAACGAATACATGATGTTTAAAGAAAACAGATTGTATGGTTTCTAATGATGTAAACTATCTTCCAGCACACAGCTGATAGCTTGAAGCCACAGGGCAGGAAGAAATCACTCCATATAAACCTGTCTCAGCTCATCAAGCAGTTTTCATTGCTGGGCTACAGAAAGAAGTGCTCTGAGCTTTGCCAGGCTAACTACAGTGCTTTTCAGAAGAGGAAAACATGCACAAAGAGTGACTTTTCACCTTTCATCTGCAGGTTGCCTCTTGAAAATGCTGGCTTCCTGTAGGGTGGCCCACAGAGCAAGTCATTTTTGATGCCAGGTGAGCTCAGGCTATCACTTAACCTCACCATCAGCTGATCAACAGGGCTACAAAGCCCTCTCTCAAAAGCTTTTATGCACTGAGTTTGAGTCTCAAGGTGAATGTAAAGAATTTGTCAGGGTCAGTGCATAATATTCATTAAAAACTAGTCTTGCACCCATTCTAGAAGAAATGCTTTGTAAGAAAAACTGTTGCAAGACATGTTCTAGCCAAGAGCATTCATGACTATCATTTAGTTGCTAATAAAAACAGGCAATCTCTTTCCCTCCACACTGAAAGATGCTTAGTAAAGACAGCTGAAGTTTTTACAACTTGAAGGCAGCAGATGCCCTCTGCTTGATCCAAAGCACCTCTAACACAGGTGTTTGCACTAGCAGAATGCAGAAGTCTAGAAGTTTGCAAGTTCTTTAATTCCAGAAGACAGCAAGATTCACACACACTGACATAGCCCACAAAACAAACACTTTGCAACGATGGCGACTCTACAAGGGTTTGGTAGTTGACTTTGCACAGACTAGTGTTCATCCATTGTAAACACTGTTGTCATTCAAACACTCAAGAACTTCCCCAGGCCAAACCCTTGGGACATGCTTGGCAACCCTAAATCCTACGCTGGAGATGAGGAACATGTATTCAAGATGTTCATCCATACATGGAGTCAGTAAGATGTGAGTTTTGGAGCATGAAAACACTTCAACTAGAAGCCTTCAATTAAAAAAAAATATACATTTTTTTAAATACGCCTTAAGGTGTCTCTACCACCAGCAAGACTGGAACGAGTGCTAATCCATTTGAAAAGGAAAGCATAAGTTTCCAACATCTCTAGCCGCAGGAGGGCGAAACTCTTACTATCAGCCATACTTCAAATATCGACACAGTCACGATAAAACTACTAGCAGTTGACACTCAAGTATCAACCCCCCTCCCCACTGCCCCTGTAGCCTAGAAGTCAGGTGCTGCTGAACTGGCTCTTCTGCCTCTTTAAGGAGCCAACAGTAGGCAGCTCTGCACTGATACCTGCATCACGCACCGACTCTGACCACAGCTCAGGAAGGACGAGGTGAGGGTCTGCCCAAATCCTACGTGCCAGACCCAAAGAGGACATCTCAGATACCCCAAGGTGTCTCAGTGTTAGAAGCCAATGACAACAACTGAATCAAACCCAAGGGATACTGCTCTTTCCTGTGCAGGGATCTCCGTTACGCTGGCAGTGTAATGCACTTCAAGTATTCTCCGTGAAACTTCAGCTCTGCTGGGGGAAAATTAATACCCAGACATCATCAGGTAGGAAAGTGCTGTTCATACCTTTAATCCAGGATCTTTGCATTGAGCACAACCTGTGGGGGACACTGCTAAAGTCATTCCAGCTTAAATTTGCACTAAACCCAAAAGCTTTCACCTGGTAGGCATTTAAGTACACATTTTATTCACCTACACCAACAGCTCCAAGGATTTTTGAAAGCAGCAACTAGCTCTATGCCTGGCACCTTCGAGGCCCCTGTGTTTGAACACACAAGCTTGCCTTTCAAAGCCACCCATCCTGCTGTTGGCAATTAGGATTGCAAGGGACAAGTGTTGTGAGGTGAGCCTGTAAGGAGCTGAGGCTACGGGGAGAGACGACTAGTAACAATCAAGGTGCCACACATTAGCTACCTACCAATTATTTGCTGAACTGCAGTAACTAATCAACTGCCAACGCAGGGTGACCCGAGTTTACTTCCAGCTGATTTATAACAACAGGTTAAGCTAATATAATCTTGCTTTGTGCTGTGATGGGACAGAAACAAGCATGCAGCCAACATGACTCAGCTGAGCTGTACCGTGCTGAACAAAGGTTGCCCCTTTTTCCGGCGTCCCCAGCGATCCTTCCTGTAACACCGGGGTGCGGCACCTTCACAGCATTACCAGTAGTTCAGTATTAAACCCCTTCCCCTATCCCAAAGGAAAATACATCAAAAAAAAAAAAAAAGAACCTAAGAAACCTGTTAACCATGCATCTTCCCTCCCTCTCTTCTCCATATCCTGTATCTTCATGGTCATCCTCAAAAATAGCTCCAGGACTAGTTTACTTAAATTGTATGTAACCTCTTCTAATTAATGTTGGAAAGAAGGTGGAGCTGCTGTTGTAAGAGCAAGATGCAGTCTGTCACTAGCCACAAGATTTAAGATAAAAACCTAACAGGCAGAATTCTCCCACACACTCTACCAAGCCCTGACAAAAATCTAAATATAATCAGTGCAAGGAAATGTAGGCTCATATTACCCTACTCCGAGTGTCAAGTTTGCCAGTAACATGGAAAACTTAATTGTGTGAGGAGTGAAGACTCATTTATATAATTTAAGCTACTAGGTCTTCATTAGACATTTCTAACCGTTAAGTAAAGCACCCTGCTTTGTTTTAACCGTAACCCATGACTGGAATAGCATAGGTTACACTGTTTTATATTCCAGATAAAGGTCTCCACCTTCCTGTCTTGAAGACCAATCTTCCTTGATCTTCCCTCCACCATCACTTCTGGTGACAACTACACTTCTTTCCTCTGTAGACTGCAGGTTTTAAAGGGACAGCTGGATTACCAGCTACATTCAGTGGCACCTCCACGATGGAGAGGGCTAAATGCTACTGCCTGACTGTACGTCTAAGCCAGGGGTCAAGAAAAAGCCCCCCGAAAATGAAATCAAAGATCAAAATATACTTTAGTTGAAAGGTGCTTCACTAGGACCTCAATTCTGACCGCCTAAATCTTCTGTACAGAAAGGAAAACCAGAATCAGCTCGCTGCTTGCAATGGCGTGTTCCTAAGGAATGATATATTACACCTCTACATAATTAATAACAATGGGGTTTTATTTCTTTTCAGCTCTTCATTCTTTTAAGCAAGCCAAGCCAAACAATGCAAATCTGTCACGAACAAGAAGCCACTTGGCCCCAGCTGGGAAAACACCAGGACTTACTCTTGCTAGAGTGTATAACCCCAACACCCGAACCAGTCTCTGACTGAAAGTGGCTCTGCCTGCCAGTCTCTTCCCAGGACCCCTGTGTAGTGGTAATGAACACCTGGAACAGGGAGACAGTCTGTCTGGAGCCCAGATATATATACAGTGGAGAGCCAGGCAATTCATATTCAGCTGCTACCTCCTATCAATAAACTAATTCTTTTAAAGCTGTTGGTTTTCCCTCTCATTTGCATGCTCTGCTTCCTGCGATAAATCTCCTTAGTGCTCCCCCAATAGTGTTCCAGTATCACTGTCCCCAATACCCACAATTTAACAGGGACAGTTTTAACTTCGAGCTCCTTCCTGTGACAGCTTAGCAACATTACCCAGGGCTGTCCATGCTGAGAATGCACCAAGCATTAGCTAACTACTTCCCAGCTCCGCATGAAGGGAGAAAGGACAGGGAAATCCAGCAAGAGCATGCGTAATACCTGCATCCCCTGCAGTCTTGCTTCCACCACATACATGTTTAATGACCTGCCTCTCCCCAGCCCGTAACAGAAATGGTGAGGCCTAGCACGGGAACACAGGCAAGCTTTGCCACTTCTTTATGGCTTCGACCTGTCCTCAGCCCCTCTAACTGGGTATTTAAACCCCAAACCCACACAACAGCTCTGCAAAGGACTAAGAAACGCCATATTTACTACTGACACAGGTCATACTTACTGCTGCCCAGCCACAGCTTATAGTAGGAAGAATTGTTCTTCCTCCTTGGCGGGAGCATCTTATGCATAAGGTACAGATGCTTTCAGATGAGCAAAAAACCAGTTGAGACATAGTGTCAGTCTCATCTGCACCTAAATGATTGTATTAACTTTTTCCTTCCCAACACAGAGACATAAGGCAGTTTCCTTGCTCAAATTCCCCAGTGCCACACCAGCCACGCTCTTCCTGTTTCCTCCCAGAGTCACCCCTGCCTCTTGCACATGGACTTCCACCACTCATTCCTTCCACACCCTTATGAAGCAACCAAGGATGTCCATGGCCATCTTTTGCAGTAATTTTCCACAGCTAGGATGCTGCAAAACTGGCTGAAAAGTTAAATCAACCTTTGATTGTTCCTGACAACAAAGACAGTGCTGGAGGCAGACCCCTCCACCCCTACAACGACTTTTCCAGATGACAGTGACTGTACAGACAGAGCATGTACCCATGTGTGTGCAGAACTTTTTCTAGGTAGCTACTGGTACCTAAACCAAACCATCTTGAAACACGCCACAGTGGCTCAACCCAAAGGAGAAGAGAAACAGATCCACAGCACCACTGCAGGTTAACTGCTCAGTTTACTCCCCTCAGCCTCTCAGGCAGCCCTGGCAGCCTCCACCGAGCTCAGCTGGTCAGACATCCTCCAGAATGCAGCTTAACCAACATAATGCTACCTGCAGGATGTCTGCCACACATCCTGTCCCATGAGTGACAGCAGCGTGGGCGTGTTGGACCTATTCTTAGTCTCTCCCATCAGGTCTCAACAACTAAATGGGTTAAGCGTTTGAAAGAAATATGAAGGTGGTTTAAGGTCACCATGCTGAACGCCTCGACCAAGTTTATTCTCTTGAAAATTAACTCTGCCCTGACTAAAACCAGCACAGTGCCAAAAGCCGTCAGAAACAAGGGAAGAAAGAAACAACACAGAGCAGAGGGAAGGAGTCTATTAATAAGATGCCCTCCAAGAAGCTGGAGATATGGCCAAATGCAGATGACAAAGATAAGCTCTGGTTCATAAAATGCCAACACAACATAACAAAGGCTCAGGTAAGGATTCAAAGAACAGTGTGATCACAACAATCTGACTTCCAGCATGTCAGAGGAGGAAGTCCACAGCACCAACAGGCTATCAGACCTTTAAAGGAGTACTGGCAGAAGGTGCATTCAAAACAAAAAGTTAAGTTCTTCAGACCAGCCTGGGGAAGATCATACCTTGGAACCTATCTTCAGAAATAGATTATCCCCTATGTTGTCCCCAAAGTAAGCATCAGCAGAACAGAATTTAATTTTATTCATTATTCCATTACCACTTCCTAAGGTCAGGTAATATTCACCCAAACATTCAGAGAACTCCCTCAAATGGAAGCAGGAGGAAGGGAAGAACAGCAGCTTTGCCTTCTGAAGACCAAGATTTGTGAGGAGAGAGAGGAGGGAGAGTTAGTATATTAAAACTTGAGCTGGTTCTCAAGATGCTACTTCTGCACATATAAGGTAGTTGGCAAATCAGAGACCATCAGCACATGGCAACAAACACAACAGCAGAAGTGGGACAGGCACCAGAATTTGTCAGGTTCTTTGCCAAACCTCAAGAGGGAACGGGATGGAAAACCAGAGGCCTGAAAACCTCAGCACTCTACCTAGCAAGGTGGCAAGCAACCAACCGTGCTTCCAAAACAGCAGGGACCATGCAGCGGGATCATTTTAACCAGTCTGTACTTTCAGATACCTGCCAACATTTCCAAGCACCTGTAGGGTGAGGCTTGTTCCTTTTTTTTTTTCCCTTGAGAAAGTCAGAAGTACCTCCTCTCAGATTTTACTCCTTAGAGCAGCATGACACACGTAGAGACATCACACTGGAGAGGACTTGGGGAAAATTCACACTAACTCCACCAGGTCAGAAACTGCACTGATCTAGACGAGACTATCCAGCATCCGGCCTTTCCACAGATCACTGAAGGGGCTGCTTCAACCTACTGCAGTAAGTGCAGCCACAGACTTGCCTTGTCCAGGATAAGGCTGTGACTCCCACCTGGATGTCAGTTCAAAACAAGGTCAGGATGGAAACACTGTCAGCTGCGTACACAGCCTAACAATCTCGTTCCTACCATCCTCCAGAAGAGCTAGTAAGGACCAAAGGATTATCTTTCTCATTTTTAACCCTCGTGCTCCAAAATGAACAGAGCCAATATGAATTCCCACTGTAATACCAGCTATGTGGAAAAGAGGAAAACAGCTTGCCTGCTCTTCTAAGTCCTTCAAACTTTCTAGAGGGTGATTACACAGCTGCAGTGACAGACTCACTCTCTCTGGCCTTAAGTGGCTGAACCGTTTAGACTGAGTTTACCTCCAACATATTACTGGTATTAAGAGCAGACAAGTAAATAAATCACATCCCACACTGGAAAACAAGTGACTGAATATAGGCATTTACAACATGAAATTGTGAAGTGCCTTTATCTAAAACACTAAACACTTACGTGTTTCCACATACTAGCGAGAGACATAATTTAACCATCTACAGACCAGGTTTAAGTTCCAGCAATTGGAAAATTATCAGACCACACAAATGCTACAGGCATTTAGTGAAATTCAAAGTAATGAGTTTACAGTGGGTTTTTACACATTATACAATTACTACCTTGCCGCAGGACATGAATGTGACAAACAGCTTTGTAATATTTATGAAAAATACAAAGCAGTTGACTATCCAGCTTTAAATAACAGGCCACTTGTGGGCTGACATCACTCCTCCTTGTAACTGGAGGGAATTTGCAACCAGCTGTGGTAACCCTGAAGTCCTCACTTAGCATGTTGCAAAGCAATCAGCAAATGGGTCATAAAAACAAAGACCTCCCCCAAGGACTTAACCTCCTGCACAACTGGCATTGGCCACGAAGAGACAAGCTACCACATTAGCTAAACTTGGATCACTAAGGTACATCTCTGGCCTACCCAACTGGCACGGAGATGTCTGCATTACAAAGCTGGAGAGGAAAAGAGAAAGAACAAGGAACAAGCATATCTGCCACAGAATTACTCCCCAAATGACCTGATCATCTGACAATCTCCACTCCTAGTGGAGATTTTTCTTTTGAACTACAAGGCAAGTAGCAGATCTGGGTTTGGATTGGTACCAGACTGGTATCATACCCATCCTATTTTGTATCAGGAGGAAAAACCACCATAGCCTAGTTTGTTATGGTGTGCTGGCCTCAGGCAGGAACGAGCTCCTTCACTTCACAGTGCTGGCCGGCCCAGAGCGGACGAGGGAGTGTTTCATTCCATGGAACATCAGGCTCGGTGCACAGCTCTGAGGCAGGAAGTGGCTGGGAGAGGGGGTGGTGTTAAGACTTCGGGCTAGCTTGATAGCTGGGCCATTAGCTCTTAGCGCAGTTGTTAGAGATGGGGCAGGTTCCTTTGTTGGTGGGTTGGGGGTCAGCTGGTTTTCTGCCCTCTCTCAGGCTCTGTGCTGCTCAGGACCTGACTGCGTGTCAGTCAGTGGGTGGTGAGCTATTGTATCCTGTGTTCTATTTTCTATTATTTTAATTACTTCTTATTAGTAGTGTTGTTAGTGTTAGTATCACTATAATTTTCATTTATATTATGAAATGATACTTAACTTTACGAGCTTTCATTGTCTTTTCCTCCAACTCTCCTCCTCCACTGGGAGAGAGTGGGAGCGAGGGACTGTGTGGTACTTAATTGCCAGGTAAGGTTAAACCACGACATATGGGAAAATGTCTTCCACAATCACACTTCCAGTGCATTTACCCTCAATAGTTCGATGCCACCTCACATTAATGAAAGGGAGATGATATTTACACCCTTACTGAGTGAAGGCTGGAATTTGAACTCTGGTCTTCTAGACACCAGGGAACCCTCATGAACGAGGAGATCGGTGACGCAGCCGACACCGCTGACCAAAAGCCTATCGGATAAAGATCCGTACAAACCCAACTTCCTCAGCCTCACTGCACACAGCTAGTGTTTTGGGAAGGCAGCAAAAATGCTGACCTTGGCTCTGTGAGCAGTGCTAGCCATCTGGCCAGACAGCAGGAGCTAGGATAGGCATGGAGATACTGCTTACCAGCTAAAGCCTCTGATCCAAGAATTAAGCAAAAGCCCCTAGTCTGTTAATCCACTAGTAGTGCCTACCTTCCAATTCAGAAGAAAGCCAGGTCCTACTCTCCTGTACAATAGCAGAGGGGAAAGCCATTGCAATGCACCATTCAGGTTTCAAGAAGTCAGTCTGTGCACCCCAGGTGAGCTGGGGCTGCCAAGCAGCCTGCCTGCACCCCGACTGCTGCCATCTGTAGCATGTCTCACCTGCAGGGACAGCTTCCCCAGCTGCATCTGTCTAGGTATCTTGAGGAGCAAGCTCTGCAGAAATTTAAGAGACTTTTCAACTCAAAAAGACAATAAAATTTGCCTAGTAAAACCTAGAACCTAAGTTAACTTTTTCAGCAAAAAAACAACACGGTTTTGCAAAACACCACAGAAATAAAACAGACTATACACAGGTCTCTCCTAAGAGACTTCTGCAGGTTTGATTCTGGTCACTCTATGGGTTTCTGGATTTCAGCAAACCCTGTGCAACCCCTCCCTGCCCCAAGGAAGTTGCTCTTTCAATCACAAGAGGTTTGGCCACCTGCTCCCCAGCTCTATAGCAACTCTCCATCAGCAGCAGGCTCCCAGGGCTCTGGCATTGCTTGTGCCACTTACCAATCAGGCAGACATTACGTCCTACACATTAGGCTGCGTGACCTTGTACTGTTCCCCTCTTTCTTTTGGGAAAACCAAACCTAACGTCATCCAGGTTGCCCTGATACTGCCCATATTTGCATACACAATCTAACATTTAAGAGTTTTCAATTCAAATTAAACTACCTGGATGTGATGTGATCTGCTTGGTAACACAGGCACTGAAACCAGCACCTCTCACCAACAATCACTAAGCAGTGCAAGATGGCTGAGCCACAAAACAGGGCCCACATCCTCACCCACAGAAAAAGGGCAGCTGAGAACCAAGGGGTCCCCAAAAACTAGGAATGTCTATTCCAAAGAGGGACAGCTGTCATGCAGCTTTCCAAGTCGAGGCAACAACATTGATCAGGAACCAAGTCTGAGGGCTCCTGGCTTCCTTAGTGTCACAATCTCCTTGTCAGACTTGAGACTAGGAGATAGTTAGTGGAGCAAAATATCCCACGGTCATATCTCAAAGTTACAGATATTCCAGAATCCCTGGAATTGATTAAGTTGAAGTGAGTAGATCAGATACTGAATTTTTTTGATGTTTTTGCCCTATAGAACAGCTTAAGAAAAAAAAAATGGTTTAAGTTTGTTATAAGAAAAAAAGATTAAAATTCAACTAATCAAGTGTTCTCAGAATGACCTTGAACAAAAAATAACTCCAAACTTTTTTGTTCCCAAAGCAAAGTTATTTTTGGTGTTCTTTGGACTGTCAAGTTTTTATCTAATATATCCACATTTGAAGCAACTATAATACCCAACAAAGCCATCATTAAGATAATTAACCTATCACATACACATAATTAATATTTCTACTTCAAGACTCTCAGGAAGAACATGTTGTTACATGATACAAATTTAAAGAGGACTTCAAAAGTAGCAGTTAGTAGGCTATAAAATAAAATAGGAGGCAATTAAATCAGTTTAACTCCTTGCAGAGACTACTATCACAGAAGAGTACACTTGGTCTGGTTGGAATGGAGTTAATTTTCTTCACCGCAGCCCACAGATGCTGCGTTTTGGATTTGTGACCAACAGAGCATTGATAACACTAATGTTTTAGCTATGGCCTGAGCCATCAGCTGGTGCACGATTAGCTGCTGGCCAGGGTCAGCTCCCCTCAGAGTCACACAGGATGGGGTTATCCCAGATAAACCAAGGAACTGGGAGTCATATAGGTCAGATTAAAGAAAATTTAGCATGACTTACAGCACTGGAAAGAAAAAAAAAACAAAAAAAAAAACAGGTGAATTGAAAATTTACTGTAATAGCTCAGGATTTCAAGAGCAGAGAACAAAAAGAGCACCCAGTTCTTCCATTACATCAGAAGTCAGCTAGCTCGTTTCTGAACTACCAGGACAAGGATAAAGCAGATAAAGTCAGTGCAGCAACACTACCTATTTCTACACCTGCTTTCACTTTAGGAGATCCGGAACAGAAGATCTTCAGGCTTGTGTTAACTGTTTTCAGGACAATGCAAGGTACTTCTGTAAAAATGAGAGCCAAAATATCAAAACCCACAAATATGCTCATTTGGATCCCACAGTCCATGCCTGAGGGGTCCGAGACCTGCAAAAGCATCCTAAAGAAACGAAACATTAAATCCTCATCAGAAACAAGCAGACAAGTGGAGCTTGTGACCCAACGGTGCTGACGAACTCAAAAAACCCCCTGCAGATTAAATTAGACCTATGTATTATGACTCATCTGAATAATTGCCCAGAAAGCTGTGCCTGAAAAAAACATCTCAGCATGCAAGAATTTCTACGCCTAGGTCAGGGAAGGTGAGCTGTAGTGGTCAGTCCCTTGCAGAGAAAGCCAGGTGGCAGAGGAAAAGCAGAAAGGAGACAGAACAAATGACAGTTTGCAGTACTGCTGCAGAATCAGAGCAGTCCAACAACCAACAGATTGAGAAGCAATGTCGCAAAGGATAAGCAGCGTTTCATATTCCTCAACACAAAGCTGTATGAAGAGGTTTGATGAGCAGATTCTCCCAGAGAACATCTGAGAGGCCAAGTCCAAGTCTTAAGCTTTCCTGGAGTGAACCACCACTGCCTGCATCTCAAACCTCCTCTACTCTATTCCACTACCTGCTCCCACAATAACTCATCTCTGGGATGAACCCTGTGAAGGCACAGGAGTTGGCTAAATCCCCCCCAGTAGCTCTGACACACGCTGTCTCCCCAAAAATCACTGCTTTCCAGCAAGGCTTCCCCAGAGGAACAGGCTCCACAGCTGCCAGCAGCAGGACTGTCACCAGAGCTAGCTCACATGCACTACGCAGCAGGAACACTGTACCGCAGACACACACCGTACAAGGAGGGGGGGGTCATCCACACTGCACTCTGGTTTATAGTGGTGGGTGGTTTTGGATGGAGGTGGGGAAGACATGTAATTGGGGGAAACCTAAAGACTCCAAAAGTCCTTCAGGACATAATTTAAATATTATTGGTTTGAATTATTCTAGAGGACACTTCTCAGCCCATATGTATGTCCATCTCAAACAAGAGACACTTCTTGAATCAAATTTGTAGACAATTTCCTGAGAAGGATGAACAATTTCTTTGAGCTTCAACTTTTTCAGTGCTATACTGAAACCTGCTATACAAGATCAAGGCTTCAAACACATACAATCCTGTCAATATTGCTTCTGATCACTGACCCAGAGTCTAAATCTTCCACCATTCCACCACTTGTCCACAGTGGACAAGGCACTTTGTAGTAATTCAGTTTCATTCCTTTAACATTTATGGTGAGGCAAAGCACTAAAGTATGAATCCCACTTCTAAAACTCACAGGCAGTAGATTACCCACCCTTATGGTATCCCAGCACTTAATTGTCCAACCTCTTCTTCCAAGCTTCAGTTACAGGTATTCTAAAACTTCTATAAATAAACAACCAGTGATACCTAAACTGTAGTTGATCATACCTGTGGAGGAGGAATCAGAAGACCCATCATCAATATCCTTTCAGCCCCAGCTTCTATAATAGCCCTACTGTTTATCTATGAAACCTCATAGTTTTGCTGTCTGACTCATGATTCTAAGCATCCAGTGAGGGCACCACAGACAACCATTCGATAAACAAGCAGTCAGAGAAAAATGAAAAGAAAAACACTTAAAATAATTGAAAGGGGACACAGAATGAGCAACTTTAAACTCCAATCCTATGAAGCACAAGTATTTCAGCAGCCCTAGAAACAGAAAAGCATTGTGGTTTAAAAATAGGGTGTGATACCAGATAACAGCGGTGATTCACCTGGAAGACAAGGAGAGTACAAAAGCAAGAGACAAGCCAAAACCTGCACTGTAATGACAACACACGGAGTCATAGCCTTAAACAGCTCCTTTGGTGCTGGAATGAGAGGTTAAGAACAGGGCAACCTGGCTTTCATGAGAACAGATCATAGAGAAAACTATATCCATCACAGAAGCAAAAGCCACCACAAACACAAATGGCTATTACCAGCTTATCTACGGACAGTGATGCACACTGAAGCAAGGCACAACCAAATGCATTAAGACACTTTTTAAATCAGCACAGCTTTTGTAATAGGAACCAAGACATTTATTCACAACCGAGAGTCTGACCGTGAAGACTGCGGGTGCACAGAGGGAACAATATTGGGAGCAAAGGAATTTCCTGCTGCAGTAGAACATGCCTATGTGTCTCAACTTGACCCTTACCCACATGCTTTTATGTGCAGAATGAACAGTAACTCCTTACCTAATTGCTAAGGTCTATTTGTATACTGCCCCTTTTGTATGAACGACGTAACATTTGGCCCCGTTCTGCTGGTGTTTGTGGGCTCAAGAGACGGATACATACATAACCTCTACCTCAAACCCACAGATATCCATGATAAACGTGTACAATTATGAGATGGATTGCACTTTTTCGTAGCTGCTTCCTGCCCTTTAACCCCCCTCATATTTCTTCTTGTAGTCTAAACCTCTGAGTAGCTGTTACTTTGAACCCGGTTTCTTAAAGAAAGCCTATTAATGCAGACAGTGTTCTCCAACAAACTCAAGAGGCTCTGAAATTCAAAGAGCTTGTGGGCGGGGGATGTGGAGGAGGGTGGGAAGAGAGGCTACTGCCCCTACCGAGAAAGGCATTCATGCTCACACCTTGTTAGACACCAGAAACTGCTAACATGGGTAGCTGGTTTTGCTCTGGTTAGGCTTCCCAAAGAACTACTTATTAACAGAAACCCCTCTATAAACTCACCAAACACCAGCTTCATCTTTAGAGAAAAGATTTTCCTGCAACATTATCCTGATGATTATATTGAGTCTTTAATCACACCTCCAACCCTGAGCAGCTCTCTGCA
Source organism: Rhynochetos jubatus (assembly GCA_027574665.1). Taxonomy (NCBI): domain Eukaryota; kingdom Metazoa; phylum Chordata; class Aves; order Eurypygiformes; family Rhynochetidae; genus Rhynochetos; species Rhynochetos jubatus. Next base: position 75,688,029 of record CM050651.1, read on the forward strand.
GCCAGAAGCAGAGCAAGAGATGTTCAGAACAGGCAGCACACTGAAGGCCTCGTGGTACTCGGCTGCAAGAGCTGGAAAAGGTGACCTTTACAGTCTGGTACCTAAGCAGCACACCGTGCTGCAGCTCTTCCAATTCCCCTTTGAAAGTCTGTACTATCAAACCAGAAAACCCTCTGTGTTTCTCTCTCAGATAGGACAGAAAACTTGCCATGTGTTCTCTCCATTGTTCTTGGAAGCTATGTATCCATCACGTACAGCTTTAAACGAGGCTGCTGCCGGTGGGTGTGAACACTTGCTGCACGCCGTGCGCTGGACACTATTTTTGTGACCAAAAAAATTCCTTGGTTCTGATCAGGGTGCTATCCATCTATTTCAGGGTAAGTTAAAGGTAGGGCTATCTAGCTAATGATAGGGTCTATCACAGTACCACGTAGACACCTAGTCTTGTCAAGCCTGTTCTTCAAAGTCGTGTCTCATTGGGCTAGACAGTTTGTACCACATCATAATTGTTCACGCGCTTCCAGTGAGGTGACAGCTAAGAGGAGAGCTGTACTTTTCAGCAACTATAAATCACAGCGGAGGGGAGTGAGTAGAGAATACCAAATACATTCCTCAGCCCTTCAGTGCAGCATAGCATATAAGCTGAGCTCCTAGTACGGGGCTCACTGGCAATAAAGAGCTAACCGTAACACGACTCAGCGAGGAGCATAAGGCCTTGCCTAACTTCACGTATCTGGTTAGGACCTCGTGGCTTCTGTGAGGCTCAGGCAGGAGCTCTCTTAGCTCAGTAAATGCCCAGCTGAACTCTAAGCAAATGCAGATGTCAAAAACAGATCTGAGAAATAGATCCACGGGTTGACCTTAATTTCCATCTCTCACTCTCTCGTTTCCCAAGAAAACAGACACAGAACAAGCAACAAAGATTTACCACTTAAAGATCACCCAGAACAAACCCTGCCATCTTTAGACAAGCTCTAGCCAGGCCAAGCAGCACTTTCATCCCAGTGACCTAGAGTGGACCCTGTATTTCCTTTCTTCTACCATACCCACTGTACACCACTTCCCTGCAGCAAAGAAAAAATAATTCACATTGGTTTGGGATCAAAATCCACACCAAACACAAGATGCTGCCACCTCCTGATTCAGTAAGGGACTGACCTAGAAAACCCACAAAGCTGGACTGGGCGCATCTAAACACTACTTGCTGCTGCCAAACGGGACAGTCGCCTTTTCTCCGTGTGCATCCCAACTCTTGAAAAGCCATTATGAAATGGCTTATGATTATGAAATGCAGATTCTTTAAGTCTCTCTGTGAAACCAGAATCAATGGGACCACCCGAGAAACTCAGCTTTGTCCCAACTGGATTGTCACTGAAGTGATTATTCATCCTTCCAGGGTCAGTCTGTCCCAAAACAAGCACTTCCAAAAGCATTTATCAAGCATTTATTAAAAAAAAAAAAAAAAATCTTACTCTGCTTGAAATCCAGTGCAAACAAGTAGGTATCACCCTTAACACTATCAGCATGAGAATCTCATTACCTAAGGGGAGAAAGGGGGAGGAGGAAGAAACTCGAGGGAAAGAAAGCCAACAAACACGAAAAGGAACAGCGATGGGAAACAGCAGCCAAACCCCTATCACATGTGAAAACAGAGGAAAAACTTGTTGGTTTCCAAGAACATTGTTTCCCTTTTTCCACACCCACCCACCCCCCACCTCCTTCATTTTATTAACTTACTGATTAAAAATGTATTTTTGGAGCAATACCTATAGGGAGTTTCCTGTTTACACCGCAGCAACTCTGCGAGCCAATAAAGCTCAGTGGCCTGAAGTAGCTGGGCTTGGCACACACTCGTCCAGAACAGTCGTTACCGTGTAAACAGGAAGCACGCTGATGCCAGTGCACTGAGGCGCAGGAACAAAAGGCATGCGTAAAGTTGCACTTCTGCACTGACACCTCCTGCAGCTTACTGCAACTGCAAAGCAGAAATTAAATCAAATACAATTAATACTTTATGGCTATCTTTGCCAACAAGTGTTTGCCAGCACTCCCTGCAACGTTCTTTAAATATCAATTGTTCTTTAAACTGTAAACATCTTCTGTGGGCTGACATAGCCAAAATATTTCCAGGCATCACATGGTGGCTTTAGAAAGGCTTTTAAACAGATTAGAGCAAGGTGGAGGAAGTTTTTAGAACCTACACCTTACCAAAGCAGGGTTCTGAGGAGATGACAAGGGTTATACGTGTACATTCAGAAAGGTATCAGACTTCATGGAAATCATACCCACAGCAACACCAGCCAAACACATGGGTGTATCGGTAGAGACTTACACAGCAGGATGCAGCAACCCGAATGGCTCCTCGCTGACATGCATTCTAAAATCTGCCTTTGGAGAAGAGCAAGCATTAACAAGGCTTATTCTCCTGTGTGGAAGACAAATAATCAGTGGGTTTGGCATTTTAATCTAACTTAGATAAGCTAGCCTACTTTACAAAAGTGATCATAGAATCACAGAAGGGTTTGGGTTGGAAGGGACCTTAAAGATCATCCAGTTCCAACCCCCTGCCATGGGCAGGGACACCCTCCACTAGACCAGGTTGCTCCAAGCCTCATCCAGCCTGGCCTTGGACACTTCCAGGGATGGGGCACCTACAGCTTCTCTGGGCAACCTGTCCCAGGGCCTCCCCACCCTCTCCGGGAATAACTTAATCCCTACCTCATCTTAGTTCTCCACAGTTCCAAATTATACAGGCTACAACAGGCCTACAAAGAAATAATTTTCAAAAATAGACCTCTTGAGCCATCAGCAACCATCCCCACTCAGTCCCTTGAAAGGCAGCAGAAGGCCTGGACACAAAAGCAGGCCCCAAACTCATCTATTCTCCATTACACTAGTCATTCTTCTTCAATAGTGGCTCATCTCTAATACACAGTCTTCAGAGAACGCCCATCAGCTGTCACTTACACAAAAACATGGACAAATGGGCCAACAGTAAGGTGTTCTAAAGACCATTTTAAAAGGACAACTTCCAAGCAGCTGTTGTAAGGTGGTGCTGAAAGGAATTCTGCAGACTCCAAGGGAATTCTTCAATGTTCCTTTTAAAAGAGATTTGGGCAAAGCAAATGTCCTTCCCTTAAAGTGTATCTACCAAATCTCTGGCACAGCAGGAACTAAAAAAGAAACCCACTACTAAGCTCAGCACCCTTTTCCCCCATCCTTTCCACTGGTATGTGCTATACTGTGATCTATGTGGGAAGCCACAGCTGCTCTCTACCCTTGAGGAATTCTTGAACAAGAGCCCAACAATAACAGAAGAACAATTGTGTTTGGAAGGGACCTCTGTAGATTGTTTAGTCTATCTAGAGTCACTACACCCCTGAGAAAAGCATCAGCAGCTATCCTCACACTTGCAGACTTCCTTCCCCACCCCCAAAACATACTACAGTAAAAGTGCTAAACTCACGCTACCGATATTTGAACTTTGTGCCACATGAAAAGCATGAAACCCACCAAAAGGGCCATGCTTAAACCACAGCCTGCTCCAACGTTGTCTTCGTTGCACCTGCAGATGCAAAGAGAAGCACCGAAGCTCCAAGTGCCCTTCCATTTATCTCATGTTAACGCCACCATCTAGTGGAATACACGCACATAGACGGGGTTTTTGGATGGGTAACAAAACACCCAGTAACGTAACACCACAGGGTAACTTCTAGTAAAATTAGAGAATGCAAGTATTGCGTTATAAACGATGCATGCCAAATAAACTACATGCGTGCACGCTGATCACTGAACGGTCACTCCACAAGCAGTTGGTGTGATAGGAACAGAGACACTCAAGAACTACCTGTGTCTGGCTACAGCCTCAAGAGGTCAAGCATCAGTAAGACTACTACTGTCAGGTCCTATGTATTTAACAAAACAAAACTCTAAAGAACGGCTAAAGACTCATGGGATGAGCAAACATTGAATCAGTTGTAGCACTACAGAAATAATAATCTCTAATCAGATCAAGAAGGCAACACAAAGTTGAAGAACGGGTATCTTCATCTCTTTCCTTAAGCTTCAAAATCATTTTCACCTCTTCACATAATCCCAGCTTCTATCATCTCTCTGCAGAAATATCTCAGTCCTTTAGGTGATGCTTTTATCCCCTTTTCAGGCTTTGCTGTCGCAGTTTGGAAGCAAGTTGGACAATACCAAACAGCCTCTTGCACTCCAGCCTTCACACTGCAACGGAAAGGTGCTTCCTCAAGCCAACCAACAGCTTCTGGGCTGAAAGAGATTTTTACCAGCCTGTCTACTCTGCAAACACGCTGCATATCACAGAATGGTTTGGGTTGAAAGGGACCTTAAAGATCATCCAGTTCCAGCCCCCCTGCCATGGGCAGGGACACCCTCCACTAGCCCAGGTTGCTCCAAGCTTCATCCAGCCTGGCCTTGGACACTTCCAGGGATGGGGCATCCACAGCTTCTCTGGGCAACTGTCCCAGTGCCTCCCCACCCTCTCCAGGAAGAATTTCTTCCTGATATCCAATCTCAATCTCCCCTCTTTCAATTTAAACCCATTACCCCTTGTCCTGTCACTACAGGCCCTTGTAAAAAGCCCCCCCCCCAGCTTCCTTGTAGCCCCTTCAGGCACTGGAAGGCTGCAGTGAGGTCTCCCTAGAGCCTTCTCTTCTCCAGGCTTCACTTCATGCATGAAGCATCTTGCAAGGAGGAATTCCAGGCATGGAGTTGACTGGCTGCACCCATCAGGCTAGTGTAGCTAATACATGCAGCATTAAAACAAGCATTATCATTTAGCCTACAGGACTAATCACCTTGCTCTGCATCTACTCCAGTTAAAAAAGAAGAAAAAAAAAAAAAAAGGCAGGTAGAGCTTTTTTTACCAGAAGCATGCCAGCTAATAGGATTTAAAATACCACAGTGGATAAAACAAGCTCTTACTTGATAATTGTAAGTTACTGCTGCCCTATTAAACCACTGAAGGGCCCTCAAGTGGCCAGGCCTCTTCACAAACTGCCTGGAAGGGATCTAAAACGAGGTGGTAAGCTTTCACCTAGGTTATGATGGGAAAGAAAGCACACCCTAATCCCAAATTTCTTTAAGAAATAACTTGGATTGATAAAGCACACTTTGGTATTTGAACAGATGCGCTACAAAACAAGCATAACATCACCAGGAGCAAGAAAACCTGATGCTGCTTGAGAAAAAAAACATAATGGCTGATGGAAACCCAGGGAACAGCAATAACTAACACCAGAGAAGGCCACGGTTACTCTGCCACACTCTATGCCCACAGCAAGAGCCCCCACACAGCTGCCACAACTGTGTGGAAACAATGAGAAATATGGGCTTCCCCTCAGCTTCCCTCGCTTTGAGGGCGGAAACCTCCTTCCCTCCCCCCAGTTCGTCTCCCAGAAGCCAAGGGCCACGCTCTACCACGGGCCCGCCACACGGTAACGTCGAACACCCACCTCCTCCCTCGCACACAAACCCGGCGGGCTCCGCAGCACGCATGCGCCCAAGGGCGCCGCGCCAGACGGCTTTCCGCGCGCGGCCCCGCCCCGCCCCACTTTCACCGCGCACGCGCCGCCCGTCCCGTCCCCGCCCCTCCGCCCGCGGCGCCCTGTGGCGCGCGGAGCGTAAACAAAGCGGTGCACTGTGGGAAGGGGGAACTGTTGGGCGCAGGAAGCGGGAGCCTCCATCTTAGGCGCCGGACGCGTCGCGGCGGCGGCGGGATGGCGGCTGATAGCCGGGAGGAAAAAGGTACCTGGTGGCAGGGGTGGGGCGATGGATAGGCTCTGGGGAGGGGGGATGGCTCGGATGAGGGGAGGGGGGCGCTCTCCCGCCTGAGCCATCCCGCTCTGCTCGGGGCCTGCTTGGTGGCTGGGGCTGGGCCTGCATTCTGCGAGGCGTCCGTGAGGAGAGCGCAGGGGCGGCGGGGCCGGGAGACCCTCTGCGAGACGGATTTTCGTTCTCTTTACACGTAGCGTGTGGGGAGGCGGTCCCGGTGGTGGGCTGAGGCGCTGGAGGCCACCGTGCTGTAGTGCGGCGCCCCGGCGGCGCTGGACTCGGGGCAAGGTGACTTGAGCAGCGGCAGGAGGAGGCACTCGGCGGGCCGCAAGTCTGACGCTGTCGGCAGCGAGTTGCTGCCTGTTATCATCTCGCAGAAAGTCGCCGCTTTTATTTCCGCTTGGATCCCGAGCCGTATTCTTTGCAGGATCTTCCGCCGGGGGACATAGTTCGGCAGGCAGAAGCTGACGTTAGAATTAGTATTTTGGTGATTTTTTTTTTTTTCTCGCGATTTTGTAGTCGGTTATGCTTTCTGGGTACTGTGGGTAAATAAGTTTGAAGTAAAGGAATCAGGGTTGGATCTAGACGCTCTTTAAGGTTCCTCCCAAACCGTTCTGGGATTCTGTGAACGTTGCCAGGGTAATGTATATTCACAACTTTTATAACTGCCCTTCACCGTTTGCGGAAGCTGGAGTGATCCGCATGTTTTCTGGGAAGTTATAAGAGTCAGTCCTCACAAAACAGCCCATTTAAGAAGTGAAACCAACGTTTAGATTTAGGATATTTACCTTTCCTATGAAGACACGATGAGAGAATTAGGCTTGTTCAGCCTGGAGAAGAGAAGGCTGCAGGGAAACCTTATAGCACCTTCCAGTGCCTGAAGGGGGCTACAAGGAAGCTGGGGGGGGGCACTTTTTCCAAGGGCCTGTAGTGACAGAACAAGAGGTAACGGGTTTAAATTGAAAGTGGGGAGATTTAGATTAGATATCAGGAAGAAATTCTTCCCGGAGAGGGTGGGGAGCACTGGGACAGGGTGCCCAGAGAAGCTGTGGGTGCCTCATCCCTGGAAGTGTCCAAAGCCAGGCTGGATGAGGCTTGGAGCAACCTGGTCTAGTGGAGGGTGTCCCTGCCCATGGCAGGGGGGTTGGAACTGGATGGTCTTTAAGGTCCCTTCCAACTCTAACCACTCTGGGATTCTGTGGACGTTATTTGGTTGTCAGTGCAGATAATAGCAGTGCTTGTAAAAAAGGTGAAGGTTCACTGGTGGGGTGGTTTGCTTTACGTTGTTTTGGATTTCTATGGAATACATTTCACATAAAATGTTTTTGTAGGGTAGATGTCCATAAAATATTTTGTCGGAGGGGCTGTCTCTCATATTTATTCTAAAATCGGATCAGGTAAAAAGTTCCCACTAGATTTTGTTAGAACTGACGAGTAACATTATTTCTGGTGCTTAATTTATTATTATTGTAAGAGTGGTGAGATAGGATGTGATCAGGTTGGGTTGAAACAGATGTGAGCTGCCGCCTTGGGTGTGCAGTGGATTGAAATGCTTACTGTCATCTATAAATTTCTGCTCATATAATCACTTATCCAGATAGGCTTAAATTTTTTTGTTCTTTGGGGGGTTTTCTGTTCTTTTTTGTTACTGATAGTGGTCAAGTCATGAGCAGCAGACAAGAAATGTTTGTGTGTTATGTGTTTTTACTTGCTTTTAACTTTCTGCCCTGTGAAAGGGATGATTTTGACCGAATAGCAGGCGATAATGTACATTTGTGTGTAACTGAATTTATTTCTTCTGTAAATGTGATATTTTCTATGCTCCTTTTGGAAGAGAAATGCTGTTTCACCGCTTTAAAAAGTGGAAATGAATCTCACATACTCTTTTAGTTTGAAATCGCCTGGTCTTATCTCCTCTGTTTGCCAAACCTGCTTTTTGCTTGGACCCTTCCTTGAATAGATCTAACGCTCATGGCCAGCAGAGGAAAAATGGCCTCCCCAGGTTACTTTCCTGCTGTTTCAGGTGAGTTAAATTTGTTCATGGAAGGATCCAACACACCCCAGAGTCACCAAAAGATGAGTTGCAGGAGAGCCCAGTTGGGAGTGTCTGTAATGAAAAGGACTCATTTGGATCTTCCCCATTCAGCAGTGATGAACTGTAAGAAACCTGTCCTCTACTCTTTTTCTGTTTCTTTTATGGGTTTTTTTATGCTTTTCCTGATGCTTATCTTGATCTGTCTGAGATAATTGAGCTCATCGGGTTGAACACTCGGAGTGAGAGTTGGGGGAGTGGAATCCTCTTGAGGAATATGGTTGAGCAGTATACCTGGCACAAGTGAGAGGTGGGAATTGGGTGTTCAGGTTGCCCTTTTTTCATCTCCAGGCTGCTAAATAAATCTGGAAATTCATTTTTAAATGAATCTGATAGATGCATCTACAGGAAGGGGTGGGAGGAAACTCATCCTGCTCCTGTCTTTTGTGGTCTTATTTAAGGCTCCAGCTATATATCAGGCCTGTCTAACCCAGAAGGGTTTTATCAGAGAGCGTGTGTCAGACTGGCTTATTCCATTAAATTTTCCTTCTCATTTATTTCTGAACCAGCTGATACTTGAGTCTTCCAGCACCTCTGAATGCTTCTGCAGTACCTAGGTTAAATGTAGTTCACTCGAGCGTGCTGTTGCCTCGCCAAAAGGAAAGCAAAGCTAACGTTCAACATGTGTGATCTGAGATGAGTGTTTAATATGTTTAATGTTCTCATCCTGGTGCATCTCTTTTTCATTAGTCTCTAGTAATCTTGTCCTCTGAACTTGACTAGCCTTCCGTGGGGAAGCAGAATGCAAGCCAGGAAGTTGAAGCCTGTGTTTAACAGTTGCACGGCCATGAATCTGAATCTTCTGTATCTCACCAGGAACATGTGGATATATAGGTGCCTACAGACATAAAGATCTGTTCCCAAGAGAATTATGATGCGGCTTCATGTTATATTTGAATGCCCTCTAACTGTAAACTTCCAGGGAAGGGCTTGATACACATACGCCTCTCTGCACTGCTTCCTTTGCATCAGCTACAGCAATTGTGCAGTTCAGGGACCACTTTCTGCATTCCCCTGCCACAGAAAACATAGAAATGTCAGCAGGAAAGCGAGCACACGTGCTGACTTCAGGTTCAGTAGCATGTAGTAGAGAGACAGTGCTAATGCTGACTTGTTTTCTGGTGCGGATTGTGTCTCTTTTTAGTATCAAGCTGTAAAACTTCTCTTGTGGTGCAGCTCAAGATTTTGAGGTGGACGAGTTGTCAAACTCTGGAGGACTTGGCGTTTGCTGCCTTACCCCGATTTTGTCCGCTACAGGAGCCCCTGTCAACTGTCTGAACGCTTGGAGTTTGCTCTGCTTTCCTTTTCATGAGCGCAGAAAACTGAATCAGTCATAGTTCTATAAAGTGGAAAGACCTAAGGATTCTAGGAGAAGAAATATGAGATTCCAGAATTAATACCTTTTCTGTTACTTTTCCCTTTGCATACTTAGGCTTAGTTTGCTGTTGTTTTTAAAGCGATTGAAATATAGATCCGCTGCCTTAAAGCTGCGGAATCCTTCTGCAAGAATCACTGAATTTCCTCTTTGGGTTCAGGCAAAGTGAAACAGAATTGGACTTAGTGACAAATTTTAAAGGTTGTGTGGTCGTTTACTGCTTCTAGTATGACTTTTCGTAAACTTTTGCCCTTCTAATCAAGCTGAATTAGTCGTAGCTTTATTTTTTTCCAGAGCAGCTCGGAGTTAATTATGCAGCAAATAAGTACTGCTTTCCCCTCTTCAGTGGGGTGACCCAGCTTACATTCTTGTTGTTAACTTTGCTCTGTTGAGGCTCTTTTCCTACACGTAGGTGAACCCCAAAATTCACCCTACTAACAGAGCCATGACAACAAACATAGCGGGGCAGGAGGGGAGATAATTTAAGGAGTGGGTTGCTCAGGATTTTGAGGAGTGCTTACGGCACTCGGACTATCTCCCGGTCTCCTTTTTCTTAAATTTTGTACAGGCTTTTTCGTTAAGCTGCCATTTGTAGGTCAGCTTGTGCGCGCATGAGGAGCCAACTTGGACTGTATTCAGAGGCCTAAATGCATCCTGTGATGTATTTTAATTCTCTTATTGGCTTTGCTTGATCCTTCCAACTGAAACTGGGGAAAAATCAAGGCGACGTTAATTTTGCCTTGTGGCAGATCTGTAACCTTAAAGTCAGTGTTTGGGTTTGTAAATGCTAGTTCTGCTGTGGTTTACATCTCTGGGCTATTAATAGTTCTTTATAACGTTTTGCTCGTGTGTTTTCAGATGGTGAACTGAACGTGCTGGATGACATTTTGACTGATGCTCCTGACCAAGACGATGAGTTGTATAACCCTGACAGCGAACAAGATAAAAGTGAGAAAAAGGGTAGGTGACTTCGGTAGTAGATGTCCCACGGGAACACAAATGGTAAAAACCATCTTTCTTACCAGGGTTAAAGTCTTTGAAGTAGCATGTCTTATAACCTGATGCAAAGAGTGAAAGAGTTCCAGAAGTCTTAGGGTATCTGTTTTTCCACCTGATCTTCCTGTTAACTGGGTTTCCTTTTGTCTCAAAAGCAGTTGCTGAGTCTGGCTTGTTGGAGTTAATTTGCTGTTAGAAAATGACTGTCCTTTTTGGTTCGACGAGGTGGAATGGAGCAAGGGGGTCCCAAAGTCTGGTTCCAGCTCAGGTCTTAATTTGGCTTTAGGCCAATCCCATAAGCATTTAATTAAGCATTGTCATATGTGAAATTTAGAGAACACCCACCAAAGCCTGAAGGGTTGCTTTTTTAAAGTAAAATACAAGTTCTAGAATGTGAGCTGTTCCTAACAAGCAGTTCTGAGTGTTGTTGCAAAGCCTGCTGTTGGAAGATGCTGCCTGTGACTGCAAGAGGGGAATTACCCAAAGTAGAGAAAGTAGGTGCCTCTGCACAGTTTTCGATATCCAAAATCCCATTAAACTTGCTATCCCTTTCTGTTTAAGGATCAAAAAGAAACACTGACAGGATGGAAAACGCTGAAAGCAAGAGACAAAAACCTTCCGTGCATTCATCGAGGCAGATGATGCCAAAGCCTCCTAGTTCATCAGTTAGCAGTAACAAGAGAACAGTGAGTACCAAGGGAAAACCAGTATCCGAATACAAGAATGAGGAGTATCAGAGGTCTGACAGAAACAAGCGCCCAGATGGTGATCGGAAGATGCGCATGTCGAGCAGTTCCACCAGGGAACCTTACAAAGGACAACCAGAAAAAACTTGCCTGAGGAAGAGGGATATTGACAGAAGGGCAAAGTCGTCTACCCCAGATGGTTCAGAGGTATTAAGTAGTCTTGCTGCCTTATAAATAAAGCAGCATGAGACTTTTATAAGGCACATTCTCTTAGGACTGTGTGTGCATCCTGACTATGTTATATGACTGCTGATTCACTTTTTCTTTAAACATCAGAGAATCAGGCATGATGTGGATAGAAGACCGAGCAGATCCAGCCATTCTTCTAAAGAAGAGGTGAATTCTGAGGAATATTGTTCAGATCACGAGACTGGCAGTAGTGGTTCCTCTGAACAAGGCAATACAGAGAACGAGGAGGAAGGAATGGAAGAAGAGGAAGACGATGAAGGAGAGGAAGACGAAGAGGTGGAAGAAGATGGGGAGGAGGATGAGGAAGAGTATGAACAGGATGAGAGGGATCAGAAGGAAGGAAATGACTATGACACACGGAGTGAAGCCAGTGATTCTGATTCTGAATCTGCCTCTTTCACAGATGGGTCGGTCAGATCTGGGTCTGGTTCAGAGGCGTCAGGTAGGTGACATCTGCCATGCTAATGCTGAAATACCTTGATGATGGAAGTTTGGCAGCTTTTAAAAATAACCCCTTCCTGACTGTGTCAAAAGTACGCCCTAGTAGCACAAGCCTGAAAGATGTTAATGATGAAATACCATAGACAGGGAAAAAAACATCCTGGAAAGTGCTGTTCCCTTACGCCAAAACTTGGGAATATCATGCTGAGGATTCGTAGTGGTTTTGATTGCTTTGGCCTTGCTGTTCAATGCTTTGAAACGTCAGAGTTGGTATTTTCTTAGGGATATGGTGGCTTAGTTTCCCCTACAATTCATTTCAAGTTGCCATTGAGCTGTTCTGCATTCATCTGGATGAGTGACCAGGTAGTCCAGTGTAGTAAAAGCACCATCTCCCCAGGGAAGGTTGGTTGAATCTTAAATAGTGGCTGCCTTCAGCGTCGGAAATCTTAACCTAAGTTGAAATGATGAGGTATTAGGACAAACTTAAAAAGAGAAGAATGCTTTAAGCAGAAACTAGAAACAGATGCTTTCGCAGTTGAATATTATAACTGGTCCTGACTTGGATGTGAAGTGTTAACAATGAAAATACTTTTTGTTTTGGCTGGGTTTTGGTTGTTTTTTAAGAGAGGGGCTTGCAATCCTGTTACGATTCCTCTTGTGTATCTTCCTTGTCTGAAGTCTCCATAGGGGGTCAACCTGCTTAACATAATGCCTTTGTCGGCTCAGCTCTGCTGTTGGGCATTAGAGAACAGCAAGGTGTAACCTAAGGACAAGTGAAGCTGTCATAACTGTTCTCAAAAGCTCCCTGTTATAACCTAACACTTCTAAGAGTGGAAATAACTGCCTGTGTACCAGTGTTTTGTTTTCATACCTCCTGCTGTTTTGTTGAGCTCGGAACAAATGAGCCTGTATCACGATCGCAACACGGTTTGTGCTCTGTGTTGCAAATTTGGCTGAAGGCTGGAGAGAAAACCTAAACCACCCTTGCTAAAACACCTAGGAGAGAAATTCTGTCTCTAAACTTTGCACAAAAATACTAAATTTGTGGCATTTGTCTTCCTTTTGTGAATGAAAAACTTGAGTAATGAGCATTTGCTTCTTTTTTGTGTGTGATAGTTTTGGGGTAGCAGCCACAATTTTCATGTGCAAATGCTAACTTCACTCTCACAGATGTTATTTTCCTGTCTCAGTACTTTTAATCTCAATCTTGTCTGCCACTTGATGTTTAAAATACTGCTTTTATTCATTACGGGTTTTTTTTTAGATGAGAAAAAGAAGGAGAGGAAGAGAGCTAGAGGTATCTCACCCATTGTTTTTGACAGAAGTGGAAGTTCTGCATCCGAATCATATGCAGGTATTCTTTCTTTTATTGCTTGTCATCCTGACTTGCATCAAATCTTAATGTGTAATCTAAAATAAATGTAACTGGCTGTAGAGATTGATGGGGTATGTAGCTTTGTATAATTTGGTATTGACTTCTGGCATGTTGTGTGTGGATACCTTTGGGGGGAAGTAGGCTTTCTTGTTACTTTAATGCTATTCTGTTGCTTAAGTGGAATTTTCACCTTTTTTTTAAACTTGGAAGATGATGATTCAGTGACTAGTTTTCTGAGTAGGAAATTGTTCAAATCCTATTTAAAAAAAAAAAAACCCAAAAACCAAACAAACCAAACAACTCAAAACCAAAACAAACCAAAACCAAAACAAAACACTGGTGCACATTGAATAGTATTTTTTGTGTGTGTGTGTGCGCGCCAGAAAGCATAATTTGTCATGAATGAAAATTGTATGTGACAAGGCTGTAGAAATTGTATATTATCTCTATTAAGGCTCAATCTGAACAAATGTACTTTGGCTAAACACAGGTTCAGAAAAGAAGCATGAGAAATTATCATCTTCCGTTCGTGCTGTCCAAAAAGGTATCATTTAAATTTGAATTTTTAATGCATGCCCCATAGCAAGCCATTGTCTCTATTCATTAAACTACCTGTGAGTAGTAATGTTCCGATATAAATCAGTTCTGAGCATAGCGAGTGAATCTTGAGCGACTTTTGCATGTGTTGAGAGCAATATGCAAAAAATTCAGTCACTTTGCTCCATGCAGAGGTGGCCAAACATAAAAATAAAGTGCTTACATCTGAGAAGAGGAACATTTTGGCGTTCTCTATTGGACAACTGGTGCTGGTACAAACGTAAACCAGTATTTATCAAAAGATTCTTCATCAAGGACATAAGTCCTGTATATCGGAACATCACTGAATCATGCTGGTTTTATTTTATTTTTTCTTTACCTGAATACCTAAGCTTTATTTCTGATTTAGTTTCCCCTGGCATTTTGTGCTCTACAGCTTAGACTGCAAGTTTCAAGTTGGGTGGTTGACTGTGATAATCAATAGGTAGGATTTGGGTGGGATACACAGTGTATTTTGAAGGAAGCAACCAACTATCTACACTCACAGCAACATTTTTGACAACAGTAAATATTTACAGTTTGGCTTATTTGACACCTTGTTTTTTTCAGACCAAACAAGTAAACTTAAATACATTCTCCAAGATGCAAGATTCTTTCTCATCAAGAGTAATAACCATGAAAATGTATCGCTTGCTAAAGCTAAGGTATGTTGAATTGTTTTCATACTGATCACTTTGGTTTCAGACACACCCACCTTACTACAGAAAAGCATATGGATAGATGCATTCTTTTTTCCCTCACTCAGATGTTGGTAGAAGCAAGGATGAAAGCTACTGCTCATTGGTTCTTCAAGGGTAGCTGTTCTGCTTCCACTGTAACCTAGAAAAGTTTCTAGGCCATCAGTCATTTATCTTGCTAAGAGTAGAGTTAAAAAGGGGCCTCGAGGTCTGTTTGATAACGTGTCCTAAGCCAACCTCAACTGGGAATGCTGTGATGGCATTTTCTCCCTTTCACCAGCACCTGTGTTCATATCACTGTCCCATGAAGAGGTTCAGAAGGTTGTTTTGGCTTTCACCTAATGCTGTATAAGTAATTTTTTTCAGTTGATTCAGGGATCAGTGCTAGTGTAAGGGATTTCTTTGGGCAGGATTATAGTGCACTAGGTTTCAGCTGCTGAGGAATGGCACTAAGCCACTCTGGTGGTTTTGTATTTGCGTGTTATTTGGAACAGCTTGTAGAGAAAATAGCTGATGTGCCTTTACACAACACACACAGAGTAGGTGATTCTATTAATGAAGATTTTCTAAAATATAACAGCACTAAAACAATTAAATGAATCTTAAAACTCCTGAACAGGTTTGGTTTCCCTCTCTGCCCCCAGCGTTGGGTGTGATCTGTGCAGTGAACACCATTCTGACTGGTGTTTGATTTAGCTGTTTAGAGGAGTATATCCTTTCTGCGCCTCATCCCCACTTGGGACTGCAGTGGTATCCTTATTTTGTGGTATTGTGCTACACAATGTCTGGTGAAAGGGAAAAGGTAGGATTTAGTAGGTGGGGCTGTGGGAGCCTGAACAAACTGTCTTGAGATGTCTTGCCAGTTTAAAATCTTGGTCTGGTGCCTTTCATGTTTCTGGGCTTTTACTACAAGAGTTTTAAATTCTGCAGGCAGTCTGGAACAAATCTTCCATACTAAGAGGTACACAGACTCACACAGAGTGGTAGGGGTTGGAAGGGCCCTCTAGAGACCATCTAGTCCAACCCCCCCTGCCAGAGCAGGATCCCCTAGAGCGGATTACACAGGAACAAGTCCGGGTGGCTTTGGAAAGTCTCCAGGGAAGGAGACTCCCCCCTCTCTGGGCAGCCTGTCCCAGTGCCCTGTCACCCTCACAGGGCAGAAGGGTTTCCTCATGGTCAGGTTGAACCTTCTGTTTGCCAGTTGCCCCTCCTCTTGTCACTGGACACCCCTTAGCAGAGCTTGGCCCCACCCTCCTGATGCCCCCCCTTTAGGTATTGATCAGCATTGATAAGATCCCCCTCAGCCTCCTCTTCTCCCAGCTGAACAGCCCCAGCTCTCTCAGCCTTTCCTCACATGGAAGGTGCTCCAGGCCCTTCCCCATTTCCATGTCCCTGTGCTGGGCCCTTTCCAGTAGCTCCTTGTCCTTCTGGAGCTGAGTCTGCCCACCTTTCAGTACATGTGCTGCTGATTTGTCAGAATTTGTGTGTATTTATAATACGTGAAGTCTCAAAGTCACTTAAAACATACATTAAAAATAGTAAGGGCAAAGATTTTTATAATCTGCACATCGTTATAATTACAGCTGAAACCTTAGATGCTCTACATGCATCTGCAGTGTTAAAATAAAATAAAAAAAATTGAGAGGCCAATGTTTTAAAGTTTTATCATGGGGCAGGTTAAAAATGTTTTTTTGAAGGACCTGAATTTAGCAAAACCTTTCTCTCTCCATTATCTTCCATCCCAAAACACTCGTTTGGGCTTGTCCTCATCTGCACTTTGTACTTCTGCTAGCGAAATCACCTGAGATTAACTCGTATTTTGGGGGTGGGGGTTGTTTTGTTTCAGGGAGTATGGTCGACACTTCCAGTGAATGAGAAGAAGCTGAATGCTGCGTTTAGGTCAGCGAGGAGTGTTATTTTGATATTTTCTGTAAGAGAGAGTGGCAAATTCCAAGGTAAGGGCAAGTGAGCTGTTACCAAGGTAAGTGAAAGTGAGTTTTATGTGCAATAGCTTTTCTGTCTTATCTGTGTTACAATTCATGTGAAATCTTTTAGGATTTGCAAGACTGTCTTCAGAGTCCCATCATGGAGGATCACCTATACACTGGGTGCTGCCTGCAGGAATGAATGCAAAAATGTTGGGAGGTGTCTTTAAAATTGACTGGATTTGCAGGTAAATAGTTGTTTGTCTCTGTTGCTGGTTAGTAACAAGGCATTATAATACCATTACTGTCTTTCACTCACTCGACTGCTGACAGCATCCTTTTGAAAACTCCATTGAACCAGAGATCTGTCCTCCAGATCTCCCCAAATCCATGCCTCCTTGTTACTGAGCTTGGGACTCAGGTCTGTACCCGACATGCACTGTAGAATTTTTATTTACAGACCATTAATTGAGATTTTTTTTAACACTTGATTGTGCTGCTTGACTGATCTCTTGCCCTGAAACCAGAAAACTGTTTTCTGAAGCCTTTGAGTGAAAACAGCTGCTCACTTGCATAGACAGCTCTGGATAGAAGGGAAAAAAAAAATCCTGTAAGGACAGATCTGCCTGCATTTGACTGAACAGAGAACGTGCCGCCACTCTAAATAACGCATGAGATACTACAGATACCTTGCGTAATGTGTTGGTTGCGAACAGGATGTTCATTAGTGTAACTGAGTATGTCTGACAGAGAAGGTTTAAAACCTCCCTTAGGAAAAAGATTTTTATCAGTCCTGTGAGACGTTGTGTGGTTTTACAAGCACTTTGGGCTGTCAGAAAGACTAAATATAGGGAAGATGAGACTTTGACTTAGAGAAAAATCTAGGTTGGAAAGGTCCTCTGGAGTTACTGGCTCCACCTCCAGCTCAAAGCTGTTCTAGCTTCATAGTTAGCTCAGGTGCTCGGTGATTATTTCAGTAGGTACCATGAGCTGCTACCTCGCACAG
Organism: Rhynochetos jubatus; assembly: GCA_027574665.1. NCBI lineage: Eukaryota > Metazoa > Chordata > Aves > Eurypygiformes > Rhynochetidae > Rhynochetos > Rhynochetos jubatus. The sequence continues at coordinate 75,705,247 of CM050651.1, forward strand.
AGACTGGTCAGTGTATTGAGATGATAATGGTGGGATAATAAGCAAGCACAGACTCGATGTTGTACAAAGACAAAAGAAATACTAAAACAGGCTGTCATAGGGGCTACACTAGTTAATATTGGAGTAAGTCAAATCTTCAGTTGCTAACACTTAACACGTACTAATACATCAATTCAGAGACCTAACACTGCCAAAGGTAACAGGTTTATTTTGTATGCAATGTCCTGCTGTTTGCATTTTTCATTTTTTTCAATAAAAAACTGAGGCAAAACTATAAACGATGCCACTTGCATATTTAGGCGTGAGTTGCCGTTCACTAAGTCTGCTCACCTGACCAATCCTTGGAACGAACATAAGCCAGTAAAGATTGGACGCGATGGACAGGTTCGTTAATATTTCTTTTCTCTATAACCCACATCTAGTGCTTGCTTTCAGCTTTTTATGTACAGAAGATTTGGAATCTTTTTAGATTGGTTTTTACTTGCAGTAGAGTGCTGTGACAAGCGCACTTGGCTTATTTCTAACGTTGTGGTGGAAGAAGGAAACAGAAAACACTGCTGTGCCAATTCTGTCGTCATCTTTGTCATAAACAACCTTCGATGCTTCAAAATATGTGATATTTTGCATTTGAAATGTAATGTGCCTTGCATTGTATGCTGTGCAAACCTATATAGCAGCAGTTTTTAAGAACAAGTTCTGGTGTTTCCAGCTGTGTTCTGCATTGCGTTTTTTTACATACTGTACTGCTCAGGGCATAGACTGCCTTTCTAAAGTATATGCTGAGTGAACTTGAAGAGTGCAGATGTGTTGCTGCTGTCATCGAGTAACCCGGCCTTGACTACAATAGCAGGTTCTGCTTTCTCAAGGCAAGATGGGAGTCACATCATCCCCAGGCCAGATGGAAAATGTAGACTCTGCGTTATTTTGCCCACACACACATTCACTTTGTTGGGTAGCAGAAGTAAAACAATATTTTCGGTCTTGGTTTTAATTTAGTGTGAACTTAAAAAAAAAAACAAAACAGCTTTGTTTCTGTTAAATGGTCAAGGAAATACCTTTTTAATGTTTTCTCCACTGTTGCCATCCAGACATGGGTTTCATATTTTTTCATAAAACTGCTGTACTGTTAGGTACCGGGCAAGCATTGTCTGATGCTTGCTCTCCCTGCTTTTGACTTCTTGAGGTGGTTGTTCATCCATTTACATTTTGTGTAACCCTGAATGGATCTCTCTTCTGAGGACGTCCTTTGGGAAGGCGTTCCGCAGGCCTGCTACTCACCAGGCTGAAGAAACGCTTTTTTGGATTTTGCACCTGGTTCCTGCTCTCTTCATTTGATGGCCCCAAGTTCTTGTGCCGGAAGAAGGAGTCAACAAGTTGATCTCTGTCCCTCTCTCCTCCAAACAATTTGTGATGTCTTGTTCCCCATACCCCACGTATTCCTCTTTTATTCTAGGCTGGAGAGACCTGACGTGCTCAGTCGTTGTGTGTAGGAATTGTTGAGCTCATTCAGTTATCCTTGGCGCCCTGCTTTGAAGCTCTCCCATTCCTACCCTTCTCTTATTTTTTTGAGGTGCAGGGGTCAGAGCTGCACCCGGTCTTTAAGGTGTGGGTGGAACATGGACTTCCTGTGTGGTATAATGACTTTCTCATTCTGTGTTCCTTTCCTAATAATCCTGAACACACGGCTTGTTTATTTGACCACTGTCAGGCATTGAGCTGGTATTTTCAAGGACCTGTCTATCATGCGCTGAAGAACTCACTTCTGAGTGGTAATAGTCAACTTCGTCAGGCCATGGCTTTATATGTGAAGCTGGGATGGATTTTTCCTACGTGTGTCACTTTTCTCTCTGTAATAGGTGATCATTTTCTTTGTGATGAAAAAAACATCCTCTGATTTTGTAGCAAAACAGTGATGTGGCCTGTATGTCTCATGGGAAGATATGGTTGCCCCAAGTGTTGGACTGTTCTAAGTAGTTGGAAAATTCTAAGTAGTGCCTAAAGAGTGAAAGGTAATGTAAGTGAATTTTGCTCTGTCTCTAGTGATACTGAAATCTCTTCCAAGTGTCTTGGGTTATTTTTAATGTATGTTGTCAATGTATTTGGGGAGAGTTTCAGGTTTTTTCAGTTTATAATCCACTACTGAACTTCTAACTAATTCTAGGAAATTGAGCCGGAATGTGGAACCCAACTTTGTCTTCTCTTCCCTCCTGATGAAAGTATTGACTTGTATCAAGTCATTCATAAAATGAGGCACAGGAGAAGAATGCACTCACAACCCCGATCAAGAGGACGTCCATCCCGTCGAGACCCCGTTCGGGACGTGGGAAGGTTAGAAACGTTCTTTGGACTGATAATAAGCACATGTATCAGAATAACGTGATGGAGGAATATGATTCGTCAAAGCTTTCCCTGCGATAAAGAAGAGAGAAAATCCTCAAATCAAGCTGCATGGACAAGTTTGTGGCTTCATTGAGGATTTCACATGGTTCCCCGGTCTGTCATTTTTCAAGAGGAAAATGGGGATCTTTGCTTTTGCAGAAAAAAAATGCTTTTTAAAGTGCTGTCTAGTTTAGACTAGATGTTTTATCTCGATAATGCAACGTGTAATGCTAGCTGTAGGTGAGCTTGGCTTGATGATGAGCAGGCTAGATGGAGAGAAGGAAATACTTATGTGCCAAAAATGTGTTAATATCTTGTAAAAGCCTTTTCTTTCAGGTGTGTCTCTGGATAAGCCTTATCAAATATGGGACTTTTATAAGGATCACTTAGAATTTTGCAGAAGATGCCGCCTCATTTTGAGGATAAAATATTTAAGTTATTTTGATATTCAAGAGGAGCATTATTGGGACTGTTTCAAATTGTGGCACCGTGATGTGTTAACCCCATTGCCAAATATTCTCTAACATGTAACCACTGAATTCACACATCTTGCTGAGCTTCTGAAAACAGTAGGTTCTTTCCAAAAGGGATCAAGTGGCCCTTGGAGACCCGGCAACAAACCAAAAAGAATGGCTGTTGCTGTGTCTGTATATACAACCTTCCCAGATGCTGGCAGTACCCGTGGACTTAAAGTATTTTTAGAGGATCGACATGGTTATTGATCACTGCTATATGAACTTAACATCATTTTCCAGGAAAAAAGGGGGTATAACTTGTTACAGGATTGGAGAAGTCTTTGCAAAGAACTGATATTAGCCCTTCTGCCAAACACCTTTTCCCCGAGTAGCCACTTTGCATACAGACTGATGTATGGTTTGGGGCTGAAACCTTTGGTAAAGTTTCCTCTTTGCGGAAACGTCCTGTGGTAGGTACAGATACCCAACAAGAGTCCCCATTTCCTTGAGCTTTAAAAAAAAAAAAAGGACACTAACGAGTAGGTAGGAGGAAACCTGGCAGCGCCCCCCTATTTTTGGCTTTAAAGGACTGAACACCAAGATGGCATTTGAAGTTAAGCTAAGAGGTTTCCAGTGCAATAAAGTATATACAAGTGAAGGTTTTGCAATGGACTGCAAACTATACATATAACACCACCACACCTTCTCAAGCCTGCCAGGGCCTCCATTTATGTGTGTGGCTTACAGCTTAAAGTCAGTAGTTGGACTACTATATGAACTGTTTCTATCATATTTTATACCGGTCGTAAATGCACTCTCAAAACTACAAGAAAGCGGTATGTTTATTCTTTACACCAGCTTTTATTTTCCTTGATTTGATTTTGCTGTAGATGCAACTGCTTTGGTTTTTTGGGCTTTTTGCTCTTAGTAAAGATTCTGCTTTCGTTTAAAAAAAACTTAGTAGCTGGGTATGGTGGGTTTTAAAGTCTGAAGGTGGGAAGGGGGAGGAAAAACTGCTCTTTATAAAACTAAAAGCTACGTGAGCTTGTTATTCATTAAGCAAGTTGCACAGTAATTAAGTAATTTAAGAAAGTGTTAATTTCTTGTCTTGTCATAAGGAATGATGTTGCTGGGGTGGGGGAAGGGAATGGGTTTGTAGCTGCTTTGTGTTTAGAAATGCTGTTATGTTAGCATCAGAGTCTCCCGTTAATGTTTATGTACCTTGGTGGAGCAAAATCAGCAGCCAGTTTTCAGTTCTGTGTTAAACATAACAGCTGGAATGTAACTGTTTATTTATAACCAAACTTCCTCCCTGAGAGCGAAGTTCTTAAACACATCATCTCTTCTGTAAAAGAGCTGTTTGTACAGAAAGGAGCCCCAGATATTTTAATGATTAGGAAGCTGAAGAGTTCTTAAACTTTCTGTTAAAGGCACTGATGCATTGCTGCTAAGTTGCTTAGGACAGAAATTGGCCTACCCAGTCAGAAAAGCTACAGTGAAAGAAGCAATTTGACAGAGTATGCACAGTTTTATTTATAAATATGTCATGGAAATAAGCCTTTTATAGAATTCTTATCCCATAGCTATCAAATGCAGCAATGGCCACGCCTTCTGAGTGTAATCATATATTTTGCCATCTATTTTTACTGTTTTTAGTTTTGTAAATTCTTTTGTTACCCACTAGGTTGTTCCAAAATGTCATGTGGAAAAGTGTAATGTTAAAGCTTAAGTCTTGAATTTGTTTTAGACAAATTTGTTACCCTTTGTTTGGTGCAAAGGTACAACTGGGTAGAGTGCCGTCCTTAACTCCCCAAGCTCCTGTAGCCAGAAAGGAACAGTGGAGGGTATTTAACTGGCCTGTTGTTTCTGATTATTTGAGTTCATATTTAAAGCTGTAGAACACTGTGAAGCAGATGGAATTCAGAATGATTGAGAACTGGGCAGCTCAAACTATTCCTGTGAGGCATTCTGCTGCGACGAATGCTCCAAGCAACCTCGTTTAATCTTTGATATCTAATTTGTGTAGGCGTCGACCAGAAGATTATGATATTCATAACAGCAGAAAGAAACCAAGGATTGACTATCCCCCTGAGTTTCACCAAAGACCAGGTTAATATCTTACTGTGAAGATTTGTGTGCACCAATTCACAAGTGTTTTCTCTCTTTAGTGTATCCTCATGAATTCAAAAGTAAAATATTGATCCGACTGTGCTATAAAACTGGGACTTGTCCCAAGTGCTGCCTGCTGGTTTAACCCACCTCTCGCAGAAGTCAGTGGCACCGTTTCACTGGTTTGAGAGAGAGAGAGCTGAGTTAATCTACGCTGAGCCCTTTTAAAAGCCTCAGAATCGTGTACACTGCCGGGAGCGATCCTCTCAAGCGCTTTAGCCACTGACACAAGAATTGGTTTGACCTACTTGTCGATGCCCTAATCGTCAAATTAAAACGTTTATCAGAAATTTCTAACTGGGAAAGCCAGCTGAGATTGCCTGCCTGGCAGCCTGTGTTTATAGAGGTGGCAGCAGACATTTGGTTTTGTTTCCAAAGGGAATTTTTTTACACGCTTGGCACGAGGAAGGGAGGGGGAAGCGTTTTTACGAGAGGGTTTAATGCTGAGTTTGAGAAAGGAGTTTTGTTGTTCTGCAAAAAGAAATGTTTGCAGCAACAACACTGGTAGTATTGCACATTTCTCTGTCCTTCAGAAAGCCATTATTAAGAAATTGTCACTTTTATTCTACCGAGTCTTGCTTCACTGCCATTAGAAATATCTATTCCATTATGTCAATAGTAGATTTATAAATCCTCCTTAAGAACCTGCCTTGATCGGTCCAGCTTGACTGCAGAGCCTGTGTTGTTTGATACAAACAGAGTGTTGTTGCTGCTCTCTGGCTTTCCAGGACTGTTGGTTGGAGTACAGAACAAATTTTTTTTTTAAAGATAATGAAGCTCAGAAGCATTATTTGATTAACATAAGCATGCCTGGTGTTTGCACTGTTTTCCTGAGCTCTTTACTTCATGGGATTTACTGAAACTGTAAGAATTCCTTGCCCTGTGGGACTTTTCCAGATGGGGTTTTTTTTCAGTTGTTTTTAATTTTCTGTGTTACATTGTATCCAAAATCTGTTAGGAAATCAGCCTTTTAGAGTTGCCCAGATGAATACATTCTAATGAATACACAGTTAATAAGTAGTATCAGCCAGGTGCTGACTGCCAAGGGATAGTATCCTTCAAATTTGTGGACATGCCCAATTCGTTTGACTAGTCTTTATTTGCACAGATACCCCCTTGCGTATTTGTTTGTACTGTGTGCAAGTTCCTATGGGTATATCTGTACAATATTTTTTGTTGTTACTACATTATATGCTTTTTCTGTACTGTCTGCAAGAAGTTGTACCTTTTTGAGAGTTATTTTGAAAGTGAGGGCAATGGCAGGTAGATGCAGCTTCATGGCTGGCACAAAATGAGTGTTTCTAATGAGTATATTTTTTAAGACTGTTAACTTGAGATGGTAAATTGAATTAATACTGCTTGATGTTCGAACAGGGTATATAAAGGATCCCAGATATCCCGAAGTAGACAGGTAAGGTGTGTTCATGTTACTCATTTTATGCCCTGGTAACTTGTCTGTATGGATAAATTAGATTTAGTTCTACAAATTTTTATTCCCAACAGACGATTTTCAGGAGTTCGACGAGATGTATTTTTAAATGGGGTAAGTTGGTGCATGCCACCTTTTGGGGAACTTTTTATACTCAGCTTTCTGCGCTTCCAGAGAACAATCATCACAAATGTTAATATTACTGTCTTTCATTTTAGTCCTACAATGATTATGTGAGGGAATTCCACAACATGGGACCACCACCACCATGGCAAGGAATGGTTTGTGTCTTGTTGAATTAAATTTTTCTCTGTAGAATACGACTTTTTTTGTTCCCGTGTAGAGGAGCCTAGCATATTCAGTGTGCACTCTTCCCTTTTCCTAAAATGTCTTTGCTGTAACAACATGAAATTTATAGTGGAAAAAATTGTGTTTATCAAGTATTTTTTAATTTACTTAGCTCTCAGCAATAGTCCAGCATCCTAGTAAGCAGTATGACAGCAAGAATGTGGCTTGGTTTGAACCTCCAAGAAACCGAACGCTCTGAGGAAATAGCATAACCCTCCTTTAGCCTACGCAAGAGGGTGTGGTGAAATGTTGTTCCGCTAAATACCTATAGTAATTGGCTTTCTTTCAACCAGCAAATGCATCAGAGGTGGACTTGCTGCAGAGGCTCGTGGAATGGGCTGGCATGCTCTAGTGTTGCGCAGTGGTTTGCTTTTGGCTGTGGCAGTGAAGCATGCAGGAAAGCAGCAGAACGTGCTGCACACCCTAATCGAAATAAGCCTTGCTGTATTGCAGCCTCCAATGAAATGCACTTTTTTCTCCAGTCAGATGAGCATATGTATGAGTGCACATACCTCCGTACATGGAAATGAACTGATAGTTCACCTGCACAGCAGTGGTTTGCCATCGTGCTAGGAGGAATAGTCATTATAACCAGTTATTTTGGTTATGTCTAGTAGTTCTGGCCCTGAGTGTCCTGATTTTGGGTAACTGTCGTGAGTCTTTTGGCTCTTGTGTACACTGAATGAGCAAAAGGCAGTGCCAGATGTAGAGATGCTATTACAGCCTCTTGGTTTTTCTCAGCGGAAACACAGCTTTGGTTTGTCGTAACTGAAGGAAGTGAACAAAATTGTCTGACTGGGAGGAAAATGGTTTTTCAAAACCATTGAAAGATCTAAGCCTCCAGAAACTGCCACCTTTTTTTCTTGTAATCCCCCTTTCCCCATTCTGCATGCTGAAGAGAACAGCCAAGAGATGTCTTGTTTAAGGAAAAAAAAAAAAAAAATCTGCTAGCATTTTCTTGAATAATTTGTCTTGCAGAGTAAGTTTGTTGATTTACAGTAGGAATATATTCATAAAGAAGGGCACTGAAAAGACTCATTTCTGTAAGAGCTCGCTGGTTTGGACAAAATTCACGTTCCATATGCATAGGTTAAAAAAAAATACCATCGTATTTAAGCAGCAGTTGGTTTATGTACAGTATCACTTCGAGGCAGATATGGAAGGAAGGCGTGTTAGGGGAGGGTGTTGGCTAAACTCCTACAAAAAACCAACAGTAGAGAAGTAGTAAAGCATGCCACCTGAATGACACGGCCTGCTGTTTGGTTAGGAGGCTGTGATGAGATATATTTAGGTGCCAGGTTTTCCATCGGAATGCAAGTAACCTCCGCATTTAATTTTCAGCACTCAGCCTTGTGTGCGTTCCTTTGTTTTGAAACACTCATCAAACTTCCTGTAATTTTCTTGTAGCCACCATATCCAGGTATGGAGCAGCCACCACACCACCCTTACTATCAGCACCATGCACCTCCACCTCAAGCTCACCCTCCGTACTCAGGACATCATCCCGTACCACACGAACCAAGATACAGAGACAAACGAGTAGTAAGTGTCCACAGAGACAGAGGAGGATGCAAGGCTGCAGACTGGAGTAGGAATTTGGGGTAGAGGTGTAGCCTAACCTGAGATTGACTTTGATTAAACTGCATTTTTAAAAGCTGCATTAATTTTCCTTGGGAAGATTAGTTATTTAGATTGACTAGAGAATTCCAGCATCCTTGAAAAGCCTCTCTCTCCCAGGTGATGTAGAGGTGTGCTGTTCAGAACTGAGGTGTGTGCTTAAACTGGCTTCCAGCTGTCTAGTTCTGAAACTCTTCGTGCTGAAGCCCAGTTTCAATAAGGACATGCCTGTAACCCTGCTTGTGCTCACGCACAACAAATCATCAGCGGAAGGGTTTGTGGTTTGTCACTTTTTGCAGGCACATCAGAAAACAGGGCTGGCTGTTAAATAATTTTTGTTAGCTGGCTTTGAAGGCTGCTTAGCTTCCAGGCCTTCTGCTGGTATCTGGCTTTTGAACCCCAGCTGCTGCACACAGATGTGGTGCTGCCCTGAAGATGAAAGAAAAAAACTTGAGCTTATGGATGCTGGACATAATTTTGGGGTGTTTTTTAAATACTGGGCTTTCCCAAGTGTTATGGCCAATCCTATGGGTAAGGGAAGGGAGGGAATTTTAATCTGTGAAAGCAAGTAAACAGAGCTGTCCTTTCATCGCAGCATGACTACGACATGAGGGTAGATGACTTTCTTCGCCGCACACAAGCAGTTGTCAGCGGTCGGAGAAGCAGGCCTCGGGAGAGAGACCGAGAGCGGGAACGCGACCGTCCTAGAGATACCAGAAGAGACAGAGAACGTGACAGAGGCCGTGATCGGGAAAGGGAGAGAGAGAGGATTTGTGACCGGGACAGAGACAGAGGTGAAAGAGGTAGATACCGAAGATAATCTATCTGGAACCAGTGCTCACTTGAAACAAAAAAAGCTTGTATTTTTTTGTGTGTTTACAAGTAGTACATTTTATTTTATTTTCAACTGTCTCCTTAAAGTTCGTTGTGTAGAAAGATTTATAATGACCCTCTCTATTCCAAGCATGCAGTGAACTGTGAACTGGAAAAAAAACCCCTAAAATCGGCCAAAAATAAAATACGCAAAGCTGACACTCAACTTCGCGTTTCTATTGGAGCAGAATGGGAAACAGCTGAGAATGTAGATACTGATTTATTCTCAGAAGTGTTCATCTACTTAGTGATTTCATTCTAGGTTTTTGAATACTGATGGATAACTGCCTTTTTTTTTTCTTTGACATTTTCTTCTGGTAGTTTCACATGGTTCAGTGGGAGAATGCCGTAATCAAGTATGCAAACACTGAAGTATGGGGTTTTTTATTTTTGACTGTATGGCAGTATTGAAGCAGCCTTCCCCCTCCGCCAACATGTTTTTCAGCCCTATCTGTAAGGTCAAGTGTTTTTTCAGTCTTCAGTAATGAAAGCAATATTAAGACAACACTATTGAGGTCTAATTTTTAACCCTTTTTTTAAAAAAATCTTCCCATGGTCAGTAACATTTTAGTCCATTTTCTTGTCTAGTCTCCTTCCAACAGGTACACGTTGCTTGGAATGTTCACAACCTGTGTGTGTGGAACCAGGAAATATCACTGTATTCTACGTTGCTACCTTTTTTCTCTTTTTATTTTAATTTTTTTTTTTTACAAAAATAAATTGGTAATTATTGAAACTGTTAAAATTCCAGATCGGGTTTCTTGGTCTTATAAGTCTGCCGGCTTTGATAGATTCTGGCAGTTTTAGGAAAGCATTTGTGTTCAAAAATGGTTTCAAGGTTCTTGCCATAGGCAAAATTGTTCCAAAGCCTGCATTTAGGAAAAGGGCTGTTGAAATAAAAGGTAATTGCTTTTCTGTTTCCACAGTGAAGTGGTCAACTCGTAGCTCCTGCAGCTAATCGGGGTTACTAAGGCCCTACGTGTCTGACTTACATGGTCTGAGCTGTTGAGGGTCTGTTCTTGGCCGTAATCACACCTCTCTCACAGGAGGGTGTCTGGGAGACCCCGGCTCTCCCCACATCTTCATAGTGATTACTGCATCACTTGTTATTTTTCTTAAATAGGAGATATTTTCATCTAAATGCCAATGGTAAAACTGTGGAAAAAAAGAAAAGAACAATAAAACTCGTGTGGAAGTTGTTCAGTTTCTCCAGCAATTTCCTAGTTCCCAAAACTTCTGAGAGTAGCGCTGTCTCAGTGGACTTCTCATAACCTTTCTTCAGTGTCTTCTGTAACAAAGCCAGATCGTACCATGTGCTTTACAGACCTCCGACTCCACAGTGCTGTAGCTGGGTCTATAAACTGCAATCTAAGACTGGCCACGGTGTGGCAGTTGTGGGAACGTGGTTGGTTTAGCTCTGACAATTTGGGCTCTGTGTGTTTTAGTCTACACAGCTGTAGTAACCATCTGTGTGTGCTAAGCAAAGTGTTTGGCCTCTGACATGCAAATACGTTGGAATTTTTTTAACATTGCAGGAAGTTGAATGTGTATTTGGGTTCCTCAAAACAGTTTATTGTGCACTTTGAGCGGTTGGATTAGATCAGTATCGAATGTGTGTCTACTTGGAAAAATCCATCATAGGCCACCTTCATTCTTTCATCATTCTCTGCTTTCTATACAGATTCTAGAAAGTGGAGGGGGGTTTAGTTGGGTTTTTTTTTGGTTTTTTACTTTTTAAATTCAGTACTAGATAAGCCACATTTTTCTGACGGCAGAGCACTTTCTCTGTCTGACTTTCCCCCGCTATGCCATGTCTTTTGTTAGCCCTACCTGACCAGTGTCTACATGCTATGCTGGGAGGTTTTCTGGCCTTCTGACAACCAAACTGATGTCTCGGCAAATGTGCTTGCAGAAGCTGGATGATGGGGGCTGTTAGTTATCAGTCGTGGTGGAGCTGAGCCTAAGGAGCCAGCTCTGTGAACAGTTACAGCAAAACCTTTCCGATCTTGGGCCTGAATGTCATGCTGTTCCGCTTTCTGTTCAATCCGCATATTTCAGTGTGCATATCCCTGCATTTGATCCCATCATGACTGTAGGAACAGTGTACCAGAAGTTACCGTGAGAAGCAATAGTCTTGTTCTGACCCCTCTTTACTTGGGAAACAACTCGCTTGAGCGACACTTGAGTAAGTGTTGTAGTACAAAGAGTTTGAAGCAGATGTTGAAACTATTGACAATGCTAATAAAAAACTTGATGTAGTGTAGGCAGTTTTATTATGTAAACAAATACAACATGTTTTCTCAGGCTGTTCTGTTTGAAAACAATTCTGCTGCATCCAGAATACGGCAAATACCTGTTAAAATTGGGGCAGGTTCTTTCTTGAGTAAGCTGGCACAGCAGTGGAATACTCCCAGAACAGGAGGCCTGAACTCGCATCACCTTAGTAGGCTTTCATCAGTAAGTGTACCTTAAACAATTTCAGGAGTGCTGCGTTTACTACCACTGAGCCAAGAGCAGCAACATTTTCCCTTCCAAGTTTTCTGGCAAGACAAGTGCCTATTGCACTGTTCCCACGTGGAGTGTTACTTCTTTGCCAGCTCCACCTCTAGAGGTTTTCCTGCACTGATCAGTGTGGGTCAGAGACTTTTGGGGGTTAAGATGGGCAAGTTTGGCACAGAGGTGGTTTTCATACCGCTGTGGTGTTGCAGTTAGAACGATGGTCTGTGTGGCAGGACTCCAGACTGAGTGGAAAAGAGAAATAGTTACTGGGGAGAGAGAAATGGGTATCATCAGAAAAGTAATTTCACTGCTGGTTTTAGGACTCTGGTTTTAGGACTCTGGTCTCCCCTCTGCCCCAAGTAGTGCATTTGTAAAAATGTGACAATACGGGCTTTGCCAGCCACTTGGCAGCTCCCAATTTTTCATGATCTTCGCTGTTCAGATGGGTGCTTTTTAGGAGCTCGTGATCTTAGCTTCACTGCCCAGTCTGGAAGGAGCTGTTCTGACAGGAGAGGCATTTTGGTTGTGAGTCCTCAAGCCTGGGTGACATTGTAGGAGATGACAGAGTTAAGGAGACTGGTTGCAGGTGGAGGGACCCACAGTACCACCCATGGGAAGACTGAATTTATTAAATGCACCAGAATGAATTTGAAAAGGTAGAGCAGCAATTACCACTCTAGGGACTGTGTGCGATCAGCTAACAGGGTCCTAAGGGATAAAGCAACTATAATTCAACCTTACTTAGTCCAGAAGGAATTGGCTGGCTAAGGAAGCAGCTCTGCCCCACGACAGCTTTTTAGCATGACCCAGTTCAGTGGGGTGCTCAGCTTAAAGAATATCCTAATAATTTTATTCACCAATGAATGTGCATCTTGCTGAATCAGCCTAGGAGAAGAAAAAGTGCTGATGGGAACAAGGAGTCTATTCTTTCTTCCTCTTGGCAATCCTGCCACATCTCCGACAGCAAAACAAGCAGCACTTGACAAGAATGAGGACAGCAATGGCTGTACAGGTGAACAAGAAGGCCAGAACATCCAGGCAGTGGTACTGGTACCAGGTGAGGTGGTGAGCAGCTGGTCTCAAGTGCTTTGCTCCTTTGTGACGCATGACAAATTCGATCCAGAAGACGGCTCTGTCCAGAGGCTTCACTGGCTGGTCGTGGTGTATCTTGGATAACCTTAGGGCATTTTCTTTATAGCTGGGGGAAAAAAGAAGAAACCAAAGAGACGGGTCATTGATTCCTGAAACAACCCATTCAGCACCTGGCTGTCCTCTTGAGGAAGGTTGACAGCCCTACTTTTACTTTCATCAGTGTTATTTAAATATATTTTGAAACTGCCCCAATTCACTCCTATCTGCCTGAAGTTGGGTTATAAATGGTAATAGAGAAAGCCAGTCTTTTGCAAAGCAAAGTTACTAAAAATTATTCCGGATAGCTCTTTAAAAATAGCAACCTGGAAACACTTGCAGCATTTGCTGTTCCAGTATAATATGGTGTGCTGGCTTTGGCTGGGACAGAGTTAATTACTTCACTGGGCTGTGTTTGGATATGTGCCGAGAACAGTGTTGATAACACAGGCGTGTTTTCCTTACTGCTGAGCAGTGCCGACACAGGGTCAGGGTCTTTTCTGCTCCTCACCCCACCCGTGAGTGGACTAGGGGTGCACAAGAAGGTGGGAGGGGACAGCCATGGCAGCTGACCCCAAGTGACCAAAGGGATATTCCAGACTGTATGATGTCATGCTCAGCAAAAAAACTGAGGAGGAGATTGATGGGAGTGCTGCACACACCAGATGTCATCCAGGTCTTTGGATGCGTGGTCGTCATGCAGGTTGTAGATCACCTCTGCCATGGCTAATTCCCTCAGATACTGGATACCTCCATCCGTGATGGTCTGTTTGCTTCGGGAATTTGTAAGTTCTTCCTCGAAGGGATACCTGTCCTTCACACTTTGCAGGAGTCACTGCCACAGACTGAGAACTCCTGCCTTTTTCCAATCCCTTTGTCAATGGCCTTATCCTTGGTAAAGGATCCCAGCTGCTGGGCTTCCTTACCCTCTAATCATGACTGTAACCTAATCTAATCTAATCATGTACAGTAACCTAAGGATATTGATAAATCAGGGGAAGGAGAGCTGGAATTGTCACCCAGAGCCACCAGAGGATTTACACTAGCAGAGAACAGGAAGTGAGAGCAGAAAACTCAGGAGCTGCTCTGGGCCTTCCAAATACTATTTTTCTCAAAGGGATCATAAAATGTAGTATAAGGAAAATCAAATTCCTGATCTCCTTTCTGAGAAATGCTTATTCTTAGAAATGAAGGATGGTTTTCTTCTGAAACCCGAACTCCAGCTGCTCAGTATTTCTGCTTCCCGGAAGAGCCAGCAGAATTCCTCACAGCAGCAGCCCAGGATTTCAAGAACCTCACCCTACTGCAAGGCAAGAACAAAACTCACGTGGAATTGTTAATGACTGTATTCAGTGCATCGAGTAGGTCCTCTGTCTTCAGCGTCCTGAAATCCAGCTCAACTGCAGCTCCCTTTGCCCTCATGTGAGCTATGTTGTCGTGCTGGTCGGCAAACATGGGAATCCCAACCATCGGGATCCCATGGTAGATAGCTTCGTAGATCCCATTGGTCCCACCGTGGGTGATAAAGGCTTTTGTCAAGGGATGGCCTGGAAGAGGGAGGGAGAGGTATGTGTAGTGGCAGCAGTAGCAGACTGCCCTCACTGGAATGTGAGCACTGCAGACTACCCAGGCGAATGCGCTGCTGGAGAAGGGAACAGCCGTGGGCTTTGGGTCAGCAGCAGAGCTCGCACGCTTAGCTTTCACGCAGTCATATTTGTTTTATTGCCATGTGTGAAAATCAGTGTGTTCCTCAGACGACCCCAGAGTTGGTTCAACCCTTCTGCTGTTGTGCTGTTCTAGTTTTCATGTGGTCTTAGGTTCACAACATCTCACTGCTGCAGCCTTACTTAGGTCGAGCATTGTGAAGAATGAGCCCTGGAGATGAACTGCAGAGGCTAAATCGCGCTCCAGAGCACATCCACTTTGATATTCGCTCCTGCCTACACATGGTTCTTAGCCCTTCCAGGCAGTTGCCACCAAGGTCTCTAAGAGGCTTTTGCTTTAGAGATCCGTCTTTGTAGCTAAGCTCAAGCTGCGGCCTTCCTGAGCCACTGCTCCCTACTCCCTTCACAGCCTGGCTGCGTCTTCCATGGGTCTTGTACAGCCGTTCACCTTCAAGTCAAAAGCAGGCTGGGAAATTAAGGCTCCAAGAGCAAACCTCTGCTGTTTAAGCTGCAAAACTACTTGTAGCCACAAGTGTTACATGGTTCTTTTGCTAGAATAAGCTATTTTAGGGGAAAAACAAAGAAGGAAAGCGTTTTTCCAAGGGCACAATGCATCCCGGATAGAATCAGTCTCACCAAGCAGGTCATTTTGGGGTATCCAGTCATAAATCCTGGTGTTGGAGCCCAGAGTTTCTGGTTTTTTTCCTTTGTATCGCCAGAGGACCTTGAACAAAGGAAGAATAAGATAAAGATAGTGCATGCAACTTGCCCTGCTATATTATTGCATGTAGTATAGAACTTTATCTCAAACATACGTACCTTTTCCCAGTAATTCAAATAGCTTTGGCTCCAGTTTAGCTCTTTCATTAGGTATTACATGCTTGCTATATAAACTGCATAGAGTGATTTTTGTATTTTGGCCTGTGGACACGCCTCCACGTCATCTGGTTCAGAGAAGGGGAAGTGTAGATGCCCCATCACTGGAACTGTCCAGGGCCAGGCTGGATGAGGCTTGGAGCAACCTGGTCTAGTGGAGGGTGTCCCTGCCCATGGCAGGGGATGGGACTGGGTGGGCTTTAAGGTCCCTTCCAACCCAAACCATTCTGTGATTCGATGAAACACCAGAACCCCATGAGGTGACTCAGCCATCTGCCTCGCTGCAGAGATGCAGATAAACCCAGGCCAGTCTGAACGTAAAGGCAACGGGAGTAACAAAAACTAAGGCGAGTTGGTTTAGACTTGAAAGGAAACTCACCTTTTGTGGAAGCTGGCTGAGGGCTTTGGCAATCACGTTACTTTTTTCGTCAGTTAGGTTGTAGACCATCGACCCGAGAGAGAATACCACAATGCCGTGTTCCCCTGAGCTCTGAACAAATTCTCCCATTTCCTAGGAGAGGCAGAAAACATACTAAGAGTAATTATGCACTGCAGATCGCAGATTTCTGTGAACAGAAATCTCTTTGGCTTATCGAGGAGATGTTCGTGCTGTATGAGCGCCTCCGCCGACAGAAGGGCGTTCCAAAGACAGACCTGACCCTGTGCAAAACGTTTTCTCCCCAAGAAGGAGCAGGACAAGTTGAGACAGGTGACAGAAGCTTTTGTCTTTTTTGAAAGCAAGTCAAGCCGTTTCAGGACATACTTCTTCCAGAGCACAAGCAGTAGGAATGGATCCTGGCACTGGTGTGAGAGGACTGTACCCTGTGACGCTCCCTAGCATAGTCATGGTTCAGGATTTTACCAGAACAAGTACTTCGCATTTCACAGCTCTGCAGGAAGGGACGGTGATGCAAACGGGTTTTCAGCATCCTGATCAGAGATTCATTGAGTCACTGCTGTCGCTCTGGTAGTCAGCCACTTCTCTATTTCTTGCAATACAGCACATATTGCTAAACAGATTTTCTACAGATCAGAACAGTAGGTTTTCCTGTTCCTTCTTTTAGTTAGTGTCATGTGAAATGGAACAATAGCATCCAAAAAACAATGGTTATCCATTCCCCCTGTTACAGGGGAGTGGGAAGGGAGTCAGAAGGTTTCTTTTAGTAGAAAACTTGCATTGCAAACACCTTGCCTTCTCTAAGGTTCCTACAGGAATGGTAATCTAGACTAGAGCGTGTTTTATTGCCGTCATCAGTATCTTGGAGTTTCAATTTCCACCTGAATACTGCCCATTGCAGCAGAGCCTAGGCTAGACAAGCTGAGTATTGGACTTCCTTTAAGATGTCTTACACCAAGCAACAATAGAAAAAGTGTTTATGGATCACCTTTTTCTGCAAGTCTTGACTCTGTTTTCTCTAAAGAATTTGTCCTGTCAGTGCCTTTTTGCATCAGTTATTTCTATGTTGCCATGGGCTGCAAGTCTGCATCTTGGAATTAAATCTTTCGCTTAACTGCTGTGAGGTAGCACCTATTACCTTTGGTAACGGCTTTGCAGGCTGGCAGTGAAGTCCTCCAACGAACTCGAAGTTGGGCAGGAAAGGGCGTGGAAATTCAAAATCCCAGTATGTTCTGATTAACCATATCTCTGCCTTCCCCATCGTCTCGCACAGGGTTGTGGGCCTTCCTACGGACAAGGTACAAGGGTTTACAACGCTCACGGGAGCGGTTTTGTTTGCGGTAGGTTGTGAAATAGAAGCCTTACCTTGTCTTGTGGCCCTCCCAGTCAGTGTAGTGTATCTAATCATGCATGAAATCAAAACACGGACAAATGCACACCTATTCCTTGCCCTGTCCTGTGTTTGGCCGTGGCAGGATGCCACAAACAAGACAATACGATATTTAAAAGGATTTTAAACCTTCGTGATGAGTTTAAAGCTGTACAATAGTAAGTGGGAAGCATTTAGTTTCTGTGATAAAGTGCAGTTCTTGTACCGCTGAAAGACTTCATTACCTGTGCTTGTAATAAAAATGCGCTTTGGGGAAAAGAACAATCACACAAAATCTAGTTCCAAATAAAAAATAAATGAATCATAAAGTGATGATCACCAGTCAGGGAGGTGGGAAGTTGTTAGACAAGGTTCTGTGGTATTTTTCAAGTGGTGACTCAGGCAATGGCTGCTCAGACTACAATAAAAGACAGGTACAGCCACCCCTAGTTCTCTTGGGGACTGGGTTAGCTCCTTATCACACATATTGGGAAAATTTGGCAAAATCCATAGATGCTTTGAGTGTCATTTTAGGCAAAATCCAACATTTCTAGAAGTCCCTCTGTAGAATTAAAAAAAAGTCCAGTGGGTAAAACTGTTTTATAGCTTCCCACTTGGGAAAATATATATTGCCAGGTACATGTTGCAAGTTGTCTTTGCAGTATTTTCCCCACAAAGTGGAACTGGGGAGTAAAAGGGTTAGAAGTGTTGGTAAATGATTGTCCAAAGCCACCCTAATGCAAGCAGGAGTCAAGGAAAATAAGCAGCAAGATAAATACTATCTGTGGGGCATCTTTTACTACATGATCAGTGCTACAGTTTACACTAGTAATTTATTTTAAGAGCAGTGAGTCAGTTACAAAGTTACTGGAGTGAAAATTAACCCTGCATTACGAGTAGAGTGATCTGAAGGTGTAATTAACCCTCATCTGGTATTAAAAAAAAAATGAATCCAGGGAAAAGGGACTAGTTTGCAGAGCACAGAGGCGTTCCTGGGAAATGCTGGAAGAGATTGGAGAGCAGGAGAATAGATGCTCTTGTGCTTGCTGTTCATTCGTTATCTGCCTGAACATAGATACTCTGTGCAAGATTCAAAGTCCATTAAACTAAAAGGTCTCTTCCATAGACTTTGAATCAAGCCAGAGTTGCACTAGGTTGGAACAAAAATTTCAGGTATGTGTGCTATTTGAGGAGACTATTTCAAACTCTGAATGGTGGATGAAAGGGAAAGGTGACATTTCTTAGTGTTTATTATTGGAGAATATGCACTTAGCATCCTGTACTACACAGGGTTGCAAGATGATGCCTCCAGAGGATGCACGCAGTGTGAACAAAGGGTGTTTTTTCTCTGCAGCTGTCGCAAGACAGCCAGTGTACCCAGTTATGGCAAGGTTAACTCCATCCCTCTGTTGTCAGTGGAGCTTAGTTAAGGAATGAGCTCTCCAGCCTTTATCTACAACCATCTTAATGGTAGAAATGCCTGTCGTCAAGATGAACTGTCCTCTGAAAAACACTCAAATGGGCATACACCTCACAGCAAGAGCTCCCCAGCATCAGCATCCGCAAAAATCAAAGCTGTGTGCTCTAAAGAGCCTCAAGAGGAACTGAAGCAAAACTGAACTGGTGTCTGTTAGCCTAGACCTGACCTAAAAGGGAAAGCACAGCCTCTCTGTGACCAGAACGGGGCTACCATCTCTGCCAGCCATTGAGAAAGAGTATTTTGGGACAACAGCAGTGGGCTCCCGAAACATTCAAAAGGCACAACCTATGCATTGTCAAGCAGCAGAAGGGACTGCCCAGGCAAGGGGTTGAGTCACCATCCCTGGAGGTATTTAAAAGGCGTGTAGATGCAGCATTTAGGGACATGATTTAATGATGGACTTGGCAGTGCTGGGTTAACGGTTGGACTTAAAGGTCTTTTCCAACCTGAACGATTCTATGCAAGAGCAGAAACCAGTCAACGGTTGCCTTACCTAAGATATTGCTGTAGTACCCATCCCATTCGTCTTTCCAAAACTTCAAGAAAAATAAATCCATGTAAAAATAAAAGAGGAAGTTGTGCAGTCTTTCTGCGAAGGACATCTGGTCTGTCAGCCCCTTTGTGCTAGCAGGCACGTAAGAAGGTGGGGACGGGAGCCCACCGCACAGCCGCTCTACCACATTCGCACCAGAGAAGCGGAAGCTGTAGACAAAAGGGATTTCTAGGATTTCTGCTACGAGCTCCCCACCTACAGCCAGGGGATCAGCGATCAGAATGTCAAACTTGGCCTGCTGCAGCCTTTCTATCAGCTCAGGGTTCATCACCAAGGTGTCACAGGTCTGCTTTGACATAGTGCTAAAGACCTCCAGGTCCTTTTTCATCCTCCACATCATCTCCCAGAGGGAGACATTAGAGGCCTCATTCATCCAGAAGTTGAGGAAGTCCTCCATGATGTCATGCAGGGTCGTCTGAGTAAAGGGGACGTGCAGAACCTCGAAGGTGAAGGGGGAGGAGGTGTCTTGGTAGTCGATAAGCAGGTTGCTTGAGGGCACCAGCACAGTCACTTCATGACCCCGGAGAACGAGCTCTTCCAGCAGCACTTTCACATTGATCCAGTGACTTGCATCGGTGGGCCAGACCACCACCTTCCCACAAAAGCCAGCGCTCCAGCAGCACGCGTAGGCCCAGAGCAGCCAGGGAAACTTTGGCCCCACCATCTCAGCAGTCCATGTACGACTCCGGTCTGACCGAGCTGGAAGCAGTTCGCTGCTCCAGAGTGCAAGCGCTTCAGAGCCAGCCAATGAAAGTGCCGGCTGCTTGCTGCCAAGCTGGGCAAGAGGGCATGGCAGAACACAGAACAACTCATGGGAGCGCTGAGCAAGCAGCAAATCCCGTTCTGGAGTCTCCTGCACAGCCGCAGCACATTGCCAACCTCCAAATGACAGCGATTCCTGTTTCTGCTCACCACAAATTTCCCGGAGTGAATTTCCCAGAGTACGTACTCCGTGTTCAGGCAGTTGTTGGCAGCCAGCCAGACTGACTCCTTCCCCGTGGATCCCAGCCCAACACAGCCAGCAGCCACCTCCCTTTCCCAGCCGTAGCCTGCCCTGTGTGGCAATGCCCCCGTCGCCTGCAAGCAGCATCGATTCCAAGCTGGGCTGGGCATGCGTGACTACCTTGCTGTGGAGGGACAGGAACCAAGGTAGCTGATTTGAAATCCTGTCCAGGATAATGGTGTGTTTTCCTAGGAAAAAGGTGACAGGGACCAGCTGGCACCATCTGGTTGTAAATACCTTGCTGAAACAGGAACACGCGCAGGGAGAGCTGTTAGCCTCAGGAGGCTCAGTTCAGCGAGGGTCATTGCATCCTGCTAGTCGTCCTGGCCCTTCTGCCTGTCTGACTGCAGTCTCTATGTTACTTGTTTGGTAGAAGAGGTGACTTTTTCATTCTTCTGGCTCTTCAAAGCACATCTGGGTATGCAGCGAGGATGTTCACCCACTGTGTGGGCACCCTTTTGCTTTATAAAGCCACCGAGCGTCTGTTCACAGTGTGCTTAAGGTGGTGATGCAGGGCTGCAGCTGAAAAATTACAGCTCAGAGCGGATGAAACTACACAGCCAGTGACTGCAGTCTCAGAGTGAGGCTGTCCTCGTGTGAACTTCTTTTCCAGACCGTGTGTCGTGGTGGGAGGCCAGAGCTGGTAGGTGATGGTGTGGGCTGTTCTGCCTGCCACTAAGTGCCAATTATGCACTATAAGTTGAACCAGAAAATCCGTTAAACAGTTAATTGTTAGCCTTCTCGTGTAATTAAGAAATACTGTAAGTCCTCTTCGTTGTGCTAAAAATCATCAGTACTGGGCTCCTGCCCAGCTCTCTTACGCAATGTTTTCCTAATGTTGTTGTGCAAGGCTTTTGCTACAGCTTCTGTGCTGCCTAGAGCATCCCTTCCAGGATGAAAATGAGGGTGATGGAAGCAGGTTGGCTGTGAGGAGCCAAGCTGAGATACCTCATCTGCTGTGCACAGGACAACAGTTTGGTGTGCTTGTGGACTCCAGCAGCACAGGCAATTGAACCCTCAGAGATTTGCAAGTGCTCTTTTTCATGAGCTCAGTGTGAGGTTAGTAAAAATGACATGTTGATCACATGTGATTAATATTTAAATAAATTTTCCACATATTCTCTCAGAACAGTTCAGAAGACGAGCCTGGAGAGGAAAGGTTGTTGCTTTCACTGTTTGCTTGTGGGTGAAGGTTATGTTTTAAATTTGTTCTGTGCAGAGAGGATTGGGTTTATATGACCAGTGACATAAATGAAGTCTCTGTGACAAAGCCACAACGCGTTTCAGTATTGTTGCAGAGGGTGGAAGGGTTGGCTCGTCATTCCCCAGCTCCCCCCTCCTTGTTAGGATACTCTGGATTAGGAAAGCAGCTCTGTTCCTGCCTGCTTTCTGAGCAAGCAGTCATTGAAGGGGGAAATGTGTAAGCTGAGCTCCCTTGCTGAGGCCCCTATTAAAAATAATTGCGGCAAGAGTCAAATCCCTCCATCGGGATGGCCACTGATCCCTCTCTCAGCGCGACAGCATAGCAGCACAGCACCCTGATGGGGGAATGGGTGCAGCGGATGGACCCTGGTGGCTCATTCCCTTTTCCACATAGGGGACATAATGACAAACTTCTTGCTGACCTCTATCAGACCTTGACTTTGCGACCCTGACAGGTTCCTAGCTCTGCAGGTCGTTAAGGCAGGAGACTGTGAAACGAGAAGTGAAGTAGCAGAAGGCTTACCTAAGACCTTGCTGTAGTAGATATCCCATTCTCCCCAGTAGCTCTGGAAAACGTAGTCTTGCAGGTGGTAGGACACAATGTTTTTTATTCTCTCGCTGAAGGACATGCAGTCGGTGAGCTCAGACAGAGCTGCGGGCGCGTAGGACGGTGGGGCTGGGATCTTGCCGCAGTGCCTCTCCACGGTGGAGGCCGGGGAGAAGCGCAGTGAGTAGATGAAGGGGACGGCCAGCTTGAGAGCCAGGAGGTCCCCGCAGAGGGTCACAGGGTCCGACAGCAGCAGGTCGTAGCCAGACCGCTGCAGCTGGGCCATCAGCTCTCGGTTGGTTAGCACCGCGTCGCACATTAGCCTGTTCATCTCGTGCCAGGTTTTGGACAGTTTTCCCAGCTTCTTGTAAAACTGCCAGAAGGTTAAGGTGGTTGGTCGGTTATTCAGCCACAGTGCCACTACGTCCTCGATCAGGTTCTCAACGGTGTCATTCTTGAAGGGCACATTATAGACCTCAAACTTCTCCGCAGCCTCAGCCCTGGGTTTAATGAAGAGGGAAGCGTTGGATACCAGGACGGTAACGCCGTGCCCACGGCGGATGAGCTCCTGTATAACTATCTTCACGTTCAGCCAGTGGCTGCCTTCCGTTGGCCAGACCAACACCTTCCCGCAGGAGATGGGCCCTAGAAGAGCGACCTGAATAAGGAGCAGCTGGAGGTATTTCTTAGAGCTGGTGGCTTTTGTGGCCATGGCAGGGTTAAGGGCTGGATAGCCTGGGAGTTTTCCCTTCCAGCTGGGAGTGCTGCACCTCCGTGTTGTGCTCGATGACTCTTTACTAGCACTCTTAGCAAAAAGCAGGAGTTTGCTGTTGCACAGAAGCCCACGTTTGGTCTTAGGTCTGAAAAGACACAAAAGGATGTTTGGTGGTTCGCTTTTCCCTTTCTGCCTTCTACCCTGTTAGTTTTCCCCTGAGGGAGCTCCTTTCCCTGGGTAGCAGGGTGGCAGCAATCCCCACTGCCGTCAAAGGTCTGCCTTCACACTACTCCCTTTGCACTAGGAGAATTTCATCCTTTATCCTCTTTTATACCTTTTGCAGTTTTTCTGAGGAATCCTAACCATGAAATAAAAAACAGATAACAGGCAGTGTCTTCTGGCTGTGTAGTTACTGTGTCAGTAAATGCTGGCAGATTTACTGTATGTGTTAGCAAATAAGCGGCACGCTAACACTGGAGAAATACTGAGGTTTGCTGGAGAACGTATGACCACCTCTGATTTAAAATACCTGTTTTCAATTGCAACAGCCATGGTATCTGCATACTGTAAGGGTTCTGTTACTTATGACAGCAAACCTACCTGTACTTAAAGATGCATTTCTCTTATTCTAAGAGTTTCCCAGCTTTCCCCACCTTTCTTTCCAGAAGCAGCACAGGGTTGGTGCAGGTTTTAGGCAGGCCAGGGTTCCTTAAGCCTGTTTAGCTGACAGGGAGTGTTTGCTTGAAGATATTGTTAGATGTGGGGCAAGAGCCCTGGGCAGCACAAGGTGGAGGGATACCTATAGTGGGACTAGCAGTGACAGATTATACCATAGACATCCTTAAGCCTCCTCAACCCTCCTACAGCCATGTCCCTGATGGTAAATAATACAAATTGTGGCAGTCGTGACCCAGTCCCTGTTGAGACCTTCTCTCTCTTCGCCACCAATTTAATGGTGCATCTTTACAGAGGAAGAAAGAGCAAGTGAGCCAGTCCCCTGGATGCCAGCTCTGACAGTCACGCGAATCACTCGTGTTGCTCCCATGAGCTAGCGAGGCCAGCGGAGGGAGAGGCCTCAGGGTGTGTTTTAAGTGGCTGACCTGGAAGTGGCATCCTTTTTCAGGGTGAGATGTTAGAAGTGCTGGTGTTTCCCATTCATTTTGGTGATGATAATGCCAGTGGGGACGTGTGGTTTGTTCTGATACGTGATGAGTGGTTTCTGACTGCTCCCAAACAATGCAGGGAGGTCATTGCTGCTGTCTGGGACACATCACTACCTGCCTGGTGATGCTGTGGGCTCAGTTCAGGTGTCTAAACATGGCCCTCCTGGCCCTTGAAGCTGCTTCTCACACCAAAACCCACATCTTCTGGGGTGACTCTCCCTTGGAAAGTTGGCACCTGAGTGGAAGGCGGTATGTCCTGGAAGGAGCTCTGAACCACCAGAAGCCAGAATGAGGACTAAAACCCATGCAAATAATACAATTTAGGGAACAAATGCCGTGCAGCAAGACACTCTTACCTAGTGGAGTCTTCCAAGGTACGTAAGCATCGTGCTCTGAGTTGCAAGGGGCGCTTTGCTACACCAATTTGCTCCTCTTTCCTGCTTCCTCTGTGCCTGGGATACGGGGGTGAGGCTGGATGTGGGGTAGAAGGAGCTTAAATAAGTTACCCTTGGAACTGGGCTTTGCAAAAGGAGGAAGTAATACAATACGGGATGATCACAACAAGCATGTATTCTGGTGTTATTTGTTGCTTTGTTACGCTCCGGTAATTTCATAGTCAAGATGGCCTTCCCCATGCCAGGGTATATTCTGATGTTGTTACAGAGCCAGGTTCTCAGAAGGACTTTGCATCCTGTAGCTCAGAAATATGGTTAAGTAACAGGCTTGTTGGTAAGCTGTCCACAGGACAAAGAGAAAATCCTGTGGTTTGTTGGCAGAGTTTTTCAAAAGTTGGTCTGTGTGCGTGGCTCTCGATTCTGGAGACCCAGGAAAGTTTTTAATGAATTGAAAATACAGGAATATAAAGGTGCACCTCCATGGTTTTAAATATTGCCCATAATGTTCAATGTGACTTCTTCTAAATGCTCAGAGTTCAGGGCAGTCATGCCAGCATGTTTCACAGTTATCTGGCCTGATAGCCGGGAGTTTCACTACCATCCCTCCATAGTGTTCAGGGTAATACCTTTTTTTTTTTTTCAAGCTAATTTAGCTTATTTGGGAAAATCCTATAAGAAACTTAAAGCTTTTCCAGCCACATTCGAAAGCCCATGTTCATGTGGGCCAGGATCGATGGGAACCTGGGTTTTGTTTCTAACCCCTCAGTAACTAGGTTCCCTGTAGGGAATGAGAGCTGTAACTGGGGGAACCGGAGGGTTAAATTTGTCTTGTTTCCATGGCCAGCTTGTAAAGAGGGTACTCAGGTTACTCTTAATGCAGAGCAGATAAACATTTTGACAGGATCAAATGACAAAATCCCACAAATGAGAGAAAAGTGGGGCTGAAGAAAGAAGATGGTGTTAAATGTCTGTATTTCACACGTGGAGCGTTACTAAGTAGAAGTGCTCCAGACACGGATGCAACCTCCAGCCTTGTTAAGTAACAACAGGCTTTTCCAGGCGAAGGCCAGTTATGCAAAAGTTAGAAAATACAAACCAATATTTTCCACATACGGGTCATTTTCCGGAATGGGGGTTACGGTGTACGTGACACCTTTATTTCTGGAAAACCTTGATACCAGCCAGCACCTCAAAAACTCAGTGCCAGGGTAGAAAAGGGAAGCTTTTTCCTTGAGAAGCACCAAATGACTCTGTGGTTTTCCTTTCACTTATTACAATAAAGCAGCTTCTGGACTGAGAGCGGACTTGAAAGGCAGAGGGAAGTCTGGATGGGGAAAATACCGAGCTTGGCTCCTCCCTGGGTACAGACAGAAGTGAGTGGATTGCGCAGTTCTGCAGAGACACGTGTAAGTGCTTAGTAAAACGCCTACTCCCATGCAATCCCGTGGGGTAATAGGGAAACTCCAGCAGAAGTTAAGGGTCTGAAATAGCCTTACCATAACCACCTTTCTCAGCTAAATTACATCTTTATACCTTTACCTTGCGGTTGTGGGACAAAAATATCATGGGCTAGGTAGCATTTCACTTGTTTTTATTGATTCAGTTTAAGACTTTATGAACCCTCTTCACTGCTGTTGCCATGCTGCAGGGACACCTTGGTCTGTAATCGTGTAGGTACCAGCGGGGGTGGCTTGAACTGGAGCCGTTTCCACTCTGCAAAGCCAAAAAAAGGAATGAGAGAAGGTCCAGGCCAAGCTTTGTGTCCCTGCTAGGAATTGTGCGGTTTTGGTGGAGAAGAGGTGCTGCACCCTGTCCTTGCCAGGTTTAAATGGAAAGGGTGAATTTAGATTGGACATCGGGAAGAAATTCTTCCCAGAGAGGGTGGGGAGGCACTGGGACAGGTTGCCCAGAGAAGCTGTGGGTGCCCCATCTCTGGAAGTATCCAAGGCCAGGCTGGATGAGGCTTGGAGCAACCTGGGACAGTGGAGGGTGACCCTGCCCATGGCAGGGGGTGGCACTGGGTGGGCTTTAAGGTCCCTTCCAACCCAAACCAGTCTGGGATTCTGTGATCTAATGACTCACCAGCCCGGAAAGGTGCAGTTGCTTTCTCCCTCCCAACTTCTCAGGAGCTTTTGCTGCTCATGCTCCCATGCCAACGCTTTCCCTGTGCCAGGTCAGCTTGGCAATGATGTATTTTACTGGGTGAGTTCGCGGCTGGGCCAGGGAGGAGTTGGGCAAAGCCCAGACTATTACGGAGCAGGGTCCCCTTGAACAGTTGGCCAGCAGCCCTCGCATTGAGCCATGTAGTAATGCATTCGCAGGCTGTGATGCATTCGTGTGTTCGGAACTCTGCAGGGGAATGACAACTAAATTGAAATCCCCGCTAAATTCTGACTGAATCCACCAGTTTCACATAACCCTGCTGCTGTCTTACAGCTTCTTGTCTAAATCAGAAATTTGGAAGCAGAGCAAAGCTCATCTCTGACCAAGGCAACTTTATCAGAAATTCCTTTATCTTACGTGCATGCAGCCTGCTCGTGATCCTAAGCCATGTCTGTGTCTTGCAGGAGCGAGGCTTGGCTGTTAGACAGTGGAAGCTGCTAGCACGAGGCTCGTACCTCGGCCTCAGTACGCAGGCTGGACTGCTTCTTCCCCGGAGGTATATCCACGCGGGAAGATTGCGCCTCAGCCTCCGCACGCGTCCTCCCAAGCAGCCTCCTTGCCAGCACTGCCTGTGATACAGCTCCTTTTGTGTTTCAGCCTGCAGGGAAGGCAGAGGCTGCTTTTCCTCTGATAGTGCAGGTTTGGAGCTGATCCATCGCTGGATCCGGCTGCTAATTGGAGTGCGGAGGAGTGTTCCTGCACGTCTGCCTGGGAGGCAAACAGAGGCACTTCCTCTGCTCCCAGGAGATCAGACCTGGAGATACGGACTTGGGCTTCACCTCTAACTGCGAGGGATGCCATGCATTCACCAGGACAGGCTTGTGTTTCCTCCTCTGCACTGAAGGCATGGGTGGGATTTTGGCTGGGGCTGCTGTATCCTGCACCTGGGCTGTTTGGAGGCTGGAGGAGTGAGCGGGAGGAACGTTCTCTGCTTTGGAAGCCATCAGCTGGGATGTCTGGAGGTCTGCATGCCGTGTGGGAACACCCTTGGCCACTCTTACTGTGAGCATCAAGGATTTCCCCTGAGCCACTAAGCCAGCAGGAAAACTCTTCTGCGGCCCATGGCTCCGCTCCTGGGCGTCTCCATCCCCACGGGGCTTTCACCCGCCCTGTGTACACCTCGGCATCGATAAGCAGCAGGAAAAGAGGCGACACATGCGTATCAAGGGATTCAAAGTCCTGGTTTTACGAGGGTGTTTACGAGGGAGCTGCACTCATCCTGCCCTGGTTTCCTAGATGGTGATTTAGGGCCGAAGTTACTTCTGCGACCCCTCCTCTGGCCTCGTAACCAAATACTTCTTTCCTTCCCAGGGTCTTAGCGGTTTGGGTGTACACAAAACTTCTGGGGCACGGCAGTTTAGCCTCCCCTAGCTGGTTATGGTGCATCTCTTCAGCTGCAAACAAGCACCCTATCTCCAGCACCGAGGGCAGGGGCTGTTGTACTTTGAGCCCAGGGACAAAAGATAGAAATACAAAAAAACCAACCCTGGTTCTCCTTGGGAGGAGTGAACGAAAGCACTGCTGGATGCGTTTCGCGCCCCTGGACGTTTCACAGTTATGAAGAGGAAAGAGGCGTCGTTAGAGAGCCATCCCGCAGACCAGAGATGCTTTGAGGAAATGAAAAACCAAACTTGTGCGCCGCCACGCAAACGGAAACGTCAAAAGAGCAAGGCAGAGGGTCCAAAACATGTGCTGCTGGCGCAGCGTCGCAACGGGAGTTCAGGATGAAAGGAAATTCCTGCAGCAAGACATCAGGGGGGAGGCTGAGAGACAAACCAGGAGGGGAAATGCAGCGCCTGAATAGACCAAGATGTCTCCAGCCTAAAAACACCCAGCTGGGGGAGGCGGTGTTAGGGGGAAAGGCACTAGAGGCGTGAGGGAGGGGGAAGAAGTGGATGAAGTGCTGGTGCCATATCAGTACATGAAGTAAGGGACCTCAAAAAAAACCCCAAAAAAGCAAGTTGTGGGTGAAAAGTGAATGCCCAGGGGAGGTGCAGCACCCTGCGGGATGTGGTGGGTGTCACACGAGTCAGGGTTTCAAAGGCACATTTGTAGAAGACACAACTATGGAGTGACCAGACAGGGAACCACATCTGGCTGGGGAGCTGCTCTCCTACGTGCCAGCTTTCCTGTGAGACACAAGGGGCCAAAGCGACCGCTCGCCAGTTTGGATATCTCCGCTCCTGGCAGGAATTAACCCAGATTATTTTCACCATCTGCTTTTCTGGCATCTCTGGCTGAGTGTTTTTTTTTGTACTGAGACTGCAGGGTAGGAGGGGACAGCAAGGTGCAGAGCCTGCTGCGTCGTTCTGCAACGCATCGCCGCAACCGGGCGACACGCGAACCGCATCATACAGCGCGGAGAAGCTCCCAGCATCTGGGAGAGAACCAGAAACCATTTCCAGTTCCTTTACTGTGACTTAAAATCACATTTCGTACAAGCAGGGATCACGGTTCTGTATCTTCTCTTTTTCTCCTCGTTCTCTCCCTCACCAGTCCTCTCTCTGCTGCAACACCCACCACCCCCACTTTTGTTGGCTTTGTGGTACCTACTGGCCAAACTCCAAGGATTTTACTAGATGATAGGATTTAATTCAGTTTTGCTGCCTGTGTTCCCAAACAGGTCCCACCTGAGCTGTCAGGCTCATCCCTGGAGCACAGCGGAGCTCCTTTCACATCCCCACAGTCCCCGTTCCAATGCTGGGTTGTGCCTGGCTGCATCCCTGTCACCTCGCCTGTCCCCCCAGTCACCTTTTTTTTAACCTCTTGGCCTATTTCACCCCCTTCTGGGAAGGAAATTGCATCCTCAGAGGTGCTTTGTGCCTACAAGCAATATTTCCTCCAGGTTGCAGCGGGTTTGTCTGGCAGGTGTACCAAACAGGAGAGGATGCCAAACCTGGGCAGGAGCGGACAGCATCCCAGAAACCGGGACCCAACAACCGCCCAGGTTTCCTTTTCTTAAATGTTTGTGACATAAACCCAGCCGTTTCCCAAGCTTTTAGCCGTACTGTTCCAGCTCCCTTGTTGCACCGCTGCAGCGGGCCCTTCAGCTGTGGTTTTTCTGGCTGTGGTTGGAGGGGGAGCAGCAGAGAGGACCCCCCTTTCCTCTGACCCCCTGGGCACCCACCCTACCTGATGGACGATGTGGTTTTGGGGAGACTGGCACAACGTAGCAGCTTCCCGGCCCCCTGGGAGCAGAACAGCACCAAAGTGGCTGGCACAATCTTCATTTCGCCTCTAGCTTTGTTGCTCCTGGTTGGAAAGATTGGTCCCAAATTCCCCAGGCTGCATCCATCTCCCAGCCACCCTGGGTTTGTCCCCATCCCACTCACCTCGTCTCTTCCACATGGCCCCAGCGGTGGGAGGGAGGGGGGATGTCCATGAGCGTGCCCTGACCTGTCCCCAAAGTGTGACATCAGCAGGGGGGCTTCTGAAGTCGGAGGTGGTGGGTGCAGGGACCCTGTGTGAGCCCTGACAGCGGCAGAGATGCACACGTGGAAGCTGCTAACAACTTTTATTAAGTGCTGGAAGTGGCTCTGTATTGCATGTGGGCTTTTTATTCCCCCCCAAACCCCCCCACAGGCGTATCCAAGGCCATGTCCTGGGCGGGCAGCGCTGGGCTGGGGCGATGCGACGTGGGACGAGGCTCCGCAGCGCTTCGGGGTGATGCAGCAGTTTTCCCCCGGGTGCAGATTTGGGAGGAAGACACGTTTTTGCAAAAATCCCTCAGGGAGGGGGAGATGCAGGCAGGCTGGAGCGGTGCTGGAGCTGCTGCCAAGCAGCGGGAATGGTGGGGTGGGATTTGAGGGGGGCATCCAGGGGCACCGTCTCAGATCTGGGTGCGGAAGCGCAGGTCGGTGCCCGACATCTTCAGCGCGTAGTCCCGGTCGAAGCGCTCGTTCTGGGCCACGGTGAAGTGGTTCTTCCAGTCTCCGGCGGTGCCTGGGGCAGGGCGAGACGGGGCTCGGCGCAGGCCGGGGGGGATGCGACGCGCCAGGAGCCCCCACCCCTGGGGCCACTCACCTTTGCGCATGAAGGGGGAGACGCGCTGGTCCATGATGTTGGCGGGCACCATGGTGTAGTTGGTGGTGGGGTTGTCCCGCATCGCCTCGAAGGACGTGTGTTGGGTGATGGCATCCAGCACCGCCTCCGGCAGCTCCCGCCCCAGGAACTGGGCCACCTTGGCGACCTCCCGGCGGAGGTCCTGAGGGACACGAAACGATGCTCACCCCTCCTGCCACCCCCCCCAGTTCCCACAGCACCACCCACCCCGCTCACTCACCTCCTTCAAGTCCTCGTAGAAGAGGTAGAGGATGGGGTAATCCTTCCTCCGCTCCCAGTAGTCCTTGACATGGTCGTACCAGGAGCCATAGGCCACTGCGTGGGGAGAGCGGCCGAGGGGGGTGTCGGTGGGTGACGGCACCTCACAGCGTCCCCACCTGCACCCCGGGGTGCCCTGTCCCACCTCTGCCGGCCATGAACTTCTCCAGGTACTGAGCCCACGTCCCGGGGTGCTGCTGGAACTTGTTCATCAGGTCAAAGTGGTAGAAGGAGACGGCCACATCCTTGGCGTTGCGCCCCACGTAGATCATCTGCGGAGGGGCCGTGGGTTACGAGGGGCAGCCCCAGGACCCCCAACAGGGGGGATGCTCCAGCCCCTTAGGGCTCCCAATACCACTTTGGATGCTGGAGGGAGCAGCAGGGGGGTCCTGCCCTGGGGGAACAGGGTTTGGGTTCACCTTGCAGCGGTTTTCCCAGAAGGATTTGGGCAGGATGTGTGCGGGCAGGTGGGTCTTCACCACACGGGGCGAGGGCATGGTGATCAGCAGGTCCGTCCCTGGGAAACCCCAAAGCACGTCCCCAACGGGCCGTCGGCACAGCCTCCCCAGGCTCAGCCCCCAGTGGGGTGCTCGTGGCCAAGCCCCCAGACCCCACTACCTGCCGGCATCTCCCCGGGGGCGGCAAACTCCAGCATGGGCACCCTCTTGGAGATGATGTCCCTCTTGCACTTCTCGGGGTCACCGCCTTGCTGGATCATGTCCACGATCTCGCTGACCCAGGTGGTGCCTTGGGAAAGCAACCCAACAGGGGGGGTGGCCAGGGTGGCACTGGGGGGGGAGCTCAGCACCGACAAACCCCTGGGACCCGAACCGGGTGCCGTGGGGGTGAAGGGGAATCCCGTACGGCTCTGTCCCTACACCCCGAATGTCTCGGGGGGTCCCAGCCATGCAACACGCTCGCCCTACCCGTCCCCACGCCGTTGGGTGGGCTCGGGAACGCTCACCGGATTTGGGGAAGGTGACCACCACGATGTCCTCGGGGCGGCTCTGGAAGGTGTCGATCCGCTCCCAGCCATGGCTGAAGGGGTTGACCATGGGGACGCCGTGCACCTCGCGCCACGGCTGCCGCAGGTAGGCGTCCGGGTCGGCCATCCTGCAGGGGATGGGGCGGCGTGGGGCGGGTGATGACCAGTGAGGGGGGGTCCCCTCGCCCTCTCAGGGTGACCCCAGCCAGGGCAGTGCAGTCACCCAGTACTGTCCCTGCTGGGGGAGTGGCAGCGGTGGTGGGCAGGGACCAGAGGTCACCGCACCTGTCCTTGGGACTGGGGCGGGGGTCCCGTTTGCAGGGGTTGGGGGGTAGCAAGGGCTGGGGGTTGCCCAGGGGTCCACCTGTCCCTGCCTTGGCACCCCAGGGCACGGGGAACTGAGTCCCTGGGCTTATCGCAGCAGCACCCAGCCCGGGGGAGGGGGTTTAGGGGTGCCGGCTGTGCCCCCCGAAGTACCCCAAGCCCACACCCTGGACCCCACAGCACACGGCCCTGAGCGACGAGCGTGGGCACGGCACCCACTGACACCCACCAGGCTCTCAGGGGGCTACTATGGGGCTCCCACGGGGCACCCATGGACACCCAGGGGCTCCCACGGGGTACCCACAGGGCACCCGCTGACACCCACGGGGCTCCCACGGGGTACCCACCGACACCCAGGGGACACCCACGGGGCTCACCTCGGGCCCTGGCCGGGGGCTGAGACCGCGGGTGGGGGGTGACAGCAGCGGCCGGGCAGACGCAGGGCCCCCGCGGTGTCCCGGGGAGGAGGCGGGCGGCGACAGAGCGGCCGAGGGCAGCGGCTGCCGGGGGGGGAGGAGCGACCGGCGGCGGGTCACCCGGCGGCCGCTGACATCTCCGGGGCCCTCCCGGCCCCGCTCCACCCTCCCCCTCCGGGTCCCTCCTCCTCGGGATGGGGAGCGCATTCCTGGCTGCCGCACGTGGTTTTGCCAAATCCTCCGCGATCCGAGGCCGGGGTGGGGGGTATGGGGGGACACGGGGGGGTGACACCGGCTCGTCCCCACCCCGAGGACAGGCCAGCGTCCCGGGGACAGCGGGCTGGGGTCATGCAGGGCCGTGAGCATCCCATGGCGGGGTCAGCAGGGGATGTTATTTCTCTCCAGCAGCCCCAGGAGAAGGGAGGGAGCCCCCGGCACGGCGGCGGTGCCATCGGCACGGGTGGGATTTGGGGGGCCATCCGGGGGTGCCTCCTCAGACCTGGGTGCGGAAGCGCAGGTCGGTGCCCACCAGGTAGAGGATGAGGAGATCATCTGCGGAGAGCTTGGTGCAATGGGGGGGCTCCCAGGGGGTTGGTGGGGCAGGTGCCCCCACTTATCTCCGCCGGGTCCCTCCAGGGGTGTCCCCTCCAGCCTGTTACCTTGCAGTGGTTGACCACGGGGATGTCGTGCACCCTGTGCCACAGCTGCCGCAGCGAAGTGTCCGGGCCGGCCATCCTGCGGGGCACGGGGGGGGGCGTGAGAGGGTTGTCTGGCAGTGGGGAGCATCACTGGGCCACTTCATCCCCCGAGGTCCCCAGAATCCCTACTGAGCCATCCCAGACATGGGAAGGAAACTATCCCCTGCTTGCTGGGACCCCGGGAGGTGGCACCTGCCTCCCGCGGGGATTTTGGGGACTGGCTGGTGGTGCAGGGAGCGTGGAGGGGCACAGCCAGCCCTGAGGGGCTCAGGTCAGCCCGGGGCTGTCCCTCCCGAGCTGGCAACACTGCTCCTGGGGTGTCCTAGGAAACCTTTCCGCCCGCCAGCCGGCTGCGGGACATCATTAGGGAAGGGACCCAGATAAATCTGGTCACGGCACTGCAGGGGGAGGAGTGCCACCCAAGGTGCTCAAATACGGGTCCAAAGTTTGCAGGGCTGCGAAGCACGAGTGCAGCTGACACTGGGTGCTGGGATAAGGGTTTAAAGGCGCCGGCGGTGGTGAAAAGCTCCTCCTTACCTGCTTTCCACGGGAGAACGTGAGCTGGGGGGGCAGGCAGGGCAGGAGAGACAGCAGTGGGCAGGGGGATCAGCCTGTCTGTTTGCAACATTGGGAAAAATGTCCCTCGTTGGTGCCCAGGGCCGAGTTCCCAGGGAGGTGGGATGCTGCGTGACAGAAGCATGAACATGCCCTCCCTGCCCGGCTGTCTGTCCATACGCCAGCAAAATTGGCTGCGTGTGCCACCAGCAAAGCCAGGAGCTGGGAAAGCGCAGAGCTCTCCACTGGTATTTAAATAAATGCGTGGGAAGGATTTATTCCTGTGGGAGAGCTCCCCTCGTAGCTGACTCTTCAGGAGTCGGATCCGTGTTGCATCTCTTTGGGGATGAAGCCACCCCATGAGACTGCCTTGCCAAAACCCTGCAATCTTGGGAACTCAAGAACAGGTTGGAAATGGGGTATAACTGAGGAATCTGGGGCTCCAAAGCAAACCCTTGCCCACAGGGAGTCAGGGACTGGTTTGCCCCAGCCATCCCCGAGCACAGGCTCGATCGGAGGTTGGATTCCCCATCCGGCAAGGACGCGATGTCGCCGAGCACAGCAATACGCTGGCAAGGGGGTGTTTCCCTTCACTCCCACAAACCACGGACTGACATGCTCGGGCTTGAACAGGGAGCCTGGGGTGAGCCCCGCCACCGCCCGCTCTGTCAAGAGACTCGCCAACCCGGAGGCGTGAAAGCTCCCGCTCACGCAAGAGCCGTGGGGCAGCGGGTTTGCCAGCGCTTTGGGGATTTTCCACTCTTTGCTGACCTTTGGTCCCTCCAGGCGCCCTGGTAGGATGGGGCTGGGGTGGCCCAAGGGGCCAGCGGTGGTTTTGGGGAGGGTGCCTGCCCCTGGTGATGCCCGGTCACCATGGGCTATAAATCCACTGAGCACACACCCACCCTCCTGATGGCTGAGCATGGGAGTGCCCCTGGCCGCTGTCTGGGATTCAGGGGTTCAGCCCCCCTACCTTTAACCACAGGCAACAACTCGCCTTCCCATTTTCCCTATTTATTGCAGGGGGAAAAGCAAATCAGCACGAGGATGCTCCATCTGGAACCACCTTTCCCACCGGGGGAGTGGGGAGAAGTGGAGCTCTCCTCAGGAAGGGGGATGAGCCCCTCACACCTCCATCTGGAAGCAGAGGTCAGAGCCCACCATGTGCTCCTGGTAGTGCTGGTCGAAGCGCTCGTTCTGGGCCACGGTGAAGTGGTTCTTCCAGTCCCCGGAGATCCCTGGGGGCAAGAAAGCAAGTGGGGCAAATCCTGACACCCCGACATATTTGCAGCCTCGGGGGGGAGGAATGCAGCACATCCCGGGAACACCCCTCCCAAGCCCTCCACTGCTAGCCAAACCACACCTTTCCGGAGGAAGGGGGAGAGGTTGTGGTCCATCAGGACGGTGGGCATGGTCTCGTAGTTGGCGGCAGGGTTCTTCCTCATCTCCTGGAAGGAGGTGTGGTGGAGGATCCTCGCCACCGTCCCCTCCGCCACCTCCTTGCCCAGGAACTGCAGGATCTTCTGCACCTCTCGCCGTGGGTCCTGCGGGGCGGATGACACAGGGAGGCTGCCAAAAAAGCCTGGAGCGGGTAACCAGGCTGCCTTCCCCTCCATCCCACCCTCACCTTCTTCATGTCCTCATAGAAGAGGTAGAGGAGCTTCTTCTCCTGCTTCTTCTCCCACCAGCCCCGCACGTGCTCGTACCAGGACCCGTAGGCCACTGTGGGATGCGGTCAAGGCGTTAGCCGAAGGGCAGGGTGGTGGGGGACACCCTTCCCACCGGCGTCTCGGGGTGGTCAACCTGGGGGGTCAGCCCCCACCTTTGCCAGCCATGAAGGTCTCCAGGAACTCGCCCAGCGTGCCGGGGTCGGGGTGCATCTTGGCCATCTGGTAGAAGTAGTAGTAGGAGACGACGACGTCCTTGGCGTTGCGGGCCATGTAGATGATCTGGGGACAGCCGAGGGTGCGGTTGGGGGGTGCAGAGCGGTGCCCCCTCCCTGCCACCCGGATGGAGAGGGAGCCGGGGCGGGGGGGAGTACCGGCAGCGTTACCTTGCAGTCCTCGTCCCGGAAGGAGGTCGGGAGGAGCTGGACCGGGAGATGGGTCTTCACCAGCCGCGGGGACGGGGTTTTGTCCAGCAGCTCGACGCCTGCGGGAGTTAGGGGTGTGAGCACCCCCACCCCGTCTCAGCCCCCTCCCCACCCAACCCAGGGGAGGGCAGCCAGGCTAGGGGGGTGCGGGGGGGTGCTCACCGCTCGACATCCCGGGTGCCTTCATTTCCAGGAAGGGCACCCGGTTGAAGATGGCATCCCGCCGGCACTTCTCCACGTCGCCGTCGTGGTAGATCATATCCAGGATCTCGCTCAGCCACGTCGTGCCTGCAGCGCAGGGACGGCGTTGGGTGGGCTGGCATCCCCCCCGCGCCCCCCCCTGCCCCCTTCCCGGGGGTCACTCACCTGATTTGGGGTAGGTAGCGATGAGCAGGTCATCCGGGCGGGCTCGGAAGGCCTCCACCTGCGGCCAGCCCTCCACGAAGCTCTTGTAGAGGGGGATGCCGCGGAGGCTGCCCAGCTCCTCCCGGGTCACCTCTCCCCTCTCCATGGCCGGTTCCTCGGGATCCTGCGGTGGGACCGTGCCACGGGGGTTTGGGAGCCGCGGGGCCAGCTCGGACAGCCCCTCCCCGCCGCCCTCCATCCCCGCCGCCGGCCGTACCTGGTTGCTGGTGGCCCCGGGAGCGGCGGCAGGTCGCCAGGCGGTAATGGTTAACGACCGGCGGCTCGGGCAAGGGGCGCGGAGGATGGGGAGCGGGTTTAAAGGGCCAACAGCCGGGGCGTGGGGCGGGTCTGGGACGGGCATCCCCCGGGGGGAGCGGCGGGACACCCCCCCCGTCCCCACCCCACTGCCCGCGGCCAGGCGGATGGAACCTGACTACAGGCAGGCGTGGGGCAGGGGAGGGCGGTGGGCGCTGGGGGGTGCGGGCGGGAGGGATGTGGCCCGGCCGGGCGCGAGCGTATCACCGGCACCGGGGAGGGGGGTGGCGGGGGGTTGCGGTGTCGCCCCGCGGCCGCCAGGGGACGCCACAGCGCGGGGCGGACGGGCGGCGGCGCCCAAGGTTTCCGCGCTCCCGCCGCCAGGGGGCGCCGCGGGCCCGGCGGGGGAGCGCAGCGGCGGCGGGAGCGGGGTCCCGGCTCCCGGGGCTCCGGCCAGGGGGGGGGGACCCTGCCGGCACCGGGACCCTGCCGGCACCGGGACCCTCGGGGCCCGTCTGCGGGCGGCTCGGGGACCGTGGGCGGCCGAGCGGAGCGGCGCCGTGCGACCGGCTGTGCCGCGGGGGGCCCGGGGTATCTCCGGCGCCGCAGGAGGGACTGGGACCCCGGGAACGGAGGGGCGAGCGGGAGACACGGGTCACCCCGGCCGTGGGAGCGGGGTGCCGGGGGCTGCCCTGCCCCTCAAGGCGGCCGAGGGGCCGGGAGAGCGGGGGCCAGCCCCCGGCAGGGCTCCGCGCGGCGCACTTAGGGGGACGGAGGGGTCCCGGTGCCGGTGGGTCGCTGGCACCGGTGCAGCCCCAGCGCGGGGCTGCTGGCCCTCGGTCTGTGCCGCTGCTGCACCGGGCGGGGGGGTTTCAGCTCTCTCCCGGGTGAAATGGGAGGTTTGTGGTGTCCCGTCCCCGTTTCTCCCTCCCCTCCGTTGCGGGCGCGCGGCACCGGGGAAGAGGGCCCGGGGGGCCGCAGGGTTTGCAGGAGCAGCAGCTCCGGGGACCCTCTGGGACATGCCACAGGCAGCTCTGAGCGCCCCACATTGTCTCCCGACACAGGGATGGAGAGACGAGCCGGGTGTGGACCCCCCGGGAAGGAGCTGCCCTTGCCTGGGCGCGGGATGCTGCTGCCGCCTGCCCCACGCGTGGCCGGGGACAGCCCTGCCCCGGCGACGCGACGGGGGCTTCACGGCTCCAGGTCGGTTGCAGCTTTAGGTCGGTTGTTTCTGCCCCCATTTTCTGCCCCCGTTTTGTCTCTGCTCCAGCTTGGGGACGTATCC
This sequence comes from Rhynochetos jubatus, assembly GCA_027574665.1. Lineage (NCBI taxonomy): Eukaryota > Metazoa > Chordata > Aves > Eurypygiformes > Rhynochetidae > Rhynochetos > Rhynochetos jubatus. Next base: position 75,743,007 of record CM050651.1, read on the forward strand.
AGTTCCTTTGTGGCTCCAGCTCCTGGGTGGCTCCAGCTGGTTCTTGCTCCCAGCATGTTTCAGGCTCCAGTTGGGTTTCATCTTCTCCACCTTCGCTTCACCTCCAGCTTATTGACAGCTCCAGTGTGGTTCCATCTCCAGCTGGTCTGTGGCTCCGGTTCATTTCTGCTCTGGTTAATGACAGCCTGTGCTCTCAAATGAGCTGGCTTCCGACAGGGCTGTAAACCAGTCACTGTCATGGGAGCAGGACTGTCATAATTGTGCCCTGGCTAACTAACTAACGAGTTAGTGACTGTCCCGGCCGTCGCACACATCTCGGATAAAGAGCTGGGCACACAATGTGATACCTTTAGCAGCAGATGCGATTTAATAGCTGCACGTGGTTTTTTAAGCAGTTTATAGGCAGGAACTAAATATCCTTCCGTCTCACGGAATTTACAGCAACACGACACGTGTTTCTTCCTGCGTTTCCCCAACCAGAGAGGTTTGGGACAGCATCAGACTCGTCGGGGTGAACCTCTCCCCTCAGGGCAGTCCCCACTGAAGAGCTGGGGTTCCTAAGAGCTCCCTTCCCGCTTGCGAGAGCAGCCTTTTCCCCGGCAGAGCCATCCGCTGCGAGTGGCAACTGAAAATACTGCACTTTGCGTTTCAGAGACACCCCAAAGCTTGTTTCCCAGAGTTGTCCAAAACCTGCAGCCAGACTCAATCAGGTGCTGTGGTGAGAAAAACGCCTTCCTTGCCGCGGCTGGGTTTGGTTGGTGCCTGATCCTCACCCTTTTCACCACGCTGACCTTTACATCCGTAATTCCCAAAGTAATTCTGATGTAGGAAGGTGATTCTCACTGTGTCTAGATCAAGAAGTATTTGTACTTCATTCCAGCGGGAAAGAAACCTGTTTTCTTGCAAGCAGAGCCACGTGGCCTCAAACTCCCTTCAGTAACTGCTGCTGTATCACATTTATTTTCCTTAATGCCATCCCCATCCATTTGTGCCTTCCGTGAGGTAAGCGCCGTCCCCTCCAGCAAATTCAGGGAGCTGTAGGGCAAGTCGCTTCAGCTATAGGTAGTTCATGTTGTGGTGACTTCACTGGGTTGGTTATTTGAAGTGCTACATGCCAGCCCTACATGGAATCTGTTTATGCTACGTAAAGTACAAACAGGTCGAGTTCTGTCTTCCGAGGGCCAAGCTTATGGAGTCACATTTTCCTGCTGTTATGACCGAACCTGTTTTCCTTCCACCTGAAACAGAAAACAGTAGGCTGAAGCAAAATTAAACGGAGAGGGATGAGTCACTCCCCTATTTAAAACAGGTTCAGGAGTCTAAAAAAACCACCCCAACCAACACCAAAACAAATAAACCACCAACCAAGACTGTAGAAACCCCAAAGCCCAGAAGGATATTTTGGTACAACCCTGCCGGTGCAGCTGCTAACGTGAGTGTTCCCTAAGGAAAGTGCGTTCCACGGCCCCACGTGTGACGTTAACTCGTGAAGGCTCGTGCCCCCCAGAGCAAGGTCTGGGGAGCGATTTACCTTCGGCCGCGCTGATTTGAGGTGGGTTTGGTAATTCTGCTTTGCTTCAACTTCTGCAAAAAAAACCAAACCAGAAAGCCCTTCCTGGAGTCCGGCGGGGAGGTTGGTGGCGTTGGAGGGGCTGGAGCTGGAGAGATCCAGCAAAACCTGAGCAAAACGCTGCAGGGCTGAGTTTGGCAAGGGAAAGGACATTCCACTGCACTCTCGTGGCCCATCCTCTTGGCCAAGGGAAAATAATTCCCGATGGTGCCTCTGCAGCCACTTGTTGCAGAGCAGAAGACCAGCCCCAAGGAGTAGCTCTCGGTTCGGAGCAGTGTAGTCCCACCATTTTCTGCACGACTCGGTCTAACCAATTTTTATGGGAAGAGCCACTCCGTGACAACGGAAATGCTCTTAGCTGGTCAGGCTGTACCCTCGGGCAGCTTTCCTTGTGTTCTCTTTTCTTCTCATCTCTGAGTTCCTTGGGTTAGTCGTAGTTTAAAGTTACTCTCACATTTACTGTGGACATATTTGCTGCAGGTTGAAGAAGCCACCTCCCAGAAAATCAACCCAAGAACCACCGCTCAACTTGTCCAGTGTCATTTTACACCCTCCTCTTTGATTTATTGGTGTAAATCAGAGCAAAAGCCCAGCTATGTGTGTGTGTCTGTTGTTTTCTCGGAGAGCCTTTCCCTCCGCTGGAGCACTGATGGGGAGGAACAGGACCAGGACGCCTGTTCGTGGCCGAAGTGTCACCCACGCACGCGGGAGCTCGCGGGAACTTGCGGGAGCTCTCCTCAAAGCGATGGCGCTTTTACGGGTATTCATGCACTGGCGGTTTCCTCTGTTAATGGTAGATGATTTACAGGGCCGCAGAGAAGAGGCTGCTCTCCGGCAGGCAATTTAAATGCTGCGTGACCTTGCTTTTGAAGGGCCATTTAACCTTTGAATCGCATTTACCTTTATGGCTTTCAAGTCAACTCTCTTATATTAGAGCCTCAAAATCCCTGTTTTTTTGGCCTCCCACCTCCCCCCACTTAATTTTTCGCTATTTTTGGCTACTCTCATCTGTTTCTCCACAAACCCAGCTCCTGTCTGTCACTCCCATGAATAAAATGCAAGCAGCTGAACGTTTAACCAGGCCTCTACCAGAGTTTTCCTCCAAGTTACCTGCTGAGAGGTGCCACTGTCATCACTGCAGTCCTTTGGCTTCTCTGTTTGAGCTGTAAATACGCTGCTTACAGCTGGAATAGCGTCAGCAAAACCACTTCTGGCCGAGTGGCGGTGATTTGGCTTTCATTTAGATTTTGGGAACAGCATATGACTGGTATGACAAGGACTTCCAGTTCCTAAGATCTTCAATGAAGTGCCTGCAAAAAACCCAAATCCTGCAAACCTCTCAAAATGCCTACGTGACTGGCCAGTGTTAAAACAGCTTTAAACGGTACCTTTGGGGGACAGCATTAAACATTTCCTCCTACAACCAACGTTACCGGGAGATCCAGCTCCTCAAAGCTGCACCAATACCGTGAACCTTGTTTGCTGGGTGCCCTGCCACATCGCCAACACGCTGTGTCCCCAGGCACGGAAAGAGGGACCGGTGTGTCACTACGGCCTGCGGCAGAGCGCACCACGGCCTCCTGCGTAAATGCCATAGTAAAGCATTCCCGCTCTGGAGAAGCCGTATAAAGAGGCAGGACTGGAGCTCATGATCCGCACTTCCAGCCGGTTCCAGCTCCCGCCAGCCAGAGCCACATGCGGTCTCTGCTCAGCTGTAGCAAGGACATCCTTAGGATGACTTCTGGCTCTCCTCTTTTCCAGGCATCCCTTGGGCTAGGGAACCGTGACTGTCCTGAAGTGTTTCTACGGAAAACAAACCCTGCTGATCCCAGAGCCAGAAGAAGACGGAGCCTGCCCAGCCAGCTGGCCCTTCCCCCCGGGCAAGATACTGAGTGCCCTCTGTTTAACAAAACCACTGGGCACTTGGCCACACAAACCACAAACCGTACTCTCCCACCTGAACGGAATAAAAGCGTGTCACCTCCCCCCATGCAGCTCCTCTTTTGTTCAAGGCCCCTTCAGTTTCAGCCACGGTGATTAATTTCTGTTGGCCCACGGAAGGAATTTCTGCCAGACCATCATGCCCAGACCATGCCCAGAGCCACCAGCCGGCTCAGTTACTGTTTCAGATCCACAAAGGATGCAATCCTGGTGGTTTCTCCGAACAAAACGCACCTTGTGCTCAGACCCAGCGGTTTACATGTCCCCTACAATCAGAGCAACACCAGGTACCTCCTGAAGGCATCAGTTTACCTATAATGAGCCGCCAAAACTTGTGTCCTTCGTACTGTCCTGTGTTGAACTCCATAGCTAAAAGCTTTCAGGGCTCATTTCTGGTTTTCTGACCAACACCTTGGTTTTCTGACACCCGGATCTGTTTGCAAACAGCTTCTCCTTCGGGTAGCACAGAGGAGCAGGAGGCGGTGAAGCTCCAACAGCAGTGCCACCTGGTTTTGCAGTGCAACGGGCAGCTCAGGTACGCCAAGGGGTGAGGGACGGCTCACCGACACCCTCTCCACAAAATGCTCTTCCCTCTCTACAGCTGTCACCCCGCACGGCTCGAGCACAGCCCCTTTGGCTGCTGGGCTGGAACAGCCCTGCTATCGGGGGGATACTCAGAAAGCATTGCCCAGGTGAGACCACCTCTCCAAAAAGCCTCTTTTTAAAATGGAGAAAGCTGTTCGTTTAAACAAAAGGAATACAGATGTGGAACAGCAGCTCCCTGCTTCTGGAATTAACATTTTTAATAGGGTTATTAGCATAGAATCACAGAGTGGTTTGGGTTGGAAGAGACCTTAAAGCCCATCCAGTCCCACCCCCTGCCATGGGCAGGGACACCTTCCACTAGACCAGGTTGCTCCAAGCCTCATCCACCCTGGCCTTAATACTATTAAATATAAAGTATCCAGAGAAACAAAACGGAAATGAGAAGGCTCATCCCCAACTCCTGGTCACTGCACCTTCCCAGGGACTCCTGCTCCTGGCCTCTGCTGCAGCTACTGCATGCTCCCTCCATGCCCTGAGGTCCTTGGGAAGCTCCTTGTCTCCCTGCCTCCGGCTCCTCCAGCTGCTCCAAGCTGTCCCTGCTGGAACTGCAGGGGCACCTCACTGCCCTGGGGCTCCAGCCAGCTCTGTCTCCAGCCACGTTCAGAAGTGGGGGGATGCTTGGGACAGCCTGCCCGATCCCGGCACGGCTGTGAGACGGGGGAAGGTGGGACAATGCAGCAGATACTGTCCCGCCAGCCTGACTTTATGAGGGTTGCTGTTGTGCCATCCCTTTTCAACTAATGAAATGCGCTCTCTGTGTGCTCCTTGGAAAGGTTCAGTATTGTGCTCGCTGGCTCCTCATCCAGCTCCTTCTCCGTCGTTTGATTTTATTTGGGAAGCCAAACAGGCATATCCTGAAGCTGAAGGTGCTCTCAACGCTTTTCGTCCAACAATTGCATCCCTAGGGATCCAGCCCCTGTTCTGTAAGATGGTTAATTTATTTGACTCCAGGGTTTAATACATACTCCCACTTTGCCCTGGCACAGGTCCTTCTGCCATGTCTGTGCCCTTTGTACCTCCACCCCACCACCCCACCAACCCCCTTCCTCCCACAAACTGTGTCCTAGCACGCTCGGCCCTTAGACTCCCAGGATTTGTCCAGAAGCACACGAATAATCCCACTAGCTTCACTTCCTCGTAGCCTGCTGGCAACACTTCCCAAGAGCTTGTCCAGAAAGTCCCCGCCGCCCCTGGCCACCCACCCTGTGTTGTTGCAGTTCATACTTGGCTGTCAGCCTCCCCGTGTCACCGAAAGTGCTGCCAACCAACCTCCTGATCTCCCTGCGTTTATCCAGATAAGATAAGGAAAAGAGTTGGTTTCAAGGTCTTTAGTCCACATTTCTACTTTCTCACTTGGCACCTTCCCAAGCGACAGGACAGCTCCCGGTTCTTCAGTGAATCCACGGGTAGAAAGCTGTGCCGGCGTTAGTGCCTCGCTGGCGTGCACCGGACACAACCTGGCATCCCGGGCGGGAACAAGGGTGCTCCTTCTCCCCATCCGCTTCGTCCTGTCAGACATGCCGGGCTCGCCGCGCGGGCAAGCCGCATCGGCAAGACGTGTCCGACCGGGAGCTGGCTCGGGTCCTCAGCTGCTGACTGCCCAAGCTGTCTTCCGTCAAACCAGCCGCACCGCTTGCACTCCCTTGATATGCCGTGAGGCTGCCTTTGATGGATGGCAGCACCCCAAAGTTCCCACTCTCACCTCAAAAGCAGAGCCGAAAGCCCTCCCCATCTTTGGTTAGAAGAGGCAAGGCCGCGCTTTTGATCATCAAAGTTCTCTCTGGAAGGAGGAGGAGCCGCCCAGTCATGGGTTCATTGATTCCCTGCCCAGCAGGAATGTTTGCTTGGGCACAGCCAAGCCGCACCTCTGATGACTGTAACAGGCAGCGCTCGCCCTCTTTTGATATACTATCAGCTGGGTTTATCAGAGGATCAACACAACCTCCCCACTCCAGGACTCGTCCCTTCTGGCCAGCTCTCCCCGCAGAGCGGGCCGGGGCTGCGGCAGAGCTGAGCTCACCTCTTATTTCCAGGAATCTTAACAGCAGGTTTTAAGCTACTTATTTACTTTTTTGGTCTGCGCAGGAAGTCTGAGCTAAAAAAAAATAAAAAGGAAGACAGAAGTATAATTACTCTGGCACGCCTGCATTCCTGCTCCAGGCTCAGGCGGGGAGGGACTCTTGTCAGAGCCAGGAAGAGGATCTGATCCCTGGAGATCATCGCCACGAAGGCGCGTAACTGAAACCCGCAGCCATGCTGAAACAGATACTCTCGGACATGTACATCGATCCCGACCTGCTGGCAGAGCTCAGTGAGGAGCAGAAGCAGATCCTCTTCTTCAAGATGAGGCAGGAACAGATCCGACGGTGGGAGGAAAGAGAAGCTGCTGCGGTCAAGGCTTCCGCTAAGAAGCCACCGCTGAGAAAAGGTAGGTCTCTGCCTGCCGGCTGCTTCCCCACCCCAGCACAGATCTGGCCGAGTCAACTGCTCCCTAGGAACAGGAGGTAATGTGTCCTCAGAGTAATTTCTTCTCCCAGGGACATGTAGTTGTATTTCCAAACCGTAACTAAACCCACCCCCGATGGGGTAGTTTTGGCCGGGCACGCAACGGTTTTACTCCCCGACACTCCGTCCTTGACCAAATTGCTCAGCTCTCCTAACTGGGAAGACAGAGCTTACGTTGCCCCCAGGAGATGTATCTCATTCAGCTTCCCACCAAATGGGGCCTCTGAATCTGTCTATGAAATAACCATGGAGGTGGATGTCTGTCCTGGGGCATCAGATCTGCAGCGGGGGGTCCCACTGTGCCTTTAGACCTGAAGTCCCCTTGCCAGGATTACGCAGCATGCCGGCTGCGAGGAAGATGATAGGATTCTTCCCCCAGCATTCCTCCACGCGTTCTGTTTGCAGGTAGTTCACGCTCACACAGGTTGGGGAGGGCACAGCAAGGAATTGAAGCAAGAAAGGAAACAGCGGTGAGCCTTTTCCCTTGCTCCCAGACTCAGAAATGCCTCCTTCACTGCCCTGCCTTCAGTACATGAAACGAAAGGGCAGTTGCTCGCTGCGTCCCAGCCGAGCTTTCCCCACGTACAGCGGCTTCTGGAGAGGCTCTGCCATCGGCAGCGCTCGGGAGGGCACGGCGGGCGGGACACAGGCCCTGCACGAGCCGCCGAGCGGACGGCGTTGGCCAAAGAGTTGCTTCTTTTCCAGCCAACGGGAAGTCGGTGACGTGGAAGCTCGGTGCTGACAACGATGTCTGGGTCTGGGTGATGGGCGAGCATCCTTCAGATAAATCGTACGCGGCCATCTGTGAAGAGATCCAGGCGCAAAGGGCAAAGCGGATAGCGGGAGAGCAAGGCAAGGCGGGCAGGTAGGCACCCACTGGCGGGAGGACTCGGCAGGCAGACACAGAGAAGCGTTTCTGGGGAGCAGAGGCTGGGTCCTGCTCTGCAGGGGCTGTAGTGAACACTGTCACGCTCAGCTTGCAGGCAAAGGTTGGCTCTCTGCGAGCGCACACGGTGCCGGCAGGGACCAGCTCCAGCCTGAGGCTCCCTCCGGCTCATCCAGCCTCCTGCGATACTCCTGCGCGGAACCCTCCGCAGCCCGCGGGAAACGCTGTTGTTGCAGCGGGTGATGAGTTTGGGTTGCGCTGATTCACCGGCGGCTGCCCGCGCACAGCAGGATGACAGTTACTCACCACAAGTCATTAATTTAATTCTTCCACCTACCCGATGGGGAGATACGATAGCTTCCCGCACGCAGGTTGCTCCATCGCGGAACTGCTCCGCTCCCACGCAGCTTCCTCGTAGGATGCTCAGAGAGCAGAAAGTGACCCCCTCAGGTTCCCAAGTCCTCTCTCCCTTGCATTTCAGAGAGACTGACTCTTCCGTAACGCAGTCTCTACATCCACAACCAGGAGTCCTGGGTGAGACAGATCTTCACGGGAATAAAAAAAGCACCGTGGAGGAAAAGAAGGAAGGTGGGAGAAAAACTGCTGCTGCTACAACAGGGAAAAGCCAGGAGGTCACAAAGGTAGTGTTACTCCTTTTCTCCATAACTGCCAGAACCGTACGTTGAGATCCAGGAGGTGCAGCAAATCCTGGTGGCTGTAAATAGAAGTTTGACGAAGGAAAACCAGCCAGCTGGCTGTTGAGGCTTTTCTTCTGTAGTCAGAGAAGCCGTGCTGTCACATCCTTCCTCAGGACCCGGCAGGGCCGAGCGCTCCTCGCAGCTGGGATAGATCTGCTCTGTACTGACGGAGAAGTTACTCTGGATTCCTTTGCTCCCATTCTCCGTGGGTAAAACAAGGGTCACGGTACTCTCCCTCCATCTCCGTGGCTGGTTTGGATGGCTCTGGGGGCAAGAGCAGGGAGGTTATCCCAGGGCCTGTGCATACAGCCTTCGGACAAATCATCTACTTCTAAAACAGAACATAGGAAGATAATTTTACCAGCATCCTCTGACGTGTATTTTAGAATTTTAGGGGTTTTTTTTTATCTTCTAAAATAGTTTGAAAATAGCGTATGGCCCTGACAGCACAGGGCATCTCCAAATGCCGTAACCACAGCGTCTGCACGGTGGTGTTTCATGACACAAACATTTTTCTCCAGCAATAAACACATTTTTACCTTTTAACTGGCTACTAAAAGCCACTTGCAGGGAGAAAAAGATGAGTTAAATTAACTCCCCATGCAACCCAGGTTGAGCAGAAGGAACGGAGCAGCCTGCCAATTTAATGGGTCACGTCCGATCTCATTCAGCGGAGTTTTCCTTCAGCCTCCTGCTGCTGGCTTGTATGACTGCGTATTCCTTCATTCCACAGCCACGCCGCCCTTCGGTCTAAAAAGCACGCGAACGGAAGGCTGGGGTTTGGCAAAGCGCCTCTCCCGTTGCTACCGCAGCACCGAAGGGTGTTTGGAGCGGCTGTCTCCTTTATCAAGCCCCTCTGAGTCACACGGGGTTTTTCTTAGCACCGTTTGCTGTAGCTGAGCAGCTCTGTGGGAGATTATTTATTTATTTTTATTCCAAGGAAGCCATTCGTCACAGATAACAACTGGGAAAAAAAGCAAATAAAGACCCCCAAACCAACAATCCCACCACCACCAAAAAACCTCTTGCAAAGCCTTGCAGGTGGAAATAGGGGCGGTGGCGAGTATTTTACCTTTGTTTTCTGTCCTTACATGATTAGTAATTTTTCCCAGGTTTCTGCAGCTTTTGCTATTAGAAGGAGGGATCCAGACCCAAGATCCCTGTTGCATTTTCTAGTCCTGGAGAGGGACTTTTTCTCACCTCCCTCATTAAATTGCTTTGTCTGAGATCTAGTTCCCATTTAACCCGAGGGATCTGGGCATTGTGTTTTGTCCGCTCTGGGGCCGGGGGGGCGCTGATCTAAGAAAACAAGTTGCTTCACCCACATTCGAAGTCCCTAGTTTCCTGTTAAGGAGAGGGAAAACAGAAAGCCGTGTTCGTATTAAATATTAGCCAAGTAGGTGATGGAGATAAGACAGAGCGTGTCCTTGGTAAGCAGCGCAGTAGTTAACTCATTACTCACCGCGTCGTGGGAGGCAGCCTGGCCACAACAGGGAGGTGGGTGGGTGTTTGCTCAAAGACAAGGCTAACTGCTCGTCTCCAAAGGCAGGTCTCAGCTAGCAGCTGCTGCCAGGGCAGCTGGACTGGTTTGCGGGGAAGAGCAGCCAGGAGAGATGCAGCTAGTTGGGTCAGTTTGACGAGCAGGGGGTTGCAGCACCCCAGTCGCAGCAGCAAACAAGCACAGGCAGGTGAAGCTGTGGACGGCAGGTTCTGCTAGGGCTTGGTTTAGAGGGAAGGAGTGAGGGACTGCTCCCTGGAAGCACTGCTTGGCAAATTTAGGTGTGCTTATGCCAATCCTGATGATCCTAGAGTTCTCCTCGTGTGGCACGTTAGGCCTAATATGGTGAACCCCCCCAGGGTTTGTCAGAGAAGGCTGGCAGCAATTGTTAACATAAATGTCACGTCACTGCTGCTGCACTGAAAGAAATGTTCCCTGAGAGGGTGGGGGGTACTGGGACAGGGTGCCCAGAGACGCTGTGGATGCCCCATCCCTGGCAGTGTCCAAGGCCAGGCTGGATGAGGCTTGGAGCACCCTGGTCTAGTGGCAGGTGTCCCTGCCCATGGCAGGGGAGTTGGAACTGGATGGTCTTTAAGGTCCCTTCCAACCCAAACCATTCTGGGATTCTACGAAACACCTATTGCTCCGAAAAACAGCGATGGTCCTAACGCCACATTCGTTTCTCACCGCTCTCTTCCTGTGCCCAGAGGGAAATCAGAGATGTTTACCAGATGCTGGCAGACTGCCACATGAGGAAGCACAGCTTCCAACAGGTAAGTGGCAACCTAGGATGCTCCTAACACATTGAGTGGGGCCCAGAGTTTACCCCAGAGTCCCAGTCACCCTCAGAGCCTCATGTGACCCAAGAACGTGCTCATCCCTTGGACCAGTTTTATCCGGCGTTGCCATGCTCCTCATGTATGGTGGGATGATTTGGAGATGACACAGAGCAGGCCAGGATGGCAGACTGGGGAGCAGCACAGAGAGATGCTTCTGGTGATTTCCAGGAGAGTGTTTGCCTTTACCTCCTCTGTTGTCACCTATAATAAGGACAGAGGGTCTGTGTGTTGCTGAAATCAGAGGGATCCACCATAAATAATGGCGTAGTTCCCAGTATTTCAAGGCTAGCTAAAAAGCAGGATTAAAACTAGCCTGGGACAAAGCTGAATGTACTGACTCTTTCCTAGACGAAGGAAGCACAGAGGAGAAACTCAGGAGGAGCAACAACAGCCCCCCAGGAGGTAATACCACAGAGCCACCCCAGCTCGGACAGCCAGAGGACGCTGCAGAAATCGGACGAGCATGAGCCTGAATGGCAGGAATCCTGTAAGATCTTGGGATGACCTTTTCCTATGGGGCTTGAGAAATCCTAGGGCTCTGTGGGATCATCTCAATCCTTCTCCTGCCACACTGGAACTGAATAATCAGGTGGAGAGTACTGCCAAGGAATACAGCGCTGCTTTATCAGGGATATTTCTGAGTCCACACAGCACTGAGACTAGGGTTGGGCAGGGAAATGGAAAATTTTCCCTACAGATACTATATTAAAACAAGCAATAAATAGGAACCACATGAGTATAGCCAGGGTGATTAACTTAAAACCAGAAGGTGGCCTTCTGTAGGACCGTGGCTCTTGAGAACAAGGATAATGGGTGACCGGGAATAACTAAAAAGGGCTTCCCAGCCATCCAAGCACAATCCCACCTAAGCAGAGCCCTGCTGCACTGCCTCATGTGATGAATCCCAGCGATGGGAAGGAAAACAGCAAACGTAAGACACTTGAAGTAGCATCCATCCCTGCTGCCAAGTACTCGGAGAACCTGATGCATTCTTTTTCCTAGTCCCTCCACTGCCGCTCAGTAGATGGCAATGCTGTACTATCAGTTGTTTCCACTTCAGCCCAGGGCTTTTATTTTTCTTACTGATAAAAAGACAATGGGAGGTTGATTACAAAAGCCGGGAAAGAACTAGCCTAACTCAGGCTGACTGGGGAGCTGGTTACTCCTACACACTCCAGGATGAGCTGGACCTAGGCGATCAAGGCAGTTTTATAGTAAACAAAACACCCCCAACCCCAGCCAAGTTGTCCACTTTCCGTAACATTTTCAGCAAGACTCCCTGCCCCTCTCCAGTATCCGCCTCTCCCGCCCAAGCCTAAACTTCTACCTCCTGCGACAGCAAACGGGAGAGCGATTCGGTAAGGAAATCCCTGTGCGCTGTGGAGGGGAGCAGGGATGAGACTCTTCTGCTCTGGCATGGATGGTTGAGATGGGAATGGTTAGCTCTCCTCCTCATGTAGAGGAGACTCCCTGCAGGGAAAAATACGGAGCCTAGGCTGCATTCCAGCCTAGGGAGTGATGAGGATTCTTTGTTCACCCCTGGAGGGCAAGAGGTTTATTCAGTAGAGCATCCGAAGCCTAGAGAGCGTGCATCCTCTATGCTGGGTGTCAGCACTTTCAAATCCTTCAAAGGTTTGATTTGGGGTCATTTCAGCAGCTCTTATTCCATACACCCTCCCCCCTCGCTGCTGGCTCACATGAAAGGCACTACAGAAATCTGTGTCTGAACCAGGAGTCAGCATCCAACCCAAAACCAGGTAGTCTCTAAGTATAAAGGGACCTGGTGCCCAGAAGGAACCCAGATTTTTAATGTCCTGAAGGAATAAAAACTGGACCCTGCTAAGTAGCAGATGCCCAGAAGTGATGGGAGACACGTGGCAAACGGTCTCACAGTTGGGTGCATCTTTCACCTGGTGAAACGGGTTATTCTTCCACTTCACCAAGCAGGAAGATGGCCAGCGGGTAGCAAGCTTAAAACTTGCCTGCTTGTTCGCTCCTGTAGGACCCCTTTTTCATTCCAGTGCGGAAATCCAAGGCAGCAGATGAGAAGAGACGCTCGCTTGCACGGCAAGCCAGGGATGACTACAGGAGGCTTTCACTGCAGGGCATCCACAGAGGGAAGCAGGCAGATATTTCCAAGGGTGCCACAGCAGGCGATCGGCGACCGCTCCAGTATCCGCCTCTCCCGCCCAAGCCTAAACTTCTACCTCCTGCGACAGCAAACGGGAGAGCGATTCGGTAAGGAAATCCCTGTGCGCTGTGGAGGGGAGCAGGGATGAGACTCTTCTGCTCTGGCATGGATGGTTGAGATGGGAATGGTTAGCTCTCCTCCTCGTGTGGAGGAGACTCCCTGCAGGGAAAAATACGGAGCCTAGGCTGCATTCCAGCCTAGGGAGTGATGAGGCTTCTTTGTTCACCCCTGGAAGGTGGCAGGTTTATTTAGTAGAGCATCCTAAGCCTAGAGAGCGTGCATCCTCTATGCTGGGTGTCCACTGAAACCCAAATAACATTGCTGACGGCTCCACTAGTGTAAGACTTCTGTTTAAGGCCGGCCTTAACATCCCGAACAAAAGGTAAGTCCTGCCAAGGACTCAAAAACTATTGTTCGAACTTGATGTGCAAACCATGGTGTTTTCTAACAGGAAAGAGGGAATCCAGAGGACAATCTCCAATGCCACCGAAGAAAGCATCATCAAGTGGTTCAAAGAGGAGCAATTCCCTCTCCGAGCCGGCTATCAGAAAACCACGGACACGATAGCGCCTTGGTTCCACGGTGAGTCCTGGGTGTTTCCGTCCCAACCCAACTCTTTGAGGAGTTGTTTCTGCTACAATGGCTGCTGCCACAGGCTGGGCCCAGGAGCTTTTTGAAGGTGGCTAGGTTTTTCCATTTTAAGCATCTATGAGTGCAGTTTAAATTCCTTTACCATTATGACAAAGGGCAAGTTATGGTGTTAGAACAGAGGCCACCCTGTACCTCTGCACCATCCCGGCCTCTCTGGATGCGTGGTGACCCTGGTAGCTGTTGGACCAGGGTGAGACTTGGGCACATCTCATCCTTGGCCCCAGGCTGTTCTCCCGCCATACATGCTCATCATCCATCCTCTTTCCATCCTATTTATAATAGGTCATCACAATCCCATCCATCTCCCTTGCTTTGGAAACCCCTTCAATCTACAGCAATGAAAACAATATCCTCTTGTAACTGGGTTTCAATGCTTGCACGGCTTTCTGACAGGACCTATGACCACTGTCTGCACAGCCCTGCGATACCGGGACCAACATACAACACGCCGCGGTGCCGTCCTCTCTCTGCCCACAGACACCGCCCTTTTGAGCCCTGCACATTTATCATTCGCAGCCAGGCGAGTGTGGAACAGTTAACATACAGCACAGATAGCACACGGCCACGGCCTCTTACTAGCAGTGGCAGTACTGACCTTCCTGGGCTACTGGGCAAGAAAAAATGCAAGGGATGGAAGTGCCACGGGCCGGTTTTAGAGTGGGAAAGCGTATTTCTTGTGAGAACTGTTCCATCCAGTCCTGCACAAATGCTCTTCTTCCCTTCAGCTATGTGATTTGGTTTCGAACAGGTATCCTAACCTCTAAGAAAGCAGAGGAGCTGCTGAATAAAACAGTACCGGGGAGTTTTCTGGTCCGGGTCAGTGAGAAAATCAAAGGCTACGTGCTCTCCTATCGGGCTGTGGAAGGATGTAAACACTTCCTCATTGATGCCTCCAGTGATTCCTACAGCTTCCTTGGAGTGGACCAGCTACAACACTCCACACTGGCTGACCTTGTAGACTACCACAAGGTGAACATCTAGTGATATATTCATTAACTCGTCGTTTAATTGCCTGAGGGGAATTCAAAATCAGAAAGAATAGATTCTGTTGTTTCAAAGTAGGTAACTAGACCCGTTTCAGCTGCCTCTGGGTATCCTGTGTGCTGGTCCAGAAGGGTATGCCAGCCTGATGGGTACATCTCAGGTGACCTAACACATCTCAAACATTTTAGACCTGGCTCACTCCCCCTCGAGCGTGCAGAACACCTCGCACGCAGCACTCGAGTTACTTGCACACTAGCAGAAATGCTGATAAGGTGAGAGGCGACAGCACACTCGGGTAGACTCGTGTTTTTTGATTCTCTCCATGGTTGTGGGGTCCCTGCGAGTTGGGTAAGTAGAAAATCGTGGTCACCTCCAGCTTCAGCCTGAAAGAGAATAAGGTATCTTTACAATAGCAAAGCAGGCAAGGAGTGATACCGTGGAAAGACAAAAAATAGAAGGGAAGGAAAAGGTTGGCAGGTTCTTGCAACAATAACAGCAGTGCTCACTGCACTGACCACAGTTACATGGGCTGAGGAGAGTGCGAGTGTTTACTCACGACGTGCGCCCAGGGACAGGACAATCATTTTGCCTAAAGGTTCATCTGAAATCCGTGTTTCTTTTAAAAAAGGGCCTAGCCTAATAGAGACATGGCTAAACAAAATTGGACATGAGGAAAGTACCTATGTTCATTTGCTATATAGAGCTCTACCTCAGCTACCTGAACCTGCTTCTTGCTTGGATGTCATGCTTCAGGCTGAAATTGTTGAGAGCAGGCGCTGGACAGCTCTTGATACCAGAACCAGAGGGTTTAAAACCTGGTTATGCATATCTGTATTAAAGTTAGAGCCATGTCCACAGTCTGCAAAGAATTCTACGGATGCCCTGCACTGCAGCAGACGTGGGCAGCGTGAACCCACCCTGCTGAAGGGCTCTGGTGGGTTCTGCTCCTCACCCATCAGGTGACGTGAAGGCAGGCGAGTTCCCACCACGAATCTGCTCCTAGGGTGGAGAAGGAGCTGGGAAGCAGGGAATTCGCTTATTAGAAGAGGGCTTGCCTGACCAGAGAGCTCCACTCCAGGATCCACCCTTCTCCCTCCCACAAACGCAGCCAGGAGCACGGTCCACAACCACGGTCCTGCTTACCTGCATCCTGCACAGTCCTGGCTCCAGCACGTCCCGGGCAGGGCAGTGTTTCACGCTGTGGAAGAGAGCACAGTCCTCTCTGAGAACTGCCAGAGTCGTGTCACCGCGTTACTGCGCCGAACACAGACACTGGTTTACGGAGAGCCAGAGCGGTCCTTGCCCGGGTTCCCCGGGGCACCGAGCTGTCACACAGGGCAATGAACTCATCCGCAGTGGAACAGAGGCAGGGACACTGCTGCTCACCCTGTGATGTGATAGGCAGTGTCTGCTTGAACGGTGGTGTTTAAGCATCTCCTTTACCAACAGGATGAACCCATCACTTCCTTGGGGAAGGAGCTGTTGCTTTACCCGTGTGGCCAAGAGGACCGAGACCCAGATTACATCTGTCTCTTTGAGTGAACCCCCCGGCCTCGCTGTGCAGCCCCACGCTTGTATCACAAAACCTGACCTTCCCACTAGAGCTGCGGATGCTTACCTGAAACGGTTGCCCTGAGTGCCTCCACTTTATACCCTTCACAAGAGAGCAGCGGGAGGATAAGTACTGCTGGGGGCTTGTCGTATCAACTGAGCTAAAGGATGCCCCAGCCCAGCAAGCTGCAAAGCACCTGGATGGGTCCTGCACAAAGGAGCGACCGAGGCGATGAAGCAATCGGTTGAACAGGGAGACACTGCCACGTATTTCCAGGGGGTTGTTGCACAATTCCTGGGGGACTTCTGTATTGGAGCTGCCTGTTGTTCTTGAACACGTGGTTGTGTGCCGTTGGGGAAACAGATTAGTATCTACAGAATGAGATCACACCTTCCTGAAGGCACAAACCAACATGGAGAGGTGAATCGGTCTTGATACAGTCGTTTGCATAATGTGAAGCTTAATCCTGTAAAATGCTGTGCCCTTGGAATCAAGGATGTTCAAGCCAAACATCCAAGCAAACCATCGGTGCCTTTCAGTGGAAGGTGTTCCCTCTGAAGAGGCATTTTCGTGAAAAGTGCATATTTTTTAAACTCCTTTAGCCTCTTAATGTAAATGTTCACTCTTTTACCTGTATTTAAATCCCACGGTGGCCTCTCTGCATGGAGAGGGATTAACCTGTTAAAAGGGAAAGGAGAAGGGATACAGGAATTTGTATGAAAGACTACCACACGCACAGAGCCTAAAAAATGTAAGGAGCAGCACCTCTATCAGTATTAATACAGTTTACAGAGAAGTGTTTGCCAGTAAAGAATGCTATTTTCCAAAACGGTGCTATTTATTGCAAGTTGTGTCCAGATCACTGAGACGCATCTGGTGTAAACTTTAACACGGAGCTTGTTCTTTCAACGTAGTGTTCTCTCTTCCTATCTGTTACGCTGTTCTTTAAATACATAATTCCGAATGCTGGGGGAGAGGCTGGACAGAATCACATAACGAAGGAATCCTCGCCCAGATTCCCTCATGCTGTTGCATGTGACAGACTCTACAGCTGAAGTTGTGGTGTGGATCCGCTAACGTAATTTTTCAAGAGATGAGATCCTCAAATAGTGAACAAGTTATTGTTCAAATAGTCAATCAACCTTGTTTCAGTTGTCCAGTTGTTCCTTTCTTTCTGTTGGATCAGGGCTACTCAGCGTTCGACCTGCTGACCGGTAGCTTCACACACCTCTGTACTACCACCACTCATCTGCAAATGTTGGCTCGGTAGAGCCCAGGGAAAGCCACTGCCAGCATCCACATCCACCCACACGTTTGAGAACCATGCCTCAGGTTTTTAAAGACTCTCAGCTTCACTTGCCTGCTGTGAGGAGAGAAACTCGAATACCTACACATGTAGATAACGGCACTGACTGCACCCTTGCCAGAGCCCATGCCCGGCGCTTTTATTGCTCTGAATTGTGGTTACCCTGAAAGTCTGTAGAGCAAGGATGACTTTTTACAAGGGCAGGGAGTGGCAGGACAAGGGGTAACAGGTTTAAATTGAAAGAGAGAGATTGAGATTGGACATCAGGAAGGAATTCTTCCCAGAGAGGGTGGGGGGGCACTGGACAGGTTGCCCAGAGACGCTGTGGGTGCCCCATCCCTGGAAGTGTCCAAGGCCAGGCTGGATGAGGCTTGGAGCAACCTGGTCTAGTGGAGGGTGTCCCTGCCCGTGGCAGGGAGTTGGAACTAGATGGTCTTTAAGGTCCCTTCCAGCCCAAACCATTCTGGGATTCTATGACTTGCAGTGATTGGGAATCAAGGGTGCTGGCTTGTCTTGGGGACCTTCTCTGTAGAATCCTTCCTTCTCCAGGGGATGCTGTGCATGGATTACAAGAGTAGTCGTGTTTGAAAATTGCTTGCTGGAGAGATCCTGACACCTGGAAGGATATGGGAATTTTACCCCATACCAGAGCATTCAACAGTGGTCAGAAATTAAAGAAAGGAGTCCCCATATGGCCTCTCCACCTACACAGGGTGATCTCTATTCCCTCCCCAACTAAGATCCAGTCTGTTGCCATTCTGAGAAAGATCACAAGCCATTTCTGGAAGAAGGAATGTAGAGCGCTGCCTGGGAAAAGCTATGGTTCTGCTGGATGCTCTCCTTGGGTTTCATCTTTTTCTAACTGGTCTGGAAGAGCTGTTACAGCTCCATTGGGCTCACAGAAACGTGACTACCAGCAGCTACCCCTTCTCATGTTGTTCTTCACCTCTCCTATCAGTGCAGTCTCCACCTTTAAGACAGCCCTGACAGATTTCTGCTGTGATTAGATTCTCCTGCACATCACTGTGGTGACCAATGACTGCGGGCTGGTGCTCTCCAGCGTTGATTCAATCTCACCTCTTGCCAAACTGGCTTCTGCAGCCAAGGAACAGGAACTGCACAGACAGTATTATTCCTGGCAGAAGGAGCAGCATCTCTGTGGAAAAGGAAGCACAAAAGGATCAGAGGTGCTAGTTAAAAGCGTAACACAGGAAACTCTCGAAGCGTCTGCTTGATGAGGTAACAAAGTAATGAATTTACAGGTGCCCAGTGCTTAGAACTAGAGACTAATACACTTTTGAAGGGACCTCTGGAGATCATCTGGGCTAGCCCGGCTCTACAAGTGGGGCCAACCTCAACGTTGCATTATGTTGCTGAGGGTTTAGGGACACCAAACGGGAGAGAATGAGAAAGCATCATGGAAATAGTTAAGGCTAGGCTTGGGGCAGGTTATGATTATGAAACTTTCATAATGTACATCACCCAGTTTCAAACTGAGGTTAAGCGGGACTGTAGGAACAACTATCACCTTGGAACCGCTCAGTTACCATAGTTACCTTGGTTATTGTAGTGCCAACCATATCCTGGGCTGTATCAGGAGAAGTGTGGCCAGCAGGGCGAGGGAGGGGATTCTCCCCCTCTCCTCTGCTCTTTTAAGACCCCACCTGGAGTGCTGTGTCCAGCTGTGGAGCCCTCAGCATCAGAAGGATATAGACCAGTTGGAATGAGTCCAGAGGAGGCCAAGAAGATGCTCAGAGGGCTGGAGCCCCTCTGCCCTGGGGACAGGCTGGGAGAGTTGGGGGTGTTCAGCCTTCCAACCCAAACCATTGTGGGATTCTATGATTCTCCTATGCATTCAGCAACACATGCCTGTCCCCTCCTGCACGGTGTTTGTGAATGACTCTACCAAAACAAAGCTCTTTATAAACAATTTATCATGTGTTCTGGGAACAAAAAAGTTCTTTGGAGGACTTACTTGAGTTATTGCTGAAGTTTCTATGCTAAGTGATGTATTTGGGTTTTTTAAACATACAGAGTCTATTATTTTTACACTTTTGCAGTGGTTTGGACATTTGGCGATTTGCAAGGGAAGTGCAGTGCAGGTCATTTGCATCCAACAGAAGACAAACACATGTAAACACGTGTAAAGGGAGAGGTACTTACTGTGGCATGGTCCCTGTCTGCAGATCCTGCGTGCTATGCTTTCAAAAGAGGGTCGTAAGCGCTGCTCCTACCACAGAGTGGCACGACAAACAGCAATTTGTCCATTGTTCAGTGTTATCTTGCATAGTTCTTCCCCCAACTTTTACAAGCCCCGGACCAAATTAGAATCTGGTTTCAGAGTGCCTTGAATTAATGTGAAGCTATAAAACAAAGAGACAGCTCAGAGAAACAGCATTTAGGTAAGCAAATCTCCAAACTGATGCAGTTTTTGTTGGCTAGTATATTAAAATGATAAACAGTGGTCAGTATTAAAAGAAAATGCTTTAAAAGAGCAGTAACTCAAGCTTTCAACAGTTGTAGGCAATTGAAAAAAAAGCTATGAAGAAGGAGACCAATTTTTAGGATGCATCTATAATTATCATAACAGAATTTGCCGGGTCCAGTCATCCATCACCAAAATTTATTTTGTTAATTACAAAAAGCTTTCTACGCCCTGGGCAAGACTCTGTATTTGGTTTAGAAGGAATACTTTGGTATAAAGTCAGAAAACATTCATCAGTTTTGGCATCCAACATTCAGAGTTTAAAGCCTCCTGCTCAATCAGTCCTGCAAGTTGATAGGCATTTCCTTTTCTTCCACGTGGTAAAGCTTCTGCCTTCCAGCACCCGGGTTGTGAGGAAAAACGACTTCGCTTCTCTGGACTCAGTTCCCATCCACACGAAACACAGATCTGCAGAGCATTTTCCAAGTGTTGGAAGGCTGTACTATCTCCTAGTAAGGCTAGAAGTAGAAAACCTGAAGTGTGAGAAAATAATTCCCAGGCAAAACCAACTTCATTTAAAAATAAATCTTTGAGACACTTACAGTATTCAAAAGCTGAAATGCACCACCTGAGCCACGTGATACAGACACGGCTCATTGCTTTTGGTTCACTGACCTCAGGGGAGAACAAACACTACCCTCCGGCGTTTCTGAAACGTCACACTTGACTGGTAGGGCTTTCTCTTTCTGAGTTTTAGAAAGCACTTTCGGAGCTGCCTCTTGTCTCTGAATGAACCGGGAATACCCTGTTCGTGCACTGCTGCTCTCCCCCCCCCATCCCAACCCATTAAAGGAAAAAGATTTTTGGTCCCTCCAGCTTAACCATCGTTAACAATTGTGCGTCCTTCTCAGAGCAGGAGCTCTGTACGTCTTCAAAAATAGCCCTTTTGAGATATGTCAGAAAATAACTCATTATTATTGGCCCACCAGCGGGTCAATCCTTTAAATAACTGTACACAGCGTACAAACATTCCAACAGAAGAGCGCATCCATTTGTTATTGTGAATACCACACTGGCATTTATGCAATGTTCATTGTCTCCGTGACCTTGAATCCCATCAGGTGTTAAAGTCTCCCTCCCTGAACAGTCAGGCTAATGGAGTACTTAAAAGCCCTTATTAAGAAAGAAAACCGTAGAAGAAGGGAGAACAAGCACTTTCTCTCATCTTCTTTTGCTGCCATCCTGCTGGAATCTCCATCCTCTTCCAGTGTCATCCCGTCTTTCCTTGTTAGCAACGCTTTTCCGAAACACCCCGTAGTCCAGTTCAGAGGGGTTTTGCCTCCCTTCCTGGCTTCACGTCTTCCTACCGCTCAGTTTCTGTCTGTGCAGGTGCGTCTCAATCTCCTGCTTGAAGACCAGCATGCCAAGCTGGCCATGAGAAGCCTCGTTCATGGCCTTGGACTGCATGCACATTCTGTACTGCTCTGGGGTCAGCTCGTCCAGGCATTGCTTTTCATGCCACAGATGGAAGAGCCCCCTGACGGGCGTTCGGACCACGATGAGGTTGCTGTGAAGGTATTTGCGGTACAGATGTACATCTTCACCACCCCAGCCTTTAATGTCCAGATCAAAGCCACCTGACACAAAGAAAATCCAAAATAAAACTGGAAATATATACCAGCACACTCGCTGTTATTAATTGCACTACAGCTTCTCTGGCTCCAGCCAGCCCTTTACGGCAGCCGCGCTTTCTGCCAACACCAGTGTCCAAATTTCTTAGCTTCAAATCTTCCACTATCACACAAAATTGCTTTGGTTGTACCGAGCAGCGCTTAGATTCTGGTAACCTTTATGGCACCGAGGAACAGTGTGAACGTCTAACCACAGCACTGCTGCCAGTTAGAGGTGTAGGCACACTGGCCAAGGAAAGGGAAGCTGATGGCAATTTTCTACGTGTCAGTAAAAAGGATGACAAACTGGAGTGTATTTTCTTACCTATGTTGATAAAATCAGATCTGTACTGGCATGTCATCCCAAAACCAAAGTCTCTCCAAAATCCAGTTTCTTTTTTAATAATCTGCAGGGAGAGAAAGGAAGGTTTATATGGGAGCAGCAGTGCTTTCAGTGGGAGCAGCAGACAGGTCCCTGAAAGTGGTCAGAAACGGGAGCAACTGCCCTTTTATTCTACCCTGTGTAGACCCACGGCTGATCCTGAACCAGTTTGTGTAGATACCCACTGCATGTTTCTGCCCCCCCAAACCAGCCATGTCATTAGCTATCATGGATAAACCCTCTGATCTGGAACGATCAGGTTCCTGCTGCAGGAACCGTAGTAGGCCAAGTGGAGCAATATCACATCACTCTATGGATGTTTATTCACAGGCAAAGCATCCTCCAAAATCCTTATTTTCTGCGGGATTCAAATCCAATGTAAAAAACATACTGGTAAACCAGGGAAGCCAAACTCTGCTGTAGAGCAGATGGTGGCATCTGGATTGTGGCCCACAAGAGCTCTGGAAGAAAACAGTGGTTCCAGGGAAACAGTACAAAGAGTTTTCCATTACAGAACTGCTAAATCCAGGTAAAACTGAAC
Source organism: Rhynochetos jubatus (assembly GCA_027574665.1). Classification (NCBI taxonomy): domain Eukaryota; kingdom Metazoa; phylum Chordata; class Aves; order Eurypygiformes; family Rhynochetidae; genus Rhynochetos; species Rhynochetos jubatus. The sequence continues at coordinate 75,765,252 of CM050651.1, forward strand.
TCCAGAAATGTTAGGTGGTAGATCTATATCCCATAAAAGCCTTTGTAATAATGAATGTGCAGTGTGCATTACTGAGATGAACTATGGAAACATTACGGATTACAGGGAGAAAATCAGAGTGGTGAGAAGCCATGGCTATCATTTTCAAAAGCAGATATCCAAGTATAGATCCCCGAGGTCATAACTCATGTGTGCAAGTGACCTAACACAATCTGGTGAGACATCCAAGAGTTTCAAGGGGCTGGGACAGATACTTGAGTCTTCTAAGCAAGTCAGCAGTCCTTCCCACTCATGATGGTCTGGTTACAAACCCACCGCTGCTAGCTGGTTTTGAACATTTTGGCTTTACTTGTGACAAAGTTATAGAAGATGAGGAGACAGACTTTCCATTTCTGGATCTAGAAATCAAATTTCTTTTACCAAAAAATCCACTTCCAAAATAGTCTCTCCTGATTTCTTGTTTACTCTTCCCCTTTTTGTTTGTAACCCTTGTCCCTTCAATGGCTTTTTTTTTTTTTTAATTTTACTGCTTGCCTTGCTACCTCTCTTTTCTCATTTCTCCTTTCCCTGAAAAAGCCAAGCCACTGCAGAAGCCAATTAAAAGGAAACGAGATCCTATCTGTCAGGTCTGGCCTGTAACAAGAAATCTCCATAACGATGCCCTTCCAGCAAGCCACTTGTATGCATTAGCATTATTATTTCCCATTAGTGCAATTGGCTGCTGCACAAATCAAATTCTTTCAAAGATTTCTGAAGGCTTTTTGTTGGGTTTTTTTTTAGCAGCCCGAGTACCAGGACAGAGCGCTAACACTGTCTTGTTTCAATGGCACGGATCTGGCCTCATGCGTGGGCTGAAAATACAAAAATCTACATAAAAATGAGATTGGCAGTACTTGTTCAAATCAAGAAGCTTTGCTTATGTAGGAATCACATTTTACGATTCAAATACTGCCTATAAATATTTGCACAATCCTGACAATGTACTTTGTGGAATTTATGCTAGCTTGAGAGTTAAACCCTATTTCATTTCCTAAGCAGAGTGGTTACAAGCCTGAGGATCGCGGACGGGCCCTCATCAGAGTGAGAAGAGCTAACGTGAACCCCATGGTATTATCAGAACAAGTTTCCCCTGAGAAAGAAAAACAGCGGAAAGGATTTTCCAGACTCTTCAGTAAAAGCCTTTCTGGATACCTGTTGGCTAACACAGGGAGCAGTAGACAAAAATCTATTTTAAAATATTGTGGATGGACTTTTCAAACTCTCATTCTTCATTTTTCTCAAGGGTTTGCAGATGGTGACAGAAGACTGGACTCAGAGCCATAGAGATCTTTTTCAGCTGTGACTGTTGCTGAGCTCACAACTCTCCCAGTTCGTACCTACCGAGGACAATGAGAGAAGCTGGGATGCTCTGGAGACAGTGTCCAGCCTGGGACAGGATAAGCCCTGATAGGTGCAGTGCCTGGCAGTAAGAGGGGCAGCTCTGTCAGGCTGGGACCTGACTCAGAGGAACCAAGTGAAGCTGCACAGCTGGCTCATGCTGCAATTTGAAAATTCACAGATTCACAGAGTGGTGGGGGTTGGAAGGGCTCTCCAGAGATCATCTAGACCAACCTCCCTGCCAGAGCAGGATCCCCTAGAGCAGATCCCACAGGAACAAGTCCAGGGGCTTTGGAAAGTCTCCAGGGAAGGAGACTCCCCCCTCTCTGGGCAGCCTGTCCCAGGGCTCTGTCACCCTCACAGGGCAGAAGGGTTTCCTCATGTTCAGGGTGAACCTTCTGTTTGCCAGTTGATGGCCATGGCCCCTCGTCCTGTCACTGGACACCCCTGAGCAGAGCCTGGCCCCATCCTCCTGACACCCCCCTTTAGGTATTGATCAGCATTGATCAGATCCCCCTCAGCCCCCTCTTCTCCCAGCTGAACAGCCCCAGCTCTCTCAGCCTTTCCTCACATGGAAGGTGCTCCAGGCCCTTCCCCATCTCCGTGTCCCTGCGCTGGGCCCTCTCCAGTAGCTCCTTGTCCTTGAGCTGAGGAGCCCAGAGCTGGACACAATTCAGCCACTTACCAGCAAAGAGCTGTGACATTCTGACTCTGGAGAGAAGCGAGAGCAGAGAGTGTACATAAAGAAAAAGCCTCCACTTCTATCACTCCTTTAGCCTCGTGACAATGCAGTGCCAGAGCACAGGAGAATGGCAATGTTTTTAAAAATATTGCTTTGCTCTCACACCAAAGCTAAGCAGGCGAGATGGAAGCCAGTGGAGTTATGCTGTGTTACATCAGTGCCAGAGTAAATCCACGGGGGACAACTCCAAGCATGTCCTTTGACTCTGAGACAGCATGGGACACTTCAAAAACACAATGTCTGCTCCCAGGCAGTTTAACCATGAACTGTGGGATGGGAAAGGCCACTGGCAGTGTTCAAGGAAGTGGGGGAATAACTATGACAGCCCCTGGAATTCTGTTTTCACTGACCCATCTAAGGATATCTATGCTTTTTACAAATGTCAATCTTTAAGATGTGAGCGATGAAACTATTCAGTGCAAGGAAGAAATGAGAGCAAGGTCAGGGACTGTCACCCCAAGACAGCACACCGTGGAGGAACTGTTCACTAATTAGAAAATCCCTTCTGGCAGAGAAGCAGACACGGTTTAAATTCTTAGGTTCCACGTAGAAAACATCAAATGGGTTAAAATAAATGGTACCAAGATATCTCCCTGTGAAACTTCATTGCAGAACTCACAGTAAGGTGACTGCTGTAGTTAATTTTGTCTGTGTGGTAGTCACTGTGCACAAGGAACAAGGAAATGCTACTCAACAGCGCATAGAATCAGAGAATGGTTTGGGTTGGAAGGGACCTTAAAGATCACCCAGTTCCAACCCCCTGCCATGGGCAGGGACACCTTCCACTAGACCAGGTTGCTCCAAGCCTCATCCAGCCTGGCCTTGGACACTGCCAGGGATGGGGCACCCACAGCTTCTCTGGGCAACCTGAGAAGAAAACATGCACCTTTAAAAAATGCTTTGTTCAGATAAAAGCAGGTGTGTTTGGAGAAGAAGGTACTTACCAGCTGCTGTTCTAAAGATGGGATGGAATCATGGTGGCCATAAATTATACTGGGGTTATACTGGCTGAAGAGAACAGGATAAAACACCTTCTTCCCTGGAAATGACAATGGGTTATTCTTTTTAAAAAGCTGTATAAAACACACTTCTCTCTTTTACAAGATGCTGTGCAGACCAGACCAAATACAGACAAAAAAGTCACACAAGTTTTGGATTGACTATGTTCTTTGCATGAGAATCTGAATGTGAGGATACAATTAACAAAAAAAATCCTGTTCCATAAGGTATAGGTGCTGAAGGCAAGAAATTCAGTCACAGTGGGAGCAGGAGTGTTATAACCTTTCAAAAGCCAACCAGCAATGGAATTTTTATATATGTCCTAATCAGTGCTCTAAGTTTCAAGAATTATATACAGCAGCTTTATCACCAGTTCAAAGGCAAGAATACTCCAGTGAAATCTGTTACACAATAGGTAAAAATCTGTTGAAAGACAATACTTCACGAGTAGCAGTACCTGGCTGTGTGTTCAATCTACAGGAGTTGAGGAATTCAGCTGTGAAGTATATGTCCACGTCACAAAAAAAGAGAACAACGTTGTTTCCTTTCCAAAATCGAGCACCAACATCTAATCCTTTGCCCCTGGAAAATTCTTCATTCAATTGGATGAAGGTGAAGTTCTTGAAGTTGGCTGATCTAGGAGAAGGAAAATATTCAGCAACTTACCCTGTCCTTCCAGGTCTGAGTAAAAGTGGGGGTGGGAAAAGCGTAGAAACCTGTAGTGTCACAGTTCTGAGAGCAGTTTGAGGGAAGACCCTTTAAGTCTTAAGGAGATTTCCACTATGTCTTCATTTAGAGCTTGACCTATGTACTCCTACACTGACATTCCTGTCACACACATGCTTTGGGAAGACCACACAAAAATCCCAGCAAGGCTAAAATGGACAAAATACCTTTAGTTGGCTAATATAAAATACCTCTGGTATTATTGTATCTGTACAAGGGTCTTCTTCCCACATGGAGATGGTAACACTGCCACATGATCTTGACAAACAGAGCTATACGAGCAAACACAACAGGCCAGGCCTGGCCAAAAGCATCTAGATCCTGTGTGCTCCACTGATATTGTCCGCACCTGCCTTTGGAAGTCAACTTTCAGTCCTAACAGTTGACTTCCTAAGTCCTAAAAAGCACTAAAGAAGTTCCCAATATGGGGGAAAAAAAAAAGCTGCACTGAGGTAAATTCAGTAAATTTTGCACTGCGGTTCTGAAAACCAACATCACAAAACCACAGATATGGGACTGTCAGGGTAACACCATTTTTATCTGATACAAAGGAAAGAAAGCTGTTTTCTCCAGTGCAGTTTAGAAAACTTTGTCACAGCTACAAGTTCGGACAGCTACCTTGTCTGCAGCGCTTGGTACGATCGCTGTGCATGAACCGCACACATCGGGTACTCTGGTACTTACTTGGAGGTATTTTCAAGTATCGATTTGACTTCATTCATTTGTTCTTTTCCAAAGTAAACCACAGTGAGGTGAATTCTCCCATCCTGCTGGATTCCCATTTCCCTAGAGAACAGAGACTGATTTGTGACTTGTCCCAGAAGTCAGCGTTCTTCAATAACCCACACCCACGGGGGAAGGCAGAGTAGGGTGAACCTTGGAGGGCATTCCTGAGGGTACGATTCACCGACGGAGATCCTTGTCTGGACAAGGGACTCACTGCCTTTTAGACTGAAGACTATCTCTCAGGCAGATTAGGGAGAAACTCTCTAAGCAGCGTTTGTTATATTAATAGGAGGACACTTAAAACAGGCCATCCAACCATAGGAAGAATGATCAGGCAGGTAGCAACTCCAGCACTTGGGAAAATCCGAGAATGGGGATTTTAAAGAAGCTATACACAGGCTACCTCTTAACCTTGATTCTTGCAACAGGTATTCCAGAGTTCAGATCTTTGGCATTTCGTTAAGAATACTAAGTTCTAAGTAGCAAGCAGAGATCAAGCTGGTAGCCTAAGGGTAGGACCAATCTGAACTAATGTTAGACATCACGCCTCACTTGCACTAAGTTTAGTCAGCAAGACTTCATCTGTAGTCTGCAGAGATCAGCATGACCACCAGGTGATTTCTCCCATTCTAAAACAAGCATCTATCAGATGCCTAATTTAGACAAGGAGCCTATTTTTAGATGGCTGTAATTAGGCAAAACAAATCACATTTAAGAGTCAGCATCTGTTACTAACACAGTCTTTTCTGGGCAGCTATGTAAAGCTACATCTCTACGCTGAAAAATAAAACAAGCTTAAAAGTAACTATCCTGGAAGTTCAAATAGATTTCTTTCTTGCCTTTTATTGCCTTAATCTTTCCTCTAATAGGGCCTGGGAAAGTTTGTGGGAGCACTAATTCCCTTTTTCCTTAGAAAGGTTCTTTTGCAACCAGTGGCACGAAATCCCCGTGTTGCCACAGTCGCGTGCACCCCAACAAAACAGATTTGAGACACACAAGCCAGGTACATGCAAATCAGAAACTGATGACTGGACTACAACTGCTTTTACTGCTAATCACAATGCATTTAGCAGCCAAATGCCTTTCAGTCTCTATCATCTCAAAAATAACTTGGTGGCACAATGTGGCTTATGCAAAAGTAGCATGAGTTCTAGTGAGAGAGACCTTGATAACTCCTGAAACTGCATCTGACTTTCCAGGTAAGAAAAAGCAAAGGCGGCACTGGAATGGAAACCCACCTGAAATTCTGCATGAATTGCCGAAATTTGCTGGCTCTCTTGGCCAAAGGCACAATGACATTAATAAGTGTGTCAGCCATATTGACATTTTCGTTTTTCACTTTCATTACAGGACCGAATGGCCGGAATAAAACAATCCTCTTGAACTGATGCTTCATGTGTCCTTTGAAAGTCAGCTCATACAATGTGCCCTTATCCTTTTCTGTGCGGTAGATCCCTGCATGAAAACAAAAGGGAGGAGATTTTGGATTAAAGCTGGGTTCCTGCAGAAGGAAAAAAAAGGACGCAGTCTTCATGTGTTACATCTAAGCTGAAAAGACAGCAGAGGCATGAGATATCTACTTTTAAACCAGCCTGCAACCCACCGTCGTTTGAAGGAGGCTGTCACACGGGCAAGGACACAGCCCTGGTTTGCAGGAGCTCTTTGGTATTCTCCCAGGCACATTTCCAGGCTTGGCTGAGTTACAAACCCCTGAAGGTTACCACTTGCTCACACGCTGTACAGCCCAGCCGACACACTGTCCTTGTTTTTCAGACTGCCCCAATTGCACACTGCAGGCACGCATGGTGATGGTGATGCAGAGAGACTGCAACAGGCAGCCGGCCTCTCTGCAGTATGACTGATTAGGCCATCTCCCAGAAAAGCAATTTCCTGATGAGCACATTCATTTCCTTCTTTCTGGGAGGTTCTCTGGAAAGTTCCCTAATAAAATTATACAACCAGGCCCCAGCAGCCATCAGCTTTGCCCACCGCCTACCAGGACACAACTCTCCTGTTACTCAACTCTCAAGAGACCTTTTTTTCCATGAGGCAATGGTACCCACTCCTGGGCATTACACAGTCTCCAAGGATATTTAATTCATACAAGCATGTATTTATTTCCTGTGTGGAAGGAACTTTTAACATACTCGATGGGTGAAGTTGGTGACAGGCTGAAGGCTGGCATGAACTATATAAGTATTGACCGTGCCCCACTGAAACACAGTCCTGATACTTTAAATTACACAATCATAGAATGGTTTGGGTTGGAAGGGACCTTAAAGCCCACCCAGTTCCAACCCCATGGGCAGGGACACCTTCCATAGCCCAGGTTGCTCCAAGCCTCATCCAGCCTGGCCTTGGACACTGCCAGGGATGGGGCATCCACAGCTTCTCTGGGCAACCTGTCCCAGTGCCTCCCCACCCTCTCTGGGAAGAATTTCTTCCTGATATCTGATCTAAATCTCCCCTCTTTCAGTTTAAACACGTTACCCCATGTCCTGTCACTCCCTGCCCTTGTAAAAAGTCCCCTCCAGCTTCCTTGTAGGCCCAAATGAGACGAAGGTGGCAAAAAGGCTACAGATTTTACCTACTTTAAATGACACTTCAATCCCTACTGTGCTCACTGAAAGAAAGCTTTCTCATCGTCAGATCCATTAGTTTTAAGAAAGAATAGTCAAATGCTAATTCTAACTACTCATCAAGCCACTGCAAATATCCTAATAAATCACTGGAAGGGCATAATTGCCTTCCATCTCTTGCAGAAACTCAAGAGACAAGCAAAAGATGTCTGGAAGAAAACTCCTCCGCTTGTCTTGTTTCTTCTTTTGCTTTCTCCCCATCTGGTTATGCAGAACAGCTTGACCAAAACAATATTTTTTTTAAAAAAATCTTAGTCGTTCCCTGATGTGTAACATTGCTGTGCATCCCACCCACCGACTGCCAGCTCTGTGTTTCTTGGGAAGGTCTGAGTCAAAGGATTCCTTCAACAGCAAAGTGACACAAGCTCTTCATCTAGTGCTGTAGCTTTTACGTTGGTACGTCCAGAACATCCAAAAGATTAATGAGGTGTGATTTTATCTGGCGAGAGTTCTGTGGTCTGTCTTATCTTCAATATCATTGTGTGTTTGATTCTTAATGAACACTTCCGTTGGTTAATACTGTATGCAGGTTGACTGATCTGTCATTCACTTCATGTTTTATTTTTAATATAAGATGATTCAACAAATGCTCCAATCCTCCCTCCAGCAGAGCAGATGAATGCAGTGAGACAGCAGCTCCATCATTATTTCACTGCTAATCTTGTAAAGCTGTGCCTTTGACCCGCCCTAGCTTTTCTGTGTCGTCTGCCCAAGGTGCAGACCATGAACTACATCTGCCACTGACCTTGAGCCTGCACTTGAGGCCATCTGAATGGTGGCCTAACAGTCCCTGCGTTTCTTCCTGCTGGTGGCCAGAGACTGGAAATCTGGGTCTTTGAATTCTGCTCACCCATCGACCCTCACAGAGAGCCTGCTGATGAGCTGAGTGTGCTGCTGGCTGCACTCGTTCACTCAGGCAGCTTTTGAACACAGGTCTTGCCAAGGAAGTTTGTGTAGTGGAAGGTTAGGGTAGCCTTTTGACATTAAGCTAAATAAAAATCTAAACTAATTCTGATTTGCATTTTCTCTAGAGAGAAATAGATCGGGCTGTTTCACGTTTGACAGAGTAACCTGACATTTTTCATAATAACCAAGTTCTGAATTAAATTAACCAATTTAATAAGACCTACCACGCAATGTCTCAAAGTCTTTGCTTCTACATCCTCTTCTACCCCAGTCAGGAAACAATGACCCCACAAACAGCACTTCCTCAGAGATATGCACCACATTTGTGAAATAAAGGAAGCTTTGTCAAATAAGCCAAAAGCACCTTAAAGCAGAATGCATGTTGTGACCCGAGGGGTCGCTCCTAGTGCTACACACGCATCAACAGAGGCTACTTCTAGTTTTGTTCTTGTTCAGGACTTCTACTACAGCTAAAACCAAGCAGTTTACGTGAAGGCGAGGTTGGTAATCCAACCTCTCCAAGGTGCAAGATGGTAATCCAAGAATTTATAACCCTAGCACTTCATCTTGAAGAGAATTGCATGCAAGTCTAATACATGTAATTAAATAAGGTTATTCCTGATGCACACTTAAACCATTTGCTTTCCCTTTATAAGAATCTTCTTTCCTTTATAAAGTATCTTCTCTTTAGAAGCAGATACCCAAGTGATGTGCCCAAGGTCAGGCAGGGAGCCTTGGAAATGAGCCTGAATGTCTTGAGTCACTCTGGGGACTCACCCAGCAGAACATCCTGCCTTCCACAAGATTTTTCCATTTCCGAAGGCACTGCTTCATTTGTGCCACCAGGACTTTTTACGTGATTCAGAAAGATGCATCAAGTAGCCTCAGTTCTAAGAGATGAGCTACGAGGAGGGAGGGAAAAGTAACACAAAAACCCTTTTCCTGAAAAGGTTGCTCCTGAAATGAAAGCTTCGGGAGGGCTAGACGTTCACTATGGAAGAAGGTTCATTGATCATCTATTGCTTCCATTATGGCAGCTATGTTTCAGAATATGAACCGTTCCTTTCAGAGGCAGGGAGAAAAGCCAAAGCCTTTGGAAACCCAATGTAAAAAGGCAAACAGGAGCTTTGGGTCAGCACAGGGACTGGCCCTACAATTAAGGAAAAGGGCAAGTGAGAGGCAACAACAAAGACCTGGGCTGAAGGGTTAACTAAAGAGCAGTAAGTATCCAGTCTTCAGAGCAGCAATTCCCAGGGGTCTCTAAAGAAATGGAAAATACCTGATCTCTACTCAGCAGGACAGGCAAACCATGGAACTGGTAACTAGCAAATGGTCATGTAACCTTCACAAAATGCTGCTGAGTGGGTCGCAATTTTAGCCTTGGTTCCACAGACCATAGGTTTCAGGTCTTCCACTGTCAACAGAAACACTCCTTGAAGCCGTGCTCACTACTTATATTCAGTTGTAGGCACTGCTATTAGGATTTATCAGCATCCATTGTCCCCATTTTAACTCCATTACGGTGGTCTTCCCACTTCAGAGGTGGTAAAATACAGCATGTTATCCTCTGAGGAAGAGCATCATCCTTTCTCCCAACAAGTTTCTAGGGCAAGATGTATCGGGTAGCCCACCACCAGTAGCTGTCAACTGGAGAAAGCAAAGCTTTCTCCAATTTGTCTCCTCCAATTTGTCCTCGTTTGTCTCTGAGACCTTACTTAAGATTCCAGGCACTAGACAGCCACGTACTTCAGGCAGGAAAACTTATGATACAGCATATTTGACTGTGCCATGGCAGGACATCTTTGAAGCAATCCAGGCATTTTTTGGAACTGTTCCTGCTGGGAAAGAGTATCAGCAGACGGTGATGACATTCACTTATGGAACACACCGCTTAGGCTTGTCAGAGTCTCCAAATTATTATCTCCATCTTTGAGAAAATGAACCACTTCCAAATCTATTCAACTCTGCTGCCCTTTACATAAATCAATGCCGGGACCTGTTATTCTGCCCACTGAGCAACCAGCTTTCGATCGGAAACAGAGCAGTCCTTTGCCTGCTTATAATACACAGAAATTCCTGATCTTCTCCATGTTGTTTCTTACTAACTCCTCGTGGCAGTGAACTTGGTACAGAAGTGGGAGGAATAAGGGGGAGCGGGGAGGATTATAGCAGCTGAACAGCCCAAGCGCCTCTGTGAAGAGAGAAGCAAAGCAGCAGCCAGATGGATATATTTTGGGCCCCAGGGAGAAGGTGTGGTTCTCCTGGTTTTGAATAAGAAAAAATGGAAAATTCCACCACGTGTCAGCTATTACTCTTGGAAGGAGAGCTGTCTGAGAAACCTATCCAAATTTAATGTAACAGCAAATCTGCTGAGAAGGAGTTCAGCTCAGATGTAAGGTACGAGGGTCACCGTCTAATTCCCACGCACAAGTGGCTCTGTCTAGAAACCGCAGAGGATGCAACGCTTATTTTAAGAGATCCCAGGCACAGAGACAAAACATTTCTCCTTAAATGTAAGAAGTATTTGAAGAAACATTTTCCCTCTACAAAGACAAGAATAAAGGCACAAAATGGAAAAGAGGAAGAGATACAGACCCTGATCAAATGTATTGCACCACACCACCAGCCAGCCTATTGGCCTATGTCAGCAATGAACTAGCACTGAGAAAGTGCTGTCAGGTAACAGACGTGACCCACAAGAATGGAAAATTCGACACAAGGGGGCCAAGCAAACAAGATTAACCACTCTGCAGTATCACTCTGTGTGCTGGTAAGACTCGGGATCAGCAACACACCTGAGGAAAGCCGGTGTCAAAGCCTTTGCTGAACAGGGCAGAAACAAAGACACAAGCCTCATACCAACTAGCAGTTCAGGTTGAGGGAGGGGATTCTCACTCTCTACTCTGCTCTGGGGAGACCCCACCTGGAGTGCTGTGTCCAGCTCTGGGGTCCCCAACATCAGAAGGACACAGGGCTGTTGGAGCAAGTCCAGAGGAGGCCACGGAGATGCTCCAAGGGCTGCAGCCCCTCTGCCATGGGGACACACTGGGAGGGTTGGGATGTTCAGCCTGGAGAAGGCTCCAGGGAGACCTTAGAGCCCCTTCCAGTGCCTTGGGGGGCTACAAGAAAGCTGAGGGCGACTTTTTACAAGGGCAAGGAGTGACAGGACAAGGAGTAATGGGTTTAATTTGAAAGTGGGGAGATTTAGATTAGATATTAGGAAGAAATTCTTCCCAGAGAGGGTGGGGAGGCACTGGGACAGGTTGCCCAGAGAAGCTGTGGCTGCCCCACCCCTGGAAGTGTCCAAGGCCAGGCTGGATGAGGCTTGGAGCAACCTGGTCTAGTGGCAGGTGTCCCTGCCCGTGGCGGGTGTCCCTGCCCATAGCAGGGGGTTAGAACTGGATGATCTTTAAGGTCCCTTCCAACCCCAACCATTCTGGGAATCTCTGATTACCTGATTTTCACCTCAGCATATCCCTCCACCTGCTCAACCTTAAGACGAGGGCAGTAGCCCCACCTTTAACATAAGAGATGCATACAGCTTTTGTGCACTGTTATTGCTAAGGCAGCTGGAAGATAAAAAACTGACAGGGTCAAGTGGTATTACTTTCAGTGCAGACCTGGGCCACATCTCCCAGAAAGCTCCAGCTACCCTGGGCAGTTCTAGATGAAATAGGCTGGCTTTGCTGGCCGGGTAATGCCGCTTGTGGTTGCTGTGTGGCTGGATTGGCATGAAGCTGCCAGAAGCTGGCATGGAATCCAGCCTTGCCTGTTGTGTAGGCAGTGGCACCTACAGAGTGCTGTCTCCAAAACAAGTTCTGAGTCCAAACCATACTTGAAATGCAGACCTGGAAGGGAAAACTCAGTCCTCCCTTCTCCTGGTCAAGTTACACAGAGCCGTGGATTCGTTTGTGCTGTGATCGGCAGTTTTTGCCGTTCTTGGAGAATGGAGGATGGGGGAAAAGAGGCGGCCAAGGGATGACAGAGACTTGCAAAGGAACTCTGCAGGGAAATCTTCTGCCAAGTCAGCTTTCTGTTTCCAGCCCTGATGCATGGATCCCCGCACTTTCAAGCAAATCTGTTTGCACTGCCGAATAAGAATGAGAATTTGTTACCTTGCACCTCCAGCAGCAAGGGAGGACACAAGGAAGGTTTCTTGAGCTCCGACTGAGCTGCACGTAGGGCTCCAGTTTGTTGAGCTGTGAGTCACATGCAGGGCTTCCTCCCTCTAGATTATTTCACCACGGTATGTGAAAGCCAGCAAGGCCATTAGTGCATGAAGAAACTCCACAGAGCCAGCACTGCAGCATCCCTTCCCCATGCCTTTCTGCACACCAGATTATGCCTCGCTCCCCAAGACACTGGTACCCAGGCAAAGACCCTTGATTGTGCTAAAGCCAGGGTCTAAGCAAAAGGGAATTTAATGGAATATTAAGCAATGTATGGCAGGAAACATCTCCTCCTTTCCCCTCACCCTCTCCCCATGAAAGAGCAGGTGCCAAAGAGTCATACATGCTTGTTCAGCTCCTGTCATAAACCATAGAAACATATATTGAAATGATAAACTGAACAACAAACAGAAAGCAGGAGACTGGAAGCACGGAGCTCTGTGATGCACTTGAATGCTGGCAGCCAGCAGCACTTCGCAGTTCCCTGCCCATGCCCTGGTCCCATGTCTGAGCAAGAGGAATTTGACTGGTGTGGAGGAAGTCCCTGGACCAGAGGGAAGCCAGGACGTGCCTCAACAAGGTCTCATGTCCCTGCTGTGGGAGGCACCGGCCCAATTGGCAGGTATATCCCAGCACAGCTTCAGGAACCTACTGTCTCCCGATACCAGGACTACCGGAGAAACATACAGAGAGTGGAAATGAACTGCACAACAGCAATAGTTTGTCCTCATCACATGGAGGATGCATTTAGCTCTGCTCTATTCATAAATATTAGATGAAGGAAACAATTCACCCACATGCCCTCTAAGTCTGCAGCACAAACATCTGAAGATGAGGAAGGCAGCTTTTTCCCCCAATACTCAATTCAGCTCGGTCAGCTGTGAATTGAATCTCCCTTACAGACAACACTATTGAACAAAAAGCAGGGAACATCCCAACGTCCTATGAAGTGAAACTAGAACAGCCATATTACCAGTGGAAATGTAGCACTCTTATCGAATGAGAAACAGCCATGAGCCCTGGGAAACAAGATCTGTGAAATCTTGTCTCGTATCATGTTTCTGCTGCACATGTTCCTGCCCCTTTTAACTCAGAGCTGCCGTGCAGCAGGGGCTAACCTGAACAGGTATCACCCACAGAAACATCCCACCGCCTGGAATACACCTGGTGCCTCTGGCTGGCTGGAAACAAGTAAACACTTCAGATTTAGTGACAGAGGATGTGAAGTAAAAACTGGTTGCTGTTAAAAGAGGCACTATAAAAATCCACATTTACTGCCTAAATATCACATGTGAGGGTAAAGACTGTTTAGCTCATTTTGGAATCCAAGGGCTATGGTGCCCCACTCCCAGTGGAGGGGACACCCCGCAAAGGTTAACCTTTCCTAGTCATTTGAAGTTGTAGGTGATACCAGCTGAGTTACTGAGCTCCTCAGCTGCTGTCCTCAAAACCTGTCTTGCTGCTCTGACTCTGGCAGAGCTGTGCAGGTGGAAGTAAGGGTAACTTTGGAGTTTGGATTTGGACTGCAGTTGTCAGTCTTAACACTGGTAACAGAGCTGGGGTTGCAGCCTGGTCATTCACCCCCTGCTTTGTCAGTTCTGAGGCAAGTGCATGACCAGAGAGAGCTGTGCGCACACATTTGGGTCACTACGAGAGACTGGCAGGCTCTGTTGTCACAAAGTCCTGCTCCCAGGAAAGCTGTGATCCTGCAGTTGTGCCTGAGACAGCATCGCTGGGTCACACCACTAACACCGTCCCAGACATCAGTGTCCTGAGATAACGCCCATCTCCCCCAGTCACACCAGAGCTCCTCACCAGCACCATGTGGATCTTCTAACCCGCTGTCTGCATACAAACCTTCAACGAAGTCGGAGGTTGTGTACACACGGTGTTTTGCATTGCCGTTCCCCTCTGGATTGTTCAAACTCCCAACAGCTAACTCGATCACCTCTATCAACTCATCTCGCTTATCCTTCCTTACAGGTTTCTCTTCTGGGTGGCGCGTCAGCCCTGTCTCCAGTTGGTACACCTTCTGCAGGGTAAAGCTCTCAAAAGGCACGGCCGCATACTCCGTGGACAGCCTAACACCACTGTGCACCTCTGCTTTGTCTATCTGGGAACGGAGGAAAGCCAGCAGGTTAGCCTGGGCCTTCTCTGGGTTACTGTGGTCAAGCCGAATGTCCGAGGGGTCTGGGTACTGGTCCTGCACATTCTTAAGCTGCTCGTTCCTGCCCTGGAGCTCAGCCTTCAGCTGCGCAATTTGTTTCTTCAAGCTGATGATGTAGTTGTGCTGTTGCTCTTCTCGCTCTTGCAGAATGGCTTCATATCCCTCCTTTGCAGTCGGACTGTGCACCCTGGGCAAGGCAAGCGGCTGGTTGTCACCCTTGGGTGTGCAAGCCAACATATAAACAATAGACACCGAGCAACAGGCCACCACCAACAGGCCTACAAGTCGAGGGAGAAGTAGAATAAATCCTCGTCGGAGCATCATCTCTCAAAAAGCAGAGTCTAGCCCCAGACATGCAACAGTTCTTACATCCATGCAGCACCACAGAGGCCCCCAGACTTGGAGTACTCTTACACAGATGCATGTATGTGCAGGAACTGGCTTGTCAGCTCTCTTAAAATGCGTGCTCTGCCTCTGTATTGGGCTCTTACTGGTGTTTACCCAGCAGGACCAAAAGAAAAGCTGTGAAGCAGACAGGTCATCTCCTGATTCTTGTGGCAACACCTACGCTGCTGCAATGTGATCAGGTGGTGGCTGATGGAGCCTGAGGAACTGAAAGACAAATGACAAAGGCAGGCAGTCAGGTACGTTAGAATTTGGTCATTCAGTCCAGACCACTGAGAGTGTTCTGAGAATTTACCTCGTTTCCCAACTGCCCTGGCAATTCTCAGAGCTGTGAAGTACTTGTGCTAACACCCAAAAGGTGCTGAGACCCAAATGTGAGAGAACCTGTATGCACATGTTTAATTTTAATAACATAACTTGGCCCATTCCCAATGAAAAACTAGTCCAGGCCTCAAAATCTGCTATGTTTTAAAAATATCAGGCAGCCATCATCTGTTGCTTTCCGGTGAGATGTTAAGGTGCTCAGTTTATCTGAGCAATGGTGGCTCTCCAAGTGTTCTCAACTCTTGGAGCATTCAGATTTTGAAGGCAGTCGGTCCCTCAGCTACTGCATACGTTTCAGCTTCTAGGCATGGTCTTCCAAAACACCAGGTGGCAAACATGGCCCCATTTGAACGTATGAAGCCTGACCTGTAGCAGAAATTTGATAACCAATAAACTAGGAACTCTTTTGAAGGCCAATTGCTGCAACTAACATTGTTTAACATATCGTACCAGCTGCTCCCATAAAAACCATGGGATGATAGGATTTTTTTCAGGAGCATTCAGACCAAGTCTTACTCACAATCAGGGGAATCTATTTCCTTCTAGGAGGCTGTCATCATTGCACACTATATTATTATAAGGCCCTCTTCTGTTTCTCATAATGTTATAAAAAGTCTTGAAAGAATGTACAGTTTTCCACACATGCTCTCTGCCCAGGAGTGAAAATCACGGAGGAGGTTTAGGGAAAGCTGGCTCAGGCGTTTTTTTTTTAAAGAAGAGAAGTTACAACTGAATATTATAATTTTTAGTAAGGTTTCCTCAAGTATACTTAGAAACAGGAAAGAAAAATTAGACGACTGAACATGAATATTGATCTAGCTGTAAGCTACATTAAAACAATTACACTGAGAGCACTACCAGTGGGATTTTCAAAAGCCTGCAGTTTTGGCCCAAATCCATGCTGATGCAAGGAACTTCATCATTTATTCAGCTGACAGCAGACCTAGGCCAAGGCTGAGTAACATCCTAGATTACACTGCAATGCTTTGTTAGACTCAAACACAATCAAATTAACCCCTTGATGCTCTCCCCTTGGATGAACACATGACATTATGACACTGATTTGACAGCAGAGATTCATAGTCCTTTTAGTCACACATCACTGCCAGCAGACCCGTAAGTAAAAACATTTTATCTAAGAATAAGTTTCAGAGTTATTTTCAGTTATTTCTAGTCTTGAGTCAAAGTCTTCTGCAGGACTTTTAATCAACTGCTACATGACTTTCCCCTGTGTCTTGGCTGGCAATTGCTCTATATACAGTGGTTATTCAGAGATAGTTCTGATCTTTGAACGGTTATCAGTATTTTATCAGTCTGCAGAGCTTCTAGGAAAAAAAAATCAAACACTTTCAGGGCAGGAATTGAGGGTGAGCTATAAAAATACTGTATTTTTCTCAAAGTAATGCTGAATGGGTAGTATAGTATTTATAGGATTGTCCAGAAAATGTCACTGTTTTCACAGGAAGGATTGTTGATGTTGAAGAAGATACTCAAGCAGCAGGAAAAAGGACAGGATGAAGTTGGCACCCTTACCTTTTTGCTGTGATCTTCTCTTTGGAACATCTTGGTCCGCTACAGCTATTTCTCAGCTTGCCACAATCATCTGTTTATCTCCCTTCTTACGCCCTTCGCAGAAAATGCGCGTGCTATAAAAAGCGCCGTCAACCCCAGAACATCTCTTCATTGCTTTCACATTTGCCAGCTGCCTACATCTTCAGTCTGCCTCCTGTGTGCTGAAAGGCTGTAGTGGAGACGCTTCCTATGGATGCACTGGAAAAGCTGGCCTCCTGCAACCTAAAGGAGCTTGTCAAAGCAGGGAAAATTAATCTGGGCATTTCTAACGCTACTACAGATCTGACTAGAAGACTGCAAGAAGGTAGTGTGCAGTGAGACAGGGTCAGGAAGTGGTAAGATGTAGCACATAAAACAGTGCTGTGCTTGTATGCTTCACTTCTCACAATTAGTCCATTGACTGAATTGGCAGAAGCTGAACATCACTGAAAGGATTAGTTGTGCTAACACGGTATAAACTGAAATTACATCTCAATGGCTTAGATAAACACACAGTTTCATTTCTATAAGCAGCAATGGGTTTGACTTTTGGATAAAGAGCTCTTCAAATGTTGACCTTAAAATATACGTGTGTATATACAGCTACCTTCACTAAAACATACTGGGTCTCTCTTCAGGGTACTCTTTCTTTCCAAACTGGTTTCCTGGCTCGTAATCTCACCCATCAAAGATGCATCTTTAAAAACAACTCAAGGCAGTATATTCACTGAGTTACTATGTCCTTTGAAGCACCATTCTCACAATAAGAAATTCAGGCCACGGGGATTTCCACTTTCTTCACGGGGATTTCACCGTCACGACTGGAGTCATCCTGACAACACGTGCTGATTGCTTGCCCTCCCTTGCTAGATCTGACTTATTAAATTGTGCTGGTGGCTTCAGTGGGGTCGCCTTAGTGACTGACATTTAAATATACAGCATTTACTGTACTACTATCTCAGGGGCAGGCTTGGGAAAGCAGTCCAAATCCATGTCAGTGCCAAAAAAAGCAGATTACTTTAAGTCAACACTGAAGGTGCTCACGGCTGAGGCATCTCAGCTGCACAGACAGTACCAGAAGGCTAGGGATGGCAGCTCCTCCTAACAACCGTTCTGTTGATCTCACCAGACCTACACAGTTTCACACCAACTGAGAGAGCCTGAAATGAAGGGGAGAAAAACTGAAATGTCAGTTTTTTCCAGGAACCGACAAAACCACCTCTGTATTGCCCAGCAGTCAGCTGCATCAAGTAGCATTAGTCTATTTGCCAAGAGAATCTTTAACGAATACACGGTGGTTAGTCTGATAGCCGAGGAAAGGACATTAATTCTCAAAAAGCCTCTGTTGGCAAAACCATCTTCAACCTCAGCTCGCCTGTTAGCCCAGCAAGAAGTCAACGCAGCTCACAGAGGTGCTTTTGATTTGTTCTCAAGTAGCCTGGGCCCAAAAATTACCTAAACACAGCAACAGGCTCTGTCATCACTGTAAGCACTGTGTAAACGGCTCTGCACAGTGGAGGGTGCTGCACCCAGGCATAGGGAGTAGCAAAACTTAAAAAAGTGGGTTGGTTTGAAATTTCGGATGGTATGCACCCACCACTTTACTCACCAGCATCTGAATTTCCAATAGACTGTAGAGATACTGGAAACTTATCTCTGCACAGAAAAGACAACGTGCCTCAAGCCTGAATTTTTGACTCCCCCAAACCAAACTGAGAACTTAAGCAGAAGAAAGGGACTCAAACCAATATATCTCTGTATATGTATCTCCCCTTGCTCTTCATGTTGAGGACAGAAATGGATGGCAGAAGAACAGTCACGATTGCAGAGGCAGAGATATTTCAGCACATATAGCATGGACAATGCCAAATAATTCCATGTTTTCAAGTACTTTCTGCTACAGGTTCCTATGGCAGGTGTAACTCAGACTGGCAATGACCATTTTAGCTCCCAAAACCTTCTGAAATTACTCCCCCCCCCCCTTTTTTCTTTAATTAGAGGCAGTGAATGGCAGTGAACTCGTTTTTGTGTAGGTGTTCGAAACATCTTCACTGAACAGCGGCACATGTGACAGTGAGATTTCACCAGAATCATATTCATCTCCAAAATGAGCTGTGTGGAGGCGGAAACAGATGTTTCACCCAGACTTTAAGCAACTTACTTAGGAAAAAAAACCCCAACACAATCTGCAGCCACTTGGCATTTGCCTTGAACTTTACAATTACAAGGACTACGCAGAGCACTGCAGACAAATTAGTCTGCTTTGAATGTTAGGGACAAGATTTTGATCCCTTAGTCCCCCAACAGAAATTCAAGGCACTGAGCAGAACGGGACATGTCACAGGGATTAGAGTCTAGTCTCACACAAGTGTTTAAGGTGCACGTGAAGGGAATGCAAAAATAAAGTATTCCTCCTTAATGACAAATCATGATTTCTCATCTACTTCTCAGCCCAGTTCATCTGCCCAGGGCTGAATTAAACAAAAGACTGAATAATGAAAGGAACCTGTCTGATAAATTGACTGGGTGCAGCTTCATATCCTTCCTGTATTGTCCTCTGTGAAAAACCACACTGCTGCTCCCTCTCGGGTTGATACTTCCACATCCCGAACAAACCGCTTAAAACCCTAACATCCGGTTTGCAATTGATAGAGCACTTGAAACAGAAATAAAGGGTTCTTAAGAAATAGCGTCCGGAATCAAAATACTGAATGCCAATACTTGAAGACAGACAACTTGGTGTAAAAATGTTCATTTCCTAATCTTTGATTCCAGAGTCACCTTCCACAGGAAATCTTACCTGCATTGCCACTCACACCCTAAAGAGAAAGGTCTTGGCATCTAACCCCACCCACAGAAAGACAATTACACGGTTCCCCTCTGTAATTAACAATTACAATCTGATCATCTTACAAATAGGTTACAATGACTACTAGAACCAGTTTTAAACAAGAAACCCTCAAAAGCATGAATGTTCCTAGAAATACTGTTTCCTTCCTGTGAGGGAACTGAGAAGTGGCTGGTTCGAGATGCTGCTATAGCCTTCTCACTCTGCAAGTTACAAAACCAATGCAGAAGCTGTAACTTTTCCATTCGTTACGGCTAATTTAGTTGGTTCCCTCTTAGAAGATAAATCAGTAACTTAACAGCACGGTCTGCCACGCAGCTCCAGCTGAGCTCTGAGGTCCATGTGTACTTGCATTACGCCGTGCACTTACACGTGGTCTCAATGCTTGTGAAGGTGACTTCTCCAAAGACAGTCCAGAACAGAAATCAAGAGGCCTCCTGACCGCCTTTCGCTGTGACATGCAGTAAACATGCCAGAGCTGTTTCAGCTTCTACAGTAGTTAGTATTTTGCCAGAGTAGAAATCCAGTAGCAATTATTTCTCTTACTGCATATTGGTTTTATTAATAAAAAACACTCAAAAGGAGTATTGGGGTCCCTCTGACCTTCTAGTGCACACACATTCTGTGGGGGGGTGTATCAATGTGGATACACCCCCATTCCCCATCCCCCGGTGCTGGAGGTAGAGAAATGGGGAGCAAAGTTGAGTCCAGGAAGAATCATAGAATCCCAGAATGGTTTGGGTTGGAAGGGACCTTAAAGATCACCCAGTTCCAACCCCCTGCCATGGGCAGGGACACCCTCCACTAGACCAGGTTGCTCCAAGCCTCATCCAGCCTGGCCTTGGACACTGCCAGGGATGGGGCACCCACAGCTTCTCTGGGCAACCTGTCCCAGTGCCTCCCCACCCTCTCTGGGAAGAATTTCTTCCTAATATCTGATCTAAATCTCCCCATTTTCAATTTAAACTCATTACCCCATGTCCTATCAATACAGGCCCTTGTAAAAAGTCCCCCCCAGCTTCCTTGTAGCCCCTTCAGGCACTGGAAGGTGCTATAAGGTCTCCCCACAACCTTCTCTCCTCCAGGCTGAACAAGCCCAACTCTCTCAGCCTGTCCCCATAGCAGAGGTGCTCCAGCCATCTGATTACCTTCGTGGCCTCCTCTGGACTCGTTCCAACTCGTCAATATCCTTCTGATGCTGAGGGCTCCACAGCTGGACACAGCACTCCAGGGGGGGTCTCACAAGAGCAAAGTAGAGGGGTAGAATCTCCTCCCTCACCCTGCTGGCCACACTTCTCCTGATACAGCCCAGGGTATGGTTGGCTTTCTGGGCTGCCAGCGCACACGGCCGGCTCATGTTCAGCTTTTCATCCCCCAGCACCCCCAAGTCCTTCTCCTCAGGGCTGCTCTTGATCCATTCCCCACCCAGCCTGTAATTGCAGTTGGGATTGCCCTGACCCAGGTGCAGGACCTTGCACTTGGCCTTGTTGAACTTCATGCAGTTGGCACGGCCCCACCTCTCCAGCCTGTCCAGGTCCCTCTGGATGCTATCCCTTCCCTCCAGTGTGTCGACTGCACCACACAGCTTGGTGTTGTTGGCAAACTTGCTGAGGGAGGGTGGGGGGGAAGGTGATTTAAGATTTGATTTTTGTTCTCATTATTCTACTCAGATTGGTAATAAATTAATTTTCCCCAAGCTGAGTCTGTTTTGTCAGTGATGCTAATTGGTGGGTGATCTCTCCCTGTTCTTATCTTGACCCCTGAGCCTTTCCTTATATTTTCTCTCCCCTGCCCAGCTGAGGAGGGGAGTGATGGAGCGGCTTTGGTGGGCATGCAGCCAGTGGTATCAAGACAGTGCTTCAAATAAAATAACTAAGATTAAAGGGGACAAAAGGAAAAACACCTTGGTAGACAAGGTGCAAAAGGTTTGGTACGTTATGTAGGTTGAGCAAGAATTATCAGGACAGGGACTAATATTGCTGACCAAGTCTACTGGGTACTGTGGTTAACATTACAAGGGAAAATCAAATTTCAGACTACAAACTAATAACCTGGAAGCTAGAAAATAACTGCAACCTGGTTCAGTGTTGAGACAGGTTACCCAAGTTGCACACACAGTTCCAAAACAGGCATTAACAGCTCTCACAGCTCACATACCAACCCCCAGGCTCTGCATTTCCCTTTTCTGGTCAGTGCTGATGGCAGGAAGAGGCCAGTCCCCTGGCTCAGCCCCAGTTTCCTTCCTCCTCCAGGTTAGCGCTAACGAGGGAACAGCACCTGCCACAGAGCCCCATTGAGTTCATCATCACCACTGGTTTGATACGTGGTTTTGCTCAAAGACCTAGCATTTCCTTGACACAGCACAGAAGAGTCTCCTAGAAATTCTTTGCAAAGCCCAAGCTTTTTCAGTTGTTTCCATAAAACAATTTTTCTCTTTCTAGAGGAAGTTTCCAAATAGCTTTTTCATTTTTCTTTTAATTTGAGGCTCACGTAATATTTGAATCCTACCAACTTTAAACGAGGCAATTCTTTATTATGGGAACTTGAGAAGATAAATCACAGCAAAGTCTCTGCAGAAAAGGTCCAGGCAGAGGGGAAAAGGAAAGGAAGGCTTTCTATGTTTAATATTGTACAGTCTATCTACTTGACCGTGAAATTATTCCCAAAAGGAATTGAAAAAAAAACCCTGAAGACAACCACACAGTACAGAACTATCTTGCAAAATGTATATTTACTTAGGTCAGTTGATTTCAACTGAATGAAAGATGTTTATCTTTGATCCTCTAACTCTTCAAAGGATTTATTTTTAAATAAAACATTCCAATAGGTTGGGAATGTCTGCTTTGTTTTAACTTAACAAATCACTGGCCTTCAACTTTCCACTTCACGTCAGGTTCTGTGGGTTTCCATGAAAATGCCAGAATGCACACCGGCCTACAGAAAACATTGCTTTTGGTCAAATGGCTATAAGAAAAATTTATCTTTTTAATTTTATGAAAATCACATTGCTATATCCTTTAGTTAAGTAATCCATGCCATATTTTCAAGTGTTAATGAGACACCTGCTCACAGCTATTTCAGTTTCTAAGATTTCATCTCTGATCCACAATTCATATTGAAAATGGGAGCTATGCTTTGAATTTCTTATAAAATACCTCAGTTCAAACAAGTAATCTGAGATACTAACTTGCAGCCATAAAGATAATTAAAGTCCTCATTGGTCATCAAGAAATTTCAGTTTCCACACTGAACTCTACTGGTATCTGAGATTAAAACTGTAGTTTATTATGGAGATTTTAATTACAGTTATTGCATAGCTGCCAATAGCTCTTAAAAAACAGCCAATCAGCTAGAAAGGTGTTAAATGTTAACAGTTCACACAAGAGACATCCTGGTTCTCCAACACAGAGCTGATTAATGACATCAGTAAAGCCAGCTTCCTTTGCCAGTAAAAGCTATCTGGTTTTTTCCCCCTTTTGTTACACAGAAGTACACCCTGCAGTCAGGTCAGCATTTCCTGAAAGGGTCCAAAGAGCCTCTTTTTAAAACAACAATTTCAGGCTTCAATCAGAAGCAAAGCGCATTTCATGCAGATTTATGAAATAAGGCACACAATATGAACTTACACTGTAACACTGGTTTTCCTGTTGTGCCACAAAGGGATCTGGCTTGGTTTGATTTAACAAGTCATATATCAAAGTTGATGCAAACCCAACTTCTTTTTTTTTTAAGGATAGGTCATCTTTTTAAAGAAAACAGTTTCCTGAAATTAGGTGCATTAACAGAGCTTTTCAGAAAACAGGAATAGAACCCAAAAGAAGTATAAATCTCATAACCTACCAGAACATTTGAAGAAAAGAGATTTCCTTATGAGATGAAGCTTCGTGCTACTGAGTCTTTGTTTCTGTTCATATGGAAACCTGCCTGCAAATGACACCATTATTTTTTAGTTTAACAAAGATTGGCTAGAATGTGTGCTGACACAGCTGTGCGAGCTAATGAAATAAAAAGAAGAAAATGTTGCTGTGCGTTTACGGATTTCTCCCTCCCCCTCCTTCTCATATAGTTTTCTGTGGAATATTAAAATCATACCATGTTCAACGAGAACCGGTGGCAGTTTAACTCAGAGGAAGATATTCCCGCCTCCCAAGCCGATGTCCTCTAGTCTGCGTGTTTTCTAACCCAGGGCAAAGGAAATGAAGCTGTTTTCTGCAGCCGCTTACATTGTCCCAGGAGCTTCTCGGAAGGGTTTACTGTAATCGTGCTATGCATTCTGGATTGCGGGTCTCAAGATGTCCTTATACTGATTAACCCCTATAGATTTCATTGACCATAAGCTGTAACACTCAGCTGGGGAAGACATATGAATGAAGTTTCTGCAATCTCACGTCAGAGATGGAAATCCTGTCACACTAATGAAATACCTGAAGGATGCCATATAAACAGGGTGAGACCTGTATTTCTTTCATTATTCCACCTCCACCAGCTTCTTTCTGTATATTCTGTTATGGAATTAGTTCAACGAGGGCCATTAGAAACAGCAATGAAATGTCTCGCTACAGGTAGTGCTATGTTTCACCTCAAGCTGAGTGGGGAGAAATCGAATGCAATTCAATAAGGGCAAGTGTCAAGTGCTGCATCTGGGGAGGAACGACCCCATGTTCCAGTACAGGCTGGGGGCTGTTCTCTTGGAGGGCAGCTCTGGGGAAAAGGACCTTGGAGTCCTGGTGGCCAACAGGATGGCCATGAGCCAGCAGTGTGCCCTCGCGGCCAAGAAGGCCAGTGGCACCCTGGGGTGCATTAAGAAAAGAGTGGCCAGCAGGTCAAGGGAAGTTCTCCTCCCCCTCTACTCTGCGCTGGGGAGGCCTCCCCTGGAGTGCTGTGTCCAGTTCTGGGCTCCTCAGCCCAAGGACAAGGAGCTACTGGAGAGGGTCCAGGGAAGGGACACGGAGATGGGGAAGGGCCTGGGGCACCTTCCATGTGAGGAAAGGCTGAGAGAGCTGGGGCTGTTCAGCTGGGAGAAGAGGGGGCTGAGGGGGATCTGATCAATGCTGATCAATATCTAAAGGGGGGGTGTCAGGAGGGTGGGGCCAGGCTCTGCTCAGGGGTGTCCAGTGACAGGACGAGGGGCCATGGCCATCAACTGGCAAACAGAAGGTTCACCCTGAACATGAGGAAACTCTTCTGCCCTGTGAGGGTGACAGAGCCCTGGGACAGGCTGCCCAGAGAGGGGGGAGTCTCCTTCCCTGGAGACTTTCCAAAGCCCCTGGACTTGTTCCTGTGTGATCTGCTCTAGGGGATCCTGCCCTGGCAGGGCGGTTGGACTAGGTGATCTCTAGAGGTCACTTCCAACCCCCCCCACTCTGTGAATCTGTAAGTATTCCAATGGTCTCTAAATAATAATGGTTCTCCTACTGATGAGCAAGCACTTCCTTTTCCTAGCTGCAGGCAGAGTTTTCCAGGACTGACATCTTAAGAACAAATGACAAGAGAATTTAACACTTTCTTGCCTAAAAGAGGAAGGGAAGCAACAGTTGGAAGATGTTAGTTGGAAAACATCAGCTGGAAGATCCTATAGGTAAGAATGAAACATGTGCAAATGGTGTGAGTAGGTGCACATGGAGCAAGTGAAAAAAGGCAACCACCATAGAAAGATCATTTTTAAGTGCTAGGTAAGAGCATGCACAGGGGAGTGCAGCAGTTCCATTCTCTCCTCTGGTGTGTACCCTTAACAAAAAACTTGGCCTGACTTTGCATTGCATGCATGACGTAAAATTAATCAGTAAAACTAGAGAAGTTGAGGGAAACCCTGGTGTTTTTAAAGGAAAATACAGGTAAGAGAAGCTGTTTGACAGAGCAGATCAGAACAGCCATTCATTTACTGGTCTACATTGCCTCTCGCCGAGGACAGGAAGTGTTTGGAAGGTGAAAAAATCTCTTGTATAGCAGAGAACTATTTCTAACCTTCGAAATGTGGATGATCAACCTATTCCCTAAGCCTAACTTTGTATTTTATAACAGACATGCACAAGAAACAATTCTTCTATTTGGGAAACATTACATTTCTTCGTTACCGACCTGGATTTTTGGACTTTGACCTTAAAGATTTTCTCCAACCTGAAAGATCTTATGATTCTTCATTACTCCTCTGGCCTTTTAACATGGTTTTGACTGCTCAAAATTGGTATTCTTCTATCGCCTTTCTTGACAGAGAAGTCACACACTTCTAGATGCTTAGTTACTAGTTTTAGCTACTTCTGAAAGAGGACACCCATTGCTAATAGCTACTCTTCTTGATTAGTACTTCAGCTGGTTCTATTAAATTGCAGTCAAAAAGGACAAAGAAAAGTGTATTCCCTCAAAAATAACTGCAAAATTCAAAGATTTCAAAATTCAAATTATCTTATAGATAACCCCACTGGGACAATCATAGGCAGAACTCTCCCTTGTTTACTCTAAGAGACGCACACTGAGAAATCCAGTGATGCTATCTCAGGTCTGGTGCCCCACTTTTAGCTGCTGAATTATCTCCCTGACTCCATCTACACACAGCAAGAACCACATTCCTCCTGGGAGCCCAGGGTATTTACCTGGCTGACTCAGCCATCTAGCCTCTCACATGCCTATGGATGGCTGGGGGCAAATACTCCCCCAGACCACCTATTGCACACGATTATTTCACCGAAAAGCATCATTGCACTAAGCCAATTAACTTATTGCACATAATTACAGTGTATTCATTGCAGCAGAAGACCACAGCTCAACAGAGGGAATGTGGCAGGAGGTGGGAAAACTCTGGATAACTTTGACACCCTGACTTGCCTCCTGTTAAACTAATCCAGTGTCCTACTGTTTATTCATTTCTGCCTTCAGCCACTTGTACGGGGTTACTGGATATCCCGCAACCTGTGCAGCGCAACAGTACAGTACGTCTCCAGTACTCCTACCTCGAAACGTATAGTTGACTCAAAACTTCAGAAATGCAAGAACCAGGCACCAATCTGAGGTAACAAGCTGCTTGCTAGCAGAGGAGTCCTGCATGCATCCACTATTACAGGTCTAAAAATAGCGATTCTTTGAGAAGCTGTTAGGATGGCAAAATATGGCATATGGATAGAAAAGTAATCTGTGAATAAAAGAAAACGATGGTGAGAATCTGTTGCAAACAGATGGTTAAATAAATAAAGCCATTTCGCCCCAACTTTAAGTAGCAAATATTGTCACCACCATCATTGTCAGTGATGTCACTCATGTCTCGTGCCTGAAGGGAACCTTCAGAAGAGCCAGGCTCCCTGGCAGTGGAGGCTGCTCCAGATGAAAGCCATGCACATTCCTAGCACTCTTTGAGGGCTCTTTAGGTCATCTTCCTACCCATTCTGTATCCCTACACGGTAAACCTCTCCAGAACAATGATGTTCCTTACTGCTCAACCCGGCACAGCAGAACGCAGGTCCAGTGGTCCCCCAGTGAACCAAGGGCAAGGCATCAAATATCAGATAGTGGCCCATAGCTTCTTCGTTATCCCCAACAGATGCACAGGCCATTTCAGGTGTCCTGTTTTAGTTGGGACAGAGTTAATTTTCCTCCCAGTAGGTAGTATGAGGCCATGTTTTGGATTTGTCCTGAGATTAATATAGATAACACACTGATGTTTTTAGTTGTTGTTAAGCAATGTTTGTACCAAGTCAAGGCCTTTTTCAGTTTCTGATGATGCCTCCATGTTCCCAGTTTCTCCTGTACAAGAAGCTGGAGGGGACACAGCCCAGACAGCTGACCCAAACTGACCAAAGGGACATTTCATGCCATCAAACATTATGCGCAGTATCTAAATTGAGAGAGTAGGCCAGAAGGGGAATCATAGAATCATGGAATGGTTTGGGTTGGAAGGGACCTTAAAGATCATCCAGATCCAACCCCCTGCCATGGGCAGGGACACCCTCCACTAGACCAGGTTGCTCCAAGCCTCATCCAGCCTGGCCTTGGACACTGCCAGGGATGGGGCAGCCACAGCTTCTCTGGGCAACCTGTCCCAGTGCCTCCCCACCCTCTCCGGGAAGAATTTCTTCCTGATATCCAACCTAAATCTCCCTCTTTCATTTTAAACCCATTACCCCTTGTCCTGTCACTCCCTGCCCTTGTAAAAAGTTCCTCCATCTGCCCCCAGCTTCCTTGTAGCCCCTTCAGGCACTGGAAGGTGCTATAAGGTCTCCTCGGAGCCTTCTCTTCTCCTATCTGAACAAGCCCAATTTTCTCAGCCTTTCTTCATAGCAGAGGGGCTCCAGCCCTCTGAGCATCTTCGTGGCCTCCTCTGGACTCGTTCCAACTGGTCAATATCCTTCTGCTCAGAAGGAAATTGCTGCTCAGGAACTGGCTGAGCGTTGGCCAGTGATGAGCAGTTGTATCACCTTGTTTTCTTTCCTTTTTCCCTTTTTTTACTACATATTAATATAGTTACATAATTACATATTATTAGCAGTATTAGTATAAGTATTTTATTTCACTTACTTTCAATTATTAAACCATTCTTACCTCAACCTACAAATTCTTCTGTCTTTTTCTTCCAATTCTCTCCCCCATCCTACTGGGAGGGGTGCGACAAGTTGAGCGGGCGGCTGTGTGGTACTTGATTGCTTACTGGGGCTAAACCATGACACCCTAGCAGAACCAGCCTGGCTGGTCTACTGAAACAACATATTTGTGCTGGCAATCAGCCCAGAAACTTTAAATATGGCACAAACTGTGGCTCCAGCCCAGAGGCAAAAGAGTACAAAAATAGTAAATACCTTGAAATTAGGACTCCTGGAATCTTGTCTTAGTCTTCAGAATTAGAAGCCTGAAATAAATACTGTGCACATATTGCAGCTGCACGGTGAGGTTCCTCAGCTGTTGGAATTTCACATGAATCTGTCATGCAGGGGCTGA
Source organism: Rhynochetos jubatus (assembly GCA_027574665.1). Taxonomy (NCBI): domain Eukaryota; kingdom Metazoa; phylum Chordata; class Aves; order Eurypygiformes; family Rhynochetidae; genus Rhynochetos; species Rhynochetos jubatus. The sequence continues at coordinate 75,793,753 of CM050651.1, forward strand.
GAGAAGGAATTTGAGGAGCAGATGTCAGGTAAATACCTTGGTCGGCATCTCACAGCATCACTTTGCATTTCTTTCTTTTAAAAAGTGCATGCCCTCAGGATCACTATTTTGATGTGAGGCTGTTTCCACTCCTTCTTGACTTCCAGAGGAGATGACCCAGGAAATTCCCTCCCTCCAAGCACACTGTCCTTTATAAGTGGGAAACTGTGGTTTAAGGAGGCAAAAACTCCAGGTTGCCGTTACAGAATGGGCACTTCTGTATCTATTAGCACAGGTCAAAAAAGAGATTCACAGTCTAGAGGGAGACAAGAGGAGCAGCTGAGAAGCCGCTTCCTCAGATGCTGAACTTCACGTGGAGGTCCCTCTAGATACGGGTCCCAAATATCCAGCCAAAGCAAGGCAAAAGTAAAGACAACTCACTGCAATGGGTAGGAAGACTTGCTTTAGGCAACCTCGTTTTCCAGAGTTATCCAAGCTAAGAGTCATTCCCTGAGAACCGGCTGCACTAGAGGCTCATGCAATAGAGCCTTTCTTAGCAGCACACTTGCAAAGTTCAACCGCTCGTGCTCTGAAGCATTGGCAAAACAGAGCCCTCCCTCAACCCGAATCCCCACTTCGGCCCAACACCACAGAACGCAGGCTATATTCATTAGACAGGCCAGTTCTCAGGCTTCAGTAAGGATATTACTGGGATGGTCACCGGAAATTTTTTCCCTTGGAAAAAGGAAGTTCCCCAAGGAGTTAAGGTAGTGACACATGATCCGAGAGGAGGAACGTTTGTAATGGGGAGCAGTAGTTCCACCCTAACAGAAAACCACCAAGGCACCCTTCCCTGTGCTGTAGGTAAAACACGCTGGGTGAAGCACCTTTGTCCCACTATTCAAAGGAACGTGACATCAAGAAAGAACACAGACACTACAGCTTATTATACAGCTTTTCCTTCCCGGAGAAGGTGGGACTGGGTGGGCTTTAAGGTCCCTTCCCACCCAAACCCTTCTGGGATTCTGTGATTAACACTCTCAGATAGCATGAGGAAGTCACGCAGATGGCTTCAGTAACTCCTGATAAATCAAACGGGAAAAAATATACACATTATAATTTCTGACTGAAAACAGCTGTAGTGATGGAAAACAAACCTTTTCACACCTCTCATTTTATGCCTTCTAGGTAAATTCCAAAGGCACGGCAGACACAACATGGAATCTGTTTTCAGAGCCTTACAGCTGGACAGATTTAGTTACCCTTTGCTACTTTCTTCCTGTAAACATGCACTTTCTCAGTAACTTCTCCCATTTATTCTGGAATGCCATCAATTTATCAGGCATCAGGACACTTTGGATTTGTCTTATTTCTCAAATCACTTGGAAGAAAAAATACAGGCAGGACCTATGTATGAGCTAAATGGAAAAATTAAACTATTACTAATGCCACAATGATTTATTGTGGAAGTTTTAGTTTCTTTTTAAAGGAAAAAAATATCAAGGTTCTTTCCAAGGCTTAGAGCTGTATTAACTGCTGAGTCTCAATCTGTTTTTCTGCCACTGATTCTTTGATATGAAGAGGGTGGGGAGCACTGGGACAGGTTGCCCGGAGAAGCTGTGGATGCCCCATCCCTGGGAGTGCCCAAGGCCAGGCTGGATGAGGCTTGGAGCAACCTGGGCTAGTGGAGGGTGTCCCTGCCCACGGCAGGGAGTGGCACTGGGTGGGCTTTAAGGTCCCTTCCAACCCAAACCATTCTGTGTTCTAGGATTGTATCAGTCAAAAACACCAGTGCAGTAGCAGTAACTGCTATTAGAGACCACTGCAAGTAGACCATCTGACGAGGTGCTACAGCCAGGAGCCATCAGTTAGACCAGTCCGTGCCCTAATTTCATTGAAAATTACAATAACCATATTTTTCTCCTTAATTAATCTATTCAATCTCAAAATGCCAAGTCCTTCTGATTAGTACGAGACATACATGGTCAGAGAACATCTGAAAGCAGCCTCAGAGAACACCAACTTGCTTTGCACCTTCGCGCCACGTGCACACAGTCACCAAAGAACAGAAACGCAGACTTTCAAATCCATTATGCAGCCTATGCCATTTAAGCTCAGCAATCAAATTACATGCTTTGTATATGCAAGAGGGATGTATCGCCTGCCAAGATGACATTTATACTCAAAGTAAACAAGCAGCACAGCCTGAATTTCCCAACACGGTACGCACACTGATTTTCAGGTGCTGAACGCTCAGACCGCACGCATGCAAACAAGCCACACGCTTGTGAAAACACAAACCACATGCTCTAACCCCAAACCTTCATTCTAGGAAACAGAAGGGACGGGGTTAAATTGTATTTTGTGCTGTCCTCAAGCGTTCCCCCAGTCTGGCCATTAGCACTGATATACCTGAGCTGGGGACACACAACTCCCTTTGCTTTGCTGGAGGGATGGAAAAATTAGTTTAGAAGGAGAAAGTAAGGAGTAAACAAGTGGAGACAAAAGATACGGGTGTTTGTGGGAACCACTTGGAATTGTGTTGTTGCTAAAATAACCTTGCAGTGTGAAGAAATTGGCTGTGAGTAGGTTCGCAGCTACAAAGAGCCACAAAACCTCAGCACGGTTTGAAGCAGTTTTGTTGAAGGGAAGGAGCTGTAGCAGCTGCCTTGGATTCTGAAACGCTTTTGGGGAAAAAACCCCATGTGTTCAAGATGTACATACCTGCAGAGAGCATCAAGAGGGCCGTAGAGAGCACAACAGGGCCGGGACCAGGACCACACCTCTTCTCATGAAGGAGCGAGGAGTGGACTGGATGCCTTACACTCCTATTTTCCCTCTACCAGCTTTTGCTCTTCCCAAAGGCAGGCTGGGTTCCGAAGCTCTTAACACCCCTCTTTCCGCCAAGTATATTTATCTCAGCAAGTCCCAATGGGCCTGAATCCAGCTACAACCAACTTTCTGGGCACTTGTGACTGTCATGGAGTGACTCAGCCAAGCTCCATCAGAAAGAGAACATCTTTTATTTGTTCACAGAAGCTTAATAAGCCAAGGGAGGAAAAACAAGCGTCAGAAAAGACACATCCCTATATACCTTCATCTTACAAAGCTCAGCCCTTCTCTCTGACCTTAGGCGGGTGTTGCTATCTGGATTTCTGTCTCCCTGCACACTTCTGACTGTTCGGCCTCCCCCCCAGACCCATGGCTCCGTGCTTCGCAGACTCTTAGCCATCTGTCCGGCGATGCAGCTGAATCAAAGGTATCAGTGTTTATTTACCACCAACATTTCCCCACTTATGTTCCCATTGCTATGGTGAGCAGCAACAGAGCCTGAAAGATAAGGTCAAAACACAGCCTAGATATCTCCCACAAGCCAACTGGAAGAATAGTTTTCTGAGGAATTCTCTGGCATGGATTTGCACTTACTCTGTGCTCAAAAGCCAACCACAACTCAGCACTCTGGACTCCAAACTGAGCTCCTGGGACATCTGGGAACAAGAACTATCCTTAAAAACCTACGAACCTCTCCAGTTCCTGGAGAGGAACTTCCCAGTTCCTTATAGGTTATCAGTGTCACCTCTTTGGTCTGTGTCAGCCTCATTTTGTTTCCTTCCACTGGTAATGTATGACAATATATGGTGCATCTGAATATGATAAAGCAGATCTCTTTCCCAGTTAGTATACCACTGAAAATCAAGTGTCAGTCTGCATGTCTTGGATTACTCATAGATAATGCAATTAGCATCACAGTACAGTTATGTAAACTGTTAATCAAACATCGAGACAGGAAAAGACAGGAGATGTGGAACGAACCCTGGAAAGAGACACAGAGTACAGGCTGGCAAGGCTGCACACGCTGAGGTGCTGCAGGAAAGATGAAAATTATGGTAGCAAGTATGTCACGATTTAGGCCAAACTAAGAGAGAGGTCATCCCCTTGGTGAAAACCTCCACCAACACAGATGTTCAGCAGGAGAGATTTTGCCGTGGAGACAAAGTATGGAGCACCAAAAAGGTTGAAACAATACCAACATAAACAGCTCTCTGTCCTCTCTTAGCAGGAGTCAACCTTAACCACGGGGACCTACCAGAAAATTGGATTTCAGAATAAGTTGACATTTCTGAGCGTTAAATTGGACTATTCGAGAGATGAGAACACAAAGTGCAGTATTGACAGTGGTGTCAGTGTATCACAGTGGTGATAGCACAACCCAGCTTGGCATCCCAGACGTAGAGGAACTATGCACTGGGCAAGACTAAAGTTTTTCAGGAGTGTTATCTCCTGTATCACCTGAGACACATCAGGATTAATTTTAAGACAGCTATTTTGGAACCTCCATGCTACATGAAAGCAAAAGCAGCTTCATGTCAGTTTTAGGTTGGGAGACTGGCTAAAACCCAACTCTAACTGCAGCCTAAGTGGAATCAAATGCAGACTCAGGCCTTAATTGTGACTTTGATATCACAACACAAAGACAACAGCTGTTTGTCCTCTGTGAATTGCAACAAACATTCTCTACTGATAAGTTTTGATGTTCTAGCTGCTTCCTGAGCTGAAAAATAACAATAACCATTTGGAAGTTTTTCCCCTTTATCTTGAAATATCTTGAAGAGCCTAAGTGAAAAGTTCATTTTAGTTTGGATCACCAGCAAGATGCAATACAATGAAAAAAAAAAAAAAGAGATCAAAATTGAGAAAAAGACAGAGTATGCTGAGGAAAACAATGATTTAGCCAGAAAACAGGCATAGCTCACAGGAAACTACCCTGTGTAATAGAAAAAGTGTCAGTAAAGAGTTGTGAATAATTCTTGCCTGCTTTTCTCGCTTCAGACCAAAACCACATTTGAGTGTTTTGTTGCTTCACTCCTAAGTGATCTGAAACACTGGCCTTGAGCTACTACTGACCATGCAAACCAGTTCAAAGAAAATAACCAAAAGTTTAGTAGAAAGAACATAGCATAAGCTCAGGAGAAACAACTCAAGAGTTGTGTCTTTCAGCTGGCAAAGATTACGCTACAGTCCCTCACTCTTGGAAATGAGCCCTCTCTTGAAAAACGCCACATGCGAGTAAACACAAAAGAACATCATAAGGAAGAGCCAAAGGTCTCTCGCTGCACTGAGGTGACTACATGCAGCACATCAGAGCCTTTCCAAAGCATTACTGTACTTTCTAGGTCACCATGTGTAGGTTCTAACATCTCTCCCATGGCAAAAGGGTCTGTAAATGGTCTGGAAGAGAGCCCTGATCAATTTGTAGACGACAGATACATACATCATTATGTTACAGGACTGAACACCAGCCTATGCAAGCAAAGGCCCCTTCCTGGAGGCGACATGGTCCTGTGCGAGTCATTTTCACTGTCTAATTCTTGATAGTTCCAACTGTAGCAAAGACAATGATGATGATGCACACTGTAATTATGCATTTAGATAAGATGGTGAAAGAAATCAGAAGTGGGTATGTACTTGAGATCACTCTCTGTGGCTTCTTCTCTTCACTGACTGCATGGAAACCCAGTCAAGGAACTTTAACTACACACTAAACTTAAAGACATCTGGAATTTGACAATCCAAATCCAACCCTAGCAGTCTGCTTCTCCAAAAACCTCAGTGTGAAATATCAGAATCCTCCAGAAAGTGGGCAGGTTCCCTCCCCACTGGGTACGTTATCATTGACATTAATTGGGAAAAGCCTATTTACTTCAAATACTTTCAAGGGGGGAAAAAAAGTGCCAAGGCTGGAGTTGCCCATGACAGTTGCAGCAAGAAAACAAGAAACTAAAGAGGTCTATACCAACATGTAACTTTTTAACACGCCACTGCCAAGGTTAAAATTTCAGTTAGATAGATTTCTTCAAGAGTCAGAGAATTTTATCATAAATCACCTTAATGATGGTGCATACACAGCTGAGAGGAACTGTGGGCACAATTTGGTTCTAATTCGTTGAATTCACAGATTTTTTTTTTTTTTTTTTTAAGACAAAATAAAGGTGAAAAAAACCCCTCTTCAATGAAGCAGCAGGAAAGTCTTGCTAAGGAGGAGAGTTTTGCAGTGGCACTGCCAGCAGGTGATGCCCAGCTGGCCGAGTGTGATTCCACAAGCATGAAATCATAGAATCTTAGAATTCCAGAATGGTTTAGGTTGGAAGGGACCCTAAATATCATCTAGTTCCAACCCCCTTGCCATGGGCAGGGACACCCTCCACTAGACCAGGTTGCTCCAAGCCTCATCCAGCCTGGCCTTGGACACTGCCAGGGATGGGGCACCCACAGCTTCTCTGGGCAACCTGTCCCAGTGCTCCCCACCCTCTCCGGGAAGAATTTCTTCCTGATGTCCAATCTCAATCTCCCCACTTTCAGTTCAAACCCGTTACCCCTTGTCCTGTCACTACAGGCCCCTGTAAAAAGCCCCTCCCAGCTTCCTTGTAGCCCCCTGCAGGTACTGGAAGGTGCTATAAGGTCTCACCGGAGCCTTCTCTTCTCCCATCTGGACAAGCCCAATTCTCCCAGCCTGTCCCCATGGCAGAGGGGCTCCAGCCCTCTGAGCATCTTTGTGGCCTCCTCTAGACTCGTTCCAACTGGTCTGTATCTTTCTGATGCTGAGGCTCCACAGCTGGACACAGCACTCCAGGTGGGGTCTCACAAGAGCAGAGTAGAGGGGGAGAATCCCCTCCCTCACCCTGCTGGCCACACTTCTCCTGATACAGCCCAGGGTATGGTTGGCTTTCTGGGCTGCCAGCACACACAGCCGGCTCATGTTCAGCTTCTTGTCCACCAGCACCCCCAAGTCCTTCTCCTCCGGGCTGCTATCATGCCCACCAGCTCAGAATCCAGTCTAGGGACTCCAAAGAAAAATGCGGTTGTCATCTCAAGCTGACGTTCACCGAAATAAAACTGCTCAGCAGCAAGAAATCAGCACAGGTGTTTATCACACCAGGACTCTGTGATCTGTCTCACCCCCACCTTCCCTCTTTCTTTGGTAACACTGGAAATGAGCTTACCCTTCCCTTGGACTCTTCTTGATAGCAAGGGATATCCAGTTAGCTCTTCCCACTGGAAGGAAATTCGCACGGACCCAAGGTTGTCCGTAACAGCAAAGGCTCCCCTATTCTGTCTGCTAGTCTGGAGAAGGGAACATTAGTCACCCAGATGAAGATTATAACGGATGCAAGGGCTCCCTGAAGACTTTCCCCTCACAGGCAGTTCTGTCCCCCTTGTACTTTTAGGAAAGTTGAAATATTTCTATGGGAATGTACCACTATCAAACATCCATCAAAGGTTTTTTACTCTAGGATGGAACTCCTGAGGGAAACCGAAGAAGTAGTGTGCTCTGTGAGTACCGGCACTTCCGTAAAACAAATACGGCAGTGATCAAGGATCTCTCAGGACCCAACAGCTCTGAAACTCAACCTCACACAATATAAACACAGTCCCGTGACTCATCCATCCGCTTTTCTACACCTCCTCTGATTACATATGAATCATGTATATTAGAAAAAACCACAAAGACAGTACCGTTAGCTGCGCTACAAGTTGCAGAAGCACCAAATGGCATGAAATGCAGCTTTAATAATGATGCTGTTCTCTGCTGCAGATCACCTGGCATGCACAGCTCGGCTCTCTGAAAAAATAATGCAATCACTCCCTGATTAAATTACTCCCGGAGTGGAAAAGACATTGAGCAGCCTGCCTGTTTCCATTGGCTGTGTAGTGACAGAGCTCAATGAATATGGAAATAATTGGAAATCCTAGACCAAAACAGAGGAGGAGGAATATATGACCCACATAAAGGGCATGCTGGAGTTGCCTGAAAGTAAAATCATAGTGTTAGATCCAACAAAATCCTCGGCCTTGGGGATAGGGGTTAAAAAATAAAGAGGACTTCACTAAAATGCCAAAAGGTTCCAACAGAGATGCAAAGCCGTTTCAAAAGCTCTTTACAGGTTGTCACCCTAGAAAAGAGGTGAAACTGAGAATTTATTAAATCCTAATTCCTAACGCTAATCTAGACCTTTGTTCTCCTTTGCTGTTGAGGTTTAATAGGTTTACAAGATTACTAAGCAGTTGCCAGCCAAGTTTCTTTGACTTGGACCCCGAAGCAATGACCTTTTCAGTAGTTCATAGCCAAAAAGATTCTAATAGGAATATAAGAAATGGACAACTACCTTAGAAAAAAACAAAAAGCTCTACACCAGATGAGCCTGTTTTAACCAATGTTAAGCAAATGAACTGCAAAGAAGGTAAGAAAATTACAGCCCTGCACTAACTGGAAAAAATCTGTAACGTATCTCCCTTAAATCTCTAAAAAAAGCCTACATTTTCCTTGGACATGGCTCACTTGCCCACCTGTGCTAACCAAGAATAACTGGCACTCCAGTGTGAGAGGTGCTCCTGGTGAAAGAAGTGGTCTGCTTCCCACATGCTCCCTGCAGCTGGAGGACAAGGCACGTGCAGGCATCCTGTATAGCTCTGTCCCTCCTGGCACGTATACCACGTGCTGGAATTGCTGGCAAACAAGGGATGTTAACAGCAACCTTCTCCCTGGCTGTCCTAGCAAAAGGCAGATCCAGAATCAAGGGAGAAAAAGGAAGTTAAATCACATCTGGACAAATGCAAACATACACGCACGCACAGTTCTAAACTCTCTTTGGCCACATCTGAGAATTAGGGCTACCGACTCCTTACACTACTTGAGGTTCTTAGATGTGCTCTGAAAACACGCTTTTGTATGCACTTTACATTTGCAATGACCCAGTTTCTCAGTATACTTAGTTCCTAAGGATTTTAGTGTGAAGCTTTATTTTCCCTTCTCTAATGCGAAGAAATTTTCCTTTCATTCCTTTAACATTACATAAGTGCTTTTCATTTCCTGAACAATTCTGAGAGAAAGCTAGGATATTTGTGGAATAGCTTATTAATTCATTCATAAATATATCTACTTGGTTCAATTAAGCATGAGAAAACCGCACCATTGACTTTTCTCTGATAGCACCACCTTACAGTGTCCTGCAAATTGGAAGGTGACGTGTTCTTTAGGCTGTTTTTTAGCCCTGTGGCTCAAACTAATCTCTACATCAGTTTCTAAGCCAGTGACCGCCACTTTCATAATAAGTGCATCAAGCCAAAACATTTCTGTTTCCATTTTTTAGGGTTTAAGTTAATATTCTGATGGGTTATACAGTCCCCTCAGATAATTTTTTTGCTTAATAGCAGTCTGATGAGAAAAAAAAACAGAGTAGGTCACCTGATTCACAATCCACGCTACTGTATATTTTGCTAATGGCTCTTTACAAGCTTTCCAAAAGTTGATTTAAAATCTCTTCCCTGAAATCAAGAGGCTTCACCTTCTCATAAATAAGATAATAAAAAGTTCCCTATAAAAAGGGTGTTTCAAAACTGTTACCTCTATTTCCAGATGACTCTAACTGAAGAGGAATGATTGTCTTAAGTACTGGCTCCACAGTAAAAGTGCACATAGGAAAGACTGATGTGCCAGAGTGAAGCTCCTCCTTTCCAAATCAATACAACCCAGAGTTTCCCACTGTGAAGGATGCCAGTTCCTATGTGATCATCTTAAATGTTAACAAAAACGTCAGTTGTAGGATACATGAAGGCAAGGAACCCAAATACAGACATACCGTGGACTGGATGAGTTGAAATCTATCAATCAGTCCTGTCAGGGGTTGGGTGACTGATGGCAAAAGGTGAAAAATAAAAATGCAGACAATGCTTCCTTCCTAACTGGAAGCTTCTTTGTTCTAATACTGAGTGACTACAATCGATCCCTGGCACAGGCAACTCCACCTAATTTCACTATGATCACCACGGCCAGCACTTGCAGAGCTGTCTTCTCTGAAGTAAATTCACAGGGAGACATGCTAAAAAACCCCTTTTAAATTATATAAAGACTAAAATCCTATCTTTAAAACTGGGGGTGGGTGGGAGGTGTGTGTTTGCCTTGTAAACTCTCCCAGATGTAGTTGAAGTACCGCCTCAGTGGCAGAAATGGCAGTACAGGTAGCACGACGTCTCCTTACCTTTCACCATTCACATCCTAGCAAGAGATGCGAGCGAAAACACAGACCAGTGACCACCAGTGCTGGTCTGAGTAATGTGAAAGTCACTGAAGCCATCTGCTTTAGTGCATGTGCCCATGAGCCCTTTGGATATTCAATCACACCTGTGGTTTGAGTATTTTACCCTGTAATTCTTTATCAACCCAACTTTCAAAAGCAGTGATCCCTTAGTAAACTGTGTCCAAACCAGGTGGAGTTACAGATGGTTCAACTGCTTTGAAAATTAAGTGATTCTAATTTCTAAATACGGCTACACAATAAAATGTAATCCAGTAGGCAGAGCTTTGAGCTGAAATGTAGAATTAAGTCCTGCTTCTGGTTCTGCTGCTGGCCCACTGGAAAGACTCCGGATGAGTCTTTTCACCATACACAGAACAGGAACAATAAGAGAATTCCCTCAAAATCTGAGCAACATTACAAACAGATGATTAATAGTGGTATCTGGCCACAGGCTTTTGGCTTTGAAAACCTTCATCCAGTTTCTCATACTGGAGAGGAAGAGTGGATTATTCAGCCTAAGAACTGTCAACTATTTATAGCCTTAGCTATAAAAAAACCCCAAACTTTTGCAGCAATAGCAAGCCAGAAACCTATTGCTGCCTCAGCCGTCTCCAGTAGAAACAATTCCCAGGGGTATCTGCACACTGTTCCGAGGTTGCTGGAGTGCATGTTGTTCCATGTCTTCTTGCCAGTGAACTGCAGGACCACTTTGAGTCCCACAATGGAGAGGAAAAAGGAAAAAAAAAATAAATCCCCCAGGATTTCCCTTCAGTAGAGTTTCTGTCACTGTTCCATTATTCTTTTCTTTCCAAACAGAAGGATGATGCCCATGTCCAAGTGACTGGTTTGTTTCTCTGTTATCAAGGCAATGCAACATGAAGACAATGGCTATTCGTGTAAACGGAGGGGTAGCCCACTTCATCACAGGCACAGACTTGGAAATGAAAGCTACCACCTCTCCTGTTTGCTATTCATGGAAAAAAACTTCCTACAGAGCTTTTCCTATTGTTTCTCCCCATCATCTTTGCTAGATTTTGCCCAGCCTAGCTCACGGACATCACCATCAAAAATTAACTTACTTGGATGCTTGTGTTACTTCGTGCAATCCGGTTGCCCCTGCTACATTCATACCACCACTACAAGCCCCTTCTCTCCAGCTGGGAGTGGGCCACCAAAGAAACGGGCAGAATGGCTGTATGGCTTCAACATCAGAACTGCATCTTCACAGAGTTTAGGGCAGATTGAGGATCTTGGCAGTGTTTAATGCTAATGTCCTTTTAAGAACACTGCCATTGGCTTTAATGGTGCTTGGCATGGAACAGAGTTAGCATATTCCAATTCAGTCTCAAAACCATAAACCTGTTGATGATGAACCAGCATGTGTGTTTAAAACAAAGAAAAATCTATGGCTTTCAGTATAAGGAAAAACACTGATTTTACAGAACCGAACATTACATTTCTTCCATAGGTTCTAGTAAAGGCAAGAAGCAATGTGGTCTGCGTTGCGTTGACAGTCTACAGAGGAGATGTAAATGATCCACAATCTTCCTCTGAAGCCTTCCAGCCACTAGAAACATAACCATAGGCATCCATGAAAGAACATCACCATCAAGAATTCCAAATACAGTGCCTGGAAGACCAGGCTGCCACGTCTGCGTTTCCTAATGAAGGTGTGAAACAACAAGACAGGGCTTCTCTACCCCTGAGCAGTTGCTACCTATAGCTGCAGCCTAAATGGACCAAAACCAGTGGAAACTTGCCATTAAGGTCCTAATTTTTGATGTTTTGCTGCAGCTGAGGTACAACACAAGGAATAAAGCTCTCTCAGGCTCATGGCATTTCCCAAAGCAGATGCTGGCAACTGTCATTGAGCTGGTCAAGCTCTCTGGAGGCTGTGGGAGACATTCAGTGTGTGGTATTTTTATCTGAGTCTTTATTCTTGAGCCTAAATGAAATCAAGTCGCAATGAAAGGGTCCCACTCAATTGCATGAATAAGCAAAACCACTGAGGTTCGCTCAAGCCCTCCAGCAGCATGGCATTCTGCCAAAGGCCTTTCTTCAGACCAAGACATGACTTCAGACATGACTCCTTGTTAGTAATATTATAACAGCGCTGAGAGGCCCTCAGTCTGCCGTTGCACACTCAGTTTGAAACATGCACACGGCGAGATAATCTGGGCAGAGTATTTGCACTCGGAAGAGTTAAAAGGAAAGCAATTTGCCAAGTGCACTGCAGATCCATTTCTTTCCAGCCCTCGGTCCTTAAACTCTTGAGTTTCTGCCCCCTGAGCCTTCTATCCTGCCACTTACTTCAGTGAGTCCATCCTTAAACAGTAACACACAGCTCTGTGCTGTCTTCTGACAACCAACCTCCCGTCTCAGTGCAGGAAAAAGCCAGTCGACCTCTGCGCAACATTGAATATGTTAACATGCTCATGGGTAGAGAACACAGCTCACCGTGAAGACATTTTTCATGCAAACTAAGGGAGGTAAAGAGATTTACTTACTTTTTGGCTAACCAATCGAACATGAGAAGGTAATACATACACTAATAAATACATTTTTCAGTCTCTAATAATGAAATAATTAAGAACAATGATGACACCTTGTCTGGACAGACACAAACAACATTGTCCTTGAGAATGAAAGACTAGCACTGCACTGTCTGGAAACAATTGTAGAAAAGACTAAATAAGAAATGAGGGGTTCCTCAGGAATCAGAAAACGGCCACAGGTATGATCCCAAAGACACGGCGTGGTGGAGCTTTCGCTCAGCAAAGGGGTAACTAACTGATGGAGGCTCATCAACAGCCTTTTTCCAGTAGATGTGACCCGAAAGGTCTGTGTGCAAACAAGAAAATCTTGTCAGAAGAGGATCAGAGCAGTAGGATGGGGTAAACACTTTTCTAATATAAGCAAGGTATAAATAGACTGAGCATTTTTGCCTTTTATTTTTTTGCCTGTATCTTGCATAAGTGTTTTTAAATGTGTTGCCTATTTTAACTGTTACAAACAAAAATTATTACTGCTTTTCCTCTTAAGCTGGATTGAGTTATGTGTGATTTAGACTAGTAACAGCCAGCCCTGCCTTACTAAGGGCATGGCAATCCATAGACCAGGTCACTAGGGTAATAAAACAAGTGCCGAGGTAAACCGACACTGTTCAGGGCATGTGAGGAGAATCACAGTGAGCCACAAGCTGTGCTGCATGGCTAGATAGAAAGCTGGCACTACAGACATCAGGAGAAACAAATACCTTCCAGTAACCGTTGGTAAGCAAGAAGGCTGGAATCCAGTAAGATATTGTAGCATATGCTTCAACCCCAAAATCCTGAAGAACACAGCAAGGCACCTGCATCATTTCTCCTGGCCATGCTGGATGAGGCTTGGAGCAACCTGGTGTATTGAAGGGTGTCCCTGCTCATGGCAGGGGGTTGGAACTAGATGATCTTTAAGGTCCCTTCCAACCCAAACCAGTCTGTGATTCTATGATCCTCCTTCCCCATTCACATGTTCCGGCAAAGTAATGTCCGTCAACACATCACGGTGTGTTACTCATGAGATTCCCTTTGAGCAGCAGGACTGACTACCTCACCAACTACAGATCCAAAGGGAAGGAGTGCAGCCCAATACACCCTCTGCCAGTGATGGTGGATCAGAGATGGCAACCAATTTGTTCAGAAAAGGGTTCAGAAACCACGTTATATACAGACTGCATTATACTGCTTAACTTTAAGGTTTTTAAGGCACATTCAACTTGAGTGAACTCCAACAGTAGGGAATAATTTTTTTTTTTTTTTTGACAGTAGAAAACAGGTTGCAGACATAAGTTGTGTATTTGCACTGTGACGGATTTACAACTCCCAAAAATAGATGACAGAAAATGCTAAGAAGATTTGTTGTTGATTAAAGAAAGTTAAGCCACCTCAATGGGTTTTAAAACCACCTTTGAATGAATTTATTCATTTGAGTATTATAAATGCTTCTGTAAAGCTATAAAATAGTTCACTGTAACTCCACTCCGTCTCATTCCCTACCCCATCCCAAGTGAAAAGCCTCCCGACAACCGTTAAAAGTCAGATCTCTTCAATGGAGGCAACGATATTTGGAGTTCAAACAACAAACAATTTCAGAGCTGTGAGGAGCCAAACAAGATAGATTAAGAACGTTTTTCTAAATTAAATACAGCCTGTCTGCCTTTAAACGTGCTTTCCCTTGTAAGAGGTGTCACAAAGATTCAGACGGATTGATTTAAATAACAATAAAATTACAGAAAGCATGTGTCAAACTCTTGAATTATAAAACCTGTAACCTTCCTACAGAAAAGCGTGAAAGAAAAATTAATCTCCCTTGAAAGGCAAGCCCTTAAACTGCTTGAAAAGAACATAAACAAGAAGTACCATTTCCTGATTCCCCAGGTACCAGTCACAACTCGCCAACAGTGGTATCCCACACAAACCCCATTTTCAATGCAGTTGCATACGGCCAGTGTTGCAGTGACACCTTTCAGCTGGACGGATCCTCATGAACAATGATTCAACCTTTCAAAGCTACACACTTCCCCTAACAGGCAACATAAGGTGGAGAAGGAAACGAACAGTCTGATATGAATCATTATTTTTCTGTTTTGTTTTTGGAGTGCTGTTAAAAACGAATACACCAAAAATGCACTGTACGTGTTGGAAAACAATTCTACTCAAGTTAAACAATACCATAAAAGTCATCATCTTACAAGGAAAGTGATTCACAGTGGAAACAATGTGTTTTTACGAAGTTTGCATAAGAATTGCCTGCCCAGGGCAAGAAATCCTCTCACTCACTCGCTTAATGTGACTGTAATAGAGGAGAAAGGCTAAGCAGTTACAAAAATGACCTCTCATTGATGTAGGGCACACGAGCGAATAGAAACGTGCAGACAGCGTTGAAATAAAAATAGAGGATTTTAAGAGTCACATAGATGAGGAACAGCTTTGTGGCAAATAAACTCACATTTTATCAACATGAAAAACAAACAGCAACAGAATCATCTTAGTAACTATAAATGAAAGAAATACTGTGTGTGCTTCAGATTCCGATTTCAGAGATAGGGAAAGAAGATTGCCTTACCTCAAACACAGGCTGAAGAGAGACATTAACAACAGGTCTACATCCTTCCTTAGTTCCCTTGATGGCAATCTAAGAAGTACAGAAGAGCAAGTAACTATCTTCCCTGCAGACAGCATGACAACATGCTTCCCAGTAAAGTGTGCTGGAAAGAAGCGGAAAAAAAAAATAAATTGCAACTCAAAAAGACAATCCTGGCAAAATAAAACAGCAAAAACTTTATACTTGAAATTCACAGTGAGGTTTATTGCATTTTGCGGGAGCAGAGACATTCAGGAATTAAATAATACAGACATAGCTGTGATGTCACCTCAGTTCTCAATGAAATAATACGGTACATTTGTCTACAAAAGAAAGCTGGTAAATTCATCCGCGCAGAACTCACTCGCTGAAGATCTGAAAAGATTCCTGTTCCAGCAGTAGGCACACATGGGCTCACATGATACAACCTTCCTAACTTACTTTTTCCTCCCAAACTACAGTGCTGGCTAAAGCTACACTCAAACGTTAAATGCTTTTGGTCAAGAGTTCATGCACTGACCTGCAATGAAAGCCTTGTGTTCAGCTCCAACATTTTCTGACGGCAAACAAGGAAAAAAAAAAAAAAATGGTTTCGCAGAATGAGCTGTTAAAAAAGAAAATCCTCACATAAGCTTTCCCCGAGGGGGAAGAAATATCCACGAGCTTTAAATTGGCCAGGCGGATTTAAGAGGAAGCAAAAAAAAAAAAAAAGAAAAGGCAGCTCTTTCTGTGTCGTCAAAGAGCCCACTGTGCAATAGGAACAGTGAACAGAGTTGTTAAACGGGCAAGCTTTCGCTGAAGACAGCTTTTCAATATGCTCTCAGCATCGTCTCCCAAGGCTGGCTGGAGACAGTCCCACTCCTCGTCGATGAGCGCCGCTCCCTCAAGGGGCTATCGCTCTTACTTCTCTAAACACGCCGCTCAACGGGTTCTGCTGCGCACGTCGAGGGTTATCACGCACAGAAACGTACCTGCCTTCGCGGGGCAGAACCGCACAGGTGTATTCAAACCAGTGGTCCTTCCCTCGGCTTAAGATGCTATCGCTGCCTGCCTGCCGGCTAAAACTCGGTTCCCTGCTTACACCACTCCGTACGCTGTCGGAAAGCGATTCTGAAAGGCACGGTACTTACGGAGGAAACCTCTAATGCAATTCCATCAGGATGTTGTTGTCCAAGCAGCGCTGGCTGATTAAAGGAAATCAGGAGTCACATGCTGCTGACTGGCTTTGTTTAGTGCAGGGAGCTCGGAGAGCCACCAGCGACCGTAGCTACGAGGGATGAGTTAGCTGCCCCTCCTGGGAATGTCCGCTACATGACTGAAGACATCTCCAGAGGCTGAAGCAGTGTATTTACTGTGAATAAAGCCAAGAACCCGAGCGGCCTGGCTAAATGTGGATAATGTCGTGTGTATCACCACACCCAGGGAATTGCACACAGATCTCTGCAGCTGAGGAGACCACCCTGCATCCCTTTTCCCTCTCCTGCGAAGACAGGCTGGGAGAGTTGGGGTGTTCAGCCTGGAGAAGAGAAGGCTCCAGGGAGACCTTAAAGCCCCTTCCAGTGCCTGGGGGGTACAGGAAAGCTGGGGGGGGACTTTTTACAAGGGCCTGTAGCGACAGGACAAGCGGTAATGCGTTTAAACTGAAAGCAGGGAGATTTAGATTGGACATCAGGAAGAAATTTTTCCCAGAGAGGGTGGGGAGGCCCTGGGACAGGTTGCCCAGAGAAGCTGTGGCTGCCCCATCCCTGGCAGTGTCCAAGGCCAGGCTGGATGAGGCTTGGGGCAACCTGGGCTAGTGGAGGGTGTCCCTGCCCATGGCAGGGGGTTGGAACTGGATGATCTTTAAGGTCCCTTCCAACCCAAACCATCCTGGGATTCATTCATTCTAGGATTCACACAAGCCACAGAGACCTAAGCAAAGGCATTCAGAGCACAGTCCAACCTCTTCCAATCTGTGCCTGGCCAGCTGAACTGCCTTCTGGACTTCGCTGCCTCCAAAGGGAACCTACGGTGGCTTTCTCAAAAGAAGGCTGCAGACACCAACATTTTTCGAGACAAGTGCCACAGCAAGGGACAAGGCAATGCACAGCTGCAGCAGGTGAGCAGAAGGAACCCGCAAGGAAGAAAAAGAACGGGACTGGTGAGAGACAGGAATGAAAAATTGGAAATATAAACTGTGGAATGTAGTTTCTGATGTGACTGCAGGATTAAAAGCAGGGACAGGCATGCAGCTGGTTAATTTAGAATTTCTTTTCTATTTCTACATCTTTCACAGCTGCCACGGGGACATTCTGAGCTGGAATATGTGGGAAGACAGAAGGAGGAAAAGAAGTATGTCCAGGAGATAAATTCTCCCTATCCACGTTCTTTCTCTGATAAGAACACTTCTATAGGGAAAAATTATTTCCTTAACTGCTGCTCTTCAAATCCTTCCAGGTGAAAATGAATTTCTCTCCTAAAAAGTGTTTTCATAACTGGCAGAATAAGTTTCTGGATAAAGTACACCCGATTTACAAGTGAAATATGGCGTTTTCTAAGCTTTTAGCCCTGTAAACTGAATGCAAAGGTCCTATTTGTGCACCAAGCAGCGTGCTGCTCTATTACGCTCTCACCACACCGGACAGCTCACCGGGTTCACAGCTGGAGTCATATGAGCATAGCTTTGGCCGTATAAGAGTACAGTGATTAATAATTCCGTCCCTGCTCTGTGGAAGATAATTACAATCTGGTTCCGTTTCCCAGACCTAAAAGCTAGACAAGTATATGAACACACCTCAGAATGATAATACCTGCTCATAAGACTACCTAAATGATTCCATCTATAAACGCTCACTCCCCATCGCCCATCGCTGTCAAACTGCAGGCTGAAGAAAACTGATCACATTTGCTCTTCGCATGAAATGGATGTTTGGATTCTTTTAGGATGAGAAAAGAAGAGTTATTTGCACTTTGAGCAGGTGGCCGGACAAGATGACCTCCTGAGGTCCCTTTCAACCCAGATTATTTTATGATTCTGTGAAAATAAGCTCCATTATTAAACGCTGCTTTAGGCTATTACAGAAATGGATGGTGGCCGACGCTAGTGCTCTGAAGCCAGAATTTGGACTCAGCTGTGAAGGCTATAGACAACCCCAGAGGCAAAGATCTCCATTCCAGCATTTCACGAGAAGCTACCAGATCTCCTGAAACACATGCTGACATGGCCACTGATGAGGTCATCAACAGATGCCACTCTATGGAGAGGGCTGCGTTGCATCCCACACATCCCATACTGTTCATCTCTTGGATTCCCAATCTCCTTTTGGTTTTCCTTCTGGTCCATTATCCAAATGTCCTATCTACTGTCCTTCAACTCCAAGGGACAAACAAGATGCTTGGTCTCAGCCTCAAGTTCCCAGTGACTGGCAGCCCAGACAACTCATCTCCACTGCAGAAATTTCTCTGCACAAAGCCCAAGGACACAGAAACAGTAAAAAAAAAAATCCACAAAACAACAAAACTTTCCGCAAGATCACTAGTTTTTGTGTAGAATGCACTGCACTGCTAGTTTAACAGATTCTCTTCTCCAAGGCCTCACTCATAAGATAATAAAGATATTGATCCGTTTAAGATCTTTTCAGTACCTATGCTAAGCTTTAGAAAAGAGAGTAGCTTCCTTGTTACCCATGCCAGACTAGCAAGTGGCTAGCAAGCATGGCTAGCAAGTCAGGCTCACAGCACAACAGTTATCCTATCCTTTGCACCTCCTCATCACAGGCTGCTTTATCCC
Organism: Rhynochetos jubatus; assembly: GCA_027574665.1. Taxonomy (NCBI): domain Eukaryota; kingdom Metazoa; phylum Chordata; class Aves; order Eurypygiformes; family Rhynochetidae; genus Rhynochetos; species Rhynochetos jubatus. Next base: position 75,812,701 of record CM050651.1, read on the forward strand.
ATACCACAAACCCGACTTACCTGCCCCAACACTTGTTACTACACCAGTCCCGTGTACGTGATAACAGGCGATGGGACCGAGCCAACACAGAATGGATGGTCCCTTCCAACCCAAACCATTCTGTGATTCTATCTGCTAGGATTATACCCATCCAGAAATGTAGAAGGTGGACAATGACATTCAAAGCCCTGTGACACTGTTCAGTGCCAACCTAACGCCTTCTGAACACTCTCTGTATTGGCTGGAGTCACGGAGTCCCTCGGTTGTGGCACAGAAACACGTTGGTGCGCAACAACCAAGGCCTCCAATACTGTTTTCGCATGCATCATGTATCCCTGTGCCTGTGCCGTGTCAATATACTGCCGGAAGGCACCACACGCGTGACCTCTGTTACAAGAGGCCTCCCTCAAGAAACGGGACAACCTTCCCAGGGAAAAATCAACCTTCACAGCATCAGATGACTAAACTGCCTTGAGGTCAACCCTGCCTATTTCCTGCTAGAGAAGGGTACAAAGCCTCTTCCTGATAAACAAGGCTCACGTAGGCATTTCAGCTGGGTCCTGGATTCCTGTAGGAAGGGGCTGTGTGCACTTCTGGTTGGCTGGCTAAAATGTTGAGACCTTCAGCATGCCCTGTGGAAATCAAAACAGCCCGTTCTGTGAAGAGCTCAGGAAAACCACTTTAGGTGGAGAGGAAGCCTCAGACCCCGACGTAGCTAGCCCAGCCTCCCCCCCCCCCACCTACCGGCTTGGCTCCTGGGATGGGAGATGAGCACGCAGTGCCATTGGCACACCAGTGGTTCAGGTTTAGTGCAGGAACAGCTCTAAACAGAGCACGTTGGCCTGCTCGGTTAAAAACTACCGCTTTTTGTTCCCAGCACCTTCCGACAGTACTCCTGTCTCACCTGTCTGTCGAGGGACAAGCGATAGGGCAAGAGGAAACGGCCTCCAGTTGCGCCAGCGGAGGTTCAGGTTGGGTATTGGGGAAAATTTCTTCACGGAAAGGGCTGTCAGGCACTGGAACGGGCTGCCCAGGGCGGTGGCGGGGTCACCATCCCGGGAGGGATTTAATAGACAAGGTGGATGAGGTGTTCAGGGACACCATTCGATGATTCTAGGGGTTAGTGGTGGGCTTGGCAGTGCTCAGTTAACGGCTGGACTTTATGATCCTACTGGTCTTTTCCAACCTAAAGGACTCTCTGGATTCCCTGAAGTCCTCCTAACTCCCAAATTTCCTGTTCCACACGCCCTCCTCAGCCAACTCCCCCTGCCCACAGTGCTCCCACCCCCTTGCCTCTCCAGGCTCCTTGCCTCTCACTACCTCCGGCCCAGCGACCATCACAGAAATGATACACCCCGGGACCGAGAGACCGCCAGACGAGAGGGAGACGGAGGGAAACGGATCAAGGTCTGCCTGGAAAACCCGCCCCGCCAGCTCCCACACCTCCCCTGCCCGGTTCCAAAATGGCGGCATGCGCACGCCTCCGGGGCGGGGCAAAGGAAGCGGAAGAGACCGCCCCGGGGCAGCGAGGCGCATGCGCGCCGCCTCGCGGCCGGGCCAGGCTGAGGGCAAGATGTCGGCGCAGGGGGACTGCGAGTTCCTGGTGAAGCGGGCCCGGGAGCTGGTGCCGGGGGACCTGTGGGCGGCCAAGGCCTGGCTCATCACGGCGCGGAGCCTCTACCCCGCCGACTTCAACATACAGGTAACCGCCACCGGCGCAGGGTTGCCCCACACGGCCTTGCGGCGGGCTCTTGCCGGACGGGCCGGCGCGTCGGGCAGCGGGGGCGCAGCGGCCGGTTGCCATGGTGACGGGGAACCTGCAACGACGCCGTTTCGTCCTTTACTCGCCGTGGCGAGCGAGCCCTGCTAGGGAGTGCGGAGAAGGGGCCAGGCCCAGCGCCCTGACAGGCCTCCGGGCCTAGGACCCCGCTGGGGGCCTCGTACTGTGGTGTCCAACGCTTACAGATAAAGCGGCTGCTCGTTGTGTTTGGCTGCAGTAAAATCTGCCCTGTGAATGCTTTGTGAAAGGGCTGGGGTTTTAAATAACCGAGGGGAAGCTCCCTTTGTGCTTCTTGTGTGGGTACGTGGTCAAACATTTGGGTTTGCTGTTGCAAAAAAATAATAAAAAAGCAATTTCTGACAGATATGTCTTCCCTACTAGCTTGGGTTTTTGTATTGCGTTTGACTGGAAACAGACCCTGGTCAGAGAAGTCTTTGAATTCTCACTGTTTTATTGGTGTAAAAATAAAGTCGGCATGTTAGCGTTAGAGTTACTTATCATACAGAAATTTATGCCTAATTTAATGTGTGATTAGGTAGTCTGTACACAGCTCCTGATTTCTAAAGCAAATCATAGAACCACAGAGTGGTTTGGGTTGGAAGGGACCTTAAAGATCATCCAGATCCAACCCCCCTGCCATGGGCAGGGACACCCTCCACTAGACCAGGTTGCTCCAAGCCTCATCCAGCCTGGCCTTGGACACTGCCAGGGATGGGGCACCCACAGCTTCTCTGGGCAACCTGTCCCAGGGCCTCCCCACCCTCTCCGGGAAGCATTTAATCCTGGTGTCCAATCTCAACCTCCCCACTTTCAATTTAAACCCTTTATCCCTTGTTCTGTCACTACAGGCCCTTGGAAAAAGCGCCCCCCCAGCTAGGAAGCTGTAGCCCCCTTCAGGCACTGGAAAGTGCTATAAGGTCTCCCCAGAGCCTTCCCTTCTCCAGGCTGAACAAGCCCAACTCCCTCAGGGGCTCCAGCCCTCTGAGCATCTCCGTGGCCTCCTCTGGACTCACTCCAACTGGTCGATATCCTTCTGATGCTGAGGCTCCACAGCTGGACACAGCACTCCAGGTGGGGTCTCCCCAGAGCAGAGCAGAGGGGGAGAATCCCCTCCCTCACCCCCCTGGCCACGCTGCTCTGGACACAGCCCAGGATCCGGTTGGCTTTCTGGGCTGCCAGCGCACACGGCCGGCTCATGTTCAGCTTCTTGTCCCCCAGCACCCCCAAGTCCTTCTCCCCAGGGCTGCTCTCAATCCATTCTCCACCCAGCCTGTCCTTGTGCTGGGATTGCCCCGACCCAGGTGCAGGACCTTGCCCTCGGCCTTTCAGTTATTCAGACTGTCACAGCAAACTGGGGACAGCTTTTTGGAATGGAAGGACTACTCTGATTCATAAATAGATTTAAGAGAGCTAATGTTCTGTTCTTCTGTCTGCAGTATGAGATGTACACGATCGAGAGGAACGCTGAAAGGACAGCGTCTGCGGGCAGGCTGCTCTATGACATGTAAGTAATCAGAGCTGGGACTCTGCAGTTATCCCAGGTGCTTGTTTACATAAACGTCAGAGTTTCCAAAAATGTAATGCGAGTGGGTTTGGAAATCTGCATGGATAAATTAAGCAGAAACCATCTTAATAATTAAAAACAAACAGTAGAAAGGAAGGTTTTGTTTTTCCATTTGCCCGTGCACATTCTTTCATAGGAAGGTTTTGTCTTGGCAACAGATTTTGAGATCGTTCTGCATTCCTTGCCTCAAACTTTATTACAGGTTTGTGAATTTTCCGGACCAACCTGCTGTATGGAGGGAGATTAGTGTTATCACATCAGCGTTACGGAATGACTCCGAGGACAAGCAGACGCAGTTTTTAAGAGGTAAGGATGCTGTGTAGTGAATAGGGACAGTCCTTATCGAACGATAAGCCCTCAGGTTACTTATCTAGCGTGGCAAGTCAATGTCAGTCTTTTTAACTTTGCTTGTGGGCTGCAGATTTTTCTTCTCAGCGTTAGAGACTTCATTCAGTGTGTTAGGCTTAGGAACAACAAAGGGACACGAGGAGCTGATTCCTGTTGCTGTGGCTCTGATATGGATAGACTAAGCCTGCCAGAACGAACAAGCACGTGGAAAAGAGATTGTTTAGGGAGTAAGTGGAATGGGACTTGCAAATCATTGTCCCACTGATTGCAGAGATCAATGAATGATGGTAGAAATGGGGTGAATTTGTACATATGAAGTGAGGGTTATGAAAATGAACAGTGAGCAGAAGGGCCTGGTGTTTGCTGCTGGCAACTACAGGCGGTTCTGAAAGCAGGTTGTACACCTGATGGGTTACAATCTGCTGTTTGAATATCTGCTTCAGGATAAGCAGTGTGTAACTCTGATCAGCCTATTCCAGTTAAGGAAACATTTGCTTTTTTTGGGGGGATGTGTGTGTGTGTGTTTGTTTTTGAGAATACATAAAGCTTACAGGGAGAATATGTGGGTTTCTTTCCAGTGTTTCACTGGAAATGTAAATTGAAAAAAGCCTTCCTTTTAATAATGAAAGTATTAATTGTAGAAGTGGAATGTCATTGAAGAAATAAGTGAACATTCTTGAAAAAGCATCTTAAATTGTCAAGCATTTAAGTATTAGGATTTTCAGTATTCCACTCATTAGCAGGCTTACTTGTCAATTCAAGTTCTGTGCACCCTAATAAACACATGAGTGAATATTACATGGACTTCTCTGAAAGAAATGGCTGATTTTTTCCAGCCATAGATATGAAAAGCAGTAGAAGGCAATCTCTGCATGGCAAGGGGACGTTGACTAGGCTTCTACCCTGTGTCAGTCACCTTCACAATTCAGACATAGCCAAGTTAAACATTTCAATTGTGGGGCCTACAAGGAAGTTGGGGGGGACTTTTTCCAAGGGCCTGCAGTGACAGGACAAGGGGCAATGGGTTTAAACTGAAAGTGAGGAGATTTAGATTGGATATCAGGAAGAAATTCTTCACGGAGTGGGTGGGGAGGCCCTGGGACAGGTTGCCCAGAGAAGCTGTGGGTGCCCCATCCCTGGAAGTGTCCAAGGCCAGGCTGGATGAGGCTTGGAGCAACCTGGTCTAGTGGAGGGTGTCCCTGCCCATGGCAGGGGGGCTGGAACTGGATGGTCTTTAAGGTGTCTTCCCACCCAAACCATTCTGTGATTCTATGAATTTGTTTTTTAAGGACTGTTTGAAACCCTTCCTGGTCGGGTCCAGTGTGAAATGTTACTGAAGGCCACAGAGCAGTGTTTTAACACAATTGAAAGGGCAGAAATGCTGCTGCTACTGCTGCGACGTTTCCCAGAGACTGTGGTGCAACATGGGGTAAGAGAAGAGAAACGCATAGTAACTATTTGGGATGTTGGCGTTCCGTTTCTTGGGACTTTGCTGAAATGTGTTTTCCTTTGCCTAGAGACGGGGTGAGTCTGTGTGTTTAACTGTGACTGGTAGTTCAGATTGCTGGAGGTTACCACCAGGAAAGAATTGGGCAGAAATCAAATGGAAACAAAGGGAACAGGGTGCCCAGAGAAGCTGTGGATGCCCCATCCCTGGCAGTGTCCAAGGCCAGGCTGGATGAGGCTTGGAGCAACCTGGGCTAGTGGAGGGTGTCCCTGCCCATGGCAGGGGGGTTGGAACTGGATGGTCTTTAAGGTCCCTTCCAACCCAAACCATTCTGGGGTTCTACGAAATAAAACAATTCTTTGTTTTGTAAATGCAAAGAATAGTCCATGTCTTTTGAAGAAGCAGAGTAGCACAAAACAGAGTGTAGAGGAGTATTCTAGTCCAAGAAGGAATATTGCTTCAGCTTGTGTCATTGAGGGCAAAATGCTTTGAGGTTATAGCTAGATTCTTTGGCTTACATAACTACAGCTGGACCCCTTTAAATGATCACCTGATTTATTTAAGGACAGTTTAAATCTATCTTAAAAATAGTTTAAAGACTATAAAACCTGCTAGTTCTGAGGCTGACTTACCCTAACGCATTCTAGCTCGTACTAGCAGCAGGCAGGGTGCAGAGTCACTTACCACAGCTCAGGTGACAAGCTGCAGCTTCAGCGCCTGCTGCCTTTATCACTTTCACCCGTCTGTGCACGTCTTTACTGCTCCAGTCGCACGTACCATTTTTCTCTTGGTCTTGTTTTGCTGTCTTCTGGCCTTGCTTTTCACCTGTTAGTATGTAGGGATGGTTTAACTATATATTTAGCGTCTAGCACATGAAATTGCCATGTAGGGAATTGATACTGATGCACCCACTGAATTATTGTTCAACTCTGTTGAACAGCGGTTCAGAAAGTTTCTAGACGTGCTGGTCCAGCATCTGATGTTCACCTCTGCTTGCACAGGTAGGCCTTGGAGAAACGCTGTTAGACGCTGAAAGTATTGAGGAGCAAGAATCCCCGGTGAATTGTTTCAGAAAATTATTTGGTAAGAAAATATTCACTTTCTTGGTTTATTGTACAGATTTTTAGTGTGGCAGGAGCCTGAGTTCAGCGAAGTTCTCTCAGGACATTAAGGTCAGCAGACCGCTTTAATCAGAAGAGGCTCAGGCCACATTAGGCCTGGCTGACCATGTAGCCAGAGATGGAGGGTCACGTTGCAGGTTGATAAAACGTACGTAGGACAGACAGAACAAAAAAACGCGCAAACCTAAAGGTTTTTTTGGTTTGTTTCCTATTTCAGTTTGTGACGTTCTTCCTCTAATCATCAACAACCCCGATGTTCGACTTCCTGCCAGCTTGTTATATAAGTACCTGAATAAAGCAGCGGAATTTTATATTAACTATGTAACTAGATCTACACAGACAGAAAGCCAGTATCAAGGTAAGAGTATTTTTACAAAATTAACCTTTCTTAAAATGTGTTGAAGTATTCACAGAGTGGTAGGGGTTGGAAGGGACCTCTAGAGATCATCTAGTCCGGTACTGAAGTGATGCCCCTAAATGAGGAATGTGTTACTTTATGTAATGTGTCCTGTAGACAAGAATTTGATGTTTTTTAGTTCTTTGAAACCAAAATGCCTCATGGTGCTTCAACTACTTAGTCATGATGCTTCAACATACGTACTGAGAGGTAGGACAAAATGTCCAAGACCTCCTTATCCAACCTATCAGCTTTCTTGCACGAGGAGGCCTGAATGCCTGCTGCTCCCTGTTAGCCTTCTCAGTAGAGAACAGTTACCCTGAAAGCTCCAATGTATGTTTTCCCATGGCTCCTTGAAAATAAATCCGTTGGTTTGACTTCTTTATGAAGAGAAAAATGTGCTGGTTTTCCTAGGTTCACAAGATTCCTCTGATATCATGTCTCCAAGCAAGCGGAACTCTCAGAAATACGTGATAGATGGTCTCACAGAGAAATCATCCCAGATTACAGATCCTTGGGAGAGGCTGTTTAAAATACTGTCTGTGGTGGGAATGAGGTGTGAATGGCAAATGGATAAGGGAAGAAGGTGAGAAACGTGTGCTTTTCCCGGTATTTCTTCTCAAGGAGAATTTGGCTCTTAAATTCTTAAGGAGATGGGTTGAAGGATTTTACCACGAGGACATCTTGCGTAAGTTCAGTGAAGCTTTTCTTTCAGGACTCTACAGTGTAAAGTGAAAACGTGGATCCGCTTTCAAATTACTCTCTACAGTAAGTCTTTGTGATGAAAGTCGTGCATAAGGAGAGCAGTGCTGTGGGGTATCCTTCCCTAAGTGCCTCAGCAAGGAGAAAGGTGGTAAATGTTTCACTGATGTGCATTCCCAGCCTCCACTGACTTGCAGCTGGGGGATTTCCTCAGCCAAACCATTAGGTTTTTCATATTCCTGACACATCCTTTCCTTTCATTTTGGAATGTCTGTAACATCCCGATTCTTTTTGTCTCTTTTCTTCAGAAGTTTCGGTGATATTTTGCATCGAATGAAGGACCTCTGCAGATACATCAGTAACTTTGATAGTGATGCACATGCTAAGTACAAGAATCAAGTAGTGTATTCCACGATGTTGGTCTTCTTTAAAAACGCATTCCAGTACGTCAGCAACATCCAGCCGTCGCTCTTTCAAGGTTAGTTTCTAACGTTTCAACTTTTGTAAAGAGTTCTTTGTGATTTCAGTGCTGATGTCTGACAGATCTCTTCTCAGAAGCGTTTTGAAACTGTCGTACTATGAAGTGACGTGGGTCTTTTAAAACTTCTCCCGAGCCAGTAGTCTTGGGAGCAGAAGTAGTTCTGAAGCTAAGCTCAGGAGACAAATGACACGGCAACTTGTGTGTGAAGAACATGTAGTCAGTCGCTTGAACAAATACAGGAACTGATTGAGCTGAGTTTTTTTCACTCTGTCCAAAGGAAAGAAGAGTGATGGTGGGGCAGTGACGTACTGCAGCTGTGCATATAGTTTCAGCTGCTTGGTTCTGAGTTGAGGAGCGAAGGAAGTAAAGCGCTGGTGAAAATACTTTTGAAAACTTGAGTAGGTTAAAGCTCACCTTTTCAGACTGAACCACCAAGAAAAACCCGTACAGTGAGATCGCAGAGCACATGCCCTTCGGTGCAGCATTTCTGGTACCCTCTGTCATTTCCTGACATGAGGAAAGTATTTCCAAGACATCTTTTGCTGATTTCTGCTATAGCGTTACAATCTGGTGGTATTCAGTGCTTTTCATGTCCTTTCTGTCATGAGGGATGTTCCTCCTCCTCTTTGGAGGGCTCACTGTAGAAACGTAGAATCTGTCTCCTTAATCCAGTAGCTTTGCTCTGTGACTTTCTTCTCACGTGCATGGACTTGCAGGAAACCTCTGAGAGAACGCTTTTCAATGTGTTCCTCTTACATAATTCCTATCAGCCTTGCTGGAGACTTGAGGAATGGATGAGGCAATTCACACCTCTCCTAACTTGCAGGCTGCCTGCAGGCTTGGCAGGACTTGCTATTTGGGCTGCTGCTTTTAGGGGTTTATTTATAACCCTCTGCTAGAAATCGATTGAAAACTCTGTAAGCTTAGATTCTAGAGCTCGGTTAGACAGAAAAACACAACCTTGCTCTTTGTATGGCTGTGTTACTTTCAGTAATGAGAAGGTTTGCAGTCCAAGTCAAGGGCGAGGTTAGGTTTTGGGTTGGTTTGGGACTGAAGGTTTTGGAATAAAGGTACTGGGAAGAGGACATTCCTTTGGAAAGCAAAGCACCTAACTAGTATTCTTTCAGATCAGTGCAAGAAAACCCCACTCTTTTCTTGTCAAGTGTTAGAAGTAGGCAGCTCTTGAGATTCTCGTGATAAAAGTCCCCCAGTTTCCCAGCTGTAGTGCTTTCGTGTTTCTCGTGGATGCTGTTTTCCACACTGGGACTTGGCTCTGTTTTCAGTTCGTGCAGGTTAGATTGCAACACGGCGGAATACATGGTGGTACGGGAGAGGTGGTTTCAGTGTACTGTAGCTCTGCGTAGGGGACGTTTCAGTGGTGCTCTTGAGGCTGAACCTGGGCAAGGGTTCATGTTAAGCGTGCCAGGCTGGTTGTGTCTTGTAACATTAACGTCTGCTGTAGTGGACTCCTTACACGTCACTTTTGAGTAGATGGGAAAAGCTTAATAAAGGTTTTTTTGGATCTTTTTGCAAACAGAGACAGAAGACATGCACATACTGAAAATACGTGTCCGCACTACTGTCTTGTCTGGTGGAGGTTTCAAAAAGGGAAAACAGGTTAACGGCTTTCCCCTTTGTGTTTCTCTGAGCTTCGCATATCTGTGTACAGCTTGACTGTGCAAAGGGAGGAAATCCTCTCAGAAAGAAAGCTTTCTCAGTAGTGGCCATGTACCAGTGCTGTTTGAGAGCAACAAGTGTTGTTCCTATGTTATATCGAAGGAAATGGAGGCGCTGAGGTCTGAAATAACAGGTATCAGATCCCACGGACGTTCTGTGACACCAGTGGAAGTAGAGATTGTTTCTTCTCTGGAGGCTTTGGGGAGTGAGATGGGCTCTGGCAGTCAACTGAAGGTTTAATTCTGCGCACTGAAATCAGTGAGGGCAAAGGTGACGCTGAGTGCTCCTACTGGGGAAATGTTGTGATAACTTACGCTCGCTTCTTTGAGGGATCAGTGCCTGTCAGCGTATCGCTTTGGTTTCTCGTGAGATCGTGAGAATATTGCTGTGCTTCGCCGTGTTTGAGGCTGTTGACTTCAGAGCCGTTTGTTCTCTTCACCTGTTGAATAGCTGTACTTCGATAACAGCAAATAATGCTTGGTGAGAGAACACCTGCTGCCTGAGCAGATCCTGCGACTGCTCCATCAGAAGAGAGTTCAGAGGGATTGTGAAGCTCAGGCAAACTCTCGTGGTGTCTGGGAGATGCGTTCTGACCTTTACTGTAAGGCTGCTTGGAGAAAGCCGTAGCTTTACCAGCAGAGTTTAAGCTTGTGCACCTGAAGTGAATGAATTTCAGATTGTTTCGCCTTACAATCGTTACTTGTGAAGGAAACAGAACCAGGTCGATGTAGGCATGAGTACTTGCAGATCGCTTCAGCACAATCTTGAATTAATTTATCTTTAAATCCAGGTCCAAATGCTCCAAACCGAGCCCCGCTGGTTCTTCTGGAGGACGTGACCAACATCTATGGTGATACAGATATTGATCGTAGCAAACACGTACACAAAAAGAGGAAACTTGCCGAGGGAAGAGAAAAACCAATGGTAACTTTTCTAGACTTCTTCATTCGTAACCAGAATGGCTTTGGTACTGGAATTCAGACCGTAGCGGTCTTGACACACGTGTAATAGACGTTTTTCGAGCTACTCTGGAATCGCTGTTTATCACCACAATTTGCAAACTTCCTTTTTGGCTAAAGCCAGCAAGAATAAAACAATTTTTGTAGCAATTGCTGTAGACACGCGTGTGCTGATGTGAGTACTTTAACCTGAAGGAGTTCAGCAGAGACTGCAGAAGCTGTTAAAAAACCAGTGGCTATAGCAGTCAGATGTTCTACAGCTAAACCTCCGAATGAACTGACTTTTCATGACTGAAACTGTGAATACATCCATTTCTTTAATAGAACCCCACTATTATGTAGCATTTCTCTGCTGCTAGAAGCACACATTATACAAGAAATAGGTTTGCTGTGCATTGTGCCGCTGTAGGCTTCAAGGGAGTGATGAAGTGTGAAGTCTGTATGTACTTCAGCAGATAATCTGGCTGAAGCTCCGTGGTGGTAACGCCGTGTTTACCAGAAGAAAATTCTTTTGGGATACTGTTTGTACTGCCGAGTTTCTTGGGAGCAAACCAGATTGTTCTAATATTAAAATGAGCTAGGCGAAAAATCACCTAAAGGCACTTAAACTAGGACCTTGGCGTCTCTAGTACAGAATTGTTTTCCTGTGCTCACTGGAACTTCTGTGACTTCAGAGTCCTTTGAAACAAGTGTAAATAAGGAAGTGTATCTTTTTGTTTGATCCTCATAAGCAGAGCTCCGATGACGAGGATCCTTCTGGGAAGGCGCGAAGTCGCCATATTACAGTGAACAAGGCAGATCTTGCGAACTCTGTCGAAGTATTGGAGAGCTTTAAACTGGCGAGAGAGAGCTGGGAGCTGCTGTATTCTCTGGAATCACTTGACAAAGGTAAGGCTAAGTGCAGGCAGAGTTGCGTTTAAGCTTCACTGCTGTGCACAGAAGTCACGTCTCTGTTGTTAAAATGGAATTCCTGTCACCACATATCCTTCACGTGGGATTTGCTTTGGCTCCTGCGTCTCTTCGATCTGAGTTCCAATGAGAAGCTTTGTCGGTTGTTGCATTTCTGAATATTCTGTTCCTGGATTTCGTTTCGTTCTTCACGTGTCTTTGCTTACTCACACCCTCTTGGGAGCAGCTTTTACTGAAGGAGTTGGTTGGTAGTAGTGCTGGCGATACTCATGAGGATGTGCTGCTGCTGGCGGCTTTCCTTCGCGCTTAAGAAGATGTCTTTACTGTGTCTCTCCCTTTCTGATAATGCCTGGTGTGATAATCGTGAAAACAAATCTCTCAAAGCAGGCAGAGTAGCACCTAGCTGCTTGTAGGGGTACCACCTAGCTGCTTGTAGGGGTACCACCTAGCTGCTTGTAGATTTGCTGGACATTGTGGAGTATAGTCAAAACACGATTGTATGGAAAGAGAGTATCCTATATTTGAAAGATTTCATAAGATTTCATATCCCTCAGCATAAGAAGGATATAGACCGGTTGGAACGAGTCCAGAGGAGGCCATGGAGATGCTCCGAGGGCTGGAGCCCCTCTGCTATGGGGACAGGCTGGGAGAGCTGGGCTTGTTCAGCCTGGAGAAGGGAAGGCTCTGGGGAGACCTTATTGCAGCCTTCCAGTGCCTGGGGGGGGCTACAAGGAAGCCTGGGGGGGGGGCGCTTTTTACAAGGGCCTGTAGTGACAGGACAAGGGGCAATGGGTTTAAATTGAAAGAGGGGAGATTTAGATTAGCTATTAGGAAGAAATTCTTCCCAGAGAGGGTGGGGAGGCCCTGGGACAGGTTGCCCAGAGAAGCTGTGGATGCCCCATCCCTGGCAGTGTCCAAGGCCAGGCTGGATGAGGCTTGGAGCAACCTGGGCTATGGAAGGTGTCCCTGCCATGGGACTGGGTGGGCTTTAAGGTCCTTCCAACCCAAACCATTCTGGGATTCTGTAAGTCATACTGTTTTGTTTTTTCTTTCTTAAATTCAACTGGGGGTTTTTTTCTAGATAATTGATTTTTAACCCAAAGCTGTGAAATGCTTCATTTTTTCTCTTTTTCTTCCCTGACCACTTGCGCAGAGTTCACCAGAATTTGTTTGTCGTGGAAGACAGACACCTGGCTGTGGCTAAGAATCTTCCTTACAGACATGATCATCTACCAGGTAAAGACGACTCCATTACTTCGCTCTTTCTAGTGAACAGCTGTTCTGATCAGCCAGTCCGACTGCTTTAAGTGTCTACTGATTTGATCCTTTAAAGCATGACCGTTCTGGGGTGGCATCGTGCCGTTCTTACCACAATCTAGGTACCCTCTTAGGGTATTCCTGTCCCGGTAGCTGCTTGTTGAGTCCAGGTAGTTTCGGTGTATGGAAAAGACCTCTGCGTTGGCGTGTTGACCAGCAGATACATACAGTGTTAGGGATGAAAAGTGCATTTTATTTGTCACGGCATTGTGCTGGAACACCATCAGAATTTTCAAACAGCAGAAGACTTTTACGTGTCTCAGTTAAAATTTATCATTCTCCTCAGAAATTAGGCTGACTGAATTGATTCCAAATACTGTCTGTGGAACAAAGGTTGTTCTTTTATATTTCTCCTTTGGGGTTCTGTTGTTTTTGCTTGTACTTGTACCTGAACAAGAGCTGTTTTGAACTTTATTAGTCTAAATAACAATTAACTCTGAAGAGCATGATTATTGTTGGAACTAGATGATCTTTAAGGTCCCTTCCAACCCAGACCATTCTGGGATTCTGTGTTTCAGTGTTCAATGCGATTTTGTAAGCAGGCTTTTTGAAGTAGAATTCTGTTTGTCTTCTCACTGTGGTCGATCCACACTCCTGTACTCAGCACATCACTGGGGGTTCTTCTGCTAGATGAAAATTTTGAAGCCCTGTTACTCGGCCGTGCTTTGCTTTGAAAGCTTCCTGTAAGGGGATTTTTATTTCTATCTTTCTACCCGTTGTGTACAGCAGACCCTAACACTGTGGTTTTATGTCATTTTTTAAAGGGGCAGTACAAAAAAGCAATTAGCAGCCTCCATCACTTGGCAGCTCTTCAGGGCTCGCATTCTCCGCAGCAAATTACAGGACAAGGATCACTGGAAAATCAGAGAGCACTAATCCAGTTAGCGACATGCCACTTTGCCCTTGGAGAATATCAGGTACGTACAGGATGCCACACACCGGTCCTTCATCACCTGGTCCTGTGCCTTCCGTTGTGGTTCCTTTACATTTTCCCACTAGCCTGCTTTTAGCAGGGTCTCCAACATAAGCCAAGGGCTGCTGAAAAATCCATGCGCACAGGGAGAACGGCGCTTCCTGGCGAATTAACTGTCATCTCTCGTATTGTCTGTTTGGTAAAAGGTTTCTAGACAAGAAACTTCAGTGCTCACCTTAGAGAATTGGTTATCAGAGGCCTGACCTCTGAGCTTGCTTTACCTTTGCAGCACATATTCAGTGGTTTTCATACTACAGGAGTGCATGGTGGCCTGGGGCCAGTCAGTGTCAGCACTGCTAAAGGCCGGATCTCATAGGACCTAGTGTCATCCTAGTACCACTGGACAAGCCTTTCTGTCCCTTCCAGTTTACTCCTTTTTCACTGGAAGTGTGATATCGGCCAGATTTCAGAGGGGTCTCATAGTCTCTAGGAAATAGCATTAAGGATTCATTGCATTTCTGTCACGCTGTCAGATTGCCATTTTCCTTTCTATTTTTATCTTGGAGGACAGAACAAGCTTTTAAATACTATTCTAAGAATTCATTTGAAAACTTAATCCTTCCAAACCAAACGGTTTTTGCTTGCAGTTGCATTGATCTCACACTCTTGAAAGGAAGAATGCCAAGGCAGAGTTTTTCACAACGGTAATGACCTGCATAGGCTCTCGGAGATTGTTTCAGAACAGCTCTGTCCTTTCGCTCAGCCACACTGTTACACACCAAGTTTGCTTATAGCAGAGAATTTGGGATTGTTTTGCTTCTTCTGCGGTGACTGAAATTTTTAACCGTTTCTAACACATCTGAATTTTAAGAACTTTAATTTAGATGTATTAAATCACGGCTCTCTCTTTACAGAAAACATGCGAAAAAGTGCTTGACCTCATGTGCTGTATTTTACTGCCGATACAAGAAGGAGGTAAAGTGCAAGAAGAGCAACCTAAAGTCAAGTCTAAATTCAGGAAAGGTATGCAGTTGCTACTGCCCTAGACTCAGTTTTAGTTCATGCCTTCCAGTTGATACAATTCTTCTCTCTTGTATTACGAAAAGGGAGGGAACTCGTTATCCCCTCTTGGTTTTCCGAGTGGTTTTCCTGCTGGTACCTGTTAAAATATATTGGTGACAAAGCCCTGCTCCGGGAAAAGAGAAACAATTTACAATGTGTAACTGCATTTCGAATCACTGGTAATTTACCTTCAAAGCTGTCCTCCCTACGTGAGATCTGGCAGTTTGTTTTGCTCCATTCTAATTTCTTTCAAACGTAGATAATCGTGAGACCCCTAAGGAAGTGTGTGCTCAACTGTTGTGTTGCAGGGTCTGATCTGAAGCTTTGGCCGTGTACCAGCAGAGCTATCATGCCGTACTGCCTTCATCTACTGTTAGCTTGTTTCAAGGTAAGCTGTAGTCACGCCGTCAGGTTCTCTGCTGGCTCTGAGGCCTGCTTTATGTACCTGGGTCTGGAAACTGCAGGGGTTTATCCCAGGGGTGTGCCTGGGTGGGAAGGACTGTGCCACAAGAGCTGCTCACCGAAAGGGGTTTGTGGTGTGCCGTTGGCTGGGGGAGGAGGGGTGTTGCTGGAGGAGGGTTTCTTCTTTAAGTCTGGGCAGAGGAGATTAGAATTAATCTCCAAATACTCTTGTCTGTATTCAGACTTCCCTGGCAGGTCAGCGGAGAGAATTTGGTATGTTGGCTGGAAATTTCCAACCTATTTTAAATGTATTTATTAGGGCAGAATGAAAAACGCTCCCAAAGGACTTTGTATTTGCACAGATGTAGGTGAGCCGATTCCCACATATTTATCCAAGCAGCGTGTGTTTCCTGATTGTCTCGATGTCAATATTTTTTCCCCCGAAGCTCAGAGCTTTCACAGACAGCAGAGATGACATGGCGCTGGGCCACGTAGTTGTTCTGCTTCAGCATGAGTGGCCGAGGGGGGAGAACTTGTTCCTGAAAGCCATCAACAAAATCTGCCAACAAGGAAACTTCCAGTACGAGAATTTTTTCAACTACGTCACAAGTATCCTTTCTCTAACCCAGAGTGTCTTTCACATCCAAATCTGTGTGCTGGGGTGGTGAGAAAGCTGTTAGATCGTTTCAGCAGCAGCTCTCCCTGTGAATCATACTCTGCATTCGTTGCCGTGCCATGCCAGCCTCTCGTAGCAGCGCACAGGGGAGTATAAATATGCCTCCGGGGATCTGATCTGGCACTTGGGAGAACCCTGAAGGATGTGGCAATTGGGCTTCGCTCAGAAATAAAACCAGCTCAGGCTGCCTGTGCAAGCGATGGCGGCCTTTTCGGGAAGGCACGTAGGGCGTTATACTCCAGGGTCATCCAGCCGTGGTCCCCAGGAAGCAAGGGGTCTAACTCCCGTCTAGGAGAGCTGAAAAAGCTCTGGTGTTAAGGGCAGGGGGAGAAGCAAAGCTAAATAAAGGACCGAAAGGGAAAACTAAAACGGTTGCTATGTGCCGCCCTGGTGGCATTTCCTTCAGTCCCAGCTGCTTTGTAACCTGCAGCGCAGGGAAGGGCCCTGCAGACAGCCAGGGCCTTCGGAGGGATGAGCTTTCTTCACCTCTGAGTGTGAATATGAAGAAATGCAGAAAGGAATCAGCTGATGTGTGTGGTTTGCACTTTAAAAAGCCGTTTCTCGTGCATCTGTGGAGGATTAGGGTACACGCCGTGATCTTTGAAGAATGAGATGCTTCAGTAGCTGTTCATTGGGACTGTCCCGTCAGCCGCGTGGCTTCCCACGCGAGGGATAAGAAGGAATGTTCCCCATCCTTTTTTTTTTCTTCTACTCAAATCTTTAACGTTTTCTTCAGATATTGATATGTTGGAGGAATTTGCTTATTTAAGAACGCAGGAAGGAGGGAAAATTCATCTGGAACTGCTGCCAAATCAAGCAATGTTGATCAAGTAAGGATGAAAAAGCGTTCGCTGTTTTCTTTGAAAAAAGGGAGTACGTTCTGGTTGTCTTTGCTTTCACGTAACCTGTAAGCGTGCCCTGTCTTTGAGTTTCAGTTGAAGGACTTGGCTAAGGAGTTCGAACACGGCCGTGAGCTGCTGCTTCTCTCCTGCTGACCTGTGAATGCTTTTTGGGCGGTTCTTCAGCTCTAAACTCCTGCTTTTACAGAACCTAACATTTGCAAGCGTGCCATTTGCTTTAGAATGATTCCTAGGAAGGCGATTACAGTTTTGCTCTTTCAATCAGACGCTTGCACCTTGCAGGAATTCTTTAAATCGTTAGGCCCGAGTGCGAGATGTTAGTGATTTTGCTGGACAGAAAGCACTGTTCGTTGTAAGCGACGTTATGAAGGACCACAGAATGCTGAAAAACGTGGGTATAAAACATGAATTCAATCACACTCCGGGTAAACTAATAACCTCTGTGTCAGAACTAGCAGATGAACCCCCTGTTCCTCTCTCGCTGTGTGCTGAACAGGCTCTGCCGAGCTTATTACGAGACGCTGAAGGAAATTAATCATCGGGATTAACTTCCCAGGTGTGCTTTGAGTCAAGACTGAACAAGTATCTGCTGCAGGGTTTTAGTGGCAGAATGTTTTGGAATATCCTGGTTGTGTATTAGAACTTGTGGTATTTTGCTTTCTAAGGGGGGGGCTGCTGAAGTTTGTTGAAATTCTGGTTTGAGTCGGTGTATTCGGGCCGTTCACCGAGGAGAAACGGGCTAATGGTTTTACAGAATGGGAGCCTAACGTTAGACGGCTGGATCCAGATTTGGATAGCAAACAGATTTTTCCAGAGTTGTAGGGTAAGATGAGATTGTGGGTGTAATTAAAGAAAAGAAAAAGAAGAAATACAAATCCTTAATTGCGTGACAGAGAATTTTCTCTCTTAAGCTCTAGGTTTTCACAGCCTCACCCTCGCTACATCTCACTGCTTGTAACCAGCTCTATGAAAACAAGGGTCAGGGTTTCCTGCGCTACGTAGGATTTAAGGAACAGAAGGTTCAACCTGAACGTGAGGAAACCCTTCTGCCCTGTGAGGGTGACAGGGCACTGGGACAGGCTGCCCAGAGAGGGGGGAGTCTCCTTCCCTGGAGACTTTCCAAAGCCCCTGGACTTGTTCCTGTGTGATCTGCTCTAGGGGATCCTGCTCTGGTGGGGGGTTGGACCAGATGATCTCTGGAGAGCCCTTCCAACCCCCACCACTCTGTGGATCTGTGAATTTGTTGGTGAGAGGGCTTAGCGCTGAAGGCTATAGCTGGCAACTTCTCAGCTGCTCTCTCAGCTTAGGTGCCGTGGTTCAGTGCTGTTTCTTGGCGGCACAGCTTTTATTTCGATTGGCGTGGCGGCTGTCACTGTTCTGACCTCACCGGTCAGGAAGTAGGCAGCGAGCGGTGTTTCTAGCAGGACAGAAATCTCTTTGCCCTCCTCTTGAGCAGTGTTCTGTTCCCTGACCGGCAGAAGTGCTTGTAGAAGAGAGGTCCATTTCTTTGTGCTTACTGAACCCAAACTCTGTTGGGTCAAATCTCCCATCCAGCTGGAAAACCCGTGTACGGTGTCTTTTATGTGGCTGAGGTACGTAGGAGAGGAGCCGCTACGTCAGAGTTGATGGGAGGGAGAGTTCAGGGCGTAGTCTGCTCCTCGGAGACGACGTCCACTCCCCTGGTACCCCGGTATTTTTGTAGCTGGACTGGCTGTGAGGCTCAGGGGTGGTGTCACCCAACAGTGTTGACCTCAGCAGCACAGACACAGGAGGACGCCGTGAGTTTGCCACAGCAGCCCACAGGCGAAGCCGTTGTTTCTTCGCATGGTGTTTCCTCGGCATAAATGTACGTAGCAATCCTGCATCTTCACTGATGGGAAAGGTGTGACAGATAAGAAACGTTTTCTAGAAGGCGAGTTGTTTGTTTCATGACCTATAGGCCATTTTCTCCCTGGGTGAATTCACGTGCTTCTTCCAGTACTTTTCCTCAGTACCTTATACTTTAGGAAATCCAATTAATTTTTCTGAACCCAGGAAAGCAAAGTGCAACGTGGTTTTCAAAAGCTGAAGTAAGATCTTGGCAGCCTGCAGACGTACAGTCGGTTCCCGCAAAATAGATATATACACGCCCAGCTAGTCCGCTTTCCCTGTGCTTGCGTCCTTGTGGGAACAGGAAGGCCCGTGGTTTGGGTTTTAACTGGTGCTGCAGCTGGCTCGTCGTGTTGGCAGTGTCAGCAGGCCCTGTACGATGAGCTCTGAACTCAGACACGGGCTGCTCTTGAACTCCCTTCTGGGCGAGCCAAGGTTCATAGCTTTACGGATCGCACGTGTCAGCAGCGGCAGTGTTAGCTGGTCGGAGGAAAAGAACAACATACGAGAAATGACTGATTAATATCGTGCTCCTCTTCTGGCTGAATCATACTCTGATTAGTCTGATCTTGGCCTACCAAACTCCATCAGCTGGGTGGGAAAGCTGTCGAGCGTTGCGCCGCTGTTGACGTTCCCATCACATCCCGCCTCGGGGACACAGGCGGAAAGGCTCCGTTGGTTGAACAAAGGATCTGGAAAGTGTGATTTTGATTCCGATTGCGCGCTCGGGGATGGTTCGTTCCCGCCGCAGATCTTGCAAACAGTAACGAAGACACAGTTGCGCAGAATCCCTTTTCCAAACATCTGCCGCTCTGGGGCCAGTGACGTCTCGCTGTGCCTGCGGATTTTCTGTTCCCTGTGTCTGTTTTTGTAAGTACCAGACTCATTTGTGCCAAAACCTCTTGAAAAAGGATCTCATTTGATAAAATATTCACAGGAAGTATTCCGTTTCAGGTTACTGTGGCTGCAGTGTAGAGCGTTTCTGTACTACTAAAACGTTCCATCTTTGTTTGACATTCACAAGCATAGCTCTCCATCCGCACGCATTCCTCAATTAGGGATGCTCACCCAGATCTCCCGCTGGGAGATCTGAAGGCGGGCACCTAACTCGCTCTTATCGGTACGTAAGCGCCAGTCTTGAGCCTCTGCTCCCTCCGCAGCATCCGTGCGGGCGAGCGATTCGCTCGGTACTCGGGTTCCTCCTAAGACTTAGGTCACGTTTTCGTAGAATCACGGAATGGTTTGGCTTGGAAGGGACCTGGAAGATCATCTCGAAGTGTTTGAGAGGCAGATTGAGAGACTGGGCCTGCTGTCTATACACCAAATTTCTCATTTCTCCTGGGGTGGGGCACTGGCTTTGCTCTAGGTCGGACGCGTGAGGTTTTTCTGTTCTAGGTAGGACACAGAGATAAGGACTTAACTTCAGAGAGAGGACAAACCGTCTTTCAGCCGGGACGCCTTTTGGTGGCCAGCTGATGTGGCCCCGGTCGCTCAGGGGGTTGCTCTGAGCAGGCGTTTGTGCTCCGACGTTGTGCTGTCCTCTAGCAGCCGTCGTGGTACGCAGCTGGAACGCGAAGAGGTGAACACGGCCAGCTGTGGGCTAATGAAAAGATACTCGGGCAAGCTGTAACGAGCACCGTCACGTACTCGGCTTGGCCGATCCCCGCTGTGCGTGCCCTCGGCTTGGGCTCAGCCGCAACCCCCTGAACTCCGAGTTGCGGGCTCTCCCGGTCGCTGATGTGTTCTTGCCGGCTCCGCGGGGAAGCTGGGGCAGTGCTCCTGATGAAATCTTTTCCGATCAACAATGCTTCCTGGGACGAGCTCCGACAGTACAACTGTGAATTGGTTCGGCACCTACCGCTGTCCTTTCCGGTGTAACTGTCCAAAAACCCGTGTGTGTATTGAGATGACGGTGGCAGAACAGCCGTGGGGACACTCCCGTGTTTGATGCCACCAGGGTCCCGCGCCCCTTTGGCTGCTGGGGGGTCAGACCGCTGTGTGCTCTCACCCTAGTCCCTGGTTGCTTCGTGTTTTTGGAGGGTTGTTTTGCACCGGAGGGAGGAGTTGGTGTGTGGGTGTTTGAATGCTGCTGTTTGCTGTTTTTTAAAGGACTTCTAGCCCTCCCCTGGGGTTACTGCAGCAGGAATTCATACCTGTGCTACAGCCCAGCATACAGACTGCTGACAGGTACCAACTGGACAAACCCCACTCATGGTGTGCTGTGTCTTGTCAACATGTTTTACTGCCCATGGTTTTCAGCGATTTGTTACTCAGTATTTATCTTTTTATTTTCCCTCCATTTGTGCCCACATTGCCTGGCAAACCATGTTGTTCTCTTCTAACATTTCTTTTTTTCTTTTACCCATAAGTTGCCAGTATCCGTGTCCGTTCAATTTAATAATCACTGTCGCATTTAAACAAAAACGTAGAAACCCCCCCCGAACGATGCCCACGTTCGGAGCGTAACCCTTTCTTTTCAAGATACAGGTTACTGGATCCGTTTGTAGCTCCTTCAGTTGTTCTGAACTGTGTTTTGCTTTCCAGCCGTTACGTGACACACGTCTCCAAAAGCACCGCTGGCTTGCTCAGTAGCTCTGGGTTGCATATTCTCCTTTAGCTTGTAGCTGAGCGTAGCAGTTTAAGGCAGTTAAGATGGAAAACAGCGCTTCTCCCGTAACCCTGGAGTAGGCTGGAGTATTTCCAGTGCCGGTTTGCTTCTCTCGGCCTAGCTCGTCAGCGAGTTGCCCGGCAGTCTCCAGGCTAGTCTCTTCTTTGCCTTTCCCACGTGTCACAGAGGTCTCTGCTGTTTTGGCGGAGGAGTCCCTTCTCAAATGCTGCACGTGCTGATCTGCGGGAAGGCAGGGTGGTGGTGTTGGGGAGGGCAACTCCCAGACGGTTCCTTTTCTCCTTTCCAGCATCTCTGGGTCGGTCTAGATGCCCTCACCCTTTAGTTTTCACTTCCCTTCTGGCTTTCAGTGTGCTTGCTGGGTTCGCTCCAGCTCTTCCCGTCTTACCCGTGACTCAGGGCCTGGCTCAGTGTTAGCATTCCGCTTGTCTCTCTCGTTTCTAGTGCTCCTTCAGCAGCGCTGGGGCTCTCGTTTCAGGGCTTGCAGGGAGATGTTACACATCCTTGATCTTACCCAGTTGTGGACCGGCGCAAGTGGAGCGTAGTGCCTTGGTGCTGCAGAACGTTGTTTTAAGGACAAGATCTAGGAGCGAGTGCTACAGGCCGGCGTGAGGACAAAGAACTCTTCCTAAGAACGGCCTTTAACAGGGCGATATCCCGAGACTTCGCCCCACCGCCGCTGTAGCTCGCTCGGTGGCTGGACCTTTGTTCTGGTTGAGAACAAGTCCCGAACTTCGGCCCAGAATCGAGGTCACCCTGGGGTCTCGCAGCTCCACAGGAGCTGGATTCTGCCGACGCAGATGCGCAGCCTGCCTTGATTTGGGCTCCGTGTTGGCTGTGAAGTGTTGGCTTCACCTTTCATAGAGTCACCAGTGCCACAGGGTTATACAGCTCCTTCCTATGGGTACAGGATGCTCTCTGCTGCTGATGGGAGCACCCTTCCTCCAGAGAAAGCAGGGTCATCTTTCCACTCTTCTTTTGACCTCGGCCACTTACAGAGGTGATTACACGGACAAAGTGGCCTGGGCAGCAAAGGGAGAGGGCGTAGAAAATCCCCCAAGCGAGGAGAACTCCGTACGTGCTGGGTTAAGGGAAGAGATTTTCCGGTTACCCACAACAGCAACCTATTCTTTTCCCCCTCAACCAGTCATAACCGGTGAGAGACTTCAGGGAACTTGCGCTGAAAGACTTAGAAGCTACTAAACACGTGACTTTTCAATAGCACAGGCAGTTGGGCTCTCCTTGTATAAGCTCGGCTCCGGGCAGTAGATACACAGTACGCGACACGCGGCACCTTTTAAATCACGGTAGCGCACCGAATAACCGTTACTTGATTTTCTCTCTCTCTTTCCTTGGCGGCTCAAGGCACCATACCGTTACCCGGGGTATAACCAAAGGAGTGAAGGAAGATTTCCGCCTGGCCATGGAGCGCCAGGTCTCGCGCTGCGGGGAAAACCTCATGGTGGTCTTGCACAGGTTCTGCATTAATGAGAAGATACTCCTGCTTCAGACTCTTGCGTGAAGGGACTGGATCGCTTCTTACAGAGAGAGGGGGATGCTCCTGGTTGTATGACGGAAAATCACTTGTCCAGAGAGGTTCTCTGCCACTTCTGGGTTCTGCCGCGTACAGACGCTACGCGGTGTTTGTTCACCGTGCCGTTGTGGGTAGGTCAAACTTTATGAATAAAACTTTGTTTAAGAAATCTTCTGTGATGTCGTGTCCGTTTTGTTTTGCCGTAGCATTATGCGAAGGTGCGCGCCGGTTCCTTCCGTCTTCGCACGTACGCACAGGCCCGTGCTGGTTTTGGTTGGGACGGAGCTGATTTTCCTCACAGTAGCTGGCAGGAGGCCGTGGTTTGGATCTGTGCTGAGAACAACACTGATAACACGCAGATGGTTTTAGTTGGTGCCAAGCAACGTTTACGTTAAGCCAAGGACTTTTTTTATATATCATACTGCCCCTCTGTTCCCAGCTTCTCCTCCACAAGGAGCTGGAGGGGACACAGCCCAGACAGCTGACCCAAACTGACCAAAGGGACACCGTGCACAGTGCGTAAGTTGGGGGGCTGGGGGGCTCTCACTGCTTGGGGACTGGCCAGTGGGTG
The DNA here is from genome assembly GCA_027574665.1 of Rhynochetos jubatus. Taxonomy (NCBI): domain Eukaryota; kingdom Metazoa; phylum Chordata; class Aves; order Eurypygiformes; family Rhynochetidae; genus Rhynochetos; species Rhynochetos jubatus. The sequence goes on from CM050651.1 coordinate 75,835,916, forward strand.
GTGAGCAGTTGTATCATTTAACATCGTTATCATCTGTTTTAATTTCCCATTACTTCATTACACAGTAGTGTAGTACTTACACTAACAGTACTACCAATACTAATGAATCAGTGTCATTGGTTTATTTATTTTCAATTATTAAATTGTTCTTCCAAGCCACAAGGTTTCTCACCACGTCCTCTGACTTACAGAATCCCAGAATGGTTTGGGTTGGAAGGGACCTTAAAGCCCACCCAGTCCCACCCCCTGCCATGGGCAGGGACACCCTCCATAGCCCAGGTTGCTCCAAGCCTCATCCAGCCTGGCCTTGGACACTGCCAGGGATGGGGCATCCACAGCTTCCCTGGGCAACCTGTCGCAGTGCTCCCCACCCTCTCCGGGAGGAATTCCTTCCTGATGTCCAATCTCAGTCTCCCTCTTTCAGTTTAAACCCATTACCCCTTGTCCTGTCACTCCCTGCCCTTGGAAAAAGCCTCCCCAGGCCCTGGAAGGTGCTCCAAGGTCTCCCCGGAGCCTTCTCTTCTCCAGAGTCCCTTCCCCATCCCACCAGGGCAGGGGCAGTGAGCGAGCGGCTGTGCGGTGCTCAGCTGCTGGCTGGGGTTAAACCATGACCGGAACAGAGCAGGGTATTCCAAGCCTTTTATTAGCACTAGTTTGGGGATCACAGCATGAGTGAAGGTCCTGCGTTTCCAGAAACTGTTACCTCGCACTCTGTCGGTCTGTGACTCCTCCTTCTGGCTGAGCTGTGCCTGTATCGCTGCTTTGCAGACTCGGGGCCCATTTCTAAAGCAGATTGCTTTGGCTGAATCCAGCTGGTTATACCACGTCAGCAGGAACTGGCCCTTCTGCACCCCGAGAGCGCAGCAGGTGAAACTCGGACCTCCTCCGTGCTCGAGGAACGTGACGCGATGCCCAGATCGGGCCCGGGCGGGCTGCTAAGCCCATAGCAGCAGCATCCTGATTGACAAGCCAGGGGAAGAGATCTGTGGCAGCAGGCTCCAGCAGGCTCCCAAACCTAAGGCTTTGATCCAAACTGGAAGAACACGATGAGGAATGATCGGCTGGGTCACCGCTTCCTGCGGCACGCCAGGGCGCAGCTGCGCCCGAGCTTTCCCAGGCGGTCGCTGCTCCGGGCCGAGGATGCTGAAATGCGTGCCAGTAACCGGAGTGGTGCGGGCTGGGGTTTGCAGTGGAGTTGGGGGAGGCCGTGTCAGGGGCAGGACTGTTACCACGGTCCCACTCTGCCAAGCCCTTGCTGTCAACCCTAACCCAGATCCCTCGCCGTTCCTTTCGTTAGCAGCATCAGGCTCTCTCGGCCCAACCGCTGCGGTATGTTCTGTTTGTATGGAGGAGGCTGATGAGTAAAACATTTACAAAACCCAGAAAACAAAGAGAGTAGCTGCAGCAGACTAGTAAGTCTTTGCTAAATAGGAAAATTCTGTCCCTTCAGTCACGGAAAAGCCCCGATGACAACGTCCGTGGTGCTGTAAACTTGAACTAGGATCCCTTTTTAGTAATGCGGCCTAGCACGAGTGGCAGCGTTTCAGGCTAATCCACCTTGCGCGCTCGCCCCGTCGGAATCTAGGCCAGCTACGCCTTGAGCGCCTCCATCAGATTTTCCAGAATATCTTTCTCCTGTAGAGTAAATAGGATATTACGACCCAAAGAGTTGTCGCGGTGAGGTTTTGAGTCAGATGCTCTGCGTGGGATTGGCTGTCTTGCATCTTCCACTTAAACGGGAAATAGTTTTCAAACACTTCGTGTCCGATGTAGACCAGGATCGAGTTCATTCCTGAAAGGAAGCACAGGTCAGGCCATGTGGAGGAGCAGGAATGAGCTTGGTTTGAAGCCGGGCTTATGCAAGAGCAGCACCGAGACAAGGGCAGCTCGTCACAGCAGCTGCTGTTACTCACCCCAGAGATGCTACACATGAGTTTTTAAATACAGTTTGAAAAATGGCCCCAGAAAGGTTTATTGAAAAGAAAAAACGACAGCCTATATGCTAAAGTGGAAATCCATAGAATCCCAGAATGGTTTGGGTTGGAAGGGACCTTAAAGCCCACCCAGTCCCACCCCCTGCCATGGGCAGGGACACCCCCCATTAGCCCAGGTTGCTCCCAGCCTCATCCAGCCTGGCCTTGGACACTTCCAGGCATGGGGCATCCACAGCGTCTCTGGGCAACCTGTCCCAGTGCTCCCCACCCTCTCTGGGAAGAATTTCTTCCTGATATCTAATCTAAGCTTCCTCACTTTCAGTTTAAACCCGTTACCCCTTGTGCTGCCACAACAGGCCCTTGGAAGAAGTCCCCCCCAGCTTCCTTGCAGGCCCTGTCTGCATCCCAGTCGGTACCCTGCAGCTGGACTGACGAGGAGGGTAAGTGTGGTTATTGTCCTCGGGGTGGCCACGCGCCAGCCTCTCTGGTCAGACCCGCCGCCTTTAGACACACATGCCCCCTGCCCTTCGGAGCTCTGGGATGTGTGGCAGGACATATGATACCCCACTGTCACCCCACCCGCCTTCCTGTCCACACACCAAAGCTGCCAAAAGGTTCCCTCTGCGGCGGCTGTGCATTCCGTACTCAGACGTTTGCCAAGAGCCCAGTGCGGTTAAAACCACGGTGGGATGCTCTGGGAAAGGGGCTTATCTAAAACCGCAGGGACACAACCTACGCAGCCGCCCTGAGGATTTCAGCTTCTTAGAAGCGGTGTTACTCTCCAGACAGGCCTTTGAGTTTCCCAGTGGGTCGCTGCAGCCTCAGCTGACCTTTCCAAAACCAGCCATGAACCAGCTGTGGTGTTTTCCTTGGTACTGGGCAGCTCTTTCCTTGGACCTTAACTCGAGACCAAACTGGGATCAGTGGGCGATAGCAGCTTCCAGCCCGCAGTTAAAGACTGGACAGTCCCTCGCTCCTCAATATCTGGTTTGGAGTGTCCAGTTCTGTGCAAAAATTCCACTCAAATTAGTCATTCTGACATCCTTCTGGTCACCTCATTCTAAATCCCAACTCTTTTAAAGGCAAGGGAAGCGCAGAAAACATAAAAGGGTGGGATCGGAGCAGAAAGAATTGGAAGGAATGTTTCCTGCTGGGATTTTACTGACCTGGGTAGAAAAATGGAGCACCCGACCACAGCCTCTGGACATCCACAAGGTAGTATATCAGCAGTAAGAGGAGGAAGGCAAAGCAGCTCGTGGTTGTCACGTATGAAATTGACCTACAGATGTTTTCAGTAGAAAGATTATTTAGAGAACGATGCGATACAGATCCAAGTGGAAAAAATTGGGTAAAACACTCTCCAAGGTGAAACAGTGCTTTACCCAAATCATACTACAAGTTGTAATCTCTTTGCTTACCACAAGTTCTTGTTGATGGGAATAAACCCATCTTCTTTAGAGCATTTTGTCAAGACAGCAGAAATCACGCCCTGAAACAGACAGTTGAAGTTAATACAACCACTGCGACACGTTTCAGAGCTACAGAGTGTGCGTTGTGTACACTCAAGCTACGTAACGCATCTGACTTACCATTACTGTGCTCCATGTGATGAACCGACCCATCACCTGTTTGTGCTGGTCTTTGTAGAACAAGATGATTTTCCCTGCCTAACAGAAAAAGAAATCAAAGAACGAATTAATGCCCATAAATGCAACTACACGTCAAGAGCCAGATGTCTTGGGCAGCTGCGCTAAGGCACACATGTACAGGGTTTAATCACAGAATCCCAGAGTGGTTTGGGTTGGAAGGGACCTTAAAGCCCACCCAGTGCCACCCCCTGCCATGGGCAGGGACACCCTCCACTAGACCAGGTTGCTGCAAGCCTCATCCAGCCTGGCCTTGGACACTTCCAGGGATGGGGCAGCCACAGCTTCTCTGGGCAACCTGTCCCAGTGCTCCCCACCCTCTCCGGGAAGAATTCCTTCCTGATGTCCAATCTAAATCTCCCTCTTTCAGTTTAAACCCATTACCCCTTGTCCTGTCACTACAGGCCCTTGGAAAAAGCACCCCCCCAGCTTTCCTGTATGCCCCCAGGCACTGGAAGGGGCTCGAAGGTCTCCCCGGAGCCTTCCCTTCTCCAGACTGAACACCCCAACTCTCCCAGCCTGTCCCCATGGCAGAGGGGCTCCAGCCCTGGGCTTTATGTTTGTATCACCTAAGTGGCTGGGGGGCTCAGGACGGGAGCTCCTCGCAAAGAGTGGATGTAAATGCAACCCACTCAGCAACGTTCTTCCCTTCCCTACTATGTTACACCGAGGAAGGGGACAAGCAACAAAGCAACTCGAGCTGTGTCTCCCTCAGGAAGGGCTGCAGGAAGGAACAAGGCCACGCCGACCCCCCAGCCAGCCCCAACTGACAGAAAAGCCAGCAAGGACTAACTTAGAACGGCATCAAAAAGCGCCATGATACCATGTTTTAAACGCCGTGCTGAGCCGCGAGCTTTTGATGCCAGCAGGACTACCATGAGCCCCTGCCTCCCTCCCTCGTGGCGGGGAAGGTGAGCGCACCCGTAGCGCCCGTGTGAGATGGCCGAGGCTGCACATCAAGCGGAAACTTGGCACCAGGGAACACGTGCAGCTGCGCCCTTCAAAACCGGGTTTAAATGAAGCTGTGAAGTCTGAGCATCTCTCGGCCCTGTTTTCCAGCACGCAGAGCCAGCCTGCTCCCAGCGTAAGCCCAACCTTAAGGCAAGCAAAGGAGGTTTCCAGGTAGGTATTTGTCAAACTTCTTGTGTCCATCCCTTACAAAAACTGGGAAGGAGTCTTGGTTTATCTAATGCAAGCTGCTGCCAGGTTAGATTCCATTTCCCTGACACTCACCTCCGGCTAGGCCAGCCTGGAAGCACTGCTCTGGAAAAGGTTTTCTTAGAACCAGTCTCAGCCTTAAAGAAACCAAGTTGCCTCCCCACTTCCAAGATTCCTTCAAATCTTCCCGTTCTAGCACACAGTCAGAAAGAAGAGAGGTACCTGCAGTCCCAGAAACGCCATCACAATTGTATTTATGGTCCCCAGGATCCCTTCAGGATCATACGGCATCGTTGTTTGGTAAATCACCTTAGAGAGAAAAGCGTTGTTACAGGGCACCCGAGCAACTGTCTCCTTTCCCTGCCGGCCCCCGGCATGTTTATTCCCAGCTGCGTTCCCTGCCCGCCCGCGGCTCCGTACTGCAAACCAAGAGCTACTCACACTTGAAGAGGGATGCTGATATATGTGCTTCTCTCCAAGAAGCAAACGATCGATGTAGCCAGCCGCTCCTCCGGTGCAGTTGGGGTACTTTCCAAAGTCTCCAATGCCACCAGGACCAAGGTAGCCCCTGGGACGGAAGCCAGCAGGTTATGGCACAGCACTGGTACGCTCCACCCGAACAGTAGCTGGTTCGCTGCCCCAGCACACAAAGTGCTCCGTGTTTTCCCTGGCCAGAGGCACACGGGGAAACACAGGTCCCACACAACAGCCAGTTTATCACAGTGATGCCGTGAGCGGCTGGGTTACGAGGGGTCAGGCAGCATCGGGAGCCTAAAGCAAAGCTTCCGTTTGGCCCTGGCGACCCAGCTGCTTTGTGGGTGCTGACCCTTTAAAGGGGCAAAGGCAGGGATGAGATTTTAATCCTCTTCTTCAGATAGAAAGGAACAAGGATGTCACCTTTGTAACACCTGGTACTTCAGTGCCAAGGTAAAGGAAGTTTTTTCTCACGATGAATGCTTCCCTTAACCCCACTGGCCTGAAAGCTCTCCTCTTCATTCCTTCCCTATGGCTAATATGATGTAGTTTCTCCTCAGTAGAAGAAAAACAAACTGTCTCACTGTAGGAAGCAGTCTGAGTGTGCAGCCTTACCTGGGACAGCCTGGCACTGGTAACAGAAAGGTCAGGCAGAGCCAAATCACTTCTAACATCAGCATGAAAATCCACTGCGGCCAGTAGGGAAGGATATCCTGCAGAGCAGGACACGGCGTCTCCTGCAGGAGATGGAGGGAGGGGGGTGTTAGCTGGCAAGTAAAACCCGTGCCCTTGGGGACATCCTGCGCTTCCTGGCAGGCAGTTCCCCGGATACAAGAGGGAGCTGTTGTCATTACCAAACTGGGTTCTACCAATAGACCTTTTATCTTCCCAAACCATTTCCAGACACTTAGTTACTTGGGGGAGGGAGGGAAACAATCCAACACAAAAGCCCACAATGTTTTTTAGCTTGGAAAATGTCAAAAGGAATTTTGATTCATGAGTAGAACAAAAGCCTTTTGGGAAAACAGACTCCAGAAAGGCCAAAAAGTGATATTACTTTCCCCTGCTGTGAAAAAACATTGCCAAAATGAACCGGACAAAACACGCAGGCCACAGGACTCCGCAGAGAGATGCCTGTCCCTGGGGTCCCTCGGTGGTGGAAGGTCACCAGCAGTGCCTGGGAATGCCTGCTTCTCAGCACCACAGAACGGATGGGTGAAATCCTCCGAGACAGCAAAGCTAGGTGTGATATTCCCCAGAACTTTCACCGGCTCACCCCGCACCACACATCAGGGAAGATGCGACATGTTTTCTGACCATTTCTGGTGTGTTCTTTGTGCCCAAACAAGAGCAAAAGCTCCCAAGCCCTGCTCCAGTATCACTTGGCACCCCCCAACGTAACTCACCACGGTCCCAGTCTCAGCCCCAGGTCTCGCAAACAGGAGTTCCAGAGCAGCAACCACCAGGTACGTGAATCCCAGCCTCTGGAGCACCCCGGGAATACGCAGGTTATCCCAGGACACTGGAAAACATGCAAGGAATGTGGAAGAGGAGCAGCCATGGGCTCTTTTGTAAATAGGAAAGTGACCCTTCCCCAGGGAGAGCTGAGAACCGCTGCACCTGCGGGTACAAGGGACACCTCCGCTCTGCACCCTGCTTTCTGTGAATCGTGACCCCGGGAACGTCACTGCCCAGATGACAAACAGGTGCAGGGGGCAATTGTGCATCCAGTGTGGAACCGAACAGGATACCGTCGAAATGCCCATGCAACTGGTCCGTACAGCACGGCTGAGGCTCTTCTGAACAGCCCAGCCAAGGAGGCAGGAACAGCATGTGCAGAAATACAAGGAAGAGAGCGAATTGCACTCACGTGGTCCGAGGCAGTAATTGGGATTCACAACGATGATTCCCAGCAGGATTAGGAGAAAACTCCTCCAGAGGATCTTCCCGAGCACCTTCCGCTTGGAACTTCCCCACCTCAGCATGGAGCTCAGTGACAACGATATCGATGTCCCCATGATGAACACAAACCTGGAGAACAGAGCGGATGGGAAACGGAGCTGGCGGATGCCTCGTCACAGGTGTGTGACAGCAAACACGACAGCTAACACAGCAGCAGCAACACGTGCGGTGCGTGAAACCGGGCAACTTCTATTTCCTCCCATTGCTAGGAATGCCCAGACAACAGGCGTGCACTGTGGGACCTTCCCACCTCTTTCCACAGTCAGCTGAGGCAATAAAGTTCAGGGAACCGATTGCATTCTGGCTTTTTTGCAGCACTGTGTTTGCCACCAACAAATTCCATTTTCCAAAATGAAATCGGCATCTGCAGAGCAGTTAAACACAAGCTGCAAATCCGTGATTCCAGTTCAGAACTGGTCTAAGCCCAGCTCCCATCCACAAGAGTAATCACAGCCGGTGTGTGTCTGAGAGAAGACGGGATAACTGCTTCCCTGTAAAACCATTCTCTGGTCGTGGAGAGATTAGCTTAACCCAAAATTCCTTGGCTATTGGGTAACCCTGGGCCTCCCACTGACACTGTGGGGGTGAGGAAGGAGGATGTGGGGCAGCCAAAAGCACTTGGCTCTTCTGTGGTTCGTAAGGATGATGCTGTTATCTGGGGGCCACCTTGTAACACAAATCCACCTCTCCAAAAGCGTTTCCACACGGGGCTGGGTGCAGACAATGTTCCGTGCAACCCTCAACATAAAGAATCACTTGACACAACAATGATTCTTCAGGAAGACTTACCATGGAAACACCAGATCTGCCACTGTTAATCCTACGGAGAAAGAAAAAGGACACGTTATTTACCCCAAACCGTCCCTCAATTGTAACATTATTGTGGAGCTTGCAGAGGAATTGCAGGCCGCTGGCAATTATACCCCAAAATCATCAGAAACCATCCCGTCACCGCGTGATGAGCGGGACTGTACACCGCTTCGCCCATGAAGCAGGCCGGGTACCCCACTGAGGCAAACCGGCCCTGTGTCCCAGCCATCAGCTGAGCAACAGCTCGCTGCAGCAGCTCGGCGCTACCCATCTCTAGATACTGCCACGGATAAACCCGGATCAACCCTCTCAAGTGTACTTTACCATTCCAGCTCTCGTGTTTGAAGAACCAGTATTTTCCTCCTCCATAGTTAACGAACACCATAATTATAAGAGAGAGCCTAAAAAGACAAAACCAAAAACACATGTTGAGGAAATACATGTATGGGAACACACAGTTAATGTTTACCCCAGTTAAAACATTGCTAACGGTGAGAGCTGGTTGGTTTTATCTCTAAAGCGCGATTATGCACGAGGTTTCCAGCTTTCCCAACCGGGAAGCAGTGTTCCAAAGATCACGGGTGGTGGCGAACCCACGTAAGCTCCCTCACACAGCGTTTTCACACTGAACATATGTTGTTCTTTTCCACCCTCTGCCACAACTTTAATGTTTCCTCAAACTAGATCAACTGTGAAGCGTTTGGAAAATCCAAGAATTAAAACCTTGATTATCTTCCAAGTAAAACAGACCCCCTCGAACGGTCCATCTGCTGGGTATTTCCATACACTGTCAAACTGCCGTTGGAAAACCCTTATTCCCCTCGGAAGAGTCGTTTTTGAGCAAGGTCTCATGCTCACCCTCGGAACGTGTCCAGGGAACGCAGCCGCTGCCGAGAGCCCGTGCTCCACAGACGCGGGGTGGGATCACTGCTGAAGGAGTCAGTTGCGTTCGGGGACCCAAGCTCCTTCGGGAACAAACCAGACACGTGAAGGGCAAGTCAGCAGCTGCACCAGCTGCTGAGGGAACAGAGGTCAGCAAACTGCAAACTTTCACACACTCTGTCCCCGTTCTCCCCATCTTCCTCTTCCCTTTCTTTCCCCACCTGCTACTTCTAACCCCTTCACGGCTACACTGTATTGCAATTAGTATTTGCAGATGCTCCAAATTCCACCTTTGGCCAGGGTGGAAGCAACAACGGAGTGGAAAGAGCCCGTGCTTAAGGCTCGTGAGAGTTGGGTCCAGCCCAAATCCGCCACAGACTTGCCGTCACTGTGAGTGCGGCTTTACCGCAGAGCCGAGCAGATCCAGACACTGACTCTCAGACAGGATCCATCCTGTCTCATTGGCACTTGTCTGACCCCACAAAGAGACTGTTTAGAGAGCTAAACCAGGCGAAAATGGATCCTTTTAAATGCAGGAGTGTCTTCTTTCCAGTCCGGTTCCCTAAAGCACTCTGATCAGCCCCAGTGGCAGCATAAAGCAGCAGACGTCGCTGCCACACAGCTATGGAGAACAAACATTGCTGCAGAGCTCTGCTCCCAAGTCCTTTGATTCCAGACAGCTTTGGAACTCCTACATGTGAAGCCGAGACTGTGATGATCTATCTGTATTCCAGTACGAAACACACCCCACAGAAATGCCAGGCTGACAGAGAAATCTTACGTGTAGATCCTGCTAAAATTCCCACTCTGCTGGAAGCAGACATGAAAGCTGGCATTTCTTCCCTTCCCTTACATTGCCTGCGTCAGAAGGGGACAGTATTTTCACCAACACGTTTGCTTCAAGGGAACTAAGGAGGGCACAAAACTGTACGTTCAAGACGTGCCAGAGCTCTACTGGGAATCCACTAAACTCACGTGGGAACCCACCCTAGCACTCTCCGTTGACGTAAAACTGCCTGTCTGACATCCATACAAGATGGGAATATGCACAAGGGGAAGATGATTAGGAATAAGCAAGCCCCCAGATGTCCAGGTAGTGTGTGTACCTCAGGGATGAAATCACTACGGAATGCAAGTTAAAGGTACTGTGGTCACTCACGGAATTAATCAGACGATCAGTTTCTCGGGGGTTCAGTTTCTTGTAAACCCAGTTTCTGACTGGATCAATTCTGAAAAACAGTTTAAAACACAAAACAAGAAGTACTTTATAGCCAATTTCACCTTACTATCAGCTATTTAGCAACATAAATCAGAAGTTGGGAGTCCCTATTCCTGTTTTCCCAGCTTGCATACGTAATCCCAAGATTCAGCCAGTACCTGGGACCTCAGTTAAGCCCAACTTTGTAACTACAGTGCCGCAGGCTGAGGTTCGGGGCTTTATCCTCAGCGTGTTTACCTCCTCAGGTTTAGCCATCCTCAGGCAGGGATGGCTCCCATCGTTCAGTACACAGGATGGAAGGCTGCATATGCCACACACGCTTAGCTCCCACCGACCTGTGTGGCCAGTTCAGGGCTAGACCCAGGAACAAGTCACAGGAGGGTGAGGCAGGGTCTGTGTGAGTTTACGTTGGGTGTCAGCTTCTCTGCAGTAACCTACACACAAGGTAACAAGGCTGCAAGATACCCCTCATGGGAAAACACATCTGGATTTATTAGCATACGGACAGCTACCATAGCTTAACTCGTACGTGGTAAGGTGCTAACAGGATCTGATCCTCCAGCTGGGCTACAGTGGGGCTCCGAAGCACGATCACACTGTGAGGTGTGTTTTTAACCTGGCAGCCCCACTTCATGTGCGAGGAGGTGTTACGATACTTCACTTACTTCATAAGAAGGCGCCCGACGATCAGGACACCAAGGAGCCCCGTGTAAACCAGGAAAGCATAGAGAATAGCTACGTGAAAGGGACAAAAACACAACTCTATAAGTGATCTACCAGAACCATTCAGCAGCCCAAGCTTGGCCAGGCGGGACACAAACACGACAGAAGGCCCAACCCCCATCATCACACCACCTTCTCCATGCAGTACATATCCCCAGCCTGAGTTCCAGAGACAAAAACCCACCAGAACACAGCAAACCCTGTAACAACCCAAACCAAAAGCAGGCTAGTTGCAAAGTGCAGCTCAGTGACTGCACATCTCGGCATAAGAAGGGCAAAATAAAACCAACGGGGAGAAAAGAATTGATGTGCTCTACATTATCAAGAATAGAGATTTAGAAACAGCCTCAACATGAAGAAGACAGGGGAGAGGGTAAAACACCAAGTTTGCAAGCATGGAGAATTTTTCTTTACAGCTGGAAAACTGGAAGGACTGAAGAATAACCTAATGTAAAGGAAAAGAATGGAAGAGACATAGATGAGAGCTTGAAACAGCCCTGGAAGAGATGAACAAGTAAGCCAGTGAGGTTTAAAATTAAAAGCACGACAACCAACAAAAATCCAAATCCTGTATGAATCGTTTCCCTTTTCGTGAGAGAAGCAAGACAGGGAAGAAGCGACAGGATTCTTTGCGCACACATAAACACACAGGGAAACACGAACCAACGACAAAAATATCTCCCTCTGGACACGTACCCACTGTTTTTTCTGGGCTAATCCCTGTTGCAGAAAGGTTGGGGTCACACAGTGTATCACGTGAAGAGGCCTGATCCTGGTCAGGGCCTCAAGACAGGTGTATAAAACATAAGGTAAGATGCTGAGAGAAAAAAGGAGGAAGGCCATGATACACCTTCAGCACAGGCTTTTTAGGAAGTTGGTTCTGCTGGGAGACATGCAAGTTGTGGAAGGAAAGGGGAAAACAGAGCATTACATACGGAGGTAGCTGTTGACAGGGCCTTCATTGATGGCTAGGTCACAAGAAACAGTTTTGGTGCTTGTACTTAGTGTCTTTACCACAAGGGAATAATTGCCAAACTCTCCAAAATGATACTGAATCCTGTAAAGGATAAAGGAAATGAAACTTGCTGAGCCATCAGGTCCAGGTACCACAGCAGCATCTGGGGGGCTGTAATGCTTGTAGGAAATGCGAGTTAAAAGCTTGGCTTAACAGCGCCATCTAGCAAGAGGCTGCCTGGCTCTGCCTTTGCCAAGCACGACTGGCCCAACGCAGATGCTTTACCCCACAGGCACTCCCTACTACAACACCTACTATATCACTTCTTGAACTACAGCTTTGCTGCAAGAGAACCATAGAATCACAGAAACCAGGCGCTTGCGTGACGCGTACCGTTCCGGCTCCCGCTTGCGCCTAGATCCTTTTGGCACTATTACAGTGTATGCCACAGTTTGCAGCAGCGGGGGAAAGACTGAACTCTAGGTCTAAGGAGTCTGGAAAAAGGAAGTGATGAGCAGGCACTTCCTAAACAGGCACAGGGCTTCAAGGAAAAAAAGGCCCCAAATACAGGCCGGAGCTATGCAAATGCTCTCTGGGGCTCAGGCACGTACTTGCAGAGCTCTCCTTCACCCGCAGAGCCGTTGAGCAAAAGGGTGAGCGGATGCTGGGTATCGACCATGACCGGTTTTCCCAGGCTCCCGTTGCTTGGTGGGACGAAGGCCAGCAGCTGATCCAAGCACTGTGGAAGAAGAGGGTGAAGGCAGCTCATTAGAGCCAAAGCAGAGTGCGAGGGGGCCCTGCTCTGCGGAGCAGCCGAGGGAAGGGAAGATGCCCGGGGGCTGAAGCAGCTCCCATAGGCAGAGGCCAGCCGAGCCGAGGGCCGGGGCCAGCGGGTGACGCTCGTACGGCGCAGCCCCTCCGCGCTCCCTCCGCTCACCTGGTGGCAGGCGCCGGAGAGGGCGGCGAGGCGGAGGCTCTGGGCCGGCAGCTCGTTGCAGACGAGCAGCAGGGCCTGGTCCATCCGCCCCGGGGGCCGCCGCTCCACCTCCGCGTAAGGCCCGAGCCCACTCCCCTCCGGCGGGCCCAGCGTGAGGCCGGGCGCCAGGAGCAGCGCGCCCAGCGCCGCCGCCGCCGCCGCCAGCGCCGCCGCCGCCGCCATAGCTCTGCGCTCCGCCCCGGGGCGGCGCTGCCATCGCCGCCACCGCCCCGCGCGGCCGCGGCGGGGCCGGGCCGGGCCGTCCGGCCTTCCTCCGCATCCCGCGGCTGCTGGGTTTTCCGGGGTCGAGCGGCCCGGCATTTCCCGTGTGGGAACGCGGGAGGATGAGCGGCGAGGCGAGCGTCGAGCTTGAAACCGTGGGCCGCCGCCACGCGTGGCCTTGACCGTACGCTCAGGCCCTCAGTGTCTGCAGGGCAGCTGCAGGGCCGCCATGGAAAAAACCCACCGGCACTCACCCCTGGGCTGGGAAGAGGGTCCTGCTTAGCCTCCGTCTTCCATGGAGAATACGGAAGGCATGGCCATGGAGAAGAAACCGCACTTCGTCCGGAGGGATTTTCCTCCCAGGGAGGTGTCCTCTGTCCCCTTGGCGTTGCTGCTTGGGGCCATCCTGCTCCTCAATGCCCTCCTCTACCTGTACCTCAGCAAGTTTTACGGCTCTCCGGGACGCGCCGGAACGGATCCTGGCGTCTGCTCTTTCGGGTACTTCAAACTGGGAGCGGGGAAGAATTGCTCCCCGTGGCTGACCTGCGAAGGCATAAACAGGGAAGTGAGGAAACTCAAGTGTGTTGGTGAAGGAGCTGTGAAAAAGGTGAGTTTGGTTTTCATTAAAGAAAGCTTTCACGGTTTGCTGGCTAATTAGTGCCCATATTGCCATTATAATTATCCTTACAGCAGCCAATTACTGTAGACATCCAGGGACATACAGGTAAGGTGTGATAAACATGACCAGAGCTGTGGGCCTCATCCCTGATCCCGAACCACATCCAGCTACACAAGCAAAATCACAGATCGGTGATGTGCTTGCGGAGCGTGGTGCCCTCGTGGCAGAGTGAGACTGGCTGGTTGGGTGCTATGAAATAATTGAACTCATCGGCGTTGCCCGTTCTAAAGAAAAATTAGGGAATGATGATGTAATTACGACGTCGGGAAGGGCTTGCTGTGACAGGCACACGGCCCTGCCTAAAGGCTTGGCTGTGCCTGGTGACCGTCACTTGCAGTTGTGACTAAGCAGCCACCTGGACATCAGTGGAAGAAGGCTCTCCACGTGTCTTACGTGTCTCTTGTTGTGTTCCCAGGTCTTCCTTTCCGAGTGGAAGGAGAACAAAGTGGTCCTCTCGCAGCTCACCAACTCAGAGCTGAAGGAGGACTTTCTCCACGGACTGAAGATGCTGAAAGCACTTCAGAGCAAGCACGTTGTCCGGCTGCTCGGCTACTGCGAGCAGCAGTTCACCATCCTCACCGAGTACCATCCTCTGGGCTCCCTGAGGGGCCTGAATGAAACTCTCCACATCCCCAGGTACAAGGGCATGAACACGTGGCATCGCCGGTTGATGCTTGCGATCGACTACGTGAGCATCATTCGGTACCTGCACGACAGCCCCCTGGGCACCTTGGTGATGTGCGACTCAAATGACCTGGACAAGGTCCTCTCCCAGTATCTCCTAACGAGTGACTTTCACATCCTGGTGAACGATCTGGACGCTCTGCCTCTCGTGAACAGGAGCGCCGGCAGGCTGGTGAAGTGCGGTCATCGGGAGCTCCGAGGCGAGTTTGTAGCTCCTGAGCAGCGCTGGCCCTACGGGGACGAGGTGCCGTTCGAGGATGCCCTCATGCCCCCCTATGACGAGAAAACAGACATCTGGAAAATCCCAGATGTCTCCAATTTTTTCTTGGGCCACGTTGAAGGAAGTGACATTGTGCGACTGCATTTGTTTGACATCCACGCGGCGTGTAAGAAGGAGGACCCAGCTGAAAGGCCTTCTGCCCAAGAGGTCTTGGACACCTACAAGAGGGTTTTAACTCTGCTTATTCGGGAGGCGGCCATGCCCGGTACGCGGGAAATGCTATAGCCAGTCAGGAGACAGACAACATACTGAAGTTGATGTCATTCCTATTTATTTAACTTGCTTGAAGGGCAAAATCTCTGTCCCCAAAACCGAGAACAACCAAACTTGTATCTTTTGACTTAAAAAAAAAATCCGCCCAATGCTGGAGCTGCACACGCTTCCCATTGGCATGTTTGACCTGTCACTGGAAGAGGAGGAGGGAAAGAAATGAAGTTGTGTGGGTGTGGGGAGAAATCTGTGCCTCAAGAAATAAATTTTCTTTTGCAACCCTACAGAAAATCTCTCTTAAATAAAAAACATCACACAAAAAGAGTTAAAAAAGTATTGTCCCACTGAAACTGGATGGCAGAGGGGTGGAGAGTGGAGACCATGGCGTGTCCTCCACAGGCCTCCTGCGGATACCTTGTGGCTTTGGCCTGTGCCTTATCTACAAAGTCCTCACCCCCTGGAGTCAAAGCAGTGGGCAAACCCCGATACCAGAGCCCCAGGGCAGGCTCTCCCTGCTGGCTGGGGAACGGGTTGGCTTTGGAGCTGTAGGGCCAGTGCTCTGGGAGCCCCGCAGCCCACAGCAGCAAACGGGTGCTGCAGATCCCCAAGAGTATCCTTATGTGATCCTGGTTTTCAAGCCTTTGTCCTGTGGTGCTCTCAGGTGGGCTCTTTGGAGATGGAGCTGTTAAAGGGAAGTCTCCTGCTCTTTTTTAGTCCACGGATTTCCTGAGTGCTTTGGAAAAAAGCTGAAGCTTATCTTTTTTCCATTTGCTTATCCTTGCTGAGTGTCATTGTAACTCGATGGGAGGGGGAGAACAAGGACCTGAAAGAGAATGTGAGTTCCTTTCACAGCAAGGAGCATTAAACGGGACCTTTGGAAAATAAACCCGCAGTATTCAGAGCAACCAACCCCACTGGGTCTGAATTCAAAGCCCACCACGCGTAAAGAAAGGCTGCTTTTTTGTTCAGTGTGTTTAGGAGAAAGCTTTCAGTACCTGCAGGGATGCTACAGCCTTGCACAACAGCTGGAGAGAAGAGTAAGGATGCCTTAACCCAGGGGTAGGGGCTGTTAGGTGGGGTTGGGATGTACTTGTTCTCCTGGTGAAAAAGCAGGAATAGTATGAATGAGACGCCTGGACTCCAGCACTGCGCACCCGAGGACTTTCTGTTCTGCGGACCAGGTCTCTGACAGACCTACGGGCCGGAGGTAACCCTCGTGCTTTGACTTGAGAGGTGATTTGTAAGCAGAGGACATGGTCCTTTCTGCTGAAGAGTTTGGTTCTGGTTTTTGCCATGCTGATACTCCACCTACACAAGCCGTGTTAGACTGCACTGGGAACGTGCAGTCAGTTTGTACACATCATGGGCAAAAGCACGTGTGTTCTGTTGCTACCATAATCTTATTATAAATGGGAAAACTTTCCTGCAAATTAGTAAATTCATTCCTAATTTCATACAATGCCAGCAGGAGCCCTTTAAAGGCTGCTGGTTATGGCTTTTCTTTCCCTCTGGGCAGTCTACTTCCTTTAATTAGTTGATTTTTGCCATTTTTCACTTTGTGCAGTCCTTCCTGGCAGCTTTCCTGCTCAGGTTGTCAGGAAGCAAAGCTCAGAAGTCAGGGTCTCCAAAAGAGAACAATGATTTTGGATGCTTTCGTGTTTGTTTTGGACTTTGACTCAAAACATCTTAAAGAGGCCTGGGGAAAGAGAATGCTCTCTCATCCAGCCTGTGATCTCGGGAGTTGTTATTATTAGGGTTGGAGTTCTACAGTTCCAGCACAAATCCAGGATGTGCAACAGTTGGAAAAGCATCCTGTTAGAGCTCCTCAAAGCCAGGGAGCAAGCTTTGAAGGGCCAAGAGTCAAATCTTTTGTATGTGCTCCCAGCAATAACTTGTTACCTCTCGTTAGCCATCGTGTATACTTGAAAGAAAAACCAGCATCTGATGGCTGTGAAGTGAACATGCCGTGTGGTTTTCATGGGAGCAGCAAGGGCAGACAAGAAGAACCTGCCAAGCTTCTTACGCTGGTCTCGCTCGCTTCAGACAAGCTTCTGCTTGGATTCTTGCTCTGCTGTGTACTGTTGCACCTTGCAAACAGCCACATTAATTGCACAGAGTGAAAAACAAAGGAGGACAAATTCTGGTTCTGAATAATTACCTTGCCACGGAGATGTGTCTCTCTGTTCCCGGGTGAAACAGTTACACATCTTTTTAAGAAAAGGAGTCTCCCTAAATATTCACCCTGAGCACTGGGTCCTCTGCGTGTCCCTTCCTCATTCCCTCCTTCAGCTTATGTGTTGTCCAGCATTGTCTTTCATCAGGAATAAATTACTTTTGTTCTGAATTCAGTGTTACGGAGCTTTGAAGTTTCTCGTTTGGGGTGTTGTTTCTGTGAGAAAACACTAGAAGCTCAGCTTAGAGTTCATTATTTGCAGTTGCAGTCTCTCATGCCCAAACATAGCCAGGGTCTGGCCTTGGAGCCAGTATTTTGCTAGCAAACTGCCATAAACCCCTGAAAGATCTCATCGTGATTGCATTAGCGAGTCTGTAGTAACAAGACAGGTAGATACAAGGGCTCTCAGAAGAGCCACACTTGCCAGCTGAAGGGGCTACTCGGTCATGGTATTTGTGTACTTCACCTTTCCTTTTGAAATCTCAACCTGGTGCAAGTTTGAGTGTCACCTCCTTCCAGTCTTTCAGTAAAATCAGAGGAGTTTGCACCCTCTCTGTCTTCCTGTTCCTCCACACTAACCCCTTCCACAATCTCAAGATTGCATGAATCCCATCCTTCCCACATTTCCAGCTTCTTTTCCCTTAAAAAGAGGCAAGACCTCACAGACAGGGAAAAAGAGGCAGGACAGCCCTACATGCAGTTGCTTCCTCCCTTTCCACTTCTCTCTGCTGGCCATTCCAGCTCTCACTATCAGCGACAGCCTTGGGTAAACATTCAGGGGCTTTGCTGCCTCAGTACAAGCAGCTCTTACACGTGTGGTGAAAAATACCGAGAGACGAAGAGCAGGAGCTGGAAGCCTGCAAGCCCCTCTCCCCTCATCCACTCCCAGCCAGCTCTAGACTAGTGGACATGATCTCCCCTGCCAAGACCACTGCCACAGCTCTGCCTAACCTCAACAACAGCTGCTGGTTCTTGTCTCAAGCTGAAATCAAGGCCCCCACATTCCCTGTCCTTTCCCATAACAGATGCTTCTCCTGGGATAGTTAGTGCTGGGTTTCCTATTGTATCCCTGCTTCTCCATCCCAAAAGTCCAGCCAAAGAAGCTGCACAAACAGGCAGGTCACACAAGCAGAAGGACCACTACAGGTGCTCATCTCCTGAAGAAAACATCAGAGGGGGTTCCCCAAAGCACTGTGGGTGGTCAGGGTCAAGGCAGATACGGTGTGAGGGGGCACAGGGCTTCTGGTTGCTGCTGTCACCAAGACGAAGGCCTATGCCTGGGGACAGGACAACCCTTTTGCTGAGGTCAGTGATCTCCCCCACCTCCCCTTTTGGGCAATGCCTCCTTGGCCATCCCAGCAGCAGTCCCACGGCACATCCTGCCCACGCCATCCAACCAGGCAGACAAAGAACCAAAGCAGAGGCCGTCTCCCAGATTCAAGAAATAGCTCCTGGTACCCAGGCTGACCTCCCTGGGACACTGCGGTGCCAGCAGCGGAGGAGACAGGGAGGCCTAGGACATGCCAGCTGAGCCTGCTGACAGTCTGGCTGCGGATGCCAACTGTGTCAGGGCACCTGGACCCACTACTAGTATGCTATGCTCTACCCTTGTTCCGATGCTGCTGCCAAAACAAATTCCCAGTGGGTTTCCCAAATAAATTTACCCCTTGCCAGGTAGGTTTGTACCACAGGATACAGGAAGGAAACAGCCTGTCTCGGAGCACAGACCCAGGTTCAGTTCAAACCCACAGCTCCTTTCTTTTTCTCCTCAGTCACCCAAAGATCAGCACCGTCAAGGTTAGGCTGTTTTCCTGTCCAAACTGCCTGCTGGCTTCCAGGTGGCTCGGGTCTGCCGTAGCGCGTTTCCCTCTGTGTTCCTTGAGTTTCAGACTACATCCTAAAAGCAGTTCTACAACACTACATCCTGTACAGTGAGCAGCCTTTACAGCACCTCATCTGTATGTCTGACACCATCAGGCGTAAAAAGGATCGCACGCATACCTACAGTGGCTGCTGCGGAGGGGTGGGTAAACGCTGCGGGAATAAAATGCACACAACCTATTTAATTGAACAGGGTTTGCTTTTTTCCTTTTTGAAAGATCCTTTTCAAGCCCGTGTTACTCTATATTTAATAGAGTGGTAACTCCTAAGTGTATCAGAAGGTTAGAATACCACACAAACTGTTTGAAATTCTATCACAAGCTCTAAACCAATATTTTCCTTTGGTGCCACATAAACAAAGCATCAGGTCATTATCTTTGTGAAACAGAGGCAGTGCTGTTTGCCAAACATAATTTATGAGATATTTGGCAGAATTTGCAACTGTAAACCGATTCTATCATTATGACTGTAATGTCCTACCAACAGTCAAGAGACCCTGGGAACAAGAAAAAAGTGGTTCTCAAGTTCTTCCAGCATGATATAATGTGTGTATTTGTAGAGTCCATCCAAATAAATTACATGGTTTGATTTTAATTGAAATACTGTATACTTGAGATGACCACATGATTGTCAGTCTGTGTTCTGAAGTCTATAATCCAGTATTTATCAGGATTAAATGGTGAATATATTTACATTACAGTGATATTTATGTCTCAGCGATTTCTGATTCTGTTTAGCTCTGGTACGGATTCTTTGGCCATCATTTTCAAAAGCACAAGCTCACTGTTAGATTCCAGCATTCACATTTTGGATATGAAGTAAATGGATTTTCAAAACTGATAATATTCAGCAGCTTTCAGTTAAATTTATAGTAGTTTGTGGATGCCTAGGACTTTTGGAATGCGAATTCTTTCCTTGTAGAGCTGGAAGAAACTTTTCGGTGATTCTCTTGACTAAAGTGGGTGCTTTCATCACGTACACCTTAGATTTCTTTGTGCAATGAACAAAGTCCTCACTTTTCCAAAAGTTGGAATTGGGTGGGTTTTTTTAAATGAAATCCCACAGCTCTGCATTTTTCTCCCCAAGAGCTCCTGCGAGGAGTTATGTCCAACCCAAAGCTGAAACTCCCCAGGCTTATTTGCTACACTGTCATGTTGAAAAGGTAGCCGCTAAGCTTGGGTCTCCATCAGCTACGTTTGGCCAGAACAGCTTTTGCCAATGCCATAAATTATTATTACATATTATTTGTTTGGTGCCTTCATGCTTGGTCAGAGGCCAGGCCAAGCTAACCTAGGCTTAAGAGCCAACCAACGTTGGTATTTGAGCCAGATTCCTCAAGGAAGTCATGCAGAAGGCCTGCACCCCCAGAACTCCTACTGCTAGGGGAGCTCACCCCTTTTCCTCAGCTTTGCGAGGCTGTCCCCCTCAACCTAACCCTGACCTACCCACTGCTAACTTCAAAGGGGCATGTGGGGAATAAAAGCGCTCCCTGCCTGTCTTCTAGGCTGGGGGTGGGTGGATTATCTGAGCCTTAAATCGAGCATTTAATTAAATCAAACAAATCGGGCACCTGCTGAGTGAGGCAGAGGCTGTTCCTGTGCGCTGGAGGCTGCAGAGAAAACCCCCGAGACCTGAAGTCATGCTTTGTGGATGCGGTTTCCTCTGGGTGCACAGTCCTGGGGCATTCCAGCCCTTTCCCAGGTCGTCCAGAGCAGAGCTGCAGGGTTAATACAAAAAGCTGCCTTTAGATACAGCTAAAACACAGCTAATACTAAGCTGCCTTTAGATACAGCTTAAACACAGCTTCTCTACACCCCATACGAGGGAGCCTGATCTCAAATGAGGTCTACAGGTAGAAGTGAAATATAAAGAGCACCCAAGTTACTTATGTTTATTCATTCCACTTTACTTCCACAGATGCATAATGCTTTGTCAGGCCTGTTAGCAGAAAAGTTCAATGTGTCAAAAAGCAAACGGAAAGGCTCAACTTCACAAGAAACTGTTTTAAAATCCCTGCAAAACCATGCTTAATTAACTGTCTTGTGACCTGTTGTGTAAGTGATACTGGGGTTTTTTTTCCTCTGTTAGTGGTTTCCACAGTTTTGTGCATGGGTGCCATCCTGATTTCATGACCTAGAATTATGTCTAACTGCTGTTCTCCTCTTCTTTCCCACACCATGTGAGGCAAGGAACTTTTCTCATGATAACAGTGCTTTAGCTTTTTATTTTTTTATATTGTCATTTTCACTCATCTCCTTTTATGCCCTGATCTGAGGCCTCTTAAAATGAATCTGTTCCACAGCATGGAAAGAGAATGACTTGGCACATCTTGCACCGAGAAAATGGTTCCCCAAAGGACAGAGTTTCCCCAGGCTGGTTGGGCACTTTCAGAGCGAGTGCCATCCAAGCGAGGTGTCCAGACTCTCTCTACTCAGTAAGGGGTCAGAGCACATCCCAGGCACAGCAGGACTCAGTCTGTTTGACATAGGTTAGATAAATCAAGGCTTAAAACCACTTGGGCTTTCCCCTTATTGCCTTATAAAGGGTGAAGATAAATAATGACAACATAAGCACTTACCCCACCTACGCGTGAAGCGAGGGGAGATGAACCATACCCATAGTCTACACTGCAATGGTGCTAGTATCTGAAAGAAGAGAGACTAAAAGGCAGCACTGGGACCTGAGATGGACAGAAAGACACAGGAGAGGACAAAGGACAGCACACTTATCACCGTAGCTCAGACATGCCGTGTCAGGCCATACAAAAAACCCCAGTCTGTATGTGTAAGAACACCATCTGCCTAATTAATCTTCATCTTATTAAGCAGCTCGGACAAATTTTCAAGTTTCTAAACCAAAATGCTTGTTCTGCTCCACTTTTCTGCTAAAGCATAATCCTAGAGCTGTGCTTTTTGGCATCAGGAGCACACGGCGCATAGGAGTAAGCTACATTTGCTCCAGCATCTGAATTTCCAGCAACTCCCATTTTGGCAGCAAAGAAAGAAGAAGAGGCAAGATTTTTCATAAAACGCCATTTCTGTTTCGACAACCTAAGCTGTCAAATATAATTCCTATGCGAAAAGCAGAAGCTCCTAACAACCTGAACCTCTTTTTCCCTCGACGCCACGCGCTGCTGAGCTACATCCCACACGATTCCACCGCCACGGAGCTACATCCCACATAACTCCACCGCCACGGGGTGAGCCTGTTGGTTCCAGCCGGCCAGGCTTTCAGAGCCGCTGAATTCACACCTCCGGTGGCCGTCGGCCCGCCCGGCGCGTTCCCTCAGGCGCTGGCACCGAGAAAAGACTGATACACCCCCCGCGCCTGCATCCCCTGGGAGATAAGCTGTCACCGGCTTGTGTCCTCTCCCCCAAGGACCGGCAACTAGAGGGGAAATAAAACCGGGGGGAGGCGTGGCGGGGCGGCCCGCAGCCCCTCGCTGCCCCGCCTCAGGGTCACCCCAAGATGGCGGCAGCGAGGCCCAGGCGCGGCGCCTCACGCCGGCCCCGCCGCCCCGCGTGACGCCACTTCCCGCCGCCCGCGCGGACCGCCCCTCACGGCCGTGCTCCCCCCTCATGGCGGCGGCGGCTGGGGGCGGCGGCTCGGCGGCGCTGGGCGACAGCGGCGCCATCGACTACTCGGTGCATGAGGCGTGGAACGAGGCCACCAACGTCTACCTGCTGGTGGTGCTGGCCAGCCTCGCCCTCCTCGTCTATGCGCGGCGGTGAGGAGAGGCCGCGGGGTGGGGGGTGGGGGCGCGGGGCGAGGGCTCCCACCGGGAGGAGGCCGCGCCGGTCCCACGGGTATCCCCACTCGCCGCTTTGTCCCCCCACGCAGGAATAAGAGGAGGATAATGCGCATCTTCACGCTGCCCCCAGCTGCCGAGACGCCGCCTGAGCCCAACTTCTACGACAGCATGAAGAAGATCCGCCTGCGGCAGCAGCTGGAGATGTACTCCATTGGTAAGTCAAAGGAAAGAGGGGGCTCCCCTCGGCCTGTGGGTCACTGGGGACCCTTCCTGCAGCCGTGGCCTCGAGCCTGCCAGGCCTCGTGTGGTGGGGACAGCAGGGCGGAGCCCTGGAGCAGGGGTGTGGGTCGAGTGATGGGGGCGTGAGGGAGAGGCGGTGCGATTCTCTGGTAGCTGTCAAACAAACCCGATAAGTTAAAAACAGCTGGAAATGTCTGAATATTGTCAAAATGTGGATGGATTTGTAAAAGTCAAGAGGAATCACGACTAATTCAACTTCATAAATGGGAATTTTACTTTACCAATAAGTGTTGCTGCTCCCATCTTAACGCTGAAGGTCAGGATGGAGGTAGGAAAGAGCCCCAAGCCTCTGATATGCCAGAGGTCCAATTCAGAGAAACACCTGTACTTGCTTGACATCTGCCATACATGCACGCCTAGAGGGAATATGGGCAAGAAATACTTAATGGGTTGAAACCACCCTTTAAGTGTAAAGATTTAACTCAAAGTTTCTCAAACCAGGCCATCACATTCTGTAGGAAAAGTATTAAATTGAAAGCGGGGAGATTTAGATCAGATATCAGGAAGAAATTCTTCACAGAGAGGGTGGTGAAGCACTGGGACAGGTTGCCCAGAGAAGCTGTGGATGCCCCATCCCTGAAAGTGTTCAGAGCCAGGCTGGATGAGGCTTGGAGCAACCTGGTCTAGTGGAGGGTGTCCCTGCCCATGGCAGGGGGTTGGAACCGGATGATCTTTAAGGTCCTTTCCAACCCAAACCATTCTGTGATTGTATGAAAAGGATGTGCTTCCCGGTTGGTGTTTGTGCTTTCCCTGCCCCTCCCTCCCCCCCAACTCTTTGATCTCCCTTTGCCTTGCTAACCAGACTAATTTTGAAGTCAGTGTAGTTGTTAGCTTGTGGGTTGCGTATTGTAGAGGAGATGAGTGATGTGGAGATCAACCGCATGACTAATGAGTCATTCAGGTCATCAGCAATAGTACTTCTGAAGCCATAGTCTTTAATTTTTATATTTTTCTTTAAATGAAAGGAATGGAATCATCATTCTCTGCCATTAACTTACAGACATTGTGCAGTGACCCTGCTGTTCAGCCTTTCCAAGGGCATACGCTAAAGGCCTAGTTCCACGCGGTGACTGAAACTTCCCTTTGTGTGAAATTACATTCTTGTGTGAAAGAACATTCTCTAATCGCAAGTCTATTTCTTGATTGTTATCCTATTTATATGTGTATATATATAGATACACATACATGCACACACATATATATACATGTATATAATAAATGGCATAATCTATGCTGATTGGTGTTTCTTTCTTTCAGCAAGGAAGTATGAACAGCAGCAGCCACCCAAACAGACTGAAAGTGTACAGCTGTCAGTGGAATGAAGCCCACAGTTGTGGGAACTCAGGATATATTTCCAGTGCTGATGCTATGTGTGGAGTCAGTGTGGAGCTATGTTCAGTGCCTCTTCATTGATACACAGCTGAAGGCAAAGGGGAAAGGAAACAGCCTCACCTAAAAACTGTTCTCAGTAGCTTTTCTCTGAGCCCCGTGAAGTATATGGAGTGTCTGCTGAAACATTCAGCGTGAAAGTACCCAACACAGGACAGACCTGCTCAGAGAAACCTCTGAGGGTAGAGAAGTGCAGTCTTACCAGTGTTTTAAATTATTTCTCTCTCTGCCAGCACCTTGAAAATCAGCTCCTACCTTCTCTGGTAACGGCACTCTAGAGAACGCACGGCAGAACGTGGCTGCCCAGAAACCCCTTCGTTCCTTCACGGGTCCTGGAATTTGCTGAGTGCGTTCAGTAAATGTGAATGAAGATACTGTGGCCTTACTGCTTAGGGTAGGTCTGCGGCTTCGGGAGCATCGCTGGCGGTAGAGCGGAAAGATTCTGCTCTCCAGTGTTTATGTGGAGGTCACATATGCAACACTGTGAACCTTTCCTGGAGAAGCTCCGAGACGTACACGTGAATTGTACGTCTAGAAGACAACTTAAGGCAAATACTACCATGTTAATAGCGAAGATGGTTAGCTTAACTTAGTTAAATTGCTTTAAAGAACGGGATTGTATATAAAAATTTGTGGAAACCGATTATGGCTTATCCAGAAGAGACATCACACCCATTACATTTTTTATTTGTAGGTAAACCACAAAATTAGTTAAAGAATACTGCAGAAATTACTTCTTAATAAAAGCATCTAATAATGAAAACCACTTGAAGCTGTATCATGCTGTAATTGCTAATGTTACGCGACTTGGGCAGGCCGAGCGGTGAACAGAACGTGAACAACAGCAGAGTGGGAGGGTATGTGCCCGAAGAGGTGATTTTCCAATTCTGTGCTAAAAATAGGTCTTGCAGCAGTGGTAAACAGCACTGCAGCTCCATTCACACAGGAGGAAACGTGGCTTTGTTCACCAAATCTTCATTAAAGTGATCAGGACTTCGGGGTCAGTAGGATCAGTAACATCATCTGGGCTGTGCTGACCGTGGTAGGGACGGCTCAGCAGCTTTGCCCCGTGGAAGGGGCTCGTTTGGCTGAAGTCAAGATCATAGAATCCCAGAATAGTTTGGGTTGGAAGGGACCTTAAAGCCCACCCAGTTCCAAGCCCCCTGCCAGGGACAGGGACACCCTCCACTAGACCAGGTTGCTCCAAGCCTCATCCAGCCTGGCCTTGGACACTGCCAGGGATGGGGCACCCACAGCTTCTCTGGGCAACCTGTCCCAGGGCCTCCCCACCCTCTGCGGGAAGAATTTCTTCCTGATATCTGATCTAAATCTCCCCTCTTTCAAATTAAACCTGTTACCCCTTGTCCTGTTGCTACAGGCCCTTGTAAAAAGTCCCCCCCAGCTTCCTTGTAACCCCCCCAGGCACTGGAAGGGGCTCTAAGGTCTCCCCGGAGCTTCCCTTCTCCAGGCTGAACCCCCCAACTCCCCCAGCCTGTCCCCATGGCAGAGGGGCTCCAGCCCTCGGAGCATCTCCGTGGCCTCCTCTGGACTCGCTCCAACAGCTCCGTGTCCTCCTGCTGTTGGGGGCCGAGGGCCAACATCCTTCTCATGCTGGAGTCCTGCCATCCCTGCCGACCGCCCCCTGTGGCAGCTCCCGCCCGTGGGAACACGCGGGGCCGAGGGCCAGAGGGGAGGAGGGAGGACACAGGAACCCCTGGGCTTGCCGGCGGCTCGGCTGCGCCGCCCGGCCTCCTCCCGCCGCTGCCCCCCCCCAGTGCCTTTACCGTGTGTGATCCCGGCTGGGCGCCAACTCCCCGTTACTCAGCGCCCCCCCGCCCGTCCGAGTTCCGTGGGCGCGGAGATCCTCTACCTGCGGACCCATCCACCGCCGGAAGTAGCCCCCTTCCCCTCCGGGCTGACCTCACTTCCGGTCGCCGCTTCCGCCTCCGGGCCGCGCCGGCTGCCCGCTGCTTCTCCCGCCGCCGCCGCTGCTCGGAGGGCGCCCGCCGGGCGGTGAGTGTGGCGGCGGCGGGGCACGCGCGCTCGGGGGAGGGCG
This sequence comes from Rhynochetos jubatus, assembly GCA_027574665.1. Lineage (NCBI taxonomy): Eukaryota > Metazoa > Chordata > Aves > Eurypygiformes > Rhynochetidae > Rhynochetos > Rhynochetos jubatus. The sequence goes on from CM050651.1 coordinate 75,862,280, forward strand.
TCCTGCCCTCGCCCCTCCTCTCGCCCCCCCTCTCGCCCCCTCCGCGCTGAGGGTCGGGGGGCGGCGGCGGCGCGGGTTGGGGGCTGTTGGCGGGGGCCGCCGTGAGGCGGGAAGGGGCCGCCTGAGGAGAAAAGCGCGGGCGGGGAGGGGGTGGCCGGGCCCGGTTCCGCTGGAGGCTCGGGGGCCGGCTGGGCTTTCTCCTCCGTCCTCCGCGGGAGGGCTCTCCGCATCCCGTGCCCGGCATCCCCCCGCCGGTGCCGCCGCAGCGTGGTCCCGGCGCGGGGCTCATGGCGGTAGCCAGGGCTCAGCCCTCCCTCCCGCCGGGCCTGCCCACCCCCAGGGAGCAGGTGGCGCGGGGGTGACTCCTTCCTGACGGCGCATCTTCTGTGAGGCTCGCCGGGGCCGCTGTCCTCGGCAGCCATCCTCTGCGGCTCCGTACCGGCCAACGGAGCAGCGTGTCAGAACGGACCCGTTCCTTCCCGGTTACTAACCCCAGCCCTCTTTCTGCCTGTAGCCAGTTAACTTTACAGTTTTCCTCTCAGCCGAGCGGGAGGCACTGCGAAGCGTCCAGGCGAGCGGCTTGCGTTGTATTCACGGACCTGAGGTAGTGGCACGCATGTCTCGCAAACTTGCGGAGACAAAACGTTTTTAAGGAGAAGTGACAAACGCAAAAGCTTTTCCAGGGTGCGTACCTCTTGTGTTTGCTAGGGCGTTAGAAGGGTGCTGCTCGAGCTCTCAGCGAAGGGCAGGCAGTGGTTTGTTTTCCTGACTTAAGTGCAGCTACTGAAGTTCTGTCCCAGCAAAACCATACCCCTGTTTTCTTTGGGTTTTTATATTTCAGTTTTACAAGTATGTTTTGGGACAGAAGGTGCAGTCAGTGAGGTTCTGCCTCAAATTTCTGCTGTGATTTTTACCCGTTAATTCACGATATTTTATGTAGAAAGAAGTACTTTTGTAAAAAATTGGTGCCTCAAAGCAAAGGCAGGTGGGGCAGAGACGATAGATCTGTTTTCTTTGCCTCCGTTCATAGCAGTTGGGTTTGTAGGCACAAGCAGGACTCTAACTCCTGTGAAACTGTTCATGCTGAACTACGAGATGTCTTGGATGGGGAAAGCTTGTGACCTTTAACAAAATTAAGCCAAAGTTATCCTTAGTTGCATTTATTTTTGGGAATGCTGTACAGAGGCAAATCTTTCTATCTTAGCCGATACTGTTAAAAAAGCTATTCTGATACGTAGCTTTAGTGGCATCTGATCGCACAAAGCACACGAGGGAAGGCTTTCAAAGCAGTTCAAACTTTGCATCTATAACATACCGCATAGAAACGTTAACAAGTGACTCTCGATTGTAACTCAGAGGTTTTTGAGAATCTGACCACTCTTGCGTCCACGGGAGCTGCTGAACAGTCAGATCTTTGTAAATGCGGTCTTCAGATGGGGTTACAACCATGAGTCTCTAATCTGATGTGAAAACTATAATCTTCTGTTAAGCGGTGGCGGAGTTATCTCTCTCCTCATAACTAAAATGTGGCTGGCTAGGTCTTACACTCAGCAGATCAAAGCTTTTAAACACAAGATCAAAGCTTTTCAGATAGAGCTTTATAAATTCTGTGGCAAGGCTCAAAAGGGTCTTAAATATTTCTAAGCTATGAGCATGGCTGTGTTTAAAGCTGAAGACTCTGTGAACTCTGGGCCTTGAAGGGAAAATATCTTCCCCTGTGCCATGAGCATTTGGAGTTTCAGTCCAGTGTTACATGCCTGGATAGGATGAATTGGCATGTGAGAATGGATCCTGTAGCAGCTGCAGTGGTGCTTGAGAGCTGTAGGAGTTACAAATTTCAGCAGTGTGATGCTCGGACAGTGCTAAAATTGCTCTCAAAACTGCATGGTCCATTGAGAAGACCCGCAGAGGAAGCCTTTGCTGTACCACTTGTACCGCTCATGCCAGTAGAAGCTCTGAAAATGGGGAGAAGATCCCAGCACCTTCATCCCAGGACGGTTTGTGGGGAAGCTGCTTCAGCGCAGTGCAAAGTTACTCATTGAGAATATTCTAACCTGTGATGAATCTTTCTGTAATTTGCATTTTGCATACGTGATTAAGCAGCATTGGCCAAAAGCCTGGTGACAGCGCAGGGCTCTGGAATGTCTCCCTGTTGCCTGGGCAGTTTATTCACATTAGTTTACTTCCGTGAGCATAATCACTCCTTTTAAAGTCCTCCTGAGCTCAGGAGTGCCACTGCTATTGAGCAAGCCGAAATTACACACGCTGCAGAGAGAAAGGTGGGTATGTTGCAATCTAACCTCTCTTTCGGAGGATTTGAAAAGATTCCATGGCCCTAATTTCTACATGAAAGAGGCTGAAAATTGTCACTACGTGCCGCCTTCAACGGCGAAGAAGCACCTTGTTGGAAAGCATGTTATTAACTCTGTGATGTCTTTGGCCTGTTATGCCCGAGGAACAATAGTGTTAGGAGGAAGCTTGCTGACAAAACGCGCTCTGAATTGGAAGCAGTGATCAAAAGGCATTCCCTTACCCCTCCAAACACTTAAACTGTGTTCTAGTGACGATCAGGAACCTTGGGTGATGTCACCTGCTTTATTCATGTAGTCGCTCAAACAAAAAGGCAGCGCTTGATCTTGTCCTCGAGACAGGACTGCCACTGAAGAGCAGAAGGTTTCTGTGCCTCAGGCCCCTGAGGATGGAGGTAAGAGCCTTTACTTTGCAGCTTCATTTCTGTTGTGGTGTAAGAATTAAGGGCTAAGAACAGGTTTTCTGTAGTCTAACAAGCTCCATCAGAAACAGGTGTCGCCTGCGTTGGGACACCCTGCTGCCTAAGGGATGGAGACCCAGTATGACCAGAGATGCCGACTGCTGGCACAACACCCCAAAGCTAGTGCAGGTGTCTCACGAGAAATCTGACGTCCGGGAGTAGAAATCAGTGCTGCTTCTTCCGTTACAGAAGACAAGAAGGGAGGAGGGGAAAAAAAACAAGTTGTGTTGAGAGCAAAAGGCTAAGGAATTTTTTAGGCAAAAAAAAAAATAAAATCCTGCCTTAATTACCTTTTTTCCAACTCTCTCATAAAAAAAGACTGATGAAACTTCTCAGTGCCCGGTTGTCTCCATGAAATCTGTGTTTACAAGGAAAAGGCTAAGAACCCTTTTAAGAATGAAGGTTCTTTGCCTGATTTTTGCAAGGAATGTCTAAGCTTTGGGTGTTACTTTAATAAAAATAATTCCTGGTCTTTTTATGGAATATCTAAACTCTGGGCGTTACTGTAATAAAAATAACTTCCAACTCCAAGATTAACAGAATTGCTAAAAGGAGTTAGTTCTCAATGAGAAAAAACAATAAACTGAATTTGGAATTTGAACCAAGCCCTCGAAGGCAATTTGTGGCAAAACTCCAGAAAATGAAAAGAAAATCTTATTTTTTTTTAATAAAATAGCCATATATCTTTTGTTTCCTCAGTTATAACTAGGCAATGCTTTGAGAAGTGATTCTCCCCTTACAGAGGCCTAGGAATGAGATGTTTTAGGAGAACTGGGTTTAATTTTAATCTAACAGTAAAATGAATTAACAGTCCTAAAAAGGGGGCTGCTCAAATTAGGGATTTGCTGCAACTGGAGTCTGAGAAAATACGTTACATTTGCACATCTGAATCAAAACTCAGATCCCGAGTCTGCGAAGGAGTTAGTCCCCTTCCGTTCCCGTCAGGCTGTCAGACTTGCTGGAACTGGTTTTAGACATCCGTACAAAAGGCACGCGTGGATCTACAGCTTGCTCCCGAGAAAGGCTGCGGTTCGGGCAAGGTTATAAAGATTTGACTTGTAACGGAATAGAACGGGTATTTTTGAAGAGACGCAGCCGGCAGGAGGGCTGTACAACTTTCCAAAATATCCTCTGGATCATCCTGAAAACATAGTTTGCGATATGCTCTTGACTGACAGCGTAGGGTGTGAAGCATAAATTCCTGAGCAGGAACGATGTATGTTGGTTGTGCAACGGGAGCCTCCGTGTGATCGCGTTATTTATGGTGCTTCTCTCAGATGTCTTTCTGGGGCTCCAACAGCTGCTGTGAACTTTACCCAGCACGGAGCTCTCGCTATGTTTGAACGACTCTATTTTGCCGTTGCTCGGGTCACGGTGGACGCTCTGCTGAGCAATATTAGAACCGACTTCTGTGATACCGGTTGTAAAAACAGAGCAGAACTTAGGGAACCCTCTTACTGATTGATGAAAAGCTTGCAGGGGTATAAAAAGTAAGACTGTTTTCTTCCATCCCTTTGGTTGGTGGGCATCAGGGAGTGGTAGTTGAAGGCATCCAGTTTTTTTATACTGTAATATGGAAGGAAGGGTGGACTGACAAGGGGAAGACTTGCTTTTTCCTTTCATGGGAAGACAGAAATGCAGGATTTTTCAATCTTACCTATTTTCTTCATGACCATCTGTTAAATGGCAGCAACCTTTGTTTGCAGGAACTTTCTCTAGCTTTGGTAAAGAACTCATGGTGCGTTTTGATGTGTGACAATGCCATTGCTAAATAGATCCATATCTACGGTCAGATAAGGCTTGGAATAATTGTTGTTCTTAGCTCAACTAAATAACCGAGTTCACATGATCTGTAAGTGACCAGCGGATTTTTTTCTTCGGCAAAGTATGTACTGCTTGTATCGCGCATTTATTTAAGGCTAATTTTAGCACAAGAGATTGAAAATTCTAGCAGCCAAAAATACCTTTGTGGAGTCCGTTAAAAGATTTCCTTACCCAAACTCTGTTTTTGTGTGTGACAAACAGAAAATGTCCCATCTTTTTGACTTCAGTAACGAGCCAAAAGCAGTGAAAGCATTGTACCCGAGGCCTCCAGGGTTACTTTTGCCCACTGCTGATGGGAGAGTTGTTCTGTATCATTACTGTGTTCTCTTTCAACCTCAGCAAATCCTGAACTGCCAAAGGCAAACCACTCGCTGGCTGATCAGAGGTCCTGGTATGGCAGTGCTCAGGAACTTGTGGCTTGGACCGCTGTTTAAGTATTGCCTAAGAGATTGGAGAAGTACTCGGTTCAGTATTTCGCCTTGACACATGTGAGACGGAACAGGAAAGCACTCGTGGCCTCTTACAAAGAAAGTGTTAAGATAATTGCTGTGGAACAGGGTTTCTAAGAGTGGAGCGTAACTATTACACAGCGTGGGGAGGTCATTGAGGGACATGCAGTGGGACAGTTTAACTGCTGTTGAGATCTGTGATTGTGTTGACTAATCAGCGTATGATACTCAAACAGAGAAAAAAAGTTGCATGTGATTGTATTACTTAACGAGCCAATGGTTGGCCAAGTGCTGCCAGTTACCAGTTCTGTAAGTGCTGTTTTGATCATCAACGAGTTCCATTTTGAGGGACCATAGGCTGGGACAGGAGTGTTCTCTTGACCAGTTGCTTGCCTGAAGGCCCTTCTAAAGAGGGATGAAATTCTCTTTTTGGTTGAGGCAAGGAGATATTCTCTTGCCATAATTCACCGGTTCCAAGTCTATAATCAAAACGCTTGCGGTGTAACAGTGATGGCTATGTGGGGTTTCTCACAGCTGCTATAAAAACTTTGTCATCTCCTTGGGGGGCCATCTTCCCATGAAACATCAGCCAGACCTACTCCTTCTCTCCTAAAGACTTTTGGGATTAAGAGCCTTTTGGTCTGGGGTCCAAAGTTTTAATTACAGAGGCTGGGGAAAGAAAATGAGCCCAAATAGTAACTGAAAACAGGACTATGTTTTGGGGAGACGAGAGGATCCAGAACCTCAGGCTGGCTTTCAGAGTCTCCCTTCCTCGTCTGCTGCTTGTATGCATCATGATTTATTTTTTTCCCACCAAACTTGTTGGGTGAAGGTGTGGCTTTACACCCTGATGCCTCGTGCAAGTGTTGTGTGAGCAGAAACAGCAGTGATTAATAGCACTGGAGCTTTAGTAAGTACTTGGCATAATAGTCATGATGAATAATGTCCTGAGCTCATCCTTAAGTAACAATACAGGCCCAAGTTCTGGCACAGAGGAACCTGCAGCCCACAGGAACATCACCGAAGAGAAAAATGGGATTGGCTTCGCTTGGTTGGACACTTGTTTTTTATGTAGGCATAGAGACAGGAGGGGAATTCATTGCTCAGAGGGAGAGGTTCCTGTGTGACCTTGAAAAGCCCAACATAGCACGCTCGTGGTCTGTTCTCTTACAACTAAATTTCTCAGGGGGTGTTCAAAGAGCACAACACAGGGCAAAACAGTTTGCCTATGAGGGTGGCAGCTCTGGAGTGGAAAACATCAGAAAAGTGAGCTTGCAAGATCCAGAAGAGGGTAAGGCCTGGTGAAATTCTGGTGGAGCCACCAAGCTTCTAGCAGATCCCAGAAACTTAACATACAGAAATGTTACTGGATAGCTGATAGAAGTCGCTAAGTTGTTGCCTCAGATTGTTCCCGCTCTGTAACAGCACAGTATGGCATGGGAGCTTGTGGTGCCAGCTGGGCTGGAGCCCTGAGGGGGGGAAGAGAGGTGGTTAATAGCTGTGCTTGTTCCCATAGCTCAAGAACAAAGGGATGTTTAAATGAAATTGAAAATCAGTACGTTTGAAACCTGGCATAATTACACCACATGATATTACTGAGGCCAAAAGGTTAGTCGGATTCCAAGCAGACCTGGACCTTTATATATATAATGACAATGTCCGGAGTTGCAGTAAATAGGATTAAGAATAAATTAAGCATATAAACCTTCACGCTAATTGATGAGGTCAGGAAGGAATTTCCCCTTTGGGTGAATTACATCATTGTTCACTACCCGAGCTGCCCCACCTTCTGAAGCATCTGGTCCTGATCACAGAAGGCACGATTCTCAAACGGATGGACCAGCAACCTGACCTGTCGTGGCAGTGCTTAGCTTACCCTGCCTGGGTAGGATCCTGTTGAAATGGCTTGAGAAGCAGTTTTTTGGTTTCTTTAGGGTTTACTGAGACCACCTGTACTGCAGTGTATGCTGCTTTTCCAGTTTTGCATTGGCAAGAGGACAGCTGTTGACCAAGTGCCTTTAAGGAATCCCATGAAGTGCTGGCAGCAGCCCCCGTAAAGATGTAAGTTGTGATGGGCACAAAAGTCATTGCTGTATTGCTCTGTAGATTAAAAAGTAGCTCTGTGAGGAGCTGAACTAGTAAAGATGAGTGTTTCTTGCAGCTTTCTCAGTTTCGGTGGCACTGTGCTAGCTTAAACATTTTCCCTTCTTTCTTTCCGTTACACAGCAGTGCCATTAGCATCCCTGATTTTCCCAACAGCACAGTGCCTGAGCAGCCTCTCACTGCCTCATAGTTCTTGGGTATATTTAATCAAAATACGTTGTCTCCCTGATGTTTGTGAACCAGGCACGTTGCTCAGGGGTACCTGGGTTATTTATTCTGCAAGCCTGTTGTAGGAATTTGAGCACCTGTGAAATCTCTATCCTTTTCCATCATATTAGGTTGAAATTGGCCTTATCATTTCTGTGCATGGGACAGTTGTATGGTTATGTAACTGTTGTTTCCTTGGGAAGCAAGGGAAAACATCAGTGTTCCAAGCAAGTAGCCGTGGAGTACGTTTTCTCTCAAAGCAATTAGGTGCATGAACAGTTACACCAAATAATTGAGGCACGTGGGCCTTTACAACGTGCACTGTTTAATCTTAAGACTTTCCCCAAGGTATAAAGAGAAGGCTTCCCTGCCAAAATCCTGTAATTGAGTTAACAGTCCGGGAGGTTTCTGCGCTCTGTTACTGAGCTACAAAATTCTGCTGGTGTTGGCTGCTGTGACGATCAAAGGTAGAACTACCAGCCTGCCAGTAAAGCGTCTCTTCAAATGAAAACTGCAAACTCCTCAGTTGTTTCGGGTGACAGCCAGTGTCGGAGCTTTTTTGACGATTATTCATCTTTTTCTGCAGTTCTCTGCATGCAACAGTGAGCAGCCTGAATGTCTTGTAATCTGTATCGTGCATATGCTGAGTGTAGGCATCTGATTAATGTGTGAGGATGTCCATAATAAATAGAATTACTTGTCCATAGTTAATTTGTGGTGCTCAGAGAGAATATGGAGTTACCATGATTATGGAACAGTGAAATTGTGGTTTCTGTTTCTTGTATACGGTAATCATCGTGATCAAAGATTAAGGATCACTGTGGTATGAAATAATTGGATGGTATCTGGACAAGTTCTGGATGTCCTGCTGACAGGACATGTGTGGCTGCCTGGATTTTTGTGCTCTATAAGCTCTTGAAATCTGTGATAATTGCCTTTCCTGGGTAGGCAACAACAGCATGTTTCTCAACAGCAGGCCTGGTCACCGAGGCCTAAGCACTTTTGAGGGTAAGGCCTTCTTCAGGAGTTCAGAATTGAGGGACTACGTGTTTTTCTTTGACACGTAATCCCTACACAGCAAATACATTACTTAACAGCTATTGTTTCTGCAGTACCCAGAGTGTGGTCAGTGGGTTTCTTGCTTTGACTGTCCAAGGCTCAGGTATCTTCCCCGCTGCAATGTGCAAGAACCAAAGCCAAGACTTTTTGTGCTCGGATGGGACTCTGTCCCTATAGCTGTCCCCCGTCCCTAGTGTAAGAGAGCCGAAACGACCCGCTGTTTCACTGCAGGGAGTTGGCAAGACTGTACTGTCTTTGAGTGAAATGTGCCCTGTGTATGGAGTGCGCTGCTGTAGAGTGGTTTTGCAGAAGACAGGAGGATTTAAGATGGGAGAGGGAATTCTGAGAATTTGAGATGGTAACTGATAAGAGGTAAGATCTGCTCTGCCTCTGCTAGGAAGAGATTTTGGTGCTAATGTTTATTTAAAGATGGCCTTCACCCTAACAGGGAGAGATAAAATTGCTTTCATGCTTCTGTCTCACTGGGAGGTGGCTGGCAGGATGGGTTTGGTGTCTGCTTCTCTGCCCTAAAGGCAGAAATCATTTCTCCTGCACCCCCTCGTTCAGTGTTTGGGCAAACCCATGAGGCAGGCAAACAGTTTTTGGGCTGCTTGTTTGGACACAAGATGACTGTGTCTCCAGTGTTGAGTCATCCCTCTGCCTTTTTGTTGTTAGACTCTGAATGTTGCTGCTGTTGGCTTTGGGCCTGCTTGATCCCATGTTTTGGATGGCAGAAACAGATAGGCAAGTCCCCTCCACCCCAACCCCAAACTTAATGGCATGATTTTGGGGACAGACATGTTGAAAATGCCTTAGGCCTTTGCCACCTTGTAGTTAAACTGCTGCAATGCAGAGGAAGCATCTCTCCAGTACCCAATAAGTGTGTCATAACTCTAACGTACTGTGGACGTTGCACAGATGAGGGAGCAGTGGGGAAAGCAGAGGAGAGGCTTACATCTTCATTTTTTGTCTCGCTTGTGGGCTAGAGCTCTGCTTACTTGGACAAACGGGTCCTGGGTAAAGATAACTTGCGTTGTTTTCAGTAGCGGGTAAGTTAGTAGATGGGTCAGTGGTTTCTTTTAGTTACCAAAGCACCCAAAAATGGGACTGTGTTAAATCTCCGTTAGCCTCGAGGACTCAGGGCCGATTTCCAGGTAATGATCGGCATGGGGTGTCCTCCTTCAAGCCCTTCATGGTGTAGATGGTCATGGAGGCTTTCAAAACCAGAAAGAAGTGCTTGCAAGAGCTGGATTTCTTTGAGATGCTATTTGATACCTCTGCAGTCATCTGCCACCCGTTTCCATTCCTCATTAATTTTACTTTCTTGGTTTGTAGATTGAGGGGAAATAAACATTCCCAGGCAGGGTTGGGGGCACAAATAATGATAAATGAAACAAAAAGTCCCCAGTTCCAGCTGCTCCTGGATCCCAGTTTTAAAGTTCTGGCAGATATGTGGAAGCCCAAAAGCTCCTGTCCCCGGTCAGTAACTTTGAGTTGGCGCAACGTGACTGGAACAACGTCCTGCAGCTTTTGGATGTTCTTGTTGCATTTCCTTTTCTGACCAAATGCAGTTTACAGGTATTCAGGTTCTTACAGGTTTTTCCGTTAGAAAATAATTATCCCCCATTATTTTCTACTCAAAATATACGTATAATTGCTTAAATATGTAGCCTTCCCATCTGAATTGCAAAAAGGCCAATTAAATTTGATACAAAAGTTACATTAAGTTGCAAATCAACATTGTTTTAGTGGTTACTGGTAAATGAGAACGTGGGCATCTTTCAGAAAATAGCTGATGTGTAAATGCAAACCAAAATGAGTCTAAAGTTAATTATTTAAATCAGCATGTCCTATTACATTGTTTAAACCAGAATGTAAATCCGCCTAGCATGGGTTTGTTGAATCAACAAGGGATCACTCAATTGTGGATTTACCAGAATAAATTACAACTGAAAAAAAATTATGGTATCTGATCGAGATTGTAATATATAATATTTATCATTTCTACAAATATTTGATGTGATGGGAACCAAACTGATGCTGCCACTGCCAAAAGCTGATCTTCATCATTTATTTTGTGGTCGTATAAATTTTCCTTTGCCTCCTTCTTTAGTGGTATCCCAAATTATAACTCTCTTTAATGGTCAACCTCTCTTGGCCTGAATTTTCCCGTGCCTGAGGTCCACAATGCTGATTTAGCAGAACGAAAACTTTGAAGATATTTCCTTTTCTCTGTGCTGTTTATTATATCCTTTGCTTCGCGTGTAGACCGAGCTCTGAAGCTTAGGGCAGCAAGAAGCCACCGCTGTGGTCAGGCTGGCTCATGGGAAGCGGCACTCAAATGATTCCAGTTGGTTGTTCTGCTGGGTCCGAGATGATTCCCACAGGTCAGGCCGGCAACTTGTGGCTTTTGAAACAGATGCAGTTACCTCCCAGATAACATGTCCTCTCGACAGTCGTTTTACCTGCATCTCCACGCTGGTGGTGATGACTCTAGGCTGGGTGGATGGTCCCGTGAGGAGAATTGGGATGGGTTTAGCGCATACTCGGCCCATTCATCGTCTGAGCTTTACCAAGCCAGACGTCAACAACTTGTCAGCTCTAAAGGGAACATGAAATAATATTTTGCATTCTTTTTCTTTTTTTTACTTTATAAAGTTAAATAAGTGCTCCAAGTGTGTTTGTTTATTCACTTCTTTAAATCCTTGGAATCCAGACCTATAAATACAGGCTGACTTGATGTTTATAGTTCTGATCGATCTCACTTGAAATGAGTGATGCTACTTGTAAAACAAACAAAAAAAAAGCATTAAGATGTGTTTAGATCTGCAGGAAAATATTAATATTCTTCTTGTTGAAATATGTTGCTTCTGTACATAGGGAAAACCAGTGTGAAAGTATCAGCCTCTGTCACTGTTCTGAACTAGGGAGCCTGTTTGCCAGGAGTGAAAGGGAAGACTTTGCGACCAGACTGGAGATGTAGCTCCACACAAAGTCAGCAGCAATACTGCAGGCTTAAGAGTAGTTGGGGATTGACCTTAAGTAAAGAGTCAGCACTTCTTACAAAGCACCGTGGCCTGATACTTACAATTCTTTATTTACTGGGGCTTTTTAATGTTGTTTCTGCATTGCAGATTTCTAGCTGGAGTTTTGCCCTAAGTCTCTGTGGAAGGTGATGCAGGTTTACTAATCCATGTGAGTTTTCTTAAGCAATGTAAACCACTTTCCAGATTTACCAAATTATCCCTGAATATCATCTGCAGCTGAATTGAACCAATTTAGAAAACTTTTGCCTCCTTGTTAAGAAATATCTTTTATTCAAACCTGAAAAAAACCAGATGGGGTAAGAATTATGTCTCCAAATCTCTGCTCACAAAACTAAATCGATGATTTGGTTTTTCTCAAACATTCAGGATACAGAAAATTTACTGATTTCAGTTTATGATGCCATGGCTTTGAGTGACTCAGAATAGAGTAAAACCTAAAAGTTAGATTTGAAACATCGTTTGTTTATAAACCAGAAACGTATCCGCATACATTTGCCTCTGTCAGGTTATTAATCTGTGACGATGCAGTTCTGATTTACATTCCTTTTGGCTGAATAAAATGGTTTAGTCGCACTATATAGTATTAAAGGAAATATTTTATATAAAGCTAAGCTGTGTGCTTTTGGGCAAACATCATTTTTGCCTTGACATACATGCAAAAATGTTTCCCACTTGAAGGAAAGCGGTTGAAGGAATTCAGATTGGGTAATTTAGGTTGAACTGTTGAAAGCGAAGTTGCTTACTTAGGCATCGATCCAGTCAAAACTCGTGCACATCTTTAACTTTCCGCAGCCTGTGAGACCTCTGCTGACATGGATAAAGTAAAAAAGCATCCAACATCTTTCCCGCATGGGATGTACGTGCCCCACCATCACATGCACTTGGATGGAGCGTGTGTTTAAGTGTGCTTACAGACAGAAGACCTGGGGCTCCTCGGAGTACCTGATCGCACCAAAATGCCCGGCTGGCAATCAAAAATGAGATTTCCTTTCCTGTCTATGCCGATGCTTGGGGGCGGGGGGAGTGGGAAAGGGAACGGTTTGTTGCTTTTAATATGAGCTTCGTTGGATTGGTTTGTCTCCCTAGTGCAGTCGTGACGCAGTGTTGTGTTTTATCAGCGCCCACCCCCAGCAGAATTCTTTGCTTAAGAGGAGGCAGATTTTCACCTACTGAATAAGACTCTGGACTTGCACTGATGCTTCTCGGTGTTGGCTTGTGTGCTCTCCTGTGCCGGAGTGAATTTTATCCCTGGACTGCCTGGTGTAAGTTACAGCCCTCTTTCTACCCTCTGGAAGTTTGCATGTTCAGATGTGACTGTGCTGAATGATAGGCTGTCTATTTTAGACTTCAGCCTCTATTTACAGTCGGGAGGGCAGGTCGCTGGAAGTACTTAGCTCCTTTTTCTTTTGAAACAACTTTTTTAATACTGGGTGAGTTTTTAAGATTTCTGTGCATGGTTTTCTTTTAGAAAAACATGTTTTCCGAATGCTTGTTTTCTCTGAATGGATCTTAAAAATCTGTAGAGTCGAATCCTAAAAACCACTTGCTTGTTAGAAAGTCTTTGTTCAGTCACTGAAGGGTCAAATTGTGCTCTAGTTAGAGAAAAAGATATTTATCAGCAAATGCACGACAAGGACTTGTTGATACTTCACCTCTCTTGTTTGCAGAATTGCTGTTTAATGTGACTGTGTCATTTTAGTGAATGTTTTCAGCAACAGACTCTCATGCTAAATATTTCATCGGTGGTTTTTGACCTGTCACTGGTGGGAACAGAGGTTGATAGGGTCTAAGAAAAGGAAGCATCTTGTGGAAGTTTTGGGAGCTGGCAGTGACAGTCCCTCTCTGCAATATTAAACTGGATGGGAGTCCTTGGAAAGTTGTCAACTTCGGTCTTGTTTCCATATCAAGTCGTAGCATGAAGTGTGCTTGAACACATCGCGAACGTGTTAAAATAGGAACTGATTGACACAGAACCTGCTTCTGCGGATGTGGTAATTGATTATTCTTTTTTAAAGGGAGTCGAGGGTGCTTTTCGTGTACTGGAACATTAAACTCGCATCATGCTTGGCCTTGTGACAAGTCCTGTGCATGTAATTTAGAGCCATATAGGGATGTTCTGTTCTTAGTCTTGAACCACTTGAATTAATACCACCTTTCATATCGTGAGGGTAATAGTAGTAATTTGAAGTAGACAATTTGTGAGCCTTGCGGCCCGAGCACAAACTGGAAACGATAAGGACTGGTGGCGTGAACGATGGTAGTAGCTTTGATATGAATCAGGTTTGGTTTCTAGGCAGTGCCGCGTTCCGTACCGATGGGCTGGAATGCCAGATCTGGTATGAGTTTTTATAGACGGGCGGGAAGCCTGACAGATTGGTTTTATGTAAAGAACAACATACAGAAACTGGAGAGGTATGGAATAACCTCCCAGGAGCTGCTGTCTGGTAAGCATTTTAGACAGACTTTTCAGCCACTGGTAACTAGAAGTGAACCTGCCTGTCAGTACAAATTCAGTGCGACTGTCCATCTGCTATTTCCAGCACTGCAGGGGAAAGGAAATCATCCTCCCCCAGCATCTTGTCATCATGCGAAGTGGAGGAGTTTAGGTGTTACCTTGAGAAACGCTACATTAGCTGCTGCTTTTGATTTTTGCTCATGCTTGAGCAACAACAAAGCAGTTAAAACCGGGACCTCGCTGAATCTCGGTCCCATCCAGAGTAGGAGAGTTTTCAAACCGCAGCATGGGGCAGCTTCTGAAAGCAGAACAACTGCACACAGTGTGATTTATATACGGGATGAGCAGCATGTGGTATGATTTATATACCTTTAAGTGTTTCACGCATGCGGTACGTTCTTCCCTAATTTTCTGCCAAGAGAAGGCCAAAGGACATCTGTGGGGTCTCTGTGTCACACAGTTGGATTGCTGGTGGGTAATGCACTTTGGTTGCTTCCTTAGACTTTGAACTTTGTCCCGAGTTTTTTTTTTTTTAAACCCTTCATCCCTGTTGTTAAATATTTCTGTGTTCTCTTTAGCAGCAATTTGTTTGGCAAAAAAAAAAAACAACCCAACCCAAACAACTGACAACTTTGTGTTTCAAATTTTGTATTACTTTTTTCCCTAAAATGTTGTCTAGGCTTAGAAGTGTGCTGTGAGTAGTTTCCAGAAGAGCTGTCTTGGTAAATGTCCGTATATAAACATGTCCTAAAATGATCTTGTGGATACCAGGAGATCCTGACTTTTTTCCTGAGGATCCCCTTGGCCTTCTGCAGGAATCAAGGTGCTTCCTTACCTAGGTTTTGGTTTCACCTCTCCCTTAGGGAAGAAGTAGCACTTTGTGTTGACAGAGTTATAACAAGATGTTTAGCCAGTGACAAAATAAAGCCCGAGGGGGGTGTCTGCATCATCTGCCAGCGAGACAGAGGGACGTGTTTAGCATTTCCAAAAATCAGATTTTTCTCACCGAGGTATAAGTTCCGTAAGTTTCTAAGTCCACTTAACCAGTTAAAAACTTTAACTCAGACCTCCTAAGTGTGATACTCTAATCATGGTTCGTAAGAAAACTGTATTCGCTAAAAATCTTGCCTTGACACAGAATTAGCTTCTTATAGCTTGGAATTTCATCTCCGTGCGTTTCCCTTCGCTCTAGCAGCCCTCAGAGGCGCACCGTCCAGCTTCAGGTCCTGCAGCTCCCTGGTGCTAACACGGTGCCGCTGCCATGCAGGCTGGGCTGGTTCAGGAGGAGTTATCCAAAGCGTAAATTGGGAAATGGGGAACTTTTCCACCCAGGGGCTGCTGCGGTAGCGTAGGTGCCCGACTGCGGAGGCCTGGGCGGAGAGGTGGTGTCGGTCCCGCGGTTAAACGGAAGGATTTCCTAGCGTCTAGTGTGTCAGGTTGAATTGCATTTGGGATGCGTAGAGGCGTGTTAATGAAAGGTAAATGAGAGCAGGAGAGAAAGGGGCTAGTGTCTTCCAGCTGTCGTGCAGAGGAGATCATCTGCCGTTCCATACTGTATGGCATTTCTTCCAGTTTCTTTTTCATCCTGGTAACAACATGAAACACCGCAGGCTCTTGGTTAGATTAGGTGATGAGGGGCATAGCTCAGCGTGTCTGAGCATGCCAGATGTATTTTGAGCTCTAGAAAGAAGCATGCTACAAGATTTGGTCTGTATTTAGTCACTTGGCCTACTTTCCAGGATATTTTGCATTTCTGAAAACTTTCTCAGCAGAGATGTGCCCTTTTTTTTTCCTTTTTCTTTCTTTAAATGTTTAACTTCTCTTGTGGTTATTTAAGGTTGGCAGTAGCAACACCTGGCCATTCAAATGCTGTCTGCATGCTAATTTTTCAATGTGTTTATTTCCTTTCCTCTTTTCCTTTTGATTTTCATCTTGTTAAAGACAAGGCTTGGCTGTTGCTGTCACTTGTGTGAATGCAGTGGATGTCAAGTCGAGCCTCCCAAGTTTTGGAAGCTCTATTTTGAACCGTCACATTGCATAAAATGATAGGAGGGGTGACTTCTTACCGAAGACATCCTTTTCTCCTAAGCCCATATATCCCATTTCACAGGGAGGGAGATTATGTAGCTGCTTCTTTGAGCCCTTTGCCAAGAGCCCTGTCAGCAAACTTTAGGACACTTTTTGGCCTTCATGAGGTGTTTTAGGAGTCTGAAGTCTTAATTTCCTTGGGACCATCTGGAGTTCTTCTCCCTCCCACCCCAGGGAAGCTAATAAAGGCAACCTTGTGACTTAGTGGTTTATTTTGGAAGCTGCAGGAACTTGCTGTGGCTGGAGGATTTGGCAAACGTTGTCCCGTGAACTCTGTTGCAGTGGGGGAACGTCACAATCCCCCTGCTCTTCCTCGGCCCAGAAATTGAGTCACCACAGTAAATTGGTAGGTTGGCTGATAAGTGGGCAAAAGACAGAGCTCTGAGGATAAGGGTGTGCTTTTATCTTGTGTGTTCAAAAGAAACAGGTCTCACGGTGTCTGTGCATGCACATGTGGATCCCAGTCAACTTTGCCCAATTTCAGGAGAGGAAACTGAGGCACAGAGGCTAACTTGGCAAAGGTAGTGTGGAAATCCACGCAGGATGAAGAATTTAATCGTTAATCTCCAGCATCGAGGCAGGACCCTAGTCCTGCACTTCATCTCCTGGCAAAGATCTGATATACATGTTAGAAATCTTTTAATAAGTGAATTTAACAGGTTTGTCTTCCTTCACAGGCAAACAAGTGCTAATTCTAATTGTTTCTTCCAAATATTGTTATCCTTTTCTCTGGTGAGTCCTTTTCCACTCAACAGGCCGAGTGCTCATGAATTATACAAAGGCAACAAGTCTTCAGACATCAAAAATGCATGAGTGCTTAATTTTCTCATGTTATCTCATAGTATAAAAATCCTTAGACAAATGTTTTTAGCCATTAAGACCTTCCGAGATGTTATTTGAGAGCGTAAGGCATTCAAGGATTGATGTCTGCTCAGTGTCTGGAAAAGACTGGAGTGACAGTTGTTCAGCCAGTTTGGAGCCTGGAGAAAAACAGAGGGACATCTTTTCCCTTGAATATGTATCTTTAGGGAAAGCATCAATCCTTGACATCAGGGTTTTCTAGGAAACATTTATGTATAGATGTGGTATTTTCCTGTTGGTTCCTCTCAAGGATCCAGCATCTCAGAAATATGTGAAGTATCTTTTATTTTTTATTATTTTGTCATTATTTCAGGTGTTTCTGGGAACCTTCCTCCTTGCTACCACAGGACCTGCATTGCATTGGGTTCATAGAAGGAACTCAAGCGTGGTCTTTAAACTGTGGGTGTGGGTATATTGTATGAGGCTGAAGTGACTGTGGGGAAGCTGAGAGAGAGCAGGAGGTGGGCTTGGGCCCATCCATTAGGCTTTTCACTAATATCCAATCTAAACCTCCCCTGGTGCAACTTGAGGCTGTTTCCTCTTGTTTATCACATGTCACAAGAGACGAACCCCCCTCTCTGCGCCCTCCTTTCAGGCAGTTGTAGAGAGCGATAAGGTCTCCCCTGAGCCTCCTCTTCTCCAGGCTGAACACCCCCAGCTCCCTCAGCTGCTCCTCACGGGAATTGTGCTCCAGACCCTTCCCCAGCTCCGTTCCCTTCTCTGGACATGCTTCAGCCCATCAGGGTCTTTCTTGCAGTGAGGGGCCCAACACTGCCCAGTACAGGGGGACAATCCCTGCCCTGGTCCTGCTGGCCACACTGTCTCTAATGCCAGCCAGGATGCCATTGGCCCTCTTGGCCACCTGGGCACACTGCTGACCCCTGTTCAGCCACTGTCAACCAACACCCCCAGGTCCTTTTCCGCCAGGCAGCTTTCCAGCCCCTCGTCCCCAGCCTGTAGCATTGCAAGGGGTGGTTGTGGCCCAAGTCCAGGACCCGGCACTTGGCCTTGTTGACACAGCAGCCTCGGCCCATCGACCCAGCCTGTCCAGATCTCTCTGAAGAGCCTTCCTACCCTCGGGAAGATCAACACTCATCCCAGCTTGGTGTAATCTCAAGCTGACTGAGGTTGCACTCGATCCCTCACCCAGATCATTGATAAAGACATTAAACAGAACTGGCCCCAGCACTGAGCCCTGGGGAACACCACTTGTGACCAGCACCCAGCTGGATCTGACTCCATTCACCACCACGCTCTTGGCCCGGCCAGCCAGCCAGGTTTTACCCAGTGAAGAGTGTGCCCATCCAAGCCATGAGCAGCCAGTTTCTCCAGGAGAATGCTGTGGGAAATGGTGCCAGAGGCCTTACTAAAGTCCAGGTAGACAACATCCACAGCTTTGCCCTCATCTGCTAAGCAGGTCATCCCATCATAGGAGGAGATCAGGTTGGTCAAGCAGGACCTGCCTTTCATAAACCCATGCTGACAGGGCCTCATCGCCTGGTTGTCCTGTACGTGCCGTGTGATGGCACCCAAGATAATCTGCTCCACAATTTTCCCTGACACCCAGGTCAGACTGACAGGCCTGTAGTTCTCTGGATCCCCCTTGCAGAGCCCTTCTTGTATGTAGGTGTCATACTGGATAACTTCCAGTCATCTGGGACCTCCCCTGTTAGCCCGGATGGCTGGAAGATGATGGAAGGTGGCTAGGTGAGTACATCTGCCAGCTCCGTCAGTACCCTTGGGTAGATCCCATCTGGCCCCATGGACCTGTGTGTGTCTGAGTGGTGTAGCAGGTCACTAACCATTTCCCCTTGGATTGTGGGGGCTTCATTCTGCTCCCCATCCCTGTCTTCCAGCTCAGGGGCTGGGTACCTAGAAAGCAACTGGCCTTGCTATTAAAGACTGAGGCAAAGGCGGCATTAAGTACCTCACACTTTTCCTCATCCTTTGTCACTGTTTCCCCCAGCATCCAATAAAGGATGGAGATGTATTTATAGAAACTTTTTTTTATTGTCTCTTATGGCAGAGCCCAGGTTAAGTTCTAGCTGGGCTTGGCCCTTCTAATTTTCTCCCTGCATAACCTCATGCATTCATGTCCTCCTGAATTGCCTGCCCCTCCCTCCAAAGGTCATAAACTCTTTTTTTTTCCTGAGTTCCAGCCATTCTTACTGCATGGGATGTGATAACAGCAATAGATGAACATTAATGACTCTTCCAAGTATTTTCAGTGATGTCTCCTAGACAGACAGATAGATAAAATGGTTTTGAAAGGAGTGCATCCCTGGCTCTTCCTGATAAAGAGTGAGAGCGCTGCTGGGGTTGATGGAGCCAGGGGATATGTCAGCTGGGAATCAGGCTGTATCCTGTGGTCTATGTATTCTACGTATTCACTGGGTGCAAAGAGCCACGAAGGATCCTCCTCCTAAAGAGAGGGCTTATCACACTGCTAGGTAAATTCAAACCAAACAAAGCCTCCAACCTTTCTAAATCCTGTTAAATTGCTCAAAAGATTTTTCTCGGTCAGTAATATTGCAAGAAACATATTGCTTTGGAGGTGGCCTCATTTTAACCTTTTCAGAATTGCTTTATGATTAGAACAGTCACATGCCGAGGTAGGACCCCATTAGTGGATTTAAATCATGTTTACTTCTGAAAACTCGCATTGTTACGGGCTCCGCTGAGTATTCCCTTTTTTTTAAAAATTTTCTTTTCTTTTTTTTTTTTCCTGCTACAGGACAGATCGTCGCAGTTGTACCGGTTTGGGAGCAAAATATGGAATGTGTTTCACTGCTGACCAAAGGCAGCCAAATGAACAGTATTTATAGTAGTTTGAAAATCAGCAGTTAGCAGTTTCTTCACATTCTAACACTACCCAGCACTTTCCAGAGAGAACTCATTGTTTACAAGAAATCTGCTTTCCAAATCCGTTACGGTGCCCTCCAGCCTTGACTATTAACTATTTGCAAAGGGGAAGCTGATCTACGGTTTGCGGAAAGATGGCAATGGAAGAGTACCTGTGGATGGTCATTGTGGGCTTTATCATTGCTTTTATTTTAGCCTTCTCAGTTGGTGCAAATGATGTTGCCAATTCCTTCGGCACGGCTGTGGGCTCTGGTGTTGTTACTTTACGCCAGGCTTGCATTTTGGCTTCGGTTTTTGAAACCACTGGCTCGGTATTACTGGGAGCAAAAGTAGGAGAAACGATTCGGAAAGGTATTATTGATGTTAACCTGTACAACACCACTGTCCCGCTGCTGATGGCAGGAGAAGTGAGTGCAATGGTTGGTAAGTAAAACTTTCCCATTCCAGATAACGTTTTGTTGTGTATTTGTCGTCCTGTTCATTGTGAATATTGTTAATTAAATCTTCCCATCTTCTGGAGTTACATGTCTGGTTTTGTGTGAATGCAGGGGCCTGTATTCCTTTTTTAAAGTCTCTTATGTTTTTTAAACACCTGTCATAATTTACTGTTTTCAATGGTTCAGCTGTTTAACTAATAGAAGAAAAAAAAAAGTTTAACACAGTGGATCATATATACATATTCCTAAGCTACTAAAACAGTAATTTTGGAGATTTTCATGATGGAAAATGTGTAAGCATAGCATTTGTGACCGTACAGAAGATCCTACACAAATAGCAGTTTGCAAGGAATGTGTACGAGAAGCAATTACCTAAATCATTTAAAAAAATCACAGAAAATCCAAACATACTTGCTTAAACTGATCGTCTAGCTGAGTGATTGCAATTAATCCTACGCTTCACCCTTGCCCCACGGCAAAACGAAAGGAGCAGTAAAGAGAGATGGTCACACGTTTAAGGTCTTTTTAATTTTCCCGACTCAAACCGACAGCAGCTCAGTGTCCCTTAGACTCTGCTCCACGTGCTTTTGTTTGCACTTACGTTAATCTCCGTTCAGAACAAATGGCATATTCTGAGGTAAGTAACATTAAGCCGCGGTATTTACTCTCTGTTTATATGCAAGAGGCTTTGGGAGCTTTTGGAGAGCTCCCTCAAGGATCAATGGCAAACCTGCTTTGAAAGGGCAGGAGACAGCAGGAAGGAAACCCTTTCACTGTGGGAGAGGCAGCCCGGGCAAGGGGCCAGCGTCTTCTGTTTTAAGTGATGCTCCACTCAAAGATTTTCTTCCTTGAACCTCACCGAAATACTATTTCCATCTACTCCCTCTAATCCTCCCCACAGTTTTCAGGCAGGACCTGCGCATGGGATAGGTGAATCTGTGCAGAGATTTACTACATGCAGGTCTTTTCCCATTTCTTTGGGAAAATGGGGAAAATTCTGCTTTTTAAAAATTTTAATGGATCAAGATGGACATTGAGTGCTGGTTTCTGAACTTGTCTGGGGTGGCTTTGTGTGCTTGAGAGTGGGGATGTGTTTCCCTTGGGTGTCTGCTGCTCCTGAGCCTCCTCAAGGTTGGCCACCTTCCCCTGCCCAAGGGGAAGAGGGCTTGGCTAGTGGGAAATCACCACTGAGGCTGCAGCTGCTTCCCCAAACGGTCCCTGTGGGAGGCTGCCAACTTAAACCACATCGGATGCTGTCGGGCACCCCCTCGGTTCCCCTTTCCTGACGTCCTGCAAGGTCAGCTGCAGGTTTCTGGTCTTTCCCTCAAGCCGTAGGGTGGCTTCTTCGTACCACCCCACATGCATCGTTTAGCCTTCTGCTTCCTGCGGTAGCTCCATCGTTTCCCACAGGCGTCTACACTGAAATGTAAGAGACGTGCATCTTCTGACCTTCACGTTCGTGATCCTCACGGTCCCCAGTGAAGGAAGGGTCCTTTTCTGTATCTATTTATGGCATCCTGATCCTGGCCGGGCACAGTTTTAAGTCCCAGATGCCCCCTGCGGAGGCAACTGGCCAGAAGCTCAAAGAAAACAACTTATTTGCATGCATATTTACATAAGCCTGTATGAACTTCATGACCAGTTGCATTCCCTTCCTCCAGTGAGGGCATTAAGAAGAAATTCCACATTTTAAATCTCAGAATTAATCACAAGTTACAAACGGCACATTTCCATTCCCACCCCCAAATCCATCTCCAGCTTTTCTCTGGGCATAGGATGTTATTTTTCTGTGTTTTCTCTGAGCCTTCCTGGTTGTTTTTTTTTTCCTCTTTCTGTTTTTCGCTCTGCATTCCCCTCCCTGTTCTCTCATGCCTCATGATCATGTTTTTGTGAATGGACTTAGCTTCTGAATTGCGATGAGGCTTAAATGAGTCAACAGTCTGGGAGAGAACCAAAAGTCACCGTATCCTCTTTCCAGATGTTGCTGGAAGATCCTTTGATGCTTGCAGCAAACAGCAGATGGTGATTTTTCAGGGTGACCTTTTCTCCCGAGAGAGAAGGAAGTAGGGAGTAATGGGAATAAAATTTAAGAATGTAACATTTTGTAATAATTTGTAGCATATTACAATGTTGTTTGTTTGCCAGTTGGGAAGTTAGGGACTGTTGCTCTTGGGGGTGCGTTGTAGTAGCTCCCTAGCGTTAAATAATTGTCAGATTATTGTTAGGAATTGCCTGATCCTTGTTCCAGTTGTCCTGGTGGGAGCTGAATTCAGCAGCTGGTGTGACTGAGGAGATGCCACCGACGGAGGGGACACCCCAGCCAGGCTTAGCAAAGCACTAACCCAGTGCACTGGTTTTATCAGTATTCCTTTCAGCACAAATCCAAAACACAGCCTCGTGCTGGCTACTGTGAGGGAAATGAACCCTCTCCCGATTAAACCAGCACGCCCAGGGACAGGTTTAGTGAGCCTCCTGCTTCCTAGGTTACTTTGGCAGAGATAAAAAATTGGGAACATGCTTTTTACATTCTAGAGGAGTTAAAGCTTTGATGTAGATCGTTAAAGCATTGCAAGTCCCTGAGGAAAGTCCTGCCCTGGCTTGACCTGTATTTTCTTCTGTTCCTTACTGTGCTTCCTTAAACTTCTTCAGACCACACATTGTCCTTCTCAGACCATCCATCAGTCCGCCACCACTTTCACTCTTGTTCCCTGTTTGTTTTCAAGGTGAAGTTTGTTAAATAAGAAATAACACCATACTCCCTCTATTCCCTCCAAACACAAAGCCCCCAGCTCTCACTACACGTTTGCAGTGCAGCTGTGGCTTGGTTGTGTTTTCCCTGGTTTTTAAACGGAGTATTTTATAATTACGGATAGATATGGCTGGCTTCTCTGTTTATTTCTCTTTACAGATGTTACCATCTGTTTTCTCTTTCACTTCGCTTCCACTTGCTGGTCTCTGAGTTCATGTCAAAGGTTGCAAAGTGTATTCATTTCTATTTTAGTACAGGGGAAGAGAAGCCAAAAGATTAAAGAGCAGGTGTTCCTTGCTTGATCTAAAATTTCCAGTAGCGATGGGAGTACCAGTTGTTTTGGGATAGTACCCCAGGAGAGATCAGTTTTACAAACGGGTTGACTTCCAAACGTAGCCACGTATGATGCCAGCAAGTCACCATTTGCAGGTGGCTCCTCTTCAAGACCTTCAAACCATCCTCTCCTGTTGGGTCTGAGGATGGAGGCTGGGAGTTTGAGTAACAGCCTTATGTTCAGCAACCTTGTTTTATCAGCTGTGTCTGTGCAGATCTGTTGAGAGGTGGAACGAGCCAGAATCATAGACTGGTTTGGGTTGGAAGGGACATTAAAGACCACCTAGTTCCAACCCCCTGCCATGGGCAGGGACACCCTCCACTAGCCCAGGTTGCTCCAAGCCTCATCCAGCCTGGCCTTGGACACTGCCAGGGATGGGGCATCCACAGCTTCTCTGGGCAACCTGTTCCAGTGCTCCCCACCCTCTCCAGGAAGAATTTCTTCCTGATATCTGATCTAAATCTCCCCACTTTCAGTTTAAACCCATTACCCCTTGTCCTGAAAAAAAATACAGGATCTCTCATGGCAGTTTGAATCGTGACACTGGGGCCTCTTAACACATGAAGATTTAGTCTTAAGGCCATGAAGTCTTAAAATGAAGAAGAGAACTTTCAAAGAATCCTCTGATATTAGGTGAGATCCACAGAAATCTCGGGTTGCTGCCAAAATGATTTTGGTGTCCTGTGGTTAGTGCTGCTGCAAGGGAACCTGGGTCCTCGCAGTGTGAAACTGAGTCGGAGCATGGAGCTGCATGCTTGGTGGCCAACTGTGGTCTGACCTAGCTATGGAAATTTGGGACTGAAAACAAATGCAAGGCATCCTCTCTGATGCTTGGGATCTTTTTCTTGGCACTCTTGGCAAACATCCTTCAGTGGGATGTTTATTGGGACAGCACGCATTGCATTTACTTTATAGACCATTAGCCACCATCCCCCAGTTAGTTAGGGGATCTTACTTCCTTATGCCAAGGGTGTCTTTGGCTACTCCATGTCTAAGGTAAGCCTTTCCTGCAATTCTGCATTTCTCCAGTGCCACAAAGGGCTGCAAATGAAGGCGACGAAAGAGTCCTTATTCCCTCCTCCATCCATTTTTCCCTATAAAGGACTCTGGATGGCCACGCATCACTGAGGAGAGGCATAAAAACTCCCTGCCCCGCAATTTGAGCCTTTCTCTGGTAGCATCTGAATTTAGAAGCGTGGGTAGTTCATTAATGAAAAGGTGGATGCCTCTTCACACTGATTACTTGGAGGCTTCCAGGTCTGGCTCTCAAGAACGAGGTTTTCTGAGCCTGATGCTGTCTGGGAGCAGTTTGTGTATTTAATCAGACAGACTGTAAATACTGAAAGACTTCAAATAATAATAAAAAAAAAATAAGCAGAACTGTTGTGCAGTGTGAAGAGCTTTTAGTATTAAAAAGTCGTAAGTAAGATGCAGCATTCGAAGCTGCTATTAAACTGTCTTAGCATCTGCTTTTAGAGACACAACAGGAACAAAACCCTCTTCAGGAGATCTCTGCTGTGTGTGTGGAGTGTAGGCAGCACTCGTAAAAGAATGTGGGAACGTGGAGAAGAATTTTCTGCATGATGTTATTGGTACTGTTGTTTATACCATATGACTGGTTTGGTTTTTTTCCTAGGTTCTGCTGTTTGGCAGCTGATTGCATCGTTCTTGAAACTCCCGATATCAGGGACCCATTGCATTGTAGGTGCTACGATTGGATTTTCTCTGGTGGCAATTGGTACGCAGGGAGTCCAGTGGATGCAGCTCGTCAAGATCGGTAAGTGTCTTTTCCTTTACTGCATGAGGGTGTGTGAAATAACGTGCACTGCCTGTAAAAAAAAACATTCCCAGAAATCTGCTTTGTGCTGGTAGCACTCCCTCCTGAAATGATTTTCCACCCCAGCCCTGTCATTGAGAAGATGCTGTGTTCAAGGGCTGCAGCATGTCTCCAGTGGAGAAAGGGGTAAGACACAAGCTGTACTTCCCAGCAGTAAGTCGAGACATTGTTCCTCATGCTCCAAGGTGACATTCCTCCTCTTCTAATTCTTCTCATGGCAGCTCATACCACCTCGGTCTTGCTCTCAAAAACACTAGCCATCATGTGAATGCCCCCAGTCATGTTTCTCCACCCACCAGCTTCGGGGAGGCGAAAGCTGGGCATACAGCACATGTTTAACTTGCGGCCTCCCACTGCCAAGAGCAGCCAAGCAGGGATGTGAAGGAGTTTTCATTATTGTTTTGGAAGCCTTGTAACCCGAGTCACAGCCTAAACCCTGTATTAGAAGGATTTGATGCTGAAAGCACAGAAATACAATTGAGCTTTAGAGAAGTTGGAGCAACGCGTCTTTTTAAAAATTCTGTTGAAAGTAGAAGAGAGTTTGCAATGACAGCAGAATCAGTCTGGTAACCATGCCACAAACAATAAATCACTCTGGATGAGATTTCCAGAGCACTGCCCTAATCCGGTTTTATTGAAATCAGTGGGAGTTTTGCCACCTACTTCAGCTAAATCAGTCCTGGACGCCTGCAAATCTGGCCTGTAAAAAATGTGCGCCCGTTATTCATTACAGTTGACGCTTCTGTGGCATTTTGGAAGTGGAGACTTTTACCCTGCAAGCAGCACGGCATCCCGCTAGATGCAGTTGCTTTCCACTGGCTTGCAACATTCGTGCTCGTGGTGGTTAGGAAATTACAGGGCATTCGTGGTCCACTCTGCACCAAACTACAAGCAACTTCCCTGATTGTTTTGAGTGATAAACTTCCAAACTATCAGGAAATGTTTTGGCTGATGTTTCGAATAGTGCCTAGCATTGCTTTCACTTTTATGTCCGTGGACATAGAGTTGCACCAGTTGTAAGTAAACACGCGGAATATTCACTCCAGTTGTACATGAACTGCTTTAAATGTACTGCTCAATAACTTCTTACTTAACTATCATGCAAGAATACTGCTTATTTCATGTGCCATTCTTTCTTTCCGTCAACACAGTTGCCTCTTGGTTTATTTCCCCACTGTTATCTGGTTTGATGTCTGGAGTCCTCTTTGTGCTGATTAGATTCTTCATTTTAAACAAGGTAAAGCAACCTCACTGTTATAAGGAGTGCATGGTGTGAAGGCGGTGTTCTAGCCTCCCCTTTGGGTGGTGGCATTTCCACAGTTGAAAGTGTGTGGCTTTCTTTTTGGACAGGAGACCAGTCTTGTGGTTTATAGCCATTATCTTAGCAGTTCTGAAAGCTCAGAGTAGGTAATCTGACGAGTATTTGAGGCTTAGAAGGCGCTACGTGATAATTAATATTGTATATTCTGTTTGATTAAAGGTTGATACATTGAGATCACTTCTGTATTAGGTGACTTAGCCTCACAATAGCCGTTCTGACTGTCATTTAAACAGAACACTCCTCTCTTGGAGATACTCTAGTTGGTATTGCATAGGTGTGAAACTTCAAGCTTTGGTTTTCTGGCACATCAGACATTAGAAGACTGATATCTGCGTATTTTCTAGATTCTCAGAAACCTGAATCGATGGGTTTTAGTGATCTCAGTCAAAAGTGGCAGTTTTGAGGTAACATCAGTCCATGTATCTCCATCACAGAAGACTATTTGCCTGCCACCCAGCATGAACTGGGAACCAGAACACTTTTATCTGCTCTTTCCATTTATCTTCACACCATCCAACTTGCTAAAATGGGGGAGTGCAGCAAATGACAATGACCTAAAATAACGGTACACTATATTAGCAGTTATACAGGGGACTTAAATAGATGAGTGATTAATTCTTTTGCTATAAATAACACCACCTGTAACCTCAGCTCCATCATTCTTTATTTCTGTTGTAAATAAATGTCAGCAATGAAAGAAGCCGATAGATTTGGTCGGGCTAGGCTTTGAATTTAAAATTACTCCAGTTGCATAAAGGATGAGGAAAAATTCCTCTATTGCATTCGAAACCTAACAACTTAAGAAATTAATCATCAAAATCACATGAACTCTGGTATAAAAGCCACATGTTTAGGCATTCAAGAGGCAGAAAAAGTTCAGGCTAAGGAAATTGTCTTCTGACTGCCATCTGTGCCAGTCACAAAGTAGTAGGGTCCGTAGAGCTTCAGCCATAAGCAGGTGGCGACTTGCATTGTCTGTGTGCATAAAAAAGAGCAGTTCTTTTAGCTTGCAAGTCCATGCCCTGGTGTAGGGGTGCATGCCTTTGTTGGGGGTGTCTCTGAATAGCATTTGGCCCTTCAGATCCAGCCCGTGCTGTACCACACTTCGGCACCGGGGCACAGCGCAGGGTGGCCGCAGCCTTCTCTCAGCTCCCTTTTATAGCTCGTGGCAGCAAGAAACAAAACCACATTAGCCAGCCCTTAGGTTCGCCAGGCTCTTTGCAAACACGTGGAGCCCCTCAAAAGGCCAAAGCAGTCTCCTCACAAAGGCTTTTTCCATGGC
The DNA here is from genome assembly GCA_027574665.1 of Rhynochetos jubatus. Lineage (NCBI taxonomy): Eukaryota > Metazoa > Chordata > Aves > Eurypygiformes > Rhynochetidae > Rhynochetos > Rhynochetos jubatus. Next base: position 75,889,965 of record CM050651.1, read on the forward strand.
TCGCACGGCACGTTTCCGCTGCGCCGTCAGCTGAGCCTTTCCCTGTGAGCACCGAAGGCAGGAGACGGTGCTAAATGCTGTGCACCCACTGTGTGTGTGTTACACGTTTAATGCAGCCAGACAACATGTCAGGGATTTCTGTTAGCCGGTGGAAAGCCCCAGGCTATCTCAGTCGAAACAGAGAGGTTAGGAATAAGGTTTTGCGATGGGCAAGTGGCACTGATGCTTGTAGCTCTGTCCCAAAAATAGCAAAGCCCTGCCTGGCACCCTTCAGTCATGCTGAGTGAAAGGGACTCCTCTTCTTGGAGACGAGAAGTAAGAAAACACCCCTAGAAAGAAACCTGCTCCTGGGTCACCCAGCAGCTGACCTGGGAGTAAAACCTGTCACCCTGGTTCCCATAAACAGTGTCAGACTTCCACAGAAAGCTGGTGCTTGCCAGGACAAGCTGGGGATTCATTTGTAACCCAGCAGGTCACCATCCTTTCCTCACCATCCACCCAAAACCTCCACCTGCTTGGCGCTGACTCGGGAACATGTGCTTTCCTCGTGGCGGTTCACGCTGACATTAATCAGTTGGAAACCCCAGCTAATGTTTCACTTTTTTTCCCCAATTTCTATGCAGGAAGACCCTGTGCCCAACGGTCTCCGCGCACTTCCAGTGTTTTATGCTGCTACCATAGCTATTAACGTGTTTTCCATCATGTACACGGGAGCACCAGGTGAGCGAGCCGTCCGCAGCGGGAGGGACGGAGGGAGGCTTCCGACACCACACGTGAGGAGTTAACGAGGGCAAGAGTGAATCATACACCTCGCCACGTGCCTCTTGTTTGTGTGTGTGTTTTTGTGACCCCCTCCTGATCACTCTGGGTAGTGGGGGAGGGCCCAGCTACAGAAAAATCCGTAATACTGAGCTGCCAGCTTCGGCTTTGTCAATCTGAGCGTGTGTCGAGCTCTCAAAGGTGTTCCAAGTAGGTGCATCCGGGAGGGATGTTTCGGAGAGGGCGGGAAGAGCAGGTGGGCTGTTTGCGCTCGCTCTGATGCTACAGCTCCACTGAAATCAGCAGAGTCACTGTTCTGGCAGAGCTGGCGTGGAGCCTATTAATTAAATTCCACTTCCCTTCAATGAAGAGAAGCCCCAAGCCTGTTTCTGCATTTAATGCATCTTCTTTCTTGGGTGCTGTGTTTTCACTGAAACTCAGCAGAAGGAAATGATACATGTCATTTTCGGGACTTTATTTATATTTATGTATATTTTATGTGCCTTTACATGCTAGTGTTTTCTTACGTTGGTGTTTATATTTGAACTTTTTATATTTTTATATTTATGTCTTCATAATAAATATGTTGTGTTTATATATTTGCATTTATATGTTTATCTTTACTTAAGCAGTGTACATTTAAACATGCACTTGCAGCAAATGAGTTCAGAAAAAAGACATTCAATTGCTCTCATCTACTTTATTGAAGACTCTGGTCGTTAAATGTTATCTTTAGCTTAGATTATTGCCTCAGAGCCATGAATCAACAGGCAATTGGAAGGAGAACATGCCCCTGAATTAAGAAAGCAGGCGTAGAAAGTGACCTTTTTTAAACAGAAATTTGTTTTCTCTAAAACCTGATGTACTAGATAAATGCAGTTGGTATACTCTACTTCATAGCATAGTGTTACTGAAATTAATAAAAAGCTTGAGAAGTTCACGCTTTGAGGGCAACATAACTCAACTATTCTGTTTTCTTAAATCTAGCTGGCTACGTATCCAAGACATTTCACAGTAAATCAGCTGTATAACCAACATTTCCTCATTAGTTGTACTGCAGAAGTAGGTCAGGCACTCTGCAGTGACTCGTTAAGCAAAATAAATGAAATAAGAATCTTAATGTCCCTTCTGTTTCAGCTTAGCAGTCTCTAAAGTGCATGAATAAAAAGGTAGGACTCTATTTTTGATACTCAGGAAATACATATTTACTCAGAGTCCTCTGCCCTGGCAACATTTACTCACAAGGCCGAATTAATCACATAGGTTTCAGGAAAGGCATGCACATACGGGTTTGAAAGATCAGAGCCAAGCCCTCTCTTCATTAAGGGTCTGATCAACAGAGCAAGGAGCTCTGCTGGGGGGATACTTACAGGAACACGAGTTATTGACATGATTGCACGTTGCAGGACTGAAACCTCAGCCCTCAAGTGCTGCGTTAAGCTATTATCATAAGCAGATAATGACTTAGATTAAACTAAGCATCAGGCTTTATTGACCAGAGCAAAGGTCAGGTAAATACTTACCCTCATGGGCAACACAGTTTAACGTGCATTAGTGCATAAAATCACTGCAGACTTGTTTCAGCAGCCCTGATGTGGAAGCTTTGCCCCTGACGTCTTTGGAAACAAGGTCACACTAGGGTAACAGGAAATTGGAGGACCAAACCTAGAAAAGTTTGCATGACAACTAGACCTTTGGTTACTGCACTAACCGATATATGTGTTAAAAGTGCTCATTCGTGTTGGTTTTGAACACAGGCTTTTCTGCAACAGACTGTTCTTCACTGCCTGAGATAATTAAGTCATGTTAATTTACGCTTTGCCTGGGTTTTCTTTCTTTGTCTTCACAGTACTGGGACTGGTACTGCCAATGTGGGCCATTGCTCTAATATCAGTCGGTGTATCCTTAGTGTTTGCTGTCTTAGTCTGGATTTTTGTGTGCCCCTGGATGAAGAGGAAAATAGAAAGTAAGTAGTTGTTTGATGAAATGCGAGTGATGTAAAATCATGGAAAAATCCATTTCAGAGCTGGAAGTGCCCTTGAGAGGTCACCTAGTTCAGTCCCCACCCACAGGCTGGATGTGCTTAAACTATTCCTCCAGTATTTGCGTAACCTGCTCTTAAAAACCTGCGGTGGTAGAAATTCCAAACTTTGCTAGGCAATCCATCGCAGTGCTCACTTCTTCTTGAGTCTAGCAGAAACAGGAAAACAAACCCTGGAATATAATCCATTTTATATTTTATTAAGGAAACGTGAAAGAGGAAAAAGCTGGCAGAATTGTTACCTTGAAGTGACTTCTTTTAACTTTACAGCAAGTTGGGCTGACAGCTTTTAGCTGTGCAGTGTTTCGCTTGTTTGCTTTGCTGCTCAACAAATGCGGTGTTTAAAACACAGGGAAGAGTTCCAGATGTCGTTAATAAGTCATTACTAAATGAGCAGCTCGGCGTTGGACTTCGGTTACCTACTTCGGTAAATTTTGTAGGGAGAAACAAAGATGCTCTAGAGTTTTCTCAGCTGGATTTAGTAAAGATAAGTGTTAGAAATAAATAAAGAATGTGTATGAAACGGAGCCAGGTTATCGTATCCATGTTTATCTGTGCCGTTGATGCAAACAGTGGAAACATAAGCAGTGAGATGGAGAGGTTGGGTTTAAAATTACAGTACTGTTATTTCCTTAGGCCGGTTAAAGAAAGATGCTGCACTGTCAAGGATATCAGATGAAAGTCTTGATAAAATTCAGGATGAAGAAACACCAGTCTTTAAAGAGCTTCCTGGTGCCAAAGCATCTGACGAGAGCACAATTCCCCTTACTGGCTCTGTAACAGAAGCTGCTGGGGCATCAGATACTATTGCGAACGGAAACCATCCACGTGTACCATATGGTAAGAAATTAAGATGACACAGAGGGTTTATCTTCTCCCTGTTCCGGTAGGGTTTCTTACCTGCAGGTAGGTCTCTCTTGCAAATGGTAAGTGTTTGGGATTTCCAGCTCTAATCCCTCTTCAGCACTTGTTGGGAAAGATGCTCATGTACAAGTGGCATTTTCTAGAGAGGACTTAAATCCAACTGCCCTTTGTTTGGCTGTATTTCAACTTTAGAAACAGCTGAAACAAAAAATTACTTTCCTTTTTGCTTTCCTTTGTATCCTTAATGGTGTTTCCATCCTTTTAAGCAGTGGAAAAATACAGAGAACACAAATTGCTGATGTATGAAGGTTAAATTCGGCATAAAGATGATTAGCATACTACCACAGGAGATGAAAAGTTTGGGGCTTTAGTTGTCAAACATATGACCGTTTGAAGCGTGTCCACTAGAAAAAACCTCATGCGCTGTTTTCTGAACGTGTATTTATAAGAAGTTGGCTTTTTGTTCTCCCATGAGGTGGGATTGCAGCCCGCCACTCAGTGGGCAGCTGGCTTTGATATCACTTTGCTGACATCTACACAGCCCTATGATTTAGTTAATAAATGCCTAATATATTCAACTGATTCTTACAATACCAAGTAAGTCATGATGTGAAGCCCTGTGAGGGTGTGCTTTCAGTTTAACAATAGCTAAAACCAATTCTGAATGTTGCACAGTGGAAATCCGGGAAGTTGGGGAATGAAAAAGCCAGTTTCTTCAGAAATACTGCCTTAGCTGTGACATGGGTCCTACAGCATACGATAGCGCTAAACGTATGCAGTGGGAATAGCTATCACCATGTTCATAGAAATAAGGTACAAAACGTCGGAATAGCTGAGGACATATTTCTGCAGAAGATGAACTTTTTTGCTTTCTGTCTTTTTAATTATTTTAAAAAGTTACGTAAGGGTTTTTTAAACATAGGTACTTTTGGAAGGTGAGCTCGTGTTCAGTCTGAAATCACAGTAAACCACCTTTCCTGAAATCCTTACTATGCCTATTTATCAAAAAACAGAGAAAACCTTGGAAAAAAGTAGAATGGAATTTTATAGAAATTACTTGTCAAAGCACCAGAGGATTTAACCCTCAAGTATCACCTTTGAATCCCAGGTGACTTGCTGCAGGTCATACAGTGTGTCGGGGGGAGACCCGACACTGGAGCAAAGCTCTGTTTGCACAGGAGATGAGTTTATTTTGTGGTGAATTGAATCTTGTGATCTGTTGAACATATTGCAAACTGTTGATCTTCTTTGTCCTGGGCTCTCGTATCGCTGCCCGTTTATCTTGTAAAGTGGGAGGGAGGGGGGCTTCTGTGTTACGTTTCCTATAAATAAAAATCCCTAAATATCTGCCGTTTTAGGAAGGGCATTTTCGATGACGCACACCTCGGTGAAATCCCCTGTTTCCAACGGTACCTTCAGCTTTGATGGCCAGGTGAGGAGCGACGGCCACGTTTATCACACTGTGCACAAGGATTCGGGTTTATACAAAGACTTGCTCCACAAAATACACCTGGACAGGGCCACCGATGAAAGGCCCGCGCAAGAAAACAACTACAGACTCTTACGGCGCAACAACAGTTACACCTGTTACACGGCTGCTATTTGTGGCATGCCTGTGCATTCCTCCTTTAAGGCGGCAGACACGTCAACTCCAGAGGACAGCGAGAAGTTAGTGGGAGATACTGTTTCCTACTCCAAGAAGCGAGTTCGCTACGACAGCTACTCCAGCTATTGCAATGCAGTGGCCGAGGCAGAGATTGAGGCAGAGGAAGGTGGGGTAGAAATGAAGTTGGCCTCTGAACTCGCAGATCCTAACAGGCCCCCCGTTGATCCCGTGGAAGAGGATAAGGAAGAGAAAGACACGTCTCAGGTCCATCTGCTTTTCCACTTCCTCCAGATCTTAACAGCCTGCTTTGGATCCTTTGCCCATGGAGGTAATGATGTCAGGTAAGAGGATGACATCTCCCAGACCAGCAATTTTATGGTTTAGGTGCTTGGAGAAGGTTTTGCCAGCTTGGCCGGTGTGCAGGCAGCCCTTCAGGGCTCCGTTTTGCAAAGCTCATGACACTGATGTCCCCTGGTGCTTTCCAGGGGTTGGGCTGCTCAGTCTATGGTTTATTTTCTTCTCAATTATAAGATCTTTTTTATTTGCTGCTAAATAATTGTGCAGTAATTTACTTCAGGTTTAGATTTGGCAAGCTCTGAGGCACTGAGACCCCCCTGACATGCCAACCATTGTAAAGGCAAACAGGTCAGAGTTTGCAGCCTGTTTTAGCTGCAGGATTGGAAACCATCAGCAAATGAGAGTTCCTGACTATTTTTGACATTAGATGAATTTCATCTCTTCTAACATTGCAAAAAGAGGTGCGTGAAGAATGTCTTCGTTTTGATTGCTGCAGCCTTTCGAGACTTCCCTTTCCTGAATCTTTTGCTTGGTTTTCTGGGAGTCTAGGACCGTGTGAGGCAGTGTGCCACTAAACAGCCCGGAGAATCTCAACAAACTGTAACATCAAAGTCCTAATGACGTTCACAAACTACACGTACAACTTCTCCAGCTGCCACAGTCCTCTTACCACAGTCTCTCTTTTAAAGGAAGCTACCCCTGAGGAGCCCTGGGCACCTTCCGTGCCCCATGCAGAGAGGGGACATGGGCTATGGCTCATCTCCTAGTGCTCATTTAAGAAGCTTCCTATCTCCCAGCATAGTTCTGGTACACAGTATTCCCTGGCAGGGGTTCTATCCAGAGCCGTAATCACCACTGAGTTGCTCCTTGAGTTTGGAAGAAGCCAGTGAGTTCATCCTTCAGTCATTTGGCTTGAGTGTCTCTGTCCTGAAGTCCCATGGCATTAACATAATTTCTCAGGAATAAAGGAAAAGGATCATCCTCCAGGAGTCTTTCTCTCATGTTCATATTGTCTGAGACAGCTGACAGAGACTCAAAGTTGGTCTCAGAAATGTTTATCTGCACCTCTTTGTCCTCCATCGTGAGGACAAAGATCCTGTGAAACGGTCTCTTCATTCACTCATTTGCCAACTTCTTTCCCTTTGAAGGCTCGGTTCTGTTTTATTCCACAAAGTACAAGACTATTGATCAAAGGACGTAGGATGTAAGCTCAGGATGGAGCATTTTATACCTTCCTCGTCTGCACTCAGGTTGCTCATCTGCTTATAACATTGCTTCACCTGCAGGGCCCTGTTGCACCTCGCCGTCTTGGTGGCACATGGCTGAAGGGTGGGTTGGGTGGTTTTGCTCCATCCCTGGGAACACTGCCTATTTTTTCTTTAGGATTTGGCTGGTCTACCTCTTCTCTAGCGATCCACTTGGTATTTAGTAGGTGCTCTTTCCTGTATCGTGATAAGGTCCCGTGAGTAAGCTACTCAGAAGGCGCTGGTCAAAGCAGTGTTCCTCATTTGGATCGTGGCTGGGGCCGTGCAGTGTCCCCTTCCCACTGAGCCCTCGCCGTGTTAGCTGTGCCCGGCTGGTGTCGGTTTCACAGTTGCAGTGAGGCTTTGCAGCCTTCCTAACTCTCACAGTCCTCCTTAGGTATCTGGACAAACGCTGTCCCACCCAGCAAGGAGAGCGGTTGTCGCTCCTCACTCTTGTCAGCCACCCAATTTAACTCGCAGCTCATCTTAAAAACACTTACAAACATGTCTCTTCCCTCCCCGTCCATCCAACATCCCACGAATTCAGAATAGGGCTTTCTGAAGGGCCTTCTTGTCCTCGTTCTTGTTACTATTCCCTTTGTATCTGTAGGGATCCGGCTCCATGAAGGAGTCCAGGGACCCCTCATCCTCTGGACTGGAGGGGAGCGGTGCAACTTTTTTCCTCTGGGATGGTCTCCGTTGGTCAGGAGTTCTGCTCTGAGCACACCGGGCAAGAAAGAGCTGCACAGGCCAGTACCTGTACTCGGCAAGTGGCCAGCAGCGAGTGCCAAGGGGAATGTAGGAAAAAGGACAAACACTGCTGATGTTGTGGATGCCCCATCCCTGGCAGTGTCCAAGGCCAGGCTGGATGAGGCTTGGAGCAACCTGGTCTAGTGGAAGGTGTCCCTGCCCATGGCAGGGGGGTTGGAACTGGATGGTCTTTAAGGTCCCTTCCAACCCAAACCGTTCTACGATTCTATGATTCTTCTAACGTACCCTGGGAAATACCAGTGCGGCAAGCTCACAGCCTGCCACAGTGGGAGCCCCTGCTCCTCCATTCCCTCTAAGTGATGTCTGTACTCAAGGACTCCCGTGTTTCTTCCAGCATCGCTTGCCTTTCCTGTAGGAAGCAGGTAAGAGGAGCAAAGAGAGAAGAACTAAAAGCCAATATAAAAATAAAACCTGCAGGTAGTTAAACGATTGACCGGTTTTAGCATTAGCACCTATTTAAGTGACGTAAACGGTACGGAATGACAGCTCAGGAACACTTCATGGAGCAGAAATGCCCCATATGGTTTGGATAGCACTTTAGTGGGCAAAAAATCGTAGGGAGATCTCCCTTGGTTCATTGTCCAGGCTTTTTCCCTGGACCTGGAGGAGTTAAATCAGTATTTTGCCTTCAACTGCAGAACTAACTGGCAATAAGGGTAGCTAGACCCCAGTTTCTTCCACGATGATGCTCTTTTAGCATGTTTACGATACCAGCTATCTATGCTGTAGGAGGTGATGTTTGTAGCGGTCAGGGCTCATGTTTAGGCTGACATCAGCAGTAATCCTGGCGGGGGCAGTTGTGTGTTAAAAGAAACAGGGAGCCATGGTAACCCCTTATTTGGGTGAGTGTTTTGTTCAGACCATCCCCTCCTGCCCCCCTGCCGAAGAGCTTATATGCGCTGTGTCAAGGATGCTGGAGCCCTTCCAGGGCTGGGACTAACTGAGCCGGGCCGAGAGCCTTGTGACACCATCGTGCACATGGGCTGAATGAAATCTAAAGAATTTAAAATCCTAACTAAATGTGTTGGGACAGAACTGCTGAAAAAAAGAAGAAAATATTGTTGTTGAACTTAATTAGCGGCGCCAAGTGAGCAGGTCCCACTGGCTCAGCACCCGAGCACAAAGGGAGCACGTCAGGTCATTGCAAGGGCAACGGGAGAATAAAAAGGGCAGGATGGAAAAAAGACCTGGGCCAGGAGCGTGACACAAGGAGAACTGCCAGCTTCCTAAAAGCTTGTTCGGAGCCAGCTTTCCAAAGGGGCCAGGAGGCTGGGCTTTGTTGGCTGGCAGGGATTATGTGCACCTATGGTTGAGTTGGACTGAGCTTACTTTCTGTAAATATAGCTGGGTTCAGCAGGAATCGTGATGATCCAGAGCTCAGCGTTGCAACCACGGCAACCTACCTGTATAAATCCAGGTAGCAGGAGAGTCCCTGGAATGTTTATGCTTCTTTTCAAAGTCTGAAAGCATGCCTGAATTAGCCAATTCCCAAAACCGAGGGCAGTTGGGCAGGCTGTTTTGGAAATGACTAGAGGATTGCTAACCCCGTAGCTGTCTCCTCAGCTCAGCACAACGGTGCCTGTTGCTGCATTGCTGCTGGGTTGGGAATGAGAAAGCTGTGAGCAAAAGGTGCATCGGCCCTGCGGCCCATCGAAGCAAAGGGGAAGATGCTTTGTTGACTCAAGCAACGTCTGGAGCTCGTTATTCCTTCAGTTCTTGCAGTCGAAGTGGGATGACCCACGGAACGATGCTGTATGTCAACATGAGGTTTGCTGATTAAAATCTGCTGGTTATGCTGTGAAAAAAGCCTGAGCCTTGTGCTCCTACACGCCCGTCTGTGAGTGTGTTCAGTCTTTTCTTGTACAGATTACTTCTCCTGTAAATGGGATTCTTCTTCTGTCCCTTCCTACTCCACCTCAGGCCATCATTCCTGCTGTCACAGGATGACAGGAGCCTCGTGCCCTGGATTGTGTGAGCAGGCATCAACCCTGTGCCTGTGGATTCCAGCCGTGGAGGAAGGTCATTCATTATTGTGATGGCAGCAGGAGCCGTGACGCTCCTGCTGAGCAGGGTGACCGCAGGCCGTGCCGCCCGCCTGTCTGTGCACACCGAGGTGCAGGCAGACCAAGGTTTAGCTGAGACGCGATGTAGGGAGGAGCAACCAGCTTGCAGATGTTTCACGGTTGTGCGGGGGATCTCAGTTTTACTGAGTGTCTGCTGCATAAATTGCTTGGATGTGCCTCCTCTGATTAAATTTCACGTGGAGGGCTTCCCCTGCGCGTATTCATCCTTAGATATTATTGGAAAAAGGGGTCATTTGTGTCAGAGTCTGCAGGTGAAGGCAGGATTTAAAACTGCTTCAGAGCTATAGTCAAAATGTTTGGTATTTTTTATAGATTTCTACGCATTCTCTCAGCGGTTTTAGGGAAATGGAACTGCTACCAGATAGGCATTTCATTGTTAAACGAAGCAATGCAAGTGAAACTAGGAAAATACAGGGAGAGGAAACTTCTCCTTTCACCTCCCTACAAACTTCGCTGGAGTTTTAGGTCAGAGCACACAAACAGCTGTGGGACTCACCTTTTCCTCTCTTCCTTCATGGGATTAAAGGAGGGAAGGGCCAGAACCTTGCCAGTGTCTCTCTGCACACAGAGAGCTTAGTGGGATTCAGGCTCCTGGCTAAATAAGGAGTCTAAAGGAGCTATAATAAGGCTGGATTACAAAATGAGTATTTCTTACTTCCTCCCTGAGAGCTGCAGTCAAGATCACTTAGAATATTTAGGAAGCTCATCTGTCCATTACGGTTACTGAGAGCAGCCTGAAATCTGATTTCTTCCCTTTTTAATAGCAGTCCTGAAAGTGCAGCCCGTGTCCCGGGTAGATTTGAATCTTCACTTGTGTCCTTAATTATGCAGGTTTGTGGCATCTTTGCTGTGCCACGCGGGCAGGCCAGAGAAGAGCAGCAGGAAATGGGGGTGGGGGGGCGGTGGGTGCAAAAATCCCCCCTCCCCACCCTGCTGTGAGCAGCGACTGGGCTTGCCAGGGGAAAGCTGGTGCTGGTGGGTGCTGGGGAGGATGGACCCAACCCTCCAAGGTGCAGGGAATTGGGGTGTCAGGGCCAGCACTTACAGGATGCAGCGATGAGCTGCAGGAAGGACTGCGTGGCCTTCCTGACTCATTATTGCACCCAGCGCTGCCACTTCACAGGGTGCAGCTGTGACACGCTTTTATTGCGCTGCTTCAAAACTGTTTATTGGAACTAGGATAAAACTCTCGATAATCAGAGATCTCTGGAGATTAGGACATAGGTTTTTTCCTGTTGATACATACAGGCGTATCTTCCTTGCACCCTTACTCAGCTGGGTGACGTCTCCGGGCGTAACTGCGGCATATTCAGAAATGTCATCCCATTTATTTTCCCAGTGGAAAGTTCGTTTGTGTAATCCTGCTTTGGGAAATACTCAAATGACTGGGGATTTTGTAATTATATTTGTAATATTGGAAGCCTAATGTAGATTTCTCAGACGGCTATTTTGCTCGTCATTCAGTTTTAATTGACGTTAATGTGTGTTTCAAGCTTATCACAGGATCACAGAATGGTTTGGGTTGGAAGGGACCTTCAAGACCATCCAGTTCCAGCCCCCCTGCCATGGGCAGGGACACCCTCCACTAGACCAGGTTGCTCCAAGCCTCATCCAGCCTGGCCTTGGACACTGCCAGGGATGGGGCACCCACAGCTTCTCTGGGCAACCTGTGCCCAGTGTCTCCCCACCCTCTCCAGGAAGAACTTCTTCCTGATGTCCAATCTAAATCTCCCTGCTTTCAAGCTTCTTTTACTCCACTGGAAAAAAATGGCTAAAACACAACCTGCTTTTCCATGTAGCAGAGAATCAAAGCATGGTCATCGAGCAGTCTGCAGATCGTGGATTATAACACAGAGCTTGTTCAGAGTGTAGGATTCCAATACCATTAGATTTTCTTTTTGAGCAGCTCACTACTCTCCCCAGATAAGAAATAGCAAGGTAATAGCAATGTTGCTAATTCATAGAATATTATGACAACTTAGATGGGGTTTGGTGATAGAACATTCAGCTGATGACATCCTTCCATTGATGAAAAAAAAACCCTTAATTTTTACTAAAGAAGGAAAAATAGGTTGTAGTCTTTGTTCTTCCAGAGAAGGGCCTGGACTTGTGACCCAAAGTTCCCTAAAAATCTCTGCTCATGTGTGTGCATGGAAAATGGTAGTTTCTAAGTATGTCTCATGATAGCTGAACGTGAGGGGTATTTTTTGTCAGTAATACTATCTGTCTCACAGGGGAGAGGAGAAGCCAACTCTATTTATAGTTCAGATTCACTGTCAAATGCTATCTTTCGCAACAGCTTTATAAATGGTGCGAGGCAGATTCTCAACTGGCACAAGGGAGCAGAAAAGGAGAAGTCATGCCAATGCACGTTAGCCGAGAGAGCCAGCGAAACCGTCATGAGGGTCAGACACTTCAGAAACACTCAGCAGCACTTCGCTCAACCGCGGTGACACGCGCCCGCGAGTACGAGCGTTACTGTAGATGGTGTTTTGTCCCGTGTCGCGCCTCTGGAGAAGGCAGACAGCCCCTACGTGCCGCCCCTGCTGCCGAGCCCGGCACCCTGCGAGTAACCAGGGCTGGCAGAGACGGCCAGAGATTCTCTGGACGTGGAGAATACGGGTCACCACAGGTAGACCTAGGAGTTAGGCTTCTTACGCCATCGCCTGTTATAAATTCATCCTAAAATTAACTCGTGATGGCCGTCCTCGTGTGCTCAGTGAAAACTCTGCAATAGGTGTACAAAACTAAAGCAATACCGCGACAGGAGTAGCTATTCTTGGCTTTTAAACCCAAGGGCTGAATAATACGGTAACATGCTCAAAAGCACTTCAGTTACATAGGAAATAATGGCAGTTTTAGGTGTAGACAGATGTGGATGGGGGGGCCAGAGCCCCTGCGTGACCATCTCAGGCTTTTTTCTTCTCCCTCTAAACTACCACGAGTAAGACTTGAAGCTCCAGCGCAAGGACGAGGTAGTTAAGGCAAGTAAAGGAGCTGCGTGGGAGGGTAAGAGAAAATCACTTCCTGAGAATAGACTTGTGAAATGAGCCTTAGCCAAATGCATGGAAGATGTGAGGTCTGCTTTCCTGCTCGTCATGTCTGGAGTCAAAGGAGATAGAAACGGTGGGAGATATTGTGAAAGCCACATCCCCATCTTGTCAGCATCCTCGTGGTTCATCTGCTTAGTCACTCAGCGGTAGTAGACATCTCTTACCTAACAACGCCTTTTATTTTCTTGGCTGTGTTGTTTCTTTCTTACTCTCCTGTTGGGACTGGTTGTCTTCTTCCAAGGAACTCTTCCTAGTCCCAAGGAACATGTCCCAGACACACTCATTGTGAGCTTTTGGCAGTTTTGTGGTTTAATGGCTTCTTCTAGAGCTGTTCCTCGTGGCATGGGAAGTGTTGATACCGCAAGCCCCTGGGACTGGACCTACTGAACAAATCCGGAAGCCGAAGGAGCCCTCTGAAGAGCCGTGGCTGTGGTAGACCGGAGCCACCGCCTGCACACCACGGCCGCTTTGCTGGCTGTTGGTGTTCAGGCTGGAGACGCCGTTGTCCCTCGGAGCTGAACGTCTGAGTCCCATCGAACGTGATTTACAGGCAGAGGAGAAACGTCTCTCTGGTACGGATAACCAGAGGTGCAGATACCCACAAATGAAAATGCGGTTAATTACCTTTTTGCCTTCCCAAGCATACACATCCCTCTGCTTTCTTTTCCCACAGGGCATCATTTCCTCTGTGGGCATCAGTGTCTTCTGATCCGTTGGCCAGCATCAGCCACTCAGATCCTCCCAGGCTGAGCATAAGGCAGCAGAGGTTTGCCTTGCCTGCCATTGCCGCAGAGGATACCCTTTCCTTCGAGGATTAAGCTTAGTTGATTCGCAGAGGTGTAGCATTTGCAAATAACAAAAAGTGGATTTTGGTACAAAAGAGCATAGTTTGCTGCTGTAGTTTTTGAAGTCTTTTCTATCTTCCCATTTACATTAAGACTAATTATCCATCCATTAGCTCTTTGAACAGTCAGGAATCAGTGCCTGGGCTCGCTCCAGATGAACCTGTTATTTTCAACAGGGAGGTTGTGCCATGTCATACAGGAGGGATGGGCAGTTTTTATTCACCTGATCAGTGTTGTAGTTGCCTTTATCCATCCTTCTGCATCCATCAGTTGAAGGTACAGCGGATTACCTTCCTTTTTCTATGCACAATAAGGCATTTAAATGTACAAGTAATTTAATCCACACCTGAAAACACCAGCCAGGAAGTTGCAGGTCGACTTAAAAATATCAGAAATGCTTTGATCAAGAATCTGTTGATTCTTCTTTCCTCAAAGGTAAAATAATTCTTGCATTTAGGCACTAAGGACTTTTCACACACCGTCCTTTCACGCGTGTAAAAGCTCAACCTAGGCACAGTGTAATTTGAAAGTATTTTTACTTGTGGAAGTCACTCTGTATTGGAGTGTGTTCGGTTCTTCGTTGTACTACCCAGTGTCTTCAAACCCATTGGATTTTATTATCCATGTTGACTAATTTTTTTCCAGCATCCTTCTCAAAATCCTTAAGAATTATTCACTCCTTTTTATATCAAATGGTATTTTTAAGTATTTTCATTTTCCTTGAGGCTTGAATGTTGTGCGTGTTTATAAGGGAAAATTCCTTCCTAGTTACTTGACTCCAGGACCACTTTTCAGGGTTCAGAGCTCGATTTCTCAAGGACCAGAAGAAAGAAGAAGGATCTTGTGCTGGTTAGATGCTTTGCAACGCCGCGGACCCTCGTGTCTTGGCAATTAGCGCTCAACCCCTAGCACCTCGTATCTGGTAAAGATGGGATTTAAGTAAATTATTAACTGTTGGTTACGGTTTGCACACCATTTGACGTTCAAATTGCCCCTTACTCCATCTGTGTGCTTTGGAGCGAGGCCAGGAACTAAATTTAGCCGGTCCTGGATGCAGAGTGAGCGTAGCTGTCGGTGCTGCATGCGGCGCTCGCTGCGACCCGCTCTCCTTATCGGTTTACAAAGAGGGGAGCTTCCTCTTGGTTTCCAGATTTTCTGAATGACGTTGGACAGGTTTGCTCGGCCCTTCTTATGATTATTTGGACATAAGTGCCGCACTGCCTCGCTTCTTATGGTTTTTTGGTTGTGGATAAATGCTGCTTAGCAGGGCAAGCAGCTACCCAGTTTAGCAAAAGACCTGCAAAAAAAAGAGAGATGTTGAAGTTCTTGCCTGCTTTTTACTATTTGAGCCTCTAAAGTAACTGGATACCATCTTTCAATATTTTCTTTTAACTCTCACGTCTAGAAACTTGATGCTTTTTTAGAATAAACAGAGTCAGAAGTCTCATGTCAGGCCCCAGAGGCTCCAGCCACCAGTACTGGGTGACCTGCAGTAGGAGTGAGGACCTAGTGCTGCTGACTCCCAGTGTTTTTCTAGAGAGCAGCAGCAAGGTAGCAAAAAGGTCTTACGCCAGCTCTGCGGCACCAGGGAGTCCTCTCTGATCCAGTCCAACTAGCTCTGCAAGGTGCTGGAAGAGGACTAAATCGCCTTCCCGGCTCCATTCTGATCATATCTCCAAACGTTACAGGTTGTCAGACTAGACTGTAGATACATCTTCTTGTCTGCGATGGTAATTCTGTGCATAAATTACAAACAAGGAAGTAATTTAATATTTGAATTTTAAAGGTGCAGAACTCTTGAACTGGTAAATCTTGAGATAATTTCAGTGCGGTACTGAAAATTATCAGTGGCCATCAGGTTGAGGGAGGTGATTCTCCCTCTCTACTCTGGTCTTGTGAGACCCCACGTGGAGTGCTGTGTCCAGCTGTGGAGCCCTCAGCATCAGAAGGATATAGACCAGTTGGAATGAGTCCAGAGGAGGCCACAAAGGTGATCAGAGGGCTGGAGCCCCTCTGCTATGGGGACAGGCTGAGGGAGTTGGGCTTGTTCAGCCTGGAGAAGAGAAGGCTCCGGGGACACATTAGAGCCCCTTCCAGTACCTGAAGGGGGCTACAAGAGAGCTGGGGGGGACTTTTTACAATGGCCTGTAGTGACAGGACAAGGGGTAATGGGTTTAAACTGAAAGAGGGGAGATTGAGATTAGATATCAGGAAGGAATTCTTCCCGGGGAGGGTGGGGAGGCGCTGGGACAGGTTGCCCAGAGAAGCTGTGGGTGCCCCATCCCTGGCAGTGTCCAAGGCCAGGCTGGATGAGGCTTGGAGCACCCTGGTCTAGTGGAGGGTGTCCCTGCCCATGGCAGGGGGTGGGACTGGGTGGGCTTTAAGGTCCCTTCCAGCCCAAACCATTCTGGGATTCTAGGAAAATACTGTGTTTTGTCCCAGAACAGACATAAAGAGGCATTATTGACTCTGACATCTGAGGAAACAATGCATAAAAGTGAAATTCCTTTCAGCATTTCGTTACAGTTATCGGTGATGAAGTGACAACTGAAAAAACCACGTGATAAGCGTTCCCTGCTGCAGCCTTTCCAAGCGAGAAAGGGTGTTGCCTGTAGGGTCACATCTGAGCAGTGCCGCATGCACGATGAAGAAAAGGTCACGCAGAAAATAAGGCGATTATCTGCTTTTTTATCACTTGGGTGATGTTCTTCTCTTTCTCCAGCAACGCAATCGGTCCCCTCGTCGCGCTCTGGCTTATCTATGAGCAAGGTGGTGTAATGCAAGAAGCGTCGACTCCCGTCTGGCTGCTGTTTTATGGAGGTGTTGGGATCTGTGTGGGCCTCTGGGTCTGGGGTAGAAGAGTTATCCAGACCATGGGTAAAGACCTCACTCCAATCACACCGTCAAGGTAGGTGTGCAGTTGTCATTAGGGTCGTGTGAACTTTGTGCGTGAAGCCGTTGCCGTTCCGGCGTTGTTTGTAATGCAGTTTGCTGGATTTGCTGTGCTTTTAATGATAATCTGGCTTCGACTTTTCCGTCTTTCTGAAAAACGAAAGGGGGGGGAAAAAAAAAGAGGAAAAGTAGAAAAAGAATGAGAGAAAGAAAGAGAGAAAGGAAAAAAAGATAACCCTGAAAACTAATATGGAAGGCGTTTGAGGTGTAGAGGTCTACATGAACAGTGTCTTCTGCTGATGACCTAATTAACGTGGCAGAAGGTGCATTTGGAAATGGCAAGTGGCTTTCCCAGTGCGCTTCAGACTATGTAACCCATACGTATTTATTACAGTAATTTTCATCCTTAATGCATATTCGACCTCTGCCGATGCTTATAACCAGATTACTAATTAGGCATGATTCACCGCAACGTAGAGTAGTACAAATCCTTGACGCAACGTGCCGTGCAGCCGCGTTACTGCAGACGACTAGCCTGTGCCGTTCCCATTTATTCAGCCCTTCCTTGTTCTCTTAACTTATTCCTATGACAAAAATCAGCCGTTCCCATTTATTCAGCCCTTCCTTGTTCTCTTAACTTATTCCTATGACAAAAATCAGTCGGAGATAAAACAGTCGAAAGAAGAAACGGGTAAGACTTTGGCACGCTGCATGGTATCAGTCCGAGCTGATGCAAAGAGTGATTGTGAAGTGTTTTCTTATGCTTCCCGCAGTGGATTCACTATTGAGTTGGCTTCGGCGTTCACAGTTGTGGTAGCTTCCAATGTTGGACTTCCTGTCAGTACTACACACTGCAAGGTATGCCTTTGCCCAGCGACTGCAGTCAAGGCAGTCTGGACTATTCGTCTTAAAACTGTGCCGCTCGAGCCAGCGGATAATGGCACGGCGAGGGGAAAACAGCCGCTCCCGGAGGACGGTTAGGCGGAGGTGCGCAAGTCGTGCCAGCGACGCTGGGAAACAATCAGGCCTCCAAAAAAATAAAGAAAAAATTGCTTTGGAGTTGTCACAGTAAAGTCGGGCACGGTGTGAACTCCGTAGCTGTGGGTAAAAGAGAAACGGCGCGTGCAAAAACGCGATTGGAAAGCAAACCATTGGAAGGAAGAACCTGGTTTCCTCCGACGGTGCCATTTGAACCTGGTCGGGCAGGGTTTCTCCCTTGTTCAGAGGCTGCGCACCATTCGTCATTCCTACTTCACTGTCTCGATAAGTGCATGGCATGGGATTTCCCGCGTATAACTCTGTTACTCCAGGTTTTCCATCTGTCTTTTTTTTGTTGTTGTTTTTTATTTCTTCACAGTGGATTTTGCATTGAAGTAATGTGTGCGCTAACGGTACTTGTAGCCTCAAATGTGGGTATTCCAATAAGCTCCACCCATTGCAAGGTATTGGAGTTTGCAGTGATCCCATCAGTAAAATCACATCGCTAGGACAAACCGTAACCAAATACAAGAGATACCGATCGTTGCAGATTGCCTTCACTATGCGATGCGCCCTGGCAGACGAGCGATCGCGAAGTAACGACGGCGACCGCTTTTGAAGCCGGTACGGCTGAGCAAAGTCGGCGTTATAAGTCGTTGCACAAAAGTCTGGAACGTCTTTCACCCTTACGTGATCGTATTGAACTAATATAGACCTAAAATAGCGTAGACTCGTAGTTGGTGTGATCCCGGTTACGTGTGTCTTAGAGCCCCCTGTATGAAAACACTGCTACGTCATTAAGCTAATATTTTAATGTCTCTCTTCTTTTAAACCAACTTGTCCTCACTTTTGTGCATTACGATATGAAGAAAGGCTGGGAGAGTTGGGCTTGTTCAGCCTGGAGAAGAGAAGGCTCCGGGGAGACCTTATAGCACCTTCCAGTACCTGAAGGGGGCTACAAGGAAGCTGGGGGGGGCAGCTTTTTACAAGGGCCTGTAGTGACAGGACAAGGGGTAACGGGTTTGAACTGAAAACGGGGAGATTTAGATTGGACATCAGGAAGGAATTCTTCCTGGAGAGGGTGGGGAGCACTGGGACAGGTTGCCCAGAGAAGCTGTGGGTGCCCCATCCCTGGCAGTGTCCAAGGCCAGGCTGGCTGAGGCTTGGAGCAACCTGGTCTAGTGGAGGGTGTCCCTGCCCCTGGCAGGGGGTGGGACTGGGTGGGCTTTAAGGTCCCTGCCAACCCAAACTATTCTGGGGTTCTGTGATACAGAATCTGGCCCTTGTAATTAGTTCTTTGAACAAGGTTGTTGCCTTTTGCTTAAAAAACAGGCCAGTTGGGAGTATAACTATAGGCTGGGTAATGAGCAGAGTTTAATTGTATCATCTAATGAGCTGTGTGAGAAGAACTTACATTGCTTGTAGGCAACAGGGAGCATGCGGACGTTTACCTAGTGGGAATTTGGAATTTTATTCCCCAGGAAATTCCCGAGTCAGATATCCCATCTTTCTTTCCCTTGCCTTCCCCACGGACTCCCAAGTTCTTGGACGTGCAGAGCTGTCTGTATCCCTCACCCTCGGGCAGGGCGTGGGGAAGCCCCTCTGGAATCAGAGATGCCAGAGCGGCAAAGCCCCTCTGCTTTGGGACATACCACCAAGCTCTACGAGAGCCGGATCCTGTAGGAGTCACTCCCGCACCCTGGGTACCCTGGAGCCCTTCCGGCTCGGGCTGGGGCAGGGGCAGGCAGGTTTTCAGGGCTAACTACTCCACAGCACGGCAGGCGGGCTGGCGAGAAGCCGGCCATCCTTGCCTGTGACATTGACCTGGTTTCCAGTGAAAGAGTCAATGAAAGCCACACATCCTGCAAAAACGCCCCGAGTTGGTTCAATCGGCCTTTTTCTAGTGAAAACCATTTCTTCAGAAAGCCTTTCTCTCTTGCAAAATCATTTCTTTCTTTCTGCTGTGGAGCTCTTTGAGAAGCAGCCAAGACTGAGCTGCTCTGAAAGGCTGGTTGGATTTCCTGGCGTTGGCCGAACTCTGGTTCCGCTGAATCAAGCAGGGAGGGGAAAAATAATAACAACGTGATCCCCTCCTAAAAATGCTAGCCTGAAACTTTTAAACTGATGGTATATCAAACGCGTGATGCAGAATTTGCCAGGGAGAATAATACAGCTTTGATTATCCCAGTTGCGTGCCTGAAGCGCTTGAGCCAACCGTCGTAAGAGAGAAAATACTGCGTTGGGGCAGATAAATAGACTGAATTTAAAAAGAAAATGGCTTGGAAGCCATAAGCTAATCAGAGGGTGGCATTTGGAGGTATTGGTTGACTCGACGCAGTTAAGGACTTGGTCTTTTCTAAGGGCAAAGTAATTCTTTTAAAAAAATAACTTCCATGAAAGCAGTTAATGTGGTTAGTCTGCGTCTGCTCCCCGTGGTTTGCTGTATCTCGTCAGATGGGTCACTCTTAATGGGAAGATCCGCTCTGCAATACGATTAGACTGTTCCAGGATGTCACATTATTATCCGTGACCCTGTGTTTCAGCACAATGAGATCCTGAGTTGAAAGATCCTAAGCGATCAGCACGAGAGAAAGCAAACTCTTGTAGCAGACGTACTCCTTGTTTTCTTCGAGGGCCCGGTGAAGGAATAGAATATCATTTACTCCATGGGAAAATGCCTCTCTGAAGGTGCTGCCAGCCACGGAGGCAAAAATACCTTCCTAAAAACCAGCAGAAGAATGATTTCGCCCTAGAAATCCGAAAGGAGTTCAAGGTGAGCCTAGTCCTGAGCCTCTAGCACCAGGGAATGGGAATTGTTCTTCTCCCCAACATTTGCTCCACAGCAAATTAGCGTTTGCCGAAGTGGGAGCTAAACCGACGGCAGAGGGGGAGCAGCGTGACACGCGTTAGCTGGAGGAGGCCTTTCCGAGGTGAACCAATAGGCTAATGGAAAATGGAGAGCAGGGGTGAAGGAAAGCTCTGGGCAGCAGCTTTTGGGTCTTGGAGCAGCTGTGGTGGCAAACTGGAGGTCAGTAGAAGAAAGCAAAGCATTAGCTTCTGGGAAAGATTCATCAAGCCCTCTCCGATCAGGAGTTGCATTCAGTCAGCCCTACCTCAGAGGCTTCGGTCTACGTGAGCCAGCCACTGCCTGATAGGCCTGTCCTAAATCTGCAGCCCACGCTCAGTGCCTGCTGAGAGCCTGAACTGCACCTTCATCCTTGCCACGAGTCAGAGGGGAGAGGAAATTCCCTCTGAAAGCCTCCAAGTTTTTGTGCCAGAGGGAAAGACCTCACCTTTTCAGCCTCCAAAGGGATGTGTGAGTCTGAACCCGGGAGCCGCGCTGCTCTGCCTGCACCCGCTCAGCCTCCCTCGGGATTTAGCACTGAAGAGCTGGTGTGAGCGCATTCCTGGCTTTCCTGCTGCCCAGGGGGGCAAATGAGGATATTGGATCCTGCACACGGTGCCCCTTGTTTATTCTGCTTCTGCATCTCAGATCTTAAACAGCCATTTCTCAGCTGTAACAGACTGAATGTGGTCACGTACAGCCTGGAGAAGGGAAGGCTCCGGGGAGACCTTACAGCACCTTCCAGTGCCTGAGGGGGCTACAAAAGAGCTGGAGGGGACTTTTTACAAGGGCCTGTAGTGACAGGACAAGAGGTAACGGGTTTAAATTGAAAGCGGGGAGATTGAGATTGGACATCAGGAAGAAATTCTTCCCAGAGAGGGTGGGAAGCACTGGAACAGGTTGCCCAGAGAAGCTGTGGATGCCCCATCCCTGGCAGTGTCCAAGGCCAGGCTGGATGAGGCTTGGAGCAACCTGGGCTAGTGGAGGGTGTCTCTGCCCGTGGCAGGGGGTGGGACTGGGTGGGCTTTAAGGTCCCTTCCAACCCCAAACTGCTCTGGGATCCTATGGAAATTAGAGTGCAGGAGTTAAATGCTTTTTCTGTGGAAAAGCGACTTTGCTGAGGTCATACTGTCAGCTCCGGGTTTGCTATTACGATTTTGGGGGTTTGAAAAATACTCTGCGTGTTGCTACGATGGAATCGTCACGTTCTGCACGTTACGATGATGCGCCGTCGCACAGGAGCGAGGGAGCCAAAAGCATTTCCGCATTGCTTTAAGCAGAGCATACTGAAGGCAAACTGCACTGGTTTCCAACCAATCTCAAAGTAGATATCATCCGAAATTCCGCAGGCGGTGTAGCGTCCCTACACCCAAGTTTTAGCCACTCTCCTAACCTCTAGTCCATCACAATCACTATTAATCAACTAAACCTTAATAACGTTTAAACGAGATTACCAATGCCATCATCGCTGATACCTTTTGGGTTGGAACTAGGTGGTCTTTAAGGTTGTTTCCAACCCAAACCACGCCGTGATTCTTTCAGGTTTCAGGAAGGACTCGGGTTATGGTACGCAGCCTGCAGACTGGCTCGATAAGCAACGCTTCTCGTTGCGAACACGACAGGCGGACGCGCAAAGCGGAGCCTAACAGCTGAGCCGCTGAAAAACCGGGCGCTGATTCCTCGGGTTAACGCCTTGGTGTAGGCCGAAGCGTGGGGTTCCTCTTAGCTGGGCACCTCCTAAATAAATACCCTTACACCTCCTGGGTACAGAATAGCGCAGTGTCCGCCCAGGGCTGCTCAGGTTACTTACTCTCCAACAGGTTCCCTTCGTGGACCAGCCTTTGGACCGAGGCCTTTGCAGTCCTAGAATATCAAATGTAGTTTCCCCTTGTTCCTTACGGGCACTTTTGAGAGTCTTATGTCCCTCCAGTTACAGGTTCTTCCACTAATAACTCCCCCAAAAGCAGTAGTTAAATAGGTGTTAACAAAAGACGCGGATTCCATACCCCGGTCCTATCCCTCCCTGCGTCCCCCTCCGCCAAGCACTTTGCATTTTCCTGGCTCCACACACAGGGAACAGCCCTTCTTCTAATCCATAGGCCGGGACTGATACTCCCCTTAAGAAAACAAGCCGGGAAGAGGAGGCAGGGATGGCATTTCAGGGAAGCACAAGCCCAGCTGCCTCTCGGCGGTTCCTTTCCTTGAAAACAGGATATTCCTTCCACGTTCCTCGCTGCTTTACTGTGCGCTTCGCACTGAGTCACACCTGTTTGTTAACGGCACGTAGGGCCGCTGCCAGGGCAGCAGGAAATGCAACTTCCCTGGAGTTTTGGCATCGTTTTTCACTGGAAATGTTTCTCTCAGTCCAGTTCTTTCCTAAAAAAATAACCTGCTGGGTTTATACCCGAGCTCATTACCTGAAAATACGCTTGAAGGCAGAAAAGGTTGTAGCTTTGCCCGTGCCGCAGCGCATTCTGTCTTCGAACCCGCTGAGCGCCCCAGCTGCCCTGGTAGTGGTGCCTTTGAAGGATATTTTGGGGGTTTGCCCGTTGCCCCCTGAGGCCTGGTGTCCCTCCTGATGTCCGTGCAGTTTGCATGCCTCGCAGCATCGGGCTGACGTCTCTGATTCTCGCTCTGGGTGCTCTGCTTGGCTGGCTGGTCCAGAAGGGCCGGTTTTCCTCGGAGGGCTCGGGCCGAGGAGTCTGGGGGAGGGCAGCTGTACGGGGTCTCACCTTGCGCTGTCCCTGCCAAGTGACCATCGCAGTTACAGAGTGGGCTCGGCTGCTTTCTTTGCCGTTGCTGTCCTGGTTACAGCCCGTGGTACTGGAATACGTAGGTGCTGTTTGGAGGCAGCTCCGTAGGCCAGGCTGTAAGCGGCAGAGGATCAGCAGCTGCTGGGTGAAAGGAAGAAATTCTTCCTGGAGAGGGTGGGGGGCCCTGGGACAGGTTGCCCAGAGAAGCTGTGGGTGCCCCATCCCTGGCAGTGTCCAAGGCCAGGCTGGATGAGGCTGGGAGCAACCTGGGCTAGTGGAGGGTGTCCCTGCCCATGGCAGGGGGGTGGAACCAGATGGGCTTTAAGGCCCCTTCCAACCCAAACCGCTCTGGGATTCTATGAAATCCCAAAGCAGCAGGAGGACAGGCAGGTGGGATGGGAACCACACCAGCTATCCCGACCTGCCCCATGCCACACTCTCCGGCAGAGCCTTAAAACCAGCGTTCCCAGTGCTTCATGGTTTAGTCTGGCCTGACTGAGTGGATTCTTGCCCCCTCCCCTCCAGACAGAGCCAGGCGCTGGGCAGGGGGCGGGCTGCCTCGGTTGC
Organism: Rhynochetos jubatus; assembly: GCA_027574665.1. Lineage (NCBI taxonomy): Eukaryota > Metazoa > Chordata > Aves > Eurypygiformes > Rhynochetidae > Rhynochetos > Rhynochetos jubatus. Next base: position 75,913,564 of record CM050651.1, read on the forward strand.
ACTCGTGGCTCATCCGGGAGCTAGCAGGGCACTGAAAACCCCACAAGCGTATTTATTCTCCTCTGGCTGACCCCAAGATCCATGAAAAAACAGGAGATCACTGAAAAGTAAAGCTTAAAGCACCCTGGAAGTGTCGCCCCACCAGAACAGAGCCATCGCCTTCACCAGGGGCTCCTTTATCTCAGAGCATCGCTTGGTATCAGCTGACTGGCATTGGTCTGCCCGTGGGCGTTAGGGGCGCTCGGCCTTACCCCTCACACCTTGTCTCCCTCTCTCTTCCCCGCGCTCCCAAGGTCGGCTCCGTGGTGGCCGTCGGCTGGATCCGCTCCAAGAAAGCCGTCGACTGGCGCCTTTTCCGCAACATCTTCCTGGCGTGGTTTGTGACTGTGCCGGTGGCCGGCCTGTTCAGCGCCGGCGTGATGGCGCTGCTGATGTACGGGATCCTGCCTTACGTCTGAAGAGCCGCCTCCGCTGGGAAAAGGGGAATCGGCCAAGCTACTGCAGAGGGGAGAAGCGTTCCCGGGAAAGAAGGAGTCAGGGAGGATCCAGCTTCCATATCTAACTTCTTATCTACTGTACATAACGATGTGTCATCCTGGTGACATGGTGATGTGGTGCCATTTCTTAAATATTAAAGAAATATATATGCATATGGTAGGTAACGATACCTAAGTTATATTATCCGTGGGGTGAAAATAATTGCCTAGAATTTAATATTTAGTAAAATCTGTACATAGTGTATCATTTGGGTGGCAATTTTTTTAATCTTTGGAAGAAGAGTATGGGTTAGGAACTGGTTCTTGTCCGTTGGATAGAAGAAGCAGCGCGGTCCAGGACTGCGGAACACGTGGCTGGTCGGGTTTTGTTTTTTTTTTTTTTCCCCTAAAAGCAAAGCTGTTCAGATACTGGAACGAAACAAAACGCGCAGACGTGCTTTCCATAAAATAACCTGGCTCGTATCCCACCGCCTTCGTGTGTCAGAGCGTGCTGCGGCTGTGTAGACACAGACCGTAGCTTCGCGGCGGCGCGCTTCCCTGGCGTGTTTTGGGTAAGGAAGTTTAGGAAGTACCAAAGAAGGAGCAGGGGAACAGCTTGCCGATGCTCCGGCGTTGTCTCCGCCCGCGGGCGCGCGCCGTGTTTTCCCACCTTGTTCTCACCGTGCTCCCGCCGGCACGGCTGGGATGGCGCTGTTCGCGTCGCAACGTGGCCGTAGAAACGCCAGCGGGCACGCGGAACGGTCGCTCCTCGTTCCTGAGCAGCCAAACGGCCGCTCTCCGCGTTGGCCGATAGCAGACCGACGCCGTTCTGCGGGTTGGAGTGTCTCCCCGCTCACCTTCTACCTTCCCCCTTCAAGTCTCCGCTCCCGGCCGCCCTGCTCGCCGTCCCGGCGGGAGGACGCGCCGTCGGGCTCCCCTTTTCCTGCCCGCCCGCTCTCAGGTAGAGGGGCCGGACCGCAGGGTGCTCGGCACCCCGGCGTACCGAACCCAAGGGTGGCGGGAGGCAGGGCAGGGGCTTAGCCCTGGTGCGCCGGTCGAGGGGCCGGGCGCCCGCGGGGAGGGCTGACCCACGCCGGGGCTGGCGCGAGGAGCGCGGCGAGGATTCCGGGGTCCCGCAGCCGCCCACCGCGAGGAGGGGACGGGAGCCCGGCCCCGCGTGGGTGGAGGTTGCGTGGCAACGGGCGTTTGGGATGGCGGGTTTTATTCCACGGCAGCTCAGGGGGAAATGGGTAGCGACATCCCTGCCCGGCTTTGGAAAGCCCAGCGGGGTGAAGGTCCCTGGTTTGTGGGCGGGAGGCGAAGGGGTGCCCAGAGGAGGTTGGGACTCCGTTACTGTTTAAATGCTGCTAAAATTTTGATAAACACGTTCTTGGTACTCCATTGTGACTTTGCCATTGGTCATTCATACGAAGTTTATAATAAAAAGACAAAGAGCCCCCGTCACTGTTCGCCTCTTGGGTTTTTCCAGCGTTCCCCGGCCCTGCCGCCCGTACCGGGGAGGCTCCGCCGGCAGCCAAAACCTGCTCCTTGGCATCCGCTCCCGGTTGTTCTTTGTCCGCCGGGGATGAAACCGCGCTCAGCGCGGCGCTGACAAACCCTCCCTGTTCCTCCCGCCGTCCCGGCAGCCCCGGGGCCGCGCTCACCAGCGTCTCCCCAGCTTTGGGAGCTCGGGGGCTGCTTCCGGGCGCTCGCTGCCCCCCCGAACTCCCCTTTTGAGCATCCTCATCGCCGTGGCACCGTGCTGCTCCGTTTCCAAGCCCCGCGGAGCCGTGGTGTAAAGAGTGCTGGGACCGGCGGGCAGCGGCTGAGTGACCGGAGCAGCCGCCCCAGGACAATTTGGGACCTATGGAAAAGGGGGGGGAAGGACTCAACCTGTCACGGCGCTTGCACAAACAACTGCTGGCCGGGTGGCCCGGCAGCTCGCCACCTTGTTTTGTGCACAGAGGCAAACCAGACTCCTCTTACCCCTCCACCGGGCGCTGGCAGCGTGCGGAGGGCTGTGCCGGCGCCGCGGGGGGGACGTGATAATCCCCCAGCACGTGCAGCCGGGCATCTGCCGACGCGCGTGCGTTAATAAAGCCCTTGTGAGGGAAACGGCCGGCCAGGAAGCGCCTCCAACATATCCCCTTCAGTCTGGAGGGAGATGGGAGACCCGAAGTGGCTTTCTCCACGCCCCAGAGGGGTCCCGTGCCAGGGGTACCAAGGCTTGTTCTGGCGCTGGTAGCTGAATGCTCCTTACAGGGCTGTGCATGGTGCGAGAACCCAGCCTGTCCTGCTGGGGCAGTGTGGAGGCACAGGACCCTTGGTTTGCTGTGCAGAGACCTGGGGTGCTTTGTGGGCGTGCCTGGCTCAAACTGGGGGATGGGGGTGCCCCCAGCTGCAAGGTGGCAGAGCAGGGGCCTTGGGAGAAGCCACTGATACTGGGAAGGGCTTGGACAGGTACATTTTTGGGGGATGGATAGCTGAATGAGGGTCTTGTGCAGTTTATGTGCTGCTGTTTCTCTAGGGAAGGCAACCCATGAGAAAAGGGGTGTTTTGAAAGGTTTAAGAACCCCTGGTTCTGTGCTCGTCCTCTGGTGGAGCTTGCTTTAGTGACAGTGATGAGATGGGCTGATGGAGCATTGATTCCATCTCCTGGTTGCCAAAAGGAAGTCAGAACTGGAGTAAGGTTTTATCGCCACTGTGAAGCTTTGTAAGCCTCCTTCTTCTGAGCATTATAGCAGAACAGAAAGGAATTATAAAGAACAAACACATGAACTGTGCTTTTCCCAGAGTTTAAAGGTGAAGTTGGGCAAATATCAGAAACTAATTAAGCTGACTGTGTGATATTTAGTTATCTTAGATCCTAGGAGAAAAATTGATTTCTGTTGCACTGAATTAAATTACATTTTCATACTGATTGACACAAGCAGGTTTTGCTTCTACTTGTCTTGCAAAAGTAACCATTATCTGACTTCAGTTCTTTAAATTGGGCTGGAGAACGTTGGCAGTGATGCTGTTTTAGCACTGTATTGATGAACAAACGCTTTGTTCTGGGGTAACATTGGTCTGAGAGATCTTATATGTGTATTGCATCACTTTTTCATCTAACTGCAGTTTTCCAATAGGTGTTATTTTTCCAAGTGGAACAGTATTTTTCACTTGTACAACTAAGCCGTGTTACCGGCTTCCAGGTGCAGAAGCTTTGTGTGCGATGGGGGTGAATGCAAGTAACAAAAGTTTGCTTCCTTCCTTAGCTGCCATCAGCTTTTAAAACAAAGTTGGTGCCTGGAAATGAGCATAAACCTGTGTTTGAGCTGCATCTGTGTGCATCTCCTCCAGCTGACACCAAGCAGCCAGCTTGAGGAAGATGATCCTCCATCTCCTGGCTGGGCTTGTGTCAGCTGCAAGGCTGCTGAGCTGTCAGAGTCCTGATGGGAGCAGCAGGGCTTGTGCACAGTGCATGTGGGGGGCACCCCCTGCTTCCTGCTGGAGTCTTTCCCTCCATGACCTCCTCCACTGTAGGCTGGTGCCAGCATGAATCGGGCTGCTGTACAAATAGCTTTCTCCAATCGTGACTTCTCATCCGACAAACCCAAGAGTAAAGGATGTGGCACCTGCTGCTGCTGGGCAATGGTGCTGCAGTGTGAGTATTTCCTGCAGGTCGCTATTCATTGCTGGGCTCTGGAATGGACAAGGAGTGGCAGGTGTGCAGCCGATGGCCAGTCCTTGCCACTGGCAAACTGCATCCCTCCTGGATGGCATCTTCCCGCAGAGAAGCACGGCACATGCCAGTTCCTTTGCTGTGAGCAGCTACAGCATTTGAGATGCTGCTAAAGAGCAGGAGCCTCATCTCTGCTCTCTCGCTGTAGGGGCAGCCGGGGTTCCCAGCCTCTGGAAGCCAACTCCACCAACAGTCCGTATCCCTCCTCCGGTGCAAACAGAGGATGTGCGTACCTGCAGGTGAAGTTGCCAGGGTCAGGGTGAGACGAGGAGGATGTAGTACACAGCTCCCGAGTGAACCAGGAGGATGGTCCTGACTAAACGGAAAGGTGTGGAAACATTTCTGGGTGATACTAAAACTGATTGCCTACGGTGAGAGAATTTGTCACCTTTTTCTCTTGAGGGGAAAAGCACAGGAAGGTTCATTTGGAAATGCTGTCTTGCCATCCTGATGTACTTTGTAACGGCTGATCTTCTCTTGATCTTGTAAGATAATTCTGGGAATCCTCCTGATTCCCATGGAAAGCAGGCACACCTGGAACTGCCCGAGGTTTCTGGGCTGAACAATTTCCTGCACGCCTGACCCCTTCCACTCACCCATGCTTCTCATGGATTCCTGGTGATCTCTGTAATGGAAATCGCGTGTGGCATGTCTTTCACACTCACGGGCTTATCAAGGTAAAGCTGACAAGTTCTTTCTCCTCAGCCTCTGCCTCGGCCTGACAACCTGTAGTGAGTCTCGGCCGCTTCCAGACAGACGATCACTTCTGTTTCCCACAAGCCCAGAGATGCCCTGTTACACTGATAAAGTGCCTGTCACAGTGCTGGGGTTAAGTGCAGCTCAAAATACACCGAAAGCAAAGGGGAACTGGCAAGTGAAGTTACGGTGAAAGGGAGAAAGGAAACTCCAAGCCAGACCCAAGCGCTGTGAAGAGCTCGGTCACCTTCTGGGGAGAGCTGCAACAACTCGATTGGGTGGGTGAGCATTGGATGGCGGACACGGGGGAACGCACCCAGTTCTCTTAGGACGCAGCCGTGGGCTGCTGACGTGTTTACAACCATCCAGAGAGAAGTGGTGTGTGTGGTAACACTCCGTACTCCTTTAGGAACCTCACAGAGCCCACTGGAGGGTGCTCCCCTGGCACGAAGCTGGGTCACAACTTTTATTACTCAGAGGACGTAAATTAGTTTCCATTTACAGTCTGGCAGCGCGTGCCACGCACAACCCCGCTACAGCCTTCCGGCAGAGAAAGAAAATCCTGGGCCAGGGAAACTTGCCACCCGGGGAAGAAAAGGCTCAGCAAGGCAAAGGCAAATTTCCTGCCAAACAGTGCGAGAACGAGAAAGTAATGAAACAAATATCCAGACAGGATCTGGGGTTAAAATTGCCGAACACAGCGCTTTCTTGGTGTGTTTATTCTGTGTGCCCTGCTTATTCCTACTCAACAGCGCAGTGCTGGATCCCTTTAATCACTGAAACAGGTACGTTCGCGATGCACACCACCAGGTGGAACGGTCTGGCCGGGCTGCGCCGGTCGCTGTGCCGCAGCCTGTGCTGATGCAAGTGTGCCATCAAGCGGTACCGCCAGCAGGAGCCTGGCAGCGAGCTGCTCCTGCCTGCAGCCTCTGAAAGACAGGAGAGCCCGCGGCTGCCGCAAAGCCACCTTTTTATCTGCGAGCAACGAGTGACAGCGACTGACGTGCCGCCGTCGCACGGGTGGGGAAGGGCTCTGTGCTGGGGTTACTGGGCACAGAACCGCAGGGGCACACGGCTCTTTGCCCAACGGGCTTTGCCGCTCTTGGAACGGGCTTTTACAGAACGCGGAGACCGAGTCGGGCGTCGCTGGGCTCGCGGAGGCCCGTTTGGGCCAGTTTAGGGCCCAGAAATCGAGGCCAAATCCCGCGCCCCGGGGATGCGGCCACAGACCCAGCGCTGCGCTCCGGGCCCGGGAACAGGCTCCTCAGGCCCGCCGGGGCTCAGCAGCTGGGTCCAGGCCAGAGCTCGGGGGCTGGAGCCGGGCCCGCGCCGCTGCCCCGGGGCCTGGCCGCAGCGCCCCAGCCCGCCTGCTCCCGCCGCCGGGGAGGGCCCGGGGCTAAAGGCGTTCTGGGAGCCGCGACGCCCCGTCCCCTCCCCGGGCCGCTGCCCGGTCGGTGCTCACGGGTGGGTGCCCCGGTTCGGGCTCGGCCGGCCCCTGCGGACGCTCCACACAGCCCCGGGGGCAGCCCCCGAACCGGCCCGGGGCCGCGCCCCGAGCGACGGACCCGCGCAGCTCCCGCCGCCCCCGACACCCGCCCGCCCCTGGCGGCGCCGAGACGCCTGCGCAGGACGGAGCGGGGGGGCGGGGCGGGGCCCAGGGCGCCTGCGCGGGGCGGGCACAGGCGCGCGGGGCGGGGCCGAGGAGGTTTGAGCCCCGGCGGCCGCCGTCCCCTCCCCGCGCGCCCCTGGGACACCGTGCGCGGCCCCGAGGTGGCAGCGGCCGCTGCCGGACTCCTCCGGCGGGGCCCGGGTGAGCCCCGGGGGGCCCGGCGGGGGGCCAGGAGCGCGGGGCTGCGGCCCTGGGGGGGCGGGTGCCGCTGCCGGTGGCTCCGCGGAGGAGCAGGCGGGGCCGGAGGCCTTGTGGCGCCGGGAATTGAAGCCCGGAGGGCGCCCGCCACCCTCGTCTGAGCCGCCCGCAGCCACACGGGCCCGGGCCCGCCCCGCGGGTCCCCTCGGCCGGTTCCCGAGCACCGCCCGGTGCTCCCGGGCCCGGCCCTGAGGGCACCCGCGGGGCTGGGGTCGCGGGCTCGGCCGGGGGTTCGCGGGGCTCCGTTCCCGCCTCCTGCGGCTGGTTCCGGGGCTCAGCCCGAGTCGGGCGTTTCGCGGGGCCGAACACGGAGCCCGAGCCCTGCGGTTTCGGGGCCGGGAACCGGGCTGCCGGGGCTGGGGGCTCAGCGGGGACCGAGTCCGGCGTGTCTGGGGGCAGGAGCGGAGCCCGAGCCGGGCGTCCCTGGGGCCAGACCCAGCGGCCAGGCTGGCCTGGGGGCGGGAGGGGGCAGGGTGGGGGGACCCCGCGGGAGGTGGGTGTCCGGTCCTGTTGGGACCCCGCGGGAGGTGGGTGTCCGGTCCTGTTGGGCCCTGCGGTGCGGGAGGCCGGTGTGCACCCGCTGGACCAAACGTCTGTGAGAGACTCGGGGGGAGGGAAAGGCGCTTTTCACGCCGTTTTCGTGCGCCCAGCTCCAGCCCGAGGTGTGCGCGACACGAGGTGACACCCAGCCCGAGCCTAGTGCCAGGGGGCTTGTCCTGCCGGGCCCTGCTCCGGAGAGGAGCTGCGGGGAGGAAACCGGCTGGGAGGAGGGAGCCCGCTGGCAGGAGGGGTCGCCCCGGGAGACCCCCAGCCCTGCGGGTCCCCTTCTCCCGCAGGGGACACGTCCCCCGGCACAGACACTAATTTTCTGTTCGCCTGGCAGCGTTGGATGTGCGTCTGAGAGAGGGCAAAGGCAGGAGGGTTTGACCGGCGGCGCAGGAAGACCCAGGAGCCTGTTGAAGGGTTACTGGGAGCTGCTGTTGGGTGAGGTGAGCCGGGCGGTTCACTGGGCTGGGGTAGCCCGGGGCTCCCCTGCGCTGCCGGGGATCCGCGTTGGTCTTCGGGCGCAGGGGGGGAGCCTCGCGCGTGTTTGCGTCCGATGCGCGCAGGCGGGAGCGGTCGCGGAGGTTGGCCCTGCTGCAGCTTGGACAAGGGGCTGCCCCTCCCCCAGAGCCCCCCATTTCCCACGGGACGGGTCCCCAGGCACCAGAGCCCACCTGGGGAAGCGTATGTCAGAGCAAGCCCAGCCCGTGCGGAAGGGGGCTGGGAGAAGTGCCTTGTTCCTTATGCCGAGGGTTTTTATGGAGCAAGAGCTGCTTGTTCCAGCAGCTTTTCCAGCTGGTAAATACGGAACACTAAGAAAACAAACATTCTGTTGTGAGTGGCTTGGTAACTTTCACTTTTCAGAGTGAAAGTGTGGCACTGGTGCATACGTCTCACCTACGCCAGGAAAGCAGGATTGTGTCTCGCTTCACAACAGCCGCAGGAATGGAAACGTGAGGGTGTTTGATTCTGTCCTGCCTGGCTGGCTTTGGAGACAAAAAGAAACTGCCCGGCCACGCTCCGTGCGACGGCGTGCTCTGTACGACAGCGCGCCCGTAGTGTTCGCTGGAGGGACGGTGAGAGCACATTAAATTCACAGAGGTGGTGTCAGTTAGTCTCGGATGTGTAGGAACAACAGTCGCATTAGGTGAGGTCCTGGAGCGCCTGGAAAGCTGTGGATGGTGTTTCAGTCACAGCATCTGGAGTGCTGGGGGGGGGCTTTTCCCAAGGGCAGGGAGTGACAGGACAAGGGGTAATGGGTTTAAACTGAAAGAGGGAGATTGAGATGGGCCATCAGGAAGGAATTCTTCCCGGAGAGGGTGGGGGGCACTGGGACAGGTTGCGCAGAGAAGCTGTGGGTGCCCCATCCCTGGGAGTGTCCAAGGCCAGGCTGGATGAGGCTTGGAGCAACCTGATCTAGTGGAGGGTGTCCTTGCCCATGGCAGGGGGTGGGACTGGGTGGGCTTTAAGGTCCCTTCCCACCCGAATCCCTTCAGGGGAGGTACCACAGAACAGCTCCCCATGCTGCAGCCGGTGGTGCTGACTTTGGAGCAAAGCACTAAGCGGTGGCGTGGACCCCCGCTGTTGTGTCAGGCAGCAGAGGTTACCTGTTCCTTCTCTCTGTTTTCCCTCCTATCACACCCTCTGGCACCATTTCCTTGTTTATTTTGGTCACATCTCACTGCCTGATCCGTGGAGGGTTTAACGCTTTGCGTAGTGGCAGGTTGACGTTCACGCCTGTTTTTTGAGGAAGAACCGTGCCTTTCGATAAGGCTCCCACTCCCAAGATAACGATTTTTCCCTTGGTGCATTAAAACTCTTGAATTCGTCGTTTCTAGGTATTCCCACTGGAAAACAGCCCCCGGCACATGCCGGTGTTCTCCTTCCCGCGGAGCTCCCCCTGTCCTGCCGGCAGATGCCCGGGCAGCATTCAGGCTGTGCCTGCCCAGCAGGTCCAGCAGCCGAGCGGGTGTTTTCCAACGGGGTAGTTGGGGAACACTCACGCCAATCGAAATACCGATTTTCAACCCTCTGCCTTTCATTTCCTTAGATACAAGGATATAGAAACAGGTAACGACTTCCTACAACAGGCCTTACAGCACCAGCTGCACAGAGTTGCAGGTACTAATGGAAAGTAAATCATAACCTGTTGCCTTCATGGAATGGTTTAGGTTGGAGAAGGCCTTTGAGATCATCAAGTCACTGACATAGTACCACACGTGTAGTAAGTTATTTGGAAGTGAATTTCCTTGGGTACATCTGTTCAGGGGGTTCAGCCATGCGGAAGGTACACCCGTGTTCTTAAAGAGGCAGCGGGCCTGTTGTAGCCAAGCCCGGAGTACAGGTCTGCGTTGCTGTCGTGTTCTGCCGCGAGCTCCGTGCTCAGAGCGCATCAGAGGTGGACAGCTTTTATACGCAGGTGGAAACAGCGTAAACCTGCTGCTCTGGGAATGTCACCCCGCTTAGCTTTGAGATTCCCTTGTGTGCCCCTCTTCCTTCCACCTTTGCCAAAGGGGAGACGGAGTCAAGCCTTTCTCCTGCGGCAGCGGTCAGGGGGGATTAGTCGGAGCTATAGGATACCCAAAGTTGCAGTCTTTGGGCTGTGCCTCCTTTGAAGCTGAATTCCCGTGTTTTCCTGAGCCCCTGCTCGGCTCGCTGGCTGGTGAAGTCCATCACAGCACGCTGTCTGTGACAGCTGCTTTGGGGATTCTGGAGTCACCGCCGAGGAGCTGGCTTTGAGTCACTGAGTCCAACCGCCGAGCCCTGCGGCGAGCCCCGGGGCGAGAGCAGTTGCGGTTTTCCTGGTGACTTGGATTAGATCGGCGTTGTCCGCCAGCGCTGAAGCGGTTTCCCCTTGTACCCTGGCTCTCACGAAAGGCTGTTTGTGCCAGGCACCTGTGTGCTGCTAACTGCACGTGGAAGGGGCGGAAGGTGCCGGAAGCGCCGAGCAATTTGTGTTGCCCTGAAAGGGGAAGTGCTGCTCACCTCACTGGCCACCAGATTATCGGCTTTTATGGTCACGAGCGATTGAGTGGCCAAGCCAGGACGCTGGGGGCACGTTGCTGCAATGTGCTGTTGATTGAGCAAGGCAAAGGCGAGCAGAACCTAGCGATAACCTGGGAGCCGAATCCTTCAACTGCGTTTACTTCTGCCGCTGCAGCGATCGATGCTCGCACCGATCAGATCGTAGGGGCTTGGCTGTTCAGTAGCAAACGCTATCAGTCCCGCCTCCAAGCGGGAGAAATCAGGTGTTGGGAAACCGAGAAGGGTATTGAGCAAATCATGAACTGTGGTATCTCAGAAATGAATCTTTCCGTCAGAGCAGCCACCGTCAGAGCAGAGATGAGGTTAGATAATCTCTCTGCAGGATGCACGGTGCTGCAGCGCGTTAGCAGCCAGCTCAGGGGAAACGAGCAAAGAGGCAATCTCTGCAGGTGACTTCCCATCCCCCACCCCCGGCACTGACGTCTCCGGGAGAGCGCGGGCGAAGCTCCGCTCAGCTTTTGGCTGTGGCCGAACCAGAGACCTGGAGGAAACCTGCTTCAGAGCCCGGTGCCGGTCTGCTTCCTCTTGCCACAGCGACAGCCGTCCCGTAGCATCTCTTCTGGCAACAAGCAAGCTGTATGTGAAGGGCTGTTCACAATTCCTGCGGTCACTCAGGCTGCTGCTTCACAGTCGTACTCACAGGAGGGTTTCAGATGTTTCCCGATACCTGGGCTAACGTTCCTGAGTTTTTACCGAATTACCCTTCGGCCAACATCACGCTTTCACTGTTTTCCTCCCTGTGCTTTACCCTGTGACTCCTTTTACCCTTACGAACAAGCCAGCTTCCGTAGGGTTTTATTTTCCATGAAATTCCCTCGGTACCAGGTTGAGTTTGTTATTTTTATGTCCATAAATAAAGATTAACAAAAAGCAGTGCAGTGAGTTGTTACATGCCTCGAGTAAAAACATACTGTCCAAAACATCCTAGGATTATGTTTTCTGACAGCCACGTCTCGCTCTTGGCTCCCGTTTAGCCCCTGCTCAGCTGAAATTCCAGCTATCCTCCTTTGTCCCTTCACTCACCAACAGCTGAGCCCTTTGCGTGTCTTCTTAGGAATTCAGAGCTTGAATTCCGATCTTGCACCTTGAAATATACTTCCCCCCATCACCTTTTTTTTAACACCAGCGCATTCTTGCCTGATCCCTCCTGTTTCTTCTCTAAGTTGGTTACAGGCCGAACTCTGGCGCTGCCATCCCTGCTGCAAACGTGTCGGCCGATTGAACCATTTCAGTGTTCGAAAGGCGAAACAGGAACTGCAAGTGAAAGAAACAAATGGGCTCAACTTCCTGGAAAAGCCAAGCACAGGAAAAAGCTTAAAGCTATTTTTGGTTTGTTTCTAAAAGGAGAAGGCTGGCATATGTCAGAGCCCCGGTATGACCACCCCAGGCTCAGAACAGCTGAGCTCGCTGAAGAGCAGCTCACAGGTAAAGCCGTGGGACACCTAAATAATCTAAATTCCATGTGTGACATTCTCCACCCAGCCCAAGCCAGTGCTGCTGCAGGGCTTGGTTCCTGCGCCGCACTTCGGGAGCCCCCCTGAGGAGCAGAGCTTTTCCGAGGCCAAGCAGGAACACGGCTTTGCATGTTAGGGGACCAGAAGTATTTGAAAAATGCTCTGTAGCAGGTTGGTTTTGGAGAAAGCAGCGGCTGAACCAATGCGGAGAGGTGCTGGAAAGGCCTCGCGGCAGCAGGACAAACGTGCGGGTTGGCTCGCACACGTCCAAGCTGTGAGTTGCTGAGAAGAGCTGGGGGTCTTGTGAGAGACCGTACACAACACAGCTGACACCCCCCGAATAAAAGCTCAGTTCAGTTACGCAGCCAGCAGCTCTCCGGGCCACAGAACTCAGCGGTCAGGCCCAGTCCTGGTTTAAGTCATCTAGAGCTGATTTTTTTGTTCTAAGCTGACACAGAACACGCTTGTAGGAGTTGTACCTGTTGGCTGCTTTTCAGTGCTGAACATCCCTCGTGCTCCTTAAAGCCACCTGGTAATTCATTCCCATCTTCACAGGAGCTGTCGCATCTGCAGACACTTCTCAGGAGCAGTTGGTCTGTAAAGGGAGAAGCCCCCCACTGGCAGCTGGGCCGGGGACCAGCAACAGGAGCCGGGGAAACGCCACACACAGCTCGAGGGAGGAGGCGGCCCCTTCCCAGACGTGTAAGATGAAGGACCTGTGCTTCAAGGAACAAGATCCTCTGTAAATTAAGGTACTGCATGCAGCGTCTTTTAAAAATTCCTTTGTGAAGACACTGCAGACTGGGTTTTGCAGTGCCAGCCTCCTCAAGCACAGTAGTTGCCATTCACCTGTGTGTTACTACTAGCAGGATGCAAAGAGGACACTCCTAAAAGCAACAAACCCGGCGTTGAATACATTTTTTTGCCTGTGACAACGCTAGAATGGGTTCGCAAGTATTTGTTGTTAATGAAATCACTGAAGCAGGAAGAGATGAACGAAGATAATCATCACAGCGCACGGCACGATCAACCGGGGACTTGCCTCAGCGCTTTTGAGTCGTAGCGGCACGGGCTCCTGCGCCTGCGTGCGTCTTCAGCACCGCAAAACTCCACTTCTCCTCAAGATAAACTGCTTGTCGGAGTTCAGCAGTGAAGCGGCGCCGATCCGGAAGCGCGCGGGAGCCGCGCGCATCCAGCTGGCGTGGACGTGGCGTGCTAGCCGCTGGAACCCAGCCGGCGCTGGGGAACGGGCCGCAGCGCAGCTCTCGGGTGGCTCTAAGGCGTACGGAAACCCCAGGATGTCCCGGAAGGGGGAACGAGAAGTGTTACTTAAAGACTCGTGTTTTCGTTTTACAACAGAATAGTTCAGATGCTACGGCTTTCTTTGAGAAACTACTCTGTGTGCCTCATAAAAAAGCCTAAAAAGGGGAAAAGCAGAAGCCTACGCTTAGTTTGCTTTTAAAGTTCAGAATCTGTTCTATTTTAGGCCACGCAACTACGCACTTGGCAAAGGATTCCTCCTGATCCATCAGTCGGAAACCTGGATCCAGAGCAGCGTGGCCAGGGGGGCGAGGGAGGGGATTCTCCCCCTCTGCTCTGCTCTGGGGAGACCCCCCTGCAGTTCTGCCTCCAGCTCTGGGGCCCCCAACAGCAGGAGGACACGGAGCTGTTGGAGTGACTCCAGAGGAGGCCACGGAGATGCTGCGAGGGCTGGAGCCCCTCTGCCATGGGGCCAGGCTGGGGGAGTTGGGGGGTTCAGCCTGGGGAAGGGAAGCTCCGGGGAGACCTCAGAGCCCCTTCCAGTGCCTGGGGGGCTGCACGGAAGGTGTGGGGGACTTTTTACAAGAGCAGGGAGTGACAGGACAAGGGGTAACAAGTCCAGAGGAGGCCACGAAGGTGCTCAGAGGCTGGAGCCCCTCTGCCATGGGGACAGGCTGGGAGAGTTGGGCTTGTTCAGCCTGGAGAAGGGAAGGCTCCGGGGAGACCTTATAGCACCTTCCAGTGCCTGAAGGGGCTACAAGGAAGCTGGGGGGGGGGGGGGGGGGGGGGCAGCTTTTTCCAAGGGCCTGTAGCAACAGGACAAGGGGTAACGGGTTTGAACTGAAAGCGGGGAGATTGAGATTGGACATCAGGAAGGAATTCTTCCTGAAGAGGGTGATGAGGCCCTGGGACAGGTTGCCCAGAGAAGCTGTGGGTGCCCCATCCCTGGCAGTGTCCAAGGCCAGGCTGGATGAGGCTTGGAGCAACCTGGCCTAGTGGAGGGTGTCGCTGCCCATGGCAGGGGGGTTGGAACTGGATGGTCTTTAAGGTCCCTTCTGACCCAAACCATCCTGGGGTTCTATGAAATCTAGCAAAGGCTTTACAGTCTCATGAAGAGCCAAATTACCTTTGCCCCAGCACTGACACAGAGGAGAGGCAGCGTGACGCCCCTGTGTAAGGTCACCAGAGACGCAGACGACTTGTCACACAACACACCCACCTTTGAAACAGTGTGCTCATGAAACAGCCCCGATGGGCTTTTCCCTAGAGCGCAGCAAAGCCGCGTGGAGGTTTCATTCAAACCCACCGCGGTGTCAGCCTCGCTGGAAACACCCTGGATCCCAGGCTGAGAGCAGGACGGTTCTGCAGGCAGGAGGAGGAAGGGCAGGAGAGCTGAGCTCTGTCCCACGTCAACAGCAGCATCTCGCGAGCTTTCGGCAGGGCTGGCAATGGGACTGAATAAAAAATGGGAAGATGGAAAACGTCACAGCTCAGCGCTACTCGGGAGATAAAAATTAATGTTCATTGAAAGCAAACATGAAAAAAACCACGAGGCATGTAGTGAATAAATCATTAACAGTGCTGAAAGTGGATAGAACGAAAGATTTCACTGCTTCAGTGTTGTATGGGAAACTCCAAAACCCCTTCCCTTCGATCCCAGAGCAGTTAAACATCTTCATTCTGGCATGCTTATCCGTGACTTTGTGTCACAGGGAAGGTTGTCGCAGGCTGAAGATTCCCCTTGGATCTTCACGGTGACTTTCATAGAATCACAGAATCACGGGATGGTTTGGGTTGGAAGGGACCTTAAAGATCATCCAGTTCCAACCCCCCTGCCATGGGCAGGGACACCCTCCACTAGCCCAGGTTGCTCCAAGCCTCATCCAGCCTGGCCTTGGACACTGCCAGGGATGGGGCACCCACAGCTTCTCTGGGCAACCTGTCCCAGTGCCCCCCACCCTCTCTGGGAAGAATTCCTTCCTGATGTCCCATCTCAATCTCCCTCTTTCAGTTTAAACCCGTCACCCCTTGTCCTGTTGCTACAGGCCCTTGGAAAAGCCCCCCCCAACTTTGCAGAGAGGCAGTTCTGGATGGGTTCTTAAAAGGAGAATAAGCGGACAAGACCAGTTAGAGTGGCACCCCCGGGCGTAGAACATCCTCCTTCCATTACGGTTTGGATCTGGCCCTGCAGACTTCATCCCAAGGCCGTGTGATCAGGCACGCAGGACGTTCTTCCTTTAGGGATTCCTACAGTGGGTACAGTTTAGGATGCAGCAGCAAGTCCAAATAAGCTCAGCCAGAAGCCTGCTTTTAAACAGTACTCATCAAGACAAAACCAACGTATCTAATGGTACAGGAGGGGAGCTGGTGCTGAGTTAAGGGGTTTCTGGGTTTCCCCAGGAGATCCCTGAAGCACGTTGGAAGGAAAAAGCAGCCTGCACTGCCACTGCACTGCAAGTGAGCGCCTTCTACCTGGCAATAGCGATGCTCCGTGTTCCTCTACTGTCTGTACTAAACAGGGATTTGGAGGGGAAAAAATAAAGGTGGCAGTCAGGAAGCTTTCTGAAAAGCTGGGAGAAGGGATCTGTGCTACCAGTAACGAAAGGGAAGTGGAGGGTTTAAAAATACATTGAATTATTGTTTGTTTTTAAGAACAGAGCATTAGTGGCAGAGCAGTTACTCCTGAAGAACTGAAGCCTTTTTATGGTGTCTTTAGCTTATTTTCCGAAGTTCCTTGCAAAACACTGTCATTACAACACACGGCTTAGTGTCCTGGGACACCACAGCCCAGCCACCACTGCACAAGTGAAAATTCTGTTTGTCTCGAGCCTTAACCGGACTGTAAAACCTCCCTGCTGCTCAGCACAGAGGCCCCCCCCAGCTGGTAAAGCCCAGGCAGGCAGGTCTCAGCAATGCCAAAACCCATGCCGGGTGCGGGGGCGAAGCACTGAGCTGTCCGACAGTCCCGTCTCCGCTGAGGGATACGCATGGCAAGGAACAGGCTCTGCCCAAAACATGCTGGGTTTTGAGAAAAGCAAGCTACAGTAATGCATTGGAACAAGAAAAACAGAGACTGAAGGAAAACTAGAAGAAAGGGCTCGTTAAGAGCATGTACCTCTTGAAGACCTTGGGATAAGGGTTTGTTAACTAAGAGCCCTTGCTAACAGAGCTCAGCCACATACTTCCTTATCTAATCACGGATGGAATGAAGAAACCAGGAATCAAGATGAATAACTTCTCCAACACGCACATGCCTTTGCTCCTCTTATCTACCGAGTATCAAAAATGGGCAACAGACTCTCAAATCTTTTCTCCCTCCGCACCAGGAAGATTCACGGACTTGCTGAAGCAAGTTCAAAGGCACAGAAATGTTGGTTCTCTCCGGAAAACCGCATCCTCACGCTTTTCCTAATCTTACTAGGCGGAGGGCATGACCGCGGTGTGCCGGAGTGTGTTTCCACTCCAACGAGAAGCGAGGGACAGTTACGTGCGGGCTCAGCGTGGAGATAGGCAGAGCGTGTTCAGCAGCAGAGAAGGTGCCGAGCTCAAAGGACCGAAACGCCCGAGGAAAGCAGGTACTTGGCTCTTCCCGCGCTCGCTAAGGGGCACGCATACAGAAGTGACGGCTGGGGGCCTGCTGTAAGGCTGTGTGGCACCGGGACGGGTAGCACTGGACACAGCGCTCTCCCCGTGCCGTGCCGTTCTGTGTGCTCGGGCTATCTTTACACACACACACCCCCACACACCCTCCCCCCAGCTAACAGCCATCAGCAGAGGGGCAGCTTTCAAGAATTTTGGCCTGGTATGGACAGCTTTTAGAAAGAACGTGGATGCAAGAATGATGTAAAACGGTAACTGAGTAAAATGTTCAAAATAAGGAATTAACAAGCCAAAGCACTTAAGAACTCAAGTCTCATTTGAGTCAAGAAGAGACTTCCCAGTCTGACACTTTACAGTTTGGTTGCCAAAGGGTTCTCCTTACCTAATATTTCATCTCCTTGCCACAGACCACCTTGTTCCTGGGAAGGACGTGGCAGCTAGCTCGAGGGAGATGGCTACATAAAGAACAGTCAATGTGTTTGTGAATTAGGATGGAAAAATGGTCACTCTCTGCCACCCACTCTGGAGAGCATGCAAACCGTCCCTCGTACCTTCATCACCCACACGCTGGTTAGCAGCTCCTTCCTCTACGAGGAAGCCCCTTAGAGTTTGACAGTGGCTAATTTGGCTCCCTTCTCACACATATTAATTAAACCCTTGTCCAAAGGAGGACTGGAGGATGTAATGCATTAAAATGCGATGAACGGTGAATGGTGTGTCTGAAATAAGCCTGGACAGACACAGGCTCCAGAAGCAGAAACATTTGCTGCAAGCAACGTTCATTCTGGACACGAGGTGATGTACCCAGGCAAGCCAAGAAATGCTTGGGCTTAATTAACTTACATTTAATGAACATAAACCCTAGACACTGTACTCTGTCCCACTGTCCGGTCAAATCCCTTGGTGTAACAGCCCTCCCCCTTCCATGCCACTGGGACTCCTGCTACATCCGCGGTGCCTGGAGCTGGGCAAGGTGTTTCCCCAGGTACTGGGTAGCCTGCTGTGCCTGGGAAGGAGCCGCCTCTCCTGCGGCTGCAGCAGGAGCAGCTCCTGTCCTCCGAGGGGCTTTATCCAGTCCCATCCCTCCTGCCACTTGAGGGTGGGGAGTTGTTTTCAATAAATGCTTTGGGAAAAAGGTTATCTCAGCTGCTTCCTTTCCATATTAATTGGAAAATATATATAAACTGGGGTGATGTAAAGACTTCTGACAACTGCGCACAAGACACAGGAACACCATCTGGATAGTACAAGGCTGAAAGTTTGAAAGACTGCAAGTTCGCACACAAGTTAAAAACACTCTTGGAAGTGCCCATTCTCATTCTTTCCGTTCCATTTCTTGGAAGTGCCCATTCTCCCTTTCCCATTCTCATCCCCTTTCGGTTCCTCTCTGCAAAACAGCGCTGGTGACAGCTCAGTTTCTTCAGAGCGAGTGCAGGAGGAATATTCATGGTTTTATATGCACTTGGAGGCATTCTCGGAAGAATCTGAGGGGTTGGCAGGAGTTAAGGGACTTAGGAGTCTGCCTGTATAAGCTTTAAACAGCCCTAAGGCACATGCTGCTTGACCCACCCCTAGTCTCAAAATCCTGGTGCCAATCTACCAACAGTTCTTTACACTTACCCGCTGGGACCCCTGGTGACTGCAAATCGCAGTTTGGTAACCATCCTCTCAACAGGTCAGCGCTGTAAAAAAGAAGTGATAACCCCACACAGGCATATTTTTTAAAAAATCCTCTCTCTGATTTCCTCCCCTCTGGTGTTAGGCAGACACACAGTAGAACCAAACAAAATATCCAGCTGAAAATAGATTTTATGTCTAGGTAGCTTTTGAAAAGAGTGAATGATCTGAAAAAGCCCGAACCCTTGGCACAGACCGTCCTAGTGAACAGCCGTAAAGAAGGCAGCGCTACAGTGAACGGAGGAAGGAAACGGGATGAAGCTGTCAGTTCTGGCAGCGGGGAGAGGCTAAGGAATACACTTCCAAAACCTAGAGTAAAGCCCAGGAGGGAAAGAATGAGAGTCAAAGCCAGGCTGTTCTTGGATTTGCGTGTGCCCCGTAAAAAGCCTGACCAAGATACGTTATCAGAAATAAAACCTGAAGGCTTGCACTTAAAGCCGCGAGCCTTACGTATCCAAACCACCAACGCGGGTTTGAAGGACCAAAATTCAACTTTGCTCCTTTCAGAAAACCTACAGCACTGACCTCACGGTGCATCCTGGGCAGCACACACACCTCGGAGCGTCTCTCGGAGCTGGCAGAACGAACGCCCTTCTGACCTGCAGAAAAAACGATGAACAGTGTGAAGTGGCTTTGCTTGGAACCACGTGCCGTTCTATTTAAAAAACCAAACCTCTCTGTGGCAGAGCAGTCGTCACTTTAAAGGATGTTTCACACCTCTGGCCACATCTGGTTCCTTCGGAGGCTGCTCTGGGTGCAAAACAGATATGCTGTGAAAGAAAAGCGGCTTTACACCGTAATGTTGCCATTATTTGTTAACATCCAGCCGTACTACTATCTATGTTTTTAATTCCACATAACTTGCTGCACACTCGGCCACTGAACAAAGCACCACAAAGAATTCACAGTCCTCGCTGATGACAATACCTTTTATTACAAAGAGTAACAAAGTGCTTTCCATAGGATTCATTTCACACAGTTTTTAAGAAACAGGATTTTTTCCTTTTTACATGAACAGCTTTGATGTGATGATTTTTCAGTGCAAACAGGGTTCTCCAAGATTCTCCTACACGCAGGGTTTCTTTGTACACAGCAGTCCCAACCTTTATGCGTTTGGCGGGTGTGAAACGGTATCGAAGAGCCCGTCCTTTAAAAAACAGAGGTTAGGTGGCGGGTGTGAAACAGTATCGAAGAGCCCGTCCTTTAAAAAACGGAGGTTACGTGATAAAGCTCGTGTTAGTGACCCACAGGAATTCCAGGCTGCGTTGTTGAACAGAGATTTAAGGGACATAATTCCTTCACACAGTCCTACGCAGGGATGTGTAAAGGTGCTTTCAGGTCTGTCAAGATAATATCGTAGGTACCAACGTACATAACATCAATTTTTACTATACAGACAAAGGTGAAACTGACTTTTTTAAAGTAACCTCCTGCTTTTAGCTAGGGATGCTCTTGGAATGCGTGGTGCTTCCTCTGCCTTGGAACTACATCTGGATGGAAGGAAGAACACAAGGCAAGGACGGTTCACCCACTGCCCCCTTTCCTTTGGCACATGTTCACCATCAGATTTCGTTTGACAGGTATACGAATTGTTTTCATTCCACTTTCCACTCTTTATGTCTGGTTCTATGCCAGTCCCCTTTTGCCTTTAACTCCTCTTTCCTTTCCTGCAAGTGGCAGGGAGATAGCACAGCGATAGCACAGAATTAGGACAGATGCTTCGGTGCAAATTGTGCAATGGAATGTATGAAACCAAACGGGTGGGGTGTCTTCCATGCCACACATGAGTTTTCTTTCTTCTCATTTTCAGTCAAGCTAACTCCATTAGGAAGGATATTCTTTCAGATTTTTAAAAATGAAAACCTTAAGGTTAAGTTACCCTTAAAAGAAACGGTATGAAACACTCACCCTAAGCAACCTTAGTGCAAAAGCTGCCTTTCCCTAGAGTGAGTGTGTGTGTACAAACACGAACATCAAAACAACAACTGAAAGGACTCCGCAGTTACCACATGATAAAAGGTTCCATGCAGATAAAAACAACCTCCTTACTGAACTTGTTTGTCAGTCACACCCTGGTTCGTTGTTCCCTGCTCCTCACCTACAGAGCAAAACCACCGCTTCAGGAAATAGGACATGCCATCTCGCAGCACAGGGGCTTTACACAAGAGCACTACCGCAACGAGGGTATCGGAGACACTCCTTCCTACAGGCCGGAGGGAAGTGGAGGAGATCCTCTGAACAGTAACTTGATTGTGGGAAGAAAGAAAGGATTTTAATTTTTACTGCCAACATCCTTTTGTAGTACAGCCCTTGTGCAGGAGAAGAATGCACATAAACCCACCCTTTATACAAACATGCAAAGGTGGGAGCAGATGTTCTGCTTTCCAAGGGACTTGAAACAAACTCAAAGCTTACCCCTAGGCACTTGTGAGTACAGAGCTCCTGCCTCCGAGTTCAGCCTGTGCTTGCTGCTTGCTCTGGGACTTCCCGCTAGGGAATAACAAACCCCGTAGCCAGGAACGCCTTCTGTTTTCAAACGGCTCCCTGCCAGCAGCAGAACTATTTACCCAGGTGCCAAACAACACAGGTTGGCACCTAAACACACGGTTTGGGCCTCAGTCCCGCTCTCCTGCAGTCCTGCTTGTTCAGCAGAGCCTCCCGCCTCCGCAGCCAAGGTCATCCGAAGATGGGGAGAGGAGACCTGCCTCCCCAGAAGGCGACTGCGTTGAGCAGAATGCGGAGACGTGTCTACAACTGGCATGGAGGCACCTAAAGACTCTAACGGAGCTGAGCCTTCATGTTCGCTGCCCTAAATAACAATTATTTCACTGAGAGGAAAGTCTGTAAGGCCAAGAGCCCAGCAACCAACATGATCCCTGTAGCCATAAAACAGGCCTTGAGAATCCAGTTCCAGGACTGGGACCACAGAGAAGCTCCCCTTAACTTCAGAAGTCTCTGGAGAAGACAGCATTTTCAACTACTCTACTGTTGATCTCTGCTAGTATAAAAATGTTTAGGAAAAAAGTCACTGCAAAAGGTTAAGCAGTTTTCTGTAAATTCAACATCTTCTGTCACATTTCTTCAAGTAAATGTGTAATTTCACCCTACCACCGATGAAGCCAAAGAACAATTAAGTTTCTTACTAAAAGCAGTGTACAGCAAATATTAAATTGGTAGCCTATTGAGTAAAGGATTCTGTCCCACTTTACTGTTTCTCTTTAAATGAGCACATTCAACTTGGAAACCCTCAAAACACCCTTGGTGTGGCTCCTGGGGGGCCAGAGTGAGGTTTGCACCTACTCTAGAATGTATATACCCTACCCACCGATGCGTGTCGCCCGTGACATTCACCTAGATACCTGTGTTTTTGTTGCCTAGCGTGGAAACGAATCGGTTAAGACGACTGAATAAAATGACCACCTGATTTCAACTACATTCCTGCCTGGCACGAGGAAGCGGGTCTGATTTGTTTATGTACGCAAAGGTTCTAGCTCGTGTTGGGTCCACACTGCGGCAAGTTAGGGAAGCGTTACGAGATCCGGTGCGATATCGGCCTGGTTCAGACACATCACACACGGCCCAGAGGAACAGACGCTATCCTAGCACTGCTGTCTGGAATGGCAACTCTCCAACACTGCAGCTGGAACTACCTACAAAGCCCATGGATTATCCAAATATTTATCTTCAGACGGAGGGCTGGGGGAAAGAGCAAGTATTAAAAATAAAGAAAGAAAAACAGCAGCAGGAGCCGAGTATATTTCTAAACCCAAGGCTGAGCTACGCTGGACCATCTGGCCAATCCAGGACTGCGATCCCTCCGCACCCACAGCTGAAGCCTTGTGGGAAGTCACCAATATAGAAAAGCATTTTGCTGGCATGGGTTGTTTCCTGAGGGAAAGCTCACTGTGAACTACACCAACCAAAGATGCTTCTGTGTCGGGAAGTTGTCACCTCATCAGTGTCTGTCATCGTAGGCTTGTTAACAAACCTCCCTCGTGAAGATTTAGCTTTTAAGCGAAAGAACCCCAAAAAACTAGCAGATTCAGGGAACACACGAGCCCCGCCAGCACTGAAACGGGACGCTCACCTCAAGCATCCTCTTAAAAGCAGACAGGATATTTTCACTATACAAGAACATTGCGTGAGGGGTACAAAAAGCCAATCCGTGGACTAAGGCCCCAAGAGTGCAGAAAAGAGTACATTGGACACCATTATATTACAAGCATCTCCTTTTCTGCCCCTCAGAGCTGTAGTAGGGGACTGCTGACTTTGCTAAAAATACATCATTTTAGTCCCCCTCACCCCAAACGTTGGAAGTTCAAGGAAATGCAGTTTGAAGCACTGCAGCTTTTGATACGCCACCCGATTACTTTGACACAATAAATCCACTGACGTAGAGACAGCGTTGAAATCCATAATCCGAACAGCATCTATAAAATTTTTACTGTTGTACATAAATAATGACAAGGCACAGAACAGCAACCAGTCCAAGAGCTTGTAGGCCGAGAAACCAGAGCATAACCCAGAAGAATATGATTATTACAGGTTCGACTATCCGCTCTCCAAAGTACATCCTTGTGAAGCCTATTCTGATGAGGCTTTTGTTTAGTTCGCCAAAGAGAGTCCCCATCTTTTTATAGTCATCTATTACAGGTTCTGCGGTGTGGTTTCTTTGTTCCTGCTGGACCTGTAGAGAGAAGACAAAATTAGGAAACACGTTGTACAATCAGTTCTTATTACTGTGATTCTGAACAAGTCTCAGCTGTTTGACTGCGTAAAAATGAGACAAACATGCAATAAAGGTATTCCTAAAATCAAGAAATTGAAGATGTAACGCAGTCTGTGACTTCAGTACGACATTAAGGATGACACTCGCTTGTCCACGCTTGGGGCATCTGAAGGGATACTACAAACGTACAAAATCCTGTCTCCTCTCCCGATGCCACCCTAGAGGGGTAAAGCTCTTCTGTAGGGCATCCTGTAGGACATCAGGGCAACCAAAATGGAATTAGATTTGAATGAACTAGGTTTGTTGTAAGTTATTTCCAGAGTATCTTCAAAACCACAAGAACGATACAAATCTATTAGGAACTATGAAGTATTTCTCGCCAAAGCGCTGGGCTACTACACTACTGAAAGGTGGGCACTGGATTTGACCGGGAAGAAGGCAAACAGCCATCCCAATGTTGGTGCAGAAAGCCGTGGAAGTCACAGAATCATAGAATCACAGGATGGTTTGGGTTGGAAGGGACCTTAAAGACCACCCAGTCCCACCCCTGCCATGGGCAGGGACACCCTCCACTAGCCCAGGTTGCTCCAAGCCTCATCCAGCCTGGCCTTGGACACTGCCAGGGATGGGGCATCCACAGCTTCTCTGGGCAACCTGTCCCAGTGCCCCCCACCCTCTCTGGGAAGAATTTCTTCCTGATGTTCAATCTAAATCTCCCTGCTTTCAATTTAAACCCATTACCCCTTGTCCTGTCACTCCCTGCCATTACATAAAGTCCCTCCCCCAGGCACTGGAAGGTGCTATAAGGTCTCCCAGAGCCTTCTCTTCTCCAGGCTGAACAAGCCCAATTCTCCCAGCCTGTCCCCGTAGGAGAGGGGCTCCAGCCCTCTGACAAGTCCAGCAAAGGAAGACAGACCCAAGGACCGCACAGACATACAGCCGTGGTAGAAGGAAACCAAGGGGGAGGGAAACCAGTCCTGCACTGTTCTCAAAAACTATGAGGCAAACGCGTAAGGAAGGCAGAGGCACATCTTTAGATGAAGATGCTGTGTTTAAATATCACTGCAAAAACCACGTGACTGTTTCATAATGTAAACTGTAACTAGATTAGAGCTCGAAATCCCCTCTCTCCTTGCCCAGTGTCCAGGGATCCTTTGTACGAAACGTTATTGCCTTGTGTTTGGGCACGACATGGGGAACACGCTTTCAAGATGATGGACGTGAGCTTTCTGATCCTTCCATTAGGCAGCAGTGAAAACACAGGCAGCAGCTACTCCTCAGTAGTTCAGTCCCCTGATCAATAGGCCCAACAAACGGCCTGCAAAGTCTCGGTGCAGTTAGTCTACCCCTGGATTCAAAGCAAACCTGGCCCTTCAGTTCGGCCTTTGAGGATGAAAGCTATTCCGCATCCCTGGTTACACGGCATGGTCTTGGTGGAGAAACAGAAATCCCCTCCCACAGCAGAGCCAGGCTCTCTACCAGATAGCAAGCAATAAAGTGAATTCCCATTCCCACAGGAAAACATCCAAAGACCTAAGGAAGCTAATATTTTTGTTTTCCTACGCCAGACTTTAGGCCATGATGCAGAATCTTCTGCCTGAACAAAGCCAACCAGCTACTGAAAAAAAACCCAACAGGCCCTCACTATGTGTCCTTGAGTATTTTTAAAATTTGCTTATTCATAAAGATTTGGGTTCAAGCCTCAGTACTGAATCCCAGAAAGGGAGGGATGCAGGAAACCTAAAGAGTAATGAATATTGTAC
Source organism: Rhynochetos jubatus (assembly GCA_027574665.1). Classification (NCBI taxonomy): domain Eukaryota; kingdom Metazoa; phylum Chordata; class Aves; order Eurypygiformes; family Rhynochetidae; genus Rhynochetos; species Rhynochetos jubatus. Next base: position 75,938,398 of record CM050651.1, read on the forward strand.
TCAGTCTTCCCGCGGCTCTACAGAAACTGAACGTAGAGAAGTGCAGTACTGGAGGTCACCCACCGACAGCCACCGCCGTGCCTGTTGGCAGCCCGTTTCTCAGGTCCAGGTCGTTTTCTCCCCCTCGCTGGGTACGGAAACCCCAGTTTTCAGGATTCTGGCTGTAACTGTGCTTTATTTAATTCAAGTAAGCATTGACTCCTCTTAAATTCCAGTGTTTCAAGATTAGTCTCTTCAAGAAAGGCAGAGCCTGCGCAGACCTGGCAGGGCAGGATGCCCGGGAACCCGCGTTATTGCAGGAACTCTCAAGCCCCTATTCCCAAAGAGGGCAGGGAGACAAACAATATTAGCCTAAGTGGTGTATCGATCGCAAGTTTGGGAAAAGAGAAAGGATGTGCTGGGAAGGGAAAATATGTTTATCTGCTTCCTGCCCCCAGAGATCAGCGGGAGCACGTGCCTACGGGATGATGGAGGGGTCCGAGCGCAGCTCGCATCCGGCGGTGCGGGGACCGATTCTGAGGGAAACGGTTAAGGTCTGCAGGAGAAATCGTTACGCTTGCTAGCAACGTAGCTCGGGCTTTGAGCCAGCGGCCAGTGCAACCAGGAGGGGGAAAACAAACGAATCCCTTCTTTGCCTCTGGATTATTAACGGCACTCAGCAACGTGCTGGAAGCCTCCGCGTGGAGCAAGTGGAGGGCAGCCCTCGCACAGAGGCTGCCGGCGGGCACGTTGCCACGAGCTCTGTCTCACCGGGCCAGCGAAGCACGATGAACTGTACGTGTCCGACTGACGTCTCTCCTGGTACGGGGCAGATCTATGGGAAGGGATTTCCCTAGCGGCCCCCTTCTGCTTTGATCAGCTAACGGCAAGGAGTCGCACGCAGTCTCCTGTGCAGGGCACAGAGTAGATTCCACCTCACTTAGGCCGTCAAGGCCTTTTTTAGTTATGCTTTGTTTTAAGCAGGACTTTATCTCACCCTCTCCTCTAACACGGGTAGACAGATGAACCCCTAAAGCGACTACCCAAAGCAAGCTCCCAGGCACGGCGACTGACAAGCGCGTTTCATTTACAAAACCAGCGTCAAGTTGTTTTTCCAAATATTTTCATGAGCTTAGAAAACCTTTCAGAAAGACCATGGGAATTCTCAAGATTTCAAGGTCTGCTTCAGTCAATTCAGGCTGAGTGTATCGTGCTCCAGGCGACTCAGCAAAACCCAAGCGAAGCTGAAACCAGATGATCCGCCATAAAACACAGACGGCATATTTTTCTTTGCTATTGCACAATGTTTCACACGCTGAACAAACATTTCTTCAGAGGTGTAGCTAAAACAGAACCAGCAGGGCAAACACCAGTCATGTTACAATGCTCCAAACTGCTAAAAAAACATTAGAAAAGCTTTAATACTGCTGCTAGTTCTCTCAGCAATTTTCAGGGGGACAGTATAGCAGCATACAGTCCTGTGTATGTGCCAGTAGCTCTACAAAAGATCCTGAGAACCAAGCACTTCTGGGTTTTTTTTTGCCCCATAAGTACTTTTCTAAACACTTTTAGGAATCAGCTATTTTCAGCAAGCACACAGTTCCCAGCTGACTCTTGATTTCCACAGGTCTGTTTTCATACTAAATCTTGCTGATTCAGGCTGAAGCCAGACACTCGTGTAACAAAAATGCAGAAAGAGAACTGTACCTATTCGAAGCGACCCCCCCAGCTTCCTGATTTAAAAGCAAAAGAAGTTTCTCTTTCAAAGTTGCTAAAGTCAGCAAAGTTCAAAATTAACAGTACAGCCCCGGCTTCGTAACTTTGAAGAACTGTTTGTGTCTCAAGAGGGAGGGGAGGGATTTCTCTACCTGCACTAGCCCCAGAAACCATGCCTTTGCAGCAGCTCTCCTCACAGCTACAGCGTCCTACGCTGGGGACACCCCCGGACTTTGCCTGCCACAGCGCAGGAGGGAACGTTGGAGGTCTGCTTCATCTGCAGGAACGTTTGCCTTTCCTCTCTCCTTTGAAAGACAGGAGTGATGAAGAAATTGAGCGTGGCTGAGGGAGTGTTTGGTCCCTAACCCAATGCTTCCTGTCAAACGGCTGTAATGAGTTAGTCCTCACTGTAATTTAAATTAAATCTAAGTAATTTTATTTTAGGCATGCTGGGATCATCAATGCCCTTACAACAAATTACACTCACAGATTTCTTGATACAAACATACAGCTACTGCGTATGACTTCACTGCCTCAATTTCCTTTGCATTTTATATTCCTTAAATGCTTTCATTTAGCGTAATCATCTGTAAAATTTAAAAATATTTTATAGAATCACAGAATGGTTTGGGTTGGAAGGGAACTTTAAAGGTCACCTGGTCCAACCCCCCTGCACTGAGCAGGGACATCTCCAACTAGATTAAGTTGCTCAGAGCCACGTCCAACCTGACCTTGAACACTTCCAGGGATGGGGCATCTCGCACTGCTCTGGGCAACGTGTGCCAGTGCCTCACTGGGAAGAATTTCTTCCTTACAGACAGTCTAATTCTCCCCTCTTTCAGTTTAAAAGCATTACCCCTCGTCTTATCACTACACGCCCTGCTAAAAAGTTTGTTCCCATCTTTCTTCTAAGTGCTGGAGGGGGCTCTAAGGTCTCCCTGGAGCCTTCCCTTCTCCAGGCTGAACCCCCCAACTCCCCCAGCCTGTCCCCATGGCAGAGGGGCTCCAGCCCTCAGAGCATCTCCGTGGCCTCCTCTGGACTCGCTCCAACAGGTCCATGTCTTTCCTGTGCTGAGGGCTCCAGAGCTGGACACAGCACTCCATTTCGTATTTGGTTTCTAATTTTAAATAATTTCAAGTCAAAAATAAAAACGAAGTTATCGTATGGAACAGAAGGGGAGGTGTCTGATCCATCCCATCACTCAGCTCGTATATACACGCACTGTTCTTCACAAGCCTACTGCAGCACCCAAAGATACCCTTCAAGCACCCCGTTTTCTCTTGTCTTTTGAGCTGTTTGGCATTAGAAAATTTCCCTCCCTACTCAAAACGGCGTATTTTCATCAGCAAAGCTGCGTCTGCTGTCTCCCACTGATTCCTGTCAGGAAGTCAGGACTTGAAGATCCAAACTTTGAAGAACTTTACTACAGAGACCTCGTAACCAAATTTCCCCACGTGTTACGGCCAAGTGGCTGAAGGGCTGGATGCTTTGGGGAGAACCACAACATGCCCTCTCAGACACAGCATGCCATGAAAGGACCCGTTTTCAGAATGAAAGACTCCGAGGAGGTCACAGCGGAGACGCTAAGCAAAAGCTCTGCCCAGTTCCAGCACAGCCAGTGCTCCTTCATCCCTGAAGTGCTTTGAAAAATCCGTCTCCCATGTAAATGAATGTTTTCCTAGACGAGGTTTAAAACGAGAGAAGGTGAAATCAACTCTGCCTACCAAACCCAACGAACATCCGGCTGTGGCTTTGCCAGTTATGCCTGTCATCAGCGTAAGACACACAATCACGTGTGTTCTGACCACGAACGACTCCTGCTTATGGCAAACTTCCACCGCATTCACTCAGGCTCACTGCTGCCCAAATTCAGAAAACACATGGTAAGTCACGATCGGCGGCCACTCCACACCAGTCTGACAGCAGGACCTTTTTCTTGCTCACCCCCTTCCTAGCAAGGGCGTTTTGACCGTGCAGAGAACATACACACACATACCACCCCCCAACCCATCTTTGCAACGATTCACGTGCTACTTGCTAGGAAAGAAGGACAAAGTTAGCACCGGACTTGTCACAACCGTTTAAGGCCAACCCCTGCCTGCACCTCCTAAATATAATGTGGCCAGTTTAAGGTCTTTTCTCCTCAAATTGCTGGGAGCGCACAGTTCCTGTCCCTGACCATTTACACATCGCACCGCATAACTTTGCCAAGCCCTGGGAAGATGCGGAACACAGATGGATCCAAAGGTGACACGAAACTACCCAACACGCTGTTTTCTTGTGGCTCATCATAAAGAGCACAGAGTTAGCATTTCTTTTTTCTGCTATCAGCAACACTAGCTCACTGAAGGACAGTATCGGTGATTCCCTTACACTTCATTGCCACAAGCTCTGCCTGGAATTCCTGCAGCTTATCCTAGGGCATGGCATGCCTGCTGCTGCAGCAACTCCCTCAGCGACAGAGCCCGGCGCCCCCGCTCGGGCACCCCATACTCGCTGGACGTGGTGGGTTTGCTGGCCACACGCAGATCAGATGCGACAAACCACCGCAACACCTGTGTGCGGGCTAACGTCTGCGTGCTCAGGGTTGCCGCCCCTGACAGAACAACTTGGGCCTCCCAGGGCTCATCCCTGGCAAGAACGTGGTCTGAAAGGAGTGATCTGAGCTGCCTCGGCAGCTGCACACAGTGCCTCCTGAAAGAAAGACAGCCCTGCTTCATCACACACTCCCCTGCTGCAAGGCCAGCGTGATGGGCGAGCTGTCACCGGGAAAGGCAGTGGCAGGCTGGATGAATTGTCTGTGGGGACCACAAACTGAACGGCTCCGAAGCAACCGCAACATTCCTCAGTCCTGTAACCTCACCACCGCGCTAGCCGTGAGCGGAACAGGCGCAGTTACGGGCCTGCCTTCCAGGCCTTCCGTCTGCTGAAGCAGCAGCTTGGTCCAGACTTTTCCACACGTAGCCTGAGGATCTTGAGATGGTTTGGTTGGTTGGGGATTTTTTTTGCATGTGTGTGGGAAAAAAAACTTAAGTAACTGATGTGAGTGACAAAACTAGATGAAGACAGGCTGGGAGAGTTGGGGGTGTTCAGCCTGGAGAAGAGAAGGCTCTGGGAGACCTTAGAGCCCCTTCCAGTGCCTGGGGGGCTACAAGAAAGCTGGGGGGGACTTTTTACAAGGGCAGGGAGTGACAGGACAAGGAGTAATGGGTTTAAACTGAAAGCGGGGAGATTTAGATCAGATATCAGGAAGAAATTCTTCCTGCAGAGGGCGGGGAGGCCCTGGGACAGGTTGCTCAGAGAAGCTGTGGGTGCCCCATCCCTGGCAGTGCCCAAGGCCAGGCTGGATGAGGCTTGGGGCAACCTGGGCTAGTGGAGGGTGTCCCTGCCCATGGCAGGGGGTGGCACTGGGTGGGCTTTAAGGTCCCTTCCAACCCAAACCATTCTGGGATTCTAAGAAGTTCAACAGCCTTCATTCTGTGGCAGGAGGGAGGGAATGAACATAAGGAACCTGCTCCAGCTAAAGGTGGAGGAACCCCACACTGTAATCCAGTCAACTACTCCGAAGATACAAGATCCTTCAAAACAAACCAAATAACATACCTCTTCCTATTTTTCACGATTAATGAACTGAAGTAACCCCAACAGTCTTGTGTTGTTCAGACAACTTGAACAGTCCCCACCCTGCCCGCGACAACGGCACCAGGCCAAGTGCAGTCGATCAGCTTCCCTTTCCTGGAATCTGCTACCCAAAAGGGCATTACACAAGTGTGAGCTCCAGCAAGGGAGGAGGGAAGTCCAACAGATCGGGAAAATAACCGCTCTCCCTGTAAAAAGTTGTGATTTTACAGCTTAAAAAATGCTGCTGGGCAAAGAGAGAGGGGAGTCGGAAAAAAGTACCCACAAAGTTCCTCTCGGACACGGCAAAGCAGCGGCGTATCCAAACAGTAACGTGCCTGAGGTCACAGTCGGCCACCGCGCGGGTTACAAAGGAAGAAAAGATGGCATATTTAAGAGAGTGATCTCCACGTTAGACAGAAAAGAAACCCCTTCTGAGTTCAGCAGCAAACACGTGCTTAACACCACCTAACGGAGACATCAAAAAGAAAGCGTAATAGAGAGCCGCGGGGATCACACACACGTACCCGCCCGCACATTTTCCCTTTCTCAAGCAAAAGGCTTCCTCTGCAGTATTTAACTGCTCACAATCTATTTTACTCCAGTCACGGTTATTTTTACTCCGGGGAACAGGTGGTGTATCTGATAGCTGAAGCCCATACACACTTAAATGTCAGCAAAGCCAGCGAGATGCGGCTTCAGGAGCATGTTTACTCACTGACAAACACTCCTGTTACTTTAGAAAGCTGGAACACTAAGGTTCAGAAAAGAGGGCCTCACAAAGACACCTCCTTTCAGAGCATGCAAACTAAAACTGCAAACACTTCAAGCTCAGCCTTACAGAAAAATAAGAGAAGAAAGCAAGCCGATGACAGAGACCAGGATGGAAGAAACCACAAGATCCCTTCCCTCCAAAACAAGAGACCAACTTCGGTTGGGTGCCGACAGGGACACGTACCAGCCCACACACAACTACAGATATTTGATAGTTAAGTAGCCAACAACTAAGTCTTGGAGCAACGAATTACCCAAGCCTGCCGGTACTCCGCCATCTGAACAGCCGGTGCACTGCCAGGTTCCCGGGTCGTGGCCTCCCCTTCCTCCGAGCCACCTCCTCGCCCCGTCGTGGGGCACCAGCACGAAACCCTGCGACGCGTGGCTCGGCCGGGCACAGGCTTTCTGCCTCCTACTCCTCCACGTATGCAAACTAGGCAGTTTCGTTACTGGTAACACCTGGCTCGTGACCAGGATTTCACACGGCTTTCTCACCACGAAAAAGGTTTCTCGTGTGTAATTAGAAGAAAGTGAAAATTGCCCAAGAAGGGCAAATAATTTTATTGGAAATGCAGTTGATTTTCTGCCCTTTCTTCTATAGAAGGAAGAGAATGGTGTCTCTTCTCATCCTTTGTTAGCCTGAAAGTAACCATTAGTATGTGACCTCGTAAATGTAAGCAGTAAAGAGATCTTGATTCTCAGCCAACAGACTATTAAGACACCAAAATTAATTTCAACCATCTGGAGAAAAAAAAAAACAACAAACCCCACAACAAAAAACAACCCAGAAAAAAATAACCCAACACCCAGGTTAATTTCTCTAGGCTAATTTTAATCTGATAGTTAAATATGAAAAGATTAATAGATTAGGAAATGAGGGGGAAAAAAAAAAAATCATACCGCACTTCCAGATGGAAAACAAGACAGAGAAAAACTAAGTTCAACTTGTTCCTCTGGGATAAAAAAAGCAAATGCAAGGAAACTAGAAAAATTCTTACTACCAGTAAGTACTTCACAACAGCAACCGAGAAAAGGGACGTACTTGGAGGGAGTTTGAATAAAATCCTGCAAACCAAAGATTGGGTTAACGTTCATTACACGGCAAGAATCAGACACCACTTACAAACCAGAAACAAGATGTTTCTATAGAAACACGCGACAACATCAGAAAAGCAGCTGCACCGTATTCCCTTCAGCCGGCAACTCGAGTTTGGGATCAACAATTGCTGGAACAAACTTTGGAATACCACCAGCGGTTTTGCGTCCGGGAGATGAAAAGGCTTTTCCAGATACCGAACTTGTGCGTCTGCAGAGCGGAGGCGGCTTCCAGAGCACGGAGGCCTCCCTGGAGAACCGCGTTTGAGTCCCGCCGTTTCAGGAGCGAATCTCCCCCCCCCGAACATGGCACCAGATGAGAAACTGTCACAGACAGGAGCCCAGCACGGGGGGTCTCAGGGCGAGGAAAACTGCCTGCCCCCACGCTAAGATCTGCTGCCTCTCCCCTCCGCTGTAGGCTGCTGTCTGCACTCCTACTCCTGTTACTGTTCCCAACGTGAGCCCACCCATGCTGTGATTTTACAGGCTAGATCAAAAGCAACTTCTCACCCGGCTTTTCCTTACCCCTGCAGCGTTTGATTTCCACAGGATTTTGTTTATCAAGGTTCCCCGCTAAGATCGGCCAGCTTGACCCAGCAGAAGGGTCAGCAGAGCCCACCGCACGCTCAGCCGTACCAATCCCTGCCCTGCTGGAGAGCGACTTCTCTTGATTTTGCCTTCTTGGAGAAGAAATCTCTATCCAATTCTGTCTCCGGAATACTTTTTTCTGTAGGAAAATGGGATCCTCCCATTATCCATGCTGTCTTTCCTACTGTAGGTGCTACGGGTACGTCTGAAGGGCTTTTTTTGTTTGTTTTTCTTCAAATGCCATCAAGCCTCAGAAAACCCACGAATGCTTTTCAGAAAGTTATTATCACGTATTGTTACACAGCTATTAACCTATGTAGCAGAGTTAAATTATTTGTAGAGCCAGAACAAATTTGGGATTAAGCCCTCCCTGTCAGGGATAACTGTTTTCAGTTCAGAGACAAATCCCAACAACTGCAAGCTGGAGAAACCTGCAATTTTCAGATTATCTCAGTGTGGAATAAATTAGAAATAGGTTATTAGCCGTAGGCACCACAGTTTCCACACACCCAAGTTTCCTTTAGAGCATTCTTGGCCTCTACTGACTTATGACTGGAATGGTACTGTCCCAGGCAACACGGCACACACCCATCCTACAACCCAACGAGCAATGGAGCATGGACATGAGGGATACTACAAGGCTGTTGATAGTATCCTCCAGCTTTGTTTCATCCTGGAGAAGTACCAGTGGTACTGAAAACTTACTCAGAAAGTTGAGGAGTTGGATTTAGCTAAAACACCCATACCTCTTCAACGTAATTCTCAATGGGAAACACCACAAACCTTTGGTAGGCGCTTCTAAGGCTCTACCTATCTATTAGAAAATAAAATATTCCACTTAGAGAGATAAAACACTGCTCAAAATAAGCTCCCAAAAGGTTCCAGAAAACTCAGGGGAGTAAAATGATGATTGTCTCCGCTATTTATCTACTTGAGAATAAATGCATCACAGGAACTCTGCGTTTAGACGCTTTCTCGAAGCATCGGGTTTAGCTTAGCTGTTGGACAGCACTTTGGATTCTGAGCCCTAACCCAGCACGATGTGGGGATCCCGGCCCCACGGAAGCAACCGGGAGCTTTGCCATTGCCTTCAACTGAGCTGCAGGAGACTAAAACCCACCACAGCCCAGACAGACAGTTTTTGGCACTGAAGGAAGCCAAGCGCCACGGCTTTCAGGAACTCTGCTCCAACACAGCTCAGCTTTGAAGTTCTTATGGATGGGCCGGGTGTTTTCTCCTGCTGACACCACCTCGTGCCCTGCTGTAACGCAGGGCTTTGCCTCACCTTTCATCCTTACACACTCGCAGTCGTTGCACCTTTCTGTTCTTATCTCCTGGTTTCATTTCTAGGTGTTGATGAGATTTAGAATGCAGTAACATGACACAGGCTAACCTAGTTCAGAAAGTGGGTTAGGGAAGGAGATCTGAGGTGCTTAACTCTAGTACTGCTGAAAACACAGGACAACTTGCGCGTCTGACTAGTAACTGTTAATGGTTAGGAACGGTGAACTTGCAGGGTGAAGCAGGTTTAAACTGAAAGAGGGAGATTGAGATGGGCCATCAGGAAGGAATTCTTCCCAGAGAGGGTGGGGAGACACTGGGACAGGTTGCCCAGAGAAGCTGTGGGTGCCCCATCCCTGGCAGTGTCCAAGGCCAGGCTGGATGAGGCTTGGAGCAACCTGGGACAGTGGAGGGTGTCCCTGCCCATGGCAGGGGGTTGGAACTGGATGGTCTTTAAGGTCCCTTCCAACCCAAACCGTTCTGGGATTCTACGGCTTCAGGAGCAGCTGAATCGTTTGGTGCCTTCACATGCTGCTTGTGAACACCAGCAACGCAACACAGGAGAGGTGGAAGAAACTACCCAGGTTCTGCAGCACTTTGAAGACTAAAGTACAGCTGTTTATTCTCATCTTTGCATGCAAACCTGCAAAGGACATTAATCACATTACCACCTAGTCCAGCTTTTAAATCTAATCACTGAAGTAGGGAATTCTAGAGTCCATTGCAATAATGAATTCCAAAGGCTATGTATAACATTTAGAAACATATCCTTCTATTCTTTAAAAACATACCTGTCAGTAATTTCATTAAGCATGTCCTTGCTTAATAATAATAAGCTTCAATAGAAAATTAAAGCCAGAGGATTTGGCTTTAAAGAAATGGATTTATTACCTACAGATAATTTAAAAATAAAGATTAAAGGACATATACATTATTATTTAGGTCCTGCTCGTCAGGAAGGTATTCTTTTAGCATTACGCTACTAGGTATGACCTTGAACAAACTTCAGGTTTGTTCAAATAACTTCCAGGTTATTTTGGAAGAAATGGGAAAATCAAATCACACTCAGCTCACCAGCCCCAGATCCTCCCTTAAAAAAAAAAACCTCTCAAAAAAGGCCAGAGGATTTGCTCTCCCGTGGGCTTTACTTTACACCCGCTGAGAAAAGTAAGAATTTAGACCATCCTCAAAGCACATTTTGACCCTTTTCTTCTGCGCCGCAGGTAACGCTAAGGTGGCGCGCCCGTTTCCACTTCAGAAGGGAATGCCAAACAGGAAAACATGGGCTGAGGGCCAGCAGTCCTCAGGTTAAGAATGCAAACACCCGCAGCAAACACCGCAAGATGGACATCCCCCCCGAAGGACTCCGGGCAAGGACCCGGCCTGGAAACAGGATTCCTGCCCGCTGGAAGGGCAGAGCTCAGCGAGAGCCCCTCCACAAGAGCAGAAAGGGCAGGGGGGACCGATTATTTTGAGAGAAATTGGGGTATGTTCATGAAAGCAAGAAAGTGACACACGTGACAAGGCTTGATGACCCGAAGCCCCTCCAAATCCCGCTGCATGTCTGCGCTTCTCTTGAACATGAGCATCTGGGACTTTCTGCCAAAGCTCGCAGCCAGTGTGCGTGCTGCTAACTCCTCGCCTAGCTTTAGCCTTCCCTACACATAAAAAAGAAAATACTCCTCTTTATTTAATATTCATATGGAATGTGAATCTTATATAGAATAACAGTAAAAATAATCATAATTCGATAAATAAAGGCAACTCGTAGTCCTTATTTGCAAATCTGGTTTATTATTCGTCCAGCTGCTGGCACCTCAGTACACAAAAAAATACTCCACACTATGACAGTGAAGCATTTCCAGTAAACAGGAAGGATTTTCTCTTTCCTCCTCATGGCCTATTTAAAACCTCTGCCTTGCTCTCCTAACGTTACACCCCAGCCCGTCGGAAAGGGCCACGATCGCTCCCTGCGCCTGGGAAAAGCGGGAGGAGAGTTTCTTCGCCAAGCGTGCCTGTATACCTTCACCAGCTTCATTTTTAAATGTGTTTAGGCAACACTGGAAAGGAGTTCACAGCCCGCACCATCCCCTGAGACCGCACCAACACACCGGTGCTGAGAGAGAAGCAGCACTAACCTGCGGGGAGCCCCACATCGCGAGAAGTTACAAACAGGTTGTAACATCCGAGATGAACCCAGGTCACTTTTTCACCTCCCTTTTCAGGGAAGGAAGTCAACAGCCAGAAACAGGGAATGTTTCCACCTCTCCTCCTGCAATATCCAGCAGAAGGGCTTGTGGACACAGAGAGGGGAACGGCTGTGCCTCTCAGAGCATCCAGCCTGACCTTACGCTCAGGTACGTGTCCTGCTCTGCCCCATTTTTCTAGAGAATGGGACAAGGAAGATGCACCCACTGAGGTAAGTGGTCACCCAGTGAATTCTCAAGTACCAGCCTCTTTCAGAAGTGGCCTGTTTCTCGCTGTACCATCAGGCAAGCACCACCAGCCACTCCAAATATTCTAGCTGTGAAAGGCCCCACTCACGGGATGAGTTCCGTGACAAATGTCTCCAGACTTTTCTGCAGAAATAATTAAGAAATTTAAGCAAACTGTCTGGGAATTACTCTGGGATGTACTCCAGCAGCTCGGTTTGCCCAGGTGCAATTACCAGTGCACTTCTCCTCACCCCTCAGGGCGTTCATCCTTATGTTCAAGGACTAAATATGAAAAAGGTTGTGTTGGGGTTTTTTTTTCTTTCTTTACATGAAACATCAATAAAGGCGCATGGAGAACGCTGCCTTTGTCTGAGCGCGGGGACAACAAAGGGCGCATGGAAAGCCATTTTACAATTAACAATAGGGAAACACGCACGCCGCTCCCTGAATTTCCTAAGGGAAAAGCCCACTTCCGCCCACCGTGCCATGAAAACGCACCCCCTGAAGAGAGCAGACAAGTCAAAAAACAAGTTGGTGTTTTCCTCCCGTTACAACACGTTCCCGTTTGTGATAAAGAGACCGAAAGCTTCAAATACTGAACAAGCGTCTGTAAGAGAAAGACCGAGAGCTGAACAACTGGGGAATTCCAGGGAAATCACAACAGCACCCCAATTATTTCCAGCGGGATGTTCACCACGTGGATGCCGTGATGGGATCACCCTTGTCCAGCTGCTCCCATCCGTTTCCACATGGGTTAAGCTTCTTGGGGGAGGGAAGAACAAAGGCCAGGAAGGTGTATTGGGAAAGGGGGGAGGATATATATACCCCAACACCGGGGTAGCCCTGAGGTGGCATCTGGCCCCGGTGTAGCCCTGAGGCAGCGTCCAGCCCCGGGGTAGCCCTGAGCCGGAGAAGCCCTGAGAGGGCGTCCGGCCCCGGGGTAGCCCTGAGCCGGAGAAGCCCTGAGAGGGCGTCCGGCCCCGGGGTAGCCCTGAGCCGGAGAAGCCCTGAGAGGGCGTCCGGCCCCGGGGTAGCCCTGAGCCGGAGAAGCCCTGAGAGGGCGTCCGGCCCCGGGGTAGCCCTGAGCCGGAGAAGCCCTGAGAGGGCGTCCGGCCCCGGGGTAGCCCTGAGCCGGAGAAGCCCTGAGAGGGCGTCCGGCCCCGGGGTAGCCCTGAGCCGGAGAAGCCCTGAGAGGGCGTCCGGCCCCGGGGTAGCCCTGAGCCGGAGAAGCCCTGAGGTGGGGTAGCCCTGAGCCGGAGAAGCCCTGAGAGGGCGTCCGGCCCTGGGGTAGCCCTGAGCCGGAGAAGCCCTGAGGTGGGGTAGCCCTGAGGTGGCATCCCACGAAGGCCCCGGGGTAGCCCTGAGCCGGAGAAGCCCTGAGAGTGCGTCCCACACCGGCCCCGGGGTAGCCCTGAGGTGGCATCTGGCCCCGGGGTAGCCCTGAGGCGACTTAGCCCTGAGAGGGCGTCCGGCCCTGGGGTAGCCCTGAGGCAGCGTCTCCCCCCGGCCCCGGGGGTGCCCTGAGGCAGCGTCTCGTCCCGCCCCGCCAGCCCCCACACCCGCTGACACCCACCTGCTCCTCCGGGCACCGCCGGTGCCGGCCGGGCGCCGTCCCCGCTTCCCGCTCGCATTCCCCGAGCGGCGGTGGTGACGGTGACAGAAGCTCCGCCGCCGAGCCCATGGCTCCTCCGCGAGAACGGAGCCGCACACGCTGCCACCCCCCGACCCGCCTCTCCCTTCCACCGCTGCCGCCGCGGCGGGGCGGGCCCGTCACGGGGTCAGGGGGAGCGGCGGGAGAGGCGGCGCCGGCGGGGAGGCGGCTCCTGGCACCGGCCCCGCGGCGGGGCTGTGGGGGCCCGGGGAAAGGGAGCTGCCTGCCGGGTACCGCCTCAGCGGCAGGCGCCGAGGGCCTGGGGCGGGAGCACCGCTCGCTGCTAATTACAGCGACACCCCCCCCGCTCCAACAGCAACCCGGTTTCCCAGGGTTTTGTGAAAAGCAGGAAGTGCCCGCTCAGCGCAGCGAGGAGCGGGCTTGGAGGTGCCGCGGGGTTTCGGTGCGCGGCCCTCCCCAGCCGCCGCGGGAGACCGGCGGCACCTGCCCGCAGCTCTTCTCCTCCTCCAGCAGCCAGTTCATACGTTAATGGTGGCAAGGCAGGTCCTGGGGGCTGGGTGTTGTTTCCACAGGCAACTCTCGGAGGCACTAAAGGCTGTGTGACAGCAGGATCCTGTGGAAATCACACGTTCATAGAATCCCAGGACGGTTTGGGTGGGAAGGGACATTGAAAGTCCACCCAGTGCCACCCCCTGCCATGGGCAGGGACACCCTCCACTAGCCCAGGTTGCTCCAAGCCTCATCCAGCCTGGCCTTGGACACTGCCAGGGATGGGGCACCCACAGCTTCTCTGGGCAACCTGTCCCAGGGCCTCCCCACCCGCTCTGGGAAGAATTTCTTCCTGATATCTAGTCTAAATCTACCCACTTCCAATTTAAACCCGTTACCCCTTGTCCTGTCACTACAGGCCCTTGTAAAAAGCCCCCTCCCCAGCTTTCTTGTAGCCCCCCAGGCACTGGAACGGGCTCTAAAGTCTCCCCTGAGCCTTCCCCAGGCTGAACCCCCCAACTCCCCCAGCCTGTCCCCATGGCAGAGGGGCTCCAGTCCTCGCAGCATCTCCGTGGCCTCCTCTGGACTCGCTCCAACAGCTCCGTGTCCTCCTGCTGTTGGGGCCCCAGAGCTGGAGGCAGAACTGCAGGGGGGGGGTCTGCCCACAGCGGGGCAGAGGGGGAGAACCCCTCCCTCGCCCTGCTGGCCACGCTGCTCTGGATCCAGCCCAGGATCCGGTTGGCTTTCTGGGCTGCCAGTGCACACGGCTGGCTCATGTCCAGCTTCTCATCCCCCAGCACCCCCAAGTCCTTCTCCTCAGGGCTGCTCTCGATCCATTCTCTGCCCAGCCTGTCCTTGTGCTGGGATTGCCCCGACCCAGGTGCAGGACCTTGCACTTGGCCTGGCTGAACTCCATGAGGTTGGCACGGTCCCACCTCTCCAGCCTGCCCAGGTCCCTCTGGATGCCATCCCTTCCCTCAGCGTGTCACCGCACCACACAGCTCGGTGTCATCAGCAAACCTGCTGAGGGTGCACCCGATCCCACCGTCCGTGTCGCTGATAAAGATGTTAAACAGGACGGGTCCAACACTGACCCCTGAGGAACACCACTCATTACTGGTTTCCACCCAGACATCGAACCACTGACCACAACTCTACGAGTGTGGCCATCACACCAGTTCCTTATCCATTGAGTGGTCTACCCGTCAAATCCACATCTCTCCAATCGAGAGACAAGGATCTTGTGCTGGACAGTGTCAAATGCTCTGCACAAGTTCTGGTAGGTGTTGTCAGTTGCTCTTCCTTTATCCACCAACACTGTAAAATCGTTGTAGAAGGCCACCACGTTAGTCAGGTGTGATTTGCCCTTAGCGAAGCCACGTTGGCTGCCACCAATCACCTCCTTATTTTTCGTGTGCTTTAGCATCGTTTCCAGGAGGATCTGTTCCCTGACCTTGCTGGGCACACAAGTGAGACTGACTGGCGTGTGGTTCCCTGGGTTTTCCTTTGTTCCCTTTTTAAAAACAGGGTTATGTTTCCCCTTTTCCAGTCCGGGGGAACTTCACCAGACTGCCATGACTTCTCAAATATGATGGTTAGTGGTTTAGCAACTTCATCTGCCGGTTCGCTCAGGACCCGCGGACGCATCTCGTCAGGTCCCATGGAGTTGTGCACCTCCAGGGACGCCACCACCAGCGCCGGGGGGGGGGGGGGGGGTATATTTCTGCGCACAATGTGACTGCTCAGCAGAAGCAGATCTGTAAAAGAACCCTGAGGCTCCCTGCTCCTCCGGTGATTTGTGAAGAAGTGTCACACATAGTAGTGACGTTCAGTAAACTCTCGCTGGGAAAAAAGGTCTTTAATAAAGTGTTGATTAGGTGTCCCTTTCAGTGAGCTTTTTCCCGTGCTTACATCCATAAACCTTTGCTGGTTTGTGGGTCACAAAAACATGTATTAGAATGTGGTTTTTTGAAAAAGTTGATGCCAAGGCCACCATTGATCTGCAGCACAGCCTCTGATCCCTGCTGCCTCTCAGAGACCGGCGACTGCTGTGCCAGGAGTGCTCCAACGCGCGCTGGCTGGCCTGGTGCTGCGGTTTCCTCCACGCCTATCTGCGGTTCTACTGGTTTGATGCTGATCTCCCCGTAGAGGAAGACTGTTCCATAGCTTCTGCAGTGAAGCAAAGATAATTGTATTTCAAAGAAAGCCACGCTCCTCCCTACTGCAGCCTGAGCACCAGCCAGATGCTCAGTGCACGGGGACTGCCGCTTGGCACTTTCCGTGTAGGGAAGCACCTCCGGGGGCAATAGCCTCGGTGCCCAGGGGAAAAACAGGGGCTCAGAAGCCCTCAGTGAGATTTCTTAGGATGCAGACACCATTACAGCCTGTGCCACTTCAGTAACCCCAAAGAAATCCGTTCCCCTTTATAGCAAAGGCTTATAGAAAAGGCAATGCCACAATCATCTCGCAATCTCCAGGTTTTCTTATAGTCAGCTTTCCTAGGATTCATGTGCTCCGAGCACCAGCACCTGGGCCCGTGAGTGTAGCCGAGCTGCTGCAAAACTGCTCAGTGACTGATGTTTTGACCTTGTCTTACTGGAATCTTTCCAAATATTCACAAGGGTGTGGTAGCTTCATAAGGATTTAATTCCAAGAATGAGTGGAAGGATTTATGTCACCAAAAGACATCCCCACAACTTAGCAACTTCCCTTTCAAGAGCGAAATTTCCCACAGTCCAAGCCCTCCGGATGCTGCCGACCTTCTGCCAATGGTGCCTTCTCCCGCTATCAATAATTTCAAAAAATGCCAGGATAAATCCCAGCGTGACTTAGTGATGGGCAAAAAAGCTGTGTGCCAAAAGAAATTGCAGAGATGCAAGTCAAAGGGCAGCTAATAAATAATAAAAATTCGTAATTAAAGGGTTTTGTGAAAAAATGGGTGCTTGGAGCAGGAGGAACGCTGCAGCTCTGCTCAGAGCTAGGGCAGGCTGGGCACACCGGCCTTCTGAAACCCTCTCTAGAGCACAAAACAGACAAACTGGACTGAGACAGACTAAAACTCGCCCTAGATGGGCATCTCTGGCTGTACCCAGCAGCAGGTGCTGGGCAAAGAGTAACATGCTGCAGAGATAATTATGAATGTATTCCTTTGGCTTCCAGCAATCTGAGGTTCAAAGCCTTCCTGAGCCCGGCGCCAAGCTGGATGGCGAGGGCAGTATTGTGGTGGTGGGATCAAAGGCAGCTGACGGAAGGCCAAGTCATACTGAGCGCTTACATTGGTCTTGTGGTCCAGGGGAATGTAGCCCTTTCATCCTGCACTTTTTTTCCATGTCCCTGTGTGATGGTGCAATATTCCTTCCCTCCCAGTTCCTGGACCGCTCTCTGGCCTAAAGATTCCCAGTCAGCCTTAGCCCTTGTGCAGTGAGTTTGGGGGTTGAGCATCCCTTGATCGCGTCGAGCACTCCTGCGTTGCTAAGGTGGGCAACGGGACAGACTGTGCCGAGAGCTCAGTCCCCTAAACAGGATGCGTACCTCGAATTCAACCACCTGGCCACAAAGGGAATAAGAATGGAATAAGTAATCATTCCTGGACAACCCCGAAACTCGGGCAAGGAGCCATCAATTACTGACATTCTCGTAATTATCAACCCGAGCTGTGGCCAAAGTGGAAAGTTACCGGTGCCTAAAGTCAAGTATCTCGCAACCCTATCAACAGCAGTTCCAAGAAAGGTCCTTTGAGCTCTTCTGGACCCCAGCGACTGCACCCAGCATCCCCCTCGGAGCGGGGCGCCTCTCGGAGGTTTGTGAAACAGAACTGTCGACGCAACTTGGGCTGAAAACCTCCTTGAGGCTCGACTCTTCGCCCCTTGAGAGATGCACTGGCATCCCACGTGAATATTTTCACCAAGCTCGAAGGGAAATTTTAACGGGTACCTTTGTACATACACGAATCTATCTCTACACGGGTCTGTGTGAGTGCATGCATGCAGTGCATATCCATAACTTTATTAAGTCTTTAATTAGGTTACTGTGCTGATTCATTAATAGTTAAGTTTTGCTGGAGAATTATATAATCCATTGCATGATAAATCTCAATTCTGTTAATGAACTTTGAACTGCTGCTATCCCAAAGTTTTGCACAGAACACAAGACCCAACACACTGGAATTCCTTTCCCTAATTCCTGAGACATAAACCGTTGTCCATGTCCGGGACTAAGAGTGGATTTAGCCACACCTAGACTTCACTTTTGAGGAGTTTAGGAAGCAAGGGGGCCCACTCTGAACCTCGTGACCCAACGGGAGCAATTTCCTCGCCCCTTCTCCCGAACACGTAGCGCAGCAATCCACTTCCGACTTGATTTCCCTGACTATGTAAATCATTAGTAATTTGCATGTAAACCATTTTGATCCATTGCTAATTTGATTTAGCCTTTGTGTGCTTTTCCATGTCAAATAAGCAGTAGAGTGGATCTTGCCATCGAATTCTGTTGTGCTTTTTCTCAAATTCACATTGAATTAGCTTTTCCCCTAATATTTTCAATTCTCTTATGAAGAAAGGCTGAGAGTGTTGGGGGTGTTCAGCCTGGAGAAGGGGACACCTTACAGCACCTTCCAGTACCTGAAGGGGCTACAGGGAAGCTGGGGGGGTCTTTTTACAAGGGCCTGTAGTGACAGGACAAGGGGTAATGGGTTTAAATTGAAAGTGGGGAGATTTAGACTGGACATCAGGAAGAAATTCTTCCCGGAGAGGGTGGGGAGGCACTGGGACAGGTTGCCCAGAGAAGCTGTGGATGCCCCATCCCTGGCAGTGTCCAAGGCCAGGCTGGATGAGGCTTGCAGCAACCTGGTTTAGTGGAGGGTGTCCCTGCCCATGGCAGGGGGTGGCACTGGGTGGGCTTTAAGGTCCCTTCCAACCCACACTATTCTGGGATTCTGTGATGATATTTGTGATGCTGATCTTTTAAGTGGCCTCAGCCACTCTTCTTTGCGACACCCTGGCATTGGCTAGTGCCTCCTTAGACTGCTTTCAGGGCTGGGGCAGTGATCCCCCTCTCCAGGGCTGTCAGCCTCCCAGACTTCCCCATCCCAGCTATCTCCCCGAGGGTGTGAAGGCAAAGCCTGACAGAGTGCAGGCTGAGTTCAGTGGCATGCTAAAACCAGCTTTAGGCCATTGAATTCCAGGTTGAAAGGGCCACAGAGGCACCTTGCTGCTTTGAAGAGGTCAGAAACGTTTGACGCGTTAGCACTGTGTGCACAGGTCTTAGGGCAGGGCGAGTACCGCTCCACACCAAGTCTGGGGCTGTTCTCAACACAACACTTACCCCTGGGGGGACTTAGAAAGGACAGGGACAAGAACAGTGGATGTGCTGGCTTCTCACCTGCTTGCTGCATACCATTTCCCACCAGGGGCAACTCAGCTACTTCCTCTAGGAAGTGTGTGCTTAAGGACTTCAGAAAAAAATCCCAAAAGATGCCTAATTTTTTCTCTTTTTATGCATCTAACATGTAACTGACTCCCACACGAGATTCACTCAGATTGCTGGGTGCACAGTTTAATCCCGAACCTTTCCAAGCTCCGGAGTTCATCTAAATCTTAAAAAGGCTTGGAAAAATCAGGGGTTCTTTAAACCTCTGGTAATGGAAACTTTTGGCGTAACAGGGAAGAGGTCAGTGTGGTTTTGTACAGTATAATGGATTTGCTGACGGATGGAACATTTCAACCTCTCTGATGGGTTTTATCTACTTTATATTCCAGATGTTAATATAAGTAAATTCTCTCAACTCTCAGACAATTTGTCCAGTACGACCATGCAGCTTATGGTGGTCACTGGAGCTCTTACACGGATTTTGGAAGTAAAGCTGTTAAATTCTGTAATTTCCGTAGATCCTTCAAGCATATTAAGAAATACAAGAAATGGCTTTTCCAACACTGGCTACAAAGTGAACTGGGAGAAATTGGAATTCAAACCATGAAAATATATTAGAGTATACTGAATAAAAATGAAATGAAACAATTAATTTCGTTCCTTTTCCTTCCGTGTGTAATGACAAAAGGGCATTGAAGATCAGCCCCATTAGCAATCCCTGTTCTCCAATAGTTGATATACAGGATGCAATCTCATTTGAGGGCCAAAGCAAAATATACCTGGGCCCACATATAGAGGCTGAGAAAGACACCAACAAAGCAGTAATAGAGAAGTTCTATTAGAAAAGGTCACCTGGAGCACTCCTGGCTGCGGAGGGTAGTGTTCTGCAGTACCTATTCTAATGCATTCGCCAGTCTCATTTTTTTTTCACGTGTCAAGTGAATTCTGCCATTTCCCTTGGATATTATTTCACAGTCTAAAAATATCTGACAAAAGGCTCCTCCCTGCTTATCAAGACTAAATTTACCCTTTTCATTTCACTCTATTATTAGGCTAGGTTAATTTATCATCCCTGATGAAAGCCTGATTTTTCTGCACAGCCTGCTTGCACGATCAATATTTACTCCTAACCCTACTAGGATCAGCAGGTTTGCAAAACAGAACCTTAATTTTGCTTACTTCAATCGCTCCGATCTTTCTTAATTTATGACCTTTCTTCGTGGCTACCCCTTGAGAAAACACTCGTGATTATTTTTTTCCTTGCCACGAGCCTTTTAGATGCATTTATTCCACTGCAGCACAAGCTCAAAGCAGGCCAAAAAATTGCTTTGAAAGCATACAGACGGTCCAAATTCACAGCAGCGCATTTGTTTATTTGTTTATTGCTGCAGGACACTGGAAGCGTGGGTCCAGTTTGCTGCTGCCGGCCACTCGCAGAGCTCTGGTGCTTCCGGCGGATCCCCACAGCGATACAACCTTTTCTTTTAGCCGTCCTCTTTGCTGCGTTCGATAGCAATAACAGTGTTCTCTGGGTTCATCTGCAAGGTGAAATACGCCTGACGGGTCACTACTACGGTGCGTCGCCTTCACAGCACACGCCCGTTCGTGCGCCGTGCCAGTTTCCCAATCCCTCCTGCCTCTGCCATCCTTGCCCACCCAAGAGGGCCACCCCCTCCCATTGCTATTCCTCAGGTGCCACAGGGTCCGGGCTGTGGGCCTGGCTAGGAATATGTTGGCCAAGCATCATAACGGGCTCCTGATCATTCCTAGCCTAGTCCCACGGACGGTTTTGTTGCCAGGGTGGTGCTGTGGGTCACAGGAACAAACGGCTTGAGGCATGAGAAAGGAGAGGGAAACTCCTGAATAAGGCAGCGGTGCCCGAGCACTTCATATCACGGATCTGTGACCTCACCCCCAACATTTAATTATGCTTCCTCTCCTCCACTGAGAACCTCTTTGTGTTTACATGAAACAAATGCTCGTTGGGTTATTGTTTTTTCCCCATTTTGAGGGCAAGGCTATTTAGGCTACGTGCATTTTTAACAAGTACGGCCTTGGAACGTAGAATTTTTTAGGCTAAACTAAACCCCAAGATTTCTTTAATGGTGCACCTTGTGCTGTCGTTTGTCCAAGTGCAAGTAAGGACAGGCCGGAATAATCGAGTGCTGTGTGGGTGGGGGGTTGTGTGTGCATTAAATCTCACGAGGACAGAGGAATTATGGTTTTAAGTCATTCTGAGTTTATAAAACTTACCTACAGGAGGAACATAGGGGGTGCTAGATACGTGGCAGCAGAAAAGGTCTTTTTGTTAAAACTGGGAAAGATTACATGAATTCCTGATTAAAATCCCGAGTGTCCAGGCAAGCAAAAGGGATTGCGATAACCCGATACTCTCAAAGCACCAGCAGGGAGTTCCTACGGGCACGAGGTAGGCAGGGTAAAATGAAGAGGAATAGGTACTCCAAGTCCTTCACGGAGAAGGCTCCCTGGCACCGCAGCGCGGGCAGATGGACAGACATCGTGAGAGAGACCGACAAAACACCCACACAATTCGTGCTTTGTTTTCAGCCTGGATGGGCCTTTTTTTTTTATTTTTTTGCCTGCAGCAGAGACAGTATGTTGTTTCCTGAGAGCAGCAGCCTGTGCGAAAGCTCCGTGCGCGTGCGTGCAAGGCTCAGGCTCAGGCTGAGGAGTCGGGGCTGTGCTTGGTGACGACGGCAGTTTACGTGGCCCCAAGTTTTGTTTTCTGTAGTTCATTTAACATAACTACAGGTCTGATGAAGTTCATCCAATTGAGTTGTGAAAGACTCAGGAAGGCCTAAGCGATATGCTTGAAACTGAATTTAATTTTTTTTAACAAAGCCTGGTTATTTGATGCTTTCGCACACTGTTGTGCTTCAGGGAAGGGATTAGGATCTTTACCTTGCACCAATTTAAAGTTTTCTGTAAAAGCATGTGAATAATTCATCATGGATAATTTATCTGATGAGTTTTACCTCTCTTCTTTGCTAACTGTCCCCAAGCAGAGCAAGTTTTCCACAAATGTGCTTGATTTTAAAGGTTATTTGTGAAGTCTTTCATTTAAATGAAGTTCTGAGCGTGCAACTCATCCATGAATAAGTCCCAGTGCATGCCTGACAGCCACCTGGTGAGCCAGGAAGGTAGAGCAGGATACGTTTTCCTAACCGAGGTCTCGTGTGTAACTGAGTGCCCAAGCCCCTCTGACGCAGGGGCCTCCTCCGGCTCGGGCACCTATATTTCCTTCTGCGAGGAGCCAGATGTAGGGAGAAAAAAGGTAAAGTGGTGAAAACCTGATTTTGTCAGCCAGAGGATGCACTTGGGGAGTGATCTGCATTCCATCTGACTACTGGGATAAAATTCCTGTGTTGAAAGGTAGAGGTGGTGGGTACAGTGGCTGCCAGAGTAGCTGCCTAACATTTTAACAGTGCAGTACCCTTGGAAGGAGGGTGCAAGAGTCAAGAACACAGTCGAAGAGTGTTTAGACATGTAAGGATGAAGATAATGCCACACTGGGATTTTTAAAAGGGGCCTGAGATGTTTGTGAAAATCCCAGGCAACACCTACTTGGACTTTTGGGCATCTAACTAACCTTTGAATCTGGTTAAAAGCAACATGAACCGTCATCCTTTGAATTTCTCCCGCTGTTTCTTCAAGCCTTAGCTATCTACATTTCAATGTGACTGAAGCAGGTGCTTCCTAAGGGCCAAATTATAACAGTTCTCAGACAAGAATGATTACAGATCAAGTCTTTAATAATTTAAAGTACAGCGAGAGCTAAAATCTCAGAATTCTCTACTGGATTGAAAGAACAATACAAAGCGATGCAGCAGAGACCTGTTGTGATGACAGGCTATACTTTAACTAAACGACAAGACTTAATTAACACTGCCCCAGCCTGGGTTCAGAGTAAACTAAAGCCTACTATATGATTAACTCCTCTGTGCTTTCGTAAGAGAAGGGGAGATTGCAAATGGAAACACATGGAGCCTTTCAGATTTAATTAAAGAAATGCAAAGAAGCTACTATTGCTACTACGATTGCTCCTCGGGGCAGCAAAAGGCAAACAGAGTAATTGGGAAAGGAGAAACTCAGAAACATGAAGGAAAAACCCCCAAACAAACCCCAAACAATTGAGTTTTTCATGGCTGTCAGGCCTTCTGTTCCTCATCCCCTGGGCAAATTGGCTTAAATATTATCTATTAAGATTCTGAGAATACGGAACGAGTTCTGCTCTGAAATGACTACATTTTTTGATGCTTTGCTTTTCCTTCCACATCAGTATTGGAGAGCAAGTGTAAAAGATTATTATGAATTTACATTAGAGAAGCATCCATCATGTCTTTAAGAGCCACTCAGGGATTGTGATTCAGCTTCAGTAGAGGTTGTACTTAGACACAGTGAAAAGACTTACCATGCCGAGACGACTTATTGTCTAATTATGGAGAGCTGAGGCAGTTCATAAAAGAACTATCTGAAGCCTTTTAGCTTTTAAAATACATGAGGATTTTTAGCCTTTTCAGATTATTTTTGTACTTCATATTCAGAGGAGATGTCCAAACAGAATAGGGCATATTTATTGCTACCAAAGAATTGTAAGTCAGCCCCAGTGCTGCACAGCTATTTTGATTGTTAAAAAAAAGGAAATAAAATTACCAATTCCAAGGGGAAAAACAATAGAAAAGGAAGTTACCAAAAAGCTTTTCTCAAAGCTAAGGTTCATGTTCTTGTTCATGTCCTCATTCCTCCCTTTTTAATTACTGCATCTACATAGGTCTTTAAGTTTAAAAATACCAGAATATAACAGTACTGGAATTTTATTTATTTTTAATGGGTTTTTAATAATTGTTAGAGAGGAGAACTAACACTAAGATCACAGAACCATGGAATGGTTTGGGTTGGAAGGGACCTTAAAGCCCACCCAGTGCCACCCCCTGCCATGGGCAGGGACACCCTCCACTAGCCCAGGTTGCTCCAAGCCTCATCCAGCCTGGCCTTGGACACTGCCAGGGATGGGGCATCCCCAGCTTCTCTGGGCAACCTGTCCCAGTGCCTCCCCACCCTCTCCAGGAAGAATTCCTTCCTGATGTGCAATCTAAATCTCCCTGCTTTCAGTTTAAACCCATTACCCCTTGTCCTGTCACTACAGGCCCTTGTAAAGGGTCCCCCTCCATCATTCTTGTACCCCCCCCCCGGCACTGGAAGGGCAGGGAGACCCTGGAGCCTTCTCTTCTCCAGGCTGAACGAGAGGAGCTGTATTTGGCAACACGGTGACTGTGTGGACATAGAATATACAGAACATGGTTTCTAAAATAGAACGAAAATAACACAGCTCAGGGAAGTACTGTGTATCTGTATCCATAGAGCAGGGGCAGTGAAGCTGTGCAGCAGCTCGCTTAGCTTTAGCCACTAGGCGGTAGTGTAAGATTAAGTCATGCAAAAATAACGGGTGGATTTGTATTCCTTTCTGGAGAGCTTCCAAGCGCATGCCCGCTCCACGGGAAATTTTGTAAAATATTTTTCATGCTTCTTTATCAAATCAGCAAGAGACTTTGAACAAAAATATGTCCCATAAGATTCCACAATGGGTTAAGTGCATTATTTGAAGCCAATTAACCACAAGGACACAGGGTACATCCCCCCCCCCCCCCCCCCCCCATCTTTTTCCCTCATCTGAACTATTTGTGATCAGTAAGGGTCAAAAAACCGCAGTTTAGCCATTGTGGAATCTTATTTAGATTAAAAACTACAATTGCACTATGGGGTACATTCCTCTTTTCGCAGGATCACTGAATGGCTGAGGTTGGAAGACACTGCTGGAGGTCACCTACTAGTCCATGACCCGCTGGCTCAAGCATGGCCACCTAAAGCAGGCAGCCCAGGACCATGTCCAGCTGGGTTTTGAATATCTCCAAGGATGGAGACTGCACAACCTCTGGGCAACCTGTGCTAGTGCTTGACCACCCTCCAAGTAAAAAACCAGTTTTCTGGTGTTCAGATTTCATGGGTTTTTTTAATCTGTGCCCACTGCCTCTTGTGCTGTCAGCAAGCGTGACTGCAAGGAGCCTGGGTCCCTCTTCTTTTTTCCTTCCCGTCAGGTGTTTATACATATAGATAAGATCCCCTTTAGCCTCTTCATTACATATTTGCTAGTGTTTCAGACGAATATGGAAATTTCAGTTTGGGTCTTATATGACAAATTAATTTTATAGGGTTAGAAGCATAAAAAGGCAGATGATATGACTTGTTTTAACAGCAGAATACAATACCGAGTACATTTTGGGAAACTCCCGGCTGTACTAGAGCAAGTCAACGTGGTTCACTTCCCCTGCTGTGTTTGACTTTGGCCTGCTTAGGTAATAATGTAGTCGGTTGCCTTCACTGACTGCTAAAATGGTTATGCAAAAGTGAATTTGGGTAAGTAACAACAAAGCTAGGGATGCAGCATTTTGGCTCTTTCTCATGCACGTGAAACAATCACATCTTTCTGCACTACCACCTGGGAGACCTGAATTCATGCTTTTTTTTTTTTTGAGATCCTCATCTAATATTCTTTTGTTCTATCAGGTATGTATAGTTCCTTCTAAAATTCCCAGGCTATTGTTTATTGTACTGCACTATCTCTTTTGGATTTATGTTTGGTAGGTGGGTGAATGCAGGGAGATCACCAGGATGCAAGCCTTTTTGAGATTCTCATCATTTTCGTCCATGAAAATGGAAAGAATGACAGAATCCCAGAATGGTTTGTGTCAGAAGGAACCATAAAGCCCATCCAGGTCCAACCCCCCTGCCATGGGCAGGGACACCCTCCACCAGACCAGGGTGGTCCAAGCCTCATCCAGCCTGGCCTTGGACACTGCCAGGGATGGGGCACCCACAGCTTCTCTGGGCAACCTGTCCCAGGGCCTCATCACCCTCTCCAGGAAGAATTTCTTCCTGATGTCCAATCTCAATCTCCCTCTTTCCATTTAAACCCATTACCCCTTGTCCTGTTGCTACAGGCCCTTGGAAATGTCCCTCCATCATTCTTGTACCCCCCCAGGCACTGGAAGGGGCTCCAAGGTCTCCCCAGAGCCTTCCCTGCTCCAGGCTGAACCCCCCAACTCCCCCAGCCTGGCCCCATGGCAGAGGGGCTCCAGCCCTCGCAGCATCTCCGTGGCCTCCTCTGGACTCGCTCCAACAGCTCCGTGTCCTTCTGCTGTTGGGACCCCAGAGCTGGAGGCAGAATTGCGGGGGGGGGGTCTGCCCAGAGCGGGGCAGAGGGGGAGAATCCCCTCCCTCGCCCTGCTGGCCACGCTGCTCTGGATCCAGCCCAGGATCCGGCTGGCTTTCTGGGCTGCCAGAGCACATGGCCGGGTCATCTTAAGCTTGACTCCCAGCACCTCTAACAGTGCAGGATGAGGTAATACAGACTCATATGGCAAAGACTTTTTTCCATCTCCTTTCACCCATTTTAAGCCCGATGCAAGACATGAATCCTCAACACCCATTTCCTTTTTCTTTTCTGTTATTTTTTGGAGAAGCTTCATCCCATCTACTCCTCTCTGTTGAAGCATATCATGAAGACAGATTGTGGTCAGTACTGTGGGGAGGGGAATTCTAAGAAAAAGCTGTTGTTTGCTTTTCTGGTTTTCTCAGGAAGAGATTTTAATTAGCATAGGTCATGGTGAACAACAAATCTGTGATGCTGCAGTTCCCTTTGCAGTATGATAGTATAGCTATTTCCTGGGGTTTTAGGTATTGATATATTACATTAAAAGGTTTGAGGTTCTTTCCATAAAATAATAACATTAAACCCTTGAATCTTCATATATTACCTTGAAAACTCAAAGAGTCAATAGTTATTTTAGGAGGCTATCCAAAGGTTAACCAGATAAATCTAAAATTATGGTCATAAATAATGCAAACAATGACCAGCCGTAGAAACAGATGGTGCTTCTGGAAAGGCCCAGGCCATTTCCACCCTTAATTCAATGTAAACCTCCTGTTTGCAGCTCTGCAGTTGAGGTCTTTCGTGCCTGCCTTCAAATGCATTGTTTCTTCAAAGGTGAGATCTGTAGCGTAATGTGTGAAGCTTCGTTAACCAGAAAGAATGCAGAGCCCCTGCACGTGTGATTGTCACAAGCGTTTGGATGCTTCTCCTGGGATCAGAGAGACTCTGCAACTACAGTGGCACAAATTGCAACCGAAAACAACACACCCAGTCAGCCTTGTTTGCTGTTGCTGTTCGCTTACTGTTTGGAGCTGAAACCAATAAATTTTGACAGCATCCACCCACTTTTGCTCTTTCCCTGGTTTTGTTCTAGTACAGCTTCATTTACTTCAGTTACTGGATTTTTTTTTTAGATATCGGGAAGAAATTCTCCCTGGAGAGGGTGGTGAGGCACTGGGACAGGTTGCCCAGAGAAGCTGTGGGTGCCCCATCCCTGGCAGTGTCCAAGGCCAGGCTGGATGAGGCTTGGAGCAACCTGGTCTAGTGGGGGGTGTCCCTGCCCATGGCAGGGGGTGGCACTGGGTGGGCTTTAAGGTCCCTTCCAACCCAAACCATTCCATGGTTCTGTGATTCTATGAATTGTCAGAATCAGAGGTTTGGTGCTTAAAAGATAGCAGATTACTTGTGTGAATGCTCAGAAATAGTCATCTCAGTCAAATAACTGAAATAACACCACTCTACAGGGGTTGATTTCTTAGTACCTGAATCAGGATGAACCCGTACCCAAAGGGGTACGCAGATCCAGCAGTGGTGGTGGCCTCCAGCAGACCTACTCCCAGTTACAGGGCTGGTATTTTTCCTGTCAGAAAAAAAGAAGAGAAAAAGAGGGTGTAGGCTTAATGCTTGAATGTCTTCACTGGGCAAGTTCTTGACAAAAGTCCTCTTTATGGAACAAAAAAAAAAATCATTACATCATAATATTTTTGAAGAGTTATGTGAGGTAAGTGCAGGATACGTTCACTCCATGTAATTTATTAGTTCCTGTGCTTCATCAATCTTTCAGTCTCTTCTGCAACAGCTTATTTTTTACGTCCATGGTATTGAGGTCTGCCATTCCAAAAGGAGGTAAAAGTTATGCAAAGAGGGAAAAAATGTCTATGAATTTATGAACTAGATACATGGAGACATTAAAAAAAAAAATCATACAAAGATTAAATTGAAAGAAGTGGCTCAGTAATTACAGCTCTGGGCAGCATAAGGTAGGAATTAAAAACACTTCCTCCTTTTTTTAAAAAATATATTGGGAAAAAAATGTAAGTCAGTTGCATAAACTACCTCTTGGTTGAAAGTGGTTGATTATGGTTGTCTTTGATCTCACTGAAGAGCCGGGAATCAGCTGTATTTATTTACTTGATTGGCTTGTACCCATTCAGGATATTTATAACCATTGATAAAATATGTAAGTCAGTGGATGGAGATATTTCATGCAGAATAATGCCTAATGTGTCACTGAAAAAGAGGGGGAAAATCTTTTTTTATCCCTTTGTAGCGTCAAGGTAACACAGCAACAGTTGCCGCTCCAAAGACTAGATAATGTTTAATTCATGTAGCTACGGAGTTTCAGGACCATCTCTTGAATAAGTTAAAAGTAAATACCTTTCAGGACAAAGAAGTTAATATGTTTTACAGAACATGGGCAGGGGGAGGAACAGAGAAAGAGAGAGAGAAAGAAAGCATATGTGAAGGGAATAAATCTGTCTAGACCCCTGCAGTACTCCAGCGGAGATAAGTTTTAAAAGCTCGCTCAAGAACAGATTCCAAATACTTGTGTCAAAGGCCCCTGTCACGAAGGCATCTGAACTTTACAACAATACTAAATAAATACACCTTCACGATATTTTAAGAGAGGAGGAACTGAGCTACAGGGACACTAAAAGCCCCATTTCCCTTTTCCTTCAAGTAGGTTTATACCCTCACAGAGCCGTGGGGGTGAGAGAAAGCACTTCATGTTCCCAGCAAGGCGGGTGGGAGATGCCTGCACCCCCCAGCCCTAGTTTATTTTTTTGGGGAGCAGCTGAGAGTCCCAGCATTGTGGACGAGGAAACCACTGTGCCCCTCAAAGCCTGAGCTGCCGAGCAGGGTTTTTGTTATCCCACACGTGGTCATCAGCTTCTACTGGCCGAGTGGTACAGGCGGTGTGGTGTTACTGAATTCGCTTGAGAGCGGCCAATCTCCAGTTGTGCTGTTACGGCAATTTAAACATTTCCTGACAATGACGTGGTGAGTCAGCATTCAGAGCATTGGTGCGTTCTGAGGCAGGCCCAGGCACTTTGGCATTTTCTCCGTATCGTGGGCGCTGGTCCTGGTTTGCCTGAGTTGCCTGTTAACTCCTCTGTGCTTTGGCGTTTTGTCCTGATGGTTACTCAGCACACTTGATCCAGAGAAGTGAATTTTAGTTACTGATGACTGTTTCCTATTGCAAGGTTACCTATATACAGATATGTTCATACATAAATTTAAACACGTACACGTATTTATAAAAATATGTAGATGCACATATGTAGAAATGCAGCTATGTATCTCTTTCACCAATGGCCAAAGGGAAAGGAGAAGGAATAATCATAAGAAATAATGGAAGAAGCACAAAAATGTCAAAGAATGATACGTTGAAAGATCAGTTTCTGGCTTACCAAAGGTCAACCTTATCTTGATGACAGGAAAGGCTTTGCAGTAGCAGGAAACATCTGGTTTTAGCTTCATTCAATGAGTGACCATAGTTTAAAGATTTTATAGAGCACGTTATCCTAGATATTATTCCAACACCGCGGTAAGCCCGACAAACAGGCCAGCAAGAAAAGCCTTAGCATTTCCCTGCAGGAAGAGCGCTGTGTGCTACTTTCAACCTCATCTTTCCACTAGCCAGTCCAAGCAGAAGCAGCTTGGAGAGTTGTCAGTGTCAGCACATCACTCCTGCATCCCTGCAGCTAACAGTATTACTGAGAATACTTAACGGTTACTGCCACTTCCACACAAAATGTGAAAATGACTGTCTCTTTAATTAGAATGGGAAAAAATGGAACAAAGACCAAGCAGGGACAGTTTCTGCCAAGTGGGAAAGCTTAAAGTATGTTAAGCAAACCTTGTTTCCAAAAAATTATTGCAGCTTTAATCCCATGCTGGTTTCAGTGATGTTCTTCACAAGCAGTTGTGCCAGCGTTTTCACAATCAATCTCAGGTGTCAATCCTAGTTTCTGACAATAAAAAGATCATTAAAAAAAAAAAAAAAAAAAAAAAAAGACCCAGCTGAAAATTAGACCAGCAAAGAGTTTTCTTCTCCTTTGGCTTCATTAATTCAATGGCATTACATGGAAATTAATGAGTTCAGCCCAATTATTATGCAGTTAGAACAGAATTCACACTTCCCAGACTTCTGCCAGTGTTGGAGTTACAGCTGAAACAATTACTGTATGGGATGATTTTTAACTTCCCCAAAAGCTGTGCTTACTGATTCAGCACTACATTTGGAGTTTACAAATCCAGTGTCAGAAATCAATGGCATAATGTTCTTATGGTAATCTAGGGAAAAGCCTTCTCTAAACCTAATGTACATTGTATTTATTCCTAAAATCTCATCAGCTAATCTCTTAGAAATAAACTGTTGTGCTGTAAATGTCATGTATTTTCCTGTCTGTGTTTTCCATTCAAATGAATATTTCCTGCTCTGAATTGGCATGCGGAATAGCTTTTGCCTCTCCAGAGCCACAGAAAAAGCGCTAATCTTCCCGGAAGATGGAAGACTCCTGTGCAGAGTTCATAACGAAGGGTACGTGTGCATGCCCTACTCCGCTGGGTACACCAAGTTGTTGTCAACAGACTTAAGCTGGGGAGTCAGTCTGCTATAGAAAGTCCACTTGCATGATGTAGAAAGCAACCCTAAACCATACAAAATGAATCTGGCATGGGTTCTGTTTGTAGAGTTCAATGGAGTTTAGGTTTGTTTACAGAAGATTTGACAGGAAACCCCTATTAAAAATGGATCTTCTTCATTGCACTGTTCTTGAGAAAAGAACGGGCAAACATTAACTCCAGTATCATTTTAACCCAAATCATAGAATCCCAGAGTGGTTTGGGTGGGAAGGGACCTTAAAAATCATCCAGTCCCACCCCCTGCCATGGGCAGGGACACCCTCCACTAGACCAGGTTGCTCCAAGCCTCATCCAGCCTGGCCTTGGACACTTCCAGGGATGGGGCATCCACAGCTTCTTCTGGGAAGAATTTCTTCCTGATATCCAATCTAAATCTCTCCTCTTTCACTTAAACCTGTTACCCCTTGTCCTGTCACTACATACCTAACTATCTAAACCACTCACAATATCTTTTATATATGTGCATCAGCTTTCTATTACAAACACTTGCCACTTGTTTCTTCTGGCAAAGATTGATGCCATCTGTTACGACAAAGGACCTATTTTTTCCCTAGTGCAACATCACAGTCATCTGCTTATTTCACGGATGAGTCTGGGACAATTAAAATTGCTCAGATCGGACAAGGAAGATGTGTACAGAGGGCTACACCTCCACAAAAATGATCTGAAGGCGTTTTGAAAAATACAAATATGCAGGCACACACACAGAGCCATGCAAACCTTTCTGTTTTGGACTCTGCAAGGAAGCTCCCAGCAATCCTCAGGGATGACCCCATTTGCCCACCTTGCTTCTCAATACCCAAGCATTAACTGGCCCTTTGCCTGGCCTTTTGGTAGTGCATGCAGTCACCCTCACTGCTGAGCTACCGTGGCTCTCAGGAAGGCAGGACCTACTGCAACACTTCAGATTTTCTATCGAGGCTGGTATTTTTCACTTGCAATTAGTAAATATTTAATGTCCCAGAAAAAAACAGAAAATCCCATCATTCTAACACGGTGTAGGAACAGGAGAACATTCCAGACTGATGCTGAAATTTGACTGCCTTTCTAAGCGTGCTAAACTCCGTAATTACAGGCAATCGGATCGGTCAAATCTTTTGAAAATAGACTGCCCATGAGAACAACCTCACGGAGATTTTCTCAGAAATGGCGAAGACGACCTACCATTCCTTTTGTCACCTATCAACTGCAGAAGCACATTGAGATTCAGGTCCTAAAGCTTTATTCCTTGAATAATGGGCATTCAAACCCAGTTTTTTGGTTTGATTATTCCTTGAATAATAGGCATTCAAATCCAGAATTTTTGTTTGGGCACAGCTCTAAACAGGACAGTTATTCAAACAACTAGTACCGCGCTGAAGAGTCGTCAGTGCAGTACCTGCGCTGAGTAACGGTGCTTCACACAGCTACCTCATTGTCCACCATCGGCTGCGAGAGCCAACCTTCCGAAATGACTTTGCATCACTGACATAAAACCCTACAGGAACCAATGGGAATTGAAGATTTAGTGCAAGAAATCTTATTCTTCGTTGTTTGACAGTAAAAGGGCACTTGGCTCTAATAATTTTCCTAATGGCTTAACTTGCCAGTTGTATTGCGTTGCAAACCTAAACTACCCAGGGAGTGATTGCCAAATTTAATAAACCACGAGATCACTCACTTTTGGAAGAGGGAACTGAAGCTCCGATTGCAGTAGAAGTTCAGAAAATTAAAATGCGCGTTCCAGACAGGACCACAACATTAGCATCGCTTCTTTGTGCTAGTTTAGAAGCCTGTCTTTTAAAATAAATTATGTAGCCATCAGAGGAGCCAGTTCTGAACCTTGTTCCATTTCTGAATTCCTTTCTATCGGGCGGCTCAGGAGCCTGAACGCTCTCATTTCAGATTTGGCCAAAAATAATGAAAATACAAGAGATAAAATAAAGCTGAGTGGTATATTTGAGTATAAAATGGCCTCGTATAAAAGGAGGTCAGCTTGGCTTATGGTATACTCAGAGCAGGAGTGAACACGCTGAACTTTTTTAGTTCGTTTTGCATGCTGTTCTTTATATAGTATGAAAGGCAGTTATGATATATATTGTCATTTCAGATATTCTTGCCAAGCAGTTTCTTAGTCTTTTCATAAATTTAAAGGAACTTTATAACAGTTCAGCACATTTAATAAACATACTTTATATGGAAATAACTTTTTGGATAGTGGCAAGATACAGTTTATCTTAGAAAGTTCTGCTTTAGCTTTGCAAAAGCAAGCTAATCATAATCTGATTTAAGACCTTATGCTAATGATAACTTAAATGCAAATGCAAGCATAAATTGTCTGCACCGATCGTCCCTTACTGCACTTTAAAGACTGCAGATAAATCTGGAATGTGCTCAGAGACAACGTTTTAGTGAGAACTGGGAAATATTAAAATAATCTAAGTTTGTTAGAGTGAGTGATGGGCTAAAAGGATACGATGCCGCCATGGGACGCAGAATGTAAGATGATTCAAAGAGGTGAAATATGATGTGCAGCAGGGAAAAAAGAAGGACAGCCACTTCAGTTCTCAGATTGCACCAGATTTCTGGTGCACTCTCTGGTGAACAGAAACGTGTGAGTGTCTATTTGCCACAGAACACCACGGAAATGAAGTTCAGCCAGTTTGCAGTGGGTGAAATAACTGAGCGACCGTGCAAGGAGGCCCGACCGAGAGATCAGCAACAGCAAGATCATTCACAAAACAGGACAGAGCTATGCACTGTCAGCAGAAGGAGCAAAGCTGCGTGTTCCAGGTGGACGGTTGTTAGGAAAGGTTCAGAGAAGACGGAAACAACAAAGGCTTGTGGCTCTCCTCCCCTCCATCAATAAATACAATCAATAGTATTTGAATGATGGGCTAAAGAATCCAGGGCACTGTACCCTGGATGTGCCACATCCTTAGGTCTTCTTCCAGTCTGCTGCAGTTTATTTTGAAGTGTCACGCTCTAGTATTACTGTATGTTTTGCCTCCTGCCTCGTTGCATTTCCAAGGCTTGATTAAGCAGGTTATAATCCTTGAGAAGATGTCTAATTCAAGGCTTAGTGAATGCCACAACATCTTGCTTTGCATTCTTTTGTGAACTTGATAAAAGAGAAGCGGGGGCTTTACAGCGCGCGCCACTGCAGAACATTCTGCTGTGGGATTTTGATACGCCTCGATTAATCAACACTTTTAGTTAGAAATGAAGCCAAATCTAATGGTTACTCAGAATATACCAATTCCTTGGGGATTTGCATCCTATTGCTTCAAGGAGGAAAACACCTTGCTCAGTCTGTGCTGGGGAGGCCTCCCCTGGAGTGCTGTGTCCAGTTCTGGGCTCCTCAGCCCAAGGACAAGGAGCTACTGGAGAGGGTCCAGCGCAGGGACATTACGATGATGAAGGGCCTGGAGCACCTTCCATGTGAGGAAAGGCTGAGAGAGCTGGGGCTGTTCAGCTGGGAGAAGAGGGGGCTGAGGGGATCTGATCAATGCTGATCAATATCTAAAGGGGGGGTGTCAGGAGGATGGGGCCAGGCTCTGCTCAGGGGTGTCCAGGGACAGGACGAGGGGCCATGGCCATCAACTGGAAAACAGAAGGTTCACCCTGAACATGAGGAAACCCTTCTGCCCTGTGAGGGTGGCAGAGCCCTGGGACAGGCTGCCCAGAGAGGGGGGAGTCTCCTTCCCTGGAGACTTTCCAAAGCCTCTGGACTTGTTCCTGTGTGATCTGCTCTAGGGGATCCTGCTCTGGCAGGGGGGTTGGACTAGGTGATCTCTAGAGGGCCCTTCCAAAGCCCCCCCACTCTGTGAATCGGTGAATTTTTACAAAGATCTCCAACCAGGTGTTCCCACCAAAGTGATGACAAAAGACTACTTGGCCAGCAATTTAAGCTGCGCTGTAGTAATTCAGTTCTTCATTACGCTACGTATCCTGTAAAATTAGCTACCATACTGTCACTTTGACACCAACAGTAGCTGCTTTTAGCACGATGTAGTAACAGCCTCAGCTAGGAAGCGTATGTGATCTCGAAGCACACTTCGCATTCAGAGAGCAGATCTCTCCCTGCCTGTCTCACAGTGCCTGGGAAATGACAGGATACTTCAGGTGCCTGTTTTCCAGCACGGGGAATTACATGCCAACTGACTGGGATTGATTTTAGCCACTTATTTTTAGGGAAGTGAAAGAAAGGCCTGGGGTACGCTTAACTCTTTTGGCCTACTCATTGGGAAGTTTTCATTTCTGCATAGAAAAGAGCAAAAAGTGGGTGGAGATCATGTGTCTTTACATAGTTTTAAAAAGCTGAATAAGAAACGAGAAATCTCAGGGGCAGAATGATCAGCTTTGACACTTCACAGGAGTACTGCTTGAAATATTTAGTCTGCTTTGTCATTGGTATTTGTTAGGATGCCAAATAATCAAAGGGCATGCGCTAGCATTGACTGTACCACTGAATATGACAAGCTAGTTGCTATTCCAATTTGCATAAAGTGAGCTTTCTGGTCTTAAAAAAAATGCTTTCTGACCATTTAGGGAGCAATGCAGAAATGAGAGATTACAGCCTGAGGACAGAGAGGTGTAAAGTTTGACATAACAAAGCCAAAATGTTTCATAGAGTCTTCAAGAAGTAATAACGTGGAGGATTTTTGAAGTGCCTTTTTATTAACATGCTTGCTGGCACATATGTCGGTGCGCAAATGAGCCTGAAAAATTTTAGTTGCACTCCTCAACCAGATTTAATTTCATCCCTGGCTGCAACAATCAAAATCACTCGTGCAGATACAGCCATCTTTCTTTCTCTGCATACACCTGTTTCCACTCATTCTGACAGTTTGGTACTTAATGCGGAAAGGGCAGCAGGGCCTGACCATAGGATCACGCTTACATTCCACAGACGAACAGGAGAAATGAGTCCATGACACCTATTTCGTAATGAACACAGAATAATGGGATATTTCTGCTGTTTGAGCTCTAGATGTCGACGACTAAATGTGAATTCTCATAGGAAGAAGTGTGTTTATTTGGTATTTTGCCAACTAAACCGTGAGGCAAGATGCAGTCTATTTATTTGCTGCTAGACACACCATGAGCTAAACCCAGAATCTCAGTATCACATGGGGTAAATGGGTTTAAGGAGTTGAGAGCCCATGATAACCTTTGAGACATGTTTGGGAATAGAATAGTATGTGCAAGCCACAGGTGGTGGATTAACCCATTTTCCTATGAGCTGGAACCTCTGTGTTCCAGGTGGGAAAAGCACTGTAAATACCCACCTCACCCCTTCAAAAAAAAACCAACCCCCCAAAACCCAACCCCAGAAAGTTGGGAGCATGAAGACAGCGAAGCATCTTTACTTTCTTTGTATGCCAGCT
This sequence comes from Rhynochetos jubatus, assembly GCA_027574665.1. Taxonomy (NCBI): domain Eukaryota; kingdom Metazoa; phylum Chordata; class Aves; order Eurypygiformes; family Rhynochetidae; genus Rhynochetos; species Rhynochetos jubatus. Next base: position 75,974,600 of record CM050651.1, read on the forward strand.
GCTTATGTATATAGCAAAATCAAGGATATTTCTTCCCCCCCACCTTTACCCTCCCTTTGTACATCCCTTAACACAGGGGACGCCTGGATGGTTCACGTAATAGTAAAAACAAACAGTGGGGACAGCTTGACTGACATCATCCATTGAGAGACTCAAGGTGTGAGAAGCAATCTTGCAGGGTGCTTATCTGCCAAATCAACGGCCAACGGGCATAGACAGTGTTTTACAGGCTTAACCTCAGAGTTCCCTTCTCGCTTTCTTCACGCAGAATTCTGTCGTGGAAAACCCGACTAAACTCAAAAGGCTACATGAGGGATAAAAAGAAGAAATCTGGTTAATAAAAGGCCTTAATTCAGTTATTAAATAACTTCCCAAACCTCCACTGCAATTGAAATGGACATTTCAAATATTCTAAGATAGACAACTACTCAGCTGTAGCTCTAATAATTGCTAGATGAGCTTATGATTTATATACAAAGTGGCATAATTACTGTGAATATCCTACTGGATTTTGCAATATGGAAAGAAGGTATTTTCATGCTTTCTAGGTTAAGGATAAACATAATTGATCTATGATTAACATGAAGGTCTAGGCTTATCTTCCAAATATATTGTATTTCACAGAGAAATGAGAATAAAGACATTTTTCTCATTTATACTGAAACAGGGTATTTGCAAGCCAGAGCAGCCAGGAGCTATAGTGGTAAGAGCTCCCGCTAGATGAAGGCGTGACATCGTTCATGCTAGATTCAAGTCCATCTGTTGCGTGGCAGGAGAAAGATGAATGGGAGGTCAAAAGTCTAAAGAATAACGTGAACAAGGTTTTTAAAGGACGTATTTATAAAGGAACACAATTAGGAGCAAACAGGCTCACACCTTCCTGTCAGTTCACTACAAATGAATTAAGCAACACTGATGGCTAGGCATTTCTTGGGAACTAATGGGAGTCAGAGGTTAATAGTCCAAGCCTGTGCCCTAGACCAATAGTTCTTGCCAACTTTGCATGCCGCCGAAGTGCCCCGGGCTGGGGCTAGAATTGGTTTTAAAAAGCCAAAAGGGTGCAAATATATTTTAATTTTGAGAAAGTTGTACCAGTCATGGGGCAATAGTTAATCCTAAAGGGAAGTAGGTCAGATCCTGAGAAACATCAAGGTCTGTTGAATTGAAAGTGGGTAGATTTAGATTGGGCATCAGGAAGGAATTCTTCCTGGAGAGGGTGGGGAGCACTGGGACAGGTTGCCCAGAGAAGCTGTGGAAGCCCCATCCCTGGAAGTGTCCAAGGCCAGGCTGGATGAGGCTTGGAGCAACCTGGGCTAGTGGAAGGTGTCCCTGCCCACGGCAGAGATGGATGACTGGATGATCTTTAAGGTCCCTTCCAACCCAAACCATTCCATGATTCTATGATTCTATCATCTAGCAGTTTCCATCAATCCGTCTGGAACTCCATTCCTCAGCAGCTGACAGAGGCTCTGGCGTGTCTCACTAAATCGCACACTCGATGTCACGACTTTGGTAGTCCAATTGGGATGATGACACAGAAGATGACTGCATCTTCAGGCATTTCAGGCATCCTCAGCCACCACGAATACTGCAATCAAACCACAGCAGTGGGTCAAACCTGACACTCCGCACTCATCTCCAGAAACTCGTGTTAGTCGCAACCCTCTCCAGAAAGGTCTCTTGCAAGGCCGTGCAAAACCAGACTGCTTCAGAGAAAGTAAGGAAAAAGTCCCAGAGACGTGGTAAGTTCTGGAAAAGGCCTGTCCTCTCATTAAACCCGGTGGCTTAACGTTTTAAACAACTCTCTGGAGTACTGAATCATTTTGCAGCATCCTGCCTTGCTCAGCAGCAAGGACAACCCCTTGCAGGGATAAGATGGATGAAAATCTGTGTGAATCCACTGTTATTGAAGGATAAACATGATTCTGACCATCCTGTGTGACAGAACGAGAAAAGCAACTAGTTGTCACCTCTGTGGAGATCTGATCCTTACTCTCTCCAACGGCTGACATGTCGTCTGTGGCAGGATAGGCACTCCACGTCTGTATGGCCGGCTGAAGTGCTCCCTGGTATTAGCGATTTGGGTTCAGGGTCATCCAAATTCCAGACATCAGTTTAACCCTGACTAAACTGCCAGACTGGCTCTGAGTGGCATTGATGACAGCATTGGCCATGGCTCTTTTCTTTAAGACTTCCTCTGAAGCTTCCCTGCTCCCCACCATCCCAGGATGATTCCTGGCAGCGTATGGAAACCAGCAGTTTCACGAGGTCCTTTTAACCGCTAGTCCTTGTATCTAACATCTCTCCCTTGTTAGCTTTGCTAACACGCATGGCACTCGAGCCCTGGGTGCGTTCTAAATGGCTATCGACGGGCTCTGCACTTAACAGGCACATGTAACAAGAACAAACTGAACACATATATCACACACCTTTTAGGGCTGAGACGTTAAAAAGCAGAAGCCTAATCTTTGGAATTTTTCAGTATAAATAACAGAGGCTGTTTATTCAACTTCTGAAAACGTCTTTCACGCTCTTACATGAAATCTTCTCTAGCTAGTGCTTTGAGGAAAACCACCTCCTCACCTTTCCACACTATCATTTTCACAGTTTTCAATTTATCAAAAGCAAATGCAGCCTATTAAGAAAAGTTATTGTAGTGTATTGCTCTGTTTTAAAACTCGAGGAGAAGTACAAGAGAGTGAGAGAACATTCTGCTTTCTTGAAGAATTAATTCTGTGGTACAATTAATCTTGTCTGTAGTTGTTGCTTTTATTAATAATGACCTTCCCGACTTCTCCGGTTTGACATAAAAAAATCAAGATGGTAGCCACAAAATACCACAGAGACGGTGGCAGCCTGCCCTGTCCGCTCCTTATCTCCAGAAGAACTGAAATTATGGCCACTGAATGAGGGTAAAAAGCCATACGTAATGCACTTCAGGGAACGTTGATCCCCGCGTATTTTTCAGATGTCACTAGACAAAGCTTGCACAGTGTTTGAGAGTGCAAAGTATGGTTTGAGAAGTTGATAGCATTTTTTAAGTGCTAAGACCTTTTCTAAGACAGTACACGACAAAATGGAGAAACTCCTTTTAGAAGAGTTGTGCACGTATTGAATTTTACGAGCAGAGTCGACACACCAAAATACATGCAGTTATTTAAACATTTTAGTTAACGTTGCCCTCCAGAGTAACAGGAAAGCAGACTTCATAAACTGCAAGCTACACCCAGTCAACTGCGTGCACCCTGCAGCTCACCCCCCTCTCTGTATTGACTGGTAAGACACGTAGGCCTTCACCTACGTTCTTACCGCAGCCATGGCGCTTTGCTTGAATATACACTGCGAGGTTGAATCCCAAACCCAGAGATCACTCGTCCTTGGGCGTTGCTCCTGCTGCCACGAGCGGGCCTTGCCGACCATCAGTGCCCTAACTCAGCCAGGGAGAGCTGAGCCCGTGTGTGCTGGCAGAAACCTTCCAAAATGCTTCTGGAAGTGAACCAGATTTCCTCTGACTTTGCAGATGTCAGGGGATCCTTGAGCAGAGGAATTGCTTCCCATTCACTGGTGACTCAATACAAGGGATGTGGCCATATCTGCTCCCAACACCAGTAACAGCCAAGCTCAAATGAGCACGGAGAGAGCCAAGGGAGCTGGCTTTTGGGAGTGCCTCTCACGTCACCTCACCCAGTGTGAAGAACGACGGGCAGTTGTACTCCCGGCTGCAGTGAGCTTCACGCAACTGCCGGCGAAGATACTTCCATCTGTTTTCTGATGTACTGAATATTCCATTATGGAGCAAGCATTTATTAATAAAATGTGGTAGAAAGAGAATAAAACCTCTTAAGATACAGAGATGGAATTGATCAAATTTGGGTTTCCCTTCTACTGTTAAGCTGAAGTTATGTTATGGTTTCCAGCTCAATAAATGCATTGACATGCAAAGTCTGTGCAAGATGAACTCGTTACACGTTCTCATGTGCAGCAGGGTAAACGTTCATTAAAGCTGCTGGTACACATTCTATAACTATGCTCTGGGAAAGAAGATGTGAAGTAGCAAGAGAAATAAGGCATGACTTTGGGCTTGTAATAATCCTGTCAATTCTAACAGCAGTGGGTGTTATGCTTTGCTTTTCTACTCAGACTCCTGAAAAAAATATTGTGCCATGGTTTAGAGTGAATCATTATTATTACTCATTGCTTAGTTTGTCTTTTTTTTTGGATGAAATTCTAATTCTTCCATTACTATTAGAAAGTGTGGCCAGGAATCTGAGGAAGGACTGGCGCCCAAGAACTGAACTAGAATTAGGATTCTATGCCTATGACTTCTTTCCTCTTCTATATGCCTGTAGGGAAATCTCTACTTTACTTTCCCTATGCATAAAAGCCTACATATCTGCAAATTTTAATTAGATGGCGTACAACACCTTCAGGATTTTAAGTGCATTATTATAATCTATGACCTTCAGCTAATGAAGGAGTGCCCTGCTTTCACATAAAGCATGTCAGGTATTGGATCAGGATACTGTAGAGCACTCTGTCCTGAGACAAGCTGTGCCTGACCTCGTTATGTTGGTAAATTCTTGCTTACACACACAGGCAACACCACTGAAGTTTGCCAAGACACGGTGTTCGGTGCAAGTCAAAAAATGTTTATATTCATCTTATGCAAAATCAAACCCTTTTACAAGAAGGCCCGTGGCAGATTTCAAAGTAAAGGAGTATGATAACCTCTACTTTAACGTATCTCAAATTACAAGATCAAATGCAGATTTGGACATGTTGGAAGGGATGTTCTGCCCTGCTGATGATAGCTAAAAGAATTTAAATAATGTGGTGCAATGTGGCCTAGGGACCTCTTACCATTTCCATGGAGAGTAGCTAATTTTTCTTTATTTCTGTCACTTTTTCATAGTTAAAAGGTTTTTTTCCCTTTTACCCTAAACCTCATAATGTGGTAAAGAAGCTGTCGGGAACAGTTAAATCAGCGTGTAAATCCCCGTGAGAGAGAGTCCATCACACATTTTACATATCTCAGGGGTTCAAGGACAGTGGGCAGGAATCTGATCTGTGTTACAAGAATTTAAAACCAGACTAATTTCAGTGCACTCGCTGGCGTCCCTCCAGATGTCAGTTAGAATAACAGAGAGCAGAGTGTGGCTCAGGAAGTGAAAAATAAAACAGAAGACCTGTGTCTTTCACCATTGATGCCGTAACTTGTGACAGAAACCTTCTCCGAAGCAGCGATGGGCTGGTGTTCCAACCATGCTGAATTCATTTACTTTGGCAGTTTCTTGATTGTTCCACTGTCTATTTATTTGAAATGGAAACCAAGTCATGTTGCCTGCTCCTTCTCCCAGTGTACGGTTACACAATAAATCTTCCATTTTTTGCCATCAATCACTCCCGGTGCTCTTTTCCCATTGTGTCCCACAGTACCTGGCTTTTGGAGAGGTTTCCATTTGAACACGAGCGTAAAGGAAAAACTTAAAAATAAGAGAAAGTGTCTATGCATTTGCGACGCGTGAGGAATGTCTACGTTGTTCCACACATTTGCTCGGTCATTTGATGACAGCTGATTTGGAACATATGCTTCTCAGACATGCAGTGTGCTTCTCAGTTTGGGGTGTCAGAGCCAGAGATTTTAGTGTCAGATAAGTAAACTTTGTTTTTCAGAAAAAGTCATTATTATAGACATCTCCTAGTTGGCCAGGCACAACCCCCGTAAATGTGGCTGTTCAGTATCAGAGACAGATGAACAAAATGTTTGGTATTCTCTGGATCCTATTCAAACTGTTCTGCGGTCAAATAAAGTAAAATCTAAACTGAGGTAGATAAAAGACAAGTGACATCTAATGAATTATACGCAACACTTGTTAAAATGCATTTCAAATGGAAAGGAAATGCACTAGAAAAATGTTTTGGTTTTTAAAAAGGTAATTTAAACTAATTAAAATACTTTTTCTCTCTTCTAAGTTTGGAGCTTCCACATATTGGTTGATAGAGCATCCTTACACGAGTTATTTTATGCTTATTATGCAGAGGTAGAAACTGAGGTATGTAGAGAACAAAAAATGCCCAAGATGAACCAGGAGCCCAGTGGAAGAGCATAAAATGAAATTTAAGAGAGGAATAAAAGTGAGTAAAGGCCATAATTAAACCAAAAAAGGCCTCAGAGAGGGGAACGATCTATTGCAGATGGCCACTGGCTTCATCCAAATGCTGAGAGTTCCCTTCCCTGGTGAGGCACAGCTACGTCTGCCAAGATCTGAGGAAGGGCACAGATTCTGTGAGCAACTGATGTACCTTGAGCTGGTGCTTCATCCATCCATCCAAAAGCTGCAGTAAAGCTACCTCATTGATCAACTAATCACTCAGGAAAAGCGCTTCTGTCACCAAGATTGTGTCATTCACAAACGGCCGGGGTTTCCTCTCTTATTCCACTCAATCTCTCCTCTCTGTCACCTAGATGGCTTTGTTTCTCCCCGCTGGCCACACTGACCTTCTGGTACTTTCATGACACAGTATCTGGTAGTGTCCCTTCCCCGTCAGCCTCTCCTTGTGCCTCTTTGTTGTCTGAACTCCTACCGCTGACTCAAGCCACTGCTCCCGTCTCCTGACCGGTTTCATTCAGTACACAGAGACTGACCCCTTTCCCAGCACCACTTGTTTGTTCTCCACATTTCACTATGTCCCTCTGTACCTCCACTCATTTTGCTGTCAGAGACCGGATGCTTTAAGGGAAGAGCACTGCGGGCTTTCAAAGCTCCTGGGGAGTGCCATGGTATGGATGCTCCATCCAGTGCCTCAGAGCGGTGCGACGGAGGCTTCTTGCGTCCTTCACCTCTGTGTACAGCGGCCATAACCTGGTCTGTGGCTGCAGAGTCATCAAACCTTCGGAAATGCGGCAATCACAAATTACCAATGAGCTAATCCTTCTACAGCTGGGCACACAGCCAGCAGCTCTCTTCTTTGGCAGTTACAATTGCAGGGGTTGCACACACGCGCGTGCTCCTACCGTGGGTGTGAAAGGCGCCGCAGGCGGAACAAGTGAGATCGTTTTTCTGGAGAAGCTGACAAATCCTACGGATTTGAATGGAGCAGCCTGGCAGACACCTGACACACGCCCAGGGCTCATCGGGCTTAGATCACCTGCAGTTTTGTTGCCTGACTTCCTGAAAATGAAGGGACAGAGCTTGGGCAAATGTTAAGTTGGGACAGCATTGTCACAACGGAGAGCTACCTTATCACGCTTCCCAGGGCATCCACTTGTCTGTCTTCACTGCAGTGCTAAAGAGGATGAGCAAGTCAAGAGAATGAAGGGAGGACTTTAAAAGGAAAACTAACCAACCGAGAGGAGGAACTATTTAAAAATGTGTTTGTAGTTAATCCCTTTAATGCCATTATCAGGGAAGGCTGCCACAGCTGCAGGGTATGTACATCTCAACCCACTGACGTGACTAAATGGCAGTGAAAAAGCAAGGGGTGAAACCTCCACCGAACTGGCATCCAAATGACACCTTTTAAACAGAAAGGTGACATGCAAAGCATATGAGTTGGGACTTGCTTTTTTCAGCATCTGAACATTCATTTGTAAAACTGATTCTCTCGTTATTGTGTCAAAATGAGAGATTCCCAGCAGGGTGGGTGACAGTTTAGACAAAGAGTTGTGTTCAGTAATAAAATAGCCATGCAGGTGTTCTCCAGTTTTCCCTCCAGCACTTGTACAGAGCCCATGAGCTGTGCTCGGGCCTCATACACTCTTGCTTTATCTAGGATTTGATAATTATTGCTATAGAGGTCGAGAAGAAGTTAGAGGGCTTGAGCACCTCTCCCATGAAGAAAGGCTGAGAGAAATGGGCTTGATCAGCCTGGAGACGAGAAGGCTCCGGGGAGACCTTATAGCACCTTCCAGTGACTGAAGGTGCTACAAGGAAGCTGGGGGGGGGGGACTTTTTACGAAGGCAGGGAGTGACAGGACAAGGGGTAACAGGTTTAAACTGGAAGCAGGGAGATTTAGATATCAGGAATAAGTTTTTCCCGGAGAGCATGGGGAGGCACTGGGACAGGTTGCCCAGAGAAGCTGTGGGTGCCCCATCCCTGGCAGTGTCCAAGGCCAGGCTGGATGAGGCTTGGAGCAACCTGGTCTAGTGGAAGGTGTCCCTGCCCATGGCAGGGGGTGGGACTGGATGATCTTTAAGGTCCCTTCCAGCCCAAACCATTCTAAGAAGAGTGGACTACTACTAGAATATGTGAAAGACAATAAGAGGGTCAATAATATTTTGCTTCTCAGGAAGGCTGCTGATGCTCACTGTATCCTTTTGTTGCAGTAAATGCTGGTAATGTTTTCTGCATTGAGCACTAACTTCAGAGATTCAGTCTATTAGAAAGATCATTTTCCTCAACGATCCTATGACCATCACGTGCCACGGGTACAGGCCAGAATAAACTCGGGATGGCATGGAGGCACGTGCAGATCATGCACAGCCAAAGCTGTTCCCTTTTTATCTCCTCCTACTTGGTGTCACTTGTAGCCTTATTTTCCTTCCCATAATTACAAGCCACTGTGCACTGCTACAGGGAATTATACAAAGCCATTCTCCTCTCAAAGCAATGTAGCAGACGAAGAACTTGACTGACACGGATGGAGCCATCCGTGAGGAAAACAGGCACGCAAGAGGTGGACCACGTGGCATGACATGGAACAACTTACATTTGAAAGAAACCTCAGCTTGAACAAAACACGGAACAAATGTTAGCCTGAGTACCTTGAATAGTCTGTTCTGCTTGGAGCAGTGGATTTGATGAGGTGACTAGAGGTCCCTGCTTCCTGAATTATCCTATGATTCCGTGAAAAGCATGCTATTTGTTAGAAGATGATGGTGCATCAGTAACATCTTGTGCTTATTAGCCGTTTATTCAGTAAACAGCAGCTTCTCAGCCCAGTTAGTCTGCACAAACCCTTACGATGTGTTGCCCGTCCTGGTGTCCAGCACAGCCCGGTGCAGCCCGAGTACGAGCTCACATTCTGTGGTTTTCTGGAAGGCAACTGTGAAACAGTCAGTTGGTCAAGATGGAAAGTGTGTTTATCAAATCATTGGTGTGATCTCACAGAAACACTTTGGGGAAGGGAGAAGCTTCTTATCCTCCTCTGCTTTCATTCAAATGCTTCTTTTTATATATTATCAAATAGTTCATTCCTTTCTCCTCCCCTTGTTGATGACTATACATCTCTTACAGACTTAGGATGACTCGTCCTTTCCTCTACCTCACTCCCTCTTCTCCCCAGCTCTCTGGTGGCCCTAAAATTTAGTGTTAATATGCAGCCAAGCAAGGCCTACACTGACTACCAAGACCATTGCAAAACCAGCCAGAGCAAATAATCACAATGTAGTAACCAGGAATTAGAAATGTCAAGCTTTTTAGCTTCTGCAGTGGTTTGTCATCATCAGTCCAGGATATGGGAAAAATCCTGGCCACATGACTTCTGTTCAGACCTGCCGTACAGGCCACAGAAAGTAAAGCAGTTCACTGGGAAGATCCTTGTCTTTGTATCTCGTGTTTGGAATGTCATCGCTTCTGGTGTTTGTCACTCTGCTGGAGATGCAGATCTGTAAAAAGGGAATGCCTGCTGAAACACCAAGAGGGAAGGAGGCCGACAAGTAATACAGTAGATACCAAAAGGCGACCGTATAACCATGTCACATTCTTCTGAGAAATGTTGAATACGATGCCCTCACAAGCACTCTGCATTGTGACACTACCCAGCGCCCACTCTTACCCTACTCCATTCTCTAATAGAGATGGCTACAACCAAATGATGTGTCATTTCTGTCTGAAAATAAATCTGGTGCTTGCTGAGCAAAAACTACCTAGAATGGGACAGCCATTCTCACCTACAATTTGAAATGGAAAAGGGAAGAAACTGCTCATTCTTGCTTTCAAAAACTATATTTATATTGCATTTATATTTGCAAGCCTATCAGCTCAGGTAGAGAGAAACACAACTCTCCCTGAATATCTGCAGGGGAATACTTATCTGTATTTAACGATCACAGGACTGGGAATGCCAGCACTTACTTTCTCAAATGCCAAGAGCCTTTAACTGTCAGCAAAGCAAATCAAATAAATCACACGTGTGCTGGAGGAGTGCTGTGTAAGGGAGAAATGGTAAATCCAGATGCATAAGTGACAGAATTTGTGAAAACATTTCTAAAGTTATCTTCTGCGTTACACTTCTCCCCCAGCACAGAAGGCTGCTAGCCAAGAGGCAAAACGGGGACTCGATACGCAGCACCGAAGAGACGGGAAAGTATTTGATGTAACACTGGAGCACTTTTGGTGTTCTGTCTAACCAAAGTAAAGCCATACCTGCAGCTGAGATAACTGGCGAAGATTGGGAACTCCATAACCAGCAGCTGGGAGAGGACCAACATATAATGCCAATTCCAGGAGAACAAAGACATTTGTTAGACGTTAATGGGGTTGCTATAATTTAACAGGCGGTAATAAAAGTTCAGACAGAAGGTACAAATGCCCGGGGGGAGGAGCAGTTGATCAAGCATTACGGTGTAGTAGCCACCACTATGTCTTGTGCATGTCCACATCACAGTCTACAAAGGACAAGCTGCGATAATTTAAGAGAAATGAGCCCAAACTCATTTTGAGAATTTAACAAAGTCCTACACAGTCACAAAGCAAAAAGTTATGAAAGTCAATGGTGATGGATGAAAGAATAATCTAGGACAGAACCAGAATGGTAAATTTTCCAAATTGCAAGATACTAAGATATGGGATGTATCAAGGGTTTAATTTGATGGATTTAATACAGATTTACTTTCCATTTTTGTGGACACAAAGAATCGTGGGGCCACTGATACTGCTTAGATGCCCAGCTAAACATCAGGCTAGAAAACATAACCATACAGCCATCTGGTGAGAAATTTTTAAGTACTCAGTAATGGTTTAAACCCTGTGCAACCACTGTTGATCTTGGCCTAAGATGAAACAAGCCAGCTCTGAAGACTTCTAAACTGGCATCAATCACACCCACAATTACTGCAAAACCTCCCATAACCCCTTTCCATAAAACTGTTGGTACAAAATTAGGGACCAGTTATGACCAATCCGAAAAACCAGAACCTAGTTAGACGTTTTCAGAACTTTCAGCTATAAAAATCTACAATTATTCCACGTACCCATTCACTGCTGTTACTCTTCTAAATATTTAAATTGCTCCCCAAAATAACAGTTCCCTGACGATAAATAACACCATCACTGACAAGACACTGTATACCTTTTTCAAGGACATGTATGGCATATTTTAGGAATTAAATGCCTGCCTGTTTCTAAATATTTGTTCCTCATTGGCCTATAACACAAAACTCTATATGGGCATAAACCATAGTTTTGATGTAAAATTAATTAGCTCATGAAATTCAAGTATGGTTTATTATTGCAGCTGAAGTGTCTGCCTAAAGGAAAATGAATATATTAAATATTTTTCCATAGAATAGTCTCCATAAACTAGAATTGTTTGAAATAAGCCTGATCCTAAGGAGATGTGAAGTAGGTGCTATTTTTAACATGAGAAGCAAATCATAGCGTCCAGTGTTTGACTTCCCAAATCCCTTTTAAGTTTCTCATTGAGTTTCAGATTGGTCTGTTTATGAGATCTTTTTCTCCAGCAAACCTGTATTTTATGTATTTGGTGGGCTTGTGCCGTGACTTTCTGATCTTTCTTAATTCCTGCTCAAGCCAGCGAGGAATTCTGGCAACTTGAAAATGAATTTAAATGATCCTTGCCTTCATTCCTATGAGTATTGTAAATAAATATTTATGCCTTGATGAAACAAGGCACTCAACTATGTGCATAGTTTAGTCACATCCCTATCTCCCGACATATAAACACAACTACACGGAAAGGATCCCAGACCGTTTTCCCAAGTCTCTTTTACCTGTTCCTTCTCTTACTTTGACACTGAGGCACATACTGAAAATATTGCCCGTGAAGTTCAACGCATGGATCCCCGGAGACGCAGCGTAGAGCTGTGACGGACACCTTGAAGAGACAGGTCTGGTGCGTTTGCCCGGCTCTGAACGGCCGTGGGGGGAGATTATCGGAGATAATTGTGCATTTCCCCGGGCTGGGGAGTAGCAACCAGCCCTGGGCCTGAATTTAGCTGCACACAGGGTTTCTTTCCACTGGCTGACTATTGTCCGTGTTGAGTTACAAGCCCGTTTCCTATCCACAGTGTCAGCTCATGGATTTCCTTTTATATTTGTGGTGCCTTGCTAGGGAGCACCTGTCTGTGCCGCTTCCTCATCTCCTTTAAAACGAGACTAATGGATAGCAGCCTGCCTCTGAGATGCCCTGCAGGACCCTCCTCTTTCTGCAATGCTTAGATCTTGCAAAACACTTGATTTAAAGCCATCAGACCCAAGAAAACCCATCCCGGTGAACATTTCTAGTGTCTGGAACATATGACAGGAGAAGCCGGGTTCTCAGCCCTACCAGTGCCACTGCTGGACCGCCCTGACTACGGCAGCGCAACGGCTCTGTGTTTACACCCGCTAGCTCAGAGCACAAGAGTATTTGCTGCCTGAACCTCTGCTCTGACTATTTCCAAAACTCACAGGAGAGTGTGATCTAGCCAAAATGATCTAGCCAAAAGTGTCTAAGAAAAATCTGCTACCCCAGGATTTCAAAATTTAACCAAAATACGCCAGTTTTCATTGTGATAAAGCGCTCAGATCTCCAACAGTAGTTTAGTCATACCTGGTTTTTCTTACCTTCCAACACAGATGCTCTAAGAGTTCTGTATTGGATCGAATACAATGTTTGAAGAATATGATATGCTGGCAAAGAAGCAATTTTGTGCTAAGATTGATGCCAGACTATCAAATATTTACATTATTCATCATTTTAAAAGTATACAACAGTACATATGCGTCTGATGGCAGAACTAAAGCATAAGTTATACGAAGCACAATAGCTTTGAAAATATATTGCCTACCATTAAGAAAAAGAATAACCCTACACAATTTCAGAGACTGTTTTTTTCTAAAAACCTTATAAAAAAAAATATTCTGGACAAATTGCCAAGTTTACAAATATGCACACACATTCCACATATGGATATGCTTTAGTAATCATCTTTACAAACCTTTTAGGCTACACATGGCTCTAATAAATAACCCATTCACAAACAATATATTATCATCTAAAAAAAAAAAAGAAGGAAAAACCCCAAACCCTTTTCATATAGAGTCCAACAGTTCTAGCCTTCGCTTTCAACCCCCAGCTTCATGATCAATCACTACGTCAGAGTCCATTTTTCATGGTTCGCTGTTGAACAATAAATGGAAAAGAAAATGACTGAAATAATTAATATTGTCTCTGATGACAAACGAAGCTCCACAAAGAGCTGGCAAGCGACAGCTGAGGACAGTCTGCCCTCTCCAAGTTGCAAATGCAACAAAATCTGAACTTTTTTTCTCTTTTCTTTTTGAAAAGGGTTCACACGGGCTAAACTGCACGAAGGGCAGGATCACATGTCAGCCCCGTTGTGTAAATAGTAAACAGCTGCAGTTCAATGTTTTACCCCTTGAAGGACAATACTTATTAGCTCAAGGTTAAGAGCCTTGCAGAAGGTCAGTCTAGCTACCGAAGAGATGTGAAATATCATCCCTTGGCTATCTGCTGACACACAGCCAAGGGCTGAGTTACACGATACAGGCAATGCAAGCTTCATTGCTCAGAAGATCACAAAAAGTTGTGCTCCCCAACCCCCAAATTATTGGGGCAGTAACTGCTTCTGCCTGCTAAGCCCCTTCCTCGTCCTCAATCCTGTGGGTTTTCTGCACTTCCAAGTCTCACTGGATTCAGTTGCCTCTATCAAACGTATGTGTCTTGTGTACCTGAGAGCAAAGACCTTTATATAGAATCATATCATAGAACCCCAGGATGGTTTGGGTTGGAAGGCACCTTAAAGATCATCCAGTTCCAATCCCCCTGCCATGGGCAGGGACACCCTCCATAGCCCAGGTTGCTCCAAGCCTCATCCAGCCTGGCCTTGGACACTGCCAGGGATGGGGCATCCACAGCTTCTCTGGGCAACCTGTCCCAGTGCCTCCCCACCCTCTCCAGGAAGAATTTCTTCCTGATGTCCAATCTCAATCTCCCTCTTTCAGTTTAAACCCGTTACCCCTTGTCCTGTTGCTACAGGCCCTTGGAAAAAGTCCCCCGCCCAGCTTCCTTGTAGGCCCCCTTCAGGTACTGGAAGGCTGCTAGACCTTTTGTCTACGTGGCCTCCAAGGACCAGTTGTCTGAGCTGGGAGGTCACGGCATGATCGTGACTGCGCTGTCTGCATTTCCCCAGTGTGGTGGTGCAGGTGGTGGGGTGAGAAAGGTGACACATTTCCCCACCTTGCTTCATTTAAACCCATGCCTGGTATAGCTTGCCCAAGTGCAATATATCATCTTCGCTCCTGGCCCCTGTCACTACTCCTTCTTCTACTAAATTGCACATTAAAACAATAGGAGGGCATAGTCTGGCTAATTTTTTTCCTTGTTGTTCTTTTTTTCTTATATTTAATAAGGATTCTGCCTTCTCAGATTTGTCAGAGTTAACAAGGATATGCAACTTTCCCTTGTCATGCGAGATTCAAATTTCTCATCTTAGCCTAAACATGCCCAATTTTTGTTTTCTTCTACTACCAACACATTAGACATCCAGGCTACCCCAAGAATTGGAGGATGTATTTACCTTGGCAAAGAAACCCATTTGAGCCTCGGTGATGCCAGACCCTAGGCAGTACTGATTATTTCTCTTTTTTGGTGGTATGCAAAAGTCTTTCATCAAAATTAAGGCCCAAGGCATTCAAACGCAGATATATTTTAGCTGAATGCGACTGGGGTTATGTTTCTGGCACACTGAGCAGCTTTTGTCACCAAAATAAAATGCTTTGTGTGGCTCTGTTTACAGTCTCTATTATCATTGTTTACCTCCTGCCTAACAACAGAGTACAACCCCCTATGAAACTCAGTGTGCTTAAGGGTACAGAGACCATTTTGGCTTTCGGCAGGTTGTTGCAAACTACTCCAGTTCTCCTTTCATGTGCAAGTGCTACTTGTTGGATGGATGATGTATATACCTCTGAATGTGGAAGGCAGGTATACAGTAAAAACAATCAATTAATAAAATTCTAAGAAAAAAACAGTCACCATAAGTCTTCCTATCTCAGATCTGACTGCACAACACCATTTCCAAGGCAAAAATAGAAAGTAAAAAGGTGTCTTGAGCTGCCAACAGGTTTCAGTTCCCTTGAACTAACACCACCCTGATGCTTCTCCTCTAAGAACATCTCGGGTTCAGGCTGGGGTCCTGAGTGCTGCACATGATCTCACCTTTCTCCCAACAAAACAAAATAGTGTCTAATCCAAACCGGCTTCTGCAGAGTGAATCAAAGCATAAAGGATGAGTTTTTGTTACTGGGGGAGTAGCACCAACTCCTTGTGGAAGTTTGATAGGGATGATGACAGGTCAGGCTGGATGGGCCTTTGCGCAACCTGGTCTAGTGGAGGGTGTCCCTGCCCATGGCAGGGGGTGGCACTGGGTGGGCTTTAAGGTCCCTTCCAACCCAAACCATCCTGGGATTCTGTGATAAAGGGCCTCCCTATTGCCAGCAGTTATAGCAGGTTCTCCTTTTCCTCCACAAAAAGAAGGGGTTTTAAGGGTCTGATTGCAACTTGTGATTTTCAAAAGTGTCATTGCAATCACTGCAGATACTCTCCTGTTACTGGTCCTGTGAGAACTAACCCCAGCAGCACCCAACTGGAGTAAGGCTCGAGGGGCACTGGGCTGTTGTTTGCAGTGCATGAGCTCAGCACAGCTTGGGGGAACAGAAAAACAAGCTCCCCAAGCTCCCAGCACCGAGCAGGTGGGCAGCCACATGTCGCACCAGCTTACACATCCAAGTGACCTTCACTAGCAGCCCCGTGCACAACATATTGCATTAATCCTTTCTGGAGGTCACAAAACCATGGCTAAGTGTGCTGCGGTACAGATCCAAGGGAAACAGTTGCAACTGCCGAGCCAGATGCAGAGGGAAAAATGTGCTTTTCATGTAGCCTGTTCAGAGGACTGCATAATTTATTAGTGTATCACATGCTATTTTTCGAAACTATGCCACTTTGAAGGAAATCATACATTTTAAATTATAAGCAGGTCCTGCTAACAAAGTGAATCACAAATGCCAAAGCAGACAAACCCGTGCGTGTCCACCAATTCCACGTCCAGTGGCTTCGATTACATCATTGCCAACGGATAGCTGAGAGAGAGACAGCACATCACAGTAACGAAGCAATTAACACAGCTCAGACACAACTTGGTGCCCTCAAACCTCGGTCTAAAGGCCTTGAGGTAACCCCTCCTGGAGTGCCGCTGGTACCCCCACCCGGCCTCTCTCGGTAACAGACTATCAAAAGCTGCACGGGGGATTAATTCCAGTGGCTTTTCTGGAGCTGAGCGAGGCTGACGGATGAAATACTGTTTGCCTGTCTTGGGGTGGGTATTGTTTTCGGCCGTAATGCAGCCCAGGTGCTGCCGGCCAGGATGGAGACGCACTGGCAGAAGCGCGATAAAGGAAGCCGTGAAGGAAAGCATGCCACGGAAAGTTGGGGAGAGGAGGCGAAGCGAAGGACCCCCCTGACCCCCGAGGGTACTGCTGGGCCCTGGCACTCCCCCAAGACTCGCGGCATATCTCTAGGTACCATATGGTTTGAGGATGAACTTCCTGTGCTTCTAAGGGGTGGAAGAGAAGGAGGAAGCGTCTACGTACGGGGAGAATAATTGCTTCCCTCTTCCGCCCCTTCATCCCATGCCCCGAGCATCAACTTTACACCCCCATAAGAATGAGGTGCGGCCTGATCGGGAAGGAGGCGCTGGGAGATAAAACCTCGACTGACGTGCACCGGGGAGCGGAGTAGAAAGAAGACAGGACAGCACCCTAAAAAAAGCACGCGGTGCATCTTACAACAGCCACAGCCTTACTGGCGTTCTGCGGTAAAACAGCGAGTTCAGGCGGCTTCAGATCATCAGGATCGGTTTTATTCTGGATCCAAGAAGGATCCAATGTTTGCACCACCCTGGCTTTGAGGTCATGTGGAGTCTGTTCTTTCGTGGCCGTACATGCAGTGACGGAAGATTTGTTACTCTCCACAGCCCCGCCTGCCTTATCCTATAGCTTTTATCAGACCGAGCCACGTTGGAAAGTCTGACAGTCCTCACCGAAAATTGTTACAGCCCACGATGAGCATCACTGGTGACTGGAGCAGGATGTGAAGAATAGAGGTGATCTTGTTGCATTGCATCATGTTTCACAGAACGTAAGGATCTGCGTTATTTCTATTAAGTGAGTAAGAATTCAATTAAATTTTCAGTAGTGAAGACAGCGCACTGAGTCAAAAATAAAGATGAAAGGGTTTGAAGTCTGCAGAAGCACCAGTCCATGGAAACTCCACCTAGAGACAGATTTGCACACACATCTGCCAACCAAAGCAGCATGACGTGGGCTCGGTTGCGGCCGTGGCACGGGTGACAACGGCACTCGGCACACGCACAGGTTGATCCGTGGCTCCCTACCCTCATTATACCCCCTCTCTCCAGGTGACACACGTGACTCCAGACAATATTTTTTCATTAGCAATCTGGATACGGTTACACGGAGAGCTTTAGCCATGTGCTAATGAAAAACAAAGAAACCTTTGCTGGTGGTCAAGAGTAAACTGGTTCTCAGGAAATTAGAAATTATATGCAGTAGTGTCTGTCACATGATTGTCTAACTTCTCCAAAGAAACCTCTTACTGACAAGTGCAGGTGTAGTTCGCTCCTGTGTGGTCATTTTTTTGGGGATGCCAGGGCCAGAATCTTACTCGAAGGTTGTTATTGGTCTCTAGCTTGGGCAGAACTGGCAGGATCTGGCCCTGTTTGAAGTGATGATCATTCATTCCTTTATTTCTGTGGGTAACCTGACACGTGGAATGACAATTTTAAAATCCTATCTCAATGAATACATTCAATCAAATTGCCTTAAACTTAAAACTAATAAAATTATCCTTATCAAATAGTAGCTTATAAAAAAAGGTTATATCATTTTACATATTTTGATACAGAATTAGCAATCCAATCTCGAAGTTTGAACTCATCTTTTCACAAAAGCTGCAGCAGGATAGCTCAGCTATTTTGGCGTGCTTGCAATGTCACTGGAGGTGATCTTTCTGGGTCAGATTTTTAGAGCTGTTCAAATGCTTAATTTCCAATGAAATCAACCTTTAAAAAGCTGGTCCACATTTTCCAAATTAAAGTGGGGGAAAAAAAATAGAAAGAAAAAAAGGAGAAGCTTGAGGAGTGTTTAAATGTCAAATGAAACATGGTAATGCAAACTGTAGATCTCTTTGAGTGCTCTGTTCCAGTGTTCTAGCCTAGATGACAGCCTTCGCTTTTGGTCTGCTCCCCTCTTTCCTCTGAGCAGGGCCATCCACCCGAGCTTTCACCAGTCTGTTGGGTTGACTCACACCATTTGCCTGCCTCTCCAGTTAGAAATGTTGGTTTGCAGTTTACATTCGCAAAGGCGTGACTGCATGTATTCCGCGTGGCATCCTTAAATATACATGTCCCAGTTAGGCTTTTGCTTTGCCTTTACGTTAGTCGAAGTCAGAGGATTTCTTTCAAGTCCCACCAGAGTCAGTCAAGAGTAAGAGGAGTTAAGCTCTTCATCCATACCTGGTATAAAACAGGTTTTGTGTCAGACCAGGGAAAACAGACTCACAGGAAAGACAGTGCACTAAATCTATAATGCATTTTCAGGTTTAGGTTTGATTTTCCTTCTTTTTCCTTCTTTCAGCTCCTCTAAGAGTCATAGCAAGCCCCTTCCATTGACAGCTGTGGAACTTAGTGCAGAAATCAAAGTAAATCTGACCCACAAGGACAACTGAAGAGCATTTTGCAGCATATCTCAACAGATCAGTGAATTTAAGAGTTCTCCAAACTTTCTTATGTCCAGCTGACAAAAGAAAATCCCTCTGCCCATTTGATTTTCTAAATATTTCTGTACAATGCATTTTATAGCAATGGAGCGTTTCTAGGTGTATGTAAACACAGGGAATTAAAAAAATAACACTGTTACATCCTTATAAAATAACACTAATTTTTATATTGATTTCCTCTCTCTTTTCCTTCCTCCTCCCATTCTTTGTCCTCCTGTTTTCCTGATTATTTAAGGAGACTGGACATAAAGGATTTTTTATAGAATCACTGGGTATGTCACAGATTCACTGTATTATTGGAAAAGCCATATTGAAAAGGATTTTGTAAAATAACTAATTTCCAGTGGACTCAGTTTTCCAAATTCCAAATATTCACATCTCTATTTAGTGTTACTCTAAATAGTTTCATTTCTGTGGATGGCTGATGAGCTTCCCAGATGGAATATAAAACCTTATGTAGCTCTTGAGGTGCTCCTTTTGTTCTTTATGAAGAATAAAGGAAGAAAAATAGCTTTCAACTAGTAGGATTTTATGAAAAATTACTGCTCAGAAAACAGAAATATTTTCAGACAAACTGATCAGCTGAAGATTTTTGACTGTAAAATATTTGTTTTGCTTTGCTGAAAGTTTTTAATTGAAGATCAGGCTATTGTGCACAAAGTAGGAGCGTGACAGCGCCTAAGGGATTACATGAGCGCAGAGTATGCCCTGTTGTTTCACTGCTTTTTCTTCAATCACTTAAAGCGCAGCTGCCGCACGCCTGAGAGTTGTGAGGAACAAGCACTGCCCTTGCAAACATATTATTTTCATTCTTAAACAGCAAGAAAAAATAAAAGTCATGTTTCTCCTCTATTCCAGCAGCTTTTGATTGAAGAGCTAGAAAAGCCATTTGTCATTGCAGCTTTGGCTACAACCCAAGCACTGAAGTCAATGGAAACACTCGCAGAAGTCCAGCCTGTGATTCCAAGCCCGTTCTAAGGGTCACCCTTTACAAACTGGATTTTTTGGGTAGATTTTCTTTAGAGAGTTCTAAAGATTTCATGAAATTCTTGAACAAATTTAAAAGCGAGAAGAACTGCAGCAAGGTGGAGTTCCGCTAGAGCAGCTAAGACAGAGAGATGTCATTTGGCTAAAAGCTGTGTTTAAGTGTGGGGGTTAAAGGATTTGCTCCAAAGACTACCGAAGTAAGAACCCAACCTCTTGGTGTCTTTAGTGCCATTTGGAGCAGGACCCAAACACGAGGAAAAATCCTAAGAGCTGCAGACTGATCTTCTGATCCCATTTGGGATTAAACACTGCTCCCTGTGAGACTGCTCAGGCCCACAATAAACAGTTAGAGGCTACTACAGAGATGGGAAAGCAAGGGAGATTAGGGGGACTCATTTTTATTTCATTTGTTCGTAGCACAGTATGAAAGACAACAACAGAAAGGGGAAACAACTTTCTATTTATTATTATGGCTGAGCTGCATGTAATAAATTATGGAAGAAAAAAAGGCTGAGGGATAATTGACTGAAAAAACAAATGTCAGTAAAAGTAAACACAGCAGTTTCCACTGAACCTATTTGTAAAAATGTCAAAGGAGTTGAGTTGTTTTCCTTCACAATATTTGTGCTGGTATAAAGGGACTGTGGTTTTAATTAAATTTCCCCACAGAGACGAGGTATTCCACTAGATGTCACTTGGAGTCTTTGCTAAGATGAAGGACAGCATCCCGATGAAGGAAGGGATGCAGCATCCCTCACTGCCAAGGGGTTGGGCATCATGCAGCAGGAGCCCCCAGTCAGGGATGTAACATTGGGGTGTATTAAGCACAATGAGGCTGGTTACTGATCCATAACCACTTGCCAGGAGCAGAGCTGCCATCTGGGAATGTGTACTAGCAGGGATTATCCAGCCAGTAGAAACTTCTTGCACTGCTCTCCAGGGAAGGAGGGAGGAGCCCATTGTCTTTTCCAACACTCCACCCTGTCCTCCTTGCAGTGATGCGGTGGGAATGGGGCCACGCTTGGTAGGAAGGGGATGGCTCTTGGGAAGCTCCCCTGAGCTTCCGTAGGATGGATCCAAGCAAAGTGCTGACGCAGCAACTGCCCCAAACATCTCTCAACCCTCAGCAACAGGAACAAGGCACTGGCCCTGATGGGGACGTTTCTTCCCAGAGCACCTGACAGGCAAGACAAAGCAAATTAAAACCACCTTCAAAAAAGGGAAGTAGATGTCTGAACCTTGGTTTGGAAGTGGCCTGTTCTTTTGGCAATCATCTGTTATTTAATACACCAAAAAAAGGTTGTCAAGGTTTTCCTAAACAGCATATGCTAAATATTGAATAACCATAGGGAAAGTAAAATATGGCATGCTTGTTCTTTTAAAGGCAGGTGACAAGTGAATGACATGTCCCTGTTCCCAGTAAGGCAATAAAAGAGTCATCACGGTGGCAGAACCCTGCCTTTTTAGCCCAGTCTAAAGAGGCTTAGTATTAATCAAAAAAAGGGAGAGCAAACCAAACCAAACCCCGGTTCATACCCTTTAACAATGCTGGCACACAGATGTCTCTGTGCGGAGCGAGACCTTGTGTTTGCACCTACACTCAGCTGTGATAATCACCCAGAACAGGCCGCTGGGACACAAAAATCCAGGAAATGTTAAACAAAAAAAAAGAAAAAAAAAAAGGCAAAAGGCAAAAAGCACAAAGAACTATGCCTGTGCATTAAATACGCTCTACCACATCTACTGCCAAGGGTGCCTGTCCAAAGCTCCAGCAAGCTGCATACTGTTTGTGTTGTCAACAAGCAGCAGCTTTTGTACCTATGCACGTTTGTTTACTAAATATACGAAAACAATGGAGCTCAATTAAAAGTAGATTAGCCACACATGTACCAAAGGAATGTGTACTTAACTGACTATGGCGAATCTGGCTCCAGTTCAATCCCCTGGAGAGGCTGCTCTGGCATGTCTGCTGAGGCCTTATTGGTATCCCATCCAGGCACAGCGGTGGTTATGGCTCCTCGCGAATATATTAAACGGATTGTATAATAACCATCGGGCAGATGTCGCAATAGCAGAATTTTGCTGCAAACGCGCAGATGGGGCGGCAGATTACCCCGGGAAGGGAACCATGAGCGGATGGGTTCATTTCCATTATTGCTTGGCAGCGCACCACGTGCGTCACCAGGCAGGCTGGAAAACCCCCTTTCAAGGAACCAAAAGGAAAGCTTCCACAGGGAGATGATTTATAAGGGAATACTGTCAACTCCTGCAAGCCTACGGAGAGACCATCCGAGGGAGTGTCCGCTTCTGTCTTTATTAATGAGAGGGAAAGAGAGCGTGCGCAAGCAAGCAAAACAGCAGGCTGTGAAAGTCGGTGTGAAAAACTGCAGAATTAAACACGCCTCCTGCCAAAGACTTCAGGTCCTCACTAACTCTGAGGCCTAAGCAATAATCTGAACTGGAGCTGTATCCAACCCAGCCCCTTTCATCCAAGCAATTCCTTGGCCAGAACGTTCTAAATTAAAGATTTTCAAATAAATTCAAGCTTTACGCTGACTTCGGTCAAAATCTTTCCGTAGTTACTGACGGAAGTCTGATTTAGGATTAGCAACTTCTGGTTTGAGATAGCCAAAAAGCCACTTCAGTGATTTTTTTTTCCTCCAGATTCCCTTGTGAAGGGCTCAGAGTTGAGCCGCCTTGTTAAAAAATTCAAATATATAGAAGAATATCCAGATGATTTTATAAATATTTTACTCACCAAACCCACAACTTTTATTACTCAGAAATATATGATCAGAGCAACAATTTCAGTGGCATATTGATGTAAAAATTACAGACACTGTATGTGAGTTAAGGAATCACCTCAGAAAAAGTTTTTGCTGTTTTTAAAAAAGATTTCGTGAGCAGCTGACTTCACACATGAAGAAGTCTTTGCAGTCACAAATAATTGTTGTGTTGGTTCTGCTGATAAGCACAGCTTCCTACACGATCACGATGCCACAGATTTGTGTAGCTCTGCAGAAGGATTTCTGGTATGTGACAGCTGGTTTGCTGGGGAACTGTGCTGGCTTTGGCTGGGATAGAGTTAATTTTCTTCGCAATAGCTGGTTTGGGGCTGTGTTTTGGCTTTGTGCTGAGTACAGTGCTGATAACACAGGGATGTTTTAGCTACTGCTGAGCAGTGCTTACACTAAGTCAAGGCCTTTTCTGCCCCTCACCCCACCCCACGAGCGCGTGGGCTGGGGGTGCACAAGAAGTAGGGAGGGGACACAGCTGGGACAGCTGACCCCAACTGACCAAAGGGATATTCAGGACCATATGGCATCATGCTCAGCATACAGAGCTGGGGAACAAGAAGGAAGGGAGAGACATTTGGAGTGACAGAGTTTTCCGAAGTAACCCTTACTTGTGATGGAGAAGGCTGAATGTCCCACTACTGATGGGAAGTGGTGAATAAATTCCTTGTTTTGCTTGCATGTGCAGCCCTTGCTTTACCTATTAAAGTGTCTTTATCGCAACCCATGAGTTTTTTCACTTTTACTCTTCCAGTTCTCTCCCCCATCCCAGCTGAGTGTGGGGAGTGACTGAGCAGCTGTGTGGGGCTTAGTTGCTGGCTGGGGTTAAACCACGACAGGAAACCATCCCATTTTCTGACAGTAATATTACAACACACATCTGCAGTGCTACATTTGAAGCACTCTACAAGAAAATTAACTAACCAGTTTAGCAACCCTATTACAATGGGTTTTATTTGTCCACCCAGCTAAAGCAGATGAGTCAAGGAGAGGCTAGGGAATACTCCCCAAAAGAACACTTCAGTGGTAGTCAGATGTATAATCAGAAACTCGTACTACGGGTATCTTTTTCTAACGACTAAAACGAATTCTCCTTTCTTATTGAGGTAGCTTAACTCCAATATTTTAACTTAACTAAATTCTAATAATTATCCAATATTTGTTCTAATAAAAACTAATACAATTCTGCCATTACCTTTGGTAAAAGTATTATAGGCTCTATAGAGAAAAAAATAGAAGGTTTTTGAAAAAAACCCCAACCCCACCTTTCAAGGAAAGCCTCAGTTATCCTGCCAATGTAGTTACAGAAGTATTTTCATCCTCTAAAATTCAAGAGCTTTAGTTAGCATTTCTAGAATACAGCAAGAAAATGATGTGGAGGAAATCCAGGCTCCGCTTAAGTCAATGGAAATTTACAGGCTTCAGCGGAGCCAGGATTTTACCCAACGAGGTTTTGGAAGAACATCTCTAGGCATGTATCCCATTTGCATATAGACTGATGGGTCCATATCCTGTACCTTCCCCAGTGCTTTCCTATAAACACCCAGTTTCCTTGGCTTTTGGCACAAAATGTAGATATGGTATTTTGGGGTGTGGTGCGTGTGGGAAACAGCGTGTTTGTTTAATAAGCTACCCAACCATGTTCCTGTTTTCAGATCAGAAATAGTGCCATTAATCGGACAGGACTGGCTGTGTGTGCATAGAGGTGGCGAAATGAGAACCTTTGTGACATGAAGTAAAACGTTTCTTTGCATTTCTGTGACAATGACGGTGTCCTTGCAACTCAGCTTATTTCATTACATAGGTGTTCCGCAGAAAATTCAAGATGCCATACTATGTTTTTGCACACAGCTTCTTTCTGTCACCGTACCAAAATAAGAATATAAACCCCAGCACTCCTTGTCATACAGCGGGAGATAAAAGTGAACTGAATGCACTTTTGCAAGTCTGCTTTCCCCCCTTTCTCTCCCTCTTCCCACCAATGGCCGGATATTATCCCAGTGTTCAACTCAATAAATGTACAACTATGAATAAATGTACACGCACATGGATTCCCTCCATAATACACAGAATAAAGACCTAGGATGACTCTACCGCCTTTAAAACTTCGACGAATTAGGTCTTTGCTACCTCTAGTATCTTCTGCAACATAAAAGTATCTTTGGGCACAGAGAGATGAAGGGCTAAAATGAAAAACCCACTTACTGCAGGTAAACCCAGAGGGATTATGACTAGTTCGGAAAAGCATGAAATACTCTGAAGTTCTTAGCTAATTTTCCAATGGGTGGGAAACAGACACCAAAAACTTGACCTAAGTACAAAAGCCCTGGTCAGATTATGCTGCTGTCAAAGTTGGCCAAATATACTCAGTGAATATAATTTTTAGGTGTATATATTAGCAGAGTTACAGCTACTCACAAAATGAATTGTTGGATGAACGCTTGCCGTATTTGTTGTAATTCATTGTTGCCGAGTATTTAGAGAACTTGACTGATAATTTTTAGGTCTAAATCTCAATTAAATGAGAGAAAACCCCAATCTTCGAATCAAGTAAGAAAATGACACCTATTTATATGTTCTAAAAGGACTAGTGATGATAGATTTATTGAAAAGATTTTGATCTATCTTGTGTCTGAACAGAGGAGAAAATGACAGCTTACACAAAAGGACCTTCCACGGATACCTGCACGCAGAGGAGCAGATCACATGCATCTATTTACCACACAAACACACGTATAGTACTTCAGACATAACAGCGTTCTGATCAGCAGGATTACTAGAAAACAATTGTGAAGACAAAAGACTCTTTAAAAATGCCAAACCTACTGATATTGGGCAGACTAATATATTCAGTTTAGTGTATGATTCCAGAAATATTATTAATAACACCCACTACCAAATATCCTGTTAGGTAAACAGAGATCCCTTCTGGAGTCTCTAAAGGAAAACTACATTCCAAAGTGCTTTCAAATTAAAAAAATCTATTATTCCAAACATATTATTCCAGGGGAAAAGAAATAAAATTCCATTTCCAGATCCATTTTCAGGGACTTCCACTGGGAAGAAACACACCCATCAGACAACAGAACCGCGCTCTCCTCAGCATCCCAGGAACACCTCATTTACACTCCTGCCAGCAAACAAAAGCACGTCTTTCATTCTCATGCTGAACGAGAGTCCAAAGGCCATTACACAGGCCTGATTTGGGGAGACGTAGCCTCACCGAGAGTTTTAGATATTCCATCTCCTGCATGGTAACATTTTCTCAGCGCTGGCTCTCTCACTTCATTCGTGTTTAGCCACACACGCATTTTCAAAATGGATTTGGCTCGAGCACTTTGGGGTCTGCCTGCTGACAGAAAGACATTCTAGTGGTTGCATTGCAGTTCCAGGCTGATTTAGATGTAGTAAATGTACTCTCGTCATACGTCTACGCTGCCACTGACCTACCAGGATTCATTGGTTAGACGCTTGGTTCAAGCCCAATGATTTTCTTTCAACATAATATATGTGGGAAGCGGTTATGTGAGACCACTGCACTGGTTTAATGGATAAAAATGGGTGTAAGCGGTAAAATGATAAGAGGACTCGGAAAGCACGGGGTAGATGCAATTGTTTTTTTCTTTTTTAGCACGGGGAATGATGCCTGAAGATGGAGCTGTTTACAAACTTCTGTAGGACAAAAGGGAACGTCTCTATTTGCAATACAAACTTCACCGAAGCAAGCACTATTTTTGTTATATATAAATAGATTTAGCAGTCTTCTAAACACTATAATAGATTGATAACAAAGGGACATGCCATATATGTGTTTTTTCCGCAAGTACCTATAAAATGTTTCATTGTAGAAATGAAGAAGTCAGTGAAACAGGCCGAGGGCGGTGATTCTCCCCCTCTGCTCTGCTCTTGTGAGATCACTCCTGGAGTGCTGTGTCCAGCTGTGGAGCCCTCAGCATCAGAAGGATACAGACCAGTTGGAACGAGTCCAGAGGAGGCCACAAAGGTGATCAGAGGGCTGGAGCCCCTCTGCCATGGGGACAGGCTGGGAGGGTTGGGGTGTTCCGTCTGGAGCAGGGAAGGCTCCGGGGAGACCTTAGAGCACCTTCCAGTGCCTGGGGGGGTACAAGGAAGCTGGAGGGGGACTTTTTACAATGGCCTGTAGTGACAGCACAAGGGGTAACAGGTTTGAACTGAAAGAAGGAGATTGAGATAGGACATCAGGAAGGAATTCTTCCCAGAGAGGGTGGGGAGACACTGGGACAGGTTGCCCAGAGAAGCTGTGGGTGCCCCATCCCTGGCAGTGTCCAAGGCCAGGCTGGATGAGGCTTGGACCACCCTGGTCTGGTGAAGGGTGTCCCTGTCCATGGCAGGGGGTTGGAACTGGATGGTCTTTAAGGTCCCTTCCAACCCAAATCACTCTGGGATTCTATGATTAAATGCATGTTAACTGATAAGAGGCTTGTATTTTTACCAATATAATATTTATGTATGATTTCTAATAGTGCTCAAAATCTCCACTCTGAGTTCTTTCTTTTTTCATATTTGACGCCTATGTGCAGTCACAGTGATCAGGTTTTGCCATCATGTCATATTCATAGCTGACCCGCTTCCATTAATCACGCCAGAAAAGCTGTTATGCGCAGCTACAGATGTCAATCTTTTCCTGACTTCTGCAAATCCAACTTTATCCCCAGGAGGGAGAATTTTCAAAGCGGGTTCAATGTAGCCAGAAAGCGGTATGCTTGTACAGGATTTCTTTTTTCAGCATGGCCACTGGTGCAGCACCTACACTCTTTTCTGGTGGGCTTTCATCATCCTTCACCGTGCGAAAACGCTTCACGTGCTGAAGTTAAGCAGTGCATAAATACTGGAAGAATCGGGGTCTAAGTAATCGTAAAAGCTGTCCAAGTACACATATAAACACGTTACGTACATATTCAACATATATGGTCTCCACTATGGTTTACAGTCTCCACAAAAGCACACATCTCTCCCTAGAAACTTGAATAGGGGTTTGCTTCATGGAGAGCCATTATTATAACCTCAGCTATTTATGTGGTTCTCACCTTCCTTCCGACAAAACATGCAATGTAAGCACCGCCTCAAGGTGCTCAATCCATTACTGACTTTAAATGGATTACCTACCCGGATTATCTACCTAGCTGATGGACAATTACTATGTTTTCTGGTGCTGTTAGACAAAGTTTTGGCTTTGTAATGAACTGTACTATTCCTACACAAGCATACGTAAGACACACACAATCACACACTACCTTTTTTTCTTTCAGTTGCACCAGTTTAATTAAGAGATTTTAATCAAGCTTCAGTGCTGTCATCAAAAAAATTAATCTTACCCACCTACCTGAATATAAGCAAGCTGTCAGCTAATTTTTTATCTAACTTTTTAAAGAGCACTGCATAAATAATTCAAAATATCATCTACACCTTGTCTAATTACCAGACTTAAATCCTGAAGCTTCATCAAGTCTCAAAACAAAAACAAAAGCAGAAACAATACCCAGGGCGTACTTTACTCTTTAGAGTGGCTAGCATCAAACATACCTACAAATTCTTATTATTTGTCTTATTCTGTCTTCTGCACACATAACCAGGAAAGTCCAGCAGTCACTGCTGACATTTGGAATAGAATCGTAGAATCCCAGAGTGGTTTGGGTTGGAAGGGACCTTAAAGCCTACCCAGTCCCACCCCCTGCCATGGGCAGGGACACCCTCCACTAGCCCAGGTTGCTCCAAGCCTCATCCAGCCTGGCCTTGGACACTGCCAGGGATGGGGCACCCACAGCTTCTCTGGGTAACAATAGCCGGTGAATGTAAATTAGCTTAATTTGGTTGAAGAATTGTCATCATTCACAAAGAAAGTTTCAAGTTTAGAACCATGTGAGACTACAAAGCCTAAGTTCATTAAAGGTTTCACATTGTACCTTTGCCCTTCCTGGGGCAGTGTCCTTCATAAATAATCTGGCAGCAGTTCCCTACTCATTGAATTTGTCAGTACCAAGGTGTAGAACAACAGAGACACAGCGACAGGCGTGACTGCTGGGTAACACAATTAACTGCTTGGGGCCTGTTGAGTGAAGACAGACACTGCACGCTAGACACGTTACAGCGGCAATGAGCAGCCTCCCTGCTTCCTGCCGTGTCCTCCCTGCTCCCCGCTGTGTCCCAGTTGTGCATGCAGCGCTACAGCCAGGCGCGCAGCGCGTGCTGCGGGAATCGCTCCTACAGACGAGGAACGTACAGCACGCAGCAGCAAGGTTTGTCTGAAAGGAAACAGTTCACCTTCTTCCCTGTCAGCCCCCGTGTTCTCCAGGAAGTTTACAAGCTTCACCTTTGGGTGGAGACAATGAGATAATTTCTTGGCATGTTTTAATGTGTCTTGCAGTTTTGCTCTTGTCTTCTCACCACTGAGATAGTTTGCTCTGATTCATTCGGTTAATGAGCGAACCGGCAGTTATCTGGATTTACTGAAGAGACAACATCAGCAATCTACTGTGGCTCTTTCCTTTTGGCTAAAAATAGCCCTGAAAATATTTCATTTACTCCATCACCGTATTTTTCATAATTCTACAAAACCTCTTCACACAGGTATCTTGGGATTTGACTAACTATTGTCCTTTGGAGATTATAGGTGGTGAGAGAGAAAAGGGAAAAGGAAGAAATACCTGTTCTTAGCATATCAGAAACCTGAATAATTGGAAACTATCTGCATAGATTTCCTTAGTCATATGTTCAACAGAACTGGAAGATTTTCTGGTAATTATAAAGAGAAACCAAATGCTACTATAGTCAGTATCTCTGACCAACTCTTTATCTTGACTGCATGCGATTTCCCTCTCTGCCTTTGTGAATATTTATCAGATAAACACTAAGATAAACAATTTGTGTGACACTCAGCTACTGACGGCTTGCTTGGGAGTAACTGACTGCCAGCTGAACTGCGTGTTACGAGCCAAAGGTGAGCCTCCCAACAGGGACAAGGTCACTGGCATGACTGTAGGCCAAGACTGTTAGTTGAATGAACCACGGAAGAAAATGGTGTGGTGTCATCCAACATCGCTGATAAACTGGCATCCAGACTTATGACGTGTAATAGCCACTGGTAACTTTTCCACTTTGCTTCTTCCTTTTTTTTAAAGCAATAGGTAGATTCACTGAGTTCATGATATACATCAGAATGCACTAAACCCAGAAGATCAACTAAAAATTTCATCTGGAGTTCTTGTAAGTCGATGCCGTGTTGCACAGACTTCCTCCTCGTGAGCCTTATGTTGCAATTCACACAGACGTCTCTAATACATTTGGAAAAATATTTGGATCCATAGCCCAAACCCAAAGCCCAATATCTGACATGATTCTGTTCCAATAGTAGGAAAGTCCTAAGACAAAATGAGGATTGAATTACCTACCCAGTTATGTGATATTTTAATTTACTGCTCACAGATTCCTCATTCATTCAAGAAAAGGGGTAAAGTATTTTACGCCTTTTTCTACAAAGGCCTGTAGTGACAGTACAAGGGGTGATGGGTCTAAACTGAAAGTGGGGAGACTGAGATTGGATATGATGGGTCTAAACCGAAAGCGGGGAGACTGGGATTGGATATGAGGAAGAAATTCTTCCCGGAGAGGGTGGGGAGCACTGGGACAGGTTGCCCAGAGAAGCTGTGGGTGCCCCATCCCTGGCAGTGTCCAAGGCCAGGCTGGATGAGGTTTGGAGCAACTTGCACCCAGATAAGTGACTGCTCAAATAAACATTTCCCTGTCAGTGACGAGCTCTCTTCTTGATATCTTTAATACCCTTTCATGTTTTTCTGTGCTCAGGTCCAGGACAGGCCATCTGATCATTACTGTGCTGGTACTGCTCTTTAAATGTATAATTGATCTGCATTGGAAAACAAAATATTCTATTGAGTTATTACGACACGCCTTGTGTCTGAAAGTTGTATGGCCATTTCTCTCCACACTACGATTATTTATTACTTCACAGGAGTTTCTGTTGTTTCATAAAGAGTAAAACTGAAAAGTTATGCTGCTTGCGAAAGGCTGGTTGTGATGAACCACTGTATATTTCATTTAAGACCTTATGAATATAGGATTACCATATTTATTGTTTCTTTCTGTTCCCCTAGTGATAATGCAAATACATTCTGTGAAGAGATGGGTTTCCCATCAGCATTGGGTGAATCTTATCCTTCAACAGCAGCTAACTTGTGTATTTGGGGTAGAGGGTTTACTTTAAAAAAGATGGTTGAGTATTTAAAATGTTTAAAAAAAGATCAGTGATTAAAATCAGACTTAGCTTTCAAGAAAAAATTGCACCCATTTGTCTGATTTCTTAAAAGCAACCACAACTTCTCCTAGTGGAAAATAAGTTGTTATATTTATCTATATTAATAATATAAGTTATTATATTTATACCTCCTTTATTTTATACAGATACACCCATGCAAGATCAATTTCTCCAATTTAAAACCACAAACTGCCCCCCACACTATTCATTTACCTGCCTCATAATTATTCTGTATCAGAGAGTCATGTTAACAATGTTAACAATCAAGCATAGGAGTCAACCTAGGGGAACCTTACAGGAGCTTTTAAGTGTCATAAATACTTATTTCTATGTTTTATATGACAGCGAACACAAGAAAAGTTTGTGCCAAATGAGGATCAGGCAGGCCTCTCCTACCCAGCATCTCAGTGATGCTGAAGAAAGGTGGATGCAGTCAGAAGCAAAGCAGGTACAAACGGGAAGTGACTTTATATGTGTGAAGCGTATGTGCAAACAAGCTGTTAATTATGACACAGGGAGCTGTCAGCATCATTTTTAATATTCTCACTAGATATGATTACCTTAAGGTTTTTCTCTACCTTTCATCGGACCTAGCTCCTAATTTCAAGTTTGTTTTCTGTTACAGAGGGTAGCTTTTCCTCTCCTTCCTATCCCTGGCACAGCAGCTTTTCAAGAGCGCAGGCATAAAAGTGATAGGGATCCCAGGCGGTCACACAGAACTGAGGTTCAGCCTTGGAGGGGCGAAGCTGACGTTTATCAAGAATACCACTCCTAGACGTCTGATCTCCAGGCGTTTCTTTTTCAGCAAACAGGACTTCTGTAACCGAGCCACACCTTGTGGAATAGCCACAAACTTGTCACAGCAAGGCAGAGGGGAAGAGCTAATCTTACTTGCTCATAGCTGTGACGATAAGGTAGTTGTTAGGGTGGCAGACTTAGCAACACGACGTGACCATTGTTAACTTCCAGAATGTAGAAAAATTATAATGAAACATCTGCCATTCCAAAGAGTGAATACTGTTTACGGAAAGCACGTGCAAATGTCAAAAGGGACTTGCCTGCTGCTGAGATAAGAAGGAAAGATGGCCATAGGAACAGCCTGCAGGAGGCAAAGAAGAAATTTTTGAGGTGCAACCACCACCCGTTTCTTAGTAAGAACTGGCTGTGCTGCTGCTAGATCCTTGGTTCACGGCTCAGGTAAACGCTCCATCTCCGCATTCTGCTGTCGTGGCCCTCATGCTTTACCAGTGAAAATGAGCTGTATCTCTCCCACAGGGTTCTTTCTGCAGGTGGCCACGTGTGAAATGAAAGATGTACCGCAGATACAGTGCTTCTCTATGAAGATTCCAAAGACTGACACGCTTAATTAAAATCAAGCGTGGCAAAACCCAAACAAACTGGAAAACACCTCCTTTGTGAATAAACAAAAAGAGCAAGAATTTTTGTTAAGTTACTGTGATTAAACCTTAAATATGTAAAAAATACAGGGAAAGTTTCACTTCCAAATCCTGTTCTGTTCAGGTTCTTCTTCCATTCCTATTTACATAGTTTTTGAGCATGTTTTGTATCTGAAACAAAGCTCTCATTCACCTTTAAGGAACACTCAGAGTATTTCCTACAGTGTCCAGAATCAGTTCCCAATGTGCTTCCCGTGTTATTTCTGCTCCTCATGTCCAGCCAAATATGTTTTTGATCCATTTTCCCAAGACCTTTCTTTCCAGGAGATGTGGATATTCTAAACTCTATGCCTATTTTCTGCCATCTGAGCCATCTGCTTATGGCAGGAGAGAGAAGATGAGAAGGAAACCCCAATATTAGAGGTGAAAGAGATTAAAATGCAAATAAATGACAGCACGTTTTAAGACTGCCACGGTAGTTTGTATTTGACAAAAAGGCAGCATGGCAGGTTTTCCCCTGTTACTGTGACAGGTCACCATTTCTAATCTCAGGGTCATGTCCAAGTTCTCTCTTTCATAATTGCTTGGGCTGACATCTATTTTGACCTTTTTTCATTCTGGCCTCCCTCAGTGAGGGAAGTCACAGAACCATAAAGAGGCAGAAGTTCCATATAACACCATCGTGATTATGAAATGGGACGACAACCCCTCTGGCCTTTGGTATAAATGTATATATAATGTGCCATGATATTTTAACCCTTGAAAGCTGATAAACTACACATATTTTTCCTGTTTTGCTACAATTTGAGAAAGCTACTTTTACAAATACCTGCAGTGTTATTTATGAGTGATTTACTATGAAATATGTACTTATAATTTCTCCCTAGTCATTACCTTACTAAAAATAATTAGTCATACTTGGTAAGAACTGATAGTAATTACCATTAATACAATTTCATAAAATTATTCCCTCTGCTACTCTGAACAGTCCCAATATCTGTCTTGTGGGACAACAATCTGCCCAATCTGTTTGACCCTATTTTCAATTTAGAAACATTAGATTAAGGTCTACAGCTTTCTGCAAAACCTCTGTGAACCAGGAAGCTGTTGAAATACTGACCCAAATGCACAAAGAATGATTGAATCTCAGCTAGGACAGTTATGATACACAAACTCTCCACGATTACCGGCTACACAGCTTCTTATTCACAGTGTATTTTGATAAGACATAGATAAAACAAATATCAAGCTGATAACGGGACTCAAAAGTAACTGTCAGTAGACCTTTGGAAAGGAATCTCTACAAAATTAGTGCTTAACAAAAAATGTAATTTGAAGATTACATTTAAATAAGTACATTAGTATATAGCAGTAGACAAGGAACCCTCTGTAAGTCATTGATTACTACTAGTAATAGTCATTGGAAAATACCAAGACATCTAAAGCACAAGTATTTCACTCATTACAGAGCTACTGAATCCTGGAAACTCCCTTTTCTACTATATGTTTTGCTATTAATACTGTTCTCTTTTAAGATGACCTGGGCTATAGGGATGCAGCTGTGGAACTGGATGGCCTTTAACATCCCTTCCAGCACAAACCACTCTGTGATTCTGTGGTATCCTCTCACCTGGCAGAGAGGAAGGGGTTTCAGCACTGTCTCTTTTGCGCAGTCTCCTTTTACTGCAGATGTGTAAGGGAGTAACACTAATCTGAGTGTTACAGAAGTAGCTCAGCACTTGAAAAACCCTCTATCTTCAGTTTAGGGATGTGTTTAGCTTCTCAGGGCTTTATCTATAGCCCATTTTGTCCTGCTATTATTTTCTCTCCTCTCTCCCTTGCTCTTTCTCTCACTAATAAAATAGGTTGGTAGTAAATTGCATTATTATAATCTGTAAAGTGATTTCCTATCATAGATTAGTTCTAATTTAGCAAAATCACAGGCCAATTAAATGTTTTACAATGGTAGAGTCACCCAGAAAATGTGGACTAAGTCTGAATTTTTCTAGCAGTCAAATAACAGCCTTTGTAATAAATATAATGGATAAACAACCACTCTAAATGATACATTAAGAGCATTATCTGCTCAAAAACCCCTCCTACCAGTATGACCTTTTTCAGACCAAGAACAGAACTTCTTGGGAGGTGTAACTGCTGAAATGAAGTCTGCAAGATCTGCAAGCACGTCAGAGGCTGACACAGCATAAACTGATGTTTTGCATCCAGGAAGAGCCTTGCCCCAAGTCTGGTAGCATCTTTGACTGCCTACATAGCAAAACATACTTCTCTGTGCTGGGAGATGGATTCACACAGATTCACAGAGTGGTGGGGGTTGGAAGGGCCCTCTAGAGATCATCTAGTCCAACCGCCCTGCCAGAGCAGGATCACCCAGAGCAGATCACACAGGAACAAGTCCAGGGGCTTTGGAAACTCTCCAGGGAAGGAGACTCCCCCCTCTCTGGGCAGCCTGTCCCAGGGCTCTGTCACCTTCACAGGGAAGAAGGGTTTCCTCATGTTCCTGCAACAGAAGGTTGAACCTTCTGTTTGCCAGTTGATGGCCACTGCCCCTCACCCTGTCACTGGACACCCCTGAGCAGAGCCTGGCCCCACCCTCCTGACACCCCCCCTTTAGATATTGATCAGCATTGATCAGATCCCCTCAGCCCCCTCTTCTCCCAGCTGAACAGCCCCAGCTCTCTCAGCCTTTCCTCAGATGGAAGGTGCTCCAGGCCCTTCATCATCGTAATGTCCCTGCGCTGGACCCTCTCCAGTAGCTCCTTGTCCTTGGGCTGAGGAGCCCAGAGCTGGACACAGCACTCCAGGGGACGCCTCCCCAGCACAGAGTAGAGGGGGAGGAGAACTTCCCTTGACCTGCTGGCCATGGTCTCCTTAAGGCACCCCAGGGTGCCACTGGCCTTCTTGGCTGTGAGGGCACACTGCTGGCTCATGGCCATCCTGTTGGCCACCAGGACTCCAAGGTCCTTTTCCCCAGAGCTGCCCTCCAAGAGAACAGCCCCCAGCCTGTACCGATCCACGGTGTTGTTCCTTCCCAGATGCAGCACTTGACACTTGCCCAAGTGCCAAGACATGACAGCGATACCTTGTTTCTTGGTGTATATTTTAAAATATTAAAAAAAAAAAAATCTTATTAGTAAACAAGTAAATAGCCAAAGGTTTGTAATTTTTCTTGACCAGTCCTCAGCTTTACTCTGTAGGAGAGTTCACTGTCCTAACGCCATACCAGTGTAGTCAGCACATGGCATGTATCGTTATGCAATCCCCATTGCATATATCATTTCGTTAGCTTTTAGTAAGGCTATATGTGGAAGCCAAGGGATTTTTTTTTCCTTAAGCAAAGGTACTTATGGGATATGCCAGTACAACGATCTACAGATTATGCATGTAGTTTTGTTTAATGTCCTAGCCATATTTTCCACTTAGGAGAATTAGGAAAGGATCATACAAGAAGCACTAGAAATACCTGAATTTTAAAGAATATGACCCCAAAACATCAGCAAATAGAGAAGCAAGATCTTGAAAAAATTAGTTGGTTCGCCTTGGGACTGTAGCATAGAAATATAAATTCATAGTTCCATGTAATTGCAGTTAATTCATATGATATTCTCCAAGGAAAAATAGAACTCAGAATGGGAATAAAACATTTTAAAAAGTGAGATGCTAAGCATCTAAGCTGTATTTCATTGAAAAGTAATTTCTTACTGTTTACAATGATTTTCACAGTTTAGTAACATTTTATCACATACATCTTTTTTCTTTTGTTCAGGTCATGCAATTAAGCACCATTAGGCACATTTTTGAGATTTAAGTCATCCTTAAGTCAATATTAAAAATAAGATGAATTGCTTTTCATGACGAAAATGTCAGACGCTGGCAAGTGCTGGGAATAGACCTCCCGAAAACACATTGCTCCTCCGTGAGCTCCGAAGAAGCAATGTAAGGACGTTAGCAGAGTTTCCACGCAAACATACCAGG
Organism: Rhynochetos jubatus; assembly: GCA_027574665.1. Lineage (NCBI taxonomy): Eukaryota > Metazoa > Chordata > Aves > Eurypygiformes > Rhynochetidae > Rhynochetos > Rhynochetos jubatus. The sequence goes on from CM050651.1 coordinate 76,011,125, forward strand.
TATTTAAGATTACAAGGCACACCCACTACTTTTATAGACAACACAGTACTTTTCACAGTCCAGCTGCATCCTGAATATTACTTGCAAATTGTCCTTGCTTGCATGAATAGCTTTGCTGGATTCTCCTTAACAAAGGCGCAGCAGTCCTCAGCCAGGCGACAAACCTCACTGACCCACGCAAGTGGTGTTTTGCAGGGCTGAGTCCACAGACTTCAGAAAAAAAAAAAAAATAGAAGAATAACATATGTTGGAAAGATGAGCAGGTTTCAGCATGAAGAATTCAAATCTTACCCGAGTTTGCAGGACAGAAATAAGCACAGCTGGTTTTACACTCCGTATCTCTGGTTAATGTTTAAAACAAATGAGTGCTGAAAACAAGAAGAAAAAGTAATTTGGAGAGTCTCTTCGAGCTCTGCCAATGGGAACTCTATTCTTGCTTGCTTTCTCCTCTTCCCAACCCACATATTAAAAAAGGAATTTCAGATCTGTCTGGCATGTCATTCAGTGACAGGTTTTATAACATTTGGCGAGGGCAAAAACCGGATGCCAAAACAGTTGGTTTAAGCCATTTTTTATTCTTGATAGGCATTCTTTGATTAGCAGTAGCAATCCCTGAAGACGATGGACAGGAAAAAATCCCAGTTTAGTCTTCCTTGCAGGGTTAGCGTTGGTGGTTAGCTCTAGACATTGGGCAGGAGGTTCACCAGCGGGGAGAGGGCTGTGTGAAGCTGTACGTACGTATGGCTTTCCACTGGGACTCAGAGCAACGCTGGCGGGGAACTACAGCTTTTGGGGCAGACTCCAGCTTTTGTTCAGCAGTACAGTGAAGGTCTATATTACTGTTTTTTGGAGGACTGCAGGAGGGCTTGTTGGCTTCTGTGGAGCACAAAAGGAACTGTGGGAAAGTGGTGGAGGACTTTCATCAGACAAAAGGATTAGCCTGTTTCTCTGCGGTGAAGCAGGTGGCTGCCAGCTGAAGTATGCGCAGCATTTGTACTCTTAATTTTTATTGCATCTAGGCAGCTAGATAACTCAAGTGGGAACACCAGGATATTTATGTGAATTAAGAGCCTCCATCTCAACTCTCCACTTCAGACTGATGGACATCCAGGAGAGAGAACGCTCATGTCATCTGTACCATTCCTAAACTGGGAGTACTTGTACTCTGAGGGATCATATTGATAAACTTCACTGGAAACAAGTAATCCTGAATGAAAAACGTCAGGTGAGAGACATATTTCAGCAAGAAACTAAGAGAAAGAAGCATTTATTAATCAATGAGGTGTTTACTTTTAATGGAAGAAAACAATGCCTAGCACTGGAATCGTACTAAAACGGCAACTAAATTCAGTGAAATCTGTCCATAAACAGTAGGAGATCGTGCTTTTATTGACACAGCTACCCCCGACTCTAACCCCTGTAAATGTCACAGGGAGAAGATAATTGAGCTCATCAGGATCTATGTCTCCATGCATTCTCACTCTGCAGGACTTTAAAAGCCTACTGTGCCAACTCACTCATCAGGAAGTATTTACATGAAGTTTATATGCCAAGGAAGTTGAGGCCCTGCCTCGACACAAAAGCTTCCATAGCTGTGGAAAATCTGTACAACTTTACTTCAGCCCTCCTGTAGCCATACAATATGGTATATTTACTTACCCTGTGTGTTCCAGGGGCCGTAGGATAGATGATACCCACTTTACAGCAAAGTCATATTAGTCTGAGCATCACTGTTCACTGAATAGCTCCAGGCACTATTTACTGAATGTTATTCTTGATCTGCTATGTATTCTGAATGATTCATTTCCTCATAGCCCGACCCATACAGCATCCAGCTGTATCACAAATATTGACCTGTCATTGCAAAGGGAGGTGAATGGGAGGTAACAAAATTCATTCACGTGCTTATCCAGTTTATCTAGACTAGGAGGCACTGACTCTTGATTTCACAGCGTACTACAATGGTTTTCCCTCTTTTATAGACATGACTGGCTTGGACTTCAGATGCACTTGTGCATGCTCACTATTTTTACAAATTAGACCTCAAGCTCCTCTGTTGGATTTCAAGAAAGTGAATGAAAAAGTAGAAAAAACTGCTTTTAAAATGGGTTTCCTATTACATTGCCTCTGGAGAATTCTGTGGAAGATGCAAAAAATAAAGGTCATTTGTCCAAGGAAGCATTTCCCTATAATAATTAGGTTAACATTCCTTCCTCTTCTTGCCAGTCTATGCTTCAGTTACTGCACATTTTTTAATTTCTAAAGCAAAAAAGCAAAGGTTCTTTCAAAGCCATCTTTATTCTCCCACCTCATTTCTTCCTTCTGTAAGGTCATTCCATATTCTCAACGGACCAACAAACCCAAGTCCCCTTTCCCCACTCTCCAGTTGTCTAGCTGCCTCATCTGTCACTGACTCTGTGACTGGTCACGGAGATGGAACTTTAGGTCCTCTGCTCACACCCACGTCTAGATGAGGGTAACAAGCATTACAGTGGGTTGGGAGGCCCATTTTGCCAACAATTGCAGAAAGCAGAAGAACGGTGAAATACTGGAATCTGGAGCTTCACTCTGGCCCATGGACAATGTTCTTTATTGGATACAAACCATCCTCTGTACATGTAATTTTGCCACATTTAGTCTCCCGGGTCCTGGGTTAGCAGTTCAGCCTCTCTCATTCTGTTTTTCTCCAACTTCAGTCCTGACTTTAGTTTTATCTTTCCTTCACCTTTGGCTAGTGACTCTCTCATTTCCTTGAGGAGGTCTACTCAAATAGCTGAGTTTGGCCTGCATTTGGATCATCAATCAATTTTGTATAGACCGCTCCAAACATGGGATGCTCTCTGCAATGCCAAGGGAAAATCCTGTGTTTCCTACCATTCTTTTAATCCCTCAGAAACCAAACCTGGTTCTCTGATTCCCACATAAATCCCAGTCATTTACACTTATAGCCTCTCTAGGAACTCAGTGCCTCTCTTTCAAACTCCCATTCACTCGCTCCCAAATCCACTCTTTCTGTCCCTGCGCAATCAGTCCCTGTTCTCCTTCTGTTGGTTCCTACTCCCAGTATTCACTTATCCATACTTTCTGCCCTGTTCTCTGCACCTCTTTGCTCAGGTCTCCCATAGCTCCTTACCACTTGTCCCTCTCCTTTTCCCTTGTTTATTTTGCCCCTCTTTCCTTTCCAATTCCTTTCACCCTCTTCCAGTAGTTCCTTGTCTTTGTTTTTAGCTCTATCACTCACATCTTCCTTCATCGCTCCCTCCCCTGTATCCACGCTCACCTACTCCTCCACAGCCACTAGCTCTCCCACCAGCTCCCAGGTCCCTTCTCAATCTCTCCAGGCTCCAGCTTCTCCCTAGCTTGTTACCCCTTTCTAACAAGTCCTTGGCTTCACCAGAGTCTGGTTAAAATCTTCTGTCCTAGGTTTATCTTATTCCCCCAGTTTCAGCAGAAAACCAGTCTAATATTTGTCCCTCTCATGCAGATCCAGATGATGTTCTTTGTGCTTAAAACAAACAGCCTAATTTTAGTTTCTTTTTGAGTCCTCAAAATCAGAAATAGGTTAGTAATTTTGACTAAAAATAAAAAAGGGAAAAAGAAATACTCAGATTGTGGCAGACACTTCCACTCAAAAGGTTGAAGTTTTAAAACGTTAAAAACATGTGAAAATAAGTCTTATAATAAGAAATTGCAAGCAGCCCACACTACCATCGCAGAACCAGAGAACCACAGAAGGGTTTGGGTTGGAAGGGACCTTAAAGCCCACCTAGTCCCACCCCCTGCCATGGGCAGGGACACCCTCCACTAGACCAGGTTGCTCCAAGCCTCATCCAGCCTGGCCTTGGACACTGCCAGGGATGGGGCAGCCACAGCTTCTCTGGGCAACCTCTTCCTTCCTGTGTGTTAAAAGGCTCTTTTCCAAAGGGGTCTAGAGGGGACTGGAGAACCTTTCCTGAGAAGAAAACCCATGCTCTCTTGGTAGTCACCCACCATTTGCTCTGTCCCATGGAATTTTCCCTCCCAGAAGAATGACACTGAATTTCTTATGCTGACTGGAGGGATCCCAGGAAGAGATGAGACACACCGAGTCCATGGAGACACAGAACCTCTCCCACATGTTCTTGCACAGGTCATAAAACATACGCAGGGCTGCAGCCCTCTGTTCAGATAAACTCAGCAGTTGCCTCACATCTTTTGGGAGCAGCACTTACTGAAAAAGGCCCCAGGGTAATGTGGGGTCATGGCTGTCTACTTATCTTCATCATGGCCTTAAGATACAAATATTTTGTAATAAAAAGCAGCTGGAATCCACTATAAATAATAAGATCCAGTAAAAGCTGTCTATACTCTCATGCATTGGTATTCTGATAATGTTGAAGTAAATGGGATATCTACAATTGCCATAAGTGGACTTTAACTTCAAGTAGTCAACTGCCACTTACAAAATACTATAAAAGGAAAAGAAACTTGAGGATAAGGAGTTCTACTGTGCTCCTAACAGGTTTTATAGCTGAGATACCATCATTATGGACAGTCTGGTTCACTTGAAGTCAGCTTATTTACAGATGTCATAGATCAAAATGAGAAAGAAGTGGTTTTGCCACTGGCTTTTGTTGAAATTTAGTTTAAAAAAACATAACTAACCACCTCAAGGTACATTTCTCTTCATCCTTCTACCCGTACAGAGCTCTCTGGATCCAGAATGTTTCGTTATATTAATGACCATTTTGCTGGAAATGAACTATTAGGGATATTTTCAAAAAAGTATCATAAAACTAGTATTGTCAGTGCCATGATGTTGCAGGCTAAATTTTAACATGATGCCAGTGATTGCAGGAACATCTGAAACACAAGTCAAGAGGTGACTTGGGGCCTGCAATCCACTGTAAATTTGTTTGTACTGACAGCACCCAGCCAAAATCTCACAGCTCCCACTGTAGATTCCTAAATAGGACACAAATTGTTGTACCTAAGCTCAGTCTTTGTAAACAGCTGAACAAAAAGTGCCATAACCCTAGCGTTTCTAAAATGCTCTTAAAAGAGGTGCATAGGAGGTAAAGAGAAATGTAGCCCTTATTACTGTGGTATAGGCCAATTTCTTGATTTTTCTGGCAGCATACTATAAGTGAAAATGCAGAATAATTCGTTTTGCTAAAAGTTAGCCTCTCAACCTCTCTGAAAAAGATAGGTCTGCATCTCCTTTCTGTATCTTATATATTCATTTGCTCATTCCTTTGTATCAGCGTATATGCAAGCAGCCGTACAATAAGACCATTTTTAGAGGGCAGAATTTTACACCCTTTTTTTTCATGGACCACTCCAGAATAAGCTCTGCAGGTATGCCAGGCTGAAACTGCACATCTGTGAGCCCAGAAGTAAGACTTTTGAAACCAGATATCTGAATTAGGAATCCAAAGCACAACTGAAGAAGAAATAAAATTAAATCCAGGCACTTAAATCACTTGGACATTTCTGAGATTTTTATGCAAAAATCTTACTTTTGAAAGAGTATAATCTAAGCAGCATGTTGGTGAGCGAAGGATTCCTACGTTAGCATCTGAAATAAATGAGCATTACTGCACATACACGTACAACTAGTTAGTCACTATGAATCTCGGCAAGAACACCATGCCATGGAAAGGTGTTTTTTTTTTTTTCATTTTCTTCTTTCCCCACTCAAAACCAAATAAAAAAAAAACCCATTCACTTAAGAAGTGATTGTCTGTAGACCTTTGAAGCCAAGGAGGGTGACAGCAAGGGCAAGAGGCTTATTTCAAGGGTCACATTTCATTTGCATAAGCAAGTAACCATAGGGCACTGTGGAATGTCTGTAAATGGATTTCATTACAGAAATTCAGCTTAAAGGGACTATAAATAATCCTCTGACAAACATTGTATATTGCTTCAAGTTCTTCTGTAATAAAAATATTTTAGTAACACAACAATCCGTGAAAGCAGGAAATGAAACAGGAGGAGCTGCACATCTTCCCCTTTTCTCTCTCAGGGCAACATTATATTGTAATATATTTTAGAGGAAAAAACGTGATATTCATTTTATTTTAGCAAAGTAATCCTACAAAAACAAGGTTATATAATTCCATATGACGGAGGTGGGGTGGCTAAACAAATACACAGCTCTTCACTAGCTCTTCTCCCCCGGAGATCATCTGTCGAGTAGGACAGGTGTGTAGGCGCATGGTATTCTGCCCAAAGGAACATCTCCAAATATGTTTGGGTGTGTAAATCTTGGATGAATTTCAGTGGAGAAGCCATCTAAAGTACACATTTTAATGGGATGACTTCTTTGACCATATGAAGAAAGAATGACTAAAGCCACAGATCAGCCAAAGCACTTAACGCACTAATTTGGGGCACGCCCAACCCCTGGTTACTTCAGTAGGACTTAGGTATATGGTCAAAAGCTTTCCTAAATGGGGAGGGACATACATACTTGAGAGTTAGTGGCTATTTAATGCTTTGATGCATTATTCCCCAGCACCGTAGGGTGTCCAAAGCTAGACACAGCTAGGTGGACAGCAGACCACTCATCAAATTCCACTTTATGCAGTGAGCCTCCAGGAGGGCCAGAAAGACACTGGAGCTTTTCCAGTTTTCCTATGCGTAGAAATACATCCGCTGCAGTATCCCCTTAGAGAGAGCTGGCTGGCCATCTTCCGAGAGGCGTTTGGGATATTATCTCATCACAACGTCATCCTCCCTGGGGTACTAGAGAGGAACAGCCCCGTTCTGATGGGCAGGGAAGCTCTGCTCTGGCAGTCACCTCTGCTGCAGTTCGGCAGTGCTCCAGTCTAGTAGAAAAGGTCTCACCAAGTCTTTATTGTTTCTGATAATATACTTGTAAAGAAAAGAAAAATGTAGAGGTACTTGTGCAAAAGGAAGGAGAAAGTGGGCCTTTAAAGCAGCAATTTAATTTCTGTTTATGTTAGGTTTTGTTTCATCGTGTTTACCTTTCTAATAACTACAATTATTCTCACACTGGCATTACTGTTTTCTCTGGAATAGATGTGCTCACAGTGAAAAATCCAATTGAATCAGAGCATGTAACGAGAAAATGTAATCCATCGTTATTAAAAAAGACAGCTTACCTTTATCTGGGTGTTAAATAGTACAAATCCGTGAGAGTCAGTGAATGTTTTGAAGTAAAAACGAAGGGCATTATGAAGGCTGAAGTGGATTTGTCATTGAATTATATGTATTACCTCAGAAATGGCCTAATATATGGTTGGGGATACTATGTGTTTAGGGAGTGGGAGAAGAGAAAATAAGTCCATTTGCTTGTTTTCCGCATTTCCAGAGACTCTGAATAACATTTTAAATATCAGGTTTTTCTCTGGAAAATTGTGGGTGAAAAGGAAGGTTGTCCCTAAACTGAAATCACGGTATTTACACTGTTTATACCTGAATGCTGCTTCTGACTATCCGTGTATCAGGAAACATGAACCAACGTGCTCGATGTGGAGCTAGCCAGCACCACCACAGAACAGGGAGCTCAGCAAGGCAGTTCCTCTCTCCACTTAACCATCTTCTGCTGTCTCCACCATCAAGGAGGTAGCACGAATGACATGACACACCTCAAGGACTACACACCACAAGAAAGCCACAGTGATGCTACATGATTGTACTAGTGTGTGCATTTGTCATTCTGAAACAACAGTTGCTGTCGACATTGGAATAGACTTACTGCACCTCTGAAAATAAAGATCTAGCGTACTTCATTCCTAGGCTGAGGTCTGTTGTGCCAGAAGAGTGTGAAGCAGTTGTTACAAACTCTGAAAAGAAAGCAGAATGGCCTTACTGGAAGATGTATTTCAAGAGGGCTCAACTTACAAGGCTTGAATACTCTGCTTCAGTTCACAGATGGTGCAAAACTGGAGCTGGACTTGAGGTGGAGTCAGGCAGTGTTTGTGAACTGCCAGTTTGGAAGAGAAGGCTCCAGGAGACCTTATAGCACCTTCCAGTACCTGAAGGGGGGGGCCTACAAGAAAGCTGGGGGAGGTCTTTTTACAAGGACCTGTAGTGACAGGACAGGGGGTAATGGGTTTAATCTGAAAGCAGGGAGATTTAGATTGGACATCAGGAAGAAATTCTTCCCGGAGAGGTTGGTGAGGCACTGGGACAGGTTGCCCAGAGAAGCTGTGGGTACCCATCCCTGGAAGTGTCCAAGGCCAGGCTGGATGAGTCTTGGAGCAACCTGGTCTAGTGGAAGGTGTCCCTGCCCATGGCAGGGGGTTGGAACTAGATGATATTTAATGTCCCTTCCAACCCAAACCATGCTGCAATTCTATGAATGAGATAGGAGAAATTCACACAAAACTTCTTGAATTCTAGGTCCAATTTTCAGAAATGTTTTCTAACTTGACCTACAAGTTCAAAGCACAAGCTTACAATCAAGAAAATCTGCCAAATATTCGGTCCCATGAAATGCACGTAAACATGAAAAGCCACTTCTGTGAACCCACAGTCCTTCTAATGCCACATACATGCAACGAACGGCTGCCAGAAAGAGCTACTCAGTAAAGCCCAAACTGAGCCTTGTTCTTCTCCTCACAAACTGAATGGCTTCCTTCATTCGATCCCTGACCATGCCTTTTATTTTAATCTGGGAAGTTATTCAGGGAAAGTGATTTAGGAAGTTTGGGGCAAGATCCTAAACTATTCAACAGGCTGCCCAGGGAGGTGGTGGACTCACCATCCCTGGAGAGAGATTTAAGAGATGGGCTGATGCAGTGCTCAGGGCCATGCTTTAAGGTAGGCTTGGCAGTACCGGGTTGACAATTGGACTCGATGATCTTAAAGGTCTTTTCCAACCAAAACAATTCTATGATTAGATGTCCATATTTGCCGGCAAAGTAGTAGTAAACAGGCCAGGACACCTGGGAACCCCTGTTGTCTATGTTTAAAACCTGTTCTTTGTTAGCTCATGGTTTATACAATCTTTTTTACCGGGTGTTATCAAACGATGTAGCCCCACTCAAACTGTTAGATGGACGTAGAGAAATATCTATGTGTTGTTTAGTTTTTCTACATATTAAGGATTATACTCCACAGTCATACAAGGAAAATTCACTTATTCCTAACCTGAATTGCTCAGTACCTGGGCTGACTGGCAAGGTATGAATTTATAGAGGTACAACATTCAGAAATTAATATAGGATCAAGATCCATAGAAATTGCCAAAAGGCAACTTGGACACTTGGCCTTGTTGGACCTGGCACTGCCTTTGACACACCATGATACGCCTTTTATTCTCCATCTCTCCTTTGGTTACTGTTGTCTGTGCATTAGGAGGGGGAAGCGGCACATGCATCTGGAAAGGGAAAGGAGTAAATGAAATTATTTCTGAAGGAAGATGGCAACAGTAAAGCTGGGGACCTTTGATTTAGAGAACAGTAAGAATTGAGCAGGGGTGCGGAGCTAATGCGACCAAAGAAACGGTTTGTTAAAACACGATCAGCTCATGGACCACTTAGAAAAACAGGCAAATAGTGGTCAATTGTTTGCAATGAATTATTTACCCTGTTCTATTGGAACACAACGATCCCAGAATGCTAAATTAGGAGTTAATCAGGATGCAATCTCTCACTCCTCCTGCTTGGCATTGTCGTTGACCTTATTGTGAGAAGCTGTATATGGATACAACACAGAAATAACAAAGCTTATGCAGTATGCCAAGATGATTAGGTTTTAGCTGGCAATATACCTCCAAAAGTAACAATCCTCAGACAATGATCAAAACCCACTGTAATATTTGAAGAAAGGTGGGTTTTATCATTAATTATGAACAAAAAAAATTCAACGAAGTTAGCAATCCCTCTCCCAGGCATTCAGCGGAAATATCTGCACCCTGAAAATTACTAAATCCATTCACATTCTTAGTAAAGTCTGAGGGAATAGCTAGAAAAAATATATAATGAATCTGCCAGGTGAAAGTGATCAGAGGGTTCAACAACTATTTAATCCCAGAAATTATTGAGCAGAAAGATAGGATTATCTCATATAGGAATAAAAATAAAATGCCTGCCATGGCAGTCTCTGGCTGGGCAAGTCGACCGTTCATTGAGTAGGGTGCACAACGGGGAAACGAGTGGGACTGAACAACGCACGGGATTTGCAAAGCGCAGGCGACACAGACTGACAGACCATTATTCACGCCCTAAGCAGCGCTGGATTCTCTCAGAAGCACCCAGCACTAGATACTAGGAGTCCCTCAATACTTCATGTAACTGGTAGAAACTACACAAGGTGTGTACACAAGATGATGCTTTTCAGGATTGACAGGCTCTCCTGCCTAAACTGACCTCTACTGTATTCTAAAGCCTGGGTTTCTTATTTTAAAGGCCTTAAGCCTAAATATCACTGTTTGTTGACAAGCTGCAAAAAAAGGCTGAGTTTGGATTTTTAGGAATAGAGAAATATGCCGTGTATTTCTCTGAGAAACACTGCCGTTAATTGCCAGAAGGCACTCCTGGGTTTGCAGCCTCATCTTCAAAGGTGACGTACACTCCCACCTACGTTTTGACTTAGCCTAAGAAAAATAAGCACGTTTCTGTTTGTGTATTTACTGCGTATTCTTTAGAGGGATAAGGTTTGCCTGCATAAATCCCAATCAGCTTAAAGATTTGATGTCTCTTCCGACAGGAGTATCACTATGGTTTTACCTGAGTAAAATTTCTCACTTTAATAGGATCTACAAACATGACTCTGAAGGAAACCAGACTTAATGCCAAGATGTCATTACTTACCTCTGCTAGTTGGGCTCTGAAGTAAGGAAATGCTTTTAATTCTGGTCCTCAAAAATAGAACAGTAACCTTTCAGTCTATTTGTGTCTTATTTCCAAGCACTTTGGGAACGGTGTTGTACAAAAAAAATCTTTTCAGAGGGGAAAGAAATGTGCTCCAAAGAAACATGTAAGACCTCTGTATGTCAACATATTTGTGCAAACAGGAACCAGCAACCCAGAAACTAGAGCAGCCAGTCCCCCTCTCTGCACTGTGACACATCTTGCCCAAATCTCACTTTCTCTAAATTGCACTCTCATGTCAAGGCAGCTGTCAGAGAAGAAAGGGGCAAAGTTGCTCACCTTTGCTAATCTTCAGTTCTCATGGCTGGGCTGCTCAGCCAGATTCTGTTTGGATAACTGGCTTCAGCTACTGATTCAGCAGAGGGCTTGCGCTGTTGTGAGAGTACAGTTACATGCTCCCAAATACTCCTGGATTTGGAAAGCAAATAAGCTCTGCTCTTTTCTGCTGTCTGCTTGCCCATGTGTCTTTGTGGAGTCAGGTTTTCTGCTAACAATCAGTCTCCTGCTGGGTTCTGTAATTGGGCTTCCAGATAAAATAATCTGGAGTGAATAACAGCTTGGAGAGTCCTTAATCTTCATTTTAGTGTTGTATCTTAAGCTCACTTTTTCCTTTTCAGCTCCTGTGATCAGGGCAAACTTTCCAACATTAGCTCAGGTGTTGTTCCACCAGCATGTATAACAGACACGAGCAGCAATCAGAATTACTAATTATCACCTATAATACCTTCATTATAAGCAAAAGCTCAATTTCTTAATTGAGGGAATAATAGGTAAAATATATGCTAATTAGAACTAGTTTTCTCCTTTACCGTCAATGGATGGAAAAGGATTTTATGTAATCAAACTCTTAGCATCCACACTGAACAGCATCTATTCACAGCAACGTGGATGCTGAACCCGAGTACCATTTTTTCTCTCTGTGAGCTTTCTATAGCTGCTTAAATCCAGTAAGTTAACATCGCATTCATTTAGCCCTCCAGTGATTCTAAGAGTATTTTTATATTACCTGTTCCAAGGAGAGAAAGTCACACTATGTTCTTAAACCAGTAACTAAATTAATTAGTCAACATCATTTTCTCTTCAATAGGCCTCTCTTCATAGAGTTGTTTTACTATCTACTATACTCTAGAATAAAGACTAGCAGGAAAATACGCAATTCAGCATTAGAAACCATACACCGCACAGACTGCTACCACTGGCATTTGCTATGCGTATCCTGTTTGGTGCAAAAGGGGAAGCATAAAGACAAACGTACGAGGACATCTGCCTACTTGGATTACTTTTAACGCAATTAATTATCAATTAACAACAGTTTAAGAAACCTGTATTAGCTATTGACCTTGATCTTTTGTCTCTGCATGCTATTAAGCGAGGCAGAAGACAACCCTCATAACACTGCAGTTATCAATTTTACGATAAGGGTATATAAAATGCATTCTTTCTATCTGTTAGGTACGAACCTGTTCCGTGTAAGGTTTTCCATGTAGGCATATCTACGGCGAAGGCATCCACTAAAGGACTCATAGGCAGTAAATTAAACCTGACTTCAAAGACAACCCTTTCTCAGACAAATTAGGCTACAGAGATAGAAAAGGGCGGGAGTGATCATTAATCTATTGAAGGCCACCTTCTGAAATGTACTGTTGTTTCCAAGTTGAATAAGCAGTTCAAGATTGTTCATAATTCTACAATGTGTCTTTAGAAATTATGTACTATTAGGCAATAGAATGTTGCATGCTCAAATCAGGTCTCCTTTATTCTGCTCATCCTGGAAAGTCAACTGCTTTAATTCAAAATATATACAGGAATAGATAATATATAAATATAATATATATATTCAAAATATATACAGGGATACAGGCTGGATGAGGCTTTGAGCAACCTGGTCTAGTGGGGGGTGTCCCTGCCCATGGCAGGGGGTGGGACTGGGTGGGCTTTAAGGTCCCTTCCAACCCAAACCATTCTATGACACTCTGAACTCCTGGAATTTAGAAGTTAATATGAATTAAATATTTTTCATAACGAGGGCTGCAGTGTTGAGTCTCCTGTGAGATACTGCTTGGCTGTAAATGAATTACGTTGCAAATGTATTAGGGCTGCTTATCTCACCGTTTGCACCATCACTTAGAGTGCTATGAAGGGGGGAAGAGCACACAATTCTGACTGTATACTAGTCCATAGCAAAAGAGGAAGAACTGGCGTAATGTTTGGAAGAGTATCTTTGTCCAACATCCAAAATTCAGTTTATGCTGAAGAAAATATGAATGATAGAATTATGTGAAAGATGAAGTCTTGGGTTTATTGGCTGAGATAAATTATCAGCTTAGGTTAAACCATAATGTCTTCTCAAACAGTTTAATAAAACAAAATATCACTCCTCTGCAATAAACTTTTTAAAAATGTTTACTGTATTTCAGCTTCAAACTGTCCAAAGGATTTTCTCCTTTTTTTTTTTTCTTCTATTTTTTAAAATGTAAGTCAGTTTTTATAACAAAACCCTACTGTTACAGGACATATAAATCTAAAATTTTAATAAAAGTATAGTCTCTCGGAAAACTGAGAGATCATTTGTTTATGTACGATGTAAAAGGAGAGGATATTTGGCAAAAGATCTGGATCTCCCCAGAAGCCTGAGAAGGATCATCTGTGGACGGGCACTGGAGTGTCAGGCACATCTCCACCCAGACATGCCAGTTGTGTGTTACAAAAGGGTTACTCGCCCATGAATGCCTGATGTGGGGTCTGGAGTCATGATCACCTTCACTTCCCAGACGGATAAGTGCCTGGGGAAACCTCAGTTATGTCAGGTGTTTGGGAAAGGCGCAGTGGGAAAACCACCGCAGAGACGGAAAAGATGAGAACCAGTGCTGCAGGGTGTCCTTCCGCTCACCTTCATTTGTGAAATGGGTCACGTACGCGATGGGACCAGGGACCTTGGGAACAGTTTTTATGGTTTTATATAGTGTTCAAGGCCAGGCTGGATGGGGCTTGGAGCAACCTGGTCTAGTGGAGGGTGTCCCATGGCAGGGGGTGGCACTGGAGGAACTTTAAGGTCCCTTCCAACCCAAAGCATAGTATGATAAGTATAAATGTATATATGTTAAATAGTCAAATATATATAATACTTAATATATTTCAATACATGTTTCACATTTGTGAATTCTGGTTGCTCAGCAGGGCATTAGTTTGGGGCACATTTTGGCAAAACTTTGCTATTTCAGAATTTATTTCTAAATCAAGTGACTTTCGCTGTCTGTAGGTAGCTCAGGTGAAAGGACTGAACTGAAAGCAACAACAGACCCTCACTGCTGAATATTTTATTGGTAATTTATAAGAGATGTTATGTGCAGAAACACAGCCTGCCTGCTGATTCACCGAGCAAAAAATAAGAATCACAACTAACTCTGCTCCAATTTTAGGATTTAACATGCTCATGGATGGGATAGCGGAATGATGCTGGTTTGGGCAGTAGAGCATGTTGCAAACATTCTTCTTCCCCCCCAAGTTTATATTAGAAAAACAAAGCTGAAGGCTTGAGGCAGTACCACTGCTGGCATATTTGTTTAGCTGATCCAAAGGTGACAATGCAATATTAAAAACATCTACCTTGGCCTATGGTATTTGGGACAAAACGGACTGCAGCTTCCATTTTCTCTCCTAAGTCATGGCAGTGAAAATACAAACAGCCCTACCTGTGAATTAAATACTTAGCATAAGAATAAGTGTTTTCCTAACCTTGACTCAAGTGTGTATAAGTTATTTAAATGGCTGCTTAAAAAAAATGAGACTTCAACACTTTTCCAGAGAGAATTAAATCAGCAAACCCTACAAACCTAACAGCCCCTACAAAATTTATTAAAATACTTGATTTAAACTTTATTGTTAGCACCCTGAATCTTTTCCTTTCACCTCCCTTAAAACCTCAGTTGTATTAAACTTTGCATGAAAGATGGAGAGAGAGAACATCATAATGAAAATATCTCTCTTCCCAGGCTCGTGCACATTGGTGAACCCTTTAAATCCAGTGTCGTGCATGTGTGTCTGTGCTGGGGTCCTTCTGCTTGCCTTGGCCTTGCCAAATATTTTCCATAAACAGCTTTTCACTGAGAAGCTGGATAATTAAAATTATTAGAAAAATGAGAAGAAAGAAGCACAGGCCGTGCTACTGACAAAGATGGGAAAGAAACTCCTGTCTCCCAGAGCCCTGGTCACTGGAACCCCCAATTTCCCTCATTCCCATATATCAGGCAATTTTTTAAACTCTAAACATTTTGGGTAAATTACAAAAGTACTTACAGTAGGTTAATTTGTGCTCCTGGCCCGTCCCTAAGCCCTTGATGGCCTACCCAGCGCTTCCTTTTCAATTCCATTTGGTATTTCGAGTGTGCTGTATTTATTGACAAAAAGACCCCTCCAGAGATAGGCAGTTCTATAAAACTTACCACACATCTGTTGGATTTTTGTTTATGTATTGAAATGTAATTGGGCAACTGGAGAAAAGTGGATTTGTGAGGTGTTATTTTCCTAAAGATTACATTTAATAATGTTGGTGTACCCTCCATAATTTATTTGATTAATAATATTTGATCTAAACCCAAATTATGACTTCCCACATATATGACATAACTAATGAACTGTGAAAGGAAAGCTGTTCAGATGGTCACCAATAACCAATGCTTAGTTAATCCTTTAAATAAACTGGAGCTCACAATGTGTCCCTTTGAAGTCATAAATAATGTATATTTTTCTTTTGACTTTTAATAAGCCAGTGGAGTTCATCTCACAGTCTCCAAACACATATATTTTATTATGGGCCTCTGCAGTTTACTTTAATTAGTGTGTCTGAGTGCTTTGGGAGACTTAGCCCTACTGAAAACAAACAGAGTCTTACCATCTATAAAACATTAGCTCCCTTTGGTTTATCCTGATACAGCCGAGGCTCAGTGAGAAACACATGGTGTAAGTAAACACTCATAATTGCATTAGAATTCCCGGGTGTATTGGTAATTCAAACCCTGTTTCATGATATTGTTAGAGCAGTTAGAGCAGGTTTACCAATCTCCTCGTCTTCTGGGATTTCATGAAATTCCAGTTGGAGAGAACTTTAAATGACAAATCTAGTAGAAACAGCATCAGACAAAACAAGGCACAGTGGCTCTGGAAAGGAAGCGCACTACTAAACGACCCCTCGGCCTGATGTGTGTTTTGTCATGTCTCTGAAATTTCTCATCCCTCTAAGCGCCGTGCTGATGTGTTAATTTTTGTGTGGGGTGGGTATGCCTGGGTCTTCTGCCACTGTCCTCTGCAGAATTTTGGCTCCAAGCTGTCAAACTACCTGATATGCTTATTTCTCAGCTAATTTTCCCAGAAAATGACGCAGTCAGCTCCAAAACAAAACATATAAAACAAATACTCTGGGTTTAGGGGTATGTTGAATGGTAACGGGTACATCTTTTAAGAAAGAAATCGTTGAAAGCTTCCCACTGTGAGGAGGATTTAAGTAATTGAAAATATCCTTCACGTGCCTATAATTTGCAATTTCTTTTTCCAAAAGAAATAAAGCGTCCTTAGGAAAAAGGCTGAATAAAACCAGAAGCAGCCTGGTTTGACACCAGAAAAAACCCACAGCTATTAGGCTTAAACCAAACCAAATTTCACTCTACTTAAGCCCTTACCCCAAGCCCCACATTTACCATCTCTGTGTCTTGTGGAGTTCTAATGCAATAATTTCAGGGAATAAAACATTGACTTCTTTTCTGTTCCTTCCATAATGTTGGTGTAAACACACCGTGACTGCTCGAACAGCAGGATTATGAACTCGGTATAAAAGGAATTGCATGGGGTTTTACTGCTGCCTGGAAAAGATATTTTAAAGGTACAGCCCTCCAGTGTTTCTATGACAGTTTTTCGAAGTACCAAATGTCCCCTCTAAACAGAGATTTTTCAGTGACATGTGACTTAGTAGCTTTACAAAAGAGCCAAAATTTTTATATAAAAAACCCCCACTGACAAAAAATTTCATCTAACTTTCAAAAGCAGTTCAGTGTCAGGGTGTACCATCTTAACGTAAAGTATCCTGCTTTGGTGGGGCCAAATTGCAACGCCCACCTCTGCCAAGTACTACCTGTCATTTTTCTTCTAGCCTCGCTACTCATAAAATACAGAGATATTTATTTCATTAAAGTGCTAAACAGTTGTGACAAATAAAAGGAAAAGGCATTTCATTCTGCTGTCTGGCCCCTGAGATCCTCTTGAATCATTTGTGCGTGTACAAGCTGGTCCTTCTGTACGTACTGTCATTTGTTTTAGCGTTGGCTTTGTTGGCCATTGTGTTCCTTTAGTTTGTACCTTCTGGTTTTGCTCCTATGAAACTCCCTCTTAAACCTGTTAAGACATTTCAAAATCTAATAATGTTCCTTGCAGGATGTTTATAAATCCATGCCATTGCTTTCTATTTTAAAATGATCAGCGCAAAGAGAACCCCATCCATAAAGCCCAAGCTTATCTGCTGAAAGCCTGACTTCCAGAGAGCTGGAGGCGGTGGCCAGAGCTGGGTTTCCTGAACTGGAGGGGATGAGCTGGGAATCTGGGGTTACCTCCAAAACACAGGGATGATGCCAGGCCCATCTTGGTGGCACCCCACACTGACACAATCCTGGGCTGTGGAGCTGATTCAGAGGTTGGAAGTTGGAGTCGTGAACAGGAATTCACGGCTCACTTTCCCCTTAGAAATGCTGAGCCCCTTGTTAGCTGCAGCCTACATACACAGAGCACATGTTTGGAACACTTACAGCTGTATTTTAAGGGCGACGCTTTGCTCACCCTGCTACCCTGTCAGCAGGGAAACATGCACAAATGGGTCTTTCAACCATGTTTCTGCCTCCGGAATATCAGAGTTGAAAATCATCAGCTCTACCACCACCGTTGGCCTAAACAATAATCTTTGTGGTGGAGAACTGGGTCATGCGGCCCCAAATCCACACCACTTTCACATATGAATTGTGCTCAGTGACCGTGGCTGGATGAATTCAGCGTGTTCTTAAACACCAATTAAACTTACATAAATATACAACCTCTGACGCTGAGACTCTAGCAAAGCTGCAGTGCTAATAAGGTTTGCTGAAGCTCTAATTCTAAACCCCTCTGCATGGAGTATTTCCTCTTTATTACATTCATCTACACAACTTATGCTGAAATGAAAAAAGGACAAACCAAACCCCAGTTTGTCAAAACACACCATATTTATAATATTAAATAATTGAAGCTATAAGTAAATATATACAGTGTCGATAAAACTGAATTATCAGGCAAAGCATAATTGGGGTTTATTTAAACTGTGATTGACTCCATTCATCTGTTATTCCAGTGGATATATAAAGATAAATTACTTTCTCGGAAATTGAGACACAATTTTTTTTTTTTAAGATATTTTTCTTATCAGGTTTTCATTAGACAAGGCAGCCTGCTTTATATGTTTGTACAATTTAAGCAGGCTCTTAGTCTGTTTGTTAATACATCATGTTTATTTAAACCTCCTGAAGGAAGTTATTAATCTGTCAAAACTTTAAAGATTCGAAGCTGATAAATAAATGAACGATGCTAAATAATTCTTTGTGTTGTCTACAAAAACACAGAACAAGTCTTGCTGTTCTACTCCAGAAGAGAAAGCCTGGATGGCTTTGAAATTACTCAATATTTGCCTACACTACACAGCTGCCAAAGCCTGCGCTGGCTGATAACTACACCCACAGGCTTAAACAAGGTGCCTTTCTGACTAGAAGGCTTGGTCAGGAATCAAAAATATGCTTTAATCCAATTTTCAATTTCATATCACAAGAGGTGCTATGGAATGATTGCCATTTGCAAGAAGAAAAAGACAAGCACAATTAAAAGCTGAATCTCTAATCCCTCTGCCGATGGCTTAGAACTGGAGCCAAAAGAAATATTGCCTTAACAGGTACATTTCCCCTGAGGGGAAGCACACCCTCGACCACCTAGCCAGGGAAATAAAGAGATAATAAGATGTCCAGGTGTATCAATGGCCAACCAATTGCGTGTTGGCTCCCGACAGAAGGGCGGAGAATTAGTGGGTGGCAAAGCACGGTGGCAACTCAAACAACGGGAGTTTTCAGCCTCTCTCTCTAGCAGCCAAGTCACACACCGGGCCGTGAGAAAATCTGTGTGTAAGTGACATTTGTCTAAAGAGACATCTGAAAGTGATTGAAGGGCAATGCGAACTGCTAACCACTAATTAGACTAATTAATAGTAAGGATGGATGACAGCTATTGCAACAAAAATGAAAGAAATGCAGTTATTACTAATTTTAGTCTCTGAAGACAGAATTTATTACTTTAATTCTTGGGAAGACTGGGCTTAAAAATACTTTCTCCAATTCACTTGGGAGCTCCCCTGTTCCTGCAAACATTTTGCTCATTAGCAGGAACTCAGACATGGTAGGTGAAAGATTTTACTTCCTTGCAGCACAAAGAATTTCTGTATTGGATCTGGGTCATCTATCTACATGACAAAAGTGCAAATTACAGAATTACAGAAGGGTTTGTGCTGGAAGGGACCTTAAAGACTAGGAAGTTCCAACCTCCCTGCCATGGGCAGGGACACCCTCCACTAGACCAGGTTGCTCCAAGCCTCATCCAGCCTGGCCTTGGACACTTCCAGGGGTGGGGCACCCACAGCTTCTCTGGGCAACCTGTCCCAGTGCCTCACTGCCCTCTCCGGGAAGAATTTCTTCCTGATATCCAATCTCAGTCTCCCCACTTTCAACTTAAACCCGTTACCCCTTCTCCTGTTGCTACAGGCCCTTGTAAAAAGTCACCCCCAGCTTCCTTGTAGCCCCCTTCAGGCACTGGAAGGTGCTATAAGGTCTCCCTGGAGCCTTCCCTTCTCCAGGCTGAACACCCCAACTCTCCCAGCCTGTTTCCATGGCAGAGCTGCTCCAGCCCTTGGAGCATCTCCATGGCCTCCTCTAGACTCAGTCCAACAGGTCTGTGTCCTGATGGAGGCTCTGGATGCAGTACTCCATGTTTCTGTTTGTCTAGATTAACAGACAGACCATTACATCTCCTTTCAACAGAGTGCAATTTTACATTTTTCATGTAATCTCCAGCAGGAACAGAATGTGGATAAAATTCCATGACCAGGCTTCGGTGCAGATTTCATAACGCTGTCATGACAGTAGCTGTGAGCATCAGCAGGCCTTCTCTTGGACACTACAGCATAGAGCCCTTATGACTAGGTAGTGCCACTATCAGGTCAGGAATACATAACTGCAAGAAGTGGTATCGGGTAGAGAAGGTATTGCCAACTTCCTCAAGCTTCTCTTGCAACATCCGTCATTTCTTAGAGCCCTATCTCAACACGAGAAAACAGCTCTCACTTTAAGATGTACGTTACTACCCTCTGGCTTCAGGGCGAACGTTTGAAAATGCAAACCTGAAAGGTTCGTAAATTATCTTGGTCACTCATTACGGAACTCCTAATGCTATCTGGGCATGCACAATTCAGGTACAAAATGCAGTAAGCATCACACAATTTCCGTAAAAAAAAAAAAAGACTGCAATTTTTTTATGACAGATTGTTTCTTTCCCATCTCAGATGTTCTGTAAATAGACTGCCAGGTCTTTATTCTTTCTTTATTTTATGATGACTACTAATGCTGCACATAAGCCTCAGGTTGTAATAAACGATCAAGTACCACTATTCCAAACGGAGGTACTGAACAGGCCTGTACATGACCAGTTGTGGTTGCTCGCATTTCACAACGCAATTTCGCCCCCACGATTCGATAGCCATAACTGACACAGAAACTGTGACAATGGCTCAAATGCCCAGGATGAGGCAGACAGCACGAGAGAATTCATTCTTATACACCTTTCTCCCTTCTGGGACTGTACTGGCCTTGGCCCTTACACCTGCTCTATGTGATTAATAACTTACTGAAGAGTTAAAGTAAGCTTTTCCCTCAAAAACCTCTTGGAAATCAAAGTTAAATCCCACTGTTATACTCACTGTACTCTTAATTCTAGGCAAGCATATGCACATGAACCTGGAAGCGGAGCCATTTCAGAGTGACAGTATTCTTCACCAAAATTGTTCTGTGGAACTAGTCAGCAGTTAAGATTTGGGAATATGATCATATAATCATAGAATGGTTCAGGTGGGACCTTAAATCCCACCCAGTGCCACCCCCCTGCCATGGACAGGGACACCCTCCACTAGCCCAGGTTGCTCCAAGCCTCATCCAGCCTGGCCTTGGACACTGACAGGGATGGGACACCCACAGCTTCTCTGGGCAACCTGTGCAGGGCCTCTCAACCCAGATTGTGCATTTTCTGGGATAGCACAAACTCTGTTATTTAACCTCAAAACCATATTTTGCCATTGTATAAATAAATACTGCACCACCTTCAGGGTCAAACGAGCATGGTCTGTGCACACACTGCAGAAAACAAAAGCTCACTCAATTCAATTGTGGTTCATCTGTGGTTGGTGGTGTCTCAGCCACAAACTTACAGGATGAGGGCAGTTCACTGACGTTTTGAATCCCTTCCAATTCCAACAATCCAGGCAACTGTAAAATATTCCCCTTTTTCTGATGATGCACGTTATGTAGATTACATTTTGCTAGGAACCCATTAACAAACAGAAAGGAGTAAATTAAAGCAGAATCTTTCAGTCTGATAAAAGACAGCTCTTCATATCACACTTTCCAGTTTAAAGAACACATCTGTTCAAACTAATGTCTCCCATGCCAGCCCAAATTACCCTAAGATTATCTTGAATTTATTCATATTTCATTCATGCCTGTAACCAGGCATCTTCCCTGAAAGCTCACTGCTGTATTTTACTGTATGTTCATACGTACATAGAATCCCAGAACAGTTTGGGTTGGAAGGGACCTTAAAGATCAGCCAGTTCCAACCCTCCTGCCGTGGGCAGGGACACCCTCCACTAGACGAGGTTGCTCAAAAATATAAATCCACTTTTTCGTACGTGCTGTCTGAAATAGAGGTTTCCTCTCAATTATATCTACATACATCTACATTACTTAATCACGCAAAGAGCCATAACTTTTTTTAACTGACAACCTAAATTTATCCCGTGCTTATTGAATTGGCTTATTAGACATAACCATAACACATTCCTAGATAAGAAGGGGCATTGGCTTGGCCTGGTTAAAGGAGTGGTATTTTTCAGTTATTTTAACCTGACAACGCTTTCAGGCCAGAATACTGTGACATTTCGCTCAAAATGAAGGCTTCCAAATGGTATGTAGGCAGCACACAACTCCTTTCCCAAGTTAGGATTTTACTGATTCAGACAACAGACACTGGAAGATATGCTCCAGTCTATATCCAGAAAGATTGCTTCCAAAACTTATGGAAGTGGCTTAGGCTTTATCAACAACAAATGTAAATTAATAGCATACTTTATGATTCTGGACAAATAACAGCACAATTAAAATCCATGGGAATCTTATCACTCATTCCTCTGGGACTGGAATGTGAATTTCCCTCTCAGAATGAAACCATCCCCAAAGCCTGGGGCATTCATACCCAGACCAGATCATTGCAGTGATGTGCAAACATGAACACAGCCTCTGAACTCTGGCACCTGGGAAGTGTTTTCACATTTTACAGATGGGAGTACGTAGGGAATTTAAGGGCCTAATGCAGAACAGCATTTTGACACCTAAGGTAGGTGTTAACGGAACATTAAGTGAATAGGATCAGAATCTTTGTGAGCTGCTGGTTAATTGGCACAGCTCACACTATTTTACCCTGTCATCTCTGAAAGGACTGAGACAGCAGGCCCTTTTGTAGAAGGCACTCCAAAGCGTGCAGCACTATCTATTTCTTAACAAAAATAGGTTTAATAAGCAGATTGCCGGCAATCTAGGACCAACTCCCCCCACTGTCTGAGGAGATGCAGTTCTGTTGCTGAGAGACTCAACTCTTCCATCTCTCCAGGGAGGGTTGCTCCCTGCTCAGTGCATCAGTGGCTCTGGGCCCTGCTTGGGGCACCATCCCTTTCTGGTGGCATAATCCAGACTTCTGGATTCAGCTTTTGCAGCCAAACACAGAAAACTGTGCTTAAGCCTTGCCCTAAGGTTTCACAGCCAGCCAGCGATGAGGCAAGAACTAGAGCCTATGTTTCCTCGTAAACAAAACCGTTTTCTAATGTTTGGACCTCTAAAAGCCCTCTTGCTCGTTCTGTGCTCTAAGCGCTGGGCTTCAATGCCTGTTATCCTCACACCCCAGAAACCCACAGGGAATTATTCTGGAGACTTCAGCAAGCTGAGCCACTAAACACAGTAACCATTCCGACTTTTCCTTCAGACCCTTGGTTGCGTCACGGTGGAGTTGGTATGACAAAGTGTAGAGTATTCGAGAGCATTTATAAGTTGAAATGGGAAAATTCAGCTGCTTTTTTTTGAACAGCCCGGAGTCTTGGTAGAGCTCACGTAACAAGCGGAATGCTATAAAGATGTCATTTACAGCGAAGCGGGGATACACTCCCGCTACATGAACTGTGGTGAAATCAGCCCTATGTCTACTGGAATGGTTATACTGGGTTTCTCATATGTTGTTTCTGACTCCGGTAGGAAGAAGTTATGTGTTAATTTTTTTGTTGTAGCTACTCTACTAAATAAAATTGAGTCCTCTATAGGTTGCTGGTAGGATTTAAAATGCTCGAGGTTGTCCATGTTATAGCCTGTACTTTGCAGTAATGAACTGACTGGTAATTTTGAAGCCAAATACACTCCACCACCGAGAGTGAGTGGGAATGTGTCTGGAGTGTGTGGAAACTATTTCACAATGACTTACTTTTTTTTTTTTGAGTGGCACAGTGTAAAAATACCTCAGGGTACGCTGTGTATCTCCCTCTTTTTGCCTGATTTACAACAGCAATAAGCACAGCATTCCTGGAGTATTAGCAGAAATATTCAGATAATGACTTGGGTAATAAAAGGGGTGATTTTCTCCTTTGTTCACTGTGGACATCACTGTCAGTAGATTGCTAAGGTTTTGAGGTCATTCACTGTGGGAAATAAAAGACAGAGGTAAACAATGGAAGGAAAAAGGAAGTGGCATGTTCAATGCAAAGAGGTAACTGCGAGACCTGGGACTTAATGAACAAACTGCTGAATTTTTAGGAGTTTAAGAAGTAAACATTCTCATCTACTGTGTTTCCATAGCTCAGGCAGCAAAAGTGCTCTTCTCCTTCTGGTCTTTCAGCTCATACCGTCAAGGAAAATGGCTTTTGGCTGGAGGGCTGGAATTTGTGTGGAGGTGCCACGGCTCAGCTGGCTTTCCTGGGCTGGGGGTTGCTACAGAGGGTTAAAAAATGGGGCAGGAATAGAAACCATGGCTGTAGTGCTGCCAGAGGTCAGCTCTCACTCCTCGGAACCCCAGGTAAACCAACAAATAAGAAATTACTGGTGCTGTCTGTAAGCACTGATTTTATGTGTTCAGATATGGGGGAAGTGGATTATACCTTCACTTCAGGCAAGTACAAGGGGGATGAAATATTTCTTTCTGCTCTCCACAAGGCAAAAAAAGGAATCGGGGTAATTCCAAAAGGCCTGTCTTTTCCAGCTCCTTCTAAATGTTTAATATTTGTTAAGGCATGTCTTTATGGATAAAATCAGGGGCAATCCCAGGTAATTCTAGGTTGGCATAGCCCATTTTTTCCTTCAGTCTATCAGCTTATACACTACAGGCTTCTAGTCTTCTAGGAATTACATCCCAGCAGGTGTTCTCAAGGTACTGGAACAGAGTGGAATCTGACTGATTTAAGGAGTTGACTGGAAATATAACACTCTGGCTGGCACAGCAGCAAAGATCAGAGTAGACTCATCCCCGAATCTGACTGCTCTGTATCTGAGTGAGGCTGTGTGACCTACATCATATTGTGAAGTATCAAAAGCAGCCCTGGCATCTAAATGTCAGTGATGCTCATGGGATCTTTCTAATACACACTGATGGATATTTTGAATCTGTGCTACCCTTCAGTCCCTGTTGGGGTGCCAATAAAGGCAGAAAATAGACAAGTCCACAGAAAGAGAGCAGTTCTGTTTTAAAAGTGATATCAGCAATTTTAGGATGACTTTTTATCTCCTTTTGCAGTCCCGTGCCTAGGAGAAGCTAGAGAAAAGGTAAGAGAAATACATCACATGAAATGCAAATGTTTTGTTTTGGAAATTCATAAAAGATTCAGTCTGAAGTGTTGTATTTAAATTAATGCAGATTAGAGATGGATTTCTGCCTCCCCCCCCACCCCCCCTTGCTTTGAGGAAGCAGTAATTTCTTCATTAAGATAAAAATATCCAGTATTAAATGCCTGCAGTTGAAAGAAAAGAGGAAACATTTAATAAGAAGAAAGCTCTAAACCTTTTGAGATTTCATGCACCCTTCAGTGAGATGAAAGTAACTTTCTGAAGTCTTAGGTTCACTCAGAAACATTTTGAGGTGTGCTGTTACCACATCTCATCAGCTTTTAGCACTCCAGAGCCATTTCAGAACTTATTGTGGTATGTTTGGCAATACACTTAAAAGATTACCACTTAATCTGGTTAAGTAAGTTTGACTTGAAGCAAGTGTCTATCTGTCCATCCAGCTGCTTATTACTTTTCTGTTTCTTTGGAAAAGAAAGGAAATGAAAATCATGGAGGGAAAAACGGGACAACAAAGTTTGATCTTATTTAGTTTTTCTTGCAGCTGTGAATTTTACTAGACAGACTTTTTAGTAGATGGATTATTGTCATTAATTCCAGCGGGAGCAAGGCTGTTTCCGGAATGTCTCATTTTCTATGGTTGACTTTCTTTTAAATGAAAAATGCTTTTGGCTTTGAGGAACCCATGTGAAAGAAAGTTTTGCCCTCAAGTTCAAAGGCTGCTTAATAGAATCTGACATGACCCATTTCAAGTTAATTGTGGGGATGAAGAGAGGAGGTAGAGATGCACTTTAAGAAGGT
This sequence comes from Rhynochetos jubatus, assembly GCA_027574665.1. Lineage (NCBI taxonomy): Eukaryota > Metazoa > Chordata > Aves > Eurypygiformes > Rhynochetidae > Rhynochetos > Rhynochetos jubatus. The sequence continues at coordinate 76,036,944 of CM050651.1, forward strand.
GATAGGCACCTATAGGTATAGCGGTCATCTTTATGTGGCAGAGGAGTAGCTACCCCACTGCACAGCCATCTTCTCTCTTGCCATTGAGAACGTAAGTCTACCTAGTCCTGATCTGATACGCTATCAGTTAGTGGAGCCCACACAGGTTTGAAGTCCGTGGATAACCACACAGGCATTCCAGATTTGTACCCAGAAACTGCACCCAGCTGGGGTCTGAAATCCAGATCCTCCAGTTTCCATTGCAGTTTGCTAGATATCCCACAGTTTTCATCTCGCTGCTTTGGACTTGCAGAAACAGAGCTCTAATGAAAGACAAAGTAAACAGGAGAATAGAGAGAATGTGGAAACGTACTAGAGAATGGAAGTCAGGTTTTACAGACTGCCTTAACCCTAGCATTTCTTAAATTTTCACCTTATGTTCTTCTGTAGTCATTAATTTCCTAGAGTTTTGACATGAAAAAGATAAGTGAAACTTGAAAAGATGACATTGGTTTGTATAGCAGGAGTACAAACAGCCACTAAAAAATCTACTGGTTAGCTCTGAAGACAGAGCACTTCCTTCTCTTGCTCATAGAGGGACTGAATCAAAGTCCATCAAATGTGATGGGAATATTTCTACTGACTCCAAAGGTCTCTAGAACTAATTCTATAAGCACTGAACTTTTAGTGTCTTGAAATAATGATAGATAATTGTTATACTGTTATTTTAAACACTAGGATCTCATTTGCATTAATAATTACCTGCATGTACGTACATGGTGTGATTCCTGCAAAACTTAGCAATTGTGCTTGGCTTAGACAGCATCGACAGTAAAACATTGCCTGAAGGAAAGTTATTGAATTTGGAATTATTTTACTTAAGCAGAATAGCAATTTTGATTTTTTTTCCAGCCAGCTTCAATATTTCCACACTGAATTTTGTGCATTTTCTTCATTGTGGAAGGTATAGCTAATGTTGTTGAGAAAGCACCATACTGGTAAACAAGTCTTTTATGTTTCCACCTTCTCTTGCACTCTGGGGCTTATTTTTGTGTCCCATGTAACGCAAGAAACACCTTCAAAATCACACTCTCTTTCCCTAAAGAAAAGCCAATATAAAGTTGCCATCAACTGCCTTTTAACGCTCCATCCTTTTTCACTACCTGTGATAGAAATCTGTGGTGATGTTCCAGCTGGTGCATTTTCTGCCATAAAATCCCACCCAGTAGTGAAGAAAATGGAAGAAATAGGAGGGAAGTCAAAATAGAGCGATAACATGAAATGGAAGACTCGTATTAGCAAAGCAATGACCCTAAAATATCTTCTCTCATCTATATGCTAAACATTTGGATTGCACTTTCAGTTAGAAATTCTTGGAGGCTCCTATTCACTGTAAAACTAAGCACCACAAATGCAGCCAAGCTATTTAAATAAGCATGGAAATGAGACTGTTTCGCCAGGTAGACAAATACTGTAAATATTTATACTAGTAAGAATTATAATGACAAAAACCTCCAGAAACTAACTGCACAGAGACATCTCATGCATACGTGTGTTTTCACCTGTGACCTAGAGGGGATGTTAATAGCAAGGATGCACTGAATCTGAATTGTTACTACTCTTCTTATTCCAGATCTCAAATAACAAAGGACAACTGAATCACCTGCTTGTGATACCAGCTTGTAGCACTGCAGGCTAAAATTGCTACCTTCCTAGAAGCAGATTACATTGATAATACTGAAAATAATGGATTACAGATGTTCTTAACAAACGTTCCTCTGATGCATTGTAAGAGGAGTTCAGAGCGCTATCTTCTGACCCTGCACAGAGCTCTAGAAAGAAGCTACCATGATGAATTTCCGCATGGGGTTCAACCAGGCCAAGGGCAAGGTCCTGCACCTGGGTCGGGGCAATCCCAGCACAGGGACAGGCTGGGCGGAGAATGGATCGAGAGCAGCCCTGAGGAGAAGGACTTGGGGGTGCTGGGGGGTGAGAAGCTGAACATGAGCCGGCCGTGTGTGCTGACAGCCCAGAAAGCCAACCGGATCCTGGGCTGGATCCAGAGCAGCGTGGCCAGAAGGGCGAGGGAGGGGATTCTCCCTCTCTGCTCTGGGGTGACCCCCCCCTGCAGTTCTTCATCCAGCTCTGGGGCCCCCAACATCAGAAGGATGTTGGGCCTATTGGAGTGAGTTCAGAGGAGGCCACAGAGATGCTCTGAGGTCTGGAGCCCATCTGCTATGGGGACAGGCTGGGGGAGTTGAGGGGTTCAGCCTGGAGATGGCTCCGGGGAGACCTTATAGCACCTTTCAGTGCCTGGGGGGGGGGAGGGTGTATAAGAAAGTTGGGGGGAGACTTTTTACAAGGGCCTGTAGTGACAGGACAAGGGGTGACAGGTTTAAACTGAAAGAGTGGAGATTGAGAAGCACTGGGACAGGTTGCCCAGAGAAGCTGTGGGTGCCCCATCCCTGGCAGTGTCCAAGGCCAGGCTGGATGAGGCTTGGAGCAACCTGGTCTAGTGGAGGGTGTCCCTGCCCATGGCAGGGGGGTGGCACTGGATGATCTTTAAGGTCCCTTCCAACGCAAACCTTTCTATGATATTTTTTAACTTCTTAGTTATACTAGCCAAAACTTCACAGACCCCAATGAGAGGGTTTTGCCCTATTGCACACCCTACTGAACAGGTATAAAGCTCACAGAGATAAGTCAGTTAAGGAATTTTTGCTTTTAGGATTGCAGGCAGAGTTGTGGGGTTTTCATTTCCACCCCCTGAGAGCTGGATTTGGCTGAAGAGGATTTTAAGAGAACTTGCTCACTTAAAATAACATATCCTGCTAACTTATGTTCTTATACAGAAAGTCAGATGGGCTTTGGCAGTAAGTGCAGACAGTCTGTGTCGTACTGAAGAGCACATCCTGTTCTCTGCAGTAAGATATCTGACATGTCTGGACTCCTATCTCAAAAGCTACTGTGTTAGTGTCAGGAGAATGTAGGACACTTTCCTACTTTATGTAGGAGCTGGAACTGGGAGAAAAGAATTGATCTTTCCTGGTATACGCTATGTGTGACTGAAGTCTGGAAAAGCTGGATAGATCTTGTAGTTGGAAATATTGCAATGAAATGACCTGATCTTTTTTTATTATCGAACAATATATCCATCAATTTTCACTATCCTGATGCTGAACTTCATCTAAGAGAAAGCGAAGACATTACAAAAACCACAGGAAGAATCGTATGGAAAAGAAATTTAAAGAAGAAATATGTGAAAAGTCAGTCTGACAGCACTAAACTCATAAAAAAGATAAGGGAAAAATAGAAATTTAAAAAGAAGTGACAATTGCACTGATGCTGTATGTGATACTCACACAGAAGATTGAAAGAACAGATGGCAGGGAGAATGGATCCAACAGCCCCTCAAAACACACTTATTTGTGCCTCTAGAGACCGTTGCTGATATTTTCCTTAGCCCCTACCACTGAGAAGGGGAGGGATAGGTGTAAGCTGTTACTGCTCTAGCAATTTGGCCTTTTTCTCTACCACCTAAACAGAGGTATCAGTGCTAGAGATAGGCCTAAACCGATTAAGATCATGATCTGGCTTTCAAGTGTTCAACCCTTAAACGATGGTTGGGAGGGGGATTTTTCTATTCAGTGATATATGGATATCTGTGGATATAGAGATGCAAATGTACACCTGTAGTTTGGTTCAGACCCTACTCAGTAAGGATATAGATGGAGATACAACATGTAACACTATAAAACAGTTTGTAAACTATGTATCTTGATTATTTTTTAAAATTAGAGAAATGTAGGTACAAAATGAAGAATGGGCAGAGGAATCCTAGTGCAATAGCTGTCCCTCTCGAGAGATGGATCCTACAAATCATAAATACTTTCCCAGGCACCTATTGCACTGGTCAAGACATGGCGTAAGACAAGCTGATGAGGGACATCGGGTCTGATGTGTTTGGGTTTTAATAAGTGGAATTAATTCAAGTTAAAAAAATAATTGTATTATTTACAGATATACTTTTATTCCATGTTAAGCAACAGTCCTAATCCTCCTCAAAAAACTCAAAGAAAACAAAAAGAACCTCTTGGGTGATGAGATGAAGCTACTGCAATGAAAATCTGTGCCGGCCCTCCCAGTCTGTACACATGTGATAGAAATTTCTCACTGCTATCTAGAACCAGCTGGGAGCTGATTCACAGGAACGGTGAAATAAAAGCAAGATGGCAGGGAAAGGTAACGCAGGCATCTGTTACAGATATTTCAGCTACTGACGGCCACTACTGACTGATTCTTCACGAAAGGGTTGATTGCTCCCATTTCCAGTGGCTTAGGAAGATGTCAACCTCTTTTTTAAGAGACGTACTTTTTTTTTAGTCAACACTAAAAAAATACAGACAAGACCTGCTGGTAGTGAGCCAGCTTGCCATATCTGGAAATACTTCCTTCTAGGCGCAGCTGAGAACAGATGAGTGATGTCCAAGGGCCAAAATTATGTTTTCAGGGTATCAATTAAGCTGGGAGCACCGTGTGAGCTACATCATGTACCTGTCCTGCACTCTCCTGATGAGCGGTGCTTCTAGGTCCTTCTTTCAGTTAGCACCAGCATCTGCTAAAAAGAGGGCAAGGAAGTGGGAGATGAATTGCATTAGTTCCTGTGAAGACCACGAGAGGTCACTCCAGGTATCCAGACCATAATTTCTCACAGTGTTTCAGAGGATTTACTAGGAAGGACTGCCTGTTTCTTTCTGAGCTTGGGAAAATTACCTTTTCCAAACAAACAAGGGTTTCCATCACCCCACTGCATTTCAAAGGTTATTTTACAATTGATTCATAAAATGAAGAAGCTTAAGAAAGGGTTTGTATGATTTAAATATTTTACTAATTTGAAAAAAAGCCCCCATCCACAAATGAAGGACTGTGTAAATATGGAATACTTGGATTTGAATTCTAACATACTCATCATGTCTTCAGACTTGAAGAACTGAAGGTCTCCCCTTCCTACCTCTCTTGCTCTCTCCTCCCCTTCGCTGCTTTGCGCAAGCTTGATACAGGTTTGAGAAGAAACAGGCCGGCAAACACGGCCGTTTTCTGTTCCCTTTGCTGTGCCAAGGAGGATGAGAGACAGTGGCTGTATGAACAGGCTCCAATGATTTGTGACAACTACCACTTTTTCCCCAACAGGAAGTCAACAGACAATGTTTCGAAGTTTATATCTTGGAGGTGCCTGAACAGTACAAAGCCAACAAATCCTTATAAGACCCGCCCCTCTAAAAGCAAACGTGCAAGCAAATAAATTACATTCTAAACAAATCCCGAAGCTATGCTACCGTTCAAAATCACATCTAGGGATGCATAGAGCTCAATTTTTGTCTTAACTTTGACTTGTTGAAGCATCACTTTGACCACTTATAATTTGTACTGGGAATTTGCTACACTCAAAAGACAGCAAAGTTGAAGTCCCGGGCTCCTGGGCCTCTGTTTATTCTGAGAAGCCTACTGTACACACAGCTTACTTAGAAAAACTTTAACTCTGTCCTACTACCAGATCGTCTTTTAGCCCTACGGGTTTCCTTGGTACTGTCATCGCATCCACCTGACATGATGGTAAGCTTTGCAATGCAAGCAGTTGTTTGCTTAGACTGAGATCTCAGCAAATAGTATGGTAATACGACAACACACTTTCACAGAGCTTCAGACCAGGAGGCACGACACTGACCCCTCGTTACCCACACCGCATGATTTTTCTAATTTCGGACTGAGCAGACCACCAGATCTGTTTGAGAATACGCACCAGCCTGAAAGAAAGATACCACATGAAAAATTGCTTAGAGTTCCAGGTAAGAAAAAATGAGACCCTTGGTTAAAAAGCACACATGACTCAGAAGTTAGCCATGGAGCTGGGTATGAGATTCTCAAATCCACCTGCAAATTTTGGGTTAGTTCTCTGTGTGAGCCATTAAAATTCTTCAGTCACCATGATCTACCTGATGGTCATACCGTACTCGCTGTACACCTATAGTTCTCCAAGCAAACCTGATATTAATTATGCTTTTATTTTAAGGCAAAATCAAGCAAAATATTTCTTTTACGAGAGAAAATCCCTCCAAAAAAGCACAATGCAAGGAATGAAATAATGAGTTTGTACCTAAGCCATGAGATTTACATAAGAGTGGATCCCTAGTGCTTATGAAAACAACCAGAACATGAGCTCTGGGTCAGGCCTACGTCTATGTAATATACCTCATAGTTTGGAAGAAAACCAGCTTAATTCTAACTGCAGAGTCATCCATGAATAAACACCTCCTAGAAAGGCAGCTTTCTGACGTTTTTCTGTAGTAGGATTGCTTGCACTCCACAGCGTCAGCATGAACTGTGCAAACTAACGCCCACCCTGAGTTACCGGTGAATGAAAGACAGCGTGAAAATCTGCTGAAGTTTCGTTTGACAGAAATGTTCTGTTTAATAACCCACCATTTCCCACCGCTGCACGATTACGCAATGGCAACCAGATTCTGATAGGGAAGGTTGGGTTTTTCACTGAAATCGATAAGTAAAACTTCTTTCAAGTGATACGTTTCAGTCATTTTTTCTTGGCAATTAGCTCTAATGCTTGAAGAACATTGAGGACTGTAAAAGGAAACGAATGGATGTGGACTTCACCAAAGACTAAAACTCCCCTATCACATGAACTCTATATATCAAAAAGACAGCCGATGAATAACTCTGATATAGTGCATATGGTAGAAATGGCAACCACTCAACCCTCCAGCACTGGGTGAACCTCACAACGTTTGAAAGTTTTGTTTTGATCACCTTCCAGAAAGTAAAATTATTATCTCAACACAGCCCAACCTCTTCGAGTCTATAAATCAAACGTTACGAACAGGCCTTTCTTGTAACACTTTTGACACTTCCTGGTTTCAGACAAGTTGAAAATGCCATCAGAAGAGTCTTAGAATCAGTATGTTCTGATTTTTATTTTACTGGAAATTACTCATTTACCAACACACTAGAGTTCATATTTGTCTCACGTTGAGCAGGCTTGCAAGGAATGCAAGCAGGCTTTGACTGCTGACACTTCATTTGACTTGTGGGATTAAAATCCTGTGCAATTTAGAATTTTTCGTTTCCGTGAAGCTCCTAGTTCTGTCCTGTATTATGGAAAATTCTTAAAAAACGTTACCTAGACAAGTTGCCAATCACACCTAGCTTTGTTGCAAAAGTTGTCCATATTTTTTGCTCATAAGCAGTGAAGTTTTATCTTCAGTCTGGTCTAAAACCTTATGTGCTGGCATTTGCCGTACCTGCTGGACTGAAATCCTGGCACACATAACTATCAGACCTGTGACTTCTTCCTTCCCACTTTCCTCATCCTGTTTTCCTAGGAGTACTGTAGTTTGTCACTCTCAAACTAAAATGGCTAATTTTTACCTTATTCCTTCCTTAACTTCCACAGGCTGCTCACCAACATGCTATTTTTTTTTTTCTCCAGAAAGAAAGGAACCACTTTTCCCTTTGCATTCATGGATCTGGAGAGCTTGTGTGAATGGAAGGGGAATTGTCATGTCTATGTCAGCTGAGTTACAATAAGCTACAGTCCTCCTCTTGTGCCAACACTGGCCAGATAAAGCCCCTATTAACCAAAGTACGTATGGCTGAGCAGTGGCGAGGACAAGGGGTCTCACAGAGACGGGATAACCTACGTTGTTGAAAAAGCACCAATTTAGTGTGGGTATTATGAATAGTCATAACTTGCAGTTGCTACTGGTTTCTTTTCAAAAATAGTGCTGGAGTGAGCACATACAGGAAAATCTGTAATCTTAGGTTCACTAACCCTAACGAATGACGGCAAGATCTTAACTCTCCTGCAGCAGTGGATCTGCCTCTTCTGTGAATACTCTTCAAAGGCAGTGATCAGCTCTACTCTGTGTTTCACGAGAGATATAAATAGTCCTGGAAAAATCTTGTGCTAATTTTGCTGTTTCCTTAGAAGGTCAAGTTCAGGCATCTCTAAACTTTGCAGCTCACATCTTAACTGAACGGTAAAATTTAAGCTTCTCAAGGCGTGCACAGCTGTAATCCAGCCTCTGGTTTCTAGGGACCAAAGGTCAGCGCATTAATCTATTAGGGATAATTCATAGAACCTCTTTGGAGAAAAGAAAAACATTAACATAAAAATAAGCCATGTTTCCTGAAAATGAATCAAAACGTTTTATGATATAAACCAGGATCCCAGTGATGACCCAAACCAATTACTTTAGTATGTTCAGGCTCAGACTTACCCTACTCTGTTTCACTCCAGGTATTGCAGCTCTTTTGTTAAAAGATTTTTTTAAAATAAATAGTTGTGCTCTGATTATGAACTCAACTGGTTTGAAAAGTAGGAAAAAGTCCCAAGAAATATTTCTGAACAGCTGTGATATAAAAATAAACAAACCCTCTCCCACAGAATCGTAAAGAGTGACAAAGCCTTTAATAACAATGAAAATATGTGTGAAAATTTGTTGTTCCTGCCACAGGTTAAAGTGTCTGACAGTAGTTTGCAGGGAGCGTAAGAGGTTTTAACAACTGCTTTTTGAAGCGGGTGTTAGCAAAGCATTACAGAACTTTGTTAAATCCAGCCTCAGATGTCTAGAAGTGGAAGCTGATGTAATTCATACAATTTACATCAAAGGTAGATTATTCTTAGACATTATTTTCACCTAGCTCCGCTTCTCCGCTGAGGTTTAATTCTATTTGTTTTACATACTGATTCTTGCTAATTTGTGCATAACAGCAGATGGAAGTAACCGTTTACTGTACGGGGCTCGAACTTCCAGCTTACAAAACAAGAGCTGCCCACCAACGGCAAAAAGAACGTAGAGAAATAATCTGTATGACAGTACGAGAGCGGGGAGGGATTTTCATTTTCAGATGGTGGGGTTTTGCTCCCGGCAGTTCTTGGCTACCGCATGTGCATCTCATCTACTAACAGAGACGTGGAACCGACTTAGATGTGAAGTTCATTGTTAAGCTTGGGCTTACTGTCAAATTAATGCAGTTATTGCTCATAACGTTAATTCCGCTGATGTAAAGAGCAGAACTGGGAGCAAGAGGAGAAGATGAAGCATGTGCTTGCATGCGTGTATTTATATCTGTCCATGTGCATTCAAGGCACTTCTTAACCTGTCCAGGTTTGTTTTCTCAGCTGGTGACAGATGTGATAGCTGTCACACTTATACTATCCCCACCAAAAAAAAAGATTATAAATGGCCCAACTGACATCATCTCCTCTCTCCTTCTTCCCACAAATTCTCCAAAAACTCCCAAATCCAAATCTGGGTGAGAGACAAGACCTGGATTGACACAGGCACAACCGAACAGGCATGTGGCAGGAAGCCTAAAATACTTTGGAGGTTTAGTGTCTGAATATTCCCTTCTGACTTGAGAATTGCGTAAAAAAAAAAAAAAGTAACTTTGTTTTTAAACCATGAATCATTGTGATTCTGGTGATGGGAATAAACCCATTGCGAAGAGGTGATGACCCAGAGAAGGTATTTTCCATAAAGCTAAATAAAAGAAGTAGGACTCTTCAAATCTAAGAACAAAGCTAGTGAGCTGTGAAACAGTGAATCCTGAGGAACACCAAGTTGCATGCAGGGCAGCCAGTGCTCTTTGCACCCATCACAACTTCTGTGGAAACGCTCCACAGCACAAATGAACCGCACTAGTTGTTCAGGGACTTGACTAGTGTGGATCTGTTGTCTCCAAGGAGCTTGGCTGTGCTGTGTTTTTACTGCTATGGAGAAGGACTGCTGAGAAGGCGTATTCCAGAAGCGCTTCCTTCTGCTGTGCAGTAACATCCACAGGGGATCCACTAAGTCAATGAGAATTTTGCACGGCACAGCATCATTAAATATCTGAGGATTAACTCAGTTGCCTCACTATGAACTTGGTAAAACTCTGAAGAGAAATGAATAGTGAAGATGACAGAATGATCTTTTCTGAATCCCTGTGCTGTCATGCAACATGGATAAATAATGAGAAAGAAGTTCTTGGCAACTGCTAAGTTTGGCTCCTGAGAGCTTAGGCATAATGGTAATATGATATTCAAAGAGTGCAGTGCTCACTCAATTAGATGAATAGCCTGTTTTTGCTCGTCTTTGTCCAATAAATTTGAGAACAAATGACATTAAAGAAACCCAATTATTTCTGCAAACTAGGTACTGGAACCTGGCAGATGACTGAGGGATATTAAATGATCCTTCATAGACAGGCTAGTTTGGAAGGGGGAGCTGTTTGATTGCAAAGCAGTGTTAAACAAGGCAAGAAATGCCTCATGTAGCTACAGAGTTAATCCAAACCCTTGTTTTGTTGCCTTTTCCCTGCTGAAGAGCTCAGCTACTTATTAGCCCTAAATCAGACTTGCCAACATGAAGAAACCTGTTGGTCTTTCCTGCCTAGCACTATGTGCTATATAGAATTCCTGTCCTACTACCCTAAAGATAGCACACAAATAAGCTTTAGCTAATAACGTTTGATCAATACACTTATATGAGCAAGGTCTCCTCCAACTGCCAGCTGCCCTAAGGCCACAAAGGGCAAGACAATATAAAAAACCCAAAATTGACTTGTGCTAATTCCATATTAATTAAGCTTCTCTTGACCTGTCTTGTGTATTCTTAAGGAGACAATGGAAGATCTTTGCATGCAGAGCAGCAAACATGCTCTTTTGGGATAATTTCAATAATCTCACTATATCAGGAAGATTCATGCCCTGAATTCATGCCCTTAATCAAGTTGCAGCATGTTAGGGCAATCTAGAGAGGGTGAATAAAGCTATTATTCATTTCTGCACGAAAGCCAATATTATAGCTTAGCACAAAGCAAAGGGTACAAATTTATATGTGCTCAACTACAAGCTTTTTTCTCCTCTGCTGTACAGGATATGTGACCCCTGTCTCTTACATTCTATCATAACCTTTTAGGCTTGAAGTATTTCCCCCGGTTATTCACACGTATACTACCATAATAAATGTAAACCGAGAATCCAGCTATCAATAGGCCAATCTCTTAAAGGTTTGTTTATGGCTGAGGTAAACACATCAGCAAATATAAGGCTGTCAGCTCGTATGTTGCCCAAACACCATCAGCTCATGCCTCTACCTGAGGTAAGGCAGTGGCCTCTTATAGTGATTGATTTGGGCCATTAGCTCCAAATCAAAGTCGGTTTCAGTTCATCCATCTTTCAGGAACCTCAGCAAAAAATGTTATTTGAAAATAAACACTGGCTCATTGTCTCTTTTGTCAAAGGAGCAGCAGGGAGCTGATCGACATGTCACTAACGACATCTCCGTTTCTGCTGTCGCAGCAGCAGCCTCCTGGCAGCCGCACTGCTGATTTTTAGGTATTTCTGTCTACTTACAGTCCTGAAGTGCAGGTCTGGAGAAGGAGAGATTGCACTTCTTTCCAGTAGCACTGAAAGGTTTCTCACCAAGTCAAGACTGCTGAATGCAATAAGCAGACTTTGAGACTTAATCCCTCAGTCCAGCTGACCAATATTTGACTCAAGATCAGGAAGAAAAGGTGTTTTTAAACACTTTGGCAATCTCTGGAGTATCAAAGCAATAACTGCCAACAAAATAAAGCTCTGGGGGATAGCTCTAATCTACAGCCACGTGATCCCGATCCCACTTTGGGTGCTGAATACATACGGATTCACCGGACACTGTAACCATGATACTACCTAGACTTGTCCTACAACCGAAATCAAGGCGGCCTGGAATAGCAATGACTCTGCATCCCTTGAGGACTGAGGGATCTCAATCCCTCTGACTAAGGATAGGTTCACAAATGCCTGGTTAAAACAGAGTTATCCACTGGAGTCTGTCCAAGGGCCTGGCCTGAACACGATTAATTCAGAGCAGCATCTCTGTCTGCCAAATCTGTGTTTGCAGTGACAGGCCTGAAGTATCAAGTGTTTGTAGGTGTTTGAGTCAAGGATTAATTCTGGGGATGAGATTTAACGTTTGTTAATTACTGAAGTTCTGTCTGCCATACCCCAGGCAAGCTGAGTTCCAGGGTAGGTCCAAGCCCTGGCTTGATGGATGAAGAAGCCCACCGACCCCTGCAGAGTTGTGTCACGTAGAGAGGTAAGGCTTTTCCTGAAAACAGCTATTAACATTTTGTGATATTTCAAACATTCTTCTTTTTACTCAATTTTTCTCTTAATTTAGAAAATTACCATTTTAAAAAGGGTACTTTGCTGCTGCAAGCACCCACAGCTCAGAGGTGGGTATTTCTGGTTTGTAGTTGTTCACATTATGTTTTCACAAGTTTCACTTCGATCATGAAACTTGTTTTTGCGATGTTTTTGAGACTCCTCTCAAAAAACATATGAATCAATATTGGAGCTGGGTATTCAAGTGCGTGGGATTATCCCACAGCCCTTTCTTCTCTAATATCTCCTTAATGCTGGTTCTCCCAAACCTGACTCTCGGTGACTGCTGTCCCCCAGCTCTGATGTGACTGGAGGCAAGGGCGGCCTCTGAGACAGCGTGGGTTATCTAAGGACTCCTCCCCAACCTCACTGAGAGAGGGCAGTTTACACTTGTGGAAGTACAGTAATTATTTAAAAGAAATGATTTTTGATGGGGCCTTGTTACCACAGATTCTTTCTTCCTTTGCAAGACTTCAGCACGAACAACGGCAAATTTCCAGCTTATTTTTTGGCTTGGAACGGGCATACTCTTCAATCCAAACAAGCTAATTATTATTAACTTCTGATGTAAGGGGCTAAATAAATGCGATGGGGAAGCTTGTGCTGAGCTTCACTGCTAGGCCCAGGCATTAGAAAAAGTGAAAAGGTTTCTTTGTACACTTTGTTGGATAAATACATGTTGTGAACCGCAGTCAATATTTTTCTTTAGCATTTTAGGAGCTGATAATTGTTAACAGGAGGCCTTACGAGGGAAGCTTCAACGCTCTGGCTTATCCGTCTGGTCTACTGATTGGCTTGTCTCAGTAGGAAGGCATGGAGAGACCTCCTTCTGTTGAGAAAAAGAGGATTTAGTACAAATTGAGAAGTCACCTCATACACAGCGTCAAAAGTGACCTCATCGCAGGGCTGAAGTCTGCTGGAGCCTGCCATGCTTTTGCTGGATCAGATTCCTCGCCTTTTGTTATCTGAGCTTCCTTCTGAGAGCGTGGGCTGCCTAAAGGGGTAACACAACATTCCCTTTCTTTGCCCATTAATCCCATCCGAGGGGCCTTGCTCTCTCACAGAGGGCTGGGATCCGCACTGAGTTTAGCTGAGCAGCTGTGAAAGTGAGGTGCAGATTAAGACTTTGACTCTGATCATACATTTCAATATGAATGAAGGCAATAAAAGGGAGATTACCTTTCTTGCTACTTTTCAAATATCTTAGCCATGAGGCAGCACTGTTTACTCGAAGCTTGATGCGGTTGACGTGTCTTTGCCATATCAGGTATAGAAACGTTTGGTCTTCGTCTTAAAAATATATTTGGGGAGAGTAGGAAGGAAGGAGGCGAAAAAAGCGAGGGAGAGAAAGTCAGTTTTGGCTGGTAGCATATGGGAGCATGTCAAGTAAGAAATGCAGAGGTACTCTTCTGGTTGCAGTCTGGCACTTCAAAGCAAAACGAAAAGGCATTTCAAAGAGGATACACATATTATTTGATTAAGATTCAGCTTCCTGGATGAAATGTGCATACAATTATTAGCATGATGATAGTAGGCTTCATAAGAGAATTTTATTATCTCTTTGTTATTGGTTCTTATTAGCAGAGGGTCCAGCTTCCTACCCGATGTATGAACTTCCACTCTTTTTTTCAATTTGCATATATGGATGGGATATCCAAAACTAGCTGAATCCTTCCAGTTTTGAATACAAATCAGCATCACATGGGAGGTCTATGCCCAGATTTGGGCTGTGTAGAGAAGTTGTACTCAAACAGTACTTACACAGCACCTTCTTTGCATTTCATACTGATAAATTTCTGCCTTCCTGCCCTCTGAGGATTAAGTTTTTATGATGAGGGTGGTGAAGCACTGGAACAGGCTGCCCAGAGAGGTGGGAGATGACCCATTCCTGGAAACATTCAAGGTGAGGATGGATGAGGCTTTGAGCAACATGGTCTAGTGGAAGGTGTCCCTGCCCATGGAGGGGAATGGGACTGGATGGGCTTTAAGGTCCCTTCCAGACTAAACCATTCTATGATTCTATGAAGACTCAATGTGCACTCACATGTGGACTTTACTTCTTGCCTTATTTCTTCACACTGTTACCAGCAGTTGTGACACTCAGGCTCTCTAAACCTCCCAATTTTATATTCAGTGTCTATAGAGACAGACCTGCTAATATTCCTCAAATTTCTCTTTTTCAGTCCTGATGTGGACCTGGAGGAAGACTTACTGCCTATATAAATGTGTTTGAAGCTTGTTAGTGACTGTGCACTGCTTTTCACCCAGCTAAACTGAGATATTTCCAATCAGATCATGGAAAATGCTTTAGGAATTCAAAATCGGGACATAGCACTGCATTTTGCCACAGTTCAGCTTGCAAATTATGTTGCCAAAACATAATTCTTAAAAACTTAAGCATCAAGTGGTGTTAAACCCTGTTAAGACAATTTTCTGAAGAATTCAATGGAAAGGATTCTGTAAATTCAAACTTGAGGACAAAAGCAGACACAATCCAGTTTGTACAGGTTTCAGTTCTGCAAGTAGATGAACTATGTCTAAACTCTTGTTTTCTTTTTTTCCCTTGTCTTTTAAAAATGTTTACTATTGCATAAGTATTTTTTAACGCAGATAAATATTCCCTTTCTTTCTCAACCCTTCTGACTTGTGGAGAGGAGTTTCACAGGTTAATATAGTCCTGAATCACACACAAAAAAAGCTTTACTGGCTCTAAATTTGCTGCCTTCTGATTCTAGGGAAGCTCCTTTACTCTGATACCGTGAAAGAAAGAACTGGCAAAGTTTCTTATATTCACAGTGATCACTGTTTTCAACATACTTTCTCCTCCTGTCTGAAAAGCAAGAGTACAAATTTAAGCAGCCCAAATCTCTCTGTTCCTGCGTAGGAGTCAGTGCAGCTCCCTGAAACACAGATTTCATAATGTGTTCTATGGCTGAAAAATGAGGCAATATTTAAGACACAGCTAATTTTGGATCGCTATCATATTAGAGGTTGTCAGCAATACAGTACCTCCTCCTGAACAGCTTCACTTTATCTGTATCTGGACATATTGCTTTCTCAAGCCAAAAGCCAGAACAGGTTTGAAACAAGAGTTTAAACCATCTCAGTGTGACCTTAGGTAAGGGGTCTCCATCAGAGCTCTCTGAATGTAAAGAGATATCATAAGCAGTAAGTATGATATATAAGCTAAAATACACTGAGCAAATTTGTTTATTCTTAACCTGATCCTTTACTCTTTCTGTTATTCCTTCCTTGGCAGGGAGCTTTCTGCGCATAGCACAGTAAATACGTTTAAATACTTTCAATACACCTGCTATATTGTTTAGTTTCTGTCTTAACTCACATTTCTAGGAAAAAACGGACAACCTGTGAGGTTTTTTCTCATCCTATCTGAAGATTTCCAAGTGACTCCACACTCCCAGTGGGACCCTTCTGATTAAAAATGATGAGCTCAGTGCCTAGCGGACAGGTACACCTTTAAGCGAGGGAGCCATTCAGCAGCTATCGTCTGCTGCGTAGCTAAGAAGTGATGAGGATGCAAATACTACATACAAAGAGAAGGTCCATTTAGCCAACATCTTTGATAGTGTCACAATTTAAAGTCTTGCAGTAGTGAATATAAATAGCACTTATTCCTCTGTAAATGAGAAATGCTTATGATTCTTTGTGTAAATACAAGTTAGGTTACTTTTAATGCTACTACAGAAGCTGTATTTATCTATGCATTTATACGGTTTACCTTTTAACATGTTTTAAACCAAGCAAACAATATTTGTAGCTGCCAAAGGCAACTGAGATGTGATGTCTCTTGGAGAAATGGAAACAGAGAAGAATTATAGTAAAAAAACTCACTAAGCGAAATTGATATTTTTGCCCTTTTTTCTCTCCCTAAATAAATAATGCACTTTGAATAGCATCTGTAAAGTGACTCTATTAAGACCTGCCTTTTTATCACCTCATCTGCATGAAAGCATGCGTGTGTGTCCTTATGCAGCTTAGATTTACGATTTCTGGTTTGATACTGTGGTAAATTTTGTATCCTGATATGATTATCACTTATTGTCACTCACACATTGCTTTTCTCAGGTTTGCCTGTGTTTTGCTTTTGTTCCTTAAGATCAGATGTTGCAAGCTTTAAGACTGGTGCCATGGCTGGGCAGGTCTTAGAGGAGTCAAAGAGGCTCCTGGAATCCGATGGAAGTCACATAAGGCTTGTATTTCTAAGATTCCTCACTGGATCTGGACTTTGTCTGGTCTCTGTCTTGGAGTCCTCTGGATTCTCTGAAATACTGGGATTTCATGTGCATGCTAAGTGAACTGTGTTTAAACTCACCGGTTTCTAGGCCAGCCTTCAGTAACCAAGAGGTGTTGGGAAAAGGAAGTCGAACGGGCATCTGCTTCTTGGGCATTGTGCTGGAAACAGGAAAACCTCCTTTTAAACATCTGATTTTATAAAATCTGTGAATCCTAAATGGAAAATTTAGAATGTGAAGCCTACTGGGGGCTGGATGGAACAAGAGAAATACTAAAGGAATTTGGTTTCTTCACATAGTATTATGTCAACTCAGAGAGAAAAAAAAAAATCTCGTCTGCCTGACTCAAAATCGCTGGATGTGAAAGCACCGGTGCCATCCACTACTTGATCCCACTGACAGATTTAGTGCTTGCTGCAGAGCTGCTGCTGCTGCGTGATGGGAATGGCAGGTGCTACAAAAGAGGATTTCTGTCCCAAACTCCATTTCAGTGCACACATGTAGCTCGGAGCAGCCAGAGGTCACGGGGGACAGCACAGTGTTTACAGCGACTTAAGGGGAAATGTCTATTTTCCTTAATCTTCCCAAGGACAATCTCCTGCTGTCCTGGTTGTGTCCCAGGGCAGAGGAGTGAACAATTCAGTGCCAGCTGAAACACTGAAAGTAGAAAGTGGCAATAATTATAGGACTAATAAACAATAAGCATTGTGTGCTATTTACCGAAGAAAAATCTCTCTTCATTCTAAGGAAGATTGGGATTCTAAACCTGTTAGAATAGCATACAGAAAATCCACTTGAAACAATGGAAAAACTGAAATGCATTAAGTGGGGCCAAGACACAACCCAAGCTCTAAATAACCCCAAAGGCTTGTGAGTACTAAAAATCTGAACCTGGATATTTAAGAGGTAACGTTAATTGAAGATAACCTCTTTGTTACTGAGCACATAATTACTGTCTCTCAGGATCTATCCCACAGACTACTCAGAGTTCCATCCTTCTAGTCACAGTTGTCTACGTCTTTAGCAACTCAGCTTCCATTTGTACCAATCCAAAAATCTCTTGCCTTCCTCCTGGCTTGACTTCACATCCAGTTTGTAATTCCACTGAAGCAGAAAGATTATCTTTGAAGTAAATTAGGTTGAGATTGCTCCATTTTACTTTAATGTCAAAATAAACTCCCAGATATCACTCAAGGCCTTCTGAAGTCAGACTGAAGCCTGACATATAAATTTTAGAATCATATTTGGGTTTCAAATGCCCAAGATTAGAAATACCCATACAGCGTGCACCAGACAAGTTGAGTGAGTAGAATCGACCTTATTTCTATTTGTGTCTGCCCCAGATTTCTTCAAAGCCTAATGAATAACATGATAATGAATTCTTGGGGCCAGTTTTATAGCACAAAGATTCATTGGGACCAGACTCCAATCACCAATGATTGGAGTAACCTTATTTTTGGGTAAGGGCAATATAATGCCATTCCGGCAGACGACGATAAGGACATTTGCATACAAATCCCCCAGTGTACAGTGTCACCAATCTTGCCGAGGATCCAGCAATCCCAGGATATTCTAATCAAGCCATATTGTCCTCTCGTTACATCAGCTAGCATCTCTTGCACAAAAGGGTGAAACCTTGTATCTTCAGAGTCAAAACCTAAGAACCAATCTTACCTTACACTATCTTATAGCAGTTTATTTTCCCATTTTCTGTGAAGTTTTTTCTATAAGTACATTCAGAGTGACACCTCTAGGTTTTAATTTCGCCAGCTTTTTGTCATTACCCTTTCTGATTTAACATACAGGTAGCTTGTATAAGTTTTCAATACCCACGTAGTGTTCTGCTATTGGAAGGACAAGGACACAGGTATTTCTATTGGTCCTTTATTCGTTTGTCTCCTCACCGTCCTTCCAAACATCAGCTGCTGCAGAGAAAGGGCTGTGAGCAGCATGCACGTGGATAAACAGGTACTCAACAGGCTGCTTGTGAGAGAGCCAGCAGGCACAGTAGCTGTCTGTACACTCACAGCTTTACCTCCGTTTGGCATCACCCTCGATGATTACACACTATTCCATTCATGAAGCTCTGTCCTCTCTGTTAATACCTTTTACATGAGATGGCTGTCTTTGCTCTGCACTGCAGTACCATTCCAGAGCAGTGAGCAGAAGCCAGCTGCACAAATGGCTTAGGCTGGCCATGTGGCTTCCTTGCTCCCTGTCCAGGATAAGTGTGCTGAATGACTGCCCACAGCAATCCCCTTCCCTGGGATAAGGGAAACAGGCAGCTGATTTAAAACATGCAGTCCTGTCATGACTGGCAATAGTGGGAAAAACGGACTGACTGAGACACTGCGATGTAAAACAGCCTGACAGGTGGCACCACTGAGCTGAACCCATTTTTCATAGGATCACAGCACGGTTTGGGTTGGAAGGGACCTTAAAGACCCCCCAGTCCCACCCGCTGCCATGGGCAGGGACACGTTCCACTAGCCCAGGTTGCTCCAAGCCTCATCCAGCCTGGCCTTGGACACTCCCAGGGATGGGGCACCCACAGCTTCTCTGGGCAACCTGTCCCAGTGCCTCCCCACCCTCTCCAGGAAGAATTCCTTCCTGATGTCCAATCTCAATCTCCCCGCTTTCAATTTAAACCCGCTACCCCTTGTCCTGTCACTCCCTGCCATTGTAAAAAGTCCCCCTCCATCATTTTTGACAGCACATTATCTGTTTTCCCTATTTCCATGGGCTAGGGAATGAGGAGGAGACCTGCTTTCATTCACAGAAATACTTCTTTGGTAGGTACCAACAAAAAATGCAAAATCAGAGTTGAAAAAGACTACATAAGAATTTTGACATTTCCCATTAGACCACTGGCAAACTATGGGAAGAGAAGGAATTAAGAGAAATAGGGAAGCTGCTTTCTTAAAAGGAGTTGCAGTTAAGACGCAATCATGATGAAGGTCACTTTGATATTCTCCACCCATCCGCTGGTGTTATTTATTCCCAGAAAAAAAAAAAACCAAACCCACAAAAATGCAGATTTCATGAATAGAACAAACGTCAGAAATGAGAATATGGCTCAGTGTTTCTCTGGGATATTTTGCTATAAACCAGAGACATATATTTTTTACACCTTTCCCCCTAAAAATGCATCTATTGATATCTCACATCTTTCTGCCCTTCCAACCCCCCCTCCATCTGCCTAAGGAGGATCTCATGGAACTGGACCGTAATCTTCCTGTTAGTCGTTTCACAGCAATTTCCATTGAGCGTGTCTATAATTTTCAGTCTGTTTTGAGTTCTTAATCTCCGTACAAAAATCCTGCGATGTTTAGAATAATCAGACATTTCCAAGTTTGATCTTGATAAGTAAAAATGTCTTGCCAATGATGTATGGTGTCTGCTCAAGAGGGAAAACAGCTCTGCTCAGCTCAGCAACAGATTTTTCAAACAAAAGCAAGATATAGGCCAAATCTAAACTTTTTATAGCCAAAGGAAGGCAGGAGTTCTCTTCCAAACCCAATTTCAGAGAACTTCAGAGTCTTAAGCTGGGTGCTTACTGTATTACAAATCAACAACTACCGACTAAACACAAGAAAGCCTCAAAGAGAGGGTTGAACATTTTCACTGATCACTGTATCGGAGATTTCAAACCCTACCTGTAGGGCTCACAAGCCACCAAGGCCAGTGTTCACTCATAGTTATGAAGAAGCCATGAAAAACAGGCTGATTTCTTTTTAAAAAGTAGTAAAGAATCAGGGTGTACGACTGGGAAAACCCCTGTGCGGAAGAGCTCTCCATCAAGAACAGTGTCTGCATGTTCACCTCTCTTCCCTCCAAGGCAGGTCAACAGGTCTACAGGCATGAGCTAACGGGATGTTATTATTCTACTGCCTCATCTGCTCACATACCTCTGATCTCATGCAGTTACAAATAATGAAAATAGATTAATAGGTTTTAAGCCCAGACATGAGCATTATCATCCTTTTAGCCTGACCTTTCATTCTGGGAAGGGTCACAGGATATTGCAGTTTTGTGCCTCAAAAGTGGCATTTGAACTGCAGCATATTTTGCATGAAGATGGACAATCTTCCTTGATTGTACAGGCTATTCTTAACTGGGTGAAAAACTAAAACAGCAACTGAGCAGTGAAAAAAAGCTACCAGAGCCTGCTACCAGAGTCTGTGGGGAATACATGGAAGGGGGAATATCGAGAGCAGAACAACAGAAAAATAGATCAGAGCAGGATCTTGGGAAGCTAACCTACAGGAGGCATTTCCTCCCAGAGGCTAGAGTAACGCTATCTTAAAATTATTGAATGAATGACAGAATTCCTGCTAATATCAATAGCTGAGGCCACCTTTTTACACTAAGCATAAGGATTAATATATTAGGAGGATAAGAAATGATTTTTTTGTTCTTATGCTCAGGGCAGAGTTAAGGATAAAGATCACAGTCACAGTAATTGCTCAGGTAGACTTGATTTAGCAGAAGATGCAACAATGTGTATTAAAGTTGATGAATTGTGCTTTCACTCCTTTGCTGAATGACTTTCACTGACCTCTTTTCTTCAGGTGAAATATATTCATTTCTGGGTAGTTTTCTATCTGCAGTTAGGAAGGATTAACGTGGAAGCTTATGCAAGAGTGCACTTGAAAAGTAAGGGTTCAGTAATGCACTGAAGGCAGAGGCTACTCATGTGAGGAATACTGAGCACACGTATGCTGGATCTTGACCCAAGACCACAAAATCTTCTTGCACTATGCTTATGGCTATTGGATTTCTTTCACACTGGTTAATGTTCAAGATACCAACTTGGAGAAAAGAGAAAATCACTAAGTTCAAATAACCTTACCCGATAAAATAATATATCCAAGAGCACAGGCTATCACAGAAAGTTGTATGATGCTAGTAAACAGGAAGCAAAAAGAAGGATGTGGGTAGCCAGAGAAAATTCAGGTCTCATAGGACCAATATATAAATGTAATGAAGTGCTGGTGGCAATTTGGCATTTCTTCAGCTTTGGGGAATAGAAGGTCAGAGGTCTGCAGAGAGGAAAAGGTCTGCAAGGTGGGGATGTGTTAGGAACTGTCTTAAGAGTTGAGGCTAGGGAGTTAGTGAAAAAAGAAAGAGAACCAAACAACAAGGTAGCAAAGGACAGTGTTTATGATGGCTGAGGCAGACAGCCACTTCAATACATGTCAAATGTACAAGATTTGGAAATGTGAATACACCAACAGGGAAAGATGCCACGTTGAAAGAATGACAGCTCTGAGGTCAGAGACGTGCAACTGCTTTAGACAGAATCCTAAACTGAGGTTAAGGTGGGTCTGCGTTTTTAGGCATGCAATCCTTATGGTCAGCTCCTAGTTTGCTATTAGCATTAAGAATCTGCCTTGAGCCTTCTTTCATTTCTGAAGATCTGCATCACTCAGCGCTCTGCTGACCTTCTGGGACATTTGCCTGGATTCTCTTCCCTCTGTAAACACAGGCGTGTTCTGCAGCTTCGACATCCAAACCCATTTCCTTCAAAGCACAACACTGTTGCATGTGACAGCATACTTCTCATGAAATGTCCTTAAAATATACAACCATACCTTGGCCTGGAGCAAAGCTTAACTGAAAGCATACATAATTTAGAGATAGGAAAGGGATGGCGTAGAAGGCTACCTCACCAATTTATGCTAAGAACACAGAAATGGAGTCCTCGTAACACAATTATTACTGTCATTTACTGACCAATGGTACTATATATGCACTGAAGATATTTGTATAGGGAGAGAGAAAGAAAAAAGAGATGCTTTTGGACACTTATAGAGGATGGTTGCTTCTCCAGAGGGCTTTTTTCCTTAAGAATGTTGCGAAGAACTGTTCAATTTGATTAAAAATGCCTGGTCTCACCTTGATCTATCCCCTTTGGAAGTTCCTTGTGCTGCCGAGTGCAGGAATGGGAAAACTGCCATCTTTACGTTCACTTTGGCCAGTGGCTCTGTCCAGACGTTGGAAAACCAGTCTCAGCATTTATTAGTGTATCCTTGACATGCCGAGAAAAGAATAACCATTCTTAAACCACTCCTAAAGAAGGTGTATTAGAGCTGGAAGAAGCAGCTTTGTTCATTTGGAGACCTTCCTCTGGCCAGTCCAAACCCACAGGCCCCTTTCCCAAAGAGATCTGACTGAATTCTTTTAGACTGGGAATGACAAAAATATGGTTAATGTCAAGAACAGAAGACAGACTTCCTTTCTTTTTTTTTAGTAGGTGCATCAAACTTGATAGATGGCAGGAGTCAGAATAAGTTTCTAAAATATGTAACTAGAATTCATGGGTCTTATAGCTTGATCCTGTTCCCAACTAAAATTCAAGAGGAGTTTTGCTGCTGACCTCTGCAAGAGGAGAGCAGGGCCTTTAAATTGCACAGTATAGTGTTCTTTATTCCTTTCTGTTTTAATGTCTATATAGATGTAGGCTGGAGTAGGATGAAAGTGTCAGTTTTTACATTTAAGGATTTGTGCTTTATGAGCCTTGATATGTTAATGCTTCCTCTGGGGCTATTCTGGATGAGTGCATTGCACAGGTGGCCCACTGCAATTTATAGACACAATAATTGAACAAGAGAAATAAGAGACAAGAGTGTTTTCAGCACATGGGACGCAGCTGGTTCAACTACTTTAGCAGGAGGCATAACTTTTGGATGACAGAGTCCCTTTCTAAAACATAGGAAAGAGGTCTTTCTTTCGTGGAGACCCATGTGCTCCTTTTTGCACTTACCCCACTGGCTTCGCATACCAGAGCATGCTCCGAGAGTCACTTTGTCATGCCCTTAAATGAGCAATTTAGGCTCCTATAATTTATACTGCTCAGGAGCTCTTTTAAAGCACACATCTGTTAAACCAGGAGTTGAGAAATGCGTAACTCCCATGAACTGAGCAGTGCCATACCATGGAGCATTAAACTTAGCGAAATGGTGATGTAATTCAAAAAAGCAAAACTACTGGCTATCACAGTTTACAGTTAAACAAAGCTAAGGCCAAACTAACGTTTTCAATGCTCTCCTGTCAGCTGTCCATATGGTGAACCTGGTCTACTAATGTTGCAAACTATGTGACATATGAAAGAAGATTTTCCGGAGGAAACTGGAAGATGATGTTCATCTACTGCCGCTTGTTTTTCTGATACGTGAAATTATGAATAAACAAACTACTACTCTTACAGACAGAACCTGCTAGGAAAAATTCTAAACTAAGGAAGTGCAAATATAGGAAGTATCTAGGTTTCTGCTTTTTTTTTAAGGAAAACACTAGTTAGATCTCAATATTTATGTGGATTTTAAAAAGGAAAAGAAAAAAAGGTTTTATTCTATTAAACAATGACAGTTAAAAGATGAAAATCTAGCCTTGTGTACCCTAACAGTACATGTTCTGATACTACAAGATTTGTGTTGGCTTTCAACCAGGGGTTGAGGGTGGAAGCAAGAATCTCAGCATTTCAGTGATGCAACTAATTTGAAAATCTATTAATTTATCTTACATGAAGGTAAGCTGCCTTCAAGAAATACTCCAATAATTAGTGCCCTTTCTCAAATATTGATGTATGTCACATACAAATTCTGATTGGGATAATTTGGAAAATTCAAATTTAAATACCATAACCCAGTGCTTACTCAAAAATCTCTTCTTATTTTAAAAAGAGAATTAAATGCTATAGTTAGCCAATTTGTTCTGTTTTACTTAACCACTTCTCCCTCTTAAAAAGTAAATATTTCATTGCTTAATGCCCAGAAATCTTGTTTTGCCTGTTTGCATGTCCTTCAACAGTACAAAGTTTAAAAGTTCTCCCTGATTAAACCCAAGTTTACGCTATGGCAAAGCATAACGTGGCTAATTTCTGATACGCTGGACATTTTGTCTTCAGGATGAAATGAGGAGGGGGCATTGTTGGTTTTTTTCTAAGCATTCTACTTTAACACACTTTCAATCTAAAAGAAAGGCAGAAGTACTGGCAAATATTAAGTATTCTAACTGAGAATTTACATTAACGGGGAAAACACACAGACTGGAGACATTGCTCAGCACATGTGGGATGAGGCCGTGAGTCACTGACTCTGGGGTACTTCTAGGTTTAAACATTTGCAAACGAGCATCAGTATAACCCATGTTCTCATCCCATCTGGAGCTTAGTGCCAAGTTTCACAATCCTTATTTTGGACAATTTTAATTATAATAACCACATGAGGTATAATTTCTTCTGTCTGACCACAGTCTATGTAAAGACAGAGGGAGAAGGACCCTATCATCTGGTTTTGGCATTAAGTACTTATGTGTATGCATAATAGTTATCATTAAAATATACTTTCATCACACAGACTTCACTCGCATCAACAAAAAGAATTCTGCACGGCAAAGCTCAAATAACATCACAACACTGACAGAGGTGGACAATATACACACACGCCACCCCTCATCCCTTTACCACAGTATAACAGCAAAACTTCCCCAGGATTATTTAAACCAGATTGAAAATGTAAGAAAGGCTACTGAAGCCATATGCTGAAACATCTTACTGAGCTGGGGCTACGGACAAAGAACTGAGCAAAAAAGTACACATCATGTCAAAGCAAGCATTCTGTTTTAATAAATAAGAATTTGCAGCAGGCATGTCACAGTTTTCTGCACGAATGTGTATTTATAATTTTGTCAGAAGGATTCCTGCATTATCCCATTTATTCCTCAATGCCAAGCCATCTTTCCATCCTCTCACTCTCAGAAGGGCAATGGAGGAAAAATGACATTCCTAGATAACACCCTGATAATTTCCAGAGCTATTCTATACCATCAGGATTTCTGCTTTGTAACTTTCTGTTTAATAAAGAGAACTAAATGATGCTTGAAGTAAATGATCAGTTGGAACGACGTGGTGGAGACTTCCTAAAAATCTGCTATTAAAATGGGAAGTTTAGCGCAGAAACACCCAAAAAAGGCAAGAGGCTGCCACAGTGGTAGAAAGATTACTGGCCTTCTATAAGTTTCCAAATAATTTAATTATTTTTGAGACCACAATTTGGCAGAGTACTCAAGAAGGTGTCTGCTATTAGGCTTACAACATAAATGACACCTCCCTTTGGCACCTTGCTGTCTCTGCAAGCTTCACTGGGCAGAACACATCCTTGGCAGTTACAGGTATAACTCCTACAATCACAATTTTCCAGCCTGTCCCATGCTTTTACAGGCTGTTCTGGTTTCACAGGAACAGCTCTTCCCTGCAGCAGGCCAACCGGGCAGTAAATGCTCCAACTATCCCTGGCAGTTGCCTTCCCAGCCATCACCGTGACTTAATTTTCAGCAGCTCCAAGCATGTACCTCTTCTAACCAGAAGTAAAACCAGCCTATTTCTGCATCTCAGGCCACATCAGGTGGAAGAAGAAAATGCCTGCTTCTTCATTTATTGTTAATTACTCATTTTAATTTTAATTAGGTTTTTCAGATGAAAGCTGAAAATTTTACACTTTGTAGTTGTCCTGCTGGGCCGCAGGAGTAGGGACTACACTGAGACTTACTGCAACATGTACCACGCTGAAAACCAGAAAATTTAAATTCTGTTACATATTTATTATAATCAGCTCTACAACTACCTTCACCAGAGGTAGCAATGACATAATTACAGTGTGTCGTGGTTTAATCCGAGCTTCCTTGAGTTCTGTACTCGGCCATAAACAGGCCAACGGACGCCTCTCTTTCTACAAGTTCTTCTAATTCTAAAAATAGATTCTTCACATTTTTCTCTGTGCAGCAAAGTTACAATGCAGTTAGATGCTGTTTATAGAAGAGCGATGAAGAAAAGAAATTGCTCCATCTCCATGCATTCTTCTTGCTCAGCCAGAAAGCAAACAATTCTGCTTTGCTCATTGATTACCAAAATAGTTTCTTGATGACTTGTTAATTTGATAGGTCAAGCAATTTATTAGGTGTTTCCTGTGTTTCCAGCTACAGTCTGCATTGCAAGGAAACAAGTAGTGTCTGTGGCATGGAAGATGAGTCTGTGTCTGATGAGAGCCATGTGTACCAAACTCCCATTTTTCATAAGTGCTGTCATTTTACAGATGTATGACCCTCTTCTCCTGGTTACAGAGGAGGGGGGGGCGAGGGGAAGATAATGTACAGGGTTCAGTAGAGAAACCCTTGTAGGCAGAAACACAAATCATGTCATGCAAACCAGAACAGGCTACAGGAACATCACATCTCTTTGCAGAAGACAATAACAGATAGGACAGAGAAAGATGGAGTCTAAGATGATTAGGAAAACAGGAATGGTTAATGGATAACAGCAACGTGGCGCCAAGCAGTTCATTCCATGTCATAAAGATATGAGGCAACACAAACAGAGAGCAGGTAAAAGGTCTTTGAAATTCATCCAATCAATGCAGATGCAGATTTGTGTTCCCAGTATATTTGACAGAGAGCAATACAGACTGTGGAAAAAATAATGTATTTCAAATTAAGGCTTTTGTTTTCTTAGCATCTCTTATTCTCAGTGTGCAGTTTATCATCTCCAATATGAAATTACTTTTTTGGCTTTGTTATTTTTTTGAAGCAGCTCTTCACTGCAAATTCTAAGCACTTTCTTTTGCCTTCAAACCCACGGTTAGCATGTAACACAGGGACATAATTTCTCTTTTACATCAGACCAGTAAGCTTGAGAAACAGTCTGAAACACATGGGAGTAATTCCACCCCACTCCTCACCTCCTGTGGAGGTCCCTACTGTACTACTGCTGCTGGGGAATTTGACTGGCTCTCACTGCATGGCAAGGGCACAGAGGGATCAGCGCTGCTAAGCGTCTCACCGAGAAGGTCTCAAAACTCTATGGCACACAGACATGGGGCAAATTGAGATATTCTATATCCTCTGAAAATTTAGACGTAGCAGGGAAGATGGATTAATCTCCAATTCTACTCTGCTTCAAGGCACCTATTTTTATTTTCTGTTTCAGTAGAAAATTACTCACAAAGATTCAAATTTTGATTGGCAATTTGTGGCAGCCCAGTTTTGCAGTACTCAGCATATGTGTCACAAAGTACTAATCCTGGAAAAGCATGGACAAGTTAATTTGTGGTGATATTACTGTTCAGACATCAAAGCCTTGGCATGTTTATACATGAAAAGTGCTTGGGAGAAGGCTATGGGTGACTTAACTTGGGTGTTCAAAGGGAAAAAAACTTCCCTGCAGTCCTCACTGTTGAGAAGCTTGGGTGCCTGGCACGCATGAATTTGCAAGTCCATTGTGGATCTTGTACAACCATGAGTTTCTCAGCAGAAAGCAACAAGAAATTAAGTGAGGGCATGACAGCATCCAGTTGAGCAGGAACATTCATCTGCTTGAGGGTAGGAAGGCTCTACAGAGGGATCGGGACAGGCTGGACCGATGGGATGAGGCCAGTGTGTGAGGGTCAACAAGGCCAAGTGCCGGGTCCTGGACTTGGGCCACAACAACCCCCTGCAATGCTACAGGCTGGGGACAAGGGGCTGGAAAGCTGCCTGGCGGAAAAAGGACCTGGGGGTGTTGGTTGACAGTGGCTGAATATGAGCCAGCAGTGTGCCCAGGTGGCCAAGAGGGCCAATGGCATCCTGGCTGGCATTAGGGACAGTGTGGCCAGCAGGACCAGGGCAGGGAACATCCACCTGTACTGGGCACTGGTGAGGCTGCACCTCAAATCCTGGGTCCAGTTTGGGGCCCCTCACTGCAAGAAAGACACTGAGGGGCTGGAGCATGTCCAGAGAAGGGAATGGAACTGGGGAAGGGTCTGGAGCAGAAGTCCTGTGAGGAACGGGAGTTGGGGGTGTTCAGCCTGGAGAAGCGAAGACCTTATCACTCTCTACAACTGCCTAAAAGGAGGGTGCAGGGAGGGGATGTCAGTCTCTTCTCCCAAGTGACAAGTGACAGATGAGATGAAATGGCCTCAAGTTGCACCAGCTAAGGTTTAGACCGGATATTAGGATACTTCTTCATGGAAAGAGCTGTCAGGCATTGTACCAGGCTGCCCAGGGAGGTGGTGGAGTCACCATCCCTGGAGGGATTTACAAGATGTGTAGACGTGGTACTTAAGGACATGGTTTAGTGGTGGACTTGGCAGTGTAGGGTTAATGGTTGGACTTGATGATCTTAAAGGTCTTTTCCAACCTGAACAATTCTATGATTCTATGACTCAACCAGAATTTATCTGAGAATCCAGCTAAAGAGCTTCTGCTCTTTCTGTTCACATGAACACTCTTTCTAAGAAAGGCCACAGTGCGTAGCTGTGAAGTGACCACCAGTGAGGGACATAAGTAATTGAAACCTACCAGTATTGGACAACTACTCAAATCTAAATGAATGACAGAAGATACAGGAACACAGCCAACAGGCACTTCAGCAATGTGCTTGCTTTTCACTAAATCATTTACTTTGGTTGCAAGTGTTTATCCTTACTCAGGCAAAGATTTCATTGACTTCAGTGGAAATTCTGACTGTACAAGGAATGCAGAATTTTTTTTCATCCTGTAAACAGAGATTCTCTGGAATTGCAGCCTGCACATAATAAACCTCTGAAACAATTCAGACCCATCATTCTAATTCATTGTGAACAGAGCCTCAGCATATCTCAGTCAGCAATAAACATAGGCTCTCCTCCCAGTGCTATTGAAATCTATGGCAAAACTCCCAGTGACTTCAATAGGAACTGTAGCAGACCCTGGGGCTTTCAAAGACCAGACATGTGACAGTTTAGTGTTCTGCCTACTCTAACTACAGGTCAAACCTTTGGTTTGGTTAAATGCAAAAGAGAAAAAGAATGCATTTGCTGCCTGGTCGATGGAAAAAGAAAAAAGTAAACCACAACTAACAGACATTTGTAATAAAAAGTGTTACATGGAGAGCATGAACCTCATATCACTCAAAATCAATTTTATATACTCATCCTATAATAAAATCAGTCAATATAATGCTTTCCCACAGGTTCCAAATCACTAAATGACAGTTAAGTAGCATCACTTGCCCCAGTCAATTACACATATAAGCTAAATAGATCAAAATAAGTTACATCTAACGTATTATAAAATAACGTTAATTATTGCAGAGTTAAGACTAGAATTAAACAGAGAATGATGTGGTTTTCTAGATAACAAAGTTAGGAAAACAGACAACTATATCTCTGTATGCCACGATTACATCACATTTGATAACACTGTCCAAGATGCTGTTGTTTATTCTTTAGATAAATGTCCTAATCAATAGATACAGGAAGACAAAATAAGAGTAATTAAGAGAGGTGTATTTGCCTCCCTGTTGGTACATATCTGTTACAAGCAAATAGAATTCTCATCAGCCAAAACTACTTTGGGTCTAATTAGTGGTTTTTCTTTTGATTTATAGCTTTTAGAAACATCATGTCAGGGATACAGCAAATATTCAAGCATTTGCTGAGCTAAAAGATAAAGGGCTATAAAGCCAGCTGAGATATGACACAGAAAACAAGGTTTAGCGTGGTACACTCAGAACACCAGGTCACCTTTCTTCACGACCAGAAAGAAGTAACACGTCCCTCATTGCTCAAGAGTTTAGGAGAAAGAGTCTCTTTAACGCCTGGTACTTCACGTGAGCATTTGTGGTTGAGAGCAGCTAGAGCCAATTCTAAACGCTAACACCGTTATGCCATTACCCCAAAAAACCAAAAGGATTAATAAAAGCTTATAAGGCAAGTTTTCACACCTGAATCACCATCGAGCTTTCATTGTGCTAGGACCTACACAAGTACATAGTCCCTTTGTGAACTGCAGTACAGAAACAACCAAACGCTTCTGATTCTCAGGGCATTTTAGAATGTATTTCCCCAGGGCAGCACGACACTCAGTTTACCCCTACACCTCTAACACTTCCTGCGATGGACTGATGAATCTGCTACCATCCAGGTCAGTAAAATTATCTAGGTTTAGAAAAAAATCAGAACACTCCCAACTAAATCTTCCTCTCCCCTCATGTCACCTAAAAAAGCCTGAGGATTTAAAACGTTATCAGGATCCCGTTTTATAGCTTGGCTCTCCAGTTACCTCAGCACAGCTGAGGAGGGCACACGTGGATTATAAAGCCACAGAAGGACAGAGAACTTTCCACAGTGGCTTTGTCACTATCAAACCCATGAATATAAACTAGAACCTAAGTCTGCTTTTTCACTTTGACAAACTACGTACTAAGCAGAAATAAGCATGTAAAGAAAGCTCAGCTCTGCTTAAGTCAGGGAGTTACTCATCACTTCACCGAGGATTTCACCTTTTACACCTAGCCGAATTTGTCTTTTTTCAGCGCAGGCAGCCGAGGGTGATGGTACGTGTATTTCCACCAGCTACGAGTGCAGGGCTTTCCCTGCCCCTAAAGAAAACAGCTTCTGAACATCAGACCCAAACATTCATTTTCTGTTCAGTATTCCTGGAATGCTCTCCTGCTTCCTTTGGGCTTCTTAACTATTTGCACCTCTCAGCCTCCTAGCTGTAAAGTGGGGGTTAAAACCTCTCTCTCACACGTCCTCGATGACAATTAATATTTATGCTGAGCTTTGAGACTAGCACGAAAGTTGGTACGGTACAAATGCCTGGGTTTGTTCCCAGCGTTCAGAAAGGCCTTTACAAAGAGAATACTTTGCATTAGGGATCTTGCTGATGGACAAGGAATGAAACTAGTGAACAGAACTACTGGTGTCACATCAAAAGAGACCCTTTATCCACCCCATCTTCCTTATTTCTTTTTTGGCGTTATCTTTTTCCTTCCTATCTTTCCAAGGCCCAAGGCATCAAAATTTACATTTTCTTTGCATTCTAACCTCAAGAAGAAAAGGAGGGAGGGAGTCAGAGGGGAAAGTAACAGAGATAAAAGGGACGAACAGCTCTAAATATCCAGCAGTGTAACCAATTCCTTAAAGTTAGTCTGGGCTTCTGAATATTTTATAATTTATAAACTGAAAACACATTATGCTTTGATTTTCAAGCAGCAGCTGAAGTCACATGCCTTTTCTAAACCTTCTAAGGGATAAGGAAACTGACAAAGATAAAAAAATATTCACTTGATATTTTCAGATGATCCTGATGGTGTTCCAAATTTCTATGGCAGGTGGTGCGGAAGGGATCTGGGAGGTGGCAGAGAGAAAGGATGAAAGGCTTTTGGAAGGATGCTTGAGAACAGTTTTCAAACCTGTGAGAATTGGTTCAGATTCTCCCCTTAATTGCTAGAATAACACCATGACCTGTTGCTTTTTAAAGGCTCTATAGTTTTCATGGCAAGAATAAGCACAATAGCTACTGTCAGGTATGCAAAATCCTAAGAAAAGGTTTTCTGCATTTCTTCAAAATTGCCATTGTGTGAAGTCCTACTGTGCTTAAGTGCCGTATCTTTAATTCATTTGTGATGAGAAAGTGTGATCTGACTCGCCTTAATGTCCTGTAGTGCTCAAGGTAAGCTTTGCATTAACGTCCAAAAGCATTGCATCCAGTGAAGACTGTGAAGGAAACAGCACCCCACTGAAAGCAGCCGACTGCAGTGAGAAATTCAGGCAGATATTAAGAGGGCCAGTGCCTACTACGATGATAAGCTCCTCTCTCTGCGAGCACGGCAGAACAGAAGCACCGAGCAAGGTTTTCCATGCGGGATGTGAAATAGTTCTGTCCCAGCTTTCAGCCAGAGCAGCAACGTAAGAGACAGGCGGTGCAGGGATACTGTACAACCTCAGCCCTTGAATTCTACAACGATAAGGCAGACTCCCAGGATTAACAGCCCTGTCAAGGGTAACCCTCTGAAGTGCTTATTTGTTTAGAAGAACCACCTCATCCATCATTAAGGAGTGATGGAAATGGAAGCCCTCTGACACAATATCTGAAGTCTACCTGGATGTATGTTTTCTTGGTATCATAGAAAACAGGAGATAAAAACTTGCTATCTGGTTTTGAAAACAGTATTAAAATGAAATACATTACTGGTGTTTATAATACCCAGTTTCTAAGAGGTTTATTTTATTACTTTTCATAGAAAGAGTGCAAGTCAACTCGAAAGTATGTAGTTTCCGTGAGTAGCAAAAGTATACCTATAGGAACACAATCCAGTACAGCAACACAATTTAGTATTGAATTAACCCCCTGGTTTGAGAGAAACAGTTTTTATTTTACTTTCTTTGAACTTTAAATAGATGTTTCTGATAACGAGTAATGACGCTTGCCTGGCAAAAATCACAAACTTGGGGTTTTTTGTTAAGCTACATTTACACAGAAAGTGAATTCAACTAAAAATTTGTAATATGAACAACCTCCACTACTCACCTAAAGGTTTTTATTACGTGGAAATATTCCAGGAATGAATCTATACTGAAAAATCAGAACTTGCTTCTTTATATTCCTCAGATCTGGGTTTATGCACAGCACATCTTTCCTCCATATCTTGCTTAAAATTATGACAGGAAGAAAGGGTCTAATAAACAACTTATTTAAGAGCTGTCAATGACTTGTAAATACTTTTCTTGGAGGCCAGAAGACTAAAAGGTGGATGGTAAGATGCAACAGAGACTGAAGAATATAAAACACTACAAGAAGTTCTGGGAAGCAATCCCTCTCTCTGTTGGTGGTCTTGTAGATACTGAACCTAATTGGATGTTAGGAATTAAAGATATCTTGTTCTGTCATTTTGACAACGTGCGCAGTGAAGCAAGCTAGGCAAGCTCTTCTTTTACCAATACATGCTCTACTAAATTACATAGATAACTTCCAGTTCTGAAACCCTCATTTACAGTGAGGGTGAGCACAAGATTTCAATAGAATAGTGGTGGAAAATGGTAATTTGATTTTTTTATCAGTCCTATGTTACGTTGTCTGTTACCCTCTGCTAAATGTATTGGGAAAATTAAAAAACCAAAACCTACCTGAACAAACAAAAACCTCTTGTATTCAGTGTTGCATTAATTTCTCCTTTTTCTTTATGCTGAACAAACTTGTATAGGGAAAACTGTTTTAAAGGACTGTGTGGGGCATTAGCACGTTCCCAACCCACATAGGGGCAGTCTGGCAATGGAGAATTTCACATATTTCAGTAAGAGGAAAGAATTATGCAGAATCACTGTCTTCAACACAGTAATGATGTGACTAGAAATACTAAATCCTATCAATAATTTGGCATCAGAGTTGATGCTGGCGCTGTAATTCAGTTAAATTAGTAAGTAATACATGTTGTGTATGACGATGTCAGCCAT
Organism: Rhynochetos jubatus; assembly: GCA_027574665.1. Lineage (NCBI taxonomy): Eukaryota > Metazoa > Chordata > Aves > Eurypygiformes > Rhynochetidae > Rhynochetos > Rhynochetos jubatus. The sequence continues at coordinate 76,070,636 of CM050651.1, forward strand.
TGTACATTTGAAATCACCCTAGATTCCTGCTATGCTTCTGATCTTGAGGAGTGTTTTTTAAACATCTGATTACCCCTGACTATTCAAGAACTGCTTGCTCCCTTAGAAAGTGCTAATTAAGATACTGAAGAGTCTCATCTAATATTTATACTTGTGGTGTTGCACTAGATCATTTTGCAGTGCATGAACAGCGTCATGAAGAAGGAATTAGAAGCAGTATAGCTTTGAGCCTCAGATAATCCTTCACTGATTAGTGAGATTCGCATCATCACCTATTCTGAATGCGCTCCTCTCAGGATGTTGATAAAGCCCTTCAGTATCACAATATGGACTTCCAAGCACAGCTACAGCTTTTCTACCCAATCAAAGGGAAACCCTCAGTTCACCTGGTTAAGCTAGCTAATCCTAAATCGGCTTTTAGATTGTCACTTAACAACTCCGAGGCACTCCAGAAGGATCCAGCACAAATCCTGTGGTAAATGAGGCCTAGGCTGAGTGAAAATGAACAAACAAAAAGCTTGGAAAATGGACAGCAAATTCTTTATCTGAGACATACTTTTATTTCTTCAGAGCGAGAATTAAGACGTCGGGAGCTGGACAGTTCTGTTAAATTGGTCTTCAAGTGATGATGTATGCCTGCTTAGATCTCAGATGATGACATATGACTATATCATAAACGCCAGACTAATGCAAATAATGTGCAGAGGGTTTGGTGCTTTGTAATTTTTCAATATGTGGATGACTAATAGTACAAAATTACAGCTTTAAATAAAGAATTTGAAAATTTTCCGTAGCTTGTGCATGTTTGTTGGCTTAAAAAAATGCCTGAACAATTTGAATTGATTGATGAACTCCCCAGCAGATGAAAGTTTTTAGCTGAAGTTACAGTCCTATGTTAAGGGCTGTACCTTGCAGGAAACTGTAGGCTGTCACCTAATTCCTAGGGCTACACACCATGCAAACAGTATTGAAAACCCTTCTTGCTTTTGGGATGAAAATCATGTCCCTGGTAGGCAGGGACTAACCGCAGGCTGGCATCAGCGTGGCTGCAGCTGCTGATCGGCAAGCAGAATGCAAGGTAATTCTGGCATCTGTTAGTAGGGACGGACAATAGGTGCTGCCCGAGGAAATTTGCACACAGGCTTCCTAGACTTCATAGGCTGCACTGTAAAATTATTCCACTGAATACACTGCAATTCAAAAGTTCGTAGTGGAACATGTAGTAGGGTAATAATCGAGGAAATAGGCTCTGAAATTATTTTACAACTAAGTGATGGCTGGAAATAGAAATTGTAGCACAGAATTACTCAGGTTTTAAAAATCCTCCTATTGGAGTGGAAGGACCTTTTGCTCCTTGCAGGGAGCAAGATTCCCAGCACTACCTGACAAGCGAAGGCACTCACAGCAAAAGCTAGGAGTGGCAGAGAGGAAAGGTCTTGCCATCTGAAGCAGATCACTCAAGTACCAGTGCCAGATTAAACAGAAAAAACACACAGAGATCCAAGTTTATTATCTTTCATACTGAATTGTTTAGAAATAATAAATAGAATACACAAACCCTATACCACGGTAGTTTATTTTGTCTTGTGGGAAGTTTTAACAGTTTCTGGGATTAAACGGCTTTCCCATTCTGTGAAGGGTCTGATGTAAACTCTTGTACAGAGGCTTAAAGTCTTAAGGTTGTTAGAAGTTTCCATCAGTCAGTCTGTATGTCAATGGATAAAAAGTTGGTTGCTGATCTGACCTGTTCATCGCTCTCTGGAAAGATGCCATCAGGCTACAGACACGTTTGGCGATGCTGGGGGAGGAGGGGGAATGGGAGAATAGGGTTGTGAGAAAAAGTGAGTTCCTCGATGCATTAATGCCAGGGCATCGAGGCGAAGCCTGAGAAACCTCCAATTTTGCACATGCGTACGCTTATTTTATAATCGAAGCCTCCGCTTCGTAAAATCCTAATAATTACATATATTTGCCTGTTTAACGGAAGAGAAAAAATGGGCTACTTTTTATCTGACACAGGTTAAAGCAGCCTTTGTTGTTTAACTTGTTAGCTCCATGAATATGCTGTATGCTTGCAGAATTACACTTTAGTTCACTGCAGAACAGACTGGCAAAATGTCTAAGAAAACTGCAGTGGATAAAAATCACTCATAAAATTAAGTTATCTAATGTCCATTTACCTGGATGAGAATAATAGTCACAGCACTTTTCAACTTTATTTTGAAAGAATTTTTAAATCAGTCTTGTAGCATTGCTGAAAGCTGTAAAAATCTTTCACTTAAATCCAGCATATTATTTTTTTCTCAACATGCTGCGAATTTATTTCCACCGATGCAGTTAACCAACTTTTACAGTGAGATCGCTTTTCTAATTCCTGAAATTAAGCATTTTAGCCACTTTTAGTTCCTTTTTCAGAAGCAACAAGTTTTCATATTGAAATGTCTTTAATAGGATTCAGCGTTTTCTACCACCTGACAAATTTAAGCTGTGCTTTCGTTTCTCACTCTTTAGATCTAGATGTATCCACCTCTAAATTTATACCTGAAAATATTAGAACAATCTAGGACTAAATCCTGAAATGCAATATTTAGGCAACGTTTTTTTTTCTTTTCTTTTTTTCCCCCCAGCAAGAAGTGAGTTGGAAGGGATTGGCAGTTTGTCTGCGTTTTGGTAAAATAGTTTCCTGCCTCTAGTGATTCCCTGAATTCAGCTGTCAGCAGAGAGTATCTGGAGCAAGGATTTAACCTTTAAATTGAAGGCAAACCTTATTGTGAAGCAGGAGAAACAGTGGCTATTACAGGCCAGACCCTGAGATTAGGTTTTACTGCCCAGACATTAAAGTATGTGTAGGTAGTTCAATGATCCACAGATCAGAGGCTGTTCTTTGCATACCAGCTCTGCTCTGCAAATTTACAGGCACCTGAAAGCACTGCTAATTTACATGTTTTAAAGTATCAGGGCCATATTTAGAGGAAGCTGAAAGCTGTAGTAATTTATATATTTAAAAACATCGTGACCATATCTGGAAAAGAATAAAGCAAAAAAATATGGCATATAGCTGAAAAAAAGGCAGCTTAGCTTAAATAAGGGAAAAATACAGGAGGCTCTAGAGGTATTTTCACTGTGCCTATATATCTTGAGGGATGCATTAATAGGCCTCACTTAGGCCTTATTGTATTAATAGGCTTATGAAAGGCTTAATGAATGGGATCCAGCTCCAACTTCAGATGTCCACACTGGGGATGAGTCTCAGCAGACTATCTCCTCCATATCGTCTGCAAAGGGTTATACACAATTTTCATGTTATTCACGTGAGGTATTTCAACAGCTATTTCAGACGGAGATGGCCTGCACGGCTTACTTTCCTCTAAGCACCCAGCTGGCAGCAGCAGCCAGCTTAGATGCAGATATCTGAATGCGGTTGGATGAGTCCTGCTGTGTGAATGCCACAGTTGTCTTCCACACTAGAATGGACAGTAAGTCCAAAAAGAAATGAGCTGTTGGTTGAATTCTGTGAAAGCACCCTTCCATGCTGTATAGGAAGCCAAAGTAGCTCCCATAGCTAGGCTATATGATGTCCTTTGTAGGCTATGGAAACCATAGCTCACCCGCTTCCAAGTACAGTTGCACTACAAGTGACAGACTGCCCAATGCATTTGTTTTTGGAAATGGCCTTTAGAGATCAGCTCTACCTATCCAGCACATAGCAGGCACGTCACATGCCAGAAGTTGATGATGAAGGTGCTCAGGTCAGGGGTGCGTCTTGTCGCACCCTGTTTGTAGTTGACCAAAACAAGCTAATAAAAGTTAACTAGCTAGTTAATTTTTATAGCTCTTTCTATTAGCCGAATGCAGAGTTTATCATTCAGTAGAAAGGTAGTATCATGATAGATGGAAACCAAACATTAAGCACAGACAGCACAAACAGAAGCCAAGCATAGGTCACTGGACAATCAAATCAGGCTGCAACAATGGTTTGGGAGTGGCTGGGGGCATAGTTCAACACACAGGACAAACCCATTGGTTTGCAGAAAGTATTCTCTTGAATTTTACCAATTAATCTTTTTTTCCAGAAGGAAGAGTTGAGGAGTCTTTTGAAACCTGTCAACAATTCATTCCTCTTGTCTCATTTTCTAGAGAGAGGTGGAGAACTATCCCAAAGTTTTGTGGTAGGTGACTCTGATAATCAGTATCTGATGGGTAGAATAACCGTGTTACACATTGGTGTAGGTTATGAAACCCCCAGAGAATCTAGTAAGGACAGAAAAGGTCAATATACAAAGAAGAACAAAACTGCTGAAAAACTAGGCCCAAACCACTGAAAATGGTTATAAAACAAGGCTTGCTTATGTCTAATAAGATAGATGTTCTTGGCCTTAATTTCTTGGTAGTTTTCCTTATATGTTAGTATTGAAGTAAGCACTTTGGAATAGGGTTGGGAATTCATATCCTGGGGATGCCATCTTTTAGACAAAATAAAATCTATGTCTCAACCAGTCAGAGTTTTTTGACTGCTTGTTCCGAAATGAAGTGTCTTTATCTCCAGGCTTCAACAGATTCCAGATCCTGTCATAACTCAGTTCTCACTTCCGTTTCACTTAGCTCTTCAAATCTACATTATGGTGCAGTTACACAACGTATGAAAAGGTGATTACAAACTACAACTGCTCTGGTGGCACTGTTTACTGGCACTGCATATGTTCCAGTTGTCTCTAGCAAAAGGTGGCATGAAGCCAGACATGCCCAGTGGCTATGGCAGAAAATAAATTATGCTTTTTTTTTATATATCATCCTATGGCTATCTAAACCAGAATGTAGTATGAATTTAGTTCCAAGCTCCTAATTTAAAGAAAACCTCAAATGAAATTTACTCCTGAATTCATCATATATGTAGTGCCATCTTCAGTCTATCAACAGTAGAGAGGTGTCAGAAAAGATGACATTTCAAGTTGGCAAGTTTTAACATAAACTTGATTCCAGATAATATTATCTTGTCTGGAAAGCAGTTTTAAAATACTTTTGAAGACATGGTAAGACAAAAACTCATGGGATAATGAGTTTAGTTTACTAAATCTGTGCCAAATCTTCCACCGATAACTTCTGATACCAGGTTTTCTTCCTGTAACGGAATGAATCTTAAGCATTCAAAATATGTGCAACATCAGTTTCCTTGTATTTGCATTAAGGAGAAAACGTATTTGTAACATATATTTGCAGTTTTCAGCTAAATAGTCTTTTCAGCAAAATATAGGTGCACACACATATTAACATACAGCTTTATTGTCTATGAAGCCCGCCCTGAATTGCAGCCTCCCTTGAATAATTCTACCATGTGCAATTAGGACTGACTCACTGACCCAAATCTAAATCTGTGTCCAGCTCCTTCCCTTCTGCTTCAGTGTGGTCTTCATCTTAGCCCCTGTCAAAAATGCTACGAGTGGAAAACACAGGAATTTTTTACCCTAAAGTAATAAATCTAACCATTACTAAAGTAATAAATTCTAATCATTACAATAACCTGCTAAGAAACACAGATTTAAACAAACAAACCAACCAACCAACCTACAAAACTCCCCAAACCAAAACAATGAAGCACGTGCCTTAGGAAGGGCTTCTAGAAGAACCTGGTTCATGGTTGAATTTATCAGTTAAATGAAACCCCCAAACTCCCTATTAAATCCATGGTTTGGGAATCTTAATACAGGTGTTGGATTTGTTGTCTTTAAGAACTCTAATTATAATTCTGAATCTTGCTACTTGAATAGTTTCAACATGAGGTTGTGCTTGGGTGTTTTATAATCATCCTTTTCCGAACAATCTCTCCACTATGTTCAGAATCATCCTTTTCTAAACAATCTCATGACTATGTTCACTGATTCTTGGAAAAAGCAGGTAGTTGAGACACACAGAACCAACACTGAAGAGGAGCACAAAAGATCCCACCTGATTTTTCAGAATCTTATAAAAAATTGGAGTTTGGCTTACTTCAAACTCATTCTTAATCTATTTTGTTCACCTGTGTTACTTCTAAGATACCAGCCTCCCTAGTTATAATAAACATGAGATGATACCAAAGAACTGAGAGAAGAGGATCTGGCAAAGTAAATAAATAACACTAAGTGAAAAGACCCCACTACAGGAATACAGAATTCTGTTTGCATCACTGGCATTCTGGAGGGCTGGGGCTCTGTAGGCAGCACCATATGTTAAAGAACAGAAGATGCTGTGGGCAATTTTATGAAAGAAGGGAATTTGCCTTAGGGAAGTTTTCATGTGTTTGTGGAAACTCAGAAACTTCCCATCACGTTCAGGCATCTGTGATTTTCTTTGTGTTTTTTGGTAACATACGGAACTGTCACTTCAAAACACACCCTTGCATAGCTATGAAACGTATATTTCATTTCTCTAATCCTCTATGGCAGCCAGAGATAAAATATATTGAAAACCATATTGTATTTGTTGGGTAGTTAAAGGGAGAGCTTGAGCTTCCTGTATTGCAACTTCAAACTTGAAGCTTCCTCATCAATGAAACAAAAACAGTCGGTAAGCACTGCTTTTGGGCTGAGACGGTCACCGCATCCGGTGCTTAAAACCCAGTCAACATCATAACTGGGACAACAAAGGAACGGTAAGTTTAATTTATTGAGGCTTTTGGATACAAATGTCAGTTGGAAAAGTCCAGGAAGAAGTGTGGAGAAAAAAAGAATCTGTTCTGTGATTTCAGAGTATTTTAGAGTGTATGGCAGAACTAGCCTTCGTCTGACTCCAACGTGTTGTGTATAAGTTGTACTCGAGCAGTTTACAATATACTCATACTGCAGCAAAGGTTTTGGATATGAAACATGAAGGATGAAAATGTTTCCAGGTGGAAAATATTACTGGTGCCAATATGCATTACGACTGCTAGAAAAATGTCCCACTTACCAACTAGTATTTAAAAACAGCATTGCATTGTAAAATGATTTTTCTTTGAGTTCATTACAGAGCTCTGAAGATCTCTGCATTTTTAGTTTGCATAAAAAAAGAGAGAAATATCTTTCTTTCAACCTCAGCAAATTCCTAAGGCACAGAGAACCTGCTGGCATTGTATATGTTATAAATATGCATAAAATACAGACATGGTTATTAGTACCTCTTCAAAGCACCTCCAGCCCCTTTGCAGTTTTCAAATGAATATACAAACTCATCTACACTGTATGCACGCTTCTCGACAAATATGCATCTACGTGGAAAAAAAATTAGGGGTCTCCCATACTACTTTTCCACTTGCAGGACACCACTTATGGAGAAGCAGATGCAAATGTTAGACTGCAAAGGTTACCTGGGTACTTCCGAGGACTGACACAGCAGTTGCCTTATTTTCCTTCTCACGTGCTGCCTACCCACACCGTTCCCAAGACCACTTACTGCTCACCATTAACACACCACATTAAAGAGAACTGATCATTAAAAATATAACCGAGAGAAAACTTGACCACTCATTACGTTGTTTTACACGCTGACATTAAAATACACCACGTGAAATGAAAAAAAGTGCACTTGTGATGTGTTAAGCCCAACTTGCTTTTACCGGGCTTATTCATTTGAACATTTCCAACTGGAACTCTGAATCACTCATGCTTAACTCTGTACAAATAATTCCAGTGAAACGGGCCTAACAAGGTTGAGCATGTGTAGCATTATTTACAGGCTCTTCAAAGTCACCAGTTCATAATGAGTCACCTTCATTATACCCAGAGAAATGCTACTGCCAGCAGAGTTTTGAAAGTACCTACAAGAATTCATTTTTGCCATTCAGGCTTAACACGCATAGCTCAGTCTCTGAACACACTGGGATGTTTATATAGCTGCGCACATAATGTACTGAGACAAGGTAAATCCCCACTTTTCTTTCTTGTCTTTCAGGTATTTTCAGTGGTTTCTTTGTGTTTGTCACTCTATTTGAATTTTGCAATCCCAATTCTCAAAACCGGCTGAAGAGTAAACAGAGGGTCTTTGTGATGTGGAAAAAAGAGGCAGATGAACAATAAACAGCAAATAATGCAAGCTTCTCTTGTATTTCTTCCTTTTGACAAAATACATTTAGAGTAAAAGCTTGTCTCAGAGAAAAGGAACGGCTAAGGAAAAAATATGCAACGTTAAATAAATTTAACTGGCTAAGAAAAGGCATTTGTGTCATTGATACCTACTCCAAACCCTCCGTCAGGACTTTCTCAGTGGTTTTCTTGCTCAGTGTCTGTGGGAATCACCTGACTGTTTTCGGTCAACAGCTGCTGGAAAGGCATCCCGATGGCTCCCATCTCTGACCCTGCAGACCATTCTGCCGACTCTTGTCCAGCTTCTCCTGGGGCTCCCTGGGAATCAAAAACATACCACTAAGGAAATCGTGCACCTTCTTTCTGTTTCTCTCTAGATGGCAGCATTTGCCTTGAGGACTTCCCTCTAGATGAACAGTTCTCATACAGAAGTAACAATAAGGACTCCAGAAAAATACTGTCAGAAATTCTTTGACATTTGTTTTGGTTGGATTTTCATGCTTTTCACTGTTTCTTTTCTGGTTTTGTGGTTTGGGGTTCCCCCCCATCAATAACTGAAGTTCTTTTAGCACAAATAGTTAAAAGCTAAAAACCCCAGGGCAATTGCATGTATGAAATCAAAATACAGTGGGAGTTCAATTAACAGAATAACAACATGCCCAGAGTAAGCAAAATATATTAAACTGACAGGGATTAAAATGAATGACTTGAAAACTTCCTCCCCTAATTCCAAGCACATCTGAGACAATGTTTAAAGCCTGAAAACAGTTGGGCTAGCCTTGATTTCAGTTTCTGAACTCTGGATTGGTATAATTCAATATACTGAAAAATCTTGTTCTTGCACAGTCCTGGTTTTCATACAGACCCAGGATAAAGCAGATCAAACACTTATTTCTAAGGATGAACACACCTTCACATTTTAAAATCAAACTTCCAATCATTTGGTATTTGCCATTTGCTGATCTCCTACTCCATACATTTAGGGGAGGATCTGCGTCCAGTTGCACAGTCTCACTGATTTACAGAGATAAACAGAGATCTCTGCCTGCAGGCAAGGAGACTCAATTAAGAGACATAATGTACACTGTCGGGGTGCATTAAACACAGCACGACCAGCCGGGTAAGAGAGGTGGTTATCCCGCTGCATTCAGCGACGGCGTGGCCTCACCCTGAGTGCTGTGTGCAGTGATGGGCCCCACACGTTAAGAAGGATGGGAAGGTCCTGGAATGTGCCCAGAGGAGGGGAACAAAGCTGGTGACAGGGCTGGGAGGAGCAGCTGAGGTCTTTGGGCTTGTCTAGTTTGGAGAGGATGCTGAGGGGTGACCTCATCGCTCTCTCTAGCTTCCCAAGGAGGGGAAGGGGAGAGGGAGGTGCTGAACCCTTCTCCCTAGTACCCAGTGGCAGGACACATGGGAATGGCTCAAAGCTGCTCCAGGGGAGGTTTACACTAGACAATAGGAAGCATTTCTTTATTGTGAGGGCAGTCAAAAAATGGAACAGGTTTCCTAGAGAGGTGGTCGATGCCCCAAGCTCATCAGTGTTTAAGAGGCATTTGGACAGTGCCCTTAACAACATGTGTTAACTTCTGGTCAGCCCTGGAGTGCTCAGACAGCTGGACCAGATGATCCCTGTAGGTCCCTTCCAACTGAAAATATTCTATTCTATCCATCAAGCAGACTACCATATTTATTCCTATTATATTCCCTTATTCCACCACCTTCCTGGTGCTTGCTCATCATTAGAAATAGCTATACATTTTGATAGTCCTTACTGTAGGTTTATTATCCTTTTAGTAATTGATGCCTAGAACCCTTGCTTCTACAAAATAGTTACACTGGAAACCGTTTTATACTAGAAATTTTTTATTATGAGGATGTGATATTGCTAGCCTGTGTTAAATGAAAGAAATGAGAATTACCTAAAATGTGAAAAACCTAATTTGTGATTACTGCATTTTTTCCAAATAAATGCTATTAATGAAAAAAAAAAAAGACATATTATTAGGGGTATACAACACACAGTCTTGTTGGCATTCAAGCAGACCATAGCTACACTATACATTTCCCTAGTAAATTTGTCCATCTGTAGCCTTCTCTAAAGGAACACACTGCAGTCATAACGAATCTGCATTTTTAGTGCATCACCCCATGTACTCACAACAGGAAAAGAATGCTATCAGTTATGGCAGGTTTTCAGTAGCCACATAACTCAGTTCCCATTCTCTGCCTTCCCTGTACAGTCACTGCAACAGTACTTCCAGATTTTTTTTTTTCTAACTTGTCTGTCAGCCAGACCTTCACCGCCAGTTCTGTCTATACTCTGAATCTCGTACAAACTGAAGACTCTTTAAAAATGAGCCCCATCTTCATTTTTGTCATGCTTCCTCTCCGACTTCCCCCCAGTTTGCCTTTGTCTCCTAGTCCCCCCTAAGACCTCTTGACTATCAGCGTTTGACCTGGGCCGGCAAGCTGAGCCCACGGATCCTTGTCTGTCAGAGCCAGGGCATTCTCCTGGATAAGACGGGCCTGCTTAATTCCTGCATGCCGGTCTCAACTGGAATAGACATCTTAAAAGGCTATGATATAAGGGGAGATGTTGGCATTTCACTACTTGTTATTAACGATTGAGAACAGGAAGAATATGTTAAAATAGAAACCCACAAATATATAGTACAAATGGGCCAAGTGTTAACTCATCTAGCAAAAAATTTTAAAATAAAAGCATAAAAATTTAATGCTGTAGCAGTTTGATCCAGCCACCCTATTTTATCTGCTTATCTCAGCTTCATCTGATGAATGCCTAGCCATTCAAGAATTTATTCTCCTCTCTCTCAGAGGAAACTTTTGTAAGTATTTTAAAAAATAGTGTTGTGGAGACTTGGTGGCCAAATGCCTATTGATCATGTGGAAAGATACATTCTTCTTCTGACTTCAAAGACCACGGTGCTGTCCAAGGAACTGACAGCCAAAATAGCAGGGGAGAAATAGATAGGGGTAAGGACAGAACCAGTGTCTCTCAGGCTGAGGAAAAGAAACGATCATCTTCAAACTCTTCAGTTACAGCGAAGGTACAAAGCTACTGCAAGGTGCCAGACTTGTTGGAATAACTTTTGAAGATAATAAGAATTATTTGAAAAAATGGCTTATAAATCTACTTGACAAAACCCTCTACAAAGTTACTAAAGCAGCAGTTCTTTCTTAACTTGATAGGAACAGAGCAGTCATGTTTAATTTAACAATCAAGCAATCCGTGGACATTAAAAAGAAGTCATACTCCAGATACATTTTCAAAGAGGGCAGAAAAAGTCATCATATTGGAATCAGATGCCATGTGCATCACACATCATTTCTTCCCGTACTGTACTCCTGTCCTGGTTTTTTCCAGCTTTAGAAAGCTGTTTCTGTTTCTTCTCCCTCAGTTGATATGATCCAGTTAAATCCAAGCTTTGGAGACACTTGCATGACACATCAGCGATTACTTGATTTCTCAGCATATAAATCTAACTCCCAAACTTACTATGTAGGACTCTGTTATGAGCTAACTTTTCCAATGCAACCTTTTTGCCTCGGCTGCTATGTGCCCCGAGACCTGCGTTAACGTAATGCTGTCATGGTCTCCATGTGACATATTAGGCAGTTGTTTTCCCAGAACAACCTGATAAAGCAACAAAAGGATTAGACGGGGCCTTTCAGCTTTTCAGTAAGCAGCTTCAGCGTAAGTTCGCCTCCAAGCAGCACTTCGCATCTAAAAATCAAGGCCACGAACAGTTTCTGTTAGACATGATCTGCTTAGAAATGAAGTGTCTATCTTGCCACTCCACCAGCTTTCCAAAATCCTCTTCTTCTCAGGACTTTGTCCAACACTTTCACGTTGAGCAGCAGCTCAGTTCCTAGACCCTTCTCTCCGCCTCCCCCCTGCAGCACAGATGATCGGCAGGCATGAGCAGAAGGTGTTTCCATCGAGCAAAGGGCGCAAGCAGACCGTGAGGGCAGGCAGCCCTGGTCATGAGGGGCTGGCAGCCTCCCTCATTCTTTCTTAGGGCTGAATTAATCAGGACAGGTCATACCATAAAAGAAGCTAATCACACTAAGCACTGTCTCATCTCACGCCTGCCCAATTTTGTCTGTCCTACCACCTTCTTACAGCATGGGAGGCAGTTCTGCCCTTGCCTTCACTGTATTCTACTGTTGCATTTCATAGAATTATACAATCACAGAACGGTTTGGGTGGGAAGGGACCTTAAAGACCGCCCAGTGCCACCCCCTGCCATGGGCAGGGACACCCTCCACTAGCCCAGGTTGCTCCAAGCCTCATCCAGCCTGGCCTTGGACACTGCCAGGGATGGGGCATCCACAGCTTCTCTGGGCAACCTGTCCCAGGGCCTCCCCACCCTCTCTGGGAAGAATTTCTTCCTGATGTCCAATCTAAATCTCCCCACTTTCAGTTTAAACCCGTTACCCCTTGTCCTGTCACTCCCTGCCTTTGTAAAAAGTCCTCCTACATCATTCCTGTAGCCCCCCTCAGGAACTGGAAGGTGCTATATTCTGTCTGTAACTAAGCAAACGTCCTGATTTGCAGGTTTTGGCATGCCTCAGCCCTTGCCTGCTAAACCTTCTCCATCTGAGAGAAATACTAGATTCTCCCACATTCATCTCCTAAGTTTGTGGCACCAAAAGGGAACCCCGAAAGCTGAAGTGATGACTGAGGTCACACAGGTTCTGCCTGATTATTTGGGCAGAGCCAGTCATCAGGAGAAATGAAACAGAACTACCTGCACAACCCCCCATAAAACCTGGTGTCCTCCCTTCAGATGTTAAATTGCTCAAGTCCTACCCTGGTATATTAGTAGGCAGCCAGAAAAAGACCTTCAGCAGACACTCTTATAAATGCTTTTATATGAGTGAGGTTATTTTATTGACAGGCTGAGAGGGTTGGGGGTGTTCAGCCTGGAGAAGAGAAGGCTCTAGGGAGACCTTATAGCACCTTCCAGTACCTGAAGGAGCCGACAAGAAAGTTGGGGGACTTTTTACAATGGCAGGGAGTTACAGGACAAGGGGTAACAAGTTTAACAAAAGCACTTTAAATAAGTGCTTTTTAAATAAAAGTGCTTCAGAATAACCATCTATCCCCCGTAATGTTTGATACTGCACTAAGGCTGAAGGCAGAGAATGGAATTTACAAAGTACCTACCCAATGAGAGATCTTAAAATCTTCATTCCCGTGTGCAACCGGGTACCCAGGACTGCAGTTAGCAGCCAAGGCGCTGCGTCAGAGGCAGATGGGAGTTTAACTCTCTGTGATCTTTACCAGATGTTCTGAAGTGGCTCTGGTCTTGCACCTGTGACAGTTTTGCCTATCCACTTTCAGATGTCACCAGCCTCCACAAGAAATCAAGGGATTGTCTTTCTTTGCAAATGTATGGCTTTTAGATACTGCCCTGGTGAATGACCCAGACAGATCAAGAAATGGTTCCACAGCGCTGCACTTCCACTGGCTGAAATGGAACCCTTCCTGGTGTGAACAGGGTATTTGTGAGATGGCTATTTGGCTCTCTCAGGTTGAAATATATTAAATGCATGTATTTTTTAATTTTTGTCTAATTGTCTAGTTCAGGTCTTTTAAAACAATTACACACAATTATATGAAAGAAAATTTTATTAAATGTTGGATTTTTTTGGTTTTGGTTTTCTTTTTTTAAATAATATAGAAAAAAAATCCTTGTCCTTAGAGTGCAAACACAAAGTTGGGTTGTTCCTTCCTGCTTGATACTTTTCTTTACCAGTAACAAATACTTCTGACTTCTACTGTACATACCTATCAAAGTTCTGACACCACCATCCTTTTATATGGTCCTTAAGGCCAAAAGAGTTTTTCTTCTCCTCCCCTCCCTCTTCTACTAATAAAATAGAAAAAAAAAAATACACCAAATATTTCTTATTTATTATATTAAAAAAGCAATTACTTTTCAGCAGCTCTCTTCCTTCTCCTCTAAAAAAATGTTTTTGATATATAGAACTTAGTATGGCAAAAGTTTGAATGTACGTTTACACAGAAACAAGAGATTACTAATAACCGAGATTACTAATAACTGTAGTGATCAAGTGATTTTGAAATCACAGAATCAGAAGAATTTGAAGACATATAAAGAGTAAGGCCATGTCCCATACCTTTCATAGAGAATTAATGATGGAGTACAAATGTTAAGAAGGCAGAAGAGTCTTTATATGACACTAAAGTTTGAAAACAAATCTTGGGATTGTCTAGTATATGCCATAATAATTTCCATATTCTGAACCTCTTGACTTTTTTAAAGCTGCATTTTGAGATCTTGATCCAAGAGTTATTCGCAGTAAACTGAGAACTCTGAAGCTTTGCAAAAGACTATAGCAACATTTCTGCCAGTAAAAATATAAGAACAAAGTACAGACCCCACTTGGCTCAAGTTGTCTCCCCCCTCCCTTTTCTCGAGTGCTCCTTGCTCATCTTTGCCCTGGGACATTATGCAGCAGACTGATTGCTGAAGTTCACATGCTTTTTATCCATTAATAGTCTTTGCCAGAAATAATTCAGCTCATTGTGGAGCTGACACACAGAGGTTGCCAAGATAGCGGCCTGGCTGCCTGTGCGCTCCCGGCTCACAAGGGGTCTTACCAGCTTGCCTGAAGGCAGCATCTGCACGTGTATCTGGGGTGACACTGACCCTGCTTGATGGCCTCTCATGTCTGGCAAGAGAGGTTCTCATCTCCACTACACAGTGGATGGGTCCAGGTGGGTCACCTGCTGCTGAAAGGGTTCCCATGTATGCTATACGTGGTTTTGCATTGCAGTCAGAACCACCAATAAAACTGAAGAATACACCAAGCCCCTCCCAATTGTTATACAAAGGTTGTTATTTACTGATGATGTTAAAGGAGAAGCCTGATAGTCTTTAAGGGAAGAAAACTCCAATCCCTTTATCCATAAATATTAAGACAAACTGTCCTGCAGTGTCTGTATCCCAGGAGCCTCTCGGCCCTTGTGTGCAACAGAAGGACCGAAGTGCCCCCTGTTGCCTAACACAAGTGATCCAGGAGATCATTTGGCAACTTGATCTCTTTACCCTGATGGGGTTCTAGAGGTCTGCCTGACAAATAATCTATTGATTAGGTGCCTGGAAGAAATTCTTCCCAGAGAGGGTGGTTGTGGTACTGGGACAGGTTGCCCAGAGAAGCTGTGGATGCAGTGTCCAAGGCCAGGCTGGATGAGGCTTGGAGCAACCTGGGACAGTGGAGGGTGTCCCTGCCCATGGCAGGGGGTGGGACTGGGTGGGCTTTAAGGTCCCTTCCAACCCAAACGATTCTGCGATCCACAGTGGCTTCAGTTGAGAAGAATGAGTTACTCAGCTAGTGAAAACGTACAGAAATTAACTGTAAATTGAAACCTCCTTCTATGAGTCATGGTCTGTTTGACTGAGTTCCTATTTTAAGTTTCAGGGGGTTCATTAAAATATAAATGAGTTGTACTGTTTCTGAGGCCATGCCCTTCTGGTGATCTCCTAGCAAGCTGCCCAAGTAAGAGGTTCCTTCAGGGGCATTCAGAAGGAGCATGAAGGGCAGGCGGACATCTGAAGAGTGTGATTTGCTGGAGAAGCTTATGCTGACTTTAAAGCCTCCATGTTAGTGGTCTCTTCAAATCCAACAGTGTGGAAAAAATGAGTTAGTAAAAAGAGAAATTGTTGGTCTTTTCCCACATAGAGCTGATGACAGTGGGCTATTTTCCACTGTAGTCATCCAGAAGATGAGGGGGTACCTCTAACTACAAGGCAATAAATAGTTCTACAGAGAAGCTCTCTGAGCTCACTCTGCTCCCTTTGCTGCGCTGCCTTTCCTTCCCTTTCATTTATCCCTTTCCTTGCATTCACGTTTGCCTGCTATCCATTGCAGGAGGAGAGTTTGGGTGCACTGAGACACTCCACAGCAGATGCCTGTTCACAAGGGGAAAATTCACCCTTGCCTCTTACTCAGATTGATGGGAAATGTTTTCATGATAGATATTCTAAAGCAGGCCTCTACAGGCATGGATATTATTAAAACTCTCTCCAGCAAGAGCATTATTACAGAACATAAAAGCTGCTTCCTTTGGCCATTCCTACGCAGAAAAAAAAAAAAAAAAAAAAGGGAAAATATGCCAATATCTCAACAATTTCTGGAGAGTTCTGAAATGCAAGAGAGGGAAACAAAACAAGACAGTGTCACTTCATAAAAACATGATGGAGGGTGAAAACCTGGGCTCTTATTTTCACATCCATGTCAAGCAGGACTGTTTTTCTACTTTGCCAGTCTTCCTATATGTTCAGCATGTAGCTGTGACATTTGAGAGGCCTGCACAGCAAAAGCTACGCAAAGTCTGTGGCAGGAATTGGAATTGATAAGCCAAAGATAATAAGATGGTGACTGACCAAGAAAATTTGATTTACACTGGGAGAGGGGTGAAATTAAGGTGAGAAAGGAATACAACAGCACAGGAAGGAACCAGAAAAAGGCTATTTTGGCCATTATATTTAGATAAGTCAAGGCAGTTTTTTGCAACTGAACACTTTCAGGCAGAGTTTTCTTGTACTGGGTCATGCAACTTGTTAAAACTTCTTTTAACTTCTATTGCTATTTAATATTTTTACTAAGTCACTGGCTTAAGGAAAAGGGGGCTTCACTGTGTTGGACATTGCACAACCAGAGAAAATTCACAACCCTTTTCCTGAGAGTTCTACAAACTTGATTTAGGGCCAAATCCCGCACCCACGTACATTCACACAAGCCCATCACTTTGCAGTTGGAAGACGTAACAGAACTAGTCACACCTTGTGTTTGCAGGTTGAGGTAATAATTACCAAAGACATTAAGGGACGTTGCATATTGCTGAAACCATCAGTATGAGCGCGGCAGCAAAAGCACGTGCCCACTGAGTAGCAATCACTTTTACTGGTTTTCCCACCTCATGCCCTCACGGAAAAGGCCAGATTTAAGGTGGGGAACCAGGAGAAGAGTTAACTCAGACCATCCATTGGGATGCAAAGCTGTAAAGGCTGTTCTGGCTGGTGACTGCCCATGCTGGGAACTGCCCACAGAAAGCTGTAGCTCTTGGCTAGGCAACATGGCACATGTCCATCCCAGTCAGCCTGGGTCACCAATGCAGAAGTAGCCTCTGAAGTACCATCCTGGTCTTTTAGTCTTCTTTCAATAAATCTGAGGAAAATCACTCAGGAAGGGAGGTCTTTTCCACTACACCAGACTTCTGATAAATAGATGTGACTCAAACCTAAATTGCTTCAATCAGTGACTTTAAATGGCCCCTTCATGGTTTCTCAGCAGCAGATAGAAAAGTGGAGATTTGAATTTCTCTTAACATCAGTTATCTCTAGAGCAAATCAGCAAACTCTCGCTGCTCTGTGGCAGCTGGTTGCTGAAAGAACCTGAGCATACCCTGTGAAGTGTGGATGAATCTTACTCCCCATCAAAGTCAACAGGAACTCAGGGAGACTGAACAACCCCACAAATCAGGTTCAGCTATTTCCGAGGTAGCGTGTGCTGCTTTGATCCTCCCCTGCGAACACGAACAAGTTGTCTTGCCTCTTTTCAGTACCTCACCATTTCAGCAGGTACAGATGGAGTGCTGCTAGCCCCATTTTAGCAGTAAGATTCTCCAGGCAAAGTGTTTCTGGAGCGTTTTTAGATGCCTTGGAAATATCGCTGCCCATGAAGTGCAATAATCCCTGAGAAATGTCTGAAATCACTCACTGCTGCTCTGAAATGGGATACGGCACGTACAGTAGGAAAGTACGGAAAAAAGAGGAGTATGAGAATGAGAGGGAATTTGCCCCATTCTGCCAAGTTTCCATGAAAAACACTGATCACATGCTAAATCTTGCAACGGCTGTTACTTGCAATGCTGTCAAGTCATCCTCTGCTGCTGGTAAAGCTGGAGATGAGACTGGTGTAGAACATTTTAGGTACTGTCACTATACCCTATTAAGTGAGAATATCTTTGCATTTTCTCTTTATTACCATAAACAGCTGGAAAGAGAACCTCTGCTCTATGTACGATAGGGAAGTAAGTGCTTGACAGTGTGGAAGAACACTGCTGCTGGGAAATCGTCACTGTGGGAGTGCCAACAGACAGGGAGAAGTGGCTGGTAAATACAGAAACGACCAGCATTAAACATTCTTTGTCCTATCCAGACAGTGGTTGCTCTTCTGATAACATAGGATTGTCAGGTAAATATCATGGTCTTTACAAGATCTGCTGCTAAATATACAATTTACGTGTATACTGGACCAGATATTTCATTTCAGATCAATACTGATTATCCAATCTAATACAACATAAGGTCTGTTACAACCCAAACTATAATCCGGATTTCATGTTCTAGACTTTCAATTTTGTGCCTCAAAGTATGTGTGGGCACAACAGTTGACAATTTGGCCTCAGCTTGATTATTAGAGAGTTTTTAAAACCAGGCAGACGTCTCTGGGTCCCCAGTTGCACTGTCATGATACTAATAGAATAATTGCACAGAGACACTTATAGGCAGGCAGTGAAATAGAAAAGAATAATAAACCCATTCTTGTTACATTTTAATCTGACAGTAGGCATGCCAAAATCATAAAACTTTTCCACCAACACCAGATTAGTAACGAAAATATTTCACATTCAATTCCCAAGATAGATGTGGCTATGGTTGGCTTTACAGACGTCTAAATCAAACCTAATGCAGTTTCTTTCTACTTTAAAAATTCAGCCTCTGAATTTTAGTTTTATGTTTTTTAATAACTCTATGATCCAGTTTACATAAAACTAAGCCTATTTCACCTTTGAACCCCATGTTGAAATTGCTGTCAATGCTAAGTAAAGAAGGCTGTGCCCATTCGCTTATTGCCGTATAGAATAAGAAACTTTATTTCATTTTTTTGTTTGGAAGTAGCGTTCATCAATGCAAATAAAATGGTATATAGAAATAGTTTGTGAATGCCTTGGAACCTGCAGGGGAGAGAGAGTTCATGTATACTTTCAGCAACGATATTCCAAGAATAAACTGTAACGACATAATGGCTACTGCACTTACAACTGCTTTTTGTGTGTGTGTGTCCGGAACGTGACATTTTGTTGTTGGAATTTAACATGTAATTAGTGATATGTTTGGATTTTTTATATATGAACAAAAAATATAAAATGATGTTTCTTCATGTTGTACATATGCATTTAGCTATAACTATCCTCCTCGAAAGCCAGACAGGTATATGAAGGTGAAGGATGAGCTGGATGAACCTTTGCCCCGAGCATTACACAATGTGTGTTCTATTATCACTTTATCACAAACACCATCTTATCTCTCAGCCTGTTTTTGCTGACTATATCTGTTGCCATTTTGAACTTTTCTTATAGCTACTATTTCTCTTTATAGAGTTTATCTATAACGAGCTGAATTCCTTCATCTTCCTAATCAATGTAGAATGGTTTACCAGTACCCTCTGTTAAGTCTCATTTCTCCCCTTTGCCTTTGACCTTCCCAGTAGGCATTATTCCTAGCATTATTCAACGGAATTGAGAAACGTGCCAAAAACAGTACTGGGGGAGAGACAAAAAAAACAAACACAACACCAATTTAACTTTATGAAAACCATTCTCAGTCACTACAGAAGAGATTCTTGTAAAAAAACTTACCTAGAATCAACATGAACATTCTAAAAATATAACACTGCTCGGAAAATAAATAATTTTCTCCAATAAAAAAGACCCCTCCTCACACCCATGCCCCCCAGTACTAGTCTGCCAGAAAGAGTCTCTTATTAGTATGGAATACATTGGTCTCCGAGCTTTATGGCTACATGGACTTCATTTTTAGAAGCTCAGTGCACTTACAGCTGATGGGTTCCTGATGGAACATTACATGTTCAACACTTTTAAAAAGGTAAGTTCCTCCTAGAAAATTTTTGCTTAGCAAAATATAACTTGTGAGTTGTCCATCATCCTTCCTCCCCATCCCTCCTTAAACTGTGGAACAGCATTATATTCAATTTGCTTGGGCAAGTCCAAGCTGAACCAAGTCAACACCCACTATTGACAGACAAGTTGGCATTAGCTACATGACAGAATCTCTTTGGGGAGTGGAAGAAAATACAGATTCATAGAATAGAATCCCAGAATGGTTTGGGTTGGAAGGGACCTTAAAGCCCACCCAGTGCCACCCCTTGCCGTGGGCAGAGACACCCTCCACTAGCCCAGGTTGCTCCAAGCCTCATCCAGCCTGGCCTTGGACACTTCCACACTGAAGACCGAGAGAAGATGGAGAGGAAGAAGGGGAGAACAAAAGAAAGAAGCAGAAATAGAGCAAGAGTTAGAAAAACGAAAACCAAAAAACCATAGTGTAAGAATTTCCTCTCCTTCCCATCCTCTTCCCTATTGAAACAAACATGTATTTGTGTCAAAATTTCAGAGACAAACTCCTTTTTCAGCTTTCTCCTTGGGATACCGGAGCGAGAAAATTCAAAGCAAACACAGCCGTGCACAGCTATAGGTTGCAAATGCATTGCACATTCTAGGTACAGCTAACCTTTTTAGTAGCACTTTTTCAGCTAGAACATGTGGGTTTACTACAACCTTCAAATATTGCATAAAGTGATATATCCAGTATAACCTATACATACTACAAGGTGTGTAACATTGTATGAACATACAGTTTTTTACATATATATTATGCCACGTCAATATGTTTCACATAGGACATTATTGACACAAAACTACTTGAGTGTTACTACTCAGGGAAAGTTTTGACAGTTCTACTTTCCCTGAAGTTTGATATACATTCTTACATTTGCATTCTCAGCAGAAGTGGAGCTGCTTTTCCAACCAGTGAAAGTGTTTCCATTTTGGACAGAGGACACTCTCTTTCATGGGGCAGGGATAGCCAACCTGTAGCTCTCAAGCCACATCTGGCTTACAAGCAATTCAGTTGGACCATTTGTGCTGAGACAAGAACGTGTCATCAGCAAGGAGCAGCAGGAGAACGGCCAATTTGTCACTGCTAGGAGGAAACAAGCCAGCAGACACTGCTATCGCTGGGGCAGGCTGGGGCTCAGCCAAACTCCCAAGTGCAGCACGTGTTAAATGGGCTGGGGGGCACCCATCCCCATTTTCCACACCCCTACAGTGCGTAGTCACTCAAATACAACTCAGCCATATGAAGATTCGGTATGTGGCCTGTACGGCCAGACAGGATAAGCATGTCTGTTTTGCAAGGTTAATGCAGTAAAAGCTAGAAAGGCACGTAAGGAAACGTCATTTCCCTGCTAGTCTTTGCACAAGTCTGATGGAGATTACAGATAATAACCATCATCATGTACCCCAACACGTCCACCCCTGTGAGGGGCCAAACATTTCAAACCACTCATGGACTTGATATTCGAATCACACTTTGGTCAATGAACAACACATACACCCTCCAAGAACGAGTGATTCTTGAAATGAGCATCTTGGAATGCCCTCTGAAATTTCAAATCAAGTGCACGCTGTTCCCAAACCAGAGGCTCTAATCCTCTTGCCATGCACTGCTCTGGCCACAATAAATTAGGAAGGAGAATAAAGGTACAAGGGATTTACCCCAGCACAAGGCCCACTGAAGTGGCATAGTGGCACAGAGCGACAGCTCTAGACTTAAAAGTCAGCTCAGAGTAGGGCAGGGAATGGCTGTAATTTAAAGAACCTGTGTAGTTAATGCTTGGCCACAAAACAACCTTCTGAGTGAGAAACAAACCCAAAAGGCAGAATTGTAATTAATCTGCCTTAGCTTACCTCAGAGATTGGAAAAATTTCCTCATCACTTTGGAAGCAGGAAAGAGGGGCTGTAAAGGTGGAATGCAGCCCTGTGTATCTGCTCAGCTCTGGTACAGCATGTACAAACTGATGGCAGCAGACACCCTTTTCCCCTCCAAGTCAGATTGCTGTTGACAATCTCATCTCATTTCATTCGTGAAATGGGCACCAGGCTACAATCGAGCTCAGCCTTTGGATTTGCACCAACTCCAGCAGATGCTGTAAATTTACACAGAAACTGTCTAAAACTGAGATTGCATTCAGGTTCGTTGGCACCCTTACAAATCCATCCAGATTCATCAGCTCGTGTTTGCAGAACTCATCTTCATCTCCTCTTTTAGCAGTATCTACACCGTAAGCCTCACAATATCCTACTGATGATCAGTTTGGGAACATCTTTTTCTCACCTTAAGTGTCTCTGATGGAGAGACCATTTTTTCCCATGCACAACCAGGTGGCCTGCTTCACTTTGTTCCCTGACATTTGGGATTTTATCTGACAATTCATTTATTTTGGAATGAGACTTTGCTAAACGATTATTCACTATTGTAACTGAACATGTTTTGGTAGCGCTACAGGCCCGTGTTGCAGCACAGTAAATGCAGATGATAGAAAAATCTGTTTCGAAAGAACTGAAAGTACAGATATCTCATAATCACCAAAATGTTTAGTAGGAAACCCAAGTAAATAAGTTATTGTTAAGCTGTAGTCAGCCTCTTCTGATGTGGCATTTTAGAGTAAGAAAAATATTAGGGCTTTATGACCACTGGCAATTCCCAGACACACGAATGCTGTCTGTGTGTGTGCATGCACCATCGCAGGATTTTGAAGACAAATATGGGACAGATGAGACATATGGTCACAATATTCTTCTTTTATTAATAGGTTGAGACTACCTAACTTTCAAAGGCCTGAATTAAGATGACTGTCTATCATTCTCTGACTCCCATCGGTTCCTTTTAACAGGAGAGAGGAAAGGCACTGCACTTTGATGTGGTAGGCTGCAAAATAGCCTGGCCCACCTGCCTCATACAGCGCACTTCACCAAATACCGTCTGCTATCAAAACAGCAGGTTTTTATCCTACCTGCCATTCCTCGAGGTTATAAATACAGGCTTTTCATTTTGGTGTTACAAATAAACTGTGGATATAACTCAGCAAGGAATTCAGCTCAGATTTTGACTTTCTTTTGTCAGAGCAGGAGAAAATAATTATTATCTGCCACAAAAAGCTATCTAACAGATACTGTGGATATAAAACGAAAAGGAATGAAAAAAAGAAGGCATTTGCTTTACTCATTAAGCATTAGGTAAAGCTATATATAAGTAGATCAAATAATTTCTCCTTCGGTATCATACAGCTAAATTCATAAAGCAATAGTTCTAAACATCAATCTACTTCCAGACATGGCACTAATATCCACTCCTAAGAGAGAGGCACATCCCCATACAAAAACCAACCATGGTGCTTCTGACTGGGCGTAGAATATCTGTTACACAAATTAAATAAAAAAGTAAATAATTTATTAACTATGGTGGAAAACAGGATCACAGGGAAACAAGAAAAAGGAAACTAGCAGAGATTAAACTGGCAGTAAAAATCTCACAGTAAAATTCCTGGAAAGTAGTTCCAGCTGAGCACTGAGTAGAAACAGTGTAAAGCCCCAAGAAGCCAAACAGTAAGTAATATTGCAGAAGAATTCAATAAGCTTCAAGGATTCTTTTGCCAAAAATAATCAGGCTGTTTGATCTCAGCTTGACTGGAACATGCAGCCAGGGAAAAAGAATTACCCCCTTTGCTGCAGGAGTTGTAGTACCATGTCTCACCAATAAGGATAACAACAGCTTCCGCTCAGATAAGCCTCTTTAACTGCTCTTTCAAACAACGTTGTATCAATCAGGGGATACCGAACTTTTAAACATGGGTCAACAAATTCTCTCTTTCAAAATCATAGAACAGTTTGGGTTGGAAGGGACCTTAAAGAGCATCCAGTTCCACCCCCTGCCATGGGCAGGGACACCTTCCACTAGCCCAGGTTGCTCCAAGCCTCATCCAGCCTGGCCTTGGACACTGCCAGGGATGGGGCACCCACAGCTTCTCTGGGCAACCTGTCCCAGTGCCCCCCACCCTCTCCGGGAAGAATTTCTTCCTGATGTCCAATCTCAATCTCCCCTCTTTCAGTTTAAACCCGTTACCCCTTGTTCTGTCACTACAGGCCCTTGTAAAAAGCCCCCAAGGAGTACATTTTTTGCAGAGCTTATAGAAAGAGTTGTGACATTTTTTCATTTTCCCTGTTACATATTTTTGCTTTTAGCAAGAGTTTGGGTTCCCATGTTAACATTTAGATTTGTAATGCCCTCCATCCTCCTTTGCAATTTCTCCATTTCTGTTATTTCAGGAATAGTGCAAAAGGCATGAGGTTACAAGCACAGCACTTCCGAAGAGGCCTACGTCCATGGATGCAGTGTCTGAGTTTAGGGTGAACGGCGGTTGTTTGCTTCAGGCAGAGAATAAGGTGTTGTTATACTTGAAAATTACCCCTTCCAGTGGGAGTCTCCCCGAACTCTCGAAGACCTGACTTTGAGTTTCCTGAGGACTGTCATGCAGGACAGTGATTAACTGACAGCAAGGCTTGGGGCTGTTGGATTGTTCACGTCCTTTGCTTTGCAGGCAATCACTGAAATGTAATCTTTCCATTTTGGGTGCGAAGGCTCTATAAAGATAAAAAACTGAGTTTCAGGACTGGTCATATAGGAATTGCTTCTTTTAAGGAAGGGGATGTTTCAAAATCAAAGTTCCGTTTGACTTACATAATAGAATCTTTGTGCTTCTGTGTTTTGCCTAGACCTGTTGGGTAAAGCATTTCTTAAAGATGTGGGAACCTGAATTTGGTTTTCCTTCTCACCAAGGGAGTTTGAATCCCTATCGTCAGGACACTGCTGAAATGATCATGCAATATTTTATTAGGTAGAGGTTTTATTCCCCCTCCATCAGAGACAGAATTCCTTGTACCACTCCAGTCTGGTGATGATGACACGTCAAAAAGTTGTTTGGTGGAGCGGGAAGCTCCCTTGGGCATATTTCATCAGGATGCAGCATCAACCAGAGCACTGGAAATATTTGCCACTATTATCACTTCCTACTTCTTCCACAGTAAGTAAGGAACAGCCCAAGATGTGGATTCAAACGGGACTAACTTCCATCTCACTCCAAAATGCTGGCAATCTAGTCCTTAAAAAGAGCAGCAAAAGAAAAGCAAAGCAAATCACTGCCCTGAAATAAACGTTGAATTCAAAAACCAAAACCTGAGAACGCCAGAACCTAGAAATTTAACGCAGCAGTATGTTACTTATGTCTTATTTGCTCCTCTCTGGAGAAAATTCTGTTTGTACTCCTGGCAGAAGGTGCAAGGATAATAAAAGGCAAGAAAAAACTACTTCATTTCTAAATAAAGTAGGAGAGAAGAAGTAATGGCAAGACCTTCTCTCTGTCGCTACCTTCCACCATTTCAGAATGAGGATGAGATTCAAAACAGGACACATTGCCATGGAGAGAGCTGAAGGAGCCCGGCAAACAAGGGATTACAGATGAAGGTAGAGGCCAGCGCAGGAGTTGAGGATTTCTGAAAAAGTTCTGACAAATTTTGTTTCTTTCTGTTTTAAGATCTGTTGCATCTGTCCTTGGAGATTCATCTGTTCTTCCCCACCCCCTCCAATCTTTCTTTCGACACTTTCATTTCATTCTTCTCCTTTCTACCTTATAAACCTCAAGACACCCCACTCCCACCCCCCCTCAGCCTGACCTAGTGAGGTACCTGACCTGCTTCATGCCCTGATCTTAAAGTGTGACGTGACTGATGAGGTGTACGTCCCCGACCTGTCACCTTCTCTGGTAGCCTACTTCAGTCACAGCCTAAAACTCAAGGTCTCCCTGTGATTCCCAAGAATGAACAAGATCTGGAGACAGTAGCCTGTGCAGAGAAGATTGCCAGCCTTTCCGATACATGGGGAAGGATTTCAGCAAGACGGAGGGTTAAAGAGGACTACTGGGAGTCACAGAGAGGCAGGAAAGTATTTATCTGGGCTTTAACGAACCCAGAAATGGTTTGCATTCTGTTCAGTACAGTGAAGATCGGAGTAGCTTTAAAAAAATAAAAAAAGGCACCCATGTCAAACAAAAAGATCCATCAAAAATAGTATGAGGGTAAGGAGTACAGCCTGAGTGGGTTGGAAAGAAAATAATGGCACACGGAATAAGGTAAACTTGCAAAGGTTTGGATAAATTTGTACGTTTAAGATAAGCATCCTGTTTGGGGAGCCCTTTCTGAATTAGACCTTTCAACCTTTCGAGTTTTGGCTGTTGCAAATGTTTACCTCACCATGGAGCGTGCAGAAAAAGGGAGAAAGAGAAGGAGAAAAGGAGCTGATTTATGAATCTAAATTCTTGGAAGGACAAATTAATTGCCCCATGGCACTTCTCTATAAACTAATATTGACTTAAAGGACAGCAGGAAGAGATGAAGACAATGAGTCCCTGTAGCACTTCTGTGTCACAGAGGACCATTAACCAAATGTGTACCGAAGCACTAAATTTGTTTGGAAAAAATAGCTGTACATCCTATAGGTGAGTGCAGTAATAAGTATTTGAGAAGGTTCTATCCTTTACAAATATCCACAGGAAAAAGGCTTTTGAGATTATCCTTTATTTTTATTTTTCTTTCTATAATTTTTCCTCTTCTTATCTTCCTAAATACTTGTTTTGGACTCCAGAGAGCTTAAGAAAAATCCCATTCATAAAATTGTATACATTCCCTTTAGAGAGTGCTGTGCACCAGGCTATTTGTATTACAGTACAACTGAGTGCAGGCTCCTGGGGGCTCTCACAACAACAGGATGGGAGTTCTGCTTAGGGCCATCGCTAGGAAAGGAATAAAACTATATACAATGTTTATTTCTCACCAGAAATGTAAGAAAATAACGACTTACAAATTGACCAAAGTCTCTGTTCCCTGATGGCAATTCTGAAATATTTTAGGAGGAAATACAAATAATATAAACAGGTTTATTAACCAAAGCAATGACTTCTCAGCATCGTAATTTAGAAATAACCTCCTCACCTCAGGCTCTTAGCATTTGCACTGCATTTTAAAAAATCACATTAACCTGTAATAAGCTCTTACATCTCCAAATGAGCTCACGATTTTATTTTTTTTTAAACCGCCACAAAAAGTGAAACCTGGTGTGATTATGTGAGCTGACCTTCCATATTCTGGGCTTGAGTCTATCTGCAAAAACTTAGACGATTAGGATTGTCAGTAACGCTTCCTGGAGCCATTAAACATGAACATATCTGCCAATGCATTTATTTGACAGCTTTCAGTGAGCTCACTAGAAATTGTCTGCAGACCTTCTTCCCACGGTTAATAAAGAAAAGAAATTGCAATAATAGGATATTGCAAGAAGATTTTAAAAAGGAGGCTAAATTCTTCGAGAAATAAATAGTGTGGGAAGTTCGGTTGTCATGGCAATATATTTCCAACCATTTAATCAAATGGATAAAAATTTAGAACATGCTTACAAAAAGAAATGACACGGTTACACAACATAATCTTGCACGTGTCAGCCCCCATAAAACACCACTAAGTGTATAAATGTTTGTTATACCCTCTCTGAACGCACAAGAGCGAGAGCAGCTTCCAGAAGCTCTCCTTACTGTGCACCACAAAGTGAGAGCAGCTTCCAGAAGCTCTCCTTACTGTGCACCACAAATCCTTTTCCCACTTAAATGCTTTCCCATGTGATCAGAACTAATCATAGGCCCTTTGCTTTGGAGAATGAGGGGGACAAACACTGTTCCCACTAAAACTCATTAAGGAAGAAGGAACTGGGATCCAGTAGAGTGTCAAAATAGCCTGAAACAGTTTGTGCACCCCAGTGCAGACTCGTCTGTCGGAGAACAGTGTTGCCTGCATCCCTGAAGCTCTGCAAAGAAATGTAGCGCATGAGACAAATGTGCCTCTTGCACACTGTTCCTGGCAAAAATAAAAAGGCAAAGGAGAGGAACCCCACTCTAGAAAAGGTGGTGATAACAGGAAAAAGAATGGTGAGGAAAGGGAAGGGGGTGGGGGGAGGAGGGGGAGGCAGCAACAGCTTCCTGATGATCATGACACATCTCCTACTAGTGCCAAACACTCCTGCAATTCAGTGGTAGGTAATGTCTACCCTGTGCCCCACTTATGTTGCTATGCCACTAGCTCTACTGCAATTCAAATTCTTCTGCTTCATCATTTGTGCCTGTTTACCTCATTCCTATTTCCATCATCATGAATGTATCTGGCAGATTTTCCAGCCAGAAGTTATTCTCCTGAGGTGCTTTAGGTGGTTGAGTTAATTTTCAGGATTTCTGAACGTCCATATGCTTTCAAAGAAGTTAATTTGAAGTCCACTTCAGAATGTTACGGTAACCAAGTAAATATTTGTGATTGCTCCCTCGGAAAGGCAGGTATCATCTTTTTATAATGTCCATACAGTGCCTGTGCAACGGAGTCCAGCCTGGCTGGCAGTTGTCACCTCCATTCATAAATGCTTAATAGTAACTACTTGAATGGATGAGCAGAAATCAATATGTTCCACGTGTAAGTAGAGATGGGTGTGTCAGAGAGAGAGTCTTAATTTCAAGTTACATGAAGTATACTGGAAACAGAAAATCAGATTAGATTTTGCATAATGCCTAGAATCTTTGAATTATGTTAATAAATGCCCTTTTATAAATCCCCTTGTTGATCTGATGGAGAATACACATTTTTGGAATGCTTAGCAGTTGTGTAGGTGCACAGTCTGTACAGGACACAGCACCTGGGGTATTTATTCTTGGTCAGAGTGGTACCAGTTTGACCCTCCTCCTGTCCATCAGCTCCCTGGATAGCACAGGAACACCGTGCCTTAGACTACGGTGGTGGGGCAAAGCGTATTTTCTGCTGTTACTGTTATGCTGTTATTCTCCTTCGGAAGTAAAGTTAAATTGTGCGTGTGGATTGTAGAGCAGAGACCAGAGTGGAACCCAAGCACTGAAGATAGCACACAATCACTGCCAACATTTTGCAAGTTATGGATGGGTTGTACTCTATTTCTTTTTAAAAATAAATTAATCATATACCTACATTCAAGAGATGTGACAATGGCAATGTGACCTCTGTGACTGAGCTCCTCTCTATACAGAGGGGTATAAAATGTATTATTCTTCATAGCTTTCTGAGATGGGTGGAGTAGGCTGTTTAGAAGGTGGCTATTTTTACAGCTTTCTGAGACACACGGCCGCTAGGTATTGTATGGAAAAGCCTTCGGATTGTGATCTGGTAAAGCTAAGTCGTAGTATTGCTTACGTCTGTTTCTGCACTCAGTCCTGAGTAAGGGACCTCTCTCCGTAATCACAAGCTCTGCCCTCTGAGAATCACTGAAGCAAAATGGGAGTCTGATTTTCCTGTATCATTATACACCCTCCCCTTGCCCTTGATTTCAGTACAGAACCTACTGATGAGGCCTGACATGAGTAAAAGACAAGGTTGTCAAACTCTTGCCCAGGAAAAACTGCTTTGTGGTGAATCAACCACGTAGCTCATTAAAACAATTGGGTTAGGAGACATTGAACTAATGTATAATCCATGAATTTCTAAGTTACCTTGAGCCTTTCTCCTCCACATAATTGCAAAACAGCACAGTGTTGCTGGCGCTAAACACTGGGGAGATTGTATCTTAACATTTCAATATGTTGATTAATGTTGCTGTAAAGATACGCTCACAAACCGCAGAATCATTTTACCTCCCATTTTTTGCTAACTTAGCACATCAGCAAACCAATACTTGTAGACAAAGACATGCTATTTTGTGATGAAATGTTCTTAGACATTGTCTGCTAAATCCCTATAATTAGCATGGCCCCTGGTGAATGTCACTGGGTATTTGATGAAACAGGGCATGAACTCTGCAGCAACACCCAGGGGGGTCGGTAATGCTATCCAGAATGACTCTTGGAATTTTTAACTACTAGATAGGTTCTCCTTATCTAGGAAACTCAGGGGAGAAAGGCATTTGTCCGGTCTAATGACCCCTGTTAGCAGATTTATGCCACCTCCCCTATACAAACTGTCTTCCCTCCTTTTGGATATTTAATTTTAGAGTAACCATACTGAACAGTATGTTTTTGGAAGGGATATGGCATGAAAATGGTAAAGAAAGCAGACAAGTTCTTTAATCCATTCTGCTTATGCCATTGTTCTTAGCCTTCAAAACACAAGAGCAAGAAGCTCTGTGAGTAACGAAAAGAAAAAATAAAGACAGTGTAACTGCAGCAGGTAATTGCAAGTGTCCTACAGAGGTAAAATTTCTTATTAAAAGACATTCTTCCTCAGGGAAAAAAACTACTTTCTTCCACTACTCTCAAGAATAGTTTCCTTGGCTGTAGAAATATACCCACGGCACTGGAAGGTGCTTTCCTTTATGCTGGGAAACAGTTTCAGAATGGTAAATACTCTGAAAAGTGTAGAAAGTTCCTTTTCCTTATAGCCCCCAGGTGTCTGGTAGTTATTTAAATGTACCTGAGATTGAGAGACTGAGTCAAAAACCTGCTGTGCAACAGGCCTCATAGCTCTTCTGTCCCAGGTTAGTGCTCTAGCACGCACAGTGTTAGCTGTTGAAACAGGCTGATTTTGAGAGACACCCCAATGTGAACCTGAGAAACTCTCTTGATAAAATTTCCACTTTGCCTGGCACATTTCTCTCAACAGTATTTTTTTTCTGCCATTCTGCATTTTGTAGCCTTAAGGACTTAATGGTAGTATCAATCTTGCTTTAGAAAACTTCGTGCATCTTCCACATTTCAAATGCTGATAACTCTTACATGAAGAATTAACTTGGAATGCTACGAAATTATTTCAAGATAAATTTCAGAGCAGTTTAATGGCATTTTCCCTAAAAAAAAAATTAAAAAATATAATCTGTGACAGATTTAATTTTGCAGATCTATACAATTTGTGACAATCCCTCTCTCGCAGTACAAGGCATTGGTTTTGTTTCAGTTCAGCTTGTGGGTGGACAGAATAAGAAATTCAATTTGGACTTTTCCTAATTTTATGTCCTGCACAATGCACGATATCAAAATGATGGAATGAGCTCTAGCTAGGATTGGGGGGCAGAGGGGAGGCTGTCTATTGTATTAAGGACTAACTCCTTGATTAAATGTAGACTCAAAACAAATAACCTCTGTGCGCGTGTTAACTAGCCTAATTAATCTTCATGTTAGATTAACTTGATAAAATGTTGACCTAATTTGGGATTAAAAGATTACAAGTAACATTTTCAGCTGAAAGCTGTAACATGCCTCATGTCAACACAGTAATGACAGAATTAACCCTGCAAGCCCTCTCAAACCTGTGCACTGGATGTCACTGCTTAAGTAGAGTTTGGATGACCTGTAAATGCAGGAAGGCTACTATATATAAAAAAGCTGATGTTGAAAGACTGGGCTCTCACTCAGAGTCTCACAGGCCCGTGTATACTGAGAAATACCACAATGCTGAGCGAGGAAGTAGAAATGCATCATCCACACACTCTTACAACTTGTAAACTAAATATATACTGAGTGTTTATGTCTAGATGTAGTAATTGGAAGGTTGGAAAGAAGCACATTATTAATTTGGTATCATTATGAGGATAATGAAGATAACAGTGTCTTTGAGAAATCTGGGAGATGGAAGGCTTAGGTGCAGGAAAATTCAGAACCAGAAAAGCACTGGCAATTGTAGCCCAGAGGAGCCTGGTGGCATTGATCTGTGCGAGAACAGCTGGGATCTCGTTCTCATAATGTCTTTGGATGTGATATTTCAAGCTTGTATTCCAAAGGGTTTTCTTCTGAGTCAAGTCAGAAAAAATTGTGAGCTTGTGAAAATTATTTTGGTGATCACTCTTTTCTTTTGAAAAAACGTAGGGAAAGAAGACAGAGGAAGGAGAGACGGCAACCCTCTCACTTCTGTAAGAAGTGATTCTTTTAGCTCATGCTATTTTTGTCTCTTTGCAATTTCGTATCTGCTCTTTTCACAGATAAAACCAGGCTATCTCCCACTTACCACCTTGCAAAGCATTGGAGTCTCAAAGATGAGCTAGGGGCTTGTCAGCTCACAGCATCATTAAGGCTGCGCTTCTTCCAACATTCAGGACTCAAATACTGCACCACCATCACGTACACACAAAATACTCGTCCACTGTGGAAGCACTACCTTTGAGACTACCAAACTCTGGTGTGGCTATTGAGGGAATGGTCTCTGGCTTTCGTTTAGGGTGGTCAGATCAAGAAAAACAATCTAAAAGAAGAGAGCACAAAGTTGTGGTGTTGCATATTGAAAACTCACCTCTCGTGAGGCCATGGAAGCTACCAGAGATAGTGAGAGGGGACCCCTTCCTCTGCGCTGCTTCACGTGAGAGCGCACACCACTGCTCACATAGGCTCTTCTCTCACATGCTTCTACCTAAGCCCTGGTACGTCAGCTCTTGCTACAGAGTACAGGTGGAACCAGCTGGTGAAAGTCAATATCCCTAATAATAATCCAGGACAAAACAGCATCCAGAAATCAGTCCTTGAATTACCAGGATGAAGCCTGCATCACTAGACTAACCAGAATATTTGATCACCCTATTTATTATATGCAGGTAGAGATTAAAAGGGCTCTTGTCAGCATCCCACAACAGAGTAGAAGTATAGCTCTGAAATAAGTTCTTATGGCTAAGATTGCCTAAAGAGACATAGCAGAAGTCAGTAGGAGCCTGAGTTAAAGACTGTGTGAACTGAATGCTGAGATGGGTCTTTCTCTTGATGTAAGGTTTGGAACCAGCAATGTAATTTAAAACTCACAGAATCAAGGATTATACACTGCAGAATAAATGATGATATACAAGTAATCAAATAAGGGAAAATTTAGAAAAGAGTTTCTATTTACTCTTTGCATCACAGCTGGTTAAAAAGCAGTGATAACAATACTGAAGTCTTACTCTTTCAGTTGCTGGGAAGGATTTTTAGTGCACATACCTAACAAATGCTTTCATATAAATAAGTCATGCAGACTTATATTCCCTCAGAACAGGAGGATATATGCAATAGTTTTATGGATTTATTTCCATTAAAACTGCATGCCTCTTGATAATTTACTACTTCAGTTATTTCTATGTGTTATTGTCTAACTTCTCCTGTATGAAAAGGGGAACAGGATATTAAAGTTTTCCTAAAGTTGCCATTACCAATGTCCCAAAGAGGAGCATTCTGAAGTTTTTTATTGTACTCTGTCACCCCCCATAAATCATGACAAAGAAATCAATGACTAATGCAAGTTTTGGTAGGACAACTTGGCCCAAAAATGGAGAGGCTTAAAAGCTGAGTAACAGAATTAACAGCGTTTCTCTTGTTTTTATTTCCATGGAATAATGGTTTGCAGCCATAGCAAACTGCGATGTGATTCCCATCAGTTCTGTAGAGTTATGCAAGCCTGGAATAATCCTGTCTTCAGGAAGGACAAACTGTAGCAACACACAGCTCCTGGTGGCTGTTATTTAGGTAGTGTTCTTCCCTGGGAGAGCTTAAGAGATTGATTAATTTAAAAGATAGCAAAATGCTGTGCTAATAGATCTGATGGCTTTTCTCTGTAGAGTGATATTGAAGTCTTGACTATCATTCACCATTAGATATTGCTCTATATTTCTGCGAGCAGCTGTTAATTAAATTCCTCACATAAGTTATACTGCCTCTATGCCTGTGTATCTCTGGGTTTTTTCGACCTTTGGCCCCAAGCAGTGTGTACGTTTGCTGAGTTTTAACTCCAGTTCAGCAATAAAATGAAACAACCACTTGACAACTACAGCTTACGGAGATGTTTATAAGCTATTTCTGAAACACGCAGGATGAAAAATGTCCCGGGTCTATTCATCAGTTCAAATACTCAACCTTGTAAATGTGGCCATTGTGAACAGCCAGAGAAACGGATTAATAAACAAGTGAATTATCTTAGTTCTTTTGTGCACGGACACTGTTGATGATACACATTAATTAAAAGTCTGAACCTGTAGCACCTGTTAGTGGTAAAGGATACAAGAAACAGAAGAAAATACGTGTTCATTATTTTAGAAGATTGGTTATAAAACCAAAATCTATCAGTAGCATTTTTTTTTTTTTTTTTCCCCTTTTTAACACATCCTTTGCCTTTTACCCTAACAAACTCTCTTCCGGGTACTTTTACCTTTAAGAACACAAATAAAACTGCTTTGCCATCCCAATCTAATTGCATGGTCATTTCAAAACAGTTGAAAAAAGCCCTTGCAGAAGACACTTCTTAATATATAGCCATAACTAAAACAAAGGTATATAATGCCACTAAAATTTTTATCAGGACTGAAGTTTTAAAGATAAAAGTGTGTTATGACTACCTTTGCAAAGCCTGACTATAAGCACTGACAACTACATACAATTAAATCATTGAACTTTTATCCAGAAAAAAAAAAAATCCCAAAGCATAACTTTCAGTCTCTACAACTTAATGAAATACTATTTTCAAGGCACAAGAGAAGCTCAGAGGATTACACGGCTTCTATCCATTCAGTGTAAAACCAAGAATACATTGCACCAGCAGCAGTGCTTCCAGGACAGAATCTAGCCACCCTGAGTCAGACAGGCAATGAAGCACATGCTTAATATTAAAAGAATAATGAATAGGATGAAATTTGACCACAGCATGGCCCAAATTAATCCAGCCCAAATTCTACTCTGTGCTGTTGTTTCCTATTAAGAAAGCAGTTATAAAGATCTAGAGTTGGCCCACAGCACATACAAGGTGCAGAAACTCAGTCAGGATGAATTTGGGCATAAACTCTATAGAGATGTTTCTACTACTTGTTTACTCACACTCCCGGCTAGCCATCTAACACTTCTAATATAGTAGATGGAAGAGAGTTGTCCTGAGGTTATTTTATGAATAAGATGACGCACACATGCACACACACTTGTGCATCATCTCATATTAAACAGCGATTGTTACTTCATCAACTCATCTATTTTAAATTGAGGGGACAGGACTGCGGCATGGGAGCAGCTGGAGAGAAGGTCATTCTTTCCCCTTCCTCCAGCCACAAGGCATTCCCCAGAAATTTTCTACAAAGACCTTACTATGAACCCCAAAATATTCCTCTATTTTTCCTTTATTGAACAATGCTGCTACGAGCCACTTGGACATCGGCGTTGAACTTGCACAAATCAACAATTTCATACATTTGTGCGATCAGAACAGTAACAGCTGCCTGTGAAAATGACACTTCATAGTTCAGCAGAGATGCCGTGGTGTCATATGTTCACTGCAGCAAGGGAAAATCCAGGATTGCTTTTAGCCAAAACCGAGTTAGAATCAAAAGCAAATTCTGCACTGATAAGTAAAAGTTGGCTCCAGCAATTCCTCATACTTAATTTTCAAGAATAATTGAGGAAAAAGAATAGCTAGGCAAGATTGCTTTCAGATAGAACACATTTTAGAGAAATATAATAGAACTGGGAATGTTAGCACCAAAATCTTTCTTATATTGCGGATTAGGAGACAGAAACAATGTACATTTCATAAGCGCACTGAAAATGAGGCCAACTCACCTCAAATTTGATATATCAAATAGCCACAAACTCTGCATACAGATGTAAATAGACCAAGATTAATTCTTAAATGATGTTTACTGCACTCCTCCAAAACCAAACACATTGATTCTACATTTGGATAATTCATACACAGAGAAAAAAATAGTTAAAATCTGTGATTTCCTGCAAATTATTTGTCTGTACTATTACAATTCTAGACCCAGTACATTTATAATTGTTTTACTCTGCTAACACCTCAGCAATACCACAATCCAAGCACCTGTAACAGATGAAGTCTTTTTGACTTGTATTAAATATGCCACTAAATGGTTTGATGATTTTAGTAAAACCAAAGAAATTGTG
The DNA here is from genome assembly GCA_027574665.1 of Rhynochetos jubatus. Classification (NCBI taxonomy): domain Eukaryota; kingdom Metazoa; phylum Chordata; class Aves; order Eurypygiformes; family Rhynochetidae; genus Rhynochetos; species Rhynochetos jubatus. Next base: position 76,106,534 of record CM050651.1, read on the forward strand.
CAAAACCTGACCAAACCCAGTATAAACCTGACTAACAAAGATCAAGAGCACAATACTTTTTACAGTCTTTCCCTAACTTTATTTGGTGATTAAGCAGAGATAATTTGCCATCTCACATTTAGGTTGTTCCTTTTTTAATTATAAAAGGGTAACTGGAAACCCCCTTCTCCCCCTGCCTGCCCCTCCACCCCCAAGTAATCTTCTGAAAATCAAATCTGGCTGAAGTTCATGAGCAGGAACTATTCTTCTCTAGCCATAGAAGTCACTGTTAACAAACCAAGGGACAGTTGCAAGGACAAACACTCCCTTCAATGAAAAAAGATGCAGTTCTTTCTGGTGAAAAAACCCCTAAACTGTTGTGGTGGGTTTGTTTTGGTTTTTATGCTTTTCCCCTCTTGTAACACATTAAGTGCTTGAGCAGTAAAACAACGGAATAACCAGATGAAGAAAAACAGGGATTCAACTGCGTTAGTAAAGTTGGTAATGCAATTGCTTTAATGGACAAAATAATGGAATGGTGCTTCCAGTATTTTGAAGTAACTGACAATCACACAAAGGAAACTACAGAATAGGAAGGTTATGTAAATTATATTTATCTTTCACCATAAAAAGACAGAAAAAATACACCACCCTTCCCCATCGCAATATTCCATATTAAGCAATTCCAGGTGTTACGATTTCTAGATCTTTTTCCCTTTGGTTTGTAGTGTACTATTGCAATTTTATATTTATCTTGCCATCTGTCACAAGAAAGAACAGATACAGAACAGTGGCAAAACCATGTTAAAAAGACTGCCTTGGGATAACAAAGAGAAAAGTTAATGGACATGGATTTACAAATTATTAATGATTTTTCTTGTCATTTCTTGAAAAATGAAAGCTATGCACGCTGTCTCTTTCCCCAAACAGATTGCATTTTATTCCTCTGCAGTTTGTCCGTCAGGCTTCGCTCTGACAACATAATCCAAAACTAATCCAGAGCATTCAGTTTTCCTTGTTGGCTCTCATGCACACTGCTTAGACAAATCCTGCTACCTGTCAGCCCTCCTGTGTGTGCCAAACGGGCTGCCAGGTTAACCCCTGGGGAAGCCGAGAGACCTGCTGACTTAACCCCTGCTTCCCTTCAAATAATCCACTGTAAATACATAGGACGTTAACAGGCTAACTGTTCTAATCAGGGCTGGATCCCTTAAAATCTGCTTCATACACAACCCTTAAGAACTGGGGATCTAAGCATCGCTGCTGGAAGAGGAAAGGATTGCTTCCAATAATACAAGCACTAAATAAGCAGATGGATAGAACACACTGAAAGGTTTTAATCCCCTAAAGGAGGCTGAGAAAATATACACATCCCTTCAATTGCCCACCTTGTTGCTTATAAATTTTCCCTAATTGTCAGGACAAGGTCAGAAATAATTTAGTACAGTGAAAAAAAGTCTAATTTAGTTACAGTTCAGGTTCTTGACAGCAAACTTGCTAACCCCTTGCTTTTGTGCAATTTCATAAATAATTAGCTTCATAAAAATTAGGTTTTCAGTGCTCTAGGGTTGTTCTGTTTGGTCATTTGTATTTTGTGGAGATCCACACTGAACTTAATAAAAATCACTAGCAAAAACAGATTTTCCAAGTACAACATTACAAATAACAACATTTTAAATCACTTTCTAAAGACATACCATTATTTCCCAGCAGCACTTAAAACAATTAATTTCTAACAATATAAGCCTGAAATAGAGAAAAACGTGAGTTACAAATCTTTTCAAAATACTCACTCTGTCCTCAACAAACCAAAATAAACCAACGCCTTCTCCTCATTGGAATTCAAGGCACATCACTATCTGCTGCTGCAGCATCAACAATCCACAGCAGAAAATAACTTGCGTAAGCACGGCGTGCCGAGGAACGCTTAAAAGCCACGCTAAGCTTAGCCACACGAGAAATGTAATAAAACATCGCACAGCTCATTTTGTGTTTGGAAGGCATGATGTCCAGGTTAATATCTGAAGTGGGGGAAGGTAGAGTGGAGCCATGGGGAGGGCTCCTGAACTCTGCTACAAACAAAACTGGGAAGGTCCGTTGTGCCTTCTGATAAGAACATTTATTTTACCTCAATTAAATTTCAGGCATTCTCTTGAGAGAAAGAAGGGAAAAGTGTTCTTCCCTCCCACGAACTCACACACGGCTGTATTTCTGCTTTACACACACATGCCCAGCGCACACCTCGGTCCCGGGAGGCGTGGGAAATGTCTAAATGGTTTTATTCGTTCTTAGAAGTGTTGTGCTTGTGGCAGCTAATAAAATAGATCTTAGAAAGGCTACAGATTCCAGAGATGTTTAAAATACTCTTCCTGCTTCTAAATGTGGGGATAGTTTTAACATCCCACTCTTTCTAAATGTGTTACTCATTCTAACACTTTTCCTATTTTTTATATACCGAAGAAGCGTGAATCTTCAACGAGCTTTTACATTTACCCTTCTTGCTGTTTTTAGAGCCCCACAGACCTAAGCGATACAGAAACAAGTATTTCACAAAAAAGTTAGCTGCTTCTAAAATAAACTGATCTGAAAAAAACCTAAATCAAATGTTTTTCATTATCTACATTATTTTTTTTCCCCCAGCTCATCTCAAAACAACAGTTATTTTGTTGACAGAAAAGTTCATTAAGGTCTCAGACAGCAGTTTGTCTTTGGGGAGTTGACAACTTTTGTTAGGGAGAAGTCAGTAGTTTAAAAGATAGATCTTATCTCTGCCAGGTATTTTGGCTGACAATCAGAACTTCTTCTCATTTTCTTCCCTATAACGGCATTTTTTCAAGTAATTTATTCATTATTAATTAAAACGAAGTTGGAAAGGTGAAATTGTGAATGGGTTTTGGAAAAATCAGACTACATCCGACAATCTGGTTTTGTTTTTATAAAATCCCGGTTCCCTGCAACTCCATCACAAAACTCCCAAGACCTTCCTCAGTGCCTAGAAGGCACGAATCCTCCTGGGCAATTCATCGACATGCAGCAAAGTTGTGCCTATGAAAGCACGTGCTTGCGCTTAGCCTTTCGTCTACATAAATTACAGGCAAAATACTGATGCAAATGAAATTCCACCCAGTTCCATAACAAATTTCAGTGTTATACCCACAGGATCTCCTCTAACATAGTGCTTCTTCCTCAAAATACTCTTAATAAATTTACATTTTGCAAGTATTCTTAGGCTCCGTTAAATGCCCACAGCAGCAGGATTTTTAGAAAACATCAGACAGCTATTTTGTTAGTCAAAATATAGTGCCACCGGAGTTAGACTAGGACTCACATTGCTGCCCCTCAAGAATTTTATTCACGATTGCCAAATAGCATTCAGTCCTCAGGGACACCAAGGAACTTTATTTAAAACCAACCACACCTCAGTTACCTAGGAAATGCCGAGCTCTTAAGCTGGAACATCACTTTGCTGTTGTACTTACCGTTTTGAACTAGGCTGGTAATGGCAAGCAGTGTTTGAGAAAAGTCTGTCGGAAAGCTACGAAGTTTATGCTGTGGAGAAGTTCATTAGGCACAACTTAAAGGTCTGCCATTACACTCAGAAATGGAGTTTTAGCATGTTTGATGACCCAAATATACACGGTTCAGTGGTCAACATTACCATTATTTAAAATGCAGTGACTAACCTGTAACCTATCAATATATTACAAACCAACGTTGACAATGCCAGGGTCTTTGTTGATAATTTTTCCTTTATATAACACCAGCTGGAAGATGTTTCCCTATTATTGATCGTGCCACTTATCAGCTATTCACAACATATTTCTTTGTACTTGGTAGAAAATCTAAACAGTGTGGACCTAGTTCATTAACCTTTGGGTATTGGGCAAAAGGGGGAGTAAGGCAGGGAGAGGAGAAGCACTAAAAGTAATTTCATTGTTATTTGGATTTTCATTTTGGTGAAGACATCTGAAGGGGAAAAGGGCACAAACTTTATAGGAATGAAATAGCACTCTAGAACCTGGACTGAAGGAGAGAAAAGCAAAAGGAAGGCCTTCTACTGATTTAATTTTCACTGGTTGAAGTACTGAGCAAAAGGCAGGTTTCAAAAGCTTAAAAATAAACAACCTCCCTATCTTACAGTGGTTTCCCCGAGGACAGATTGGAAGTGGAGCTCTACAAGGAGTTGGCAGGAAAATCTGAAACGGTAGAAAACAGACACAGAATGTGTCTTGCAGTCAGAAAGAACAGAAATTCCCAACAAATCTCAGCGCAGGTTTTCACAAAATACGAACAAAGCAACAGCTCAGAATATTTAAAAAGCTCTACATAAAAATTCACAAATTCAGTCTGCAGTATATTTTTAGTGTAATTTATCAAGTGCAGAGTCAGAGTGAAATTTAAAGTGCAGTTGCCAGATGAAATATTTCCATGAATGTCTGAGTATGGTAGGGCTCTACTTACAAACACACATACTTCAGCAAGCAAACTGTTAAGAGAAGGAAGTTAAGGTTGCAGAGCCAAGCATAACTTTAACACTTTTGAATTCAAGCTCTTTACCTAGGAGGCAACTCAGAATGATCTGAGCCCCTACAATCTTTTTGTCATTCCTCATCTCCCACACCCTGTCCCCAGTATCCCGGGCTCTTCACGCCAGTATGAACCAGCGCTCAGACCTGTTGTCCTTTCCTGGAACTTCTAGTGGTTTTGCAAAAGGAGAAAACCAGTGATTTATAGTAAACATTCTCTACAATACAGATTCTCCACACACAAAAAGTTACAGTTTCAATAAAAAGGAAAATTAACTCTTATCCATTAACTCAAAGTGACTCTGGTAATGTTTAATCTGAAGCCTGAAGTATTTCTACCTGCCAGTGCCATCACAGGATGCACCAGAGTTGTAGTTCAGCTGCCTCATGTCCCTACACCCTATTTACATGGAGTATACCATCTACATCAGCCAGCAATATTCATGAGACAGGCTCCCAAAATAACCTGAGGCAGTCACATAAGAGGAACAGGGCATCCAAAAGGCTTTGCATGGGGCAGCGCTCCAGCATGGATGCTGGTTCCCACTGGGGAATCACCACGCTGAACTGGTTTGCATATTACACAGCCCTACTGAAACAACCCTGTGGAGGCGGAGCCCCTGCTAACGCTTATGTCTCCTCAGCATGGCTTTCATGACCAGCATGTAGCAGGAGTGTGGGACCACCTGCACCCGTTAACACTCACTCTTCGAAGCACTTCTGCTTTCTCTCTAGCTCCCCTCCCTTCTGTCTCTTATTAGCTGCTAAGGTAGCACAAGAAGCAATAGTTTTCAAGGTTTTGCTGAAGTATTTCCTTCTCTAGCTTTTATAACAATGATTTAGACCTTTTAACCAAATTTTCCCCTGGCTGCTCTGTCAGCCTACGTTAAATACAAAACCAGGGCAATCTTGGCTAACAACTAGAAGACGCTCTAGAATTAAGGTCTGTAACAGTGGTCATTTTAGCTTGTCAGAATTAAGTCTGATATTTAGGTCTCTGGATACTAATAATCCAGTCCTTATTCTGGCAAACTCCTGGTGCTTTCACCTCTGTCTACTGTAGGAACAGACACAAGTTTCTCAGTTGCCTTGCCAAGGTAGACTTACTAGTTACTGTGGGAAAGACAGGGATGCACTCTCCTTCTTCCCTTCTCTGTTATTACTTTATATCTGCAGGGGTTTTAAGAATTAGCAGGCCCTGCTCCCTCTGGAACACTGCAGTGCAATTCAGTATATGAGCATAAAAATACGGGAAGCTGCTTCAAAACCAAGTCATCTTCCAGACCATCAATAGCTAACCCCACTGTTACTCCACCCAAATCTGCCTCCTGCCTTCTTCACTACAAGCCTTATCATTGTCTCCTTCTTTTTGACTGTGGTACAATGTATAATCATATATATTTTAAGATCAGGCTTAATGGCAGGGAAACAAATTCACTGCATCAAGCACTTATTGTTCTCTAATCTAATTAATAATACCTGGCTGCAATGTTTTCCATTAACATGATTTACATAAGTAACATACACAAGGCAAGTTAGCATCCCAGTCAGAGGTTACGCACAATTTAAGTAAACACCACTAATTTATTAACCCCCTAGCACATATAGTAGCCACGATCTTTAAATTTATTTAGATCAGGTTTTCAGTGACTGCAGTGAAAGTATACTACTTCGAGTGATACATCATGAGAACCATAGAGATAACATTTACTAAGCAAATAAGGATTTATTTAAATTAGATTAATACATTAGTTTACATTTCATGTCTACCCAAACCCATTTATTTTTGTTTTATTGTGCTAGTATGAAATTATATCACAGATCTATACATGTTCTTGGAAACAAGACTCTTCACATTTAACAAGTGACTTAATTCTAATTACAAACCTATAACAAATCTTTTCCTGGCATTGCAGTATACGACATATTTTATTGTATTGCTTTGTAAATATAGCAGGAATATTTAAATCACAGAATAACTTCAGTGTATTTCTACCCGTAAAGGATGAACGGTCTATCTACCCTGCTATCATCGTGCAGTGCCCTGAAAAACCACAGCCAGGCTACTTCCCCTGCTTAGTTCAAGTCCCTTCTTGATGGCTTTAGCTTTGTTTGCTGCTATTTCCTACAGTTTCATCGAGATTTTACAGTGAAGGAAGGAGTATGAAACAAAATTAAACCTTAATGTGACCTTCAAGACAGTAACATGCCTAAGGAAGTAAGCATGTGTTTTCCTTTGTCTGCTTGCTCTCTCCTTCCATGGCCTCTTTTTCTCATAAATAAGATAATAAACCTTTAAAAAAAGAGATAGTACTGAAAGACAGTAATGGTTATCAACTTTTTTGTAATCTGATCTGGAAGTCAAAGGAGACCAGAGTGCAAAAAAAGTCACTTGGCTTTAAAGCAGCAAACCCAGCCACAATAGCTGCTGCAAGTGGTCTCTGTTGTGTCTTTCTGTTCCGAAACATCCTTTGCATCCTTTCTGGCAATCTCACCATTGATGACATAAACCTTCGCTTGTCACAACTTGTTCCTTCCTAAATTGGAAAGCAATTCCACTCGACAATGACACGTGGACGATGTTTGGCAACCCATGTTGCTCAAAGCAATATCCATTCCCATGCCCTTCACCCTCTTGCCTCAGTTTGCCCTGGCCATTCATGGAGGTTGCCTGGCAGCTGTACGAACCCAAGTGTCAAATTCTGGAACGAAGTTTTCCAGGACTGGAAAATCAGTGTTAATGCTGACCTATGGATTTGGCTAATTAAAGCAATATATATTAGATTTTAATATCGCTGGCGGTTCCTAGTTAGTCATCTCTCTGGGCACTAATTAGATGTTTAGAATTCCATTATATGCCATCAGTGGAAAACATTCTTAGCTAGTTTGCAAAGCTTCACTAAAGAAATGAGAAATACTATCGGCACCTTAAGCTGCAGTCTTTCCCTGTTTTATTCAAATGGAAAAACTCTGTGTTCCATGGTTCACAAGAAGCTTAGTCTATCTTAACTCCTGAAAGCTAAACCTGCCCTTTTCTACCCAAAAAAAGCTTACGATGAACTAATATTGCCACTGCACTTTCCCTTGAACACTTCTGGGTGCTTACTGCTGCGGTTCAGTCTCCTTTTCATGTTCTGCAATCTCATGGAAATAGTTTGCTTAAGAATCTTTTGGACTAAAGACACCGGCACGTTCAAATATTTACCTCAAGTCTGGGGAAAAAAAAGAAGTTGATTCTCTTATATTAGTCTAGTATACTGGACTGTTAAAATTGTACATTTTTGAGAGCAAAAAGTGAATTGTTCAGATTAAAAGTATTTTTACAGGGAAGATTTCTGATGAGTAGTTTTATACAAAGGAAAAAGAGGAGGAGAGGGAACCGTCCCTTTTTAATATGAGAGAATCGGTGATAAAAAATGGAAATGGGATAGAAACAGAGGGTAGAATGTCACACTTGCTGTAATTCTAACTTCTGCTGGGTTTCATAGAGTTACACCAGTGCAGAGAGAAAACGACTCCCCTGCAGTGGCGATCGCTGTGACACACACATACGGATTTGCACATGAAACCCAGTCCAGAAGGAAATTTGAAGTTTACCAACTATGAACCTGGGCCGTTTATTTTACGGGCTGCTAAATGTCCGTTTGGCATCCATGCTCTGTGTAAATGTCAAGGCAGCTATCGAGCGCAGTCTCCATTTTCACGGTAGCAATGTTTCCGTCTCCTTTTGGCAAGCGCCGTGCAGGCAGCGTCACAGCAGCGGGTCTGCACTAGGTGCGCCGTCATGTGTTTACGTACAGCAGAAGTGACACTTGATTTGTCTTTACATCAAGGGCCAGATGTTTTAAAGGTTTTAAATTAAAACTGCATAGTGCTTGCCATGCACAAGTCAAGGTGGTAACCACTCCTTGCTGCATGCTCTGATTGGTGTTCATGTGGATTACATTTTAATATTGGGCTGGAAGCTTAATTATAAAGGATTATTAGCAGATCATGAGAGTATTGCAGTGAGATGGGGTCATGCAGAGCAGAATATTAAGAGCTGTCTAATCTTTGACCTCTTTCCCCGTATCGTTTTGGAATTGTTGTTCAAATAGAGCCACTCGCCAAACTGTTCAAGGCGGTTTTTATCCCCTGCCTTCCTCTTGGAGGGTTATCGCTGGATCTCCTGAGGCAATTTGATTGTTTTGCTGGTAGGTTTTTGGGGACAGTGTTTCCTTCCTGCTTTTGCATCTTGCTAAACATACCTCTGGAGTCAGATAGATAATGCCATGCTTTGCATGTGGAAGTCCTGTGGCAGTAAAGGCACTTTAGAGGACAGGAGATAATATGTGTGAGGGACATTTGGAGTCAAGATAAATTATGTGTGAATAAAAAGTCTGTCTGAAAAAGGTCAGAATAAAATTACAGAAGAGTGCAGGACCACTAAAGGCGGCTAAGCCTTACTTTGGTTGATAGGAATGATCAGAATACAAGCAACACTGTTTTTCTGTAAAGGGATGCAGTGCGGTCTTAAAATAGCACTTATGTTGGCTTTTGTCACATTAACTGTGGGAACTCTGGTGGAAATACATTTGGGCACTTGAAGACCATAAGTTCAGAGATAAGCTCGGCTGATACCGTGAGCAGCTTGCCTGAGAGGTAAATTGCATGCAGAAACTAAACATGACAGCCAAAGATAAAACACTTATTATGATTAATACCAGAAGAGGTAACAGGCTTTACTTACTGCAGCCCCAGGAAACCTCACTTTTACCAGATAATGTTTACAACTCCAATTGCACTCACAGGGCAACCACAAGCTTTCTTAGTAGATGGGCTCTTATCTGTGAAGCTTCTCACTCATGTGAATGTTAACTTCTGCATTATGCATGTGAATCTTTTAGGAGATTTACAAGTCTGTAAGATTTGATGCACCTACGAGAAACCTCAAACAGCCTGACAGCAAGACAAATTTTTCAGAATGCTGCAGATGAGGAATGTGACACTCCTCCTGTGAGAGGCTTGTTCTGAATGTTAGCTGATGAGGTTCACTCTGATATCTATATTGTCTCTTGCAAATATCTGCATGAATGACCACATTGCATTCCTCCTCTCCTCTACCTACAAATGATGAAAGTACAATTCCATCTCAAATGCAGTAAAAAATTAGAAAATATCAGAACAAAATCCTTCCAGCTTAATGTTAGCATCTCTTTTAGTTCCCTCTAAGTCATCTTAAGATTTTTATTTCCACTTCTGTAATTTATTTTGCTTCAGTACACAAGAAAAAGTCCTGTTTTAAAGAAATTAATGCCACTTCTTTCAGCTCAGCAGCAAAACCAAATATTTCTTTCCCTTTAGATGCTGCTCCAGAAGAGGATAATAATCAGCATCTATACTGGAGGACTCAGATTCCAATATAAATCAGTAGAACCCCTTGAGAGGATTTTCTTCAAAACTTTTTTTAAATGTAGCAGACAAAACAAAAACAAACAAAAAACCCCCCCGACAAATTCTCCTTTTTTTCCTCTCTTTTTTATACAGGATGAGTAAGACTAATAGTCAACATATAAAACAATATAAAGCAACCTAAAAGCAACAGGCAACCTATATGGATCATTAGTGGAAGAAAGCAAAGCAAGCCCTATAGTATTTAAGGTATTTTGAGGTACTAGACCTATTCTACAACACTAACTTTGAGCAGCAGTTACAAAAAAAGGTTCAGCTTCCTGAAGGTTATAGATTGAACCAGAATGGTATTCTGATAATGGTAAAATTAGTTAAAGAAATTAATAAGAAAACTCTTAAAGAACTTTTTAATGGTGTTTTTACAGTATTACTTACCTAGCAAAACTGTAGTGTACCTAAATATATGTGAGGGAGATCTCACCCTCTTCTCACACACATACACAGAGGATATATAGTTGAAGGAGGAAGTGCCAGAGAAGAGATTCCCCCCTAAAAACACTCCCAGAGCCAGGAATCTGCCCTCACTCTGCCAGGAAGACAGGCCGGCCGTGGTGACAAGACATCAGCTAACTCAAGGGGAGCAGCTACTGCCCTTTCTGTGCGGCAAATGGAAGCAGAGACGACTGATAAGAATGATCCTGTCACTCTGGGGCTGTTCTTGATCAACAGAACCAGTGCCTGAAAAACCAGGAGCAGCTGGAGGCTGGAGACATCCCCCTTCCACCCCTTCATCCCTCCAGCCCCTGCACCGTCTGCGGGGCATCCTGCAAGTGGGGCCTGCCTGCGACGAGGGTCAGTCGGGGCCGATGTCTCCATGTCACTCCCAGGCCATGGAGCAGGTCCAGCAGGACTGGTTTGCCTGATTTTAGTATAGGAAAGCTGCATGTAAACCAATGTCTTCCCTACCAACGTCCAACAGTCTGAAACACTGAAGAGCCTAGCAATAGCTGATCTTTTTTTGCTTCTCTAACTAAAAAAAGGCAATAAAAAGGTTCATCTCAGCTTGGCCAAAAATCAATCTTTTAATTTCTTGAGAAAAAAAAAAAAAAGGAAAATTTCTTTCATTCAGCAATAAAAAGAAAACCATTTTCCCTTGTTTTCTTCTGTTTAGGATTGTCAGTGTTAACCTCTTTAATAGAAAACTAAACCACCAGAAGTGATGATGTAATTCAGTAATCAAAATGCAGAAGCATAGTCACACACTCACCTCTTTGCTAGTCTTTCCCAGATTGAACAGGCCAGAACTCCCCAGCAAACGCAATCCAAATTTACTGTGATTTTAACTCTACAGACCCACCTCCTGTGTGACCCCACAAGGTTCTCTCTCTCATTTTTATTTTCTGGCCACTCCACAAACCAAAAATTAACTCAGTTCCAGTATTGGTCTCTTACGACATCACACACATAGCAGCAATGGAGGATGAAGAGACAAACTGCAGCGTTACAGTCAAGTTGTATGTTGAGCCAACAATGCACTAAACCCAGGGAATAAACCACATGTAAAATTGGATTTTAATTATCAGCTTAGAGAACTTCTTATATTTCAAAATCAAGCTATTCCATTCTGGTAAAATAATATTGACCCTGTATCAAAGCCCAGATAACCATATCATTGCTGCTTGCATGTACAGTCCTCACATTTTTATGCAAAAAGAAAGACACAACAGACAGCAAAATGCAAAGCAACGAGTCATGAACTCTATACCTTTTTTCCCTTGATGCTTTTCCTATTCTTAAGTCCTTTCACCCCACAACCACACAGTTTTAATAACCTGTAAATATGCCTAAGAAATTGGCTAGACTAGTTGTTAATAATGATTACCTTTTTTTTTTTAATAAGAAGATTTATTTTTAATCTGGCAAAACCACCCACTAGTGCTCTAGGTCACTAGGTCCAAAAACATATACATTGGAGGGGGGGGGGTGTGGGGTGTGGTGTGAGTGTCTTGGCATGACACTAAACTTCTGGTCAACATGGGCCGTAAGATCAACTCACTAGTGAGTCCCCATGACAGCTACAGCATGAACCCGGTATTTGAGAGCTCAGGCTCAAATTCCAGCTCTGTACACCTACCATAGTGACCTGAGCCTCATTCCTTGCTTTCTCCTCAATTTTGCTCCTTGCAAGGATTCAATCGGAATGTATCAGATCCTTCATACAACAAAATGCTATAAAGTTTATACACATCGTTTCTCTCCAAATAGAAACAACATAGTATATAATTTCCTGGCAATAACTAAACTCCAAGACATCTTTTTTTCTTAATTAAATTAGGCATTAAATCATTGCAGCAGATTTATTTTCCTGTTTGTGTTTTTTATTAATTAAATCTGCACCATCTGCCTCTGTTTATCTGTTTCACAATCCTTTCATCTAGCATTGTACGTTTGTATTTTAAATGCATATTAGCTTTCTCGATGGATTTTCTAACTGCAGAATGGTAGTCGCAAAGACAATTGTCATGAAAGGATAGCCAAAGGCTACAAAACAGCAGCGCAGGAAGCACCACAGCACAGAAAATAGCGGACAAAGTCATGTAACAGAATAGGTCATCAAAATCATACTTCATTAACGAGAAGACATTCAAACACAGCAGCACAACACATCGAGACCTCCTCTCCTACATGAGCAGGGATGTAGGATTAATTTAGATATTCTCACATTAATAATTCAGAATATAAACAGAAGACATTTCAGATCTGTGAGTCTAACAGATAAAGGACCCTTCTTTTCACTAAAATAGGCAGATTTTGCCCCAAATGGGGCAATGTTTAAATGCTTGTGCATCCCGTAGTAGCATGAAAAAAAATGGAGCATGGGTGTGTCTAATATTTACTCAGGGACTTGAGCTGACTGTCAGCATCTGATATCAATTTAGCCTTTATTTCTAGGTTTTTTTCTCTCTTAGTGTGAACAAAAATCCCTATTTTGCTGGAAGCAGCAAAGAGATCTTTCAAACAATAGACTTCAGCCTCTCTCCAACCAGGAAAGGGGCCTGCTGCCAGCATCTTGGATTTGACTCAATTCTTTTCTCGCCTGACTTTACACATCCCAAATACTCCTTTCCACACAGCGTGTCGTGTGGGAGAAGGTAGGATGCAGCAGATGATGCTGGAAGAAATAAGCAAGTGAAAGATCTGCTTCTTCTAGTACAATTACAGTGTAACAGTGTGAATTCAGTCAAGGGGGGCACATACAGAAATGCAAAATAAATTCTAAGAAAACATGGCAGGTAGGGAAAGCTGTAGAACTTGATCTTTCAAGAAAACAGTTACTATTTAAAGTTTTTGCTTTAAAGTTTTTTTTTTTTTTTTGGTAGAAGATGAACAGGAAGGTGGAATTATCACGAAGGTGGAATTATCACAAAGGTGGCCTGCGACATATGCTGTGTGCAACGTACTAGTTTTAGTTGTGAAGTTTTCAATATAGTAACTTCAGAGACTCAAAAACTTCTTCCTGAAATTGTATCTAGCATCTCTAAGTACATGGATCATTATATGGAGTACTTAAGACCAGACTAACTTACCCTATTGAATTTCAGGTGGTACCATTCTCCCCAGAGGACTGTGGAGGCAAGCAATGTTTGCCACAATTAATGGAGACAGCCTTGCAATGTGCTTTCAGTATGAAAAAATACAAACTACAATAGCTTTTAGTGCTGAAAGGCTGAATAATACAACTTTCTGTTTTGATTTCTGTCACAGAATGCGATGAATTATGACCTTTTACACAGTTTTAAGCTACGATAAGGGACTGTGGAGTTCAGCATAAGTTACTGAAATTCAGTTTCTAGCAACGTTTTTGTGTTTGTCTTAATGAAGTTACATTGGCATATGAGATTCACGTTAAGAGTTCAGATCATTATGATCTGATGCAAGACATCAAAAAGACAGTCCCCCAGCGTTCTCCAGATGATACAAGTTTCTAGAGGTATAGGTCACAGATGGAATGTAACAGGTAAAGAAAAGGGTGAGATTAAAGGGGCAGAGTTTCTCAACTAGTACCGATGGACAGAAGGTACACAAAAATCCACATCCTTTCTCTTCATTTTTTTTTATACAACTTGGTGAAACTAACTTTCCATTCCACTTAGTCTGGAGAAGGCTAAGGCATTTTAGTTGGTTTGTTTTTGTTCTTTTTTTAAGATCCACAAAGATGTTTTTTTTACCTTTCTTCTGCAGCGTAAAAGCTCCCTTAAAAACCAAATGAAGTCAAACCTTTCATCAAAATAACTGGAAAGGTGAAGCTTTAATGGAAAACTCACACGCAGCCCTGTTCATGCTTTTCATTGAGCAGCTCCAAGGTATCATCAAAGTATTAATGAGTAAGTGTTTGGAGGCGATAAGAACTGTAAGCACACATAACAGTAAATTACCTGTGCCTAACGTTAACTTATCAGTCCTGTCCAACCCTTCCTCTAATAGTCCACTCTCCAGGCCATGTACAGCTACAAATCCAAGTTTCCTAGCTACAAGTGACTGTTATTAATAATAGACAGACACACAGAGAATGAGCTTCTAGAGAGGCATCATCTATTTTTCTGTAATACCATTTTGGAGGAAAATTCCACTGAGCAAAGGCCATCCAGTGGGCAATGATCAGTCTGAGCAGTTCTCACATCACTGCACATTACCGGTAGAAAACCGACCTTGGTATGTAACAAATCCAAGTCTCCACACTGATTTGGAGAAAGAGGAAAGTTTAAGGATTGTGCTCTGGCTCCTTATCAAGTTTAAATCTTTACCAGACAAGATTCCAGTGGAAAACCAAATCCGCAAGTTCTGAAGGATCAGTGTTTCTTCTAAATTACTCACAGGCAGCTCGAGACAGGTCTAATTTCACTAAACAAGTGCAAGCCATCCTTCCCGTGGGCTGTTTCCATGTGTCCTGAGCTGTGATGTACGTACCACAGCCACTCTTGCACCCCCAGTTAGAGCATCCCGCAGGTGAAGCTACAGCCTTTACTCTTGAGCAAGTCGGGCCGGCCAAATTCCTTCCTCCCCCAGTGCAAGGATATTGTGCTCCTCTTGGCACACGGGAGGTTTGGGTGCACACTCTTGCTTAGCTCGATGTGGCAGTCTGTTCTGAACTGTCTTATTCTACGTATAAAGAAAAGCCAAGTCTTCATACATCCAAGCCCTCCACTTCATCACAGGCCTAACGACATCTTAAGTTCAGTTCACGTCCTCCTGGGTAAACACACATGCAGGCTTAGTTTCTGCCTACCACATGTATTCTTTCCTACATGTGGCACTGCTCTAATTTAGGGCCTAATCCTGGTAAAACCTGCCCCTCTGCCTTCTAGGCCTTGCAAGACTTCTGAAATTTATTTTCATCATAAGTACCCCGAGCCTGTCAGCAGCTCTTTGATACATTTGGCTTGTTGAGTAACCAGAAATTATGTATCAAATCTTAAAAAGACAGTCCTGTAACTGTATTTTATTGATCTATTTGCAAAATCTGACATTTTATTAAGTTTTCTAAGTTAAGAATCAGTTCTTCTTCGGTTGTGCTTAAGAAGTCCCACTGATTAAATATCTGTGGAAGAATATGGGACAGTAATTTTCGCTTGCACAATACACTAATCTTCTGCTAAAATTCTTGATTATTCATTGATTTTGGATGTCTATCATAATTTGCATTTTTATCATAGGCAAGAATAAACGGATACAAAACCCATACCTCAAAAATCTCTAGATTTGAGGCCAGTAAAACCTTCATCTAGCGCTGGATCAGATATTTTGAGACTTGAGCAGGGCTTAATAATAAGAAGAAAACCAATGTCACACCTAAATAAATTGGTTCTCAGTTATGCATGGGATGAATATCTTTATTCACCATTTCAGATTCAGCTTCAGTGTATAAACCAGAAAATCAGACATGAAAATGCACTTAAACAGCACACGGTTCCACTTCTCCTCCTAGAAATGACACACCCCTACATGGTTCTGAGCTAAGCTAAAGAGTTTCTTCCCAGGCAGAATCAGACCCTCATTGACTTCAGTGAGAGATCAGAAAGCCAGAAGAATCTCATTGACTCCAACAGGCAAGCATAAATTAGAATTACTGCACATACACCCCCAATTAGTACACAAACACATGGGCGTGCAAATCACTGAACGTGGCAGGTGGAAACAGGGTTCAATGAAAATCAGCTTCCTGTACAAATGCAGGGCCCAGCACCTCCAGGACTCTGGAGACAACCCTGTGGGTTTAGGATCTGGAATTCAGCACTCCCACACACAAGCACAGGGGACGCACAGTAGCTGCAACACGTCTGACGTGGCACTTGTGCGCAGAAAACGGATCACGGAGGATGGCCGAACCCCACGGCAGGTCACTGCGGCCCCTGTCTCAAAGGAGAACTGCTTCCAGGGCAAGTAGGTATTTCTACATTACTCCTGGGATTACTGAAGCGTGCTGTCTGTACCAGATGGGAGCTCTGCAGTGGCAGCTGAACTCTGCAAGTCTACAGGAGTGCATTAGAAGAGTGGGAAGCTCTATGAGCGCAGGAGGAATGTGGGGCTTGCCCATTTCTGCTCAATCTCAAACAGCACTTCTGGGAGTGTTTAGGAGACAGAGACATTTAGTTGTACATTTCTCTCTCTCCTCCCTTCACCCTCCCCCTCAGCTTTATTATAGCAAAGTGTTTCATGCATTTGCCACAATATTTCCTTTAACAAAATTCTTCCTGCTGCCCCAGAACCACTCACAACCTGGCACTCGGGGAAAATTTTAGGCCGTTTAACCATATGCATCATGTCTACAGAATAAATCTATGAGCTTTTTGACTAGAAAGATAAAAAGGTCATCCTTCCTCTGCACAGTCCTTCGTTCATATTTGAAAAAGAGCTACGGTGAAATACTACTGTGTTGAGTCTGTTGTGAAACATTTGTAAATGTAAAAGATCAACTGATTCAGACTTGCCAATTCATTTCATCTTACCGTATTTTCACTCAGCTTCCTGGCAACAGAATTTTTTATAATGAAATTAGAACCCGAGCTAGATAAGCTACATTGCTTTCAGTGAGGCGATGCACAATATCTCCCTCGTTCCTAAGCTTTGCGCTGTTTTTCACAATGAATTTCTTCAGGTGAATGAATTTATTTCTGGGCACAATTTTTTCACTTCACATATTTAGGAATCTATTAAAATACCATATATGTGAGTGACAACAGTATCTTTGTGCAGACTTTATGCTGATTTTACTCTGAGAGGCTGGTTAGATTCACAGAGTACACAGATAAGGAAAATTGCTCCTGTCTTACGAATGGAGGATCTCACAGAAACAAGTTCTGCCAATGGTTTTTGTGTATTTGTGCCAGTAAATTGTACAGTGCTTTGAATTTATTATTTGAATTTGAATACACTATGAAAAAAAAAATTCCTACCAAAAAGGAATACAAAGAAAGTTTCAGTTTGGGCTGAAAAAAAATGAGTTAATTCTTACTTGTGCTAGAGACAGCTGATGTATGGAATTTATAGAAACAGCCTGACTTTTTTCTGGACAAACTAACTGAGTAAACATGTAAATAAAAGTCAAGATTTTTCTGGATGTTAAAAAGCAGCAGATCATGCGCTACATTAGAAGTTATTTATAAAGGTTGCTCCTTTTAACCCTTTTCGAAACCAAGCATTTCTAAATAAAAGCTATACGGTCTGTTGAATGAATTATGGCCTTTGTCAAACACTGCACTGCCAGGTCACAGCCCCCCATGAATCAAACAGGTTGGGTGAAATCTGTAAACTGGTATTTCACCCTCATCCGAAAAACAGACAGGGATGGGATGGAGGTTTATAATCAGGACGTTACTTTTTGGCGACAAGACACAACCAGTCTACACAACCCATGTTTTGAAGGTGGTAACTGTGAATGACAACAGTAATGACAAGGAACACTATTAAAGGACTAACAATCAGTTGGATGAAACCCTACCAGGAGTCTGATCCCCCACTGCTTTGTACCATTTCCCAGTCACAGACATCACTACAAAGCAGTAAGAAAAGCTATCAAATTAGACAGGGTTTTACACTGATTTCGCACTGATGTCTCATACTAAAGGATGGACAAACAGTGCACATTTAGATTTTAATTTGTTTTGGCCTTTCTCACATCTGACATATATATTGTTACGTAGACACATGGTTTATAAATACAAGAATGCTATATACAGCTATAGGAGATTTAAATATAAACATGTTTTAAATACATATTCATCTTTAGACACACATATTCCCCTCCTTTATTGTTGAAAACTGAAGCTTTAACCAATCTTCTTTATACAAACAAACGAAGAGCAACTTGAGTAACTGGCTTTAGTCTGTACCTACTGGATGATTTCCACATGTTTGCTTCCAGTTTTAAGTCATGCTTGCATACTATTACCAGTGACAGTAAAGCACACATTTGTACGTAATGCTCTAATCTCACAGTCAACTCCAATAATCTTGCACTGTGACAGGCTTCTGCATGAAATTGTTTTACAGCCGATACGTATGTGGAGTACAATAGCTGTGTGTATGCCTGGCAAAAATTATAGCAGCATAATTTAGGTTGAGTAAAAGGAAAAGGGTATTTAGTGGAAGGCATGAAAAACTTGGCTAGACACTCCCACTATTTCACAGGCAAAAACAGGGTTTTTGCTGCAAAGAGGCTATTCTCTAAGCCTTTGTCTCCACGGGCAACTCTTTCTACAGGAACTCAGCGTGACTTTCCCATGTTGCCAACAATACACACACATTTCCCATGTGAGCGGCTCTCTACAGCATTTTTATTCTGTTCTGAAAGTGGGACAAACGCTCCTACCTGGAATTAATCTTATTATTGTGTGTGCGTGTGGGGAAGATAACATTCCATACCTGATACTCCATACATTCACAGCTCACCTCGCTGTATAGTAACTTTCCTACGTAGAGAAATTGTAAAACCTTGGAAGACAACACAGGAGAGATACAGGCTGAGGATTTCCAATTTGAAATTAATCCCTATTTTTCTGCACTAATCCATAGGCTTCAACCCCTTTAAGTTTTATGTGTTTTACTCACAAAACCTTCATGTTCTTTGTTAGCAAGCAATGTATCTTCTTTTTATTAACTGAATAAACTACAAGACTCCAGTCCAAGAGTATTTGTCATCATTGCACGTTCTGCAAAGGCCCATGGACGTGCATAAATTCATCCAGATGCCTAACGTATTTACATGATCTAGCCCTTTATATTATAATCCAATTTATAGGCTAGCCTGTTACATTATAAAAACCTCTCATACTGAATTTAGTTAAATAATGAACAGAAAATACCTGTGAATAATGGGGCAGGTCCATTCTGTCCTTTCTACAAGGACCACGTTACCTCTTTGTAAACAGACGACTAGTGATTACTTACAGTATTCCGAAAGCTCTCTAATCATTAATCTCAACATACATAATCAGGGGTGGTAGGGCCTTATCATAGAATCATTTAGGTTGCAAAAGACCTTTAAGATCATCAAGTCAAACCATTAACCTACCACTGCTAATACCACCACCAAACCAGGTCCATATGCAGTATTGTTAACGAATGCACACCAGAAACACTACACAGACCTCTAGGAATCATGCACATACCTTCATCCAAGCTGTTGGATTAATATTTTTGAGAGCATTAAGGCTAGTTTATGTCTGATTCACAGAGGGAAGACAATAACACAATGGGAACACTTAGTAGGTTTTGATACCTGTCCTCCTGTCGCAGGGAAGTGGACACCAAATCACAGAAAGGCTGAGGCTGGAAGGCGTTTCTGGAGGTCTGTAGTCCAAGCCCCCAGCCCAAAGCACGCGGCTCAGGGCCTACCTCACAAAAGAAAATGGGTTTGGGGTTTTGGTTTTTTCCTTTTCTTTCCCCCCCCCCAGCATTTTGAGTTCTTTAAACTTTCCTAACAAGAGAAGGGAAATCAAACCTATGCTCTGGTGAAGAACTGAAATCACATTTGAACCACAGGAGAAACTCCTGGGAGAGACTTCCAGGAGAAAGAGCTCTGAAAATGAAGATCCTCACTTTTTCACATTTAGAATGTCAAGCATTAGGTAAATAAAAAGGTATTATGAGACTTGCAATAGAACTATGAAAAATGGCCTGATCAAAACAGTTCAAATAGATGGAAATTTGCTTATATTCAGTGTGTGTGACTAAAGCCAGTCTTTCAAGCCTTATGTTTCATATTACATCTCATTGGATCCAGGAGACCAAGAAAAAGTGTGACCTTTCACCACGTACTTTCACACTGAATTTCAGAGGAAAAGCTGCAGTTACAAACTGGGTGGCATGAATTCAAGAAAAAGATTCAGTGGACACTCTGAGGGTTTGGAAATAACTTTTCTTGTACTGCAAAGCTCTACCAGCATCTCTCACTTAAAATAACATGCTTATTTTCCTTATGTTTCACAACTGGATAATCTTTGTTGGACCAGCAGGTTTTGTTTGAACGAATGGGAACTTGCTCAGAAAAAAATCATCAGAGAGAGGCTTGCTCAGAGAGCTTCAAGGAAAAAAAAAAAAGACAAAATGAGGTTCAAGATTTAACTGAAGAAGGCATTTGTCTGTAGCCCAATGTAATGGTCTTTGTCCTAATTAGAATAATAATTGAAATGACACCATGAGAACCATATTCTAGTGTATAAAATTCTGGCAGTAACCAGAATTTAAAAAGGGGACAGTATCATGAATTACTTGGCCAGTGGTGAAAAGATCCAGCATCCTTTCCTAAATACATCTGATTTGTCTTATATGAAAATAATCATAGAATCACAGAATGGTTTGGGTTGGAAGGGGCCTTAAAAATCATCCAGTTCCAACCCCCCTGCCGTGGGCAGGGACACCCTCCACTAGGACCAGGTTGCTCCAAGCCTCATCCAGCCTGGCCTTGGACACCCCCAGGGATGGGGCACCCACAGCTTCTCTGGGCAACCTGTGCCAGTGCCTCCCCACCCTCTCTGGGAAGAATTTCTTCCTGATGTCCAATCTCGATCTCCTCTCTTTCAATTTAAAACCATTACCCCTTGTCCTGTCAGGATTCCTTATGAGATCTTTAAGAAGCTCAAACACTGTTTTTGGTATGTACAATAATTTCTCCTTCAGCCCTAAAGGGATTTCCTACATCTCGATATGGCAAGGCCTTGGACAGAGACAGAGAGATGAGAGACAGGCAAAGGCCCAGTCCATAAAACTGCATTCTGTGACATCAGACTGGCAACCTGAATAACATGGGCAGGTGCTTGCAGGCACATGTGCGGACACCAGACGTGAGGATGCCACCCCACAGTCACCAGCACGGGTGGGCTAAGAGGAGCTCATTTAAGTTTATCCTGGACCCCTGTCTGTCATGAGCTGGAGCAGAATTCATGATGTACTTCTCAGCATATGACCACAATAGCCTTTTCCCTGCTTGCCCCCGAAGGACCCAGGGCATGTTTGCAGAAAATCTGGCTGCAGGAAGAGCTCCCTAAGGTGGGGGGAGAATGGAAAATCTCTCCCCCCTTCCTCAACTCTGCAAGGCTCCAATAACTGCTTCAACTTATGCAGAGGGTCAGATGAGCCCACGGTAACCTCGTGAACTGAAAAAATACAAGCTACCACCACGGAGTCCTCACATCTGTGTGGAATGAATTCAGCCTCTTACAAAGGTATGTGGGGGCAGAAAGGCAGAAGGGAGCTTGCCAATGAGAATAAACACTATGAAAACTGAGTCACTTCCTTTGTTTTTCTTCCTTCCTGATTAATATAATCAGATAATTATATTAATACCTATAGCTCAAAATAAAAAAAAAAAGTACATTTTTCAAGAAAGCTAAATGAAACTATTTGGCATTTCTTATTTATCGATAATGAATAAGCTTGATAGTTGCTGATATAAAGCAGCAGTCCAGGGCCGACATTAACCAGCACAGTCTCCGATGTCAATGTTATAAATCATACATGGGAGTCTCATGTTATGCAACATCCCACAAACTGGAGCACTGGCCATTTTTTAAAGTAATAAAGTTAAAGAGTAAGTAGGTTACTTATCGCGTTACAGCACTCAGACTTCAGCTGGTACAACACTTAAAAATATACAGATGGACATTGGAGTCTCTAATCGATTTGTAATTTCTGAACTGGAATTATAGAGCAGAGCCTAACAAGCCACGTAATCCTGAAAGGGACTTTGAAAAGTAAAACAGAAGAGGTATCACTACATAATCATATCTGGGAGGAAGATATGCTGTAAAATGTCGAAACAGGATTCCAAAGCTAAAACAGTAGCGTGAAGAAAACCTATTTCAGAACTTAACGGTTAATCATATTTTTAGAGGAACCATAGGAAAGCAAAATCTAAAGAGCTATAGCACACTTAAAAACAGGTTCCATTTCACCAGATTCAATGTTGGTTTAGTTAACCGCTTTTACTGATAGGAGAAATTCAGGCTTGAATTGAAAAACCCTAAAACAATCCCAAAACACAATCCACCCAAACAAGCCACCTTTTCCTCTCATGTAGGGTTTCATGTATTGAGCAATTCCCATCATTTAAACAGTAAGAAGTCACTAAGTTCCCAGGCTGCCCAGAGTCAGGAACAAGTAAAAAGTAACTCCCTTCATTTCCTGACCAGTAAGGGGAAGTAAAGGAGGAAGGTGAGCTAGAAAGTTCCCTTTTCACTAAGGGAAGACACCAGACAAAGTAAAAAGTTGTGGTCCCTTTCGTCCTCAGTATCTTCTTTACTGAAAGAGGATGAGAAGAAGGATGTGGCTACTGAGGAATTAGACATAAAATGGTCCAATCTGGTGGCATGAGCAAGAGTTGAAAACAACTACAACTTCACATCAGCCTTTCCTACTACAGGGTCCATATAAAATTTAATGTTGGCAATAAATCTAAAAATGGCAGCCAGTAGGTGCTCAGTCTCTCCTCAAATGGATTTTACTACATGTGTGGAAGCCAGGACTCCTATGCCATCTTCATACACGAGCACTCTCGTGTGCAGAAAGTGTAAGACTAGCGAATTGAAATGACAAATCTGTGCTGTGTCAGGGCCTGTCCTTGATTACAGGTCAAACGGAGATTCGGCAGAAGGGGGAGGCGGCACATAGAGGAACCTACGTGCTACAAGGATGTTATCTGAGGTTGTCTCTTATAAGCCAACAAAGCATCTATCCTGTAGATGAGCCTTACAGCAGAGGCTCACAATAATTGCTAAATATATATTGTATTAGTGATACAGTGAAATAAAGAAAGAATTTCCCTCTGAAAGCAGAAACCTTGCCAAGTGCCACAGAAGCTTCCTGCATTGCTCTTCTTGCTCAGCCTGGTTTTTTTTCTGACTGAAGTTCTCGTGTGACCTCGTGAAATCCTATCCCTTCACATGCTGACAGAATGATGGTTATAGAGCTATTCTTAGCCTTATGACGTATCTAACGACTGGTTTAGCTAATACTC
Source organism: Rhynochetos jubatus (assembly GCA_027574665.1). Lineage (NCBI taxonomy): Eukaryota > Metazoa > Chordata > Aves > Eurypygiformes > Rhynochetidae > Rhynochetos > Rhynochetos jubatus. The sequence continues at coordinate 76,129,943 of CM050651.1, forward strand.
CTTTTGAAATCATACAGGTCCATTCCACTAGGGCTTTTGTGTTGTAAACCTGTTGCTACAAGTTTGGAAAAACCTTGCAACTATTTGCTTTCCTTTTATGTTCAACAGTCTAATAAACTGTTAGTAATTTAGAATAGACTAGTTGAGTTGGAAGGAACCTATAAGGATCATCTGGTCCAGCTGCCTGACCACACCTGGGCTGACCAAAAGTTGAAACATGTCATTAAGGGCATTGTCTAAGCGCCTCTTAAACACTGACAGGCTTGGGACATCGACCACCTCGCTAGAAAGCCTGTTCCTGGGTCTAACCATGCCCTCTGTAAAGAAATGCTCCCTAATGTCCAGTCTAAACCCCTCCTGGAGCAGCTTTGAGCCATTCCCATGTGCCCTATCACTGGATAAGAAGGAATATTTAAAAGAACACCTTCTAAAAAAAAGCATCTACTGACATCTTGAATAATGATGCCGTGATGTTGAGGTTTTCATTTGGGGTCCTACCAAGTGCCTTATTCATTTTTGTATCAGGGAAACAAGTATGACCACTCTCTTGGAAACTGTTTATGGGATCAGATCCTTATTTTAACAGGTTGTGTTCTTTAAGGGTACACTGAGCTGGCTGGAAGAGAGTTTGCAGATCTACTTCAAGAACAATCTTACAAAGGTCTGCAGCATAGCCTGCAATGCTTAGACGCCTCTTGCAGCTGCAGTGGAATTACAGTGAAGCTCATTATTTCCCTTCTCAGAATCCCATGTTGCTGTCATGTCATTACTTTAAATAATATATCATTTCACAGTATAACTAGAAATTCCCAGTTTATCCCTTCTTGAAATATGCCTTTTAAGCCAAAGGCTTTTCTTGAGTAAGTCCTTATTATAGACAGTGCCTTTGATACCTAGGTTATTTTGTGAAATTCAGTAGTACGGGCCCTACTGTAAGTCCTCTGCCCTACATCAAACATAAAAACTCTTGAGATTCTTCAGTGACTCCAACTGATAAAGGTGAGATTTATTTCAGCAATTCCTTGCTCTCTTTAGACATAGCAGTTTTACAGTTGTTTCCTCTTCTAGCACCTCTCTACTGGGCTTTTTTAAAACAAGACTTCTTCCTACCTGGCTCTGGAAGTTCCAACCAGGGACTGTTAGCAGGAAATTGGTGTTAAATTCTCTTCCCAAACCTCTGTGCTCCATAGACACACTCCCTTTTTTATCCTTTCCTTATCTCTCAGCTTTGGCTCATAATCCCCACTTCAGGCCACTTCCCCAAGTCTCTCAGGAAAACATGCTATTGCAAATCTGACTTCATTCCAGTCTTTTTCCTCCGCAGCAAGGGCTTCTCCTTGATAATCCTTTCCATCACGCCAGTACACAGCCCAACGTTCCTGGTTTCCACTTGGTTCTCCAATGAAAAACCTGTGTTTTGCATTTAATGTAGTAGCAGCAATTTTTGCTCTAAGACCCTTAAGCTTTATTATTTTATTTAACTAGTAATGTCATCTTTAACACTTAATAGACTTGAATATTAAAGATAATTTCTCACGAGTTCTCCAGCTGTTCTGCTCCCTCCATGCAACTTTTCTACACCTTTTCTACCACAGTTCAAACCGGCACATAACTGGAAAGTGCATAGCAAGTTCTTGCAGCAAGAAAACCTCACAAAAAGCAGTGATAGTAACAGAGCAACTCAGGGAAAGAAAAGGGATTTAGGTTTAGAGATCTGTTTTAGTCCCATTTTACTCCAAAATTACTTTGGAGCAAGTCCATAGTACCAGATGCCTGGAGACACTACACACTTGTATAATTTAGGGAGTCTAATTTAGGCAGTAGAGAGTATAATTTAATGGAGTCACAAAAGACCTAGTCTGTAGAAGTTTGTCATATCACAGGAAGGTGGAGATAAAGATACGGTCTTCTCTAAGATAACAGCAACCACCTACAACTGTCACTGTCACCATATAGATTGTCATCAAATAGATAATCTTCAGTAAAGTAAGAATTTCCTGGACAGTCATAGCCCATCTGCTCTGCCTGTGAAAATACTCCTTTTGTTTACAACTTTTTCAGCCCTAAATTAGAAGCAGTCTGCACAACACAAAGAAAACCATTTCTCATCAAACACTGCTCTTCAATGCTGAAGTCCAAAATGGGATGAAATTGGGTTGCACCTTTACCTGCATCAGGCGGTCCAAATTGCCAGGAGTATTTGTGACTGTGAGCCAGTGACCTGGAGAAATTGGTGAACCTGAGGTCCCCGCAGCACAGGTATCATTCATGCAGCTATCTCCTTTGGTTGTCTTTCCAACACGTCACAAAATCCAATGACTTGTTTTACATGGCATGGTATCCTTAGACACCTAAGTCTTGTAAATCAAACTTGTAAACAAGGTCAACTTGAAAACAGATCAGCGTCACAGCTGGCAACCTTGCACAGCCCATGTAAAGCCTTGTAAAAGTACACTACAATTAAGCAAGGAGCAAAAAAATACCTATTTGAAGGGTATGATTAAACATACTCATTAAGAAAAAACACATATGCAGGCACACTTAAAAATTAAGACATTTATGAGTCTCCATAGATAGCCCCTAGCTGGTCAAGTCTCAGGTCATACACCTGAAAGGCAGTAATACTCCTCATGAAATTCAGGATGTAGGTTCAGAGGGACGTCCTCATTCTTCACATGAAACATTTTTATGCCAGTACATATGGGAGGCAACAGAGCCATATTCTCTAGTCATCAGAAGCGAAGCTGTGCCATTGGCTATGATCCATGTTTCCCATGAGATAAACAGCTCTTTGATATGTATAAAACCAGGCTGCTTAAGACTTTAGGTTAAGGCTTTTCTACATCTATTTGGGTGTAAAGGCATAAACAACTGCTCACAGAATTTATATTATATAAACTGAAAATGCAAAGGAATATTTTTCACTGATAAGCAACTCAATTTTACATACCTTTTTTGTGTTACTTGGTTTTATTGTAAACTTTATAGAAAATATAGAACAGACTCTGCCTGGACAGAATCAATTGGTCTGAAAAACTTCTATAAGATAATGCACTAAACTGTTTTTGTGATGCAGTAGCATAGCAATAAGATTGTAAACTCAAGGGTGCAGAAAGATTCACCAAGATATATGGTAAATTCAATTATTCACAAGAGAAGGAAAATCAGATAAGTAAAACTGGTTTTGCCTTGAGTATACCAACCAATCCAGGATGTATCATAGGAGGTTATGCTTACTGGCAATATTCCCAACAGGTAGGAGAGTACAGAGGACAAATTTGGGAATATAGCAGGCTTCTCCACTGGTGCTGAAGGTTTCAGCTTTTATTAAAAAATAAATAGTTCCAGTTGTGTCTATGGAGAAATAATGCTTACCCAGAGCCTCACAAAACAATACCATGTATGTCAACGACTGCTAACCTAGCGTGAAACCACAGTGCCATGATTTTAGAAGTGGAGCTCCTAACCATACACTTATAACAAAAGCTCAAACATCACTTTATGCCAATTGACCCCGAGTGTAGCAGAGGGATAATAATGCTAGTTAATGTCTTTAAAAACATGAGAGAGATGCAGGTGTAGATGCCATGTTTTTCTGAATCAGCATTCACTTTTCTAGGCTGCGGGAGACGTCAAGCTAAAGCACTTGACTAAGGACAATTCAGCATCAGTACTCTTCTGTTAAAATCTTTTGTTGCTAAAGCATACATCTGTGCAGACTTGAGCACCCGATTGAAGTCTGAGGGCAGTATCCCACCACATTGATGAGGCAGAACAGCAGTGATGGCACAAAGATTTCCCAGCATTCATCTCTATTTTCCTGTTTATTCACAGTATGTGTGTAAAACACAGTCCCAGCTGTGTTCCAGTCTGTATAAATGGAATGTAGCAGCAGCGGTCCCTACCCTGAGGTCTTGTAGACCAGATACAGGCAAAAGGAATAAAATCAGAGAGATTTTATTCTGAGAGTACTGAGAGAACAGAAGCAGGGGTGAATGCTGACCTCCTCCAGCTTAAGCATTTAGGTGTGTGACAGAGAAAGAAATGGAGCTGCCACCAAGCCTTCAACGGAGCAGTTGTACGGCCACATTTCTATTCTGAAGCGATCATCTGTGTCATATCCCCCACACTGGGCAGCGCCGGTTTTCCCTATAGCCTATTCAGCCCATTGGCAGCAAAACGGCTAACAGACCTTCCCAAAATAAACACAGCTCTGTCACGAGCTTTCCTTTGGAAGCTGTTCATGCTGGACATCAGGAGGAGCAGTTGCTTCCTTACAGTGTCTCTTTCAGGCAGGTTCTCAAAACCTAGCTTAGGCTCTTGGTGCCCCAAGGGATTCAACAAATGGCAGTTTTCTTCTCTACAGCTGGCACAGGAATTTATGGATGCGGCCCCTTCACTTATGACAGGCAGGCACAAAGAACATGAGTCTACCCTGGTTAATGAATGTATCTGCTATTTTATTCATCTGTATTTTGTATCTAATCCTCACACAGCTCATGGGAATTGAAACACGCTCTGGAGAAAAGTTCTATAATCGAAGGTAGTAATGAGTCATGACATTTGTGAAAGGAAGAACAACCACCCAACAACATGAGTTAAACTTAGACCAGCCAGTCCTACGATATAAATATACAGCTTTTTAGGATTGCTTTGAGAAACTGTCCACGTAGAAGTGACAGTAACAAGAGGGTGTAAGGGAAAATCAGTTTACATTGTCAAGGATGCAAAAAAGAGCCTATGAGTAGAACAAAGACTCCTGTATGAAAAAAGGTTAAACACAGATCATCGTTTTGTCTAGAGATTATTATTAGCATAGTGCTTCCTGCGAGAAAGTGTACCTAGCTGGAGTTGTAAAAGCAGCAGTAGATAAAGCAGAGTGCTCACAACTTAGCAACAGCTTTGAAAGCATTGTCAATAAAGCTACAGTTTGAAATGGGGCCAAGTGATAGTACGTGATAATACTGCACAATTGAAGCAGCACTTCAGTATCTAATCTTGGGATTAGAGCAGATCTGGAGGTTCACACTATTGAAACCATGTCAAGGCTGAATTTATAGCTCTCCTTGGCAGATATAAATAACAGCTACAGATTATTGGAGGCAAACTTTGATATACTTCACTGAAAAAATGCCTATCTTAAAACCATGGAAAATTTCTTTTTCATCCAAAAAAAGAAAAAAAGAAAATTCTCAGCTGCAGTGGATGCTGAGGCATCTGTTTTCCACTATCACTGTGTTTATACGAATGTTTCTAAGGATCCGGCTCCTTGATATTATGGTCTAAGTTCAGCTGAGCGAAAGACCTGGCTACAAACGAGCCTTTTGCCACACACAAGGACTTCATATGCATGAGGCAATCATCACATTCTCCCCTGTGGACATGCAGAGTTTGTACCCATTGAAGTGGGAATATTTAGCATAGACAAATAAATTCTGAAGTCTTACCTTAGTGATAAGAATATACAATTTTTTTCTTTACTCGGATTAAAATTCTTTTGTTGTGCATACACTCACACATATTATATATAAAAACACCAAAAAGAGGGAAGACCTAAAATGAGGATGAGTTTGGAAGCCAGTAAAAGTGAAATAGAAAAAGGAGGAAAAAAAACAACCTTGGGGAAAAAAAATGGGGAGATGCCATATTGGAAAGTGATCTTTTAAATACTGTGTTTCGACTGTGTTTAGAAGCTGACTAGGATACAGCCAAACAATCAGATTATATCTGTTGTACCAACCTGTCTCTGTCATACCTGGTTAATATCATGCCTGTGATGCTCCAAGTGTAGTTACTGATTGCTTTTCAACAGTTACATGAACCAAATATTTGGCGGAAATTGTTTATAGATTTTTATTTCTGAACTTGCATGGAAATTTCAGAGTGAAAATTATTGCCATAAAACATGGTTCCTTTTTTAGCCTGACAGATGCATCTGCCTGAACAACACAAAACTCAACTCTATTAAACCAGTAATCCTTCCATATGACATTGTCACACAGCACAGATGTCCTTTCATAGGATTTCTGTCAAGGGGATGGCTTGCCATTCCACACTGACAGGTAGGGCTGGGGATGAGCAGCAAAGAGATCAGAGATTACTTAAAATGCCTTTCATCAAATTTAACCCAACCTTTATGGAATTCACTGGGGAGCAAAATTAATTATTGCCCTGCAGTAATTGCTTCCATTTATACACACCTAAATGCTACCAAACTTGGGGAATGTGAGAGCTTTCTAACTGAACACTGAGTGACCATTAACCCCTCAATGTCTCAAGCCTGGGGAATCACAGAGAGGTTTGGGTTGGAAGGGATCTTACAGAACACCCAGTCCCACCCCCTGCCATGGGCAGGGACACCCTCCACTAGCCCAGGTTGCTCCAAGCCTCATCCAGCCTGGCCTTGGACACTGCCAGGGATGGGGCATCCACAGCTTCTCTGGGCAACCTGTCCCAGTGCTCCCCACCCTCTCCGGGAAGAATTTCTTCCTGATATCCAATCTCGATCTCCCTGTTTTCAGTTTAAACCATTACCCCTTGTTCTGTCACTCCCTGCCCTTGGAAAAAAGTCCCCCCCAGCTTTTTTTCGGACCCTCCAGGCACTGGAAGGGGCTCTAAGGTCTCCCAGAGCCTTCTCTTCTCCAGGCTGAACACCCACAACTCTCCCAGCCTGTCCCCATGGCAGAGGTGCTCCAGCCCTCAGAGAATCTTTGTGGTCTCCTCTAGAGGGCCTTCAGAATTCCTTGAAAATTTTTCCACACTTTCCCCAGTCCCTGCCTTGTTGGAGCTAGGAGAGCTATGAAGCCTTACTTCAAGTGGAAAGATATGTAAAATAGTCACAAAATACTGTAGTATTTTTACATCATTCCTAATATGGTTTTCCTGTGCTGAATATACAGGGTGTCATGGTCCAAGGCAAAGGCTTTACTGGCTTGCACATGCCTTACATAATTCACCTTTAGCTTCCCACCCACAAGTATTCTGCCATCATCAAAAATCCATATGGAACAGAGTATGCATTGCTGTTTCCCTGTGGACAACACAACTTTGACACTAGAGGCTAGAAGCCATAATAAAGCATGCACCAGCTATGCAGGCAAACAATACTGCAGGGCAAGTAAATGCCTCATTTGGGCATGCTTTCCTTGGTGCTCCTGAACCAAAACTGACCATAGCAAAGTAGAAGTACTTTTTTTTTTACCAGTCCGATATGAATGCCTTCTCAAAGCATGATCTCCCTTACACATTTTTTCTCTTCTTCTTTAAGAAGCTCCTTAAATAAAGAACAGCCCATTCCCTTATTCTAAACAATAAAATCTCCAGGCTAATTGAGAAACAATCAGACTTCTACTTCTTCGTCCTTTGGTATAAGAGAAGAAAGCTTTTAAAAAGACACATTTCTTTCATTTGCAATAAATTAAATCCAGGTTTAAAGCTTTTCTCCAGCCCACTACTGTTTGCTTTCTTTGGCAGGAAGTTACAGCAATGCCAGGTCCTGGGAAGAATTCAACATGTGTTGGCAATCTTGCAAACTGAATTTAGAGTCCCTCAGATTCAATATTGGGATATTTATTAAGAGCAAGTCTTCCCTGAAGCTTCTTATGGGAGTTTATGTTAAGCCACTGGCACTTTCTTCTAGGGTGAGTGTCCTGTTGTTTAACCCCAATGGTGTTTAGAGCAATGCTAATCCACTTCCTGGGGCATCCCACTGAGATACAAGTCACATTATTAACAGCCAGTAGTTTTGATCACGATTTCCAACAGGGCCATGCAATTTGGTTCTTGGCATCTCCTGCACAGCATTTCATTTAGACAAATTGCTGTTGGCTGAAGAGAAAAACCAAAACTGGGAGAAACCCAGAATTTTCTATAGTTAACAGTTTTGTACGTGACCTGTGTTCCCATAACTTTCAGCAGCATTGTGCAAAGTGTAAGCTAGAATAGTTTTTCCCTTTTTGTACTTTGTAAACAAGGTATACTGTGCAGGTAAACTATTAAAATATGGAAGCAACCCTGTCAGAGCTCTTGTAACAGGGATTTGTGATCAAATTCCTACCTAGTATGAAACTCTCTCTACTGAAATCAATATTAGAAAATACAAATCAATGTAGTTACACCCATTTCTACAACCTGGGTATCTATCATACAGGCTTCACTACTAGCTTTTCAGTCTTTACGGAGATTCAAGCCCTGTATGTGCATATACGTATTCAAAGGCTTTTATGAAGGGGAAGCATATTGCTTATTCATTCAGGCTTTCAGTTTTAACCACCTCTTACTGTCCTGGGGGATTGTGAAACTTCCCAGGCATAACCGGAAGCTGAGCACAAGATCCTATTTCTGCCTTTGCAGACGACTGACTTCATGTTTCTCAGCTTCTGAGGCTTTGTCTCTACTTACTAAACAAGACTCAGAAGATACCTGTCTGCTTCTGGGATTTGAGAGTACGCAGAACATACTGGCTCTCCTAGTAGCGTGTAGGCAGCAAAAGCACCAGTCAAGTTCACAGCCTTCCTTCCATGGTTCTCTCTTGGCTTTGGAAGGAATTAACTGCAGTCTTTGTTAGAAACCTTATTTTTTCATTCTTTTAGCACACTAATCAGGCTAGGGATGAAGTTTCATACTTCCATGGTGCCATTCTCTCACTGCAGAATAACCAACTGGGATGAGGAAAAATATGTTTGTAGGTAATACCATTCGAAACCAACCTGAAACCTCCACTGCATAGCTCTTCACTCCCTGTCTCTTCACTTACATACCCTCATCACCAGTTCAGTGATCAATGAAGTCGATCAGTGAAGCCAGCTGTTGTATCAGAGACAAAATCAGAAAGGAAAGGTGCAACTCATGGTTGCATAGGGTGCAACCCGTACACAGTTAATGACATGAGACTCTGCACACTCAAGTGTCCATGGCCTTGCTCTGTTCATGCACACAGAGCCAAATGTCCAAACCCCAAAGAGTAAGTGCTTACATGGGGTCTTGCTATCCACCACAGGCTCTGTCTGCATGAGATCAGATTCCCGCTGCACATGCCATGAAATATTCTGTGGACCTACATAAGCTCATAGCAGCAAGTTTATGTTTCTGCAGGCAAGAGGAGAATATACCAAATCTCGTGTCCTTATATCAGTCATCCTTGCCTCTAAGCCATTGGATGCCACCATTCCTGTTGCCTTTTTGTGCTCCTTTCCCCTTTCAAAAGCATTTCTTTATGTGCTTATAAATTAAAGAATACACCTACAAAAATGGACACACCATTACCTGAAATCAAGAGGGTAAGGCCACAAGCAGGGTAAGTCAGTGCACAGATGTTTCATTACACAGCTATGGCTCTTTAGAAGAGTTACTTTGCCATAACATTCACAGTGAAAGGGATTGATTTCTCCTTTAAGATGCATTGGCTCTGCCATGGTTGCCGCAGCAAAACAAATTAATTTTAGCTTCCCTTAGAAGTCCACGTGCAGAAGTACATACAGCTCCCCTACCAAGAGAAAGGCAGAAATGAGGGCAGGAAATTTCAGATTCATGCTAATTCTTTTTTCTCGCTGTTTTCTTTCATTTTCTTCCAGTAAACAATTTGTAATTGCAACTGGGACAAGCTTCCTATTGGCCTTGAAGGTATTTCAGTTTGTGACTCAAGTGTAGTAGCTCCCAGTTTCTCTAGTACTAAGGCTCATAAACATTCTTAACCATTCTGCAGCACCTTAATTTTCCACAGGTTGTGAGGAGTTTGGTGAAAGGCATGTTTAATAAACAAACCCAAAAACCAACACGAAACCCCCAACGCATTCCTGCTAGGCTCAAACAGTGGATACACTCTCAGATGACCCCTTGACATCTTCCAGTCACTGCAGAAAGGGCCGTCCCCTCTCTGGAAATAATCTAAACACTGATCCTCCTAAACTGTCAGAAAAGAACCAGAGATTAGGAAAAGAGTCTATAGACTTGTTCTGATCAACAAACTTCCCTCAAGACTGCCAATGTCTGGATGAACAAAGGTTTGCTTTAATTGCTAACAACCAAATATTTGTGCAGGGTTACATCCCACAAAAGCAGAAACAGGCTGTGGATACGACCTGGTTAGAGTAGACAGTCTACAAAAGTGAAACAGAAGTAACAGTGTTAACTAGAGAGATAAAAGTCAAAGTCTGAGATTAACACCTGTCCCCCAAGTGAGACTGGAAAAGGGTATCACCTTTAGATCAAACAGCATAAATACATTGCAGCATAGGTAAGAAAAGTACAAGTATAGCAATAAGTGTAGGCAGAGATAAGCAAACAACTCTGGTGTTGAAGACAGCAGTTGCAACAAGACACTTGCACCCAGGGAAGCCTGAATTCAAAAAAGCTGACCTAGAACAGCACAGCATATTCTAAAACTTTGGAACAGAAAAGAACATTAACTACAGGAAGGATTGAAGCAGGATTAGCTTCATGCTAATAATTATACTCGTGTCTAATCTCCTAGCAGGGAATGAGATTGAGTTTATAAAAGTGAGGGGGCTAACAAAGAACTAGGAGTGCTCCTACACTGTTTTTGTTGTGTCCTCCCTCCCTACATCCCCCAGACAGGTCACTGAGCAGGGCCAGTGCTCATGCCTGACATCAACTTCATAATTCAATCTCCCATTCAGGAGCAGCACAGACTGTATTTCAAAGGGATATAAAAATGAGAAACAACATCTCAAAAGTACGTTCATTCAATATTTTGTAGAATTTTCCATAACTCCTGCAGAGCAGTATTTGTAGAAACCTCTCAAAAATTAAGGGTAGAACATACATCTGTCAAATTTTGATCAAACTTCTGTATATGAAACTTTAAGTATTCCAGGTAAACCCAACACATCTCAGGGGAACTTTTAGTACAACTGTGGGGAGATTGTTTTTAAAAGAAGAGAATTTACATTATGGCTAGGTAATACTATTTTATTTCAAATAGGAGGTTGTATACAGACAGAAGCAGCTTCCCTTGCAGCTTCTGAGACAGGAGCTGGCAATCACATAGTACAACAGGGAATCGGGTCTAGCCACGTACTGCTATGCTGGTCTAGGTTAACGCAGTATTATTAAGCAGTGAATGTTTTTCAGTTTATAGGGAACAATGGAACTTTCGAGCCTTTGCCCTTGTAGCAAAGGCCTTAATTTAACGTTTGTGGGAAAAGATTTGCCTCATGAAACATTTCTCATTTGGTCCTCTTGATTATTAGTATTTCCACCACACACCTCAGTGAAAAACACTTGTGGGTCAAAAAGAGTTTGCATTACAGGTGAGGTGGAATGAGCGACCTAATAGAGTACGATAAAGTACTGCCAGATTTCTTTAGAATGAAGCGAGAAAGGGACGGGGAAAGAAACATCAAATCAGCTCTTTTACCCCTAACAGGACCTTTCTTGCACACAGCAACAAAACATTGTGTATACAGGTAGGATCAGAGTTCCTTGCCCTGAGAAATCCATAAGTGGTTAAAAGTTACACTTTTCCAGTTTAGGTCTTTACATTTATTTTTTTAATTTTAACTTTGAAATACTAAGTGGGTAAATTTCCCTACAGCTACCATTGGTTTTGTTCTTTTTACCAAAATCTTATAAATGAAAAGGAACCTCATTCATTCATAATATAGTCTAGACTGCAAATTTTAATGGTGCCAAAGCCCAAAAATAGGGGATATTTACTGCTCAAAAAAGGTCCAAAATGGTAAAGAACATGAGATGCTAAGAGATGTTAGGGAAGAAAATTCATAGTTGTCACCAAATGGTTGCGTCAGCAAACAAAAGAAAAAAAAGGAAAGGCAGATGAGACATCCATACTTTTTGTCAAATCACAGAGGTTGGGGAAAAATACTATTTGTTGCAAAACAGGCTGTAAATGAGGAATAATCAAACACCAAAACCAGATCATGTTTTACTTCACACCTGACACTCTATGACACCGTACCTTTTTTTTCCTTGTAGTTTGAGTGATTTTAAGAAGAGGTGTCACTTGAAAGTTGAAGTGTTATCAGTCTGTCTGGGAAACGTCTGTTTGAAGGAATTGCACTGTCTCTAAATTTTTGTCTGCTGCTGTCAACAGTTCAAGTCTCCTATCTCAACTCCAAGAACTACAGGCCAGTAGAATTATTGAAGCTAGCGTGAAAGGAAGATGGGAAAACATCCCCTGTGTAATCTATCATTTGCCTTTTTTAGAAATGTTTAGATGTGAAGACTTACTTCACATCTTGTACAGAGGAGTACTGCTGAAAATATGAATGTATATTCTAAATCTTGGAAAAGGGAAAAGTTGGGGGATCAAACATCTCCAAGTGTTGGGCACAATGACCTTTCACCTTGGAACTGCAGTTTAAATCTAGTTCACTTAAAGTACTAGAGATCATTACTTTTTGAAGCTTTTCTATAGCTCGCTTGGATATCAATTCTGCCACCAACACCCAGCATAGCAGCACCTCAGCTGGTTATATCTCACAACAAGCCTGGTACAGACGAAGAAACAGCAGGAAACCGCTGCAAGGAAGAGGTAACATTGGCAAGTCAGTGTGAGAAAACTCAAATTGTAGATCAGCTTCACAAATAATCTGATACATCCAAGGACCTGTACGTTCTCCAAGAAATGCCAAATTCCCTGTTATAAATACATCCAGTGGATTCCCAGATCTTCATTTCAGGACCTCTAAAATATTTCCACTGGCTCCTTGAGCCCTTTTATGAATTTCACATGTGTAGCTTGCTGCAAACTACCTACTTATCTGAATATTTTTTGGAGGACACTTCAAAAGAGCCTCAGAAGAATTATGAATCACTGATTAAAAGAACAATTAACTTTAAAACTCAGAATTCAGTAAGATCCACGGAAAGGTAACATTTGCCAAGCATAAGCATTCTACAGGTACCACCTATTCCAAGCCCAGAGAAAAGCAGGTACATTCATTTATGCCCCCCACAGCACTTCACATTTTCAAAGTCTTCTGCAAACATTAACTAATTAATCCTCATCTACTCTTGCCAAATACACTATTGTATTAAGAACTGACCTAATGTAACCTTAAACGTTAAACAAAGCAACAGTCTCCAGACATGATAAAGAAAAACTACCCAACCAGGGAGCGGGGAGGTGTCCAACTCATCGTTTGGTTCACAAACATTTAATCATTTTGAAGATATTAGCCAAATGGATCACTGGTTGGCGGACCAGGGCACTGCAGCTATACCAGAGGTGAGGCTGGCTCACTAAATAGCATTTATCAACCGTGAGGAACTCCGCACAGCACAGCTGTTTCTGAAAAGATGAATTTGATTTAGGGACAATGGTCTCTTTTGTTAGTGTTTATAGGTTTAAGGGATTATAGAGCCCTTTAGATTTTAAAACAACTGAGGATCCTGGAGGATTTTATTTTAAACTCTTGTTTATTTTCTAAAATATGAATTCATACAATTTTTGGATATGAAACATGCAGTGCTATGGACTCTAGTGCTAAAGTAGCATAATCTGAAAAGTGAGGTTTAGCAATGGAAACACTATGATTAATCTTTGCCTCTCTCTTGTTCAAATTGCCTTTGAGGAGATGAACAAGAATCAGCTCTGATCTTTAAAAGCAAGACATTCTCTTGCCGTCTGCAGCATACTCATTTTACAAACAACATATTTTACTCAAGACTGATGAAGCAAAACGTATGGGCACAACTCAGAGACTATGAAAAGATCACTGTGAAGTACAAATCTCACTTTAAGAGAGCGAACACTATCATTCTTTACCTTCCTGAATAACAATTATTAACCATGCCTCAAGACATACAGATAACTACAATACAACTACATAACTGCCAATTCAATATATGTAGTAATTTAGAAATGCCTCATTTACTGTCAGTATGTTAAAAATATGAGAAATTACACAAATGCATCTCTATTTTCTTTCCTGCAGAGTTTTCCTGTGTTTTGAATTTAATGGTGAAAAAAAAAATAAAATTAGGCTATATCATGTCAACATTTCAAAGCTCCTGTATATCAAATTCATGAGCTAGTCCAATAATTAGCAATAACTGTTTAAATTCCAGAAAGATGCTTTTGCAAGTTTCTCTATAGACTGCTATCATGGACCAAAATAAAAAAACCTATACATTATAAAATTGTTCAACTATACCGAGTCAGAAGATATCACTGCCTCATCCTGAACATTTTAGGAACATTTAAGGTTTTATGGAAATTTAAACACTAACTAAAACTAAATCCATTGCTTTAGCAGTTTTTCAAAGCTAGATTTATAATTAAAATATTCAGGTTTGGGGTTTTTTTTTGTTTGTTTGTTTTTGTTGTGGGGTTTTTTTTTTTGTGGTTTTGTTGTTGGGTTTTTTGGTGTTTTTTGTTTTTTTTTTTTTTAATATATATTATGGTATGGTTGAGAAGGGCAACAATCAACACTGCACCCTCTACACCTTCTGTGTTGCATGTGTACCACTGTATCAGTACGGCTCATACAGAAGTTCCTCCTGAGTAGCAACATGCCTCCATGTTTTCCAGCATAACAGATAAATGAGTAATAAAAATTAAAATAACAACTATGGCAAATACTGCAACTAGTACGGTTCAATAAATAAGAGAACAGTACGCTCTGATTACAGCTGTTGGTATGGGGGCAAGGGCCTTTATGACAGTAAAGGAGTACAAAGTGAAAGAGCTAGCTGAACTTTACCCAGGCTAATGCCATTAACAGGAATCATTCAGTCATTTTTGAAACAGCAGTGTAATGGGATCAATGGTTTCCAGATTTATAACTTCAGAAAAATATTTGTAATCTTGGTTATCAACTTCCACCCAGTTTGTTTGATGCTACCACTTAAAAATAACTCTTGTCTGTAGAGACAATAAGGCTGATGCTCTGACACACAATTTCCCATTTGCCTTCTAGACATTTCTCAAAAGTTTTTCTTTTAGGCCCAGATATTACACAGACCTAGACTGACAGTGTGCGAGATTCCTCTTAAAAAGAAGCTCCAACCTTAAGTCCTGCCGATCTGTACTGCTTCAGCTATAGAAAGACCTCTCTCACTTGCTCAGATTTCTCAGTATATTTTGGTTTGCTGTGGATACCTCCCCTCAACACAGAAATCCTTTTCTCTGAAGAGGCCTGCTCTCCCTTCAAAATTACCAAGGAACTCTAATAAAACATAAGTCACAGACAGAAAGCCTGAGTAGCCAACTGCCCTTAAATAAGGGCAGGCATGTTACACATGCCTGAGAGAGACGCCCTGTGTGGGCACATCTGGATTTGTGTTGGGAGTTTCTCCTTCTGCCTGCTTCTAACTGTGGAAAACAGCCAGGCTACAAAACAAGAGAGGTGCACAAACTGTGTTCCTGACACACCTGCATGTAGTCAGTACAGCTTTGCTGTGAGTAATTAGCATTATTTATAAGGAATTAGTGTTATTTATTAATTGCTGTTAAATGTTGTAGGGTCTAAAACCTGGAGCAAATACAGAGGGATACTATCAGTTCAGAATAACAGAACAGTGTGGAACAAATAGGTGAAAAAAGAAAGTCAAAGCTGCAATATCCTGTTAGCTGTTTTATATAGTTCTATAACAGGAATTGTTAGAAGATCCTCAAGGTCCTGGTTTTCCCTCTCCTCTTTATGTTCCTAGTCCTCAAATGTAAAGCTTTTAAATATGCCAAAGTGTCACTGACATGCCAGCATAACTGGGATCATGGAGGAAAGCAGTGAGGTAGCTGTAAAATGAAAGGATGTAGTGCACTGAAGCTAGTGGAGACAAGATAAAGCTCACCAAGAAGGAAGATCTGGTCAGAGAAATAGAGGGCAGGCACTAAACTAAAAGGAACAAGAAGAGAGTGCTAGGATGCAGAAGTGAGGGAATATAATTGGCAGAAAGGAAAGATCTCTTCATTTCCTTAGAAGAGAGATATTACAAGAGCAGTATGCAGCATTTGGACTTTGGACTATTAATTCACATTTCAGAACTGTAACTACTGAACACGCACGCAGTTGTTCAAGGTTACTTCGATGTGAAATGCTCACTTAGCATAGCAGCTGAGCTCCAACTCCATCAAGAAACAAGGGGAAAAGGCCCACTGCACACCCCAAGAAGCTGGAGACAGGTCCGTCTCTGTGCAGGGATGCCGTTGCTCTCTTCCAGGTCAGGAGAGTGTCAGTACTTTTTCCACAAGGAAAGCATCCCCAAGAAAAACAAAAAATAAGAAAACAAAAAACCAAAATAGTGCTTTGTATTTGTGGTAAAGAACATACTATTCTAAAATTTCTCTAACTCTGCTTAATTATTCCAGTGTGTGTAGACCCACGGCAAGCACTGAACATGCAGATGTAATTCTAAAGAGATAATTACCCCTCTAAAAAGATGAGTGGGGTTTTTACCCCCAGAGGTTTTTACAACCAATTACATAAGTATTCTACGGCCACTGCACAATTTCTTCATGCATCACCAAAATATTAACACTGTTCCATCATGTAATCAACAACCTTAGATTGAACCATCTTTTCCAAAATGCATTTTGTAAATCACTGCTGATACTTTACATCAATGCTCACCCACACTATGCATAATCCCTCACCTCCCAAAAAGTTTAAACATTAAGACAGACACAAAACATAGAGCACAGTTCCAGTTGCCTTCACTGAAGAGGCTGCATTGCAGCAGACACCTAGCTCATAACGTCCCAGGAAACATGGGATGATGAAAGAGGCATCAAGAAAATGCGGTTTTCATGATACGTGTGACAGATATACAAGCCCACCCATCACTGACAGATTTTGCTATGGGTGGCAGTGGGTGAAAATCAGTAGCTAACACACACCTAGGAGTACCTTACTGCACTACAGACCCTGTGCTTGGTCTAGGTGGCAATGCCTTGCTAGCAGGGCGGTGCAGGGGTGGCCTCTGTGAGAAGAAACTAGGAATGCTCCAGTGCTGGACACACACAGTTCCAGACAGGTCCAACCGATTGACTGCAGGACACAGCTCAGCCCCTTGGTCAAGTGGCACCTCTGGGAAAATGTGATTAAAAAGGGCAAAATACACCACAACAGAGTGAGGGGAGTGGAAAAAAGGAAGGAAAAGTGTGAAACAACCCTGCAGACACCAAGATCAGTGAAGGAGGAGGAGTGTGAGGAGGTGGTCCAGGTGCTGGAGCACAGATTCCCCTGCAGCCAGTGGAGAGGATCACACCAGGGCAGATACTCAACACTGCAGCTCATGGAGGACCCTACTCCAGAGCAGGTGGGTATTTCACAAAGGAATGACAGCCAGGGGAAAGGATCAACACTGGTACAGAGGGAAGGCATAAGAGAAAGGACCTGTTAGGGACTGGCTGCAGACCTCATTCCCTATTCCCCTGTGCTGCTGGGCAGGGGAAGGTAGAGGTGTCAGGAAGGAAGGAGTGAAGTTGAGCCTGAGAAGAAGGGAGAGCGTGTGAAAGGGGCAAGGTATTTTTAGTTTTTCTTTATTTCTCACCATCCAATTCTATAATTAATTAGCAATAAATAAAATTAATCTTCCCCAAATTGAGTCTGGTTTGTCCATGACAGTAACTGGTCAGTGATTGTGCCTTCATCTCAGTCCACAAGGTTTTTCCATCTTATTTTCTCCCTTTGCCCTGGTGAGCCAGAGGAGAGCAGAGCAGGTGGCTGCCAGCTGGGCAAGTTCAACCTACCACACTTATATCGTGTTCCTGAGGTGATTTGAAGATATGTACAAATATGAGACACGCTGGGATAGTTTCTTACCAAATTACGAAAAAAGAAAACGTTTTGTCAGCATTTCTGGGGTTGCTGAAATCAAGCAACACGGAACAGTGCAAAAGATGGACTGAAAGAACTTCCATTCTTTCTGTTTTCATAGCAGAAGGTTTCACAAAATGGCAAAAGGATACCTTTGATGTGTATTAGAACAAAGATGAACCATTATGCATCTATTAAAAGCTTGAGCATCACCAGCTCCCTGAAAGCCTCAACACCTATGCCAGTTAAGCAAAAAGAGAACACAAATAAAACTAAGAACAGTCTTTCAGCTCCTAATTCTGATGTTGTGTACAGAATTAATAAGACTATGAAAGATTGGGTCATCACATCTCATCAGCCACCCACCACATCAAGAGGGCAAGACAAATTACCATATTTACATTTGACACAGTTGATGCCTTTCCCATCTACCCTGCTTAAATGCATTTATTTCTTGCCTTCTGATTAACCTTCTGCTCTCAAATATCTTCTCTTTCTGATAAGCATCCCAATTCCCCTTCTAAAACATCAATGAAAATTAAGTGTAAAAAATCAGATATGTCTGCAGCGTGCTAGTTTTGTTCTGTCTACAAGGTGTGTTTGAGATATCCAGAGTTGAAAGGTGTCAGAAGAGACTCTGGCCCTCTCCTAGGCTGGAGTAGAGAAGAAACAGCAGCTCTTTAAAGCGGGTTCAACTTTTGAAAGTCAGAAGTCAGCAAAAACCTTCCCTGGTATAATGTGTATGTGAAGTGACAAATCATAGGGGTTTCTCCCACCTCTTCATGTAGGGATTTCCCTTCTCTTTCCTAATGGCTCCTTAGACCTTCTTCACTGGCACTGCAGCAGAACTAGTTGGATTTCTGACTGAGGAACCATGGGTGCAGGAGCACCTCTGAGGCTCAGATGCTGGTGAGCTCCCCAGGTGAAAAGCCCCACATCAGGAAACTCTACCTGCTCGGTCCAGAACTCCTGCTCTGTGCTGCAAGAGGCTCAGACAATTAGTGACTTGAAGATTTAAAGATTTTAAAACATTTTGTCATCCTGCCATGTTATGTCATATGGGCTCTGAAAAGATCAGAAAAAAATTCTAGGCATGGCAAATCAGAAAGCAGCTATATCAATTTTTGGAAGAATGGAAGAAAGGTATAGTTTGTCCCAGCTTTTCTAAAGGTGACAAAACGACATTGCATAGTCAGCATACAGTCAGATGAACCCTGCTGATACTAAAAGATCGGGCTGGAACTTAGAACAGGAATGGATGCATCCGTGCTTCAGGATGGACTAATTTCACAGTTATGTTCAAATGTGTGTAAAGCATTTGAGATTTACTTTTAAGAGTGTGTGATGGAAGTGAGGACTTACAAGTCCATCCATCACAAGTCTTGGGCCACAACGTAAAATAAATAAAGTCCCTCTGACATCTGGGCATGAAGCATTGTAGTGATGCCCTTTTCCCAAACTGGAATGCCTTGTATTGGTTTAATGCAATCCCAAATATTTTGGGCTTACCATGTTTTCCATAGTTTGAGAAATTTTGCAAAACACATTTTGGACTCCTTAAACTAAAACAATTAAAAAACTCCAGCCCTGAAATTTAATCTTCAAATACTTAAATGGAAAATTCATATGTGCCTAGTCTCTGTTTTCATACTCTCCTAAGACATCATTTTAAGTCTGAAGCAACTACACTGCATCCCTTTGGTGATGTTCGCTAAAGCAGTATTCTTTTCCTGTCCTCTCCTCCAACCCTCAAGAAGAAATTGTATATATATACACACACATGTATATAAACATATATCTCAATAAGCATTTATAGCTGTGACAAATTTATTCTTACTGTCAATTTAATACATCTGTTTTCCATTTGAATTTGATACACAGCCTGGTGTTTTCTATTAGATCATATAAACAAGTGTTTGATTTAAAACAGGATTATTTTTCTCCACTGAGATTGAGAGCAGCAATAAACATCACTTTCTGGGAATACAAATGAGGTGGTAATTCCATCCAATATAACAATTAAAATAAGAAAAAGATAATCATTAAAGAATAAAAAAAACCCTTGACCACAGACCTGTTTTGTCTACTGATCTTCTGGACAGAAAATGTTCTTGCAGAACTGATTTCTCCAATGGATTACACCAAAATGAGACAACTTCATTTTTCCAAGTGTGTGTGCTTGGCAAGACCAGCCAGTGTACTGTCGTTGGCAGTACCGGTGTGAAGCTCAAGGCAAGAGCGAGGCAGGCACCTCACCGCTCTCTAGGATGAAGTTCCCTTTCTGTTCTAGATGTTTTAATCTCTTCTTAGACAGACAGAAAAAAAGTGCAATTTCCTTTTCCCTAAGCACGTGTTTTTGTTTTTGTAAAATAGGACAACTGCAAGTCGGCAGATGTAGTTTGGAAACTTTTAAACCTTAAAGGATTTGAGTGAGAGAGTATCAGCTGACAGTGAGGGATTAGGGCCATAATCGAACTTTAATAGGAAAAAACCCCACCCTCGAAGTAGTAGTATGTTCCTAAAAGGGTATAAGCTCATCTCAGAGAGGAGTGTTTCATTGTCAGCATGCTTCTGAAATAGCAAAACAAACGTAGATTCTGGCTGACAGACAGTTTGTCATTCTGTCCAGGTACCTGCCCCATGCCGGGAGAGTGGGCTGATGGTAGGTACTGCCACAGTAGTCAGCACTGCAAAAGGGAGAACACCTAAGTCAACCAAATTTGGTGTGTGAATTACAGTCTGGATCAAACTGCACCAAAGAAAACCATTCAGTCATGTGCATGGGAGGAATAAATCAGATCACTTCTGCTGTTTTGCCTTATCTCACCATTAGAAATTATTTTACAGTGATTGTAATGCCCTACAGATCTATTCATAGAATCATTTAGGTAGGAAAAGCCCTTTAATATCAGAGTCCAACCATAAAACCAACACTTCCAAGTCCACCACTAAACCATGTCCCCAAGGGCAACATCTACACATCTTTTAAACACCTTCAGTGACGGTGATTCCACCACCTCCCTGGGCGGCCTCTTCCAATGTCCAGCCTGTTCCTCCCTTTCAGTGGAGAAATTTTCCCTGATATCCAATCTAAACCTCCACTGGTGCAACTTGAGGCCATTTCCCCTTGTCCTATCACTTGGGTAAAGAGACAAACCCCCTCCCTGCACCCTCCTTTCAGGTAGTTGTAGAGAGCGATAAGGTCTCCCTGAGCCTCCTCTTCTCCAGGCTGAACACCGCCAGCTCCCTCAGCCGCTCCTCACAGGAATTGTGCTCCAGACTCTTCCCCAGCTCCGTTCCCTTCTCTGGACACGCTCCAGCCCCTCAATGAATGTTTTGGAGTGAAGGGCCCAAAACTGACCCCAGGATTTGAAGTGCGGCCTCCCCAGTGTCCAGTACAGGGGACGATCCCAGCCCTGGTCCTACTGGCCACACTGTCCCTGATGCCAGCCAGGTTATCAATTAAACAATTAAACTGAGCATCATGTTCCTCATTCAGCCCAGAGAGTGAATCATATATGGTGGTGGAAGTAAACAGATTCAGCCTGTTAGGATGAACGCTTTGACACCACCTGTGTCAGGACTAGATCTGCTGAGCTGCGGTGATTTACAGAAGCACTGCTGCTGATGGTAAACCATCTGCGATACATAGAGGGGAAAAATGGAATGGGGGAAAGGAAATAGGGAATAAAAATATAGACACAAGTAAAATATGGATAAACTAGAATGACCTCTCTAGTCTTTTGGGTTTTTTTAAAGCTTCATCTTTTCAAACCGAAGATTTAGACTATTGTATTTCCTGATGCAGCAGATAAGAGGTGGAAATCAAAATTTTCACCCAATACACCACATTGGACGTTCAGCCACAAGTGTAGTACTGCAAAGGTTTCAATGTAAACTATTAAAGTACTATATTTTTTTTTAGGAGTAGTTTAGCTTGATAAAGTAAATCTCAGTCACCTTAATAAATTATAATCAGTATTTTCATTAACCTGAATATTTTCCATCGTAATGGAAAGTAATTTGGAAATGGATGATCTTTAAGGTCCCTTCCAGCTCAAACTGTTCTATGATTCTATGAACTAGGCTTGCTTTTCAATTTTCTCTGTTCTGGGATTGGGATAGTGATGGAGAAAAGGTGGGTATGGATTTCTTGTGCCCCCCCTGTGATAAGAATTGTTGCTCCAGGAGTTCCTCTGATTTATCCCCTATTGTTTCTTGAAAACGATAGTTTCACAATACTGATCTAGTTACACAAAACTGATACGTATTGAGACAGCCATGCTCTTATTTGGACTATGTCTCTCCTGCCATCCATTGTAGCCAAGAAATGGACCCTGATAAGGTGGATGCAGAAAAAATGAAGGTTGCATGGATTCAAGCAAAGACAATTTGGCTTACTGAATCATTACTATTAGTGGTATTACAGGACAGAAAAGGAGACTGAGTGGTAAACTGCTGAACCCTTAAGATCAAGGGTTAGAAAAAACCCAAAACAAACACACACAACAGAAAACAAACAAAAAATCAAACACACATAGTTTACTTATGAACTGAGTATTTTGACTGTGGAATATACTGGGAGAGAAACATGGAACTCCACACACTTATTCTTCATAGCTGAAAACACATTAAGGGACATACTGTTTTCCCTGGCTGTGTTTGAAAAAGCTTGTAGCCCGCACAGGAAACAAAACTACTTCCCATATTCCCAGTGCATGTGTCAGATATATCCATACAAGCAATAGCATTCTTATCCTCAAGGGGTAACTATGAATGCATACACACTATACATAATTTATAAACATATTAATTCAAAGCTAGCAAGACAGGGCAAGGAATGACACACATACTTGTACCAGGTCAGTAGCTGGAACAATTCATCTCCATGCTACCCTTGAGCTAGGATGTTGGCATTTGGTACGCTCGTTCTTTACGGTCAGAGGAGGCAGATGTGGAAACCCTAAAGCTTCCAGTTAAGGAAACGAAGGCCAAACAATATCATGAGTTGTATTTACTGAGCTATCATCAAGACATTCTCTGTATGCCAGGTCATTAAAAAAATGTTAATTTTAACATTAGTGATGTTTTATGGTACGTTGTGCGTTGCATCGCACCGTTCTGTCCATCAAATAGCAAAGAAATGATAGCACCAAAACCCTAAGACGTTTACGCAGTTTGAGTACAGCAATTTCTCACAGTTTAAGGAGAAATGACAAATAGTAAATATATTTTCAGTGGAGCGTTAGTATAACCTGTCCAATACTATTCAAATTGTAGAAAATCTTGCATGCTGAATTTTTTAGTGTAAAAGACAAATTAGAAGTTTTAGGAAATCTAAAAAGGAAAAATCTCAAGTTGATGACATTAATTTCCCATGGTTCTCTTAGAAAATGTGCATAATCGCTATTTTGAAGTCTGAATGTGCCTCATGAAAATGCTATGCCACTGCTGCTGAAAGAGTCAAATTTAGGTAACCAACTTTTTGAACAGATAGTTCTGGGTGCAGATCTTCGTGTACACATTGTGTGATAAACCAGGAGTGTTTTACAAGCAAGTTCACAGAATGAATGAATTGCTGATCGGTGCCACATTCACACAGAAACCTGAGTATTACAAACATTGGATATGTACAAACACATGACACCAGGAAATAAAGGCCATTGAGCACTACAAAGTGCATAGTCAAAATTTACCAAACAAAAAGGAAATAACTGTAAGGAAACAGTTCTGGAAACAAACATGTTTTACGGCTCTCTTATGAAAAATGAAAATGTATTAGACACATTCCTGGGCTTTTTCCGTAGTCTCCTCAGTGCTTCCAAAGACAGAAGCAAGTCAATTGATAAAGCTCCAAGAATTACACCGGATGGCTGAGAAGTTTCTTTCAGGACATGTAATTAATTTAATATTTCTACTAATGAGCCTGCAATTGTGTATCATAGAATCCCAGAATGGTTTGGGTTGGAAGGGAGCTTAAAGATCATCCAGTTCCAACCCCCTGCCATGGGCAGGGACACCCTCCACTAGCCCAGGTTGCTCCAAGCCTCATCCAGCCTGGCCTTGGACACTGCCAGGGATGGGGCACCCACAGCTTCTCTGGGCAACCTGTCCCAGGGCCTCCCCACCCTCTCTGGGAAGAATTCCTTCCTCATATCTAATCTAAATCTCCCCTCTTTCAGTTTAAACCCATTACCCCTTATCCTGTCGCTACAGGCCCTTGGGAAAGGTCCCCCCCAGCTTCCTTGTAGCCCCCTTCAGGTACTGGAAGGCTGCCATAAGGTCTCCCTGGAGCCTTCTCTTCTCCAGGCTGAACAAGCCCAACTCAGCCTCTCTCCATAGCAGAGGTGCTCCAGCCCCTCTGATCACCTTCATGGCCCTCCTCTGGGCCCACTCCAACTGGTCTAAATTGGTGTAAATTAGCTTAATATTTAATCCTTTTCATAAATCTGCTCTGCACAAAAGGTACTTTCTGTTTACATACTACAAGTATAAAAAGACTACCTACTTTAGTGGAAAAAAAAAAGCATTTAATACATTTTCTTCTAACTAATCCTGCAGCTCTGCAGAGGAAGCTGAATTTTATTTCTGCCTGTTCATCAGGAACAGAATTGGCCAACAGGGATCTGATCTTTCAAACATGTTTAAACACGAGAACAGTTCCACTGGCTTCAGCGAGACTCCTCATAGCCCAAAAGCTAAGCACACACACAAATCCCTATCATCTTACACTTGTGCAAAACCAGCACAGGATCTCTGGGAGGGGTTTGCTCCTGGCCAATGATGCTGTCAATGAAGGAAGAAAGCATGGTTAATTAGGTTGGATGAAAATTTAGCATGGCTGTAGCACATCTGAGACCTGAACTAGAACTGGATAATATACAGAATATGCTGATTATATAGAATACAGAAAATTATTTCTTTAGATCTCTACGGGACACGTCAGTGTGTGATGTAGGGACAGAGAACGCGCCATTGCTGCATGACATGGTAGAGTCAGGAGTTATGTTGCTTTGTCCTGCTGGGTGCCAATACAACATGTTCAGCTAGGTTAATTCCAAAACCTGGTGAAGGTATAGGTCATTGTGTTAAATAAGACTTTAAAAATGGTCCATCAGCTTCAGTTTGGGAACCAACTCTCAATGCATCATTCCAGAAACAGTTATATCATCCCTTAAACAATGTGTTATGCAATAAAAAGTACAAATTATGAGATACAAAGACTGGTAAAGGTGAGATGAAAACATTAATTGAGTTGCCTTACACAAATCAACACACAGGCAAGTTCAAAAAGAAAACCAGACAATCACTGATGGAAAGTAAAGCCTAACAGATCATTTTGGACCCTCACAGTAAATCTCTATAACTAAACCCAGAGGGGAAAAAAGTTAGAAGTGATCAGAATGCCAAATTAAGCCAGGAATGTTACAAGAAAAATAAGGACAGTGAGCAGATCTGTTTCCAACCAACGCTGGTCACATCATTAACACAATTTGTCTGATGTAATTACAGTTTCAGGACAGACATAGAGGTGAACACTCTTACATTTGAGGCAAGAAGGATTTAGAGCCACAAGACTCAAACTGACCTGAGGCTAGAAATGAAAAACACAACAGACTAACAAGAGCCTATATAAAATAACGACAGCAGGAACAGGATAGAAATAAATCTCCCACCAACAATAACACAAAAGAGAAATAAAAGACAGATTTCAAGACTGGCTCACTCAGATGGGCCACAGTGAAATAGCAGTAAAGGCAGTGTGCTGGTAACCTCTGATCCCAGCAAATCCCGTGCTCACACAGCAATGAAAATTGTTAAATGGAAAGCTGTAGGAACGCTAGCGGAGCTCGGTGGAAGAGTGCACCTGCCAGCAAGGAACAGCACGAAGGTTGAGCTGCGCAGACACACAAAACCTTCTCCTAGGTTTCTGTCCAAACAGGTACTAAATGTAGGTACAAGCTAGGAACCACACTGCACTCTGATCCCAACTCCTTCACAGCCTTTGTGACCCCCATGTTTTTCACTCTGATTAACAGGGGCACAATAGGATGGGTAGTTGTGAATGATTTTTCATTGGGAGAAGCAGTAGTTTTCCCATTTTAGCAAATCCTTTAACAATTGCCCCCAAACCACAGCAAGATGATGGCAAGTCCTTTCAAACATTTTAGGAGGAGGAAAGAATAAAGACCAAACTAATAGTCCAGTAGTATTTGTTGGCACATTTAGATTTTCTTTCTCTTATAGACCATACTGAGTCACTATAATCAAGATAAAGATGGGGACAGTAAGATTTTTGAGTTGTCTAGTGTAGATAGAACTTTTACCATCATGCAGACATACAGGAACCCCTCTAGTTAACAACGTTCTCTGGCCAGAAGGCTTATCATGAACCTGAAACACTCCATCTCAAAATAAAGAAATTCAGATGACAGTATACAGGTTTACATACATTTACATACATAGAGCACCTCTGCTATGAAGAAAGGCTGAGAGAAAGAGAATTGGGGGTGTTCAGCCTGGAGAAGAGAAGGCTCCAGGGAGACTTTATAGTACCTTCCAGTACCTGAAGGTGCTACAAGGAAGCTGGGGGGGGACCTTTCCCAAGGGCCTGTAGCAACAGGACAAGGGGTAATGGGTTTAAACTGAAAGAGGGAAGATTGTGATCAGACATCAGGAAGAAATTCTTCCCAGAGAGGGTGGGGAGCACTGGGACAGGTTGCCCAGAGAAGCTGTGGATGCCCCATCCCTGGCAGTGTCCAAGGCCAGGCTGGATGAGGCTTGGAGCAACCTGGTCTAGTGGAGGGTGTCCCTGCCCATGGCAGGGGGTTGGAACTGGGTGGGCTTTAAGATCCCTTCCAACCCAAACCACTCTGGGCTTCTGTGATTTATGAGTCATTCTGCAATAGAAAAACTTTGTCAACAAATAATGGACCTGCTACAACTAAAGTGCATTGGAGGCTCTTGAACAGCAGACTGGATTTTATATAAACTAGAATTAAACAATTAAGGCAGTTCTAGCACACCTTTAAAGATAGTAACTTTGGGATATTTTAGTTCCATATGTGCTTCTCAGGTTTGCATTAGGACTGTCTGTCCTGTTCAATCATATGCTTATAAAAATCATCCAAAGGCGAAGCTAACAGCATATTTGGGTTTAAACAGCTTGCGGTAGCGTGGCACACAGCTTTGGTGGAAAATACCCAATGGCACTGCAAACGATGCTGGCAGAAGACAGATGCCTAAAACACAGGATTGTATGTACTGATATACATAGGGTGTTTTCTTCGCACCTTATATAAACAGATGTCTGTGTGTGATAAATGCTTGCTCAGTATACCACACATTCAAATCTAATTAGAAGACTAATTAAACACATCGCCTAGTGATCCACAAGAACATTTTGCAGGTAACATCCAACCTCAAACCACAATGGCACTATTGGGTGACCCTGCCGACTGTCAGCAGCAGCACCCACCCGCTCCAGAGCTGCTGTCGTGCGGGGAGGGGAGGCTTTGTGCGTGGGGGACAGTCCCGCAGGTGCCTTCACAGCTGCTGCTGTACGCGAAAGGCTCAAAAGAGGGAGGCAAAGCCTTGCCACCCTGTGCAAGCGCCGACGCTGTTTCTGTAAACCCAAGGATTTAAGCCATGCAGGGGCTCCCTCTGCTGTTCTTTTTGTTTGCAGACCTATAAAAGGCGGGGGCCGGGGGGGCGGGTGGAAACCAACCCCACTCCCTTGACAATTACCTTTTGCAAAGGAGGAGGGGGAGAGAAAGGCTTTTGACATGCTTCCAGTATATCACAAATTCTCTTTCCTGTTTCTCTGTGCCAGCTCAGTCTGCTGGCCTCAATATTAGATCTCGGAGATAATTACTCGAGACAAAGATGGTGTTTATATACAAGTATTTACATAGCAGATGCTGTCTTTGGACTGTGAAAAAAAACTAAAATAACTTGGTTATACCTAAAGAGCCTAAAAGGCGGTCTTCAGCAAAAAAGGCAGCTAGCTGATATTCTACATGAGCTGCTAGCTTCAAACCATGTCTTATTCTTACAGGTTTTGGGCTGCTTGGCATGGGAAACTTTTTTTTTTTTTTGAAGTCTTTACAATCAGTGCCAATTGTGAAACCACTCTGGGTGTTCACTTCACACCTGCACAATCTCCCACAGCACAAAGAACCCACACTCTCCTCTGTTTCTCAGCAATGGATAAAACAACAACACAGCAGCACTCCCCATGCCCCAAAATAACCAAATCTTTGTCCTTAATTCTCTTTAAAGGTGTTTTGTAAAGATACAAAACACTTAGAAAAACCTCAGTGTTAATGTAAAGAGAGAGTCAGGACTTTCTCTTTTCACTGAAATATCTAGATAGAAAAGTTTAAGGTCTTTCTAATTTCAACAAATGTATTTCACTGGCCACTAGGCAAAATGAAAACAGAAGAGAAAGCAATTGAAAAAGGAAGAAATAAACTCTATCCATTTACGACATACCTTCAAGTAGGTGAAAATTTATCCTTGAACTTCTACCTCAACCAAAAAGTATTAATTTTCCCTTTAAGCATAAAGCTTTTCCAAAAGCCACAGTATAAAAAAACCATCCTGTGTTGTCCTTGGAAACTATGGCTTACAGAAACTTTGACTTTGTTTCATAAAAATCACCTGCTTTTTAAAACCCCAAAAGAAAAGGACACCACCATCAACATTTACATGGACAAGAACATTCTTAAATGCCTAATCAGGGTGATTTAATTTTCCATCTGTCTGCTGGATTTGCTCTGCATAAAGATCTGGACACATACACGAATGTGCGTGTTTTCTTTTTCTGCCATATTACTAAGAAAGTAACTCAGGATCACAGAGCAGCCTTTTGCTGCAGCTAATCCCTCCGGATTTGGCCTTGCCTTTCAGGCTGCACTTCCTGTCTGAACCCGCCTATAGCTCTGAAAGCAGCATGAAAAAAAAGGGGAAAATTCGGCAAAGAGCCATTTAAAAAAAACCACCAAAACATTTGCTATGCAGGCTGAACTTCAAAGAATCTTTAAAAAAAAAAAAAATCAGTGCAGAATCCTAGTTATTCCTTGGCTTCATCATGCAGTGTAAGGGTCTTTTCTAGGATCAGGTCTGAGCCCTTAACAGTGGGAAACCCCAGCCTCTTCGTAGCGTTGGGACGAAACTGAAGGATTTCCATCATCAGAGCTAAAACAACTTCACTGAAGCAAGACAAAAGACTGGGGGGGAGTGTGATTATTCTTCCTTATGAGCAAGAATTGATTCAGAAATCCATAAAGTAAACAAAAAACCCCTAATTTTTATGTCTCAGTTAAAATCATCAGTAAGTTATTGAAAAAATATGGTTCTTCACAGTATCTATTTGAAGACCAGTAGTGATTAACATATTTGAGTACCACATTTAGTAAGAACACACTTAATTAAGAACAGATCAAAATGTCTGGGAGCAGACTAACTTTCTCTTATGCAAGAGGAGAACTTCGCGTTTACAAGTTCAGCTGATTCAGAGGAGTCATCATCTGCACCCATGGGCAGCAGCGTAAGGCAGGGTCTGTGAACCTGTATCTTGTCCCGTATTTTAACCATGTTGTTATGACAGATGTAAAGTTGTCCAAGTGTTCAGCAGACCATTACCTCTACAGGTCACAGGCTGTGTTTAGGTAAGTAGGCCTTGCATAGAAGCGATTAAATGAACATCACTTTCCGAGCATTCCTGCAAAGCACCCTCTTACGATGGAGAGACCAGCAGATCTCTCCCTCTGAATTTATCTTCTCGTGCACTGATCTGGCAACCCTTGCCACAACATGGCTAATTTCCCACCCCAATAAAACCAATACTGAAGACACCACAGTGCCTCAGAAGTCACTAACACCCAGGGGATGTCCATCATAGATTCACAGAATGGTTTGGGTTGGAAGGAACCTTAAAGACCATCCAGTTCCAACCCCCCTGCCATGGGCAGGGACACCCCCCACTGTCCCAGGTTGCTCCAAGCCCCATCCAGACTGGCCTTGGACACTGCCAGGGATGGGGCACCCACAGCTTCTCTGGGCAACCTGTCCCAGTGCTCCCCACCCTCTCCGAGAAGAATTTCTTCCTGATATCCAATCTAATCTCCCCTTTTTCAGTTTAAACTCGTTAGCCCTTGTCCTGTCACTACATGTCAAACTCAGATTTTATAACAGAATTCCTGTTACTACCCTGCTCTTCTCTCCTACTGCAGAGAGCAAGCATGACCAGACCTTACATTTCCACACACAATAAGTTGTACATGCTCCCTTTATATCAATCCATGATGTGACAACAAGAAAGGGGTTATTTTGTTTATTGTTGGTTGGGTTTTGGGAATTTTGTAGGTTTTGTTTTGTGGGTTGCTTCTTTGTGGGTTCTGAAATTTTCTGAGCTTACAGAGATGTTTATAGTTAGGACAGCCTTAACTGATGACATTCTCTTAAGAACAGGGAACATGTAATATTGCTGCAGGTAATGAAAGAAGGTAGCAGAAAAAACAGGCTAGCGAGTATGAGAAAAATCTGATCAGCTTTTCTTCCTCACAACACAGGAAGCACCTACTGCCCATCCCACTTCATGGACACTGAAGCAGGATTAGAAGAAGAGTGCTAAGCAGGCTGTTTAACCCTCACTGACAGAGGATAGAACCACTCAGAAAGGTCCCACCCTGTCACTACCTGTGCCTTCCAAACCATTTCCCTTCCATGGCATGAAATACTAGACATTTTTTCCTTCCCAGCGATTGACTGTTTTGTAGATAAACTTAATCCTCCCCACTGTCTCCCACATCCTTTTTTGCAAAAACTTGGACCCACTACAGTCTGAAGTCACGCAGGAAAGACTTACTAAGGGGAATATAGATTTGCTATGAGAAAGGAAGGTAACCTTTCTCAGGTAATCTCCTGCCCTTTGCCTTGTAGAAGTTCACTAGACATTGCACCAGCAGGTATTTCTCTGCATGTTTCTCATAGTTTTAAGATTACTCCTTAGCAAAACAGCTAATAACAGTAAGAGAGCGATAGAAACGTATGCTGTCACATTGCACAGTATTCATAAAGGTGTGTTTGAGAGCAGTTTCTCATACAAGGGAAGTATGAAACTACTGCAATTTTTGCTTCACCTTTAAAGATAAGATTTCTCAATTTTACGGAAGTCCATCTGCTGAAAAAGAAATGGGATATTCCCTGCAACCACCAAAGGACTGGGGTCTGCCAGAGAGGCCCATTTTGCTTGCATCACCTTACTGTAACAGTCTACCATTACTGTTTAAAGAAGCTACATGCCGGCCAGCTGAGCATCTGAAATCTCTGCAGCTGAACTTGTGGCAAAATATTAACAAGTCATTAAGACAATAAAAATCAGTTTTAGCATGAAAGAAAATTCGACCCTCAACTTTCTTCATGTTTGACCACACTATCTTTATCTGCTCTGGTATAACTATTCACTTAAGACTTATTTATCCATTTTAAGAAAAAAGATAATGGTCTAAAGTACTTAAATTACTACAGCAGACTAAAGACAAAAAAAATTCCTTAAATCACCGCTTAAAAAAAAAACCCAAACAAAACAACAATAAAACAATGCACAAAACTTTTTCAAACGTGCTCTTAAACTGTCCCAGAACTTTTTCGCTGATATTTTATCCTTTCTTTTGAAATTCTCCTTCTGTTTTGCTGAAATACGTACAATACAAACGCTAGACAGAAATATAAGCAGGTATACATGCCTACACAAACGCATACACGTGTTCCATACTAGAGATGTATGTATATTCTGTACCACGGGAAACGCACATTCCATGTACTTGCGTACAATTCAACAGAGAAGCAACGAGTTGGGAGTACTAAAGAAGAAAATTACGTCTTGAAATCTGACTGGGTGATTATATTTAGACTCTGAAAGGCCCATCGAATGGGGAATCATCTGCTTTACTCAGTAAACCCCTGGAATAAACACCGGATGTACAGTGTTATTCTGTAATTTAGCAAATCACTGCAATGTAGGATACTGCGTGGATTAGAAAAATGCATTAAATTACGTATTGTTAGAGTTTTCCCCCTCTCTTAGGATGCACTCAACACTTGCCTCCTTCCTGTCTGACAATATGTTGCCATGCTATAAAAGCCCTAATGCCCATCTCAACGATTAGCTGTACATCAGCATTACTACCTCAAATCCACAAGTTTCACACCAAGCATTAAATGGGATGAATATTGATCTGCTAAAGAGGATTTATTTATTTCTAGCTCTATCCAAAGATCAACTACTAGCAGCTTTTGGTGGATCTGTTGAGCTCTCACAGCACAAAGCTACTGCATACATGACACCGGACTTGACATTTCAGTTCTGGAAGAAAACCAAACAGTAAATTCACTGCAATAATCCTAGATAAATGAGATGATCACTGGAAAAGCTGAGATAGTTAAGTGGTCTATCAGAAAAGTCCAAAGGATGATATTGAACTGTTGCTACATAGTAACCTCCCTCATGACAACATGGCACAGGATCACCATATCTTGAGATTCTCCCGGATATGGGCTGCATTTTGGCTGCCTTTTGGGGTCTAGCTTCTTGTGGTTTGAGGCCTGGCTTGCTCCACCCCCTGCTCCTTGAGATTCTCCAGGAGGTGGGCTGCATTTTGGCTGCATTTTTGGGGTCTAACTTCTTGTGGTTTGAGGCCTGGCTTGCTCCACCCCCTGCTCTTGAAATTCTTCCCGACGTGGGCTGGATTTTTGGGTGAGTTTTGGGCTTGAGATTCTCGTGCTTTGGGCCTGGCTTGCTCCACCCCCTGCTCCTGAAATTCTCCCGGATGTGGGCTCTATTTTGGCTGCCTTTTGGGCTGGAGCTTCTCGTGGTTTGAGGCCTGCCTTGCTCCACCTCCTGCTCTTGAGACTGGTGAGCTGCTCTGCCTTTTATACTCAAATGGCAAGGGCACAAGAGAACGCTGTGTTTTCACTAACTTTGACAAGGAGCATTTGAAACGCCAGTGTAAGAAGCCATGAAATTTTTGCTGTGTCACTCACACAGGAAACTGAAAGAGTCCGTCAAAACATTGCCTCAGCGCTGTGATTTCATCGAGCCGTATCATTCCGGTGGCTAATAATGTCATTCTAGTCATCTGCTAAATGGTTCATTTTTATATTTCTGATTTCTCTTCACCAATTTTCCCTTACGAGAGCCTATTAATTTACAGGAAACATGGAAAAGAAAAAGAAACAGAGACATACGATGGGGATATTTGTTACCATTAACCACTGCCTCATTTTTGGCTTTTTGTAAGACCACAGCTCTCACAAAAACCTCACCAATAAAAAAAAAGAACCCAAACACATCAGAAGAAAACCCATGCAGCACATTATCAAGAACAGATCTGGAAACTGAAAACCAATGCTTTGTTTTGCTTGCTTGAACTCTGAATTTCTACGTGTCCTTGCCACAGGTAGCACTCTATTTAATGAGGTTTTTTGTCTGTAGAACAGTGTGTCTGCTTTGCTAAGGATAGAAGACCTTGGGCCAGTTCCGAGTGTCAATGAGAGAGAAACAAAATGTGTTTCCACAGTAGCCCTGCATTAAGACAAACTCAAATCCTCTCTTTTTAAAAATATCTTCAGTTTCATCTTATGATTAAAATAAACCATGCTTCTGAAGGCAGTGCTGGTGATATATATTGAAACGTACTTCAAATGTAGAAGCTTGTATTATTTATAAAACGTCCCAAATAAAACAACTCAGAATGAGCCTGAAAAGGTAATCTGAACTCTTTTCTGGGTGATCTCTGTAAGTTTCTTCCATGGGACAACACTGTGGAGCCCCCCCAAAGCTTTCTCTGCCGAGACTGCTTCATTCTTTTGTGAAACGAGAACAAAACGAGACAGCATAACCGTGAGTAAATAGCGATAGGAGAGTCAGTTGTAGGTTGCCTGAAGCTTTCAGGCTATCCCTATCTGGAACACATGAAACAACACAAAATTCATATCCTGAGAAGCAAGAATCTTTTTCCTGTCTCTCGTATTCTCGCAACATGGCTCTCTGCAAACTGCCTTCCAGGAACAGCGTCTAAATTTGCAACGTAATTTGGTAAAAAGTTAATTCAAGTCACTTATTCTTTTTTTTTCCCCACTACTAAATAAGTGCAATATAATGGAATGTAATACGAGAAAAACTTCTATAAAAGGATAACGTTTATAAACGTTTTTGTAGTTTGTTGATAGTCTCTTTCACAAGGAAACAAAATAATAAATATTTACTTAACTCCAGTTTAGTACATAACGCTTTCACTCAACAATGGCTCCTTTCTTCACAAACACTTCATAACACACGCCAGTCCCAAACAGATTGCAATGCTTGCGGTTTGAATGTAACAGCAAAATTTCAGACGTGGCAAAACCCCGAATTCCACCTTTTATCTTCCCCATGTCCTTTTGGCATCCCTGTGGTCATTTCTGCTTCTGAAACTTGCTGTATTATTTAAAAAGGCATAATCTTTTCCACCATTCTGCCATTCCCACCCCCCCCCCCCCCCAGCCCTTTGCACAAAATTCTGAAACTGTTGAAACAGGGTCATGGTTTTTTACTATTTTATAGTAAATTTAATTTTTTTTTTCCTCTCTCTCTCTGGATTAATTTACTCATCTTTATAGCACAACTAATCTGCACACAGAAAATGAAAAGCAAAGATGCCATAAAGCAACACTCAGCATTGAAACAGAGCCACTGGTCGTCACTGGAATAATCAGAGACAAGGGTATGACCAAAGGCCAAACTCTCCTGCAGATCTTCCACCATGAACGGGAGGAAGAACAGCAGGAACTGACGCCTAACAGCCTAACTTCTTCAGGCAGCATCCTCTTTCAAATGTGCCGCATTATCATTTAAGTCACAGGTACTTCTGAAAGCCGTATTTCCACACAAAAGAACATTTTACCCCGTTTCATTCATTCACACATTTCTCTTTGGGTACAAACCACCGATTTTCCTAACTTTATAGGTTCATTAGGAACTTTGTGAAAAATGAATCCATCCCATTGTTCTCCCCCTTTCCCAAAAGGGCTCAGAGGTTTTTGGGAATTATCATAACCCAAACAGGGCTTTATGATGCACTCTGTGGAATACATGCACCATGTGAAATACAGATGAGGATTTATTTTTTTTAAGGTATTGTTTTACAAGTCACAAATTCTAACACTACCTAACAAAACTCCTAGCCGCATAAAAAGATGCAATAAACCTCTCTAACAGTAGCTGATTTGTATGCAACATTGACCATAAGGGTAACTCTTCAGTAAACCTGAATCTCATATATAATGCATAGCAGTTAATAAATCATAGTAAAATCAGGTGGCTTAGAGCCAACAATACCCAACTAGTAATGGAAAGGGGGGGAAAGATTTATAGAGAGACAGACTCTGTCTGGATTTTGCTTTTAAGAGGCTCACACGGTGCAGTGGGAAGATCTTGCTGTGGTTTCCAAGTGGACACATCTGTGTCATGCTGACTCACTTCATCCTCCCCCCAGCATCGCCCCTCACTTACCCCAGGTGATGCCTCTTCTCTCCAAAACTTTCTTTGACCTTCCACTGGTTTCTTGTCTATCTGCTCCCCAGAATGCAAGCTGGAAAGGAAGGAGAGGAGAGCTCAAGATGAGATCAGTTTCTGAAATTTCACAAAAACGTCCAGCACCAGATTTCAAACTCATAGAGAAAAACTTAAAAAGAGCCTCTTGAAATTGGTTTCTCAACCCTCAAAAAGCCATGCTACAAAGTATTCAAAGCGTCACATATTTCCCAGCTTCAAAAATCGATTTAATGAAAGGGAGAAAATGCACTTCGGTGTTTACGACGGGAGAAATCACTTTTTTTGCTTTAAATATCAAGGGCAAAACTTTCCTCTCTGTTCTCTTTGGAGACCCAGGAGAACGGGATATTACAGAAGATTGCTGCTGCATGGGATCTGAGAAAAGCCTTTTTGTTTTTTAGAGCCTGTCCACGGCAACCAGAGGCCCTCAGCCAGGCAGAAGTGTTAGCGCAAGATTAAGATGCAGCACCTCGCAGTTTGGCAAGGCTTGCGGCTTCACCGATGGATAGCGTGACGTTAATTACTCGTGTAAAAACCAGCGTGACGTACTTGTTTCTTAAGAATCACGTTACGTTACACTAATGACGAAGTTTAGTTTTCACAGTTACCTCCGTATACATCATTCACTTTGACTAAGGGGAAAATATATCTCTTTTTGGCTCAGTTATATTAAATTTACGGTTGTCCTTGCTAGGAGCATCCTGGTTCGGGAGAACTACAGCAAAGTTTTTAAAGCAAACCAAAACTAAAACCCACTTCCCAACCTTCAAAAAGCAATTTACAAAATGTGTAAGTTTTATTTTTGCCAGGTTTAAACCCCTTTTTGTTATTAAAAATATCCAAGCACCAGACTGATACTACTCCATGTAGTATGCCCAAAAGCACAATACAATGTCAAAACCCATCACGCAAATAAACCCAGAGCAGGCTACGAAAATGAAAGCGCAGTTAACAGAACCTTGAGGCTTCGCACTTGGAGGGGACAAACCCTTCACGGGGGACATTCAGGAGGAGAACCGCTCGCCTGTGGAGGGACCCGGGCGGCCATGAGGGCCGCTGCGCGCGCTAAGGCGCCTCAGATCCACCCCCCGTTCGGGGTGAGTCTATGGACGGCCGGGAGTGCCGCGCCGCTCCCAAAACAGCCCCCCCCTCTCGCTCCCAGGTTTGGCGGCGATTTACTCCCGTCGCCTCCGGAGCGGCGGTGCCCCCGCGGTGGGCGCAGCCCCGGGTCGTGGCACTAGATGGCAGCACCCGCTTGCGGAATGCCGGCATATGGCGGCGGGCGCGGGAAGGGCCGGCCCGGGCTGATGGGAGCGGGCGGCCGCTGCCTCCGCTGCCGCCCCCTGCCACACGCCCTGGGCTTCAGAAAGGAGCTTTAAACTTCATCTCCGGCGCACAGGGCCGGGCTGGGACGGTTAGAGCCATGGGCGGTGTAATAAAAACAACGCCCTCAGGTACGCATCGGGGTGCACAAAGAAAATAGTCGTTAAAAGCAAAAATAGCCCCCCTCAAACACAGTGAGACTAGAAACAAAATCACTGCAGCAAAAATGACGGAAATAACGTGAAGGCTACCATCTCAGAAGAAGATAAACATTTAAATAGAGCCTACTGCCAGGGAAGAGGATGGGATTTTTTCCACTGACCTCAGTAGCAGTAGGATTGAGTTCAAAGAGGTGGAGTAATGCATTTTTCAGTGTTGCTCTTGTACTATCTTTTTTTTACCAAAAACACCCTTTCCCTCCCCCCTCTACAAGACTAATTAACGTATGTGCAACCTATTTGCAGTGTCAAACGGCAGCAATGATAAATCCTTCAAAACGATGGCTGAAAGCCAGCCTCAATAGTATTTATTTAGGGATAATAAGGAAATGAGAACTCTTAACACGTAATTCAGGTTTGTTCACTTTTTTACGTGGTTTGGTTTAGTCCATTTTGCAGATTTTTTGATGACGTAGAGCAACACTGCCACGACAAATAGCTGTAGGTCTAACGGGGCTTTCCAACTCTGCGCTGCTTCAAGAATTCATGCAAAATAATCTGTATGTAACACTGTCTTGCAAACAAACGGGCAAGCCTTACAGTTTGTGAGCTACCACGTGAAAAAGGGGCTCTCTGACGCTGCCACCCCACCCTTCCAGAGGCACAGCAGCAGCCTGGCCTCAGCCCCATGGAGCCTGGAACCCCCCAGCAGCCCTCACACCCAACACACCACCCCCTGCAAAACCACCTACGGACAGAATCCACCCGATTTTACTCTTCTGCCTCAGAGTATCACCCATCCAGAAGACAATCACAGGAATCCTATCTCATGCAGGTGCTGTTTTGTCAGAAGGGAAGGAGGCGAGAAGGCGAACATCTAGAAAGCAGCACCCACACACTGCCACTGCAAGGAAAGCATTGCTGGAAGAAGCTGCGATTTCCAGTCCTCCCTGCCTCATCAAACTGGGAACAACTAGGCCCAAAGGATGTACAGCACAGGCCGTGCTGGTGAACGAAAGCACACGTTTCTTACATGCACAGATGTCGACAAATAATCATAGCAAAGGTTTTTCATGTACTGACACAAGCATTGGGTTATGGCTTTCTGGCAAGAAATGTAAACCTACTAACTATACTCCACATTGTCTTTACAAATAGCCAAGAAAGTGTTATTCCAGAATTCATAGTTAGACTGGGTAATATTTTTCAAGGAACGATCTGCTGGCAGACTCTGAGGATGTACAGTCTGTACAGTGTCTCGGTCTGTGGTTTGACTCTCTAGCTCTTAGCCAGAATATTCCACTGTCAATCAATCCTAAACAGAAAAAGATACTGCTCTGGTTATTAAATAAATCCAAGAACCCATATGAACCAAGATCAGATGAAATGGATAGCAAAAATATCAAAACCCCAGGACAATCAAGTAATAAATTATTGGAGATAAAGTGTAAATACTAAACATCTTTTCTCTCAACAAGACCCCCAAAGCTAGAACAGAAAAGAGCAAAAATCTTAAATATCTTTTGGCCAAAATTCCAGTAAATAAGTATTATTGTGATGGGGGGAGGGGGGGCAGAATCAGCTACTATCCTCCTTTTGGCCTGCTCCTGAAGCTTCTTCTGTGAGAGCCCTATGTGCTTCATGTTCAAGAAGAGCGCTAACGACAGCACATGGGTGCAGCCTGTCTGAAATGTGTTTAATTGCTGTTTAATCCCCATTTATCACTAATGGATGAGACTCACAGAGGAAGTAGAGGCCCCTAAATTCTGTATCGTTTGCTTCTATTTTTTTTTTTAAAGTCCTCGATAGGCCATATGTAGATTGTCAAGCAGATAGAAAAGATGCAACTGGCAAATAGTACAATAAGCTTCGGTATTAACTCCCATTTGGTAATGGTTTGTAATATGTGCTGCTTGAAAGACTGGTACAAATTCAACAAAAGATGATGTAAGATTAAATAAAGAGGGTCAGAAGTTTGGGGAGCAGCACTGAACAGTAGCAGTGGAGCACAGCAGCTGTTACACAGCGCACGGCAACACCACAGAATAGTTTATGACAGGAAGTGAAGAAAATTCCACAATCCACCTGAAGCTACAGTGGGAATTATGTAGGCAAAATATAGTTATTAAAACTGGAATGCAACCAAGACTTCAGGGGCTAATAACCCTTCTCTTGCAAGAGATAGGAAAAAAACCCCAAGCATCTTCATTGACCACAAACTGCAAGACCACAGCTTTACGTCTCAATTGAGAGTCATGACTTTTTCCATGATGAATTGTCACAAGAACGTGATCTTTCTGGGATTGGATTTCCTGGCCAATAGTCTCCATTTCCTTCCATAAACTGCAAAGAGAGTTAGTGATGTGGGGAATAAAAAAAATATACATGTTTTTTATATATATACACCTTTTATATCTATACAGACATGTATATATACACGTATAAAAGAATCACCTTAAAGCTATTGCCAGTGTTAAAAAAAATACAGGCTGGTCTTGACAGACTCTAATTTGACAGCCACAGGATGAATATATTTACTGTTTATTGTGCCCATTAAATGTCTTTATGCCAAAATGTTATGATTTCTTACCAAGAAATTGACTTACTTTTACAAGCCAAATATTCACTTCAGTGCAGAATTAAAGCACTTGATAAAAATTAAACCACACAGAGCACGCAGGGCATTTTACATCTGCATCTATAAAACACAGACACATCATGCACAAATCATGCACAAATCCTTAGGCATATAAACGTGCCGATTCCTAAAGTACATATGCGTTAGGAGCATAAATACTCCCGGAAGCGTAACGTCCGTTTATGCAGTGTGTATTTGTTTATACGAGTATGACTACAGTACATAAATATGGATAAGCCTTGTGTATATCACACACGGAAGGTTCCTTAGTGTGGTATAAGAGATTTGCTTACGATGAAATTTGAGATGCATGCGTTTCAAGGAAAACTATGTGAAAGAAAGCGATCTAGCTCACCCCAGGATTGAGCAGCTAATGACTGCTATTCCAATTTATCAGA
This sequence comes from Rhynochetos jubatus, assembly GCA_027574665.1. Lineage (NCBI taxonomy): Eukaryota > Metazoa > Chordata > Aves > Eurypygiformes > Rhynochetidae > Rhynochetos > Rhynochetos jubatus. The sequence continues at coordinate 76,169,803 of CM050651.1, forward strand.
CCCATTGCACACACTGAACATGCTGGAGAAGAATCTTTTTTTTTTTTTTTTTTTGCAGATATTTATTTAAAAATCAAAAAAACTTCTTGTGTTTTGCTGCATTCAAAGATACGCATCTCTTGTAGGGACACAAAGCAGCTGTACACCAGTATTGGTGGCCATTACGTCCTTGCCACATGAAGAAGAAACGCACAAGAGGCATTCTCATGGTAGGAACAGAGTCATCTTTAAAAATGGCAACTCCTCTGTGTGTATCTGGATGCACATTGGTATCAAAAGAATTTGGTACCTTAGAAACTTTATTCAAATTGTACCCATATTTTGGCCCAGTAAAGCAGCAGAAAGAATTTAATTTTATTTTCTAACTTACTCAGCATTCACTGTGCTACATTTAAAGAAAAGAATTACTTAGAATGCAAAATCCAGCATTTGAAAGTAAGAAAATTCCACATTTAGAACTGCCAGTCAGTTCTACTTCTGCTCTTTTAAATATAGTCTTGAGTTACATGACAATATTAATTTTCCTTGCTTCATTCAGTGCTTTGAGAGCACCTTCTCATGCAATTTATGTTGGACAAACAGATGCAACATTCAAGTGTTCCACTTTGTAACCAAACTGGCTTTCTTCTACTCTCAAGGAGAATTTTTGTTTAAGATACATGTTGAGTAAATATATAAATATGGGGACTACTTCACTCTGTCCCCCTTTCTCATAAATTTCTTGCTTTTAATTGTTCTTTTGAAGCTCACACAACATCCACAGTCCTGGGTATGATTTGAAGTACACCCCATGGAGCTGCTGCAGTCTGTACCAATCTCCATTATTCACAGTTCTTGTCCGTGCCCAATCTGCCAGGTACACACCAGCGCACACACGCTCTGCCTTCACCCTGCAGGCTGGCCAGACATGATTCTGGGAGTTGTGTGGCCACATCAGCTTGTGTTACCACCACCTTGCTTCCTGGAGTTCGTTACTCCAGGCACAGGGCTATTTTAAATACAGCTTTGTTCCCTGAGGTGGTCTGTACCTTGCAGGACTGGCTGTGGGAGCTCACGCTTGCACCACCCGTGCTGCTCACCTCAACGTGAGAACTCCTACCGCAAGGTGCAGTTACAGGCTTGTCTACAAGAGAGTGTTAGCCCAAAGGATTCTGCTGGAGTATATTACTCACTACTCTTGTGTCCAAACTCCACTAACACTTTTTTGGTTTTGTTGTAACGTCGTTATTCTTTTGATGCCTGCAGAAAAGATGCATAAATAAGTAGGGTTCCGGTTCATTCCCCAAATTATTTGTCGCTCAAGTCAGTTGGAAATTTAGCAGGCATTATTTGTCACTATGAATTAGGAACATAAACATTTACGTGACCTTGGCATTTGTACCACAATTAACTATAAATTCTGACTTGACTCATGATTATTTATGGTCTTTGTGAAGTGTAAGCATGTAGAGGCTTTCATAAGGCTAACCAGAAAACCATCCACGAGTTAAAATTGGCTTAAGCAACATTTCAATATAAAAGGTCCAATCCTCTGATCCTAAGGACAGCTATTCCCAAAATAATCCAGTGGAAATACGTGGGAGAGCTGACTTAAACAAAGATTATTCACACAAGGACACATATTGAGTTTGGGCCTTAGTTTGTAATTTATTACTTTGGCCTGCAAAGCACAAAGTATTAGATTCCTTCGTTAGCACTGAGCTCATAGCCCTTGCAATGCTTAGTCATTTATCCTATTTTGTATTTTATTTTTCATTCCTTTCTTCTGCTGTCGTTACCCCCCCCCTCCCCATACCAGTCATTCCTGTTTTCTTTACCTATACATTTTTACATACCTCAAGCAAAGTTGGGTTGTTTATAGATAGCAGGTACAAGGGTGAGGGGATGAGCCCACACAAGAAGCAACTTGTTGGTTCCAACAGCAAGCAAGCAAACGGTTAGCACATTTGGACTGCTCATCACAGAGCCAAGGCCTGGACAAGATGACAGCAACAGCCTGCTTGAAAGCAGGTTGGGACCATTACTGGTAATTATAGTTAATCAGCAACAATTGTCTTGGCCAAGATACAGATCAACATTGAGCACTAACCTAACAGGACCTAATGAATGTAATGGAGGATGAAGAAAGCCTGATTAAACTTGCAAGGCCCTGAATGACCCCAGCAGATGAGGCATTGTAATTCCCAGCACCTCTCTCTCCCCTTCTGCCTCCAGTCCCTAGTGCAAAAGCCAACAGCCCCTGCATTAAACCTGGCTACGCGGCAACACGGGCTGTATCGCGATATGCTCTCAATAGTGGCTAATGGCTCAAAACCACAATAAATTGAATTAAACCTAAGCACTCTGTTATGAGTGAACATAGTTACAGGCGTTTATTTGAAAGCAACTGCAACCGCTGACTGATTTTATGATATATAGTGGTTGTCCTTAAAACTAATCAATAATGTTGTTCAGCAGTCTAAGGCGATTGCCATGCCCAGAGCATTTTTTTAAAGCATTTTGAAGAGGTAATGAATATCTAAGCATTTAAACATAATTGGAAAAGGGTCCGTGCTTTTCTGTATCCTTATTGCTATTGCTCTTTCCATTAGAGCCTAAATTGATCAGAAGTCTTTTTTTCCCCCATGAAACTTCTGTGTGAGAACAATTTTAATCCTTAAGATCCTTGTTAAGAGTACAGCATTCTCATAAAACACCAAATACAAGTTATCTGTCATCTTTGCAGGTCATCAGTTCGATGTGAGTTTGGATCTGAAAATATTCTGGTTCGAATTAAAAATCCAGAAAAAATAAATTTAAGAAACATGTATTTGGGGCTTTATCACAAAAGATATATTGATGCAGTAACTGAAAATGTTACAAATTTCAAATTAAAAAAAAATACAGCTTCTCACAGGATATACTACACAAGTAGTAGCCTCACAGGGAAAACATGTTATAAAATTATTTTATCAATTCTTCAGGGTTAAGAAAGTGAATCTTTAAGCTCCCTTCCAACCCAAACCATTCTATGATTCTATGAATGTAAGGAAAAAACTCCAGTTCTCTAGACTTTCCTGAAATGTAAGTAAACATGCACACTATTTACTGAAACACTGCTTCGTCAATACCCTTGGTACTTGAAATTTGGCCAAAAGTAGAAGAAAACATTTCTCCTCTTATTCAAAGCACTGTGCCAACGTGGGCTACTGGTGTGACACGCGTCATCAGAACCTATAACGTTTTGTTACACCCGTGTTTTGTCAGGGCATGACGACACTTGTTTCTCAGTCTAACCCTATTCTCACCTGTGCTTCACACTGCATACATTCCTTACAGGAATTCTGTAACCAGTTGTAGCAGGAGTGGATAGTTGGGAGCAGGGTCTTATTTAGAAGAGGGTCAGTTTGTTGGCTGATATCAGTATGAGTTTTACTGAGCTTCTAAACACGCAAGCTGAAAGGATGTTGTTAGTGACATAAATACTATTACCAGTTCTGCACTAAACGTATAGCCTGGTGCAGCCCAGCCTTTCCTGGCTATGCCTCTTTCTCAGGGAAACAGGAGGTTAGTGGCTATCTAAATCCTGCCCGCTCACTCTGAGCAGGCTCTCTAGCTCCACTTGGACATTTGCTCTAGTCGGGCAGGCAAGAGAGTTAGAGTCAGGACATACTACATCTCTGTCATCCTCTACCCCAGTGAAATGCCAGAACAAAGAGAAAGGGGTATGTTCTCATCGACCGTTGTGTTCAAAGTGGGGACAGCACTGTGGTAGCAGATCTCAAAAAGCTGGGGAAAAAGGAGAGGAAAAAAAAAAAAAAACACACAAGAGGAAGAACTCCCTGTTAGACCCCAAAACCTGTCCTGCAGTTCCTCTCGTGGTATTAACCCTACTGAATGAACCATAAGCCACACAACAACAGGTAGTAGCGCTATATCTTCTAAATACAAGTCAGGTTGTTTCTCCAAGCATCACATTGCGCTGGATCTTCAACTGTAAAACAAGTCTGCCAGAGACATTCTTCCCATCAAAGTGGGACGACAAGCCTAAGAACACTTTCCACTGCATGATACACTCACGTTCAGCTCTCCTGTTATCCAAACAGTTCAGTAGTACGAGAGTCATAATAGAATTTTGATACCAACATATTGGCTTGTGTGCTGTGACGATAGGACATATCACAACTGTTACTCACGTGAGCCACTGTGCTCCTTTGGGCCCTCTCTCTAGGAAAGGCACTACAAAAAAGCACAGATAAGCTCAGATGTTTCTGGCAATTCATTCATGCTGAAATCAGTGCAGGGGAAGAAAAAGCAGCTTCAGGGAGGAGAGGAGTTTGTCATGAGACAGCCAAGAACTTTGATTTCAGCACCGGTTCAGGCCAGCTAGGCTCCTAGTTTACACCGGCCTTTAGGGTAGATGGCAAGAAAGGCTCCAGAGACTAAGAAAGCTTTAGGCAAAGTTCAGGACAAAAATAAATAAATAAATAAATAAATAAATAAATACTCATATTCTTTCAATATTTGGGGTGAAAGAGGAACAACACACTGAGGAGGTGGGGTTTTTTTTGTTTGTTTCCCCCACCCCCTCCCCCCATTCAAGCATCTCTTTCTGCAAGAAATATGGAACAGAAAAAGCTAGTGGTTGCTGTATCCTAGCTCTACAGAATAGGACCTGTAACTAACATAGACAAGTCAGATTAATTAAGCAGTTTGGAGAACCTCTAAAATTATTCAAGTCAAGATTGTTGTGAGGTGGTCCAAATCCCCTGCTGTTATGAAAGATATTGATAAAGTGTATTAGGAGTACCTGGAAGCACATTATGCAGATAAGGCATCCCATGGTTGTTCGCTTTATTTCATGGATTTAAAAAAAAAAACAGACCCAAACAATGAAACATTAATGATCTAGAAAATACCAGTCCTTTACATTTTCCTGTTAACGCAAGAAAAGCAACCTAAGTGTGCCTGGATTTAGTCCAAAAGTTCATGTTTGACTACAGGATTTGTTTTAGAAATGCATTTCTTCTTAAATATAAAGAAAGCAAAAGATGAAGGATTGACTCCTTTGTTGCTGCTGTGTCCCCCTCCCCCCACCCCCCCCAGTTGATTATCTTCAAACATTTGTAGTTCATTTTTAACTAGAAGGACATTGTTTCTTGTCATGCTTCTCTACTAGATTGAAAACCCTTTACTATCCAGCCCCCTCCTCCCCATAAAGACATTTAGACATTGTAATTCAATGACATCTGTGTTCCTTGCGATGAACTAGAGCTCCTTAATTCCCTCACTGAAGCACATTTTCTCTCTTTGTCCTGAATTCATTTTTTGTGTCCTTTTTGCCCTCTCCAATTTTTCAACACCATTTGAAATGTGCCGACACCAGACTAGACTACACCAGTATCGCTTAGCATCTAGAGACTGCTAAATTCTTAACCAAAAATAGAGATGACCTAGCTCTTGCCCCAGACTTTTTTATACAAAATTTAAACATTGTAAGAGTATGATTTAGAGACGTGAAGCTTTTGCACAAGAAATTTTTAATGAAGAAGAGACAATCCACTGCCAGTGACTCTCTAGCTGTCTGAATGGAGCTAATGTGCCATTAGTCATTCTCAGTAAGAAAAAACTGCTTTTTAAAATACAAGAGAATTTACCCAAGATATAGCTCCTAAGTCAAACCCATTTTTAATGATTTAAAGAAGCCAGTTTACTCTTGTCAACATATGATTGCTGAATATTGCACACGACTGTGATTCCCGTCTCTGGGCAGAACATACTATGCCCCCGAAGGTCCACAGGACTGTTCTCCCCAGTGCTGTGGATCCTGTGCACCTCACCAGTGTAGCCATCATACTTTCATGTCCTTAAATCAGCGGGGGGCCTGAAGCAAATACAAGAGATTTGGATACCACCTAAGAAAGTCTGAAGAAAACCTAAGCTCTTGCGAGGGTTACGCTAAGGACTTATTCCCAGGCATTGACAGGGTGGGAGCAGTACCAGTCACGTTTTCTATTAAATGTTCCAACAGGTTTCACATCTTTTTCATCCTGGATTTAATTATTCTCAACACCATCTTGATTGAAATTTTACCAGCACATGATTATTTCTGTACAATTACCCTGACTGGCATCATGTGAAAGAATATAAATGTTCACAGGATTGAATTAGTTCACATACATCAGTTTAACATGACCCACAGCTGCTTGTGGAGATTGCTGCAAATGCCAGAGCTCCCCCTCAACACGTAGCGTATTTACAGAATTGGAGATGTGCATTATTTGAGCTTTCACTTTCTTTCAAAGCATCGAGTATAGGCTGAAGTGAGAGTAGGACAAACGTAGCAGGATCTTATTTCAGTTGCTAAGTAAATTAATTCATGAAACCTGTTATTTGCTTATGTGCGGTTTATTCCCAGTCTAGGTTTTCAGTTTACGCTCTTCTGTTTGTGTAGAGGAAAAAAAAGGGGCGGTGTCTATTTACAGTTTAACAAATATGCCTGTCTTGAACTTCAGTGCCTCTTTTTATCCAATTCCTGCTAGAATTATAGACATTCTCACTTTTACTTAAAGGAAGTGTAATTCAATGAACTACAAACCATATTTTGTCATATCCACATTTCACACTTGTGAAAACAACAGCATTTTTCAGATGTTGCTTGAATAACACGTTTTTACCAACAGAATCCTTGCAGTTTTAGTAAATTCTACCAAAAAAAAAAAAAAAAAAAATCCCCCAAAACCCCAAACCAAAACCAACCAAGCAACCAGAGACCCAGGCATATGAAGAGTGAATGTAACAGAAAAGAAAAAGCCAAAAATGCGACCACAGAAACATCTCTGACATCAAGTTCCAAGAGAAATGGGATCAAAATATGAACACTTATGGGCTGGTGAATGAGAATGGCACCTGCTTTGTTCCTGTTTCTTGGCTTGCTATCCAAAGGACCAAAAGAAGGCAAATACTCACTGAATATTTTTTCTTCAGATTTTCCTTTTAAATGCAATATCTCAGAATCTGGCTTTAAAAAATAAAAATAATTGACAATCAGAGTCTGTAGGCTCAGCTTACATAAATATTGTTGTAACAGTCCTCAGGTCACTGCATCTGGAAATTATGAAATCAGTTGGCTTTTCACCTTGATAGCAAATCATTCTGATGATGTGTTTTGCAGGAATGAATTCAAAATTCATTTTTGTTTTGCCTTCCCACAAGGAAAGTTTCACTGCCCATAAGGAATGACGGATATGCTGCATATTTAACATAGCCAAGACGCTCAAGGTCAATTGCAACAAGGGTTTCCAAAGGGGAGCGAGCAGGGCAGGCTATCCTTAATTTTGGTTGCAGGTGAACCTCAAACGTGAACTTCTACAAATAGCAATATTCAGATTGGCTAAGAATCCAGCTCTTTCAGTTTGGAGACTTAGGCGAAAGTCATGCCTCAAAGGGCTTCCTGTGGGATGCCAGTTACTTTGTGCTTCAGGGAAGGACCAAAAATACTGTGCCGATTTCCCTTTCCCCCCAAAAGTACAGAGAAAGTCAAAGATTAAGACCACCATTTTCCCTGGTTTGACACAAATAATCTTATAATGGAGAAAAATAAAAATACAGTTGAAAACCCCTTCCTAGCAAACACATTAACAAAAACCACCCGTGAGAAGGTTTACGTTGCTTCCCAGCATTATTGAAGAAGCGCAGGCTTGGGATGGCTGGAAATAGGGGGCACAGTTTGAGTTGAAGAATTGACCTATCACGGCACTAACAACCTGCTCCTTCTTTACATTCAGAGGGGAAGGCTTTGCCAATCCGGGAAAAAGCTTTTCCTCTCCCCAGACAGCTGTAGTCTAAATGTTTGTAGATGAGGCTTAATGTTTCAAGTCCTTCATCTCCATCCGCACTTCTTACTTGAAAGTAACTGATTCTGAGTGTGCCCCAAAGCATCTCCTCATTTTAAGCTTCCCACTGCCAAACCGGGCTGTCATAGAGGAACTGAGTTGGTTTTGCTTGGAAGAAATGTGCTTCTCTGTCCAGCCCCAGAGTCAAATTGCTTGGTCTTAATCTATACAGCCTTCCAGAGCCTGAAACACAGCTGCTGTTCCTGAGTCTCATAGCCTTCTCAGGCTGATTTCACACCAGTGCTGGGAGATGTACTAGGACCGGGAGTGGTCTGTCATCTCCCCACTCTCCCCACCAAACATATACAAGCATCCCAGCAAAAGCAAGAAAACAAGGGGGTACAGTCTGGCCACACACCAGGTTCTGCAGTGTCAGAAGGATGCAAATTGCCCCATCACACCACACACTGGTGAACTGTACTCCAATTTGCAAATGCATCCTCAGCTCAAATCTGCTTCTTGGAGCCCAGATGCAAGAACATAAGGATATTCTATCACCACCAATGCCAGAAGAACTATATCACACCAATGGCTAGAAAAAGCCCTTTGAAAAGATGTTTTGCTGTAGTTTCTCCAGCACGTTAATTATCCCAAAATTATTGTGAGAGAAACAATTCTTTCTATTTAAATGAAAAGTACTTTGAAACTGGCTGTGGCCAACAAAAATACTGGACAGTTGTTACTTTCAGTTTCTTTAAAAGGAACTACTGAAGTGTTTCTTGTATCATAGAATGTTTTAGGTTGGACGGGACCTTAAAGATCATCTAATTCCAACCCCTCTGCCATGGGCAGGGACACCTTCCACTAGACCAGGTTGCTCTTCTTTTGGTGGAAGTAGAAACAGCAAGTGGAGCTACGACAAGGAGTTGGGTGAGATAGGAGGATACTATTTGAAAGTAAACTTGCGTACATACAAGAGGTTTTGCCCTAAACCGCAGTTGTAATAGGTAAATATAAGGTAAATATAAACCGGTGCATAGAAACAAGCATCTTATTCAGTGTATAAGTCTTACAGTGATTATAAATTCCAGGTTACAGTGGGAAAAAAAAAAATCTATTTAATCAGGTCATTATAAATACATTTTATTATTCCAAGGCTGAAGAATTCTCACTGGTATTAACTATACATAGTTATAGATTAAGTAGGTTATATTAATTTTGCTTTTAAGCAAACAGATTTTTGGTCACCACTTTTCTTTTGTAAATAAAAACCAACTGTCGGATTTTTTTTTTTCAGGTACTAGAAAAGTCTCTTACTAGTTGCTTTTTCACACACACCAGTTAAAGAAAAGCTGATGCATTTTATTTACGATTAAATCAATGCTTCCTAAAGTAATTTTATAGATATACTTTTATTTTAGAAGTTCCTGTCAAAGAGTCAATCAGAAATATCTGAATCAATTATAGTGTGTTCATACTTGTCTAATACCCTGTTAATTCAGAAATAGCTAACTAATCCCCAAAAGGGAGAGAGCTGAAGCCTCTTTTGTTTTACCTGTGCTGTCCTTACCAATTACAGAGGCAAACCATCTGGCTCAGAGAGAGTTGGATTGCCATCTAACAGGACTGTGCTGCCTAGCAATCGACTTACTACCTGCCACAGCCAGCCTTGGATTCTTCCTGGAAACATTAAGCATTTTGGTGTTATTGCATCCCCCTGCCTCCCCTGCCATATAAACCACCCCACATTATCTCTACCCGATTTTGGGATGCTGTGCAGTACACTATACATCAGATTTTAGCTTAGTATGTGGGCTGCGTGTATATAATTTTTCAGCTGCTTCGGGTGTTTCGTGTAGAAGCAGACCGGATCCGGTTGCCAACGTTCACATCTGAAATGAAGATTGCACTTAGTCTCGCTCTACTTGTTTGTTCTGTCTGGTACATTCTGCCTGAGAGCACCGTTACAACTATATTTTACAGGGTCCTCTCCTTGCAAAGTTTCCGTTGATATATTATTATTATATGGCTATTTATATAGACCCAACTGTGTTATTTCCATTTTATTGCAAGGACATAAAAGCTGGAAATCTACCAAAAGTACAAAAAGGAGCTGAAGAGCCTTTGAAAGCAAACGCCTTAGGGAAATACTGGGTATTAAATGAAGTCGATTTATAGCTGTTGCCAAAATTTATCAAAGCTTAAGCACTCCTTAAATCCAAAGTTATCCAGAAGAGAAGGTAGAAATACATGGGTTAGCAATACCAGCCATATCACTGTTAGATATATGGGTTGGTTGTTGCCAGCATACATGCTGGCATGATGGATGGAATGGTCCCAGCCAGAAAGCTCCCCCTTCTACTCCAGCCCCAAACGGTTCTTACAGAGGAAGAACTAATGGAAAGTAGGAACACGAAGGTTGCACAAACAGAATGTACCTGTAACACAGCACAGAATAAGATCTGTCGGCCTAGGAAGGGATCGGATTTGTAATGGAGTTTGTAATATCAGAACCAACAGCAGCGTTAGACATGTAGGAAGAGGAGAATATGCAAAACTACTCTCCATTCCCTGGATAGTTGTTCTCATCCGTCTCAATGATTCCTGTCTATTTATCCCCTAGCGCTTGGCTAAGTCACAGCAATGGAACAGGTAACAGAAGCTGACCTGTAGTAACAAGTCACATGCAACCGCATTGTCCACCTCAGCTGCAAGATAACGTGGTTTAGCTTTTTATAATTCACGTGATCTAGCAGTCACAGCAGGGTTAGAGCAACCGGACAGTGTTGCTCACAGTAGAGTGGCATAGTTGAGGTATTGGGATATGTGAAGCCATTATAGCTGAATTGTGCCTCAGACCTCCGGCCTGCACATGAGTTATTTAGGAAAAAATAAAAATACATATCTGCCTCTGCTGTCAATCACTAAATTCCTGGGAAAGACACTTAAAAATATGAGAAGCCGCCACTCCTCTGGTTCTTACTCCTTACAATCATTATTGCCTTCCTTTCTCCTTAGTCAGCTCCTCTTTCATTTATACTGTTTGAAGATCATCTTCCATAGACATATCCTTTGAAGACTTCAGTTGCCCATTTAAGGCAAAGAATGAACTCTTGCTCCTGTTAAGTATTTCATTCACTGGTAGGCATTGATGTTCTGTCCTTCTGAAAGCACTCTCTACGTGTCTGAAGCCTCTGGGCAGTGCTTTAATGCACATAAATTAAGAAAAACAAATGATAGAGATCGCCATCGCATAGACTGAATTACTAAAACAGAGCCTAATGACTTCAATTTGGAGGCAGTCTCAGCACTTAAGTTCTTATTCTAAGAGAGTTTTCTCACAGGTTAGAAGACTAATAGTGTTTGGGAAATTGTCTTATCAGAGAGCTTGGTTTAGCTTCCATTCTGTATTATGCAATGCTCCAATTCATGTTACGCGCTGTATGTCCAGGACGGAGCCAGCAGCAGACTGGGACTTGCTGCTAATTGAAAACAGGTTCTGAAGCAAAGATTATCACGCAGTAAAAGTACAGTACTCTACATGCTGCACAGAGCCAGCCAGTAACCCTAGCCATTTTCTTTTCATCTGAGAGAAGTGCGCCAAGCATTTGAATTTTTGGGGGCAGACGAGCAGTAAATTCACTGTGAACATTTTCAAACTGCGTTGATACCTCCTGGATTTACTAATCATCGAATATGATCACCACACTAAAACAAGACCATGCTTACAACTTCCAAGACAGTAAGTCAAAAGACTATTACACAAGTTGACTAAAAAGCTTCCATCTACATCAGCCTAGTGTCAAGTTGAGAGGTGTGAGTCACAGTTTCTGAGAAAGAGGTTTCAGTCTGAATTGTATACCTGGATTTTTGCAAAGCAGCTTGGCAAGTTCCTTAAAACAGTTCAGATTCCTATCCAAATTCACTAACACACATTTTTACTTAAATGCCCCCGAGGATCTCCATTAAACATAATTCATAACTTGAGCTTAAAGCAAGAGAAACAAATAAGCACACTTTCTTTCTTGGTTTTGGCTAGAAGCTGCAGCTGGAAGTCTCCAGTAAGGAATTTGCACAGCCTTTACCCTGAGAACCAAGTCAAGACACCCTCTAAAGATCCAGTTTTCCCTTCCAGTACAGAAGCACAATTAGGAAAGGTAACCTAAAAGTTACTGCAGTGGATGTCTGAAGGTTGGGCTACCAGGCAATTGCCCTCACCTTGAGCAGATTGCATAAAGCAGAGCTCTGCTCCCACCTCTGTAAAAACGGTGTTGTAGGATCCCAGTGCACTCCCTCTGTACATTTCCAATTTTAAGTACTCGCCTATCCAGTAGAAAATGTCCTTTTCCCTATCAGCTTTACAGATTTCCCTGAATGTTTGCCATCCTTTTTTATTGCTACAACTGGTTGGTATTTCAAAAGCCACACAAGGTCATAGTTACCCCCTTTGTAATCTGATTGCCACCCATGGCTGGCATGGACAGATGGAAATGAGGAAAGGGTTGCACGGATGATACAGAACATCTGAACTCCCTTTAAAATAGCTGCCTTGACTTTGCAGGGCAAGCAGGATTAAAGGGTAGTAAGAATTGATTTTCTCACAGAAGTCAGGTATGGCAGCAATCAGATTTCTGGAGCAAGAGAACATAATTTGCAGAGTGACTTGAGTTTTCAGGCCAGGACTGCTCCTGATATATGTCTGTGCTGTTTTTGTCTTTGTCTGGTGAACAAAGAGTGGGGCAGCTGAGAGCTGGAAGCTCGATGTGAGAGATAATTTCACAGGAAACTATTAAAGAGATCTTTTAGTATGTGAACTGCACTCTACAACGTAATAATTTCATAGGGGACAGGTTGAGGGTTTTTGTTTTCACACTTCCGATCCTAAAATTCTGACAACATGAATGTTAACTTCGTCTCATATTACTTCAATTCATAAACCAGTCAGTTTTAGTCACTTGACAATGATATTTCTTCCTTAAATATTAGCATCGCACAAACGTTTGCATTTAGAGGCATTTAAAATAACACCTTTTCAGCCACATGTTTTAGTTTATCAAAGAATCAGTGTATTACAAACTTTTGAACTTCCTGAAACACGTTAAGAGTGTCTATTCTGAATTTTAGGTGTTCTGCTGATGAAGTGTGAATTGTCTTTTTCAGTCTTTCCATTACTGTCTGTAGCTTTCTCTGCTTCTGACATTAAATCATTAGTTTTGCTGGAGCAAGGTTAAAGGCAAAAGTTTGCAAAGCTGGATCTTCCTGAAAACTTATTTTTGTCAGCTGTAGTGAATTTTGTGATGTTAGAGATAAGACAATGTCTTCAACCTCTCAGCTGTCACTGGTTTTACTTATTTTTCTAGCTACAGAGCCAAGCAATTGTCAATGGCTTCTGTTGCAGAGACCTGTCAACCTGATCTAGACAGTTTAATGAAACATGGAAAAAAGTAGGTTCAGGCTTTAAAGACAGCCTGGGTGCTTTGCATGATTTTACAATCAACTTTTTCCTGTTTCTAGACGTTCTTCAAAATATTCCTTTGTATGGTCTTTTTCACAGAAAAAAGGAGAGAGAAGGAAAGTTGGAACTAAAATGATTGGGGGAAAAGGCTTTAAAATAAGCAAAGTCAGTGATTTAAATAATAAGACCACATTCTCTTGGCTGCAAAAACCTCCTAAAAAAACCCCCTCTGATGTTATTGAAACACTAATGGATAAAAAAGTTACACAGGAAAGCATAATTTTCATCTTGACAGTAGCCGTGCAAGTTGAGTAAGACTGGACATGCACCTGTTTCCACATTCCACACTGACAGAAGGCAGCGGAAGAGTTAATAATTTCCTTTCTGTGCGCCTTGGAAATTAGGGAAAGAACAGGACCCTGAAGAGATTACAAATCTTCAAAAGAGAAGTTTCAGTCCTGAAGTGCTGCAGCTCCTCAGGCTCTGAGAAAGAGCTACCTTTGGTGGCCTTTTGGGCACAGGGACAGACCCGGGATGATGATGTACCACAAAGGTGCAGTTTAACACACGCTTTAGTGGAAGCAGTTCACTGAGAACAGGTCAGTCCAAGCTGAAGCCTCAGTTTACCTAACGTGCATTCAAGCGTTGCCCATCGAATCAAGGTTTTACACTTTCCTGCTGCATTAGCATAGTACTGTGCGTCCTATAAAACATCGGCATGTGTGGGATAATACTCTGTATGTCATTGACTGGTTATAACTCCCACTCAGTTTCATGGAAAGAACTCAGCCAGTTTTTATTTCTTTTTCTAGCAGAAACTAAAGCTACAACAGCAGGCCTAAGAGGAAGTGTGTCACTTCAAGTTGCAGATGTGTTAATCCTTTGAAGGGATAAAGACAATGCTACTGGAAGAACTGTCAGGTTGATTTTTCCTTCTGCTGTCAGTATAGGGTTTTAAGTAAGGATAACATTGATTATGCTTTAATTAAACACTTAATAAGGAAATTGATGATCTGGATTCAAATGATAGTTCTACCGCAAGCATCCTATGTGCTCCTGGGCAAATCGCTTAACTTTTCCATGCTCTAGTTCCCAGTTTGTAAAACAACACCACCACTTCACTATCCAACACTTCATACATCTTATGTGCTCACATTGTGGGTTCTGGGGAAAAAGACTCTGTATTTGTATAGTGCCTGGCACAACAGTGTCCAGATAATCTACTGGGTACTCCAGATACCACCACCATAAAAATGTGTTTATGCATATAGAAATTCTTAAAGGCTCTGGCAATTTACAGTTCTTAGAGTACTGCCTCCAACACAAGCTCTGGGTAAGTCATATCTGCCTTTTGACAGTCTCGCAAATCCCTGTGATATGCATTATTCACGCTAGCACCATTTCTGATGTACCCGGTTCTCTTGGGAACCGCCTCTGAATGTCATATTTACAGACTTGCACTAAAGTATATTGAAATAGGTATCAAGCCCAGAGAGCTAAATGCTGCAGTGGGTTACTGCATTAACCTTTCACATCTGGAGACCTGAGGTGAAACCCTGGTTCTCTTGAAGTCCGTGGCAGCCTCACTGATGGCAGCCAGGCCAGAAACTGACAGTGGGGGTTCAAGCACTGCTCCAGCCATGAGAGAATGTTCTGAAGCACCAGCCATGTCTCCAGTAAGCATCCACCCACCTTGCACTGAGCTACCACTGTGGACCTGTGATGATTTTGGCACGGCAGCATCTTCCCAAGAGATGAAATATCAGAGAGGGCTGGACATCACAACCTGAGGTGCTGCAGAAATGCTTTGAGAAGCCTCTTCCCGACCTCTTAACAGTATTCTCAAGCTTTGTATACTCCTTCCTTTGCACAGATGCCATCCCTTACACATATGCCATATCCTTTCCACCACACTCAAACGTAAATGTGGTGACTGCCTGAACTATAGAATAATTTTCACTAGAGAGCAAAGAAACCTATTCCATACTATCATTACCTCTGAGGTATTTGATCAAAAACTTTAAAATAAATTTAACATGAACAGTAGAATTTAAAAGCGCTATACGGTTTGTCTAACTGTAAGGTTTGAAATGATCTCCAGAGAACATCAGAAAACACACTCAAGATCTTTTGCATTTAAAAGTAAATCATGACACCAATCTGTCCGAGACTGAGAACCTGCATCAATAGCAACCTGCTTTCCCTCTGTGACTACTCAGTATGATTTTCATACCAATTTTTGAGACAGACCTATTTCAAGAACACATACTCAGAACATGAAGCTCAGGACATCACTTTCAGGAGAAAGTAATCTCTCCAATACCTTTCCTGACACAACAGATATTCATTGACCCAGACAACTTATTTCTTCCTTGTACATGGATCAGGTTAAGTCCAGCGTGGTGTGACATGATCCTTCTGTTCTCTATAAAATTTAGGAAAAAAAAGATTGTCTAGATTTTGGATGCTTCTCTGGGAATCTTTAAAGGAATTACTGCAAATACAAGGTTAAAAAATATATGTATATTTATAGTTAAACCAGGAATATAAATCTGTTTTGCACAGTGTCTTGCAGGATGCTATTTTGAACAGTCACTATTTTAGTTATTTGAACAATAACTATTATCAAAAATTGCTTTGTCCTCCACACTCACACTTAGTATTAAATTTCTAGCATTTTAATCCGACAGCAAACTGACATATATCACTGGGGTATTTTTCTTCATTGCAAAGGGTTCTGTTAGTGGATGTTCTCTAACCATCAATATGTCAAAGGCTTTGACGGACTGTTTGATGTGTACTAGACATGAATCAGCCTTCCTGCAACCCTTCTGCCAAGCATCAATGAGGGCAATGAGCACCCAGTTCAGCAGCAGTTCCTTTCATATCAATGGTGTTACTTAAAACCATATCCAGAACCATATTCACACTTCTGATTCCAAGAGGAAGGAAAACCCAAATACCTACAAACCCCATTGTTCTTGAAGGTCTTGTTCTCTCAAACTTAAACTTTACACGTTACAGTTACACCATGTGTTTTGTACAATTAAGCAGCACAGAAAACGGAATAGTTTGGGTTACTTGTTTATACTTCTGAAGTGATAGTAACTACTCCTGCCAGAGAAATGTCTTTAGGTTTTTCATTGACCCATAAATGCAGCTAGCACACACATAGACAAACCTAAAAGAAACATGTATTTACTATTCCATCTTCCCTTTGAAAAGAGAAAACCCAAAGTTTCCATCCCCACAAGGCCAGGACTCAGTTCATGGTTCAGTGATTTATTTTAGCCATGCTATATTCTGTGATAGGGTAAGCACTGATAGGAATTAAATATTAGCATATGTTAGCTTTCAGGGATGAAACTGAGGAAAGGGAGTTAGGGGTAGCAATGAAATGCAAACGAGATACAGAAGTGCTGCCATCAGCTGCACAAGGGCAACGATGGCATCTACAGTCAAGCACATCAGTTGTAATAACCAAAGGAAGCTGCTTAACAGTCATCATTAATTGCCCCCAGATACAGTTTCTGAAGCTGCACAGACCCAGTTCTTGATTTAAAAATTAATCAAGACACTATTATTAGCTTCTTTAAAATAAATTGGTATACCCAGGTACTCAGCAGAACTATTTTTATGCCCAGAAATGTCTGATAGGACTATTAAAAACTTGCAATTTCATGTCTAATCCAGCCAACGAGGCTGTGCCTGTCCGTTTTGGGAGTAGTACAAATTCTTATAGGCAGAATAATCCATTGTGGCAGAATCACAGGACCTACCAGCAGAACGAGGATACAAAACGTACCAAGTTAACAGTGTAAGATTGCGGGTTTTGACTAAACTCCCCCTACACAGATTTAAGTGATGCAAAATATTAAGCTTTTGCCACGTTCTTTGGTAAAACATATTGCACCCTGGTGGAAGTGACATCCATTATGTAAATATGTCATGGGACATAAGAGTATTTGGGAAAAACACCAAACAACCCTCAATACCACAGAGGTTTTTGTGTAACAAAGTATTTAAACTCTACAAAAGAGAAGCTGCACAGAGGGTTTGCAGACTTCAGGTCCCAGAGGTATAACCTGGCTATATGTGAAAAAACACATATAGCATGTTAGTAAACTGCTGTCTCCTCTTTGTTTAAGTTCATGCCTTTGTTATGCACCATTGAGTTACGTTAACAAGTTCTATTTCTCATTGAAGCTTGCGTGTCCATTGCCACATCAGTGACACTATAACTGGCATGTTAAGCAGTGTGAAAACAACTCACCTAGTGAAGATAGCTGTCAAACAGCTCACAAAAGCAGCACGTAGTGTTTACATGACTTCATTTTGAGCATCTAAACTACTTTTATTCATAAAGTATGTCTAAGACGAAAGTAGCATTAGTTATATTCCGATACACTTTATACTCAAAGCATCTGCATTGTCCCAGGTGACAGTTCATCCTCACTATGAACACAGGAACCGATAGGAGAAACTGTAGTTTCTTGGATCTTGATTTTTGAAAGAACCCTGTTGCCTGAAAATCTCCCTGTACAGCTGATGAATCGCTTCCTAAAACTGCTGGCAGTAAGCACTTGTACCACTTCAGCTAAAGCTGTCTGCTGGTCCACACCACACACCTACATACTGATACACACCCGCAAACGAAACTAACAGAAATGAAGTGTTTTAGCAAAGGCTATGTGAATTTATACTTTAACATTTTATGTCAAGAAAAAACCGCACAGGCTGATTATTTTGAAGAAAACTCCTGAATTTGGTGGTTTGGGTTGGTTTTTTTTTTTTTTTTTTTGATAGCTTTGACTCAGCTAGACTTGGAAGAGAACTGCTGCTTGGGCTGGAAATGGAGACATTGCCAGTCATACTGGACTAGCAATTAAAACGTGCTGGGACACTGATTTTTACACAGGGAGTTTACTGACCTCATATGAGATGATTTCTACAGTGTAACACATTCAGATTTTCTGGAGTTTCCCACAACATTAAAGATGATGTACAACATGTGCTGATAAAGGGAGTAAGATCTGGCCTTTAGGCTAAATTATTCACTACTATCATGATACATCATAAAGAGATTTAAAAAAATTAGAGAATCACTATAGAAATCCTCTGTAAGACTGAGTTTTCTTTCCATGTCATATCCTGTACTCTGAACTGCATCATCATATGCAGCTTTTAACACAGTGGAATAAAGTTTTAATGGGTCTAGCAAGGGCTGCTGGTAGAAGCCTATGCCCTCAAGGGAAGTTCTCTCAGCTCCTTGTTGGGTTACAGCAGAGGGAAGCTGTTTATCTTTGACCAAAGAGTCAAGCTTCCCCAAGATTTCTACTGTTTAGCAAACTCATCCTCCCCCAGCACTTCCCACCAGAGAGCATAAAGGGTTTTTTCCAGCCCATGTGGCAGAGGGCCCTTTGTGAAAACCGTTCACCAAGCTTCTGCTACCACTCAGGTCCCTCCAGGAAGGTTTAGGAAGAAAACTTATCTAGATTTGGGATGTTTCTCTGGGAACCTGCAGCAGAAGAAAGCAGGTCCCCATTGCAGGGACCCTCAACACACAGGTACTGATGTGCTAACAGCAACCAGGACTGAGCTCCCACGTGGGGACGGCAAAGTTGTTCTGCTGAGTGAAAATGCACCCCAGGACCTCTGATGCCAGTGTTAAAACCTAATTACCATAAAACAAAGTAAATGCTTTAACATGGACAGCAATTAGTTGTTCAGAACTGATAACAGCAGGCTTCTTTCAGCCATTTAACTCCCATCTGTTGAACATTACAGACCAACCACTGCACTGTGATTAATATTTATGATATAGACAAACTTTTCCAAAAGGTTCTATCTCCAGCAGAATCTGAACGCTTCAAGCATTTTTCTTTCTGAAAGTCTGAAGAAAACATCAATAATGAAAGGTCTGGTCCTGCTGCTGCTGAAGTCAACAGCCAAAACTCTCCTACATTTCAGCAGAGGGAGGACATGAGGGTCTTGGACTAAGCAGAAAAAACTAAAAACAAATAACAGCTGGTAGAAATCAGGCTGAGCATAATGATCTTTATACCTGTCAGTCAAAAAGGTCATTCAGTCCTTTATTTTTTGTATACAAAATTAGCCAACTAAATTTAAAATGCATGAACTTTTGAACTAGAGAAATAATTTGCCATTTTCAGCTACATTTTTTTTTAAAAGAACTTTAAAACATTTTGCTATGTGGACTTATTCTTTTCAGCATCCTACTATTAATCCAGGTTGGTGGTGTCAAAGCAAGTACATCTGTACAAATGAAAACTTTGGGTTTTGCACTAAACAAGGATCATTGGCATTTCTCAGTTTAACTGCACCCTACGACTTGTTTTTTATGATCTGGACCCTGTTTTCTGCATGCTAAATAATAACTGGCTGGCTGAACATAACAGGCTGAAAATGTCAGTGATTTGTTGCTCCAACTGTTGACTAGTATTTGGCTACGGGAAGGCGGGTAAGGCTCAAAATATCTTAGTACTTCTTTTTTTGTGGCAGAAGAGTCGGTGTAAATCTTCACATCAACGAGGAGACACCTTACAAGTGTGGAAAGAAATTATATAGCAAGATAATACCCAAGCTAGAGGACTATAGAGTTCAAAATTCCTGGCAGGGATTGAGATGTCTCCTCAGATCTCTGGTATTCTACAGATCCTTCCCTTCAATGGAAATTCACAAAATTTTTCCCCATCCTGTTGGGAACTATCACATGCAAGTCAGGAAACAACATAGCAGAGATGACTCCAACAACAGGCATGGATTTTGTGTCCTTTTGCAGCTGTGGGAAAGAGTTGAGCACTTAAGAAGGTCTTACTGCTACTTCTTGGCTTTTCATTTTGTACTTGCATCAGTTTGTTTATTACTTGTTCTAACAAAAAATAGTGATGGTGAGTGTATGTGTTACCTTTCTTTGAAAGGCTACAGAAGCCAGTGTAGACTTCTTTATATTTCCAATCAGTTTATGACATTTCATTAATTCCTCAGTCCTACAACCGTGTGCTTAGCACACTTCTCTTTTGAAATAGCTGCTTTAGTTTTGCGTACTAAACCAAAACTACAGTAAACTAAACAGTTTGACAAGTACAGCATGCTAACAGCTTTTGCTAAGTTCACATACAAGAGTATGTCCGTCAGCTGCATCTTTCTGCAGACCTGACAACACATTCTTCAGTAAGCCGGTTTAGTGATACCATTTAGATACACCACTTGCACTATAGAAGGGAGCACCGACTCCTTTCAGGAATCATTAATTTATGTATTAATTGTAATAATTTTTCAGGGAACATCATCCTCCTCATCTGTCAGTGTTGCACTCATGTCTACACATGTAAATGCATGAATCATAGAATCACAGAATGGTTTGGGCTGGAAGGGACCTTAAAGATCATCCAGTTCCAACCCCCCTGCCATGGGCAGGGACACCCTCCACTAGACCAGGTTGCTCCAAGCCTCATCCAGCCTGGCCTTGGACACTTCCAGGGATGGGGCAGCCACAGCTTCTCTGGGCAACCTGTCCCCCACCCTCTCTGTGAAAAATTTCTTCCTGATGTCCAATCTAAATCTCCTCACACTTTCAGTTTAAACCTGTTACCCCTTGTCCTGTCACTACAGGCCCTTGGAAAAAGTCCCCCCCTCCAGCTTCCCTGTAGGCCCCTTCAGGTACTGGAAGGTGCTATAAGGTCTCCCTGGAGCCTTCTCTTCTCCAGGCTGAACAAACCCAACTCTCCCAGCCTTTCTTCATAGGAAGTTGAATATTAGCAGAATCAGACCACACCCACCCCACCACCATCATTCTGGAATTAAATATTCTCTTCATGAGTGCAACAAACTGTCAAGAAAAATAAGCAGTTAACTTGTGCTAGACTACAGAACAACACCACAATTTTAAAACTGTCTTTCCATGCAGCACAAAATGCATCTATATGCCAACTCTTAATTCTAAGTCACTCCACGTTACAAAAATGGGGATAGCTCAGATTCTGAGGTTTTGTTTGCATCATTTACATGCCCTTAGAGCCACGTATCAGTTAAAAACTGTTTCCTGAAACTTTAGATATACAGCTGTATTATCTACCAAGTATGAAACAAACAAAAAAATCATGTAAACTTAAATATCAAATTAAACAGATCTCCTTGTTGATGTGGAGCCAAACAGGTCTATTAGTTTTACACAATAATACTTGTGTTTAACTTTATTTCAAATGGACAACAGAGCAATGTATTGTACCCCAAGCTTTCTCTGTAAAGAGTTTACGCAACAGCATTATTCCTTCAAAGCGAGTTAAAGCTTAGAAGCAGTTGTTGTCTCACATTGAATAACAGTTGAGTACCTAAAAGCAAAATAGGACCTTTGCTGCTTCCACTTAACAGGTCTCGCCTCTGGTTCTGGAGTCCTAATAGTGTCTGTACAGAAGAAATGTGCTCACGCACGGGGCAGCTCTTGCTGCCCAATGGTCCCGGGTGACGTTCAGGTGAGCACATCCTTGTAGCACCTCAATGGAATGCACATTCATGCTGAAGATACTACTTGAGGATATAACTGGATTACAAGCTAATCCAAACACTTCAAACACATTCGGAAATGTTAAAAAAACAAGGAAGAATCACTCAATTTTTCCTCTTTATCAGCATCGGGACACATAGGTGTAGAGCCGTTGCGTGCCCAACCACACAAAGCCAGCCCATTTCTGGGCTTAGGTGCACCACGCGTTTAGAAGGGTAAGAGCAACACATCCTTTTTATGCACAAGAAAACCAGCCTGTGCTTGTGTCAGACTCAAATGTCACCCCTTGCCAAGAGGGTTGCCCTGAAACATCTTTGAGCAGGAAGCACTTTCCCCACAAACGCTTGTGTAAAGGAAATAACACGTTGCATCGAGGAACAATTTGGCAGCAGGAGCTGTAGCAGATTTACCAGCGCTGTAGCTGGGACTGAACTCTGGGCCCCTGCAAAGCTGCTCTGCTGCCCACCCATCAGGCTGCCTGAGCAGCTCCCACATACACCCATGCTTGCAGTGGCAAAGCCAGCAAAGGGCTCGAACTCTGTGGCTGTTCGTCAGGTTTGTTCTGCCAGAATGCTCTTCTCTTCCAAAGCCCCTCTGCTTCAGTTCTGCACCCAAGTTTGTGAAATAAGACACAGTGAACTGACAGTGTTCGTGAAGTTCAGGGAATAGAAAACAGATACTAAAAAATAATTAAGTCCACTTCTTACAGGAAAAAGCTGCCCCCTCCTGTTTTTCTTTGATTTTTTAAAAGTTCAGAGTGCTTTATTGAAATTAGGCTCCCATAACAACCTCTTTGAACATGTTCAAAACATGTTTCATATGAACATACTAGAAAGACACATCAGAAAGGAAAAAAATTCAACTACTAGAGCCATGGTTGGTCATGGAGGAAGTTAAATAGCCTTGACTCAGATTTGCGGATGAGTGATCTCCTACAGATTTTCTCCCAAGAAACTGAGAAATGAGGAGTTGTGGAAGAAAAATTTCCAGATACACACCATTCCCCCCTTTTGCTTGCCCTATATATCTCAACTGAACAAAGTATCACACGTTTGCAATAGCTTTCATTGTAATAACTGATTTTGCTTTCAAATGGAATACCATTATTCTTAACAGATACAGAAACTGGGTCAAAGACTCATCTGAAAACAAAAGGGCCAAGCACAGGATGAAACTCACACAAAAAACCTGAAAAACATTGAGTTAAATCAAGAGACTTTTTTTCTGACTTGAAATTAGCATCACTCACACATTTCATAGTGTTAATTTACAAAACTAATTTGCAGAAAGAATAAGTCTTCATCAAGAAACAGGTAACACAAATTCGTTCTTCCTCCTCACCCTGTAAGATCAGCTTTGGCTTTATATTTTTTTATTAACCAGGAGCTCAATACTTTCTATGTATTTCTGCAAATAGGTCTTACTTCATGACTAGGGAAAAGGCAGATATATTGTGCACAAAATGACGATTTACATCCCCACATGAGATGGCTGCCCAATACAATCAGTAGATAATCTTCCTGTAAATGCATGTTTTCCATAAACAGGAAAGTGGTTTAAGGTCCTGATGGACACTTCACACTTCTAAAATATCTTAGTCCATCTCCTGACACATAAAAAAATCAAAAGAAATATTAAAGTTATGCATTACCTGTAGTAGATAATATTCTAGCCACTGTATTTACAATTATGTTCTAAACTAATATGGTTTATTAAATACAATTAGAATAATGCCTCTAATATTTGATTACCTACTGATGTCCTCAAATTTGACAAAGGATGTTTTACTACATGCCTGTATCTCATCCTCACAATGACCTTTAATGCATAGAGATATGCATTGTACCATTACAGGAAACTGGAAACACCACATTGATGACAACAGTCTACTTCACTGTGCTACGATGCGATTTGAAAGAGTTACCCAAAATGGGAAATGTAGCACTTTTGCCCCAGTATCATAACTGCCACGTTCCTGATTTATATAAACATGTGACATTCTCAAATGCTCTCCCCTCCATAAAGCCATCCATGGCCAGCTGGGTGATGTTAACTAAGAACTAATCATAAACATCTGCTTAGTGTGCATAAATGTTGCTTTTATTCCAGATTTTCCTAAAAGAAAATATACTGTCAAGCTACATGTACATATTTTAGTCATCCTTCTTTTTTTAAAGTTTTTTTTTCTTCTTTTTAACCACACAAACCCATTAATATACTTCAATCTATAGAGGCGCCTATTATTTGATCTGACACAAAGACTAACAAGCATGCTATGTTTGAGTTTTGGTTTCCCTTTTCTAGCACTTAAAGAGGTCAAATCCCTTGTATCAATCTGTCCAGGTTGACAACACCTTTTTTTTTTTTTGTTGTTGCTGCCAGTCCTCCCACCAGACTGTGGTCTGTGGGAGGAAGAGCTGACCCACCGCCTACACCCAGCACGTGCCTCTCTGCTCCACTGAAAGTGCCCAGGTGTTTTAAAGAATTTTTGAAACCCAGCTTAGGACTGACACCTAGCTTAACACTACATCAGAAATGACCTCCTATAATTTCATTATCTCTAATTATTATGCTCCCCTGTTGAGTACTAGACCAGGTTCAGCCTTGGTCTGCTACACAGTATCTTCTGGAGACACCCAACCCCATAGGAAAGGTGCCATAGTGCCCTAAATGTGACATCCCTGTACCTACTCTGTATAACTGTAGGGCTCCCTCATACACGGAGATGAATTAATTGAAGACAACAGGGCAGTTTTCACGTGGCTGTGGTGACGACAGCACAGAAGAGGGACTTTTTCAAGACTGAATTTTGGATGAATTAAACCAGCTGATGGATCACATTAAGTTTTTATTAGATTTTTATCCTTTGAGGAGCTGTAGATTTTTCTCCTTTGCAACCAAAGAAAATATGTTAAAATGAAGTCTAAATCTTTCCATCCCTATTGACCATTCCTGCCACAATGCTTGAAAACCTAGTACAGGGTGAGAAACATACTCAGGAAGACCCCCCCCTTCTGAGGAGCTGTGACATCAGCTGTGCTGCAATTCCCTAACACAGGGAGTGTTATACAGTATCTCATACGACTTGCTTAGAAAGAAAAAAACATTTTACTTAACTTTTTTGTTGATCTACAAAGCCAAGTTGCCTTTGCATTATCAACACAGACCAGGATGGAGAAAGAGACACCAAGACACATTTCACCAAGCTAAACTCTGAACAACTTAACCATTAATTTAGGGCAGTTATGGTCTACTAAACCTTCACTAAACCTTTCACTACACTTCACTGGTGGGGGGAATTTTTACAAGAGCAGGGGGTGACAAGACGAGTAACAGGTTTAAACTGAGAGAGATTGAGATGGGACATCAGGAAGAAATTCTTCCCAGAGAGGGTGGGGAGGCCCTGGGACAGGTTGCCCAGAGAAGTTGTGGATGCCCCACCCCTGGCAGTGTCCAAGGCCAGGCTAGATGAGGCTTGGAGCAACCTGGTCTGGTGGAGGGTGTCCCTGCCCATGGCAGGGGGGTGGAACTAGGTGGCCTTTAAGGTCTCTTCCAACCCATACCATTCTGTGATTCGTTTCTGAAAGCAGATCTTGTGCTCTGCTGTAAGAGCAGAAGTGTTCATCTTGGCACAAGAAGTGCCCAGGGAGGAATACAGTGTCCAACAGTGAAGGAAAACTTGCTGAGACTGGAGAGAAAATGCATTTCACGCAGCTGAAGGGCAGGTTGACAATTTTGGAACATGATTAGCAGGCCCACAGCTGCTTCTCTTGCCTCTGCTGCCTTTAAAAAAAAAAATAGAACCCTTCTTAACTCAGACCTTGTCACCTTGCTTGAGACTAGTAGGTAATACTGACACTTTGACAATTTTTGCTTCTTCCTCCTGACAGTGGTTAGCTCACTCCCCTATAACATGGCTGTGGGCTGGTACTACTCAGGTATTATTATTCTTTCCTAACATGTAAGAATAATTCATTTATAGAAATATCTAAATTTTTCCTGATGCAGAAGATGATTTTCATTTACTAGTGAGCTGTACTGAAGGCAAAGTTTTGTTGGGGGAAAGGATGTAAGATACCACTGTAGGACTTCAGGACTAGTCAATATTCTGAATTCAATGAGGCCAGTTTCTGCCTATTGATAGCACACAATAATAACCTCAAACTAAAGGCCTGTTACAAATATATCACAGGCTTTGCCAGCTTTAAGTTTGGGACTTCTAGAAGGAGGCTTGCTTACAGTACAAAAAGGCAGCAAATCTCCTACTCCTTTGAAATTCAAGGATATCAACTTCCTTTAAAGAGCATAGGCCACGATTTTAAAGCGTTGTGTCTGAACAGTTTAGAAAACTCATCCAACAAGCTTGCCAAAATCCTTCTGTTGAGAGGAATTTTATATATGCAATATGAGTACGTTTCGGCTGCACCGGATATTTTCTCAATGCCCATTTCTAGTAGAAAATTAAAAAAACAACCCACACCAAAACTTTCAAAAGGGGACATCAAGGGCTAAATACCAATCCCCTGAAAACACAGCCATTCTCCCACAGATATCAACAGGATGAGATTTTGGCCCTATACAAAATGTATTTCACACTTCCAACAACTCAGGAACATTATCTATATTCAGTGAGACAGCGCTGTGAACACACTTCAGTGCCACAGTTTGCATGAAATCAACAGCCAAAATTAACTAACAAGACTGTGAAAGAAAGTGAACATGCGTCCAGCTGCTTACTCTTTCCATTTGAACTTTACTTGGTGCATTCTCTTCAGTCAAATCAATTAATCAAGCACTGTAATTTGAACTGCAGGAAAATGTATGGGGAGAATTTATACACGGGGTGTCTGCTATCAGAAAGGGCCATTCACCAAATGAGTCTCGCTGAACCCATCTCTAACTCCTAGAAACCAGGGTGTGCGATGATGATTTGGTAAACATCTGTGACTCGGTGTCTAAAGCACAGTTACGACAGCCCCGGGGAGAAATGTTACGAACCGCGCTGCATCAAGTATTTTCGTGGCCAAAAGATCACATGCAGAGTCAAACATCATGGGAAAAATTAATGAGCCTCCATGCTTCCACGGCTTTCCCTTCACCTTCCTAGCTCACTGGTTTGTCCATGTAACTGGTACAGTTTTGTTTTACCAGTTAGACAGCGCAGGGCCAAAGGTACTTTGGAGCTGCAGAAGCAGAGCATGGGGCGCATCCGTATTTCAGTGCTCATAGGAGGTGTGGGGGTTTGTCACCATGCCAATAACATCTCCCCATTCCCTGACATGGGTTCAGCACCACTTCAGGGTAAAACAAACTGTGTATCCTTCTCTAGAGACCGATTACCAGGTGAGGACAGTCAAATCACAGATTGTCTCACTCACTCCTGACCTTTTGCCCTGGCATATGATCTGCTGCCCCAGGGGTTTGCAGGACAGCACAGGGCTCTCTCCATCAGCAACATCTGTGTGGGTACATCTGCCCTGCAGAGGAGTGCAAGGAAAACCCCCCCATTTCAAAAGTATCCACAGCAAACCCCTTTGCAGTCACTGTTCAGCTTGTATGACTGGGGAGATGGGGATCTCCGTGTTCCTCATTCACACACAAGTGAAAACACACATCACTTAGTAAATTAGGCTAGCATTAGATACTGCAGGTGAGAACACTTAAGGGTTCAGAAAGACCAAGTTCTTAAGTGAATAAAAGTTCATCTCACATCAGATAAATGCATAACCAGAATGCTTATGTACAACCTGTAATTTAATTTTAAAAATCCTAAGCCATGGTAGGAGTATTTTCTCTTACAAGACAGTACTCATGCAGGTCAGCATGCTATGTACAGCAACACCAACAAAACCACTGGCTGTGGCTTTGCACAAGTCACACATGGCAGTGAGAGTCATAGAATCACAGAATGCTTTGAGTTGGAAGGGACCTTAAAGACCAGGGGGGTGGGACGGGATGGTCTCTGTAGTGTTGCCATACAAGCAGCAGGGAACCTCTAGATATCTTCCAGCTATACTGCTGTAAGTGTGACTTTTCAAGCACCGTGCTAATAAGCAGAAGTAAAGTCAGCACAATCTTGCCCTTTGCTAAGAGCAACGTGCCGTGTTGTCACCAATGCTTTCGGGAAACTGCTGTTGCCATTTTGCCCAGCAGTGCTGAGCCTGCTTCTGTGCACTTGGCAATGAGCGGCGCAACCCAAAATCTGCAGCCACAGAAGTAATTACCTGAAGTAACTAAGAAGCAGGAAGGATGAAATCCATGTATTTGCAGTCATTAGTCTTATTTGTCAGTTGAAGAAAGTCAACTTCAATTAAATTACTCTATGGAAAAAAGTAGGCTATTTTAGGTGCAGATCAATCCAACCATTCCCTAACACGCAGGATTGGCAAATCCTGCTTTCCTACAAATTTTGGTTTTACATCAACTTCGGCTATACAGACTCCACTCTGTCTCCCAACACCTTTGTTTCAAAACCTGTAACTGTCAAGTGGGCAATGCATGTATTGAAGCAGGACAGAACTAGCTCCATCCATCAATCAGACAGCAGCTACCCCTCAATAAAGGGTAAGCAGTTACCCCTCCATCTTCTTAAGAGGGGTGTGGAAATATCATGTTAAATTTGCATTTAATTTCCTTAATCGTTCTTCACGGATTCATAAAGCTTGTGCAAGCATCATCTCTGACATCTTCAGTTCTTCACCAGCTTGGGTCAAAACAGGCCAGTGGGTACAAAAGTTTGTGTGTGGAAATAAAGGGAATTGGCAAGGACAGGGAAGTGCCACCCTTATAAAAAAAGAGTCTTAAAAGTCAAAAACACCCATGAAAGCCTCAGCAATGAGGCAGATTGTATTAATCCAGGACTCTAGTATGTGAACTCAGCCCTCTGCAAGTTACACAAGAAAATAGCGTGATGTCTTCTTGTGATTCTTCCTGAATTTTTGCCTGTAACATAATGGTCCCATACAATTTGGCACAGGTTTACATGTCATTCTTTATACAGGAGAGTGAGACTGAGACAGAACAAGCTTCTTCCCAGCAGGACGAGGTGGGGAAAGACCAAAGCACCGTGCTCAACTGCGCTTGCTCCCCAGGCTTTCCTGGGAGCAGAAACTTGCGCAATTTATGAAGAGACAACTGTGCTTGTTTCTCAAGCCATCACTGGCACATTTGCACTAAGATTGTCTCTGTACTATGTGTAAAAAAACGTTATCCAAACCACCACGTCAGAGGCTACAGTACGCTGCAACTGTTTGCAGCGCTCCGTTGATGCAAAGCAGCCACAAGCCTGACTTACCTGGAGTGTTAAAACTAGGTTTATGACCAGTCCGCATTACCAGGGCTAAGCTGCTGCAGCTTACCAACAAATGTATCTGGGTTTTTTCTGAACTCATGCCCAGCTGTTTCTTATTATCCTTGCCCAGTACCAATAAGCTTACTCCTTTTCTTATATCTGATTTTGTCAAAAATTCCAACTCTCCATCAGGTATTTTCAGACAGCTCTTACTTACCTTGGGAAGTTGTTCCTTTATTTTCCCAGAACAGTTGGACTTTTTAATCATTATTATTAAACTCAGTCCTTTTAAGGCAAACTCCCAGTAAGTCAGTACCAGTTTATAGAGATGAAGATCAAGTAAATATAGCAGGACTTTTAATTTTTTAGTTAAGTCAGCAACAGCACAATTAAAGTCCAGTGTGTAGAATTACTTGTGATGTAAAAAAAAAAAAATAATAGAGGTTAGTTGACTGAACAGGATTATTTCATTCTCAAACCTTGTGGGGGGTGTGTGTATTCATGCTTGTGTAAGTGAAAAGTTTTTTCATTCTTAGATGATCAAAGTGAAGCCATACTCTGTTTTGCAACATAACTGTGCCCTCATATATACCAGAACATATATTCTAGCATTCACTAGAGCACCAGGACTCATCTCAGCAGGTATTAAAAAGCTAACAAGCTATGGGGTTTTATTTGGAAATCTCTTCATGTTGGTGGTTTGGCTTTTTTTTTTTTTTTTAACAAATTATTTCTGTTTCCTTAAGTCAGGAGTGAAAGACTTTCGTATGAAGTTTCAAACTGACTATGAATCCGGTATCTACCAGCCTTGCATAACCACAGGAGAGCAGATGGTTAATTAGCTTCACTTCAGCTTTGAATAACCAATGTTTAAACTGTCTCACATCAATAAGATGATTGCCAGGATGATCATTAGCAGCACACCACAACAGAAAGCATTCCTGTTGACCCAATTCTTCATTTTTCACAGACTGTCATCAAAACCACAGAGAATGCAGAATGACTGAGCATTGTCATTTCCACCGATTGCTTTCTCACTTTAATACGCTTTGATCTCTTTGCTTTGCCATGTGCACAAAGGGGAGGAAAAAAAAGCTTAATTATTTTGAGATAAACCAGATCAACAGCATGAAGTCTTCATTCATGGACCATGATGGTGGCAGCAGAGCAAGCTATCCCAAACTGCTGCTCCAAAACCCGTTTGGATTCTCCTACAGGGAAATGCCTCGAGTCAAAAGGTTATTTCAGATTTCCCTAGCTGCTCTGCAGCCGGTGATGTGCATTCCTGGCACCCCGAAAGCCGCTGGTATTCTGCTGTTGACCAGGAGAGCCCAGGGTTTTGCCACTAACGGCCACACCTGTCAAGGTTACCCTACAGTGATGAATGATTTTTTTAAAATAGATTAAAGTTCTCCACTTCTTGCATCAGGCTGAGGTTAACAGGTTCTCTGTGAAAAATAATTGCCACCAGCAAACTGACCTGAGTAACCTCCTGAACCTATAACCTACTGAGAAGATGAAAGTTTTGGGTTTTTTTCCTTTTTTTTTTTTTTATACATACTGAAACCAGTTAAAAAATGTGAGTAATACTGTTGGAGGCACATGTTAGAGAAAAAAACCTCAGGGTATTTAAGAGGAAGATTAAGAAAGTAAGGCTAAACTCATGTATGGTCAATTTTTATCCACATTATACTACACTGTCATCTAATGCAAACTCTCACCTCTTATCCTTTTTTTCCTCTGTGGATTTGCAATAATTGTCTTCCTGTTTGCAGCTTTTTACACCTTTACAGCCTCCCTTTGGCAATATTTCCTTCTTCCTCTAATCCCTGACATACAACTTGGTCTTTCAGAAAGTCACAAAATCAAACTTTTCCTTTCATAAAATACAACACTGCTTGTTTGACAAAAAAAAAAAAAAAAAGAAAAAAAAATCACACAACTTTGGAGACCTGAACCACCTGATTTTTCCTCAAGAACAGTAACTCATCCCTCCACTTAGGACGCTGAGTAGATTATTCTAGTGTATGACATAGATACTACCTAAATAACAAGTTGTAGACACAGATTGCACTGCACACCAGACATTGCCATCGTTAGTAAAAGGCGTACAGAGAAGTAATTAGCAACATAACGTCAACTCCTCTTGTTGTGGGAAGAGCTCCTACACACACACAGGTTCATAGCATCAAATAAGCATTGCTGCTAAGACTTGCCTAAGCCTAGAGTGTTTGGCTTAGCATTTGCTGCTAATTTTAAACTAGAATGAAATTAAATTAGCACTTACCTCTATCATACACTGATATTACCCATTAATTGTATTTTAATGAAATTATTTCAAATACTAATATCAGCACAAAGGAATACTTCGGTACCGTGTTCTTATATAATAAACTACATAAGATATTTGAGTATAATTAAAGATGTTTTCCATCAATGGTTTTACATAATTATGCATGTAAGATAATGGCAAAAGCCTCAGTAAAGAAAGACTGGGCTCAGACACGAGAGCCTGGGCACGGGAGCCTTCCAGGTAAACCACAAACTGTTAACACTGCGCTAGAGAACTATTGCAAGTACTTAAGGCAGTAGCAGCTATAGCTGGTAGTGTTCCTTCGCGTGCGTACCAGCCATCTGCAGAAGCTGCTTTGTGTTTTACAGGCTTCTTTCTGCTTTACTCAATTCCAGCGTGTCAGGGAGATAAGGTGCAGGCCTGTTCTGTCTACCAAAACCAGTTAACTGTTACAGTTTTATGCACTAACAAAAAAAAGGGAAAGAGGTCTTTCTTGGCAGTCTACCTAGTCAAGAAATCTTATTGATACTATCTCAATTCCTTAAACCCATGCGTGAACTTATGAAATTCCTTTCCCCAACGGATAGGAACATGATTTTCAAGATACAGTTAGCACCCTATTTGATTATTGCAAGACCCCTGAATACACATGCATAATTTCACTTCATATTTTTTCTAGCACTCTATTGTGTTTTCTCTAACACTCAAGCGTTTTGTCATGATCTTGCTTCCCTTGTGAAGGTAGATGTTGACGTCTTACTCAGAGCTTGCAGCACATCAGTGCATTCCCTTGCAGCAATACACTTGGATCAGCCCCTTTACCTGCTTGTTTAATCCACATTTATCTTCCCACCCTATTATCCTTTCCCCTCCTCCAAAGGGAAGCAATGCAAACTGAATCACTGATAAAGAATTTGCATATTGTGGTAACATCAGAAGTACCATGTGTGGAGTAACATCATCTTCTACCCTAGCATTAATCTGAAGAATATGACCCATTTTTCTGGTGTTGCAAAACCTACTTGTTCAGCCTACAAGGGGAAAAATATACTATAAGGGAAAAAATAATCGAAGATTGCACTGAAAATGACATGTGAGGCTCTGCTGAAACTAGCCAATAATAAGATAACTTTGAAAAAAAGGCAGTGGGTAGGTTAGACTCAACCTCTAAAGAGTTTAATAAGTTGTCTAGCCCCATTTCTGTTGCCGGTTACTCTGGTGTATACGGGGGATCAACACTTTGAACATCACGGAGCTAACTCTAGATTTATACTTTGTGTAAGGGAGCACAGAATGCAGCACAACAAATATGTGGAAAGGAAGGGATATTGCCTTTCTTATCCAATGTTATTTCAAAGTTTATGCTTGTGACTCCACAGAAGTCCATTAAAAACCTCTTAAAAAAACCCAGTCCTTGCTTTAGGACTGCAATAGTTGACTTCAGTTATATTGTAAATAAAGAGCATGGAACAGTAAATCTCTTCATAATCAATGGCTTTGGTTTATGCCCAAACAAAACCGCCCAACACCTACTTAAGTTCAACTGTAATTTTTCCAACACATCCCTTCCCCCACTGTATGCTTGTGGCTGGTGATAACGCAGCAGTGCTTGCCTTATCACACAGCCAGTCGTCTCCTCCAAACCCCAGCAGCAGTCTGAGCATTACAGATGCCTCACTCGTCTTTTACTGAAGTCAGTGAGCCTGCTGCAGCTTTCAAAATTAAGCAAGACAGTAGGTACCATGTACAAAGACTAAATTCAGGAAGTTCAGTCGTGAGTGCATAAGGCATCCGTACCTTGTGTCAAAGGTTACTGAGAGTATCTTTTCTGGACTGCACTTCTGAGAAGGTCCTTGAAATTGGGCTGAGAAAAGTTAGATCATGGTTTTTCCTTGGAATTTCAACACAGGAAAGGGTGTGTTTCTGAGACCAGAACCAAGGAGCACACAAACAAGAGATCTCAGTGATGTAAGCTGGCAGGATAATATCAACTTTTTCTGTGCTCTTTTTTCCTTACTGGAATTTCTGGTTAATATTTCCAAAAGGTTCCTTCCTTGCAACAACCATGTAGTTCAGATATGGATATTTACATCATCAGGAGCTCTTAATTAAGATGATTTTATGAGACCAATAGCTTCATATAGATGGGCAAATACCATTAAACATAAATCCATGCTTAAAGATTTATTTCAGTGACTTCATTAGTTTCTGGTATCACGTGTTTGGCAGTACAGAGAATCACAGCACAGCCAATGGCCTCACACAAGCAGGTGAAAGATGGAGGACCAAATAGCTGCTGTTGTAAATAAAAGTTATAATTTTTTTATGCTATAGTTATGTCAGGAGAAATGACCACTG
This sequence comes from Rhynochetos jubatus, assembly GCA_027574665.1. Classification (NCBI taxonomy): domain Eukaryota; kingdom Metazoa; phylum Chordata; class Aves; order Eurypygiformes; family Rhynochetidae; genus Rhynochetos; species Rhynochetos jubatus. Next base: position 76,203,541 of record CM050651.1, read on the forward strand.
CTTCAAAGGACCAAAACCAACCTAAATAAGACCACAGAAAGCTTGGGGAAAATATTGCGTTTAGGTATAACTTGCTCTTACCATGTATGTCTGGTAAAATCCAGCTGGCACTAATATTTGCAACAATAAAACTTTCAAGAATTCAGCCATATTTTGAATATAGATGCACATAACTGTCAGTCGACATTTGCTCAAACAAGAATTTTGTGCCTTTATCACTCCCATGAATGTCTAGGGCCTCTCCATACTGATTATTATCTGCAGGTCATTATCACAGTCCCAAAGTTTTGAAGGCCCAGGAGTAAGAAGCGAATCTTCCTTATGGTTTACTATGCCACAATATGTATTTGACATTTTAAGTTTGTGATGCACTGGTACATGTCTTTAAAAAGTTGGTGGGATTTTTATTATCAGCAATATTAACACCTGCTATTAAAAAGGAAAGAAATATGAAGGACATACCCATCCTATTGCTATATCACAGAAAGGTTAGGGTTGGAATATATGGTTATAATAGGAGGCCAGGTTACCACAGCACAACATTACTACCCTGTTTGTAATTACACTGACATCTTTTTGAGATTATAGAATCATGGAACAGTTTGGGTTAGAAGGGACCTTAAAGATCATCCAGTTCCAACCCCCTGCAATGGGTGGGGACACCCTCCACTAGACTATTGCTCAAATTCATGTAACACCACCAAGAAAAGTACCTGACAAACATCAGTTATGCCATTTAGCTCGTTTGGAGTACTGAACTGCCCTACCTTTTGATAAGAATATTGATAACAATTATTTTACTAAGTTTTTTTTCCACATTTTGGGTAGTTTGATGAAAAAAGGACTTTAACCTGAATGAATTATTATTATCAGAGCTCAACACTTTAACAAACCTTTGTACTATAAGCACCACCTCTTGCTGCTCTGAGCGTATGTCAAATCCTCCCTAGGCTTCCTCAGGTTTCAAAAATATGAGGAATATGGGGAGGCACACAAGTGGGAAGGAAGGAAATGGTACCTGAGCTTCTGTGGTTTTAAGCTCAGGAGACCTGACCCATACTGGTGTGTGTGTATGGAAAGAAACACAAACCCACACTATTCATTTCTAGTTTGGGTTTTTGTTTGTTTGTTACATATGACAAAAACCTTGTTTTCAGTAGTTTTACTCTCCCTCTCCCCACTTAAAATATTAGGTGTGCAATTTAAACAGCTGAGGAAACTTTGTGCCTATTATTCATATCAAATAGGCCAGCTCAGCCGACCTAAAAAATTGTTTCCTTGAAAGTAATTTGCGTATAGAAATACTGTACCACAGTATGGATGGGGAGGAAAACAGCAACGAAGAACATGGAAAATGACAATGAAATAGGGAAACCTATAATAATGAATAAAATATAGCACACATGGAATCCTCCTCCACACTATTTGCAAGGTGTTTGGTAGCTGTAGCTAGAAATGTACATAGAACTTTTAAGTTGCATTTCCCATAAATTGTCTGCTGCACAGTGACGTGAATAAGCACAAATGCCTCAATAGTCCAGGGTGACTCCCTATTAGACAGGATGGTAAAGTGTATGCTATACAGTAGTTGGTCCTTGTTTCCCTCTTCACACTTGACAAAATTCTGCTTTTAGGCAGATGTTTGAGCACCAGAGGTCTGGTTTAAATGCTGCCTTGAGACCCTCACTGCAACATGTCCCAGTTTCCTTAGGTACGTTTTCACTCATTTTTATCATATGCTCTCCCACTTTTTAAAAAAACCCAACCAAACACAGTCACAGGATTTTCACAGGTTTCTCTCAACCTATAATTGCTATGATACAGGTCAAATCTCTAATTCATGTAATACTATCTGAGGTTTTCCACACTGACATATGCTTGCAATGAATTAAAAGCAGCTTCTGTGGTGCAGGGGAAGCCCTGCCTGAAACACAGGCAAACCACCTGAAACGAAAAAGTTCAAACAGTAATAAAAAGCTCTATTAATGTCAGCTAGTAATATCATAGAATGGTTTGGGTTGGAAGGGACCTTAAAGCCCATCCTCTCAGCTGAGCAAATTTAGGGTTAAATACTGAATAGGAGTTAAACTGACCTAACAGAGAGTAAACTGGCTGAGTAATAAAAACTACAAGTTAAAAAGAAAAAGTAGCTGAAGGCAAGTGCTTGCAGTTCACAGCTATTTCTTTTCAGGGCTGTCAGCTGAACTCTAGGAAATCACAGGGAGATTTAGGCACAAATTCAGTGAGTATCCTTAGATGTAATTTTGTGCAACTCCCAAGAGATATTTCCATATCTCTCAGCTTCCATGCCAATTTGAAAAACAGTGTCAGCCCAGATGAGTGCAGGGAACAGCCACTGCAAACCCGCTCTGAAGAGCCAGCCTTTCTCACAACCTCCCTTTAAACTCCATCTCCACCCTACTTGGCAGCTTTGGCAAGTGCTGGGAGTCAGCCTCCCTAAACAGCCGCCTCTCCCAGGCGGGGAAACCCATACTCCATTCCATTTTGCTCCCATGAACTTTCAAAGATGGAGATACCTGCAAGTGATTCTAAAACTGTGCCACTGTTTTCCTTCCAGTCTACCCATTTGCCTTAATGGCAACAGAAAAGCTTAAGCCAGGCTAAAGGATGAAGCCTGCTGGGTTTTACTGACCTGTATCACTTTCTAGCTGACTGCCCACCCTGTCTGTGTACTTATGGACGGGCTGCCTTATCCTCCTGGCAAACACACTTAAACCCCCAAAACAAGAAATGAAGCCCAGAAGGCTTAAGAGTTTGGTTTCACAGGATCCCAGACTAGTTTGGGTTGGAATGGACCTTAAAGCCCACCCAGTGCCACCCCCTACCATGGGCAGGGACACCCTCCACTAGCCCAGGTTGCTCCAAGCCTCATCCAGCCTGGTCTTGGACGCTGCCAGGGATGGGGCACCCACAGCTTCTCTGGGCAACCTGTCCCAGGGCCTCCCCACCCTTTTCATAAATGGAAACTGGGACCAGTATACAACTTACTTTCAGTTTGTTTGCAGGTTAAACAAGAATATTGAATTAAAAAGGGGTTTAGACACATTTGAGACCTGTGCTTCAACCAGAAATGCTACTGCAGCTTTGTTGACCAGGCAGCTGCATGTCTTCAATAACTACATGTTAATACAGTATTTATGAAAGATATTGAATTAAAAAAAAACCCAACCAAACTTTATTCATTCTCCAACAAGCAGCTGGTTCTAGACACTTGACTGCTGGGTTCAACTTCGAAAGGATACCTCTGCAAGAATACCAGATATGGCATCTTCAGAAAGATTCACAGGTGGAAACAGGAATAATTATAGGGAAAACTCAATTATAGGGAAAAGTGCCAGAACAATGTTCTAGGCAGTTTGCCAGCATTATGGCCACAAACTAGTGAGCATGGCTTTTGATTACTTAATAAACACACTCCGTACATTCAAATTGCCTTAACGAACACAAGATCAGTTTTGCTTCTCCAGAAAAAGCATGCGGAGAGCTTATGGCTTTTAAATAAGTTGTCTTAATTCGAATATTGAGGAAAAAACCTCCTGCTGAAAGCTTTGTATCATACACACAGCTTTTAATCATATTAGAAAAACATTTTTTCTAGAGTTATAGACCATATTTAGCTCTGGTACACACACCCACAAGAGACTAAGGGGTGGCTGCTGCCTCTCCAGCTCTGCTGTACAACGGTTCTGGATGCTCATTTGAAAATACCATCTCTTGGTGACTGCAGTTTCAAGTTGACAGCAGTCCATGAAATAGCACTGATAATCTGTAAGCCTGCTTTAAAAGTCAGGTCCCACTTAACACACACTATTATGTGTATGACTGCCAAATACCTTTGCTTTTTGGTTGGTTTTTTTTCCAGCCCAGAGCTAACTATTACATTAACCCATATGCTATAATGGGCCAACACCTCACAAATAGAGCTTCAGTGGATACAAAAGTTCATCATCTTCAGATAAATATATGTAATTTAAGGCACCCAGGAACACGTCTGGGCACTGAACTGATATTATTCTACTGCAATGGCCGTGACACACACTTGGCTTACACCAAGACACTCTTCTCTCTTGCAGGCCCCAGACATGAGAGGAGGGTTAACACCCCCCTTTTCACTTCCATCGCATTTAAAGCCCTTAGATCAACCTTCTTTCCTAAGACTCTGACAAATCAAGGTATGAACATTTTAACTTCAGCACCCAATGCATCCTGGAATGCCAAGTTTCATGATTTAATCACAAACTAAGATTTACTATGGGTAAAAACCCACTCCCAGGAGCCAATTTAATGTTAGAGCTTAGCGATTTCCTAAGCACTACACGGAATACTACTGCTCTTAATCTAATTTTAAGCACAATCCATGGTTGTCCCAGCTTCTGTGAACATCTTTTCCAACTGTAACTTTTAAATTGAGAAATACAAATCAACTAAGCCTCTTCAAACTCTGTTCTGTAACTCTCATCATTTAGTCTCATTCTTCATTTGCTTTCTTCCCCATCCCGTGAAAGTATTTTCCCTTTCATCATCTTCCTTTTAGTGTTTTGTGGATTTTTGGTTTTGTTTTTCAGTGACTTCATTAGTTTCTGGTATCACGTGTTTGGCAGTACAGAGAATCATAGCACAGCCAATGGCCTCACACAAGCAGGTGAAGATGGAGGACCAAATAGCTGCTGATGTAAATAAAAGTTATAATTTTCTTATGCTATAGTTACATCATGTTCCTTCCAGTAGCCATATGAGAAGGCTCTCCCCCTGCTCTTCACTAACAAGAACAGCACTTAAATTACTAGGGCCTGTAAACATTCCCACCTGGTGGCAGGTGCTGGCCAAGCCATCCCTCCCTACCTTGCCAAGGCTGGTGCTTTGTTTGCTTTCCATGCAAGAAGAACCAAATGTTGGGGCTAAATGCGTGCAAGGGTGGTCTCCAGCCCAGATCACCAAGGGATACACCTGCTAGTTACAGCCTGTAGCAGCCACCATCACTATTTCCAAAAACTCCAGGAGAATAGCAGCTCATTGTTTCCCTCCCCTGCAGCAGCAATGCTATCATTGCATCCCATTCAGAGGTGACTGCTAGTTTCACTATAGGTTTTTTTTTATTTACCAGGGATACTAAGAAAAAACTGGTACAGTGAAGTCAGACTTAAACACCCTGTGTGGTGCTTGACCCCTTTCCTGAAGGCTTTGATGCACTCACCACCTTCCCTTCCCCCGCTTGAGGCTGGTGTTGATAACCACATGCATAGCTCAGCAAGTTTGTCCTGAAGCCCCCTTTAAACTACAGGTAAGTCATGTCAGACATTGGTGATTTGTGATACCCATTTTACAGAGTTGATCCAAAATCCCTTTTGCTGGCATTGCAACTTGGGGTGGTACTTGTGTTCCCCATGATGCAGAGCCTCGAGGTCAGAGCAAGAGCTCTCCAGTGGTAGGTCATCAACTCACCTTTATTTAGTGGGGCCTTTCCAGCCTTAAATGCTCTTGTTGCTCTTCAGCTATTGACAAGTCTTACAGATTGCTCTGCAGGTTTGTGTCACTGGGTTTGGAGTAACTTCTTTGTAATGTGCGGTCACTTGGCAAGTTCTTTAGTCCTGACCTACTTGCCCACAGACTAGGATTTAAATTTTATCCCATTAAAAGGCTCCTCTGCATCTCTCTTTTTGGACATCCTTTCTACAGTTTGAGTATGTAATAGATTCCTATAAGGATAGTGCTGTTTCTATTCCCAATTCCTATCCTGGATTAGAAACAATATCATTCTTTTTCTGATTTTGTGGTTTATACCATTGAACAAAAGCTGAGCAACATAAAGGTCTGTAGAATCAAAGTGCAGATCACCCATGAGGACTGATGCAGATATTAATGTGCCTGCAGCTTCTAAATGGGACAAAGATACCCTTCTATACGGACCAAGCCTCCTTAAAAGCATATTGTTTATTTTTTGGATGATAGAGGCCTAATTATTGACCTCCCTGCCTTGACAGAAGAAGACAATGCATTTTTCTAAGTTTAACTGTAAAAGCTCAATGATGTGTAAAATGAGCCTTGAGTAAGATTATTAGATGCTATCAGCTTTTCAAAGTGGGTGTGTGACAAGATCTGAGGATCAATGAGATGCGTTGAGGATCAATGCGTCTGTCCTTCTTGCCTCTCTGCTCTCCTGGAGAGAGCGCAACTGTCAGACCTAGTGAAGAGATCACAGTTGCTGAGCAACAGTAACAACACAAATATGCTCCTGGCATTGGCCTGGCAGCAGATAAAAATAATAATCTGCTGAAATGATAGCCGCCGATAGAAGAGAAGAGAAGCCACATCACACAAACTGTGTTAACACTGAAATATTAGTTACACTTTCCATCAGAAATCCTGCTACGGGTGCAACAGTCACATGGCAAAGTGCACTCAAAGAACAAATATCACTAGTATAGAAAACATGAAATAAAGCCTTGTAAGGGTAAATGAGGAGAGATTGATCCGAGTCCTGCAAAGTTATCTGCAGAAATTAGATAGAATTACATTGCATTACATAGAAATTATAACATGACCCAGCAGAAGGCCACAGAAAAATTCTTCTGTTAAGTATATTGGATGTTTTAAACAACCATAAAAGGATTGTAATTTGTATTGGATTATATAAGGCTTTTTCCTAAAGGATCAGTTGCCACTTTGAGTTAAGCACACTAGACTTAATTTAATCAAGCCACAGGAGCTTGAAGCCCTCTGGACTAATAGCTAATTCACATTATTTGTCATCTTTATTTTGGGCAATTGCTTGCCATTTTGTAATCTGTGAATTGCAGGCTGATGGACACCAGCCTCCTGGAGCTTTCCTTGCTGTCGCTTAACAAATTCAAGGAGCAGGACTCATTGGCCAAATCTCCATATGCAAACCAAACACGTGAAAATTAAACGATCTAATGTAACAAAGGAACAAAATGAAATTATTTCTTCCAGTATTGTTTGTCTACCCTTAACCACCAACTTAGAGAAGTGTAAATTAGACGTTGAAGTGATTTATTTCAAACATTAAATGGAGCACGTGGCTACTTTTTCATTTCTTTGTGTACTTTCACTTCCCTCCTCTCTTCCCTTCCCCTTGAAAGAGCTATTTCAACAAGAGCAAGTAAATGTCTAATTGCAAAAGAAAATGTTAATATAACATTTACACAGTTGAACAGCTTCAAAGCTGTTTCGCTGAATGAATACGCCTAAAAAGGAGACTTACACAGAGGGCAAAAACCAACCAGATTGCTACTTCAGTGGGAAATTTTGCGGCGAAACCTTAAATGCAGAAACAAAAGAAAAAGGGGGTGAAAAAAATAAATCAAAGTCTCCTCTTCTACCTAATTCAAACCATTTAGGAGCTCTGTGCCTAAGCCAAGGATTACTAGTGATACCATCTCCTTCAGTATGCTGTGCCTAAAGAAAGCATCCCTCTTATTAAAAAGGGGGAAAAAAAAGTTTAAAGCCAAATAATTCAGGCTTGCATAAATCTTTAATAGGAGCTACCCTCCCAGGATTGGCTGCACTTTCTTTTCTCTGCCCAAGGGAAACACAATATGTCTTAGAAAAGAATAATAGTAACTCCATCTTGTGTGTTATACGATATCTCCCAGTAATCCAGAGGATTTTGCCTTTGTCTGTCATAAACAAAAGGCCACCCATACATAATGTGTCCAGGCTTTTTCAGGCTCCTCACCTTAGCAGGTGACACTCAGGAGATGGACGGGGAATACTTAGCCCACCAGTCGCTGCAGGCAACTTAAGTCTCGCGGCAATTTAGAAATGGAAAAAAGTAAAAGAGAGAAGAAGAAAGCACAGGTTCTCCCCTTGTAAGAAACAAAGTGCATTATTTGCAGCCTGCAGTTTTCCCAGTTTTCCAGGGATCTATTTATAAGTTATGCTACTGGGTCAAAACCACGCATTTTTCGTGCTGTTATTTGTTGAGTTTGGGTTTTTTTTTATTTCTTTCTATTGACAGAGGAAGTTCCCTCTTCTAAACCTCACTCTCTACAAATTATATGTACAAACCAGAGAATAAAAGAACAGGCTAGAAGGAAATTTAAGACCTCAAGATTGGCACCGAGCAGTTAAGTAGTTATATTTGAAATCAATAGCAACAAATAATAAACCCCCCTTCTCCTACCGCAAAGAAAATACCCGAGGTGCTAAACAAACATCTGTAACACCGTTCAGTCATGAAAATGGTAAGAAATACTGCAAAATCCAACAAAGCGTCAGTGTCCAAAACAAGCAGAAAAATGAGGGGGGGAGGGGGGAGTATAGCTTTTGAAAGGGTGGGGGTGGCAGCAGGGGGGAGTGGAACAGGCCTCAGCAATGCCACCCGGCTGCACCCACAGCTGGAGCTTGGCCAGGCCCCTGTAAGGCTTTGCAAACCTGATGTTTTTCTAAAGGAACACTATGGTTTTTCAGCTGGAAACAGCGGGTTTAAATAGCACAGAGGCAGACCTGCTCTGATGACAAGAGGAGGCAACAGTTTTTGGGACAGATCCTGCTAGGGAGGGATGCGATTGGACCAGCCCCTGGGCTTGGGGGACACATGTGGCCAGATTAGAGCATAGAGGAGTCTGAGAAGTTTCTTAAAATCAATTTGTGTACATATGCTAAAATAGTAATTGGTGTGAAATGAGGCTTCATGGGTCTTTTGTTGACTAGCATTGAATGACCTGTTAAATTTTCAGTGACGGGCACTGGCTATCAGATAGCAACTACGGAAATTGAGGCCCATCGCCCTCAGCAGCTTACATGGCAAGTGCAAACGACATTAATTGGAATAGTCTTTCAGGCTGACGACAAGATAAAGCTGCAGCACAAGTAGTGCTTGTAGCCCGTGACAATAAATCATTTTGCTCTTTAGCTGGGGGTGGATGGGTTCTGTCTTGTTTGACAAAAACAAAGTGATGCTATACTGTAATCTCCGAAAGGCTAAACTGTGAGCTGAGCTACTAAAAGCTTCTAATATTTCCAGGGGAAAATGGGTATCAGAATTCAGTTTTGTTTAGTTAATAATGATGCCACTAAACCCACAGAACTTAAAGTTGGATTGGAGCGGGTATGTTGTTTCGCACATTGCCCATGGCATTGTATTTAAACACACGCCCTCCTTACGGCGCACAGATTTCTCTGGTGTATCGCATCTGTTGTAAACACACAGCGAGCAACTGTCTCCCAGAGTAGCAAATTGGAACGTCAAAATTGCAAGTATTTAGCATGCCAGAATGCTCTGTGCTGCTGGAAGGATGCTTGTAAGCGCGTTACCACCCGCTAGTGATAGGCAGTAAGAGAGTGCAGACGAATCGATGGCACTGCCTCCCGCTGCTACCAGTTTCCCCATATTCTGCCCCTACTTCTGCAATACAGCCTTTCCCAAATACACTGTTCCTGCCCGTGCTCAGACTCCTGCACTTCAAGTATTTGGCACATCCCAGGCTGCAGCTGGTGGAGGGAACACAGCGAGGCAATGGTATGTGTGCAAATACGGTTACAGAGCTGACTTTGTTCCGTGGCAGTCCTCGAACTTTAGTCTGATCAGATCTGTGCCAGCCGCCTTACCACGGAAATATGTTGCTTAGTGAGCACTATGCGACAGGCACCCAGAGTTGACCTTCACATCGGCTCCAAGATGGGTCTCCTACGAGTCAGTTTTGTAGCGTTGCATGCAGGGCTTTTTATGCTTGAACACTAAAATTTCAGGAGCATGAAGAGGGCCATGATGGTGCCTGTCTATGGGAAACACATCCCGATGTGGGACTCGCTATCAGCATCCCCCTCTGGCTGGCTGTGATCCATTGTGTTGGGTTTATAGTAGGTGGTACTCCTATTGGTCACCAGGAACTGCATCTAGCCACACTAAAATATTGCACTACTCAGTCTTGGGTTGGGAAATGTTTACTTTTTCAAAAAGAAGGACAAAAGTAAATTAATTTGTCATTCAGAGTGTTCAAGATATCACGTTTTGCATGGTTGGGCTAATTCCATTAAAGTAGTATCATGGTACCATGTGTGACCTGTAATTAACTGGTTCACTCCAGGTTCTGGGTTCTCAACAAGAGCCCATAACTTGAGGCAAGCCTGCAGGCCACCCAAACAGCCCGAGCTCTTATACCACGGACTGTGCAAGGTTGTTTTTAGTTTTGTGCGTTGGACTGTGCTAGTTGCTATTTGCAGAAAATCAAATACGTTTCTGTGTCAAAACCAGAGTTAGTTCAACTACACCAGCATAAAACATTTGTAGGACTTAACTGCCACCCTTCTCGTAACTCTCCTCTTCTTCCTCCCCTAAGCGACATCCTGCAGCATTGCTTTGGGTCAGAGGAACCCCCTCACTGCGCACCGCATCGTAGAATTGTTCTGGTTGGAAAAGACCTTTAAAATAGAGTCCAACCATCAACCTGGCACTGCCAAGTCCACCCTAAACCATGTCCCTAAGCACTACAAATGGAAGCATGCAAGTCCTCACGTCGGCTTCAGACGGGTCAAGAAAGTGAGCAGTCCCCAAAGTATCTCCCTTTAGCGATCACACGGCTCAGGACATCTCTCCAAGGCAGCCGTGTGCTATGTCAGAGGGCATAGTTTTATCAGAATGAGGAAAACGGACTTTTTGCCATGAAAGAAACCTTACCACTTGAGCAGAATGAAAAAAGAAAAGTCTAAACAAAGCAAATAACCTGGAGTTTTCTGTATTAGCACATAACTAACCCGAGTCTACAGAAACCTTCCCCTTGCCCAACCCCCTGCTCTACTCTTGGGCATTGCCCAAGTCCGTGCCCCGATAATCCAACCCAGTGTAGCCAAAGGCTGACCGCTGCCCTGTTTGCGTGTTCTGTTTGGCAGCTAACTCTTCACCTAGGACACACACTATTGCTTTTGTTCCCGGATCGATTGACTGAACCTTTTATAAACAGGAGTAGGGAACTCGAGATTGTCTCGCAAAGGTTCGTGGCATGAACCCTCGTGTACGTCCAGGGATATGCCACTCCGCACGGACTTTCTTGCAAACAAAAACACTCACATAAATGCTTACAGAAAATGTTACTGAGGCGAGTTCATCCCTTGCTATTTTTCGGCACTATTTATATTGTTCTTGTATCAACTCCCACTTGTCACAAGAAACCTAGGAGGCACCGCACGCTTTCCAAGGCCAATGGTGCTGCGGACGTGACAGGCACCCGGCAGACACTATCCAGAACAGGAGAATATCAGAACACGTGATTTTTCTAGTTGTTTTTAAACCATTATTATACAATACCAAGAAATCAGCTATATTTTCATGATATATAAAGCAGAACACTAGGAGATCACACTGGAAAAGGCAGTTTATGATGCTTACTGCTCTACACCTTCCCCCCCCTTAACTCTTAAGTTTCACTGATGGTTTCCCCTGGATTTCAGGGACCAGTTCAGCCTGGGCACATTCCAAAGTGGTGGCTGTGGACTCCTTCACGAGGCAGCTGGAGTTCTCCTTCTCTTGATCTACTTTACCTAGCAGTCACACCAGACGCAACGAGGATGATAGAGCCCTTCCATCTCAAGCAGCATTACTACCCTGTTGTAAATACCCTCATCCTCTCCTGGTGCTCCGTTTTGAGGTCCAGCTCTCTCAAAGCTATGCCACATGGGCAGCTACCTCCTTGGGAAGCTGTTTTAGTAGGGCCTGTTTTCCTCCTCCTGGCTTTGGAAGAAGTTACACTGGAGGACCACAGTACATGACTGCATCCTTTCTCTTCAAAAAGCTATCATTTCATGGGACTGATAGAAAACATTGTTTTGTTTCATCTCAGGTTCTTCACGCACCTCCAGTTCTTCAGCAAGTTTAGCATCACTTGCACATCATCCAATCACATGACTTCCAGGTTAAGGCCTTTCTCCACTGCAAGGACCGATTCCTTTACGCAGATCGGGTGCATCCATACACATTATTCAGTATTTACTATACTGCTGTAACCAACATTTATTCTTTTGATATTTAACACCTTAGAAATTCCCATTTTGCTAACACTGAACAAAATCCCAAGACAGAAGTTGGCCACTCCAGTTAAAACCACATCCCCAGCAGGAGCTCTGAATCACTCGTGTTTTACTTACTCAGCAAGAGAAACTCTTTGGTGCAAGAACCATCTCATTTTTACCCATTTGCACAATCATAGCTCTAAAACGCATGGTAATCCACAACCATTCAAATCTCTTAAACAATAAAAATTAAGCCATTAATTTTGAAACCATGTAGATGTAACACACCTACTCAAGATTGTTAAACACTTTGGTTTATCACTTAATTATGAAGAAAGTTCTGTTTGGCATGAATCATTTTATGTAACTAAGTCCCACTTCCCATTATGCACTCGGCATTTCTCAAAATTTCAGCACTCAAGCCTGTCCATGCACATTTTCTTGGTTTTTTTAGTCAATAGTATTATAAGTTCCTCTGCTCCACCCAGGGTTAGGTCCCAGCCCAGAAGAACAGTCTCACTGCTGTAAAACCCAAGTTTTAAATTTCTTTGCCAACAATTTTAGTGTTAAAATTACTATTTCTCGCTGGCTTTGATGTAGCTGGGTACAATTACTCTAAAAACCCTTAAAAGTCTTCCATAATTACATATTGCCTATAAATGAATTGTATGAGCAACCAGAATTATCCTCACCCTCTTTGTAACAGCACCTGAAGGTCCCCATCCCCAGCGAGCTGTGAATTCATTGCTCTGTATTGCCTTTCCTTTTTTTATAATTCCTGTCCCGAGGACTGGGGTGTTGTTGAGTTTGCTGTGCACACAGATCTGCTACCCCTGCCCCACACCTCATGTGAAGGTGACCTGCTGGCTTTGCAATAGCTTGGGTTTGCCAGCAGCCTTGCTACGCCCAGCAGCGGTTGTTTCATAATTATATTTCTCTGGTCTGGTAGAATCTGGTTTTTTGGTGGAGATTAATCCTGGATCTTTCAACAGAAAGAGCAGACAACTGCTGCATTTAGGATCCTATGGCACTTTTAGTCAGGCCATCAAACTTTTGATACTTTAAAAGATTTTCATCCCAGCTGAAACCAAAATGCCATGTCTTTTACTCAGATTTTGTTGGTTTTTTTTTTTTAATATCAAGTACAGAATTCGTCACATTTCTCTAACCATTTCATCTTTCTACCTCTTCCACTTGACCACAAAATTAAGTGCTTCTTAACAAGGACTTCTACTACTTAACACGCCTTTTACCTCCCCCTCCCTTACCAGACACAAACACACAAACAAGGGACACTCAGCAGTGGGGGGGACACCTGCAGATCTAGTGTTTTGGGTCCAGGGAAGGCATTTAGCTGTTGCTTTCTTGCACTATTTTTGTGGACTTTTCCCTCCCTCTGTATCCTTTTGTATTTGGCCTCTTAAGAACCTGCAGATACCCATTTTGTTCAATCTCTGCATTATAAATATCACAGGTCTATGCATGGGCTGACATGACACAAGCTAACTTCTTTCAAAGCTTTTTAGAAGTATAGTCCCTCACAAAAAACCCTTTATTTACTGCTCTGAATGTGGTGCAAAGCCAGGAGTGGTGCGTGAAGCACAAGCAGTGTTTGTTTGCCTTGGATGAAAGGGATAATGCTGCAGTATTTCTCCTTGTAAAGTATTTTTCAGCATACTTTTTTCCTGTCTATGAATCTTCCATCAACCATCACCATTATTCATTATACACCTATTAGTTATTTATAACAATATATTCACAGATTAACATGAACAGTTTTGGGCTATGAAATATTCAGAACATTTAATGAGCTGTATGGCACAACGAATAAGAGTACGATTGTTTATTCCCTAATTGAAATCTAAATGGGGAAATTACAAGTCTGAGAGCAAGCTACACTCAAAATTTTAAGTTTTGGGATTCATTTCAACAGATACTTTTGCACCCCAGACAGACTCAAACAAGCCATATGCTCAGAAACCAGTGTCTGCATTGGGAAGCTGGGTATTTTCTAGAGGTTCATATAATACTTTCTTGTGCTGCATGCCGCCGAGGTTTTCTAATAGTTAATAAGAACACTGAAAGATTGTTCTCCTGCACCATAAGCACCAGGAGGGCATTCAACACGGGCTGCTACAGGAGTTACCATACACAACGAGAAGCAGAGTTACAAGTGGAGCAGCTCAAACCACAGAGGGGACCTACAGTAGCAAGAAGCACACACTGGAGGACAGGACACCAATCCCACAGCTCTCCTGGGGCCAGGAGCCAAGGAGAAACACTGTGGCTGGGCTAGAAGTCACGCTCTCTCCTGAGAGACAGCCCAAACAAAGTGGAAGGAGACCAGGATAAGTTCTCACCACAGCCTCCACGATCCTCTAGCAGCCAGACCCCAAAGTCACTCACCAGCAGCCCCACTGGCTGGGTCAGGCACTTCTTCACAGACCTCACACCATCCACAGCTCAACGTGCCCAGCCAGAGCTCAATTAATTCCTCTTCACATTACTTTCCTTTCTGCAGAAAGCTTCTTAGGAGCACATTCAAATCTTAAATTCCCCCCCCGGGGCTATTTTCCAGGTGAGCACCATCTCCAGACACCCCAAAGCAGCAGAAACCACTTCTAAAAGCCAACCACCACCTCTCCGTCCCCCCAGGGCAGCTGCCCTAAATACAACAAGCAGCAGGTGCCACCAGGGAGCCTGATTGCACAAACCAGCCCCACATTACCTGCTCCTTAAGAAGCTTCAGGTGCTAATCAGCCTTACACTACTAATGAGTTGCAAACACTACCAGCTTTTGCTAGTTTGGGTTAGGCTGGTGCTGCTCAGCTCAAAGCAAAGGAAAAACACAAGTGCTGTGGCAGGAGTTGGGAGTATCCTGACTCACTGCAAAAAATTCCCTTTGCTTAGGGCAGGAGAAGGCTGCTCCAGCTTTTTTTTTAGCGGAATTTTTCCTGCTTTCCTACAGTTCATACACCCTTTGTGCCAAGCTGGTGCTGCTGTTCTCGATGTGGTCGGCCCAGAAGCACGTCAACGCAACGCTGATGCTCCCATACTCTCCCACATAGGTTAATCAAGGGGAAAAGCCCATTTCCAGAGTGTGTTTCCTCTGCAGCCCCAAGAACCCAGCTGGAAAAATCTAGTCTCAACAACAGGACAAAGGAAAAGAGCATTTCTGAATCAACCTTGGGGGTGCAAACTGGTCGTGTTTATTAAGGCTGACAGTAAGCAGGGAATTCTGCCTGATTGACTTCAGGAACTGGTTTTTCTGAGCCTAGCCAGCTCTAGCTGTAGGAAACCCATCATTCTCCCTTTTGTGTCTTTTTAGGGGGTCAGACCTCACTATGATCACCCTTAAATGTTCAGCGTGAGGGATTTCCACAGAGCTCGTCGTAGTCCTCGTGGCAGGCACGGGAACCGCATCCCCCTCCGAAACTCCTCAGCAGCTTTTGTCAGGAGCGGCTAGGGATCATCCATCTGTCATTAAAGTGTTAATTCGATTCATTAACATAGAAAATATTCACCATTTCCCACTTTGGAGGAGATGGGCTGTGCCGTCCTTTTAATAGAACTCTGCTGGAAATCAAACACAATTTTTATTCAGGGGAATGATTACTGTGTCTTGTTTAATTCTTGCCTAACAAATGTCAGCACTAATGTATTACAGATTATTCAGTCAATTTGATGGTTCCAGGTGAAAGAAAGGAACACAAATCTCTTCTTTTAGTGTAAAAAGGGTCAGCTGGATGACTTCCACTGCAGGAGCCGAGATGAGGCTTGACATGAATCAATCAAGCAGGCTCAATTTTACAGTTATAGTGCCTAATGCCTAAACATGAGCGTATGGGTGGAAATTAGCACCCGATTATGAGCATACATGATCTTCCCTTGGAAGACAATAATATTGGCATTAAGCTTCTCAAGAGGGAAGATGCTGCTGGTTTTTAATATGTCTTAAATTATGTCAGGAAAAACACTGGAACATCACACAAAAGCCACAGTCAGTGTATATTGCTATCTCATAGAGCTGGAGATCTTTACAACAATATTGACACAGGAGCAGGCAAGCAAATGTCAGCCAATATAACATATGAAATACTTAACGTAACCAATTTTCAGCTGTCAATCAGGAGGGAATAATGACTGATGCAAGGAATCAATACACCACAATTGAATTCCAGCTCACAAACTTGTTTCGTTCTGCGCTATAAAAGACTGTCAAATGTCACACCCCAAGAGATGCAACAGGATTCCAAAGATTTATTTATTTCAAGCTCTGAAGTCTATTAGCAATAGTGCTCCTTGTGCTATTGGAAAAAGAGCTTTGATGACATTAAATTTTCAGAAATGACAACTCATTGCATCGGGAGCCAATTAATTATACCATTTTATATCATATTTCAGCAATCCTCCACCGTTTTACTAATACGTAATTACACACGATTATATTTAAACAAATTATTGGGACTTTAAAGCTGCAAATATTTGATTGTATTATACAGTGCATTAACTGAATATTTTTAAACAAGTTGTTTTGTACTTTTGATGGAAAAAAATATAAACAGCTCACTCTAGCCTCAGCTCCATTTCATTTAGACAGTGTAAATGTTTAAAATAAAAGATACTTCTCTCTCAGCTGAATGAGTCAGATTTACTATAGGAGGGTAGAGAGATGTGTATTACCCTGTATATTATCCTGAGCTGTTTTTTTCTTTTTTATTTAATAAAGGCAATGAAAAAAGATTTCATTTTCATACTCCACAGTACTGACATCTGATGAAAGGTAACGGAGATATCAAAAGGAAAGAATGAGAGGATGCAAAGATGAGGCCTGAGAGAGTCATAATATCCAAAGAGTATATATTGGATATAGAAAAACACATGGAATATACCCATCATTTAAAGAGAAAAATGAAATCCATAGGAGACTATTTGTAAAGTATCTGAAATGTAAAAAGATACTGGTTCCATAACATGGTCTGGGTTTGGTAAAAGATGACCCATTCACTGTGCCATTCCTGACTTCTACCTATTGCACCTTTCCATTTTTAGCCTCCTGCAATCCTTCCTTATCAAAGGAAAAGGGGATGGCAGCAGCCCCTTCCTCTCTGGTTGGCTCCACTGAAGCTGTGAGGCTCTGTGCAAGACTGGGGACCCGTCTGCGTTTGGACAGTGGAATCTGTCCCACAGTAATTATAAGACTATTAAAATTAACATGTTTTCTTTACCTGAGGCTGAGAGTTAATTAAAATCTGACAGTACAGTGTATACAGAAGATAAACACTACTGTATTTTCTTTCCAATACATGGATATATAGTAATTCATTTAAGACAGAGAAGCTCATGCTGTTGAATGTGCTTATTAAAAACAGCAAGGAAGGTCAGGGGCAGTGCTTGCTGTATCCTTCATTTGTTCTTCACCGAAAATGATATAACTGAACGGCGAAAGTTGAGATTGAAAAGCCGCTAGCGTGTTGTCTAATTTCAGCCACAGAAGCTGCTGTGCACTCTATGACTGTATGAGGGAATAAGATTACAGGTCACAAGAGCTTCTTTATTTCCCACCTGTAGCTTCTAACAACATTTTATTAAGGATTTTCCCATCTTCTCTCGCTGACCTACAGGGGACAAAATTCTAACAGCTGTTACAGGACCCGTACCGAAGCGGCATTAACGTAGATTAGCAGTTCTGGAAAGCAGTATCGTTTTATCAGGACTATATTTATGACTGCTAACTAATATTTTTACAGCACTTGTAAGATAAACACAGCGTATCATTATGTAAACAGGAAAAAAGGCATTTCATAGAGTTAAACACTTAATGCATCATGCTTGCTTTGTCTAAAATCACACTAAGCTGCCGTTTGAAGGTTTAGTGCTCATTTACAAAACAAACCCTTGGGTAGCCAATGCTCTTATATATATATATATATATATATTGCTGTTTGTATCGCATATAGAGGTTATCGATTTCTTATTAATCAAGTAGAGCCCACGTGCACCAATACACCCAAGCAGGGGTAGAGCTTCTGCCGAACGTGAAGTCACATTAATACACGTCCAGTGCTCAGCCTTTCCTTTACCACTTCAGCGCAGTTTTGTCTCCATAAGGACGGCAAGGTTAGGGCCTTGCTAGTTTGTTGCAGAAACAATGATGGTTGTTATTGAGGTTGATTGTTATGCAGGATTATTTTGTTCACACGGATGCAACAGAGAGAGGGAAAGAGGGAGAAAAAGAAAGAGGAAGAGGAGGAGAAGAAGGGAGGAAGGACAAAAAAGAATAGCTGTACTATGATGTTATAAATTTCTAAAATGTTATCCACAAATTATCCAAAAGGAGACTATTTTTCTCTCTCCCCATCTTCCAGGAAGCACAAGTAGATGTCAAGTAGATCTACAACAAAGCTTTTCAGCAACTTCCCTATGTGCATTCATGGTGGAAAACCCAAACAAGCTTTCTAAAAGTTTATATTACTCATCTTGAAGGCTGGGATAGAGTCTTTTTGACATCACCCTTCTCAGTGCAGCTGCTAGCTATTCAAGTTGTATTGCTATTGCACTAGAGAGTTAGGAAACTCAAAACAAGGACATATAGAGTATTATCAGAAGCAAGACCAAGACCAAGCAACACTCAACTGGCCTGTTTTACCCTTCCCAGAGACCCATTTTAGCTGATAGGGAAAAAAAATGATGTTAGTTTTCACATTACTGAGACCAATAAAGGACTGGGAGGGAAAGTAGATGCGTGCCAACAGCGTTGCAATGCTGCTGCACAGTATGGTGAGAGTTTTTAGGATGCCACAATAATCTGAGTTCAGATTTTCAGGTCTTATTTGGGTACCTGAGTAGGACAGACAGGTTTCAAAAGATCTGACACCTACCGTAAGGGCACGTTTTCGAAATCCACCCATAAATAAATGCCATGTGATAGGAGCTGCTCAGTACTGGAAATCTGGCTGTGTGTGTAATCGTGCCGAGTCTTTCAGTAGTCTGAGAGACACAGACAGATATGACCAATAACAAAACCACGATAGAACAAGACAATGACACATTACTTTAAAATGTGTGATAAGCAATGATTTGTCCTTAGACACCAGTTTAGCTCATCGCTCTCCAAACTGCCCCAGAGCAGAGGTGCCAAACCGTGGAAAGATATGTCTCGACAAGACCATCTGGATATTGGCAAGCACTGCAGCCAGTTGTGCTCGTTCCTTCAGATGAGCTTCCCCACATCTGTCAGCGTCAGACTACTGCTGACAGACCGTCTGGGCTGGATGCGCCTTTTACTTACAGTTGCTCAGTCTGTCACCTGCATTTTTGATCTCTAATCCCCAGGAAAGTAAATTCAGCACCAAATTCTTGATTACAGGGCATTGTAGGAAGCAAAAAAGAGCTGTATTTTTTTGTCCTAATACTCATCTTGGCTTTTCTCCCGAATTCACATCATTATTTTGAACCTTTTTTTCTGTTTAAGTCCCCCAACCTCTGCTGTGTACTGGAAATGGGATTCCTCTGACATGACTGCTGGGAACTTCCCTGCATTTTCCTCTAGATCTTTCTGGGAGCACCACAGAAATGGCTACAGCGTTCTTCTGTCTGTCAGCAACAAGGGTTGGATGGCATCAGCAGAAATGTCCTTCCCCCGGCGGGGGTGGGAAGAGGGCAATAGCACCGGCATCCTCAAGTAGGAAGAGGGAACACCCCACCCTGCTTCAGGTAAAACTGATACAATGGGGAACCAGCATGGTTTGACCCCAGATCCCACCTTATGAAGCCCCGACTCAGGCTGTGACAGCTGTAGGAAGCTCAGACTGGCGCACAGCTCCCAACGTTTGAGGTATGTATTAGAGCGTGGCTGCAGCATTATGGGTACTACAGAAATACACAGCAACGTATTACTGCCCTGAAAATTCAGATCTAACGTACCTTCTGATAGTTCTGACCGGGTGAAATTATACCCAGTCTGCCAGAAATCCTTGCCACCAGACCCCTTCTTGCTCTGAAGTCATTAAACGCCTTTAGCTATGTTGAAATGGAAGTCTCTTGCAAAACATAGGCAAACTGCTCATGCCGCTAGACAATGATCCTGTTTAACATCTGATTTTGCGTTAAGAAGCTGTTTTGACTAAGAAAAGTAACATATTACAAGCCAAGGTGTCTATCCATAATTTTAGGCTTTAACAAACTCCACTGATTTTGTGGGTTAAGTCAAACTCTTACTGCTATTTATTTCATATCATTAAGTATCGCTGGCTGTATTGTGGAGAGGAGATAGGAGAAGTGCAAGAAATGAGAACAGGACTTCAGCTTCATAACCACATTTAGTTAAGAAGCAGCTTGGTTTACATATCTCTAATAAAAATTATGTATCTAAGGCTAGAAATTAAGACTCTTGTACTACGTTCCCATGATAAAAAATCCCCAACACAATAACAGCAGCAAGGTATTTGTTGAGGTCACTACATTACAACCGATACTTATTTTTGTAAACTAATAATTATTTCTGTGGATTTGGGGATCAAAGCTTGAAGATTATCTTGGGCCTAATTTAATGTCTTTTGCACAAAGATACCTCCCAATGAAGTCATTGTATAAACAGCACAGGATCAAGCCAATACCCTATCCTGTACCTAGTTAGAAATTCATCTCTGTATTTTTCTAGTATAGGTATATTTTTCAAAGTACATGCTTAAAAAAACAGGGATTCACAAGCTGGGGTGTGCAAATGAACATTTTTTTTCCTGAGAACTGCTCTTCTGTGGTTTTCAGGTTTTTTCCTGTTTCCTTGGCATCAAAGGTTTCTACAGCGTTATCCTTTAGTTGAAAGAGAACTGTAACAGGAGTTAAAAATAAAAATTCCTTGCAAGAGGGTGCATTTTCATACCTTTGAGTAATAAAAGCCACACAGTAGTGGTTCTGGTGGAACTACCGAACAATTGCACCAGAAATGACAAATAAAGATCACTCAGTGGCAAAATATAATCATATTAAAGAAATCAATTAGTGCAGCCAATCCTTTCACCAGAGCTTCAGACATTAGAGTCATAAACAATTTGTAAGCCCCGTCATTCATTTTAAGCATTCAGAAGATAGTCTCAATGGTCTTCCTGTTGTATATTTTCCTTCAGCTCTTTGGGTATAGGGTTTTACATCCTTAAAGGATCACCAGCTTGTCAAAAGGCCCAGCTATTTTATAAGGTGTAATACTCAGTAAAACCATCTTAATCTGCAATACTGTATGGAAACCATTTCATTCTTCTGGATGACTGTAGCTCCTAATATAGGTGGATAGCAAATAATCATCCCTTCTACAGGAATTGAATTAACCAGGGGGAAATTCTCTGAGCTACAGTCCCTTCTGTGGAATGGTTTTTTGCATGATGTGAAAACACACGCGGTACTTCTGAACGTGCTCGTCCTTTAATTACAAAAAGGGAAAACAATTACTTGAACTCCTACAGGGCAAGAGTTGTCTGAATAAGTATACAGCGTATTACTGTGTGCAAACCCAACGCATTATACCAGGTGTGTTTGCAGCCATGGCAGAAAGACGGTAACGTCATTCTCCTGGCTTGGTTTAACAATTTACAGACTTAGGTTGTATGTTAGTTCCTGGCTTCATTCGTGATCTTAGGCTACCTGTGAAAATCACTTGAACTATACGAGTGAAATATTATTATTTCCCAATGGGCTTAGAAAACACCTGTGTAACTTTTAAAATCAGATTATGCTTTCTCCACTTAACTTGTCTTGATAACCCTCTTTTGTAATACTACTGGGTACAATAATATATCCAGGTTTATCCTATGCGATCCAATCCCTAAAGCTGGGCAAAGAATAATGATTGACCATCTACTCAGTGCTGGGAGATGGGATCTCTGGACTAACGGAACTCAAACCAGAGAAAATTTTCCTTGCCTATTCCCAGGTATCCCCCCCAGCCCTCTTTCAGACACCCCAAGCTAGGGGAGACCATTATCTCTTTCGTTACCCTGTTTAGTGATGAGGAAACAAAGCCAAGACAAAGGCAGTAGTAGCTTATTGTTGGCTTATTCCATCTTAAGGTGGGAATAATTAATCTATTGCCAGAGCAGAAGGTTCCTGCAAACCGTAAAGCTCCATGTACATGAAACCTGACCTGTGGGCATAAACCTCTTAAGTTCCCTAAGTCATCCTCCAGTAATAAACAGCAAGTAAACAAGGTATTTACTGTTCTCTCCAGCAGCATAACTTTTTACAACAGCACATGCCCTCTTCCGTGAAGCCAAAACCACAAGCATGTACTCATTTTATGGACCCAATAAACAGCAAAGCAGATTCCTGTAAACAGTACCAAGAGCTAAAGATCACTTTCCATGTTATCAGTGCCAGATACTGAACTTACCTAAGCAGACAATCTCTAACTCTGGGGATTCAGGACTTCATTGGCACACCAACATGTTTGCACACTGGTTTCAGACACGATGCTGCATCCAGAACATGGCAGGATGATGGCAGGGAGCCTTTTCAGAGTAGAACAGGCATCTCTCTTACCTGAGAAAGAAAACCTAAGAAAAATAATAAATAAAACTGAATCATGAGTTTCTTTCGGTAGGAATAATTACTACTGTCCTGATCCTCCCAAAGGCTTATCTTAATATTGATAGGGGAAGAACACACATGAGAAAAATGACACTTCTTTTTCTGTTTGTTTCTTCAACAGGCAGGTAAGAAAGTCCCTGAAAGTTTAAGAAATTACCCTGTATGTGACTCAGATGAAGACAGAAGGTGGTTTCCAGGTCTGGTTAAACCAGCACCCTGAAAAAACTGGTTCTGATGATGCCATGGTTGAGACTGCACACCTTGTTGCTGCTCTCCATCCATCATCATCCTCTTCTCCCTCTCTTCCCATCGTAGCTTCACTCTTCACTGGCAGAGATACACCATTAGCTGAAAGAGAGCATCAGAGAAGGTTGAACCATTCTCATACGTATGAAAAGCTTCTTTTCTTCGGTCTGGTTCTCATCTGTCAAATGGCCATTTTTATGTCGGCCCTGGCACTGAGTCATGGACCTCCAGGCTGTGTAACGAGGCCATGAAGTCTGTGGCGTTAGGCTTTTTAATTAAATATGTGATTCAAGATTTTAATATGAAATACACGAAACTGGGGAGAAAAGAAATCAATAGCGTTATGCCTTCTCTACTTGCTTTCGTAAACATACAGGACATGCAACCTGGGGCTTCCAGGTAAGCTTTCAAGCCACGGCCTGACATTTTCAGATGTGACTCGCTTATAGTTGGACTTTTCTTATTGTTCCGATTGCTTTTAAATATGCTTATACTAACTACAAACTGCTCTTCAATACTTGATAAAACCAGTCTGCATCTACTATAAAATAAATCACAATTTTCGTGGCATTCCGCAACGCACATTAGTCATGCAAAGATAATAAAACATCCAAATAGTTTTCTGATAATTGGCATTGATCAGGTATTTATTTATCTGATTTAAGAACAGAATAGGTTTTCATTCCTTAATTTTAAAATTATTCACCTCAAAGCTATGAAAAATACTTTTCTTGGATCAAATATTGTATCTGCTTTCAGATTATTATTTAGAGTCTAAACCTCCAAACCATGTCAGATTTTTCTCATCTAATAAAGGTCTTTTATATTTTTGTTCATACACCATGCCTTCACTCATATCCATTAAGGAAACTTTTTACCTTTCCCTTTTTGGCTCAAGCTTTTCTGGGCAATTTTGCCTTTCCATTTTTATTGCATTTCTATGGCATGCTTAGGGTTTCTGCAGCTAATATTTTTTTTGAAAGGCTGCCTGCTTGGTTCTTTAAAAACATGGCACCTACTCTGACACATCAGCTCTCTGATAAAACCTCATTCCAGCTTATCACCACCCGTCTGGCAGAAATTGTGGCTGCATCTCCTGGTCACGCACATGTAGGAATACCTACTTCTCCCTAGACACCATTTAAAGCTGAGGAGCCTTTTAACAGTAGCAAAGCTCTCTGAAAATCATTGCTTAAAAGGCTTTTTCAGGTGTAAAAGAAACACGTCTCACCAGCAATTCACCATCTTCGAGCGTCTCTGCTGCACTGCGGTGGCCCCGTGCCAGAGGATGC
The DNA here is from genome assembly GCA_027574665.1 of Rhynochetos jubatus. Lineage (NCBI taxonomy): Eukaryota > Metazoa > Chordata > Aves > Eurypygiformes > Rhynochetidae > Rhynochetos > Rhynochetos jubatus. The sequence goes on from CM050651.1 coordinate 76,227,648, forward strand.
CTAGCAGCAGGCACTCCTGGGAGGCAGGGGGACCCCAAAAGCCATGTGGTTATTATTAGGGGGAAGAAAAAAAATACTAGGACCTGGTTTGGCAAATCTTTTTGAAAAGCATGGTGATTTGATTTTAAAGCACTTTGTTGAGACTTAAAACTCTGACAGCATTCAGAGTTGCATACAAGATATCAGTATTTTACAGGCACGTTAACGTTTTTGTACGTGCAAACATTTGTACTGAGAGGAAAGCACGGGATAACTGTAAAATGTAAGACAGAACAGAACGAGCGTGTGTGGTAGCCTGGCTTTGCACCTATGGGTTTTGCAGTTTATAAGGAAATCAGGCTCTTCTACATCACCTCTTGCTATTCCCCCCTAAAAAACCAAAGAAGGATAAAGGGAAAAAAGCAAAAATGAAAGGACCAATACACAAATGTTCAGGTGCAAAGCATGTTGGATGAGAAAAATAAAGCTTCATGCTCTTTACAGTCTGCATGTCATACATTTACCTTAGCTATCCAAAGCAAAAACAGGCTAAGAGGACTCATAAAGAGCACACAAAAATACCTGAAGGGCAAATCTTTTGCCTTCCTTGAAATAATTAGTGGCTTTCTCCTAAATATATGTTTGTAGCTGTCTAGGATTAAAAAAATATATGCAGGGGTATCAAGGGGCAAAAGAACAGTACGTTCCCTGTGGAAAAGGATGGGTAATGCAGTGTAAAACGAACGGCAGACGCTGTTACCTGAAACAGCCACTTCACAGGTATTTCCTTCCTCTCTATTGGAACGATACGACATTTACCTACACCAGGAGCCTCACTGCTTCCAGAAACAGCTGTCTCAATAAGACATTCCTGGATTAATCCGTTTTCCTTCTCCAGTTGTTTCCCCAAGGCTCAGGAGTTGATACCATCAGCCACTGTGACTGGTTTTTCATTTGCACAGAGATACAGGCAGGTAACAGGCAGTCTGATAGCAGGGTTGTACATCCCAGCCTGTCAGAAAAGTGTGAAAACACTTGTATTTAAACAGGGAAGTGCAAACCAATGCATCCGCAGAAGACACCCAAAATTTCGAGGGCCCACAGAGCAGCAGAGAGCAGCGAGCCCAAGTCCTGGGCTGGTGTGTGACCTACCCCATCTGCCCTGGACACGGCCAGATGTTCAGGCAGATGTACCTAGGGACTACACCGGTGTGTAAATGCACTTGTTTACACAGAACCCTGGCTGAACTCAAGGTATTTGGCTTCAGGAATTATGGCATGGGGAGGATTGTCCGTCCAAGCCATGTCTGTACATCCAGCCTGGGCCACCGAGGAGGTATCAGTGGATTGAATTTTAAATTTGGTTTAAAATTTATAATTTTGCTGTACCAACACAATTTATTTGAAAAGGAAATCACTTTCTGATAGTATTAAAAGGGGTATGTTTCATTTACATATTTATGAAATATTTTGTATTTCTTTTCATTTTAAGCCTCAAGACCAGAAGTTTTACACTTTTAAAGCTCTTTCTTTCATTCTTCTCTGTAATGGCCTTGATTGATGTATTCCCATTAAAAAAAGTGAATTCTTCTAGTATTGACTTCCTTATAATTTCTGATTGTAAGGTTAAATTAATAGATTAAAACCTTAAATTCTACCCTTTTGTCCTTCCCAAACACCAAAACTTCACCATTGCAGATTACAAAGAAATGGTTAGCTGATCACAGAAAATGAAATCAAATCCACCAGCTAACTTGAAAAAATTATTTGCAACTCTCATTGCCTTCACTTCACCAGGCATCTTGGTTTTATTTCTGAAGTTTATTTTGAAGGAGAAAATAGATACTGTGCTGCCTTTGGAGTGAATAACTTCCACTGTAGTTGCAAATTGTTAACTAAAAGTGTTTTCATGTTAGTTTGGCTGGAACACGCTCTTGCAGGAATATACTACAGGCCTTTATGCAAACACTAAACCTCAGCAGCTGACATCCCACCTAGTGTTCAGAAGCACAGAGGACAGGAAGGACCAAGATCTTACTCAAGCCATCCCCTGGAAGACGTGTAGAGGAACATTTGTTTCATCTTTGAGATGTAGAAATATGCATTTTGCATGGAACGCAGTTGCCTGATGGAAAACCTGATTAATTGGCCTTTATGCAGATGAAGTTCATGGAGGAAACCACCCGCAACCTGTGCCAGCCAGTGCATTTCCCACCATCTGTACTTCCATGGGTTCTCCGCTGGGCGCCTCTTGGCTCCTTCCCATCCTCATCATTCTGGGAGCAGGAATGGGTGCCCCTCCTTCACCTTTACATTCAGTGATGAATGAAACCCCTAAAATGAACTTAGCCAATTATTTCACCAGTAAAGACAGTATGGCTTGATTTATCATAGAATCACAGAATGGTTTGGGTTGAAAGGAACCTTAAAGATCATCCAGTTCCAACCCCCCTGCCATGGGCAGGGACACCCTCCACTAGACCAGGTTGCTCCAAGCCTCATCCAGCCTGGCCTGGGACACTGCCAGGGATGGGGCAGCCACAGCTTCTCTGGGCAACCTGTCCCAGTGCTTCACCACCCTCTCTGGGAAGAATTTCTTCCTGATATCCAATCTAAATCTCCTGCTTTCAATTTAAACCCGTTACCCCTTGTCCTGTCACTACAGGCCCTTATAAAAAGTCCCCCCCCATCTTTCTTGCAGGCCCAGAATCAGAATCAGAAGTCTGGGCCTACAGAATCAGAAGTCGTGTGCCAAAATCCCCAAACAGGAGGAAAAGGAAAAGAAAAAAGGTGCTTAAATGTCCAAAATCGTACTTGGTATCACACATAAGTGTCTCCTCAGACCCATTTTAGGGACTTGGTGTCGAGGCTCTGGTCTCTAGCAGAGATTCTATGGGGAATATTCCCAGCATGAAGCTGAGAATGGTTAAAAATTACAGTTCATGAAAGTTCATGTAATTAATTAACTTGTGCCTTCACAGTGGTTTTTTGGGTTTGGTTCTTTTTTTTAGTTTTCCTCTTTTAAATCATTTCATGTCAACATTTCACAGGACTCAGAACACTTTTTTCCTTCTTTGCCTCACTTTTTGGAAATCATTCCTCTCCTTCCTTTTGCCTTCATATTGTGTTATTTCTGACCTCTTGCTCATCTTTTATTACTCTCCGGTTCCGAGCTCTAATATTCAGGCTGATATTGCAGCTGTGATTTCTATTTTTTTCTTTGCCCTTTTTGGCTTTGCCAGGCATTTCATTAGCAGACTCATGGGGAGCATTTATACTGTCTCTCTGCCACGATAAGAGTTCAGCGGGATTTACTAAACCTGATTCCTTGGCTGTGTCTGCTTCCAGTTACGATTAGGAACCTCTTTCCGCTGAAGCGCATCGAGGAGATCAAACTCAGAGCTGGTGAAAGCACACGCGAGCACAGGGAGGTGCCGTCAGCGGAGGTGCAGCTTCTTAGACCACCTCTAGCCTCGGACCACAGCACATCAGCAAAAAGTCCCCCCCGAGATAACTACATTTTAAGTCCAAACGCCGTTCCTGAAAGGCATCCCACAGGAGGAAACCCACGTGCCCCGCAGCATAACTTGCGACATCAGAGCTCAGGTCTTGCGATGCAGCAGTGTAGGGCCACAGTCAGCTGGAAGAACTCACGGATGGGTTTTTATTTAGAGCTTTTCAGGTCAATATATTTATTTTTCCAAAAGAAAGCTACGCACAGAAACTTTCCTTTGCTGCTGAAAGACATGGTGGCTAAGATACTGGTGCATTTGTCCCTTTTTTTGCCTTGGGCCACGCAGGTTTCTGGTTCAGTTCTCCCCTCCTGCAGCTCCCCTGCTCCCACGTACCTTCATAACTTTCCTTCTGCCCTTTTTTATTCTTCTCCCCCACTCCCTTTGTTGCCTTTTAAGCTTACTGAAAATAATGAACTCCTGTGCCCTTCAACCTTTCTAATGTCTCTGCTTATTTCTGTAAGTTAGTTTTGGCTGTTAGGTTATGTTATAACGTTCCAGCGCAGATATTCTTTTTGTGATGACAGTAAATAAGATACACACAGACTTTTCTGTTTATTTTTTCAGCTGTTCATTTATAGTAAATTTTAATAAAAACTGTGAAACAATTTTGTTCCGTGGGGGAGGCTTGACAGAAAAGTAGAACAATAATGTGCCAAAAATGCGTTGTTATGAACTTTCAGATGGGTACTGTCACTAGGAGGGGTCTGCACTTCAGTCAGTACGAACATGATGAAGTATGAACAGTACAGCTGCAAACTCCCTTTGGATAATGCTGAAAAACATATGGAAAACGTTTCCTGACTTATGAAAAATAATATTGGGGCAGAATAAAGTAAAGGGACCGGGTCAAAAGGGTGCATAAAGTGTTAGCGCAAACCTTAAGTGCAATCTTGTAGTCATAAATTCCCTGCTAATGAAATGTATATGTAATTCTTACAGCCCCTCCGTGTTTGAAAAATCTATAGTGTTAATAAAGTGACATAGTTAGAAAATCTATATGGGACCTTATTTATTCATTATTTATTTTAAGAGATGGCCCTGAATCTAAACATGCCCTTGGGGAAAGTTTGGGTGGTGATTTAGGTTCAGATCCATACCTTTCTGGCCAGGACCCATTCAAGATTCTGCTTGGTTTGCACACCCATGTGCCGCTTTGCTCAATCCATCTTGCACAAAGCTGGATGTTGAGCTGGCAGCCCTGCAAGCCTCCCTTCGGGGCCACCAGCCGGGCTCCTTCTCCCTGTGGAGCAGGGGCCGTAGCCATGGTGTCCCTGTCTGGAACAGCTTGCATGCCCAGCACAGGTCCCAGCCTTCCCCACTCACCTTTGAAAAGGTTTTATTCCCCGCAGGGTAGCGCTGGGAATCACAGAATGGTTTAGGTTGGAAGGGACCTTAAAGCCCACCCAGTTCCAACCCCCCTGCCATGGGCAGGGACACCCTCCACTAGACCAGGTTGCTCCCAGCCTCATCCAGCCTGGCCTTGGACACTGCCAGGGATGGGGCATCCACAGCTTCTCTGGGCAACCTGTCCCAGTGCCCCCCACCCTCTCCAGGAAGAATTCCTTCCTCATGTCCAATCTAAATCTCCCCGCTTTCCATTTAAAACCACAAAGGGAAGGGCTAAGCGGGTCCACTCGTGTATGCGGTACCGTTTACCCTCTGCCTCTGCCAGGAACAGCTCTGATGGGATGAAAGCCCTCCCTCCATCTCCGGTTCGGACAGAATTCAACAGGAGGTTGGCTCCACCGGCTCCATCCAACAGAGCGGTTTGAGATTTCAGTTCTCTCCAAAAGGCTCAGGTGGAACCAAACCAAAAAGTGGATCAATCCACCTCGCTGATATGGAGGAACGTGCGAGTGCTAGAGGGGACGGCTCCCAGATGAAAAATGAAAGCACAAGTTGCTAGCAGGAGGGAAGCGGCAGGAGCCCGATGGACACTCAATAAGCCCCGCTGACCCTGAGCAGTTGCAGCATTCCCTACCTGTGCTCCTGCTGGCAGGATCTGGCCCCACAGCACTCACCAGAAACACGGCCAGCAAACAAGTCGACATGAGGCAAGGCGGGAAATACCTCTGAAGTCAAAACAACCCATTGCAGGCCTCGGGAGGACTAACCCTTTTTAATGATTGTGATTGAGTATCTCTTACTTGGGGTAGGTGCCACGAGGCACGGGATGTAAGCGCTCCTCTGTACTCTAAATTGACTCTGTCACCTTTCTCTGGTTTTTACTTGTTTTATAATCACTCACTTGATCCTACCAAAAATAAACTAGCGCGATCAATGAAATAGGTAGACCGTGGGAGCAATGAATATCCACATGATTAAGGGTTTTCAGGCTTAGGTCCTAAATAACCATAATTGCCACTCTGTTCTCTACACAGTTAGAGAACAGAGAAAGGTGAAGAAAGAAGTTGTTAGTGGGAATTTATGATAAAAACCCTGTCCTCACACCGCAGTGACTCATGCTTTCAGCTAGCAATCATTACACTCCAATAATTGAATTAAAGCAATAAGGTGTTGTAAATAGAAACAAAGAATACTCTTCATACTAAATTTCCACAGCACAAAGATTCATCAAAAGGTCAATTTTTGCCCAGAGCGCCTGGTCTCTGGCACAAATGCCAGAGCAGGAGGGACCCCCCAAACAGACGAGTGAAACGTACAGTGTTAGACTTCCACTCTGGATTATTCCTTGTGAACAGCAGGGAGATACCAGGAAGAATATCTTATCTAGGCTAATTTTTTGTCCTTCAGCTGTGGTGGGATGCTTTTAGGGTCCTGATCTGCAGTTGTGCGGGTAAGAGACGGTGTGGGACAGTGCATTATTTAGCTGATGTGCAGTCAAAAAATACTGCTAGAGCAGAAGCTTTAAGTTACTTACACCTTCCTGCTCTTATTGATAGGCACGTTCTTCCTAGTGTTATTCCTATTTGTCACACTTGTCACAACTGCCCTGTGGGAGTGGGGAAAAGAGGTGTGGCAAAGGAAGAAGTGAATGGATATTGCCCTCCCAGTCACTTTTTTCAAGGTGATGAGCAGCAAAAGTAAACACAATGTATTTTCACTTAAAGGAAGAAATAATATTTTCCACTATTTAGTGTGTTAGAAACAACCCTTTACAGCTTTATATAGCCCTTAATGAAGAACATTTTTTGCTAAAACTGAAAAAATGAAACACTGCTAGGTTTTAAGATAAATTATAAATTATCAGCAAAATTAACCAAAGCTCCAGGAAGGCTCATAGCAAGAGGATAATGAAATGAAGTCAGGTGAGAAAATTACCTAAAGTAGGGTACGAAACACCACTCACTTTGCTGATTTAGTTGCCCATTAAGCTGATTGGCTGCCTTGCCTTTTTTTATTAGGTGAGCTTCACGTGAATCTCTGATTTCACACTCTCCAATGCAGTAACCAGAAGCACCTCCCCAGCTGTGCTGGCTGTGGGGAGAGCTGAGCAACAGAAAGTGTCACCCTGCCCAAGGTGCAGGGTGCCAGGGCCCCACACCTTCTCTTCCAGAGTGGTCAATATTCAATAGCAACCGAATGACCAGTTAGTCAAATGGTTCACCAGCCCATGACGGGAAAAGAAAGAAAGAAAAATGCTCAGAGAGTGAGTGCTAAACCCAAAATTAGTGAATGAATTCAGCCAACATGCCAAGGACAAGCTCAGAATAACTCCTTACTGCTCACAGACACGGAGGCAAAAAGGGTGAATTCGTTAACAGTCATTAATATTCGCACGATCCTTGCAGAGGGAAGTGCAGCAGAGGAACACATCAGAAAAATGTGGGGTTATACAAGTGACTCTGGACAGCTAAACGCACCCTGTGCTGTCAGCCATCGCAAAAGGGAAGGGTCCCTCGAGTACCAGCTGGTGAAGAAATGAAGCGGTGGGTGTGCATGGAATATGGTCCCTCTTATCCACCTAGCAGCTGTTTGCCTGTTTTCAACGCCGACGGCGCGCATGCTGGATGTAATGACAGCCTGCTCGGTGATACCTGGGCTCCAGAATATTTGGAGAAGGACCAGCTGCTCGCTACAGCACCCAAGTCTTTTGGAGTCAGCTCGCTCCTGTTACGAATCTGACCCTCTCTGGAAGTTATTTGATCTGAGGAGCACGCAGGTGCAAGGAGGCCACCACAGCAATTGTTTAGCCATTATGAGGAAGCTTTAGGAATCCTAGAAAATCTTCCAGAAGAAACCAGGTATATTAAGATACCAGAAGGAAGAAGAAATCACCTTTGTTTCAGCAGAGAAACAAGAAGAGAATATAAGGGTTAGGTCACTTAAGGGTGGGTTTACGAACATCTGTTGTTCATAAACCAGGATGCTGAAATCCTCTGCCACATTGCTATGAGAAATAAATACAGCATCAAATACGGCATCACGTCTCAGTTCCAAACCTAAGAGCTCCATATCACCTAGGAGGCCCAGAAGGGCAAAATGCGAGGTAAGAGATGGTACATGGATACTCTCTTTGCCATCTCTGTTGGACCACACCAAAACCTGACCACAGCTAAAAAGCCGATGTAAGAGCTGTGTCTGTTCACTAATCGGATTCTACATGCTACTGGCCAGACTTACAACATGAAGCAGTAGGCATGCTGCTACGTTGGCATGTTCTCTGCGAGACCTGTTGAGCCTTTGCTGGGGGGAAGACAAGGGGCAATGGTTGGGAAGCTGATTTTACCAGATGCCTCTGGACCACTGATAACCCTAAAGAGGAAATTTCAGTAACCGAGCTGCAGGCAAAGCGATGTCTCCTGAAGAGCAAAGGCAATCCCCTGCAGTCGAGAGCTAGCTGGGTATAGACAGGACTCTGGCCTGTAACACTTTGCCTCACTTTTTTTCCCCCAGAGTTATTTCCAAGTCATTTATTTCCCCAGACGGCGATTTCATAATTAACATGGAATATATTAATTAGCTCCTTGCGGGCTGTAGTTCAATTAAGGAAATACAGAAAACCAGAGGCAGCAGCTGCTAGAAGTCAAGCCCCGTTTTCTTAATATGAAAAGAGCTGCCTGGCTCTTACCGGGGCCGTAGTGCTGTCTCCTACAGTTACAGCACGCTTGGGGAGCACCGGAGTTCAAAAGCATTCTGCAAGGTCCTGGTGTTAGGGCGAGGATATTTGAGTCCTTGACTCTAGTCCTTATCCTTTTACAGGACCAAGGATTTCAAATGTAAGCTTCAAATAGCAATTAAAAATAGCAACTAAAAGCATTCTTTAGGTATTTCATGTTGTCCTTGTTCTTTGTCTGTTACACACCTGCCATGGAAAATGTTGGACGTGAAAAGTGCAGCAAGTTTTGACAAATGATTTCTTGTATAATTAGAGGTATGTATGGTTGACATCCAATACAAGATGGAAGCCAACAGTCTGCTCATGGGACATCCTCAGAGCGCCTGTAGCGGGGCCGAGCTTGCACGTCTTTGTTCTACATGTTCATAACTGAGAGCTCTCCGAATAAAGATCTCAGAAAAATAGTTCAATTTCAAATATAAACACATGTTCCTCTTTCACAAAGACACATCCGTCCTCACTGCGCTGAATCAAGGGGTATTTCTTTTCTGTTTCAAAAAACCAACAGTTCAGGACAACATTCAGTTTTAAAGCTGTATGGTAGAGGCAGGATGTATTTCCTTTTCACAGCAAAATGTTATTATAATTGATATATAACTTACACCTGCATTTCCAGAACAGACTTCAGCCCTGCTCTTTTTGTACATATATAGATTATACATATATACACACACATTATATAAGTATATTTTTATATCTGTAAAATGATAACTTTCTGGTCCATACACTTTTCAAAAAGCAATATGGGGAGGGACGCTGGTCTCTTAGTGCTGCTGCATTATGATCTACTGACCCTGAAAATAGGGTCAGAAGGAGGTCTTACTGCTAACTGGAAAACTAATCAATATAATTCTACCAAAGGGCTGGTACACCACAAGTAATATAGTCCCCTCCCCCTCAGCAAAAGTCTGTGCCTTGTTGTAGGGAATATAAAGATCGCGTTTTGATACTCGGGAAAAAGAAAATATAGCAACCAAATACAAAGGTTTGTGCTTTGTGAGGCTGGGGATAACACCAAGCCACATCATGGTGCTCATATTGTTGATTCTGAGCAGTTTGATCGGTTTTGGTTTACAGTTTGCTCTTCATTCTTTAGTAAGAAATGTGGAATTGTGCCTTTGTTTTCTTCTGTGGTTAAAAATAACAACCCATGGGGAAAAAATTATGTTATTCCTCTGTCCCTTCTCTCTCCCCCCAACATTACAGTTACACGGTGAGAACAACAAGCCCGTCCTAAGCTTGGCTAAGGGTTGTACTCACAGTAGCGGAGGTAGCCGTGTGCTGCCTGGAGGGATGCCATCATACACCAAGGCTGCATTTGATTCTGATCAGGTACTCTGACTGAGAAAGAGAGCAAGACAAAGGGTAAAAGGTCACTGGTGACTAATTTTCTGAAAACCAGCAGCTTGTGTAAGTAATAGAACATTTATTGTATTTCTCTGTCATCCCAGCAATGAGCTAGAAAATCCATAAGAATTCCCAGCACTAGCCTTTATTAAAGTATAGCCCTGGATTAGTTTAATGTCCAATTTAAAGTCACTGCCTGCACCTACTTTACTTACTTTTCTTAAAGAGAGCTATTTTCCCCCGGTTACTTCCCAATTTAAGTTGCCAAGAATATCTTTTCCCTTAATAAAAAGTAAGGTTTCATTTATTTGATACCTATATATATGTGTGTGTATCTTGAGGAAAGAGTTCTTGTACTGCAATCCTACGCTAGAGTTATTTTCCCCACACTGAAACATTAAAGCATAATCGGACCAGGGCAAATACCGCAGAACCCAAGCGGAGTCTTCCAAAAAACCAACCGCACAGGAGTCACAAACTCCCTTTACAATGTTTGCACCCCTTCCTGTAAACATTCACATGCTTTCAGGATATTATTTCTCTGAAAGGATGTTCATAGAGCTCAGCTCTGTTGTTGGACAAGACGGAAACTGTTAACCCGAGTTCCTCAGGTCCATACCCAAGTCATAGGACAAAGGCTAATCAGTTTGAAAAGAAGGGAAAACTGCCCCTTCTCCAATGGGAAGCTGCTGCCAAGGGCTTGTGATCGTTGCACTCCTTCTCCGTAATGATTTGACTGGAGACGTCAAGTGACTTGGTAGTGCTGGAGATGGCAATCGGTGTTTTGAATCAACATATCTGACAGCTATAAACAGTGTTATTGGACCTGCAGCGAGATCCTTGATACACACTAACCTCACAAAACACAGTTACCCTCTAGACTAGACGAGAACAACAAAATGTAAACACTGGGTTGTGTTGAGCGAGCACTCGCCTCTTCCAGAGAGTTTTATTAGGCAAATTGTCTTCTGCTGGCTCACATTTCGCTACATCTAAGCCTAAAGGAGCTTCCTGGTGAATCACCTGAATCATATGAACCCTCCAGGACATGTTGTCTCAGCATGCTGTCTCAGCCTGCCTCCACGTGAATTAGATCGGGCAGTTCTGAGCTGCTTGGTAAAAGACGCTGTACGGGGGAAAGCTTGCCCCATCTGGAACCCACCACGAGTCTGGAAATGCCTCTCCTCCCATTTGAATTGCCTCTCCTCCACGAACAAGCCTGCGAAGCCACCTCTACAAGCAAGTCTCCACACGGTGCTCAGCGTGCCAGTCACCCGTCGTCTTGCACTTGTCCCTGCTGATGTCCAGTGTACCTTGTTGTTGTGACAACAGGGCAGATGGAAAGTGGTCTCAGGAGGGAGATGCTCTGCCACAGTAGGTGGTCTTTCACATGAACCATTTCCAGCCTCCTCCCTTTCGGTGTTTTTCATCCTGACAGGTGTCATCAGGGTGGTCCATGATGGAGAAGACACATTCTTGTTCACTACACCTGCACCAGTTTTGATTTGCTACTGTGCTTAGGAATTTGGAGAGAAGGGGAGGACAAGAGCCCACGTCAGTACGACCGGCTCTCCAGGCCACAATCCCATTTTAGGCATTGGCAGCTTTCCTCATTCATTGGCAAACATCATTTTTTTAGTCTTTTGTGCTATGGAGGGGCCAGTCTACAGCAGATTTCCTGCACCTGACTGCACTTCCCACTCCTGACTGGGTTGCCAGAGATCATGGGGCATATTCTACTGGAGGGAGAAAAAAGACAACTAGAACAAAATATTCTTCAGATAATTTAAATTCCTGCTCTAAATTCCCTGCCTTGTCTTGCTTATAATTCATGCTGATGACATCACAGCCAGAAATCACAGCAGGGAAAATGTTTAACATGAAAGTTTTCCTGTACAGCCACAGTTAATTAGACAGGATTCATGTTTTACATGTATTACCTATAACTAATGTACACTTCCAAACGTATCTGAAATAATATATTGTAAATTCACAGATTCTGGATTTAATGAATGATTTATTTTTTCAGGCAACAAGCCTATAAAATACTATTTAATGCAAGTGCTTGTGCTCCCATACAAGCCAGTTACTTGGTGGATGTATGATTACGGTTTACCAACCGTATCCTGGGCTGTATCTGGAGCAGCGTGGCCAGCAGGGTGAGGGAAGGGGTTTTCCCCGTCTACTCTGCTTTCGTGAGACCCCACCCACAGCACTGCATCCAGCTCTGGAACCCTCAGCATAAAAAGGGTATCGACCGGTTGGAGCAAGTCCAGAGGAGGCCACGGAGATGCTCTGGGGACTGGAGCCCCTCTGCCGTGGGGACAGGCTGGGAGAGTTCGGGGCTCCAGGGAGAAAGCTCCAGAGAGACCTTATAGCACCTTCCAGTGCCTGAAGGGGCTGCAAGAAAGCTGGGGGGGGACTTCTTACAAGGGCCTGTAGTGACAGGACAAGGGGTAATGGGTTTAAACTGAAAGCGGGGAGATTTAGATTAGATATCAGGAAGAAATTCTTCCCGGAGAGAGTGGGGAGGCACTGGGACAGGTTGCCCAAAGAAACTGTGGATGCCCCATCCCTGGCAGCGTCCAAGGCCAGGCTGGATGAGGCTTGGAGCAACCTGGGACAGTGGAGGGTGTCCCTGCCCATGGCAGGGGGTGGGCCTGGGTGGGCTTTAAGGTCCCATCCAACGCAAACCATTCTGGGATTCTGTGATACTCATGCTTTAAATTAACATGGATAATAGTATTCAAAACCAAATTCACAGCTCTTTAACTCCTGCTTTTTGCCAATTGGTTATTTATACGAGAAAAAAGCATGTATATATATGCTTGAAGCCTGTAGAGCTAAAAAAAGCACAAGTACAATACCCAGAAAAGCAGATGACTCTTCCAGTGTCATTAATATGCCGGTGACAATACCCCTGTGCCCTGGCGCAGTTTAGAAGTGAACAAAAGATGCAGAAGCAGCAGAAGTTTATAAAAGTCAGGTAAGTTGTCTATTTTCCGAAGTGCCACTGCACAGAAACCATTTTGGATTTTCCCCAGAGGAAATCCCATCAGAGAACACTCAATAAAAGAGACAACCTGGTCACCGAACACCGACAGAAGCCAATTATTTGTTTGGGGCAAAACGCAGGAAAGCTGAACATGCTGACGTGGTGACTTCAGAAAGAAGGAAATGTACAACAAGAAAATTTCGTTTCGGTCTGATATTGTATACAAATCACACAATACAATTACTTTACGTTTAATTTTGATGATGAAAACTTCCAGTTCAAGAGACAGAAAAGTGCAGTAGTTACTCTCCCGTCCTGCCCCTTTCAAATCTCAGCTCTTCAGAGAGTGGACAAGGTGGAGAATGTGTCCAGGTGCTAAATGGAAGCAAAATTTACGGAGGCAGGAGCCCCGGGAGACACTACCAGCTGGTTACAATTACCAAGGTTCAAAACCTGAGTTAAAGGAAGTAAGATGGTAGGTGGAACTGAGCAGGAGGCTCATGATAAACTAATACGGTTTTGAAAGGAGGCAGAAAACTATATAGAAATGGGAGTATTCAAGTACTGGATATAATCTGGGGCATATTATGTGGAAGAAATAAATCAAGCAATAGCTTTGAGCACATGGTATAGGGTTGTGTTCTTCTTTATAATTTGTGAAATGATAGCAAATTTTTGACAGAGTTTTTAAGAATCAGCTGGACACATATTGGAGATGAAGTGGTAAATCTGCAAACCCACACCACTGGAAATCTGGAAAGCCTGACAAAAGCAGTCTCATGACAGCATGAGGCCCCAGTTTAAGCAGCTTCAGGCCAGTACAGTGCGTCCAGAGATTACTAAAGCGTTAGGGATGACAGTTCCAGTTAAATGTTGACTAGAAGAAAACAGGGCTTTTTCACGGAAAATGCTTTGGTGAAAAATAACAAGTAATGTTAAAAATAATTAATAAGAGAAATAAAACTACTGTATGCAAAACGATCATGTTTTATACATGACAGAGTTTGAAAGGTGTATGGAGTAGCAGTTAAGTATATACAAAATCAGAGGAAAAAAGAAAAATGTAATTAATGTTAACAAAAGAACACACCCTTGAAGCACAATATAGCACAATTATAGACTATGTCTCTAGTCATGGAGCCTGTTCTTCATGTTTATCCCTCTGGCCGTGCAAAGCAACTCACAACAAAGAGACCTTAAACAATAAAACTGAAGTCCTGAGCCTACTAAGTGTAAGCAGTGAAATATCCACTGACTGGAAAAAAAAGTGCATTTTTCAATGGAACCATTTTGTGTTAGAAAGCATCAAAACCTTTTCTAACCATGTAGAGAGAGTTCTTGATTAAATTTTTGGTCAACATGTGGAAACTACAGCTAATAACCCAACAGTTGGGGCATACCTATGAATTGTGGGAAGGTATTAACTCTGATTTCTCTCTACTGGAGATGAACTTTTCTTAAATAATTATTTGAGTAGAAAAAGATAGACTGATCATATAATCCAGTGATTTGGGCACTTATCTGGGTCGGGGCAAATGCAGAAACTTGATCCCATATCCCATACAATCCACGGATTTCCAATGAGTGCTCTAGCCACTAAATTATTGATTTTACTAAATTAACCTGCACATGTTGAATTAACCTTACACATATATTCATTTGCTGCCTTAAGCCCCTGCCATCATACTCACAAACAGGACATTTTTTAAAGTTTCCAGTTTTATTGTGAGAAAAAAGAAAAAAACCATCTAGCCAATTTGCTTCACAAAATCATAAAAAGTTGTAAATAAAAGCACAAACATTACAGGAATAGCCCAGGAGTTATTAAGCATAGATTTTTTCTCAAGCATTTTAGAAGCAAGAGGTCACCAAGAAGATCATGAGGCCCCTTATGGCTGATGACAAGACTAATTTGTTGACAGAAGATTTAGCATTACTTAAGAATTATATGAATTCTTTTATCAAAGGGAAGAATGGCTGATAGATACCAGAAACAGATTTATTTCCCTAAGGAGGAAGAAGAAATACTAAAGGAAATCAATATCAGATCAGAACAGGTGATTGAGAAATTTGAATGTTCTAGCTGCAGGAAAAAATGAAGCTTCCTTTGGTGCCTTTTTTTTTTTTTTCCTCAAAAAGACCACAATTGTGGTCTTAGCATTCTTATAATTTGCAAAATGGAGAATCAAGACTAAAGAAATTCAAAAATATTCCAACTAATTGGTTTACAGCAGGAATATCTCCACATGTATCATATTCTAAAACAGTTTGTTAAGACATACTGGATGGGAGATTACATTTTTTCACTTTTTTATCACTTCAACCTATTTTAAAGAAAGCAAACCAGGATGTGAAGATGGGAGAGCTTCAGAGTAAAAGGTCTTGGGCTAAGCTTGGGATCTGCCAAGAAGCAGACACTGTCAGCTGAGGAAGAAGCAGGCACAGTCCAGTCGGAGCTGGAGGCAGCGGTAATCTTGTCCTCAGAGCTGATTTGTGGGTTTTGCTGTTCTTTTGGAAATCAAGCTTCTATGTCATTCTCACATGCGTTTTCCTGCTTGAGTTCCTTCCCCTTCCCTCCGACAAGCTCTCTCAAAGTAATCACAGGCTCTGTGTACACGGAGCAGAGAGGAAGCAGATGTTAATGCAGAAAACAGGAGAAAAATAAGGTCCTTCTTAAATAAACTTCTTCTGAAGCAACTAAGATTAATAATACCAGTCCTCCAAAAAGTGGACCATGATTGATAGTGTATGGGTACAGCATGATGGTTCTGCCCGAGACAGAGCCAAGCTTTCCAAAACCACCACTGTTTAACATTCCTCTTCGGAGTATAGAATCACAGACTGGTTTGGGTTGGAAGGGACCTTAAACACCATCCAGTCCCACCCCCTGTCATGGGCAGGGACACCCTCCACTAGACCAGGTTGCTCCAAGCCTCATCCAGCCTGGCCTTGGACACTTCCAGGGATGGGGCACCCACAGCTTCTCTGGGCAACCTGTCCCAGGGCCTCCCCACCTTCTTCGGGAAGAATTTCTTCCTGATGTCCCATCTCAATCTCCCCGCTTTCAGTTTAAACCCGTTACTCCTTGTCCTGTCACTACAGGCCCTTGTAAAAAGTCCCCCCCAACTTTCTTGTCAGCCCCTTCAGGTACTGGAAGGCGCTATAAGGTCTCCCTGGAGCCTTCTTTTCCTAGAACTTTCTTTTCTCAGTATTCACTATGAGATAACTTGATCCCAGGTTTAGCACTCCCATCACATCATGACTTCTCTGAGCTCACTGCTGGTGAAACCTGATAAGTGGCTTCCAGAAACTGAGGCCTTTAAAGCCAAATACCAGGTTTTGACAGCTTTTTTGACACGTGAGCGGTCCTCCCAGCATAGTCTAGGAAATACTGACAGACTTTGAAAGAGGCACCTCAGCACCTGGGCTGTCCCTGGGCTGCAGACAGCCCTCTGGTGATTCTGTTGCTGCAGTTACCTGAAATGAGGGATCAGCTGGAGTATGATGTGGCTCGCTTCCTCTCAGCCTATTCGCCCGTGTTTCCCTCCCATGGAAACAAGGGAGGGAAAGGCATCTGAGCCTTGTCCAAACAAGGAGATGGAGGCTGGTCAGGGGGCACATCTGGAATGGGATGGCCCTCGGAGGTCCCAGGGTACCGCCAGACTGTGTCGAAGAGGAAACGTCAGAGCACATCCATCAGACAAAGTGCAGTTTTGTTTCCCGCCACATGCTGCTTTGTAGATTTATAACTTCACAAACAATCCTAATGAAAACAGAATTTACTTCCACACTAAGCTGCTCCTCAGCATGAATAAGAAAACGGGAGTCAAACTAAGTTACCCAATACCAGCTGGTGTTTCTTCAAGCATCTGAGGGAAAACTGAAGGAGTTTCAAGTACAACTATAATAATCTGTGGTCTCATTATAATGAGTTGTCGCAGAAAGATGGAGAGTTTCAAGGTAAACTTCAAGTCTTTCAAATAAATTGGGCTGTACTGAGCACTGAGCCCTACCTTAAGATGAAGAAAATGAACTAAGGAGTAACATTGTAGAATATTATAAAAATAGCAATTCACCTAGAGATTAACATATCATCTATAAAGGCGCAATTTGCCATTTGCAACTGTTGCAAGGAGACAGCAGAAGAGATGACAGAGGCTTCAATAAAGCTACAATGAGATTACAAAATGCTATTGACTTTCTCAGTTTGAGCTCAGAAGAGTTTAAATGCAGAAAAAGGCACCAAGCCTACTCAGTCAGATACTTCTGAGCCAAAGGCACAAGCCCTAGTGTTCAGAGGCAGGGGAGATGGTCTTAGAGCAGCCACTCTTCCACCGCAACACAAATGCCCTTTCCAAGCTGAGAAAATTATTCAAGGCAGCAGACGAGGCCCCACAAGCTGTCTGTCACCAGGCCTACCTATCACATATATATATCTCAAGTATGTACTGCTCCTTAAAAAGAAACCTTCCTCTGACTCCAGCTGTTCCTACTAATTTGACATTGCATGTTTCTCTGTACTTTTCATACAGTAACTAAATGACAGTCACACATGAAAATCCTGGATAAAACCTGCCTTTCACGCCACATTTATGAGTTAACAGTCATGGCTGTGAGGTTTTCCTTAGCTCATGATTCATCTTGTCTGGGTGGCAAGCTGAGGTCCTACTGGATCAAAGGTGAGTCCAGACCACATGAATCATTTTAGTCTTCAGCTATTTTGACTGTAGGGGTTTTTGAAGAAGCTCACAAGAAAATGAATGCCCCTCACTCATTCTTATCTAGTTCAGACTTTCGTCAAACTCAGCAATGGCTAATGCACTACTACTCAAGCTTTCCTTAAAAAATCATTAAAAAAAAAAAAAAAAAAAAAGACAAAAAATGGGCAAATCCTGTCTGTGAGATAAAATGTGAAACATTCAGGAGTACTGGAAGATTAGTGGGTAGCCTAAATGAGGGTGTCAGAGTACAACAGATGCTGCAATTACTGCTGGGTCTGCTACAATTCCCCAGTAAAGATAAGTTACTCCTGGACAATGGGGTACCTTATCGCACAGCAGCTTTCCACTATGCACAAAGGAAGTCTGCAAGCCCATGAAAAGGAAAACCTCTCTTCTTCTCAACCTTTGGAAGTCTCTAGTGTTTTGACAAGATCCTTCCTATGAAGACTCACGTGCTGACTGAAAGTTCCTAATCATTGCCGAGGATCCAGGGAAGACAGGAGATGGATGCTTCTCCTAATCCGTGGAAAACTAAGAATAACCTGGCTCCCAGATGTCATGATGAACACAGATGAACTTCCTGATTTGTGCTGGGAGGACTCCTTATCCCTTATGCTAATAAACACCAGAATGAGGCAAGAGTGCCAAGATAGGAAAGTGGCTTAAAATCTATTGTGTCTTGCTTAATTTGTTTTAAATCGATGCAGCTTATAGCTCACAATGAGGCCATTCCACCCCATCCCATCCTGTACTTTGCTCCCCTCTTTCTTATACTGAGGAGCAACAGTACTGGCTAAGAGCCACCACTGACAAACAAGTCTGCTACAGTTTTCATGCTAACCCAAAAAGGTCTTATTGACTGAAACTGGCAAAGGAAGTTTTTGAACCTACGGGCATGTCAAATTGTCTAACCAGAAAGCCATTAATAGTACTATAATGTGTATTTCTGCTCATGGTCAACACTGCATTTACCTTGTGTCCTGTTGGGGCTCAGCTTCAAGTTTCAAATTTGCAAGAAAACATCACTAAAGTGTCTCTGGGAATGTGGGTGATGGTGCTTCATATGAGTGGATTGTTCTAGTTCTCTCTTAGATCCTTTTCTTTATTTTCTGTTCTTAACATATCAAACATTTCCATGCCGTCAGCATTCCTATCACAAAATGACCTTAATGCTGTAATCCAAACATCTCATCTCATGTGACACCTCCTTGCTTGGCTTCACAGGTGGGAGAAGTGCTCACTCAAAGATGAACAACCAGCACAGATACCAGAGACATGAAACTGGACATGGCAAGGGAGGTCTGAGAGAGAAGAAGGGGACCCTGCCCACTCCCTGGAAGTGTCCAAGGCCAGGCTGGATGGGGCTTGGAGCAACCTGGTCTAGTGGAGGGTGTCCCTGCCCATGGCAGGGGTGTGGAACTAGATGGTGTTTAAGGTCCCTTCCAACTCAAACCGTTCTGGGATTCTATGACATGAGCTGTGTCCATCCCTCCCCCAGATATGTAACCGCAGCTGCATTCACCAGTGTGCACCACGGTGTGTTGTGGGAACCCCTGCCACAAGCTGGCATATATCTGCCCAGAGTGCAGGTACTCCTGACCGCCCTTTCCAGCAGGACACTTTTAGAGGGTCCAGGCAGTGGAGAGTATCTCCCAAAGACCTGTGAAGGCCTCATTTGATTTTCAGAATACTGTGAGCTGCTGAGACAAGGTACAGATGAATCCAAAAAACTCTCTTTCCTACATGGAAATAAAACAGGGGGTGTAAAACAGGGGGTTCAAAAATTCGTGTAAAGACTGACATCCTGCCTTGCCCTCACCACACTTTTTAGTAGTCGGAGCACAGATTGTCTGGTCATGTCCTGCCCTACTGGCAGCATTTTTCACATCACAGAAAACCGTGAAGAACTGTGAAGAGATGTTTTATTTAATCATTCTTCATCTTAATGCTCTGTTTATTTTTTGGTGGTGGTGGGTTTTTTGTTGTATGTGCTCAGGCCAGAAGAGCATCACTGCTGAACGTGTAATTCTCCCTACGCAGTAAGAGGGAGCAGTAGCAGCACTCTCGCAATCAGTACCCAGGGCTTGGCAAGAGGATTTGATTAACGGGGTACCTTATCCTACTGGGACCACTGGAGAAAGTGCCAGTTCTGAATCCTGTCAGCACGTTTGGTGAGGAGGGGGAGCACGGTAGCAGCACTGTTCACGTGACTCATTTTACTGGGTGGCGCAAGCAACGTGTGCTACAACTCACCTCATGTTCTTGCTATGGTCTGCAAGCGTTGCGTCTGCCTCTGCTCCCCAAGAAGTTGCTCAGCGCAGTGTTTTGACTACCTTAAATAACATGTAGGCTAGAGACAGGGAGAAAACTACAGCTGGTGAGAGTGGTGGGAGGCTGGGAGGGAGAGCCCCATTGTCTTCTGAGGGTAAGAAGGTCGCAGTGAAATATTTCATAACCCTGGGTGTCTTCTGACTTGGGTTCAGTCCCTGTGGAAGAGGAAGATTCCAGGGGTCCTCCTTTGAAAGAAAAAGTTTATCCCCTATTGCAATGCATAAATTACTTTACGGGTCCAAAACCCTCAAGGTGCACCTCAAAGTCATATAATGTATCCACGGGCTTCTCAGATTTACAATAGCTGACCAGTGTGTGGAATCCCAAGTAGCCAAAAACTCGTACATGAATCCAAATATGCAGATGCCACAAAGCAAAAATTATCTCTGCTGCTGCTACCATTAACTTGTTTTCAGAATTTTCCCCTGCAGATCTGATTTTTTTTTTTTTTACTGGCTCCCAAATGTTTAAGGACATTACACCTACTTTTAATTAATTCAGGACGGTTTTGATAACTCTTCCCACGTGAATGTGGAGCACGTGAAGTGCCATGCTTTCTGGAAAGCTGAAGCATATCAGTGGGTTCCTAATCCAAAGGCCCTGAAAGAGCAAAGTAGACCCAAAACTTAAACGGTTTGTGCGGCTGATACAAAGGAATCACCTGGTCTAAATTTAATTATTTCCATCAGCAAAAAATATTTGAATTCTAAACGAATATTTATGCAGAATTACACTTTTAATAAATTGCTCAGAAATAATGAAAATGCTGTTCCACTACTTCAATTAGCAAAGCATAAGCAGCAAAGTTGAACTTTTTCCACTAGAACAGAGAGCCATTTCTTGTTGGTCGCATTCTGGTTGATCAGGTTGCCTGAGATAAACACACGCTAATGTGCCGGCAGCTACAGACACAGACCTGTGAAGCTCTTTCTTTTGATTAGTAAGAGCAAAGGGAACACACCCAGAAATCTTGCAAGAACTTTACAACCCATCCACTTAGAAATGCACCCTTTCCGTGGACCATTCCCTACGTAAGGAGAGGGGTTTAAAAAGAGCATTTAAGCCATGGTTCTTGGGTAGCTGCTGCTCGAGCCCATCAGCCCTGTCACTGAATCTTCCCCCTTCACGTCCGCCCAGCCCTGCTCCCCGGTGCAGGGCCAGCCCCGTGAACTCCTGGCCATGGGAGCCAAGTCCATCACTGGGGGACTCTCCTGAAGGTCTGTTTTCACAGCATGGAACCCATTTCACACCACCCCTCTCCTTCAGGTTTCCCTCCCTCTGGGTCTGAGTAACACTACTGTGGCACTGGCTTCAATAAGTAACTTTTTATTGTGTCTAATCATGTGCAAATGTGTTAAAATTGGTAGTTTTTAGCAAACAGTTATGGAACATATTACCGTAAGGCATTTGTTCATGGCGTGACAATGATTGGCCCCATGCCACTTAAATGTTTTATTTAATAATGTGGGAATTTCAGTGTGTTTTCCTTTCATTATTTTTAACTTGAAAACAGAAACAGAAAGCCCCTTCTTTAAAGTTAAAACTTTACCGCCTAGAGTCTGTCAAAAGCAATATAAGCATCTGGATTTTAAAAAGGGAGCTTTTGCAGGATGTTAATTTAATATACTGGCATATTTCATGCATACTTTTTATATTTTGTATGCTTGAAGCTACCTCCACAGTGACCACCCAGGAACAACAGACTTTTCAAAATTCAAAACTTAGGAGCAGAAGATGATGTTCGTGTAACGTTGTGTGTTTCAGGTAATATCCGCCAATCTTGGAAACCAAAAGCTACGCCTAACGCTTCAGCTGTCCCCTGCAATGCATCAGTATGAGCCATCAGGTAAAACAAAGGGGCTTACATTACAAACAACCTGACCTTTAGCTCCCAGGGGGTTACACTTCCAAACCAATTCCACTTTTAATAAGGCATGCGATGAATGGAAACATCTTCAATCCTACATTATTAAGAACTTGGAAAGGTAACATCTCCAGCCCACGCTTTTATGGCCAAGATGCCACATGGCATTGTATGTCAGGTGAGAGGAACTAATAACCAAGTACGGGTTGCTATTCTAAAGTGGAAACTTCATTAGAATAAGGAAAAATAACGCGTATGTCTTCCCCTAGTTTTCTGGAGAACTTCTGCTGAGATCTTTTGCAGCAGCCCCTCAATGGGAAGAAAGAGCTCCCACCACTTAATGCTCTGAGTACCGATTGCTGTGTGGCTTCTGCATTTCCGGAGCAAACATATTTCATTAGAAACAGTCTAAAACCAGAATGTGCTCAAGATGAGGCAGTTCTGTTTGTGCAAGTGATTTGCTCATACATTTCCATAAATCAGGTTTGGAAGCAAAAGGGAAAAAACCCAACATATTTTATTTTCAGCTGAACTCTTTTACTTCAGAACTTGATAATTTTCTTTCTCTTCCTTTTTCCTTTTGGGTGTTTTTTTGTTTGGTTGGTTGGGTTTTTTTACAATTTCCATGTCTACAACTATTCTATGGGCTTTCTTTGGGCAACTGGGTTGCAGCTCCCATTTCATACAATCCAAACTGTTCTCCTACTGACTGCCCCGTAAGAGGGTGCTGAAGATAAAAGCAAGATATGTCGACAAATAAAGACTTCTAAGATTGACTTGCCCCGCCTGTTAAGATGAATTTGAGTGATAAATACACAAGACAGCTCCAACAACCCCATTACAAGAACAGAAGAGAAGGAAAACAAAAGAGAAGACAAAAAGAGATATTTAGCGGATGCAGACAGACGAAGAGTGAAATACGCAGCGTTACATTTCACGCTTCATCGCTGACATGGACAGAATTTTTTGTTAGTTAATCTTATTTTGGACCCTACTGTAATGGTCTTACTGTAGTTATCCAAGCAGTCAGTGTCTCTTGTTTACTACATCACTTTTTATTTTATTTTTTCCTACCATCATCCTAACCATTCTCCACAAAAAAGGACAAACCGCAGTGCAACCTTGCTTTTGGAAAAGCAGAAGGAAAAGCAGCATGAGGAAGAAAGACCTGGGGTTGCTGCCTATACTACAGGTTTACCAGCCCTTTTACCTGACAACTAGAAGGTATGCTAGCTCCACACAATCGTTTCTGGGGTGAAATAAAGTAATTTTCAAGAGTCTTTGAGTTTCAGCCATGGAAGCATTAGCTGGAGAGCTGAAGAAACTGGGAGTATTTTGGAAGCTGGAGAATCAGGAAGTGGAAGGGTTACTTGATTTTTACATTTTTTTGTTTTATGTTTTAAACCCAATTTGAACTCAGGCACTGAGATTCATCCCACTTGAAATAACACAGTTGAAATAATTGTGCTTACTTGCAGTCGCTACAGGCACCGATGGCCACAGTTTCAACTACCTAATGACTGGGGTGGGCAGATTACCAGGGGGAGAACCACTCACTGCTTGGGACAGAGTGACTCTTTGACCTTTTGTGCAGCACCTGAACAGCCTTGGATATTTCCCGCTCAATCAGCCAGTAACAGAGAACAAGTAGAATAATTTTAAATTAATTAAAATCACCATCAATATGTTCATCTATCTGAACAAATTAGAGAAAAAAATCTCCCTGTAGTTATTTCAACATTTTTAAGAGTAGATTGCGGTACCCTAAAGAAAATTATTTAACGTATATTGTTTTATAAAAAAACCAATTATGTTATAAAATAAATATTGGCAGCAAAAGGCTAAAGCGAGGGCATCCAGACTCTCTCTAGGCAAAGGCTGCATTAAGAAGCTGCCAGGAGCCCGACAGCTGCATCTGATTTTCATAAAAGGCAGCAGATTGCTCCAGCTGCCCCCCTCCCTAGGAAGGTGAGGCCCGAGGCATATCCTCGCAGGCAGGACCGCTGCCGCCCCAGCCATCCCACGCACAAGGCGGAGCAACCTTGCACCACATCCCGGTGTCTACCGAGCCTCGCTGTGCTGAGGGGTAATTTGGCATTTTCCTTCTCCCATCCCACTACCTTGGGACAGAAATAAGAGCACTTAGCCGCTTCATAATCCACCCATACTCCATGGATACTACAGAATAGGATAGAAAATAATTACAAGCGCAAGCCCTTTTTCATGCCTTTGGAGAAGAATTCCTTCCCTGGATGTTAATAGGTCTGCTAGATATCAGTTTCAAAAGTCCACATAACTCAGGCTGCTCAAGAGGGCAAAAGTTTAGGCAAGCGGAACCGCAGTGCACATCTTTCAGAGGATTTATTTTTCACTCAAGTCTACCAAATATTATTTATGATTCCATGACTGCTACCAGTTGCTGATGATGTCACACTTGGCTTTTTACATCTCTTCTGCCACCCGAATTCCAACTCCAAGAAATCCTACACAGCAGTGAAAGGCAGGAAGATGTCAAAAAGCATGTGCTATGACTTATCACGCCCCAAACATGCTGAGAACACAGACGCTATGTAATGCCTGATAGAGTGCTTTCGCATCGGGGCATCAACAGCTTTTCCTTTGTCAGTAGTGCTAAATGAATTGGAAGATTGCTGCGCTACAGCTTCTCAGTCAGGAGAGCTGTCAGCAGCTTTGCGATGGCCATCTGGGGAAAAAAAAACGCTTGGCCCAAAGCAAGCTGACGTAACAGGCGAGGAGCACTGGCAGGGACATGGTGGATTATATTAAAAACCTATCTTATTCTTTAGCTAGCTGGGGATGACAGCATTTGAGTGCACAATAAAATGCTTTTATGATGCTCTGTAAATCCCTTGGGACACTTGTGGACATCTTGAGCTCATCTATTGGCCAGGAATGAAACAGAAGTCAGTGATGTTTCATTCAAGATTAAAACTGTTATTTATGTATGACTCAAATAAGAGCTGCTGCATAGCGCAGAAGTCTGTTAACTACATTTTGCATTTTTTTGGCACGCACCTTTTCAACCCGTTTTCCTTGCGAGTTTGTTTGGTAAGAGATCATAAATGCTTTCCTTGCTGTGCTGTGGAAAAGTAATGCTGTAAGCTAATGTGCACCATATATATTACTTCTGTTCTACAGAGAAAAGAGAAAACCCATCACAGCCGTGACAAATGCCAAAGCTCAAGTTCAAGTGCCTGCTACCCCAGTTTTATGAGGAACAGAATATTCTTTATGCTTGGCGAGATTTAATCACATTAATAACCAATTAATCTTATTGATTAACAAATAATATAGTAATTTCTACAAAATGAGGGTCAGTTCATGACGATTTCACAAGCATGCAAGGGTTATTCAGTTGAATGTCTTTTGCTCACACTGCTACATCTTGGCTGGCTCGTAGTGGCAGAATGGGTGAGATTTGGATCCCGCTTGGTGGTTAAAACAGAACCGTAGTGTTTAGTTCAGTGGAATTTCTCCTGATTTACATCAGGGTAACAGAAATCAGAAGCTGACCAAAAAAAAAAAAAAAAGTGATACATCTCTGTTTCAACATGACAGTGAGGAGTTTGCATGGTTGTGGCCCAGCCAGGGCCGCTCTGAACTCAATAACTAACCCGTGGAGATGCAAAAGGCAAAGGAGATAAAATCATGATCCTACTTGTATCTTCCCTGCTTAAAGAACACTCAGAAATGGACAAGCAGTAGAGTATCCAGTGGTAGCCCAGCCTCTGGGATGCGGTACTCTGCGCTGGAGAGCCGCAGCTGATAGACTTTCATCCCAGCAGTTCACGGTACACATGTCACTTCAGTAATAAATGCATGTAAGCTGAAATGTATAAAATCGTGTAAGCTGAAACGTAGTCAGAGAGGAGAAGTACAAAAATATAGTGTGGGATTTATTTACAAGAAGATGTTTGCCCTTGAAGTCTGCTTTGGAGATCAAGCTTACATTCACTCACAAAAAAGAAGAAGAAAAGTACCTTGAACGGGTTTCAACCACCTTTTTCAACCTGGACTTCAGCAGATACCCAGATTGAATTTGCAGTTTTCTCAATGGAAAGGTGAACAGTACGGCATGTTCTGAAAATTAAATTTCAGTGATTAAAGACATTATCTATTACACGAGCTTGCTCCTGGGCAATTACTGAATCTAATTTTGTTTCTTTTGTACATTTCAATATGATTCACTGGAAAAGCCTCTTAAAAAACCAGAAGATTTGCATAGCTCTATTTCCTTGGTCTGTTGGTTCGCAGTTACCCTGGTTTGCAAATACCTTCCTTTAAGGAATGGCAATTCAGCAAAAAATTGTGGATGCATGAATTGTCTAGAAAAACAAACAAACAAAAAAAACCAAACCCAAAGCAAGTTGCAAAAGAAACAGCTCTGGACATTGGCTTCCAAAATAAACTTAATTCTAAGATTACATATAATGACCAGATCATGCAATTAGGTGCAATTTCCTGAAGTCAAAAGTTTGATTTTCAGTGGTTTCTTTTTGTAACGGGAAGATAAAATAAAGGTTCATTTCAATACCACAGAACAGAGATATTGTATGTTGCTGAAACACAAGGTCTCAGAGACAAACTGAGGCACACCAGACAGAGCAGGCAAACAGCAACAGGGAAGAATTATGCCTCTATCCCAACCTTAAATTAGCTGCTATAAAAAAAAAAAAAAAGGAGAAAGGACCACACAAAATCCAACACAAACACATGCTGCTTCTCAACAATATTAAAAAGACTGACAATATATCATTGCAAAAAACTGTTCCATTCTTTAGGTATTCCGTTAAATTACTGAAGGGACCATCTGAAGCTGGGCGTAGATATGCCAGCTATGTTCTCCACTCAGAAATTAAGCAGAAGAAAAAGCAAACCTTCCCTTTTAACATGAAAACTTTAAGTAGTACCTGATCAACGGACAGACAGGTTCCCATCTGAATGTTCAAGTGGTACGTGGTTGCTATAAAAGGTACGGAAGGATCTCCATTTCTATCTGAGTTGCTGTATAACAATAAAGGCAAGAAGTGGGAGCTGCAAAATTTTGCTCTCTTGGCACAGTATTTCACAACTTTCATATCGCTGCATAAAGGAAACACTTAAAAAGAAACAGTACCGAAGTCGTGGTTGAAAAGGCAGAAAGATTTTTTAAAAGCATGCATCTCGCAATTTCTCACGAGTCACTTTAAACATACCCATAGATCTCAGTACTAAATAATTTCTCCCTGCAAAGCAGGTGTTTTTCCTACGATTCTAGAGAAGGTAGGAGAGTTTAATTCTCTGGTCTGGCACCCAGGTTAGTGGGGTTCTGCAGTGACCTTGAACGAGTCACGTCCTCCTCTCCCCTTGCAGCTCGTTCTTTTCCCTTTGCTTGGAACTTCTTGACCATTTACGGTGGTTTGTTCATCCGCTGAACAGCTGTCAGTTTGCCTGCATTCCTTCTCCTCCGTCGTTGGGATGGTTCGAGGTTTTCTTCCTAATCACACCTAATTGACTGTTTAAAATGCATAATCCTCTTTAGAAGATTACTGCAGCAGAGGCTTTCAGGAAATGCATGGTCTTGTGTTATCGAAGTTCTGTGGTGTAGACCGCTTGCGGCTTTCAACCCTATCTCCCCCCCGCCCCGCCACCATTAGAGACACTTGGAAGAAAGCAAAAGCAGCTTCCCAAAGTTTTCTATGGCACTGTGTTTCTGGGAAACATCAGTGGCTGGAGGGGTGTACGTTTGGACTGATGCTTGGGAGTATGATGTACTATAACAACAGACTAGATTAATTAACAGGCTTTTAAAATTAATGAACTGCATTCTAAGCAGTTCACAATGTATGTAGTTTAAATAGTTTTATCAAAGATAGATTTCTGTGTTTAAAATCAATTTTAAAATCAAAACATCAATTTCTATGTCTAAAATCAGTATTTACAAGAAACCACATGTCTACCGTCAGTGTTTCTTCCTACCCCAAGACTGAATGATATGATACTATCCTACCCAAAGGCTGAAAGATATGATACTTCAATCTACTGAAGTCCTTAATCAATCAAGAGGGAGAGAAAAGGTGAGGAGAAAAGAGAGAAAAAGAATTACAGAAGAATTAAGATTCCTAACCCGCTAAAGATCCAATAGCCACTGTTAGGAAAGGGATATCTTCTATAATAAGCACATTTATTATGCATTGCTAGTAAAATCCTGACAGGTTTATCAAGTCATTATACAGAAACCCTACCACCAGTGCACGCTCACATACCAAAAGCCCACAATCTAAAATTACATGTTTGGGCATTCATTGGATAAGAATATTGCAGGGGGGAAGATGGGTGAAAAAGGGGGAAGAGATAAAAAGAATGAATCTCCTAATAACATGAGGGGAGTCAGGCATATCTGCAATTCTTGACAACTACATTATTTCCACCATCATTATCTCAACATTACCCTGTAAGCCCCCTGAAAATAGCTTGGGTAAAGGATACCTCAGAATCCACTGGTCTTATGAAACTACCCATTTTAATTGCCTAAACCAACGTCCTCCTCTGCACTTTCTCTCTTTACAAAAGGTCTTACCAGCCCTGAAGTGCCCAGGACAGAAACAGGGGTATGGAAAAGAGCAACTTTTTACACAGATAGGTTAAAAGTTTCACCAAAATACTGCAAGTTTTCCAGCTGGCATCTGAGGAGCTGGGTGTTCCGATAGACCAGAAACAACCTGGATGGAAAGCGAGGTTGTTGTTTTGGAGGAAAGGTTATGATGACACTTAAGAGCGACATCTGGTTTACGCAAGAATAAGTGCCAATAAATACTTTGAGATGGAGAGTTGACCATAGGCCTCCGCAATCGCGCTGGAGACGTGTGAAATTTATCGTCTTCCTCCCTGTTATTTACCTCGCTAGAAGCAGCACAGTGCTAGAAAGCAAGAACAAACAAACAAACAAACCAACCCACCAGTTCATGAGGCTGCCAAACAAACAGCAGCAGGAGATGAAGGCGGCGAGACCTCGTTCAGCATCACGGCACAGCCGGTGTGGTAGACACAGCGGTCCCTGTTCACAGCTCACATATCCAACTTCATGTGGCCAAGCGAAGACCCGGGAAGGCCAGCTCCCACCTTTCGATGCTTATTTATTTGATTTACAACACAACGACAGAGAACAAAGGCAAAGCAAATTAGGGCTCGCGCAGAGTTAGTTATTAGTAACGTGTGGGTAGATGCCCTTTCCAGGTCACAGAATCCAACCTAGGTAGGGCCGTAATTAATTTCTTTGCTGAATTTGCCCAAAGTCTTCCTTGGCATTGTGCTCACCAGACCAGCCCCCACTGCGGCTGTAAGTCAGAAATAGCACAGGTATGTTCTAAAAATGAAGTCCTAATGGAGAATTTGAATAGACTGACCTGAAACAGTCACCAATGCCTCTCTCCGGGAGTTTCTATGCAGTGTCAGAAGCAGGGAATTTTCTTTTTCTTGCTGGCTGTTACAAGTACAAAAAAGCTGTAGTACAGTCAAAAAAAAGAAGGAAAAGATATCTTCTTTAATTTTTGCACTATGAAAGATTAGAAATACAGGAAACCCCAAATGGCCAGGTTCGCTTACAGACCTGAAAAGTGAAACAAAGGGTCTCAGAAACTGGAAAACTTACGCAGAGGGATTTGAGCAATGGAAGCACCAGAGGCCGGCGTGGTTGAAGCAGACTGAAGACAAAACAGGGCTGAACCCACACCACAATCTCAGGGCACAGGGTAAAGTCTTTCCATCAGGTTTTAATGCAAAAGCAGCAGCTGGAAATTGAGATATCAGTCTTATTCAAAACTTCCAACTTTTCTATGTTTCAAAAGAAGTTTAGCACATCATTGAAGCATGTCTGGTTTTTCTAAAGTTAGAACTAATCAGTAGTTTATCAAGATACTGTTTGCTCATTTTGTCCACCCCATCTGAACCAGGAAGGTCAGAGAGCTCTTGAAACAGTCTGTCCTTAAAACATTTCCCTAAAGAAATCTGGGCACGTGGAAAAGAAATTAAACTTCTCCTAAGATTTTTAAAAAACAAAGTACTTGCTGCATGCTAGGACAGAGATTTTTGACTGGATTGAGCAGGGAAAAATGATCCACTAAGAGGGTTTAAACACTGAGCCTTGATAGATGGTCACAATAACTCTAATAAAGCAGCTGTTGTTGGCACTACCAAAGTTTACGTATCAATTTATGACAGTGTGATGTTTCAGCATAGTATTGCTTAGTAGCAATTAGCTTTATTTGGAGTGATTAGGTGTTCGGTTACTTACAGAGGCCCATGGTGTTAGGAACCAGTCAGAGTCCGTTTGCAAATTTCTGTTTTGGTATTACAGATATTTCTTGCAACCCAAAATGCAGAGGAAAAAAAATGATGGAAGCAATGCTTGTAATAAAAAAATGTCAGGCAGCCTAGAATGAATGAGATAAGGCCAAGTTATCTAAAAACAAATTATCTAAATGTCAGTGAGGCCACCCACATACCAGGGAGGAATCAGATTCAGCCAGAGCTGCAGCACTGGTGCAGATCCACCCGAAGAGCGTTTCTGGGGTGACTACAGAGAGCAGGTCAGCGACAGGTAGATAAGCATAACGTCACCCACCTTTTCTTAGGCAGACTCCCTCCATCCCAACATCACGACCTGTCAGGATGTCCTTCCAGATGAGGCACTATTTGTGCAGACAAACCAAAGCTCCGTGCTTGCAGGGACTACACAGGTACATCAGGGTCTGTGCTATCGCAGTGGACCACCACTCCAGGTCGGATCCTAGCCAAAAACCCCTTGGCACCACAGCAGCAGCATGACAGCAGCGCTGGCTGTTGTACAGCAGGGTTGTGCATTTTCCCTTGGAGAACTCTAAATCTTATAGACAACCTTGTTCCACAAGACAGGGGATGTTTTAATTGTCCCATTAATATAACCTTAAATATCAATTGCTCAGATGCCAATGATGTTAAAAGAAAGGTAAATATGAACTGTCAAAATTTTAATATCCTGGTGACCGTACGTACTTTACTGGCTACACACACACATTTTGATGGAACTGCACCAGTTTCTGGAGCGGAGAACCTTCCTTTAGTTAAACAAGGTATGAATTAATAAGATTAACATGAGGTGCCACTCTAGTAATATTTGCCCTTGTGTACCACTCATGGATAGTTTACAGCTTGCGATATACTCCAGTCCTCCGCATGTTAATTCCAGGTCACAGTTTAATTAGCCCATGCATAATATATTCGAGAGATCTCTGTTTGTGGTGATTGCTTTTGTGTTGGGGGTTTAATTCAATAATCATTTCCCGTGCCTCTGTTCCGGGCAGGGGAGGGCTGTGCTGGTCCTACCAAAGGCACAGCAGCCTCTGGAAATCCTCTGCCAGCGATGGGGTGAGATGAGAAGCAGCAGTACCACAGTATTCCACAATAAACCCCCATCTCCCCAGAGCGCTCTCTTAAGAGCTTCAGCCAGCCTGAGCTGCGTGCGTACGCATAGATACCAATCCCTAGGGATTTTAGCTATTTCTTTTCCAGCGTGTAAACCCAAACTAACTTGTTTCCAACACAAATGTCCATCTCTGGACCACAGCTGAAGAGCGACTGATTACTTCCCTATGAAAGTTAGACCTTGTGTGTTACACAGAACACTGTAGGCACTGACACCAAAGCTTTAAAATGTTTTATGGAGAATGTTTTCAAGAAGCAATCCTGTCATGTCATCTGAAGGAGTTACAGAAAGATCACAAATGTAAAAATAGTATTTTACTGGTCTCTGTTCTTTAATTTGTATCTTTTGCCATGTATAGAGACATGGTCTCCTGACTTTGTAGTAATCAGGATTAAGATTTGAAATTATTCAAATTAGTATTTTTGGGGTTTAAAAGTCAGAAATTGCTTATAGTCACAAAATATGAACTAATCACTCATAGACATATACATAATACTGAGGTTTGTAGCAATCTTTCTAATAATTAAGGAATTACTGACTAAATTCAAGTCATCTAAACAGTATACATTTAGTCAAAGACACAAAGTATTGAGAAACCAAAAATGTGAAGAGTTTGAGGGCATGATATCAAACCCAGAAGTATATCCATATAATTATTCAACATCAAACATTAATCCAATGGCTAAAGGCACTATAGATTTAAAGTAATTTGGCTAGCACACACAAATTACTTTGCTACCATATTCACACACTCAGACTAATTGCGCGCCTGATTCTAAAATAAAACCCACAGCTTAAAATATTAAGCAGAAAGTTAAGATACTGATGCTGAGGGTGGTAAGATGCAACCGTGTGTTCACTGAGGTTTAGATAGGGTTGTTTTCATCAATGCTAGCTGGATCTGCAGCAATCCAGGACTCAGACTGAGCACATTCACTGGACATATGCTTTTTTCCTGATACTACTATAATGTGCATACACAACATACTGACAGGATAGCAGGGGAAGAAAGAAACAGAATAAATAATTGATGTAATTTATACATACCTCAGCCTCATTTCATTTCTTTAACATCAATTTAAGTTAGTTCCCCTCTACTTTTCTGCATTTCTGTGGTTCACTAGGGGTTTTTCTTTCTCAATTTGTGTTGTGAAAAGGTCTCCAGAAGAAAACCCAAACCATCTAGATTTCTGAAGTTGTTCTGTCCCTTCTTATCATAACGAGCTGCCTCTGAGGATACGCTTTAAATCACGTATCTCCAATTATAAGCCGTGTCTTTGCTTTGCTATTTTCAGATTCTTCTGTTCCAACGGAGTTGTTGTTGCCTTTGTTCCAACAGTGGCACTTGTTTCCAATAGTGAAATACCTTATTAGTTGATTGCTATCAATTAACCTTCAGCAGCCACACACTGCATTACAAGAGGATTATGAATGTGGATAAGATCACAGTCCATCACAGGGAGGGAATTAGGTGTATACATAATCAAAGTCCATTACACCATACACTGTGTGTAAATTACTACAATAGGGCAGCATCAG
The DNA here is from genome assembly GCA_027574665.1 of Rhynochetos jubatus. NCBI lineage: Eukaryota > Metazoa > Chordata > Aves > Eurypygiformes > Rhynochetidae > Rhynochetos > Rhynochetos jubatus. The sequence goes on from CM050651.1 coordinate 76,260,482, forward strand.
TGTTTTCGGTGTAACTGAAAAACCCCGGGTGCATACAGATACTTGTTGGAGGTTCTCATGTGATGAAGGGACCCAGCAGTACTTTGTAGTCTAAGACCTATGGTATTAGAACTTAACTGAATTTTATTCCCCTGTCCCTCACCCACATCTCATGTCAGGACACATTTTGCATTTCTTCTGCCTAAAGAGAAATATTCTTCCCCACAAACAAACATCAACCCCCCAATCTGTTAAAGAAAATTATTCACATTAACATAAAGAATTATGAACCTGAGATCACAGGAGTTATTTCACTACAGAAATTAATCCTACATTGTATTACATACTATGCAGATAGAATTCCTAGGTTTCTCCTTAATTCCCCTGTTTTCTCAGCATTCAGATGTCACATTTTCTTTCTGTTCTTGGATACGGCAGGTCAACCAATATGACTGAGTTTGTAGTCCATCCTAATTCCCATGCCATGGCGAACCTCCAGCAGCAGCGGTGTCAGAGCTGACAATTAAAAACATAACAACTTGCTGTCGAGAACCGGCAAGGGATGCACACAGCTATCCGACACTCCTTCATCTCTAAAACGCTGCCTGGGCCCTTAAGCTGCATGATCCCTGTTAACACCGGTACAGATTGGGAAGCTGAACTCAGATGTAATGATTGCAAGCTCTTAGAGATCATAGCCCTGTTGCTAGACACCAAACTGAATGGACTGCAGAAACAAGTGACAGCAAAAAGGTTATTAACTCTTCCCACTAGTCACGGCTTTGAGATACAGGTTCACCCCAATATTCCCTCTCTCTGGTGCTTTGTGATAAAACATGCATGAGAAAAATCATTCTTTCTCTCCAGCTGCAGATTTTTGTGTCTACTATTTTCTTGCTCTGTTTCACTCCTACTGTGTTTCCCTGACTATTTGTAGCATTGGCTGGTCTAAAGAAAACCGAAAATCAAACGTGGTCCTTGGAGGATTCACTTTAGAGTAGCAGATTTTCTGTATTCATGAACTTGCTGTCCAAAGGCCACCCCAGACTCATGGAAGCCAGGGGCAAAGGTCACTGAAGCCAATAGGGCCTACATTCAAAAAACTTACTGCGTTTTGAGGCAATACCAGCTGTTTAGATGAGAACTGTTCTTTCTCAGAGCCATGATCTGGGAAGTGTCTTAGAGGACCCTCTCTCCAGGATTCCCCATTACGATTTCAGCAACTTAGGGTGGGAATGTGTCTATGCTCTCACATGTACTACCATTTCTTCATCTTCAAAAGCAAAACCAAACGGCATCATTGGACCTGATCCTAGCAGACTTAAGGCTAATACATTTTTCCATCCCACCACACACTTGTGGCTTCCGCAGTTGTAACTTATATGTAAGTACTGGAGTGCATGGAGACAAATAACCTACATTATCACACCAACCACAGCGACCTAACCCCAGATGAACACAAGCCAGTGAGAGGAAAAAGCCAGCAAGAGGATAAGAACACTGTATTTCTTAGGAAAATGCTGTTTCTTAAGGATCAGTTTCATTTTATCAACACATTTTTGTTTCTGAAGGAAGAAGCAAAAATGCAATTACAGGAAATGGCCTAACGTATGAATGTCATTTGTTTGGTTAAGTGGAGGTAATACAGCATTCCATATATAATCCTATTGCTCCCTGTCTTTCTGGTATAGTGCAAGTGAGAAACTGAAACTTTGGTAATTCGTACACAGGCTCCATTAAGTTGTAGCACTCTTTAATTAACAGTAGATTTCTGGGTTGCATCATTGTCTGCTCTCCTTTCTACGAGGTTTGTAAAGTGCCTCCCTAATAGGAGCTGAAGATACAAGGTTCCCGTTCCCTCTGTTTCCTTCACACCACGGCCAATCCAACATCTCACTGCCACTTTCCTCCCAAAACCCTTTCACCCTGGGGCCCTCCCCCTCTCCCCTCATCCTTCCCATGAGTGGCTGAGTGGAGGCTGGCAGCTGAAGCATCCTGACACGTTACATCCCAGTTGCAAGGTGCTTTCTCGTGGTAGTGCTGAACACACCCATGGCAGACCATGTGCCGCACAGGGGCATAACTGGAAGCAGAACTCTGGGTCTGGGGAACTCAACGTACGTTATAGAGGCTGCTGTTTAACAGAGACAGTTCCCAGATGATGTCCCAGTGATCCATGACAACGTCCACCAAAACCCAACACAGCGATGTCCTTGCTGCTGCCGAAGTCAAAAAAGAACAGTTTGAGTGTCAGTTCAAGGCTGGGAATCCAGTGTCTACTTAATTAGACCCCCATTGGCCAACTGCCTAAATCGTTTTTCCACACCTGCATTCCTGACTTTCGCCGCTGTAAGCGAGGGAAGGGCTATGTACCCACTTAGCCCCTTGGCTGAAAGCTGTCCATGGCAGACCCAGAAAAACAGATGACTGACAGTGGGGAATCTGATGTATGTAAAACCAATTCAAATGTAGGGAAGTGCTGTATATGCAATGTACACACAACCAGGCTTCAGCCTGCACGGATACTGGGCAGAAAACATCATTTCTCCCAAAGTCCCAGCACAGAATGCGCCTCCCATTGCCTTCACGCACGAGTACTTTGGCATTTACATCCCAAAGGCATGGACGACAACAGAACACATACAGGAGCCTGTACAATAATCCTGCTACAAGCGCTGAAGAGAAGTCTCACAGACCATGCAACGCCCTAGCGTATCATTCAGCCGTACAGAAACACAGCATAGCTATCCCAGCATTAAAGCCACTCACTTACTTTGGCCATAACCCTTTCTGTAACCTGTCCCCATGAAATTATTTCACTCCTACCTTGCTCAGAGCATTCATCTCTCTATTACATGTAATTATTTCAGTGTGCTCCCTTTTGCCCTGTTATTTCCACTAAGACAGCTGTAATTACGAAGCTGTTTCTTGTCCTAGGCATCCTTGCATCACGAAGAGCATTAGACCTCCATCAGGCTATGTTGTTAATCTTACCCATAATGACAGAACTTGTAATATTCTGGAATCAAATCTGGTTTACAGCTTGTTTTACAGCTCCAGGGTTAGTTACAGTGACAGCTCCTGTAAGATGGGATTAATACATCTTTTACGAAACATGTAGGGCATTTGTTCTGATAAGGTTTTCTGGTAGTTTTAATGTCCTCCACTATTTGATTTTTTTAATGTCAATAACTGCAATATTCCATACAGTATTGCAAAAAATGTTAGCTTTCATATTGACACCTGAAAAAAAAAGCTTCCTTGCACTGTCTCTTTTTTCTTATCTTTTTTTCTTATTATTATTTTTAACTACTCAGAGACTTAAAGTCATTATGAAGGTTTCCATTTTAATTCTTCTTAAATCTGGTCTACAAGAAGAAATGCCTCTTATAGATTTCCTGACAGCTTAATGATCCTGGACTTTTAAAAATGTTTTTACTTTATTAGCTATGCTGGAAAGGAAACCAACATTGGCATCACTTCTAAGGCTGAAACAAAAAAACCAACCCACCTAAATGGGGATTGGTCATAAGGAATTTTGTAAGTCTGAAGTTAATACGCTTGTTTTCAGTGGCAGGCAGTTTTAGGAACCAATTATACATAACTTAAGTACATTCAAATTGCCGCTTTGACTTACATTTATGGAGTGTGATACGAATAAAAGACCAGCCTGGATTTTGAGCAGACGCGTTATGAGCAGCGGATCTGAGTCTCTTTGAACTTTGAGGGAATTAGATGCGGGCTGACATTTGTGGCTTTGGTTCATCTCCACAAGGTTTCACAAAACCAGAATATCAAACCCAATTTCCTCAGAAACTGGAGTTGCTGTGATCTAACACTGAACTTCATGGAGGCAGTAAGTGAGTAAGGTTCAACAAGTGGTTTACTGAACTTCACTGAAGGATTTGAAAATTAGAAAACACCATCCCATATGTAAAAAAACCCCCATGTTTATGGTTACACAAGCAGGAAAGTCTGTGGTTTTTACAGGGCAGAGTGCATGCATGCATTACAAGCAGGTGTGAGAAAGCTTATTGTACATACCACGTACTTTCTTTTTACCAAAATCCTTCTGTGAGTTGTTGTGTTTCATAATCCGAATCAAGAAGATCCAGACACTATTAGCTTTACTGGAACTTCTCATAGCTGTTGTATTTGAAAACATCAGTGTTATTTCACTGATGTAAGCAATCCCTTTTTCACTCTGTTTCCTAGGGCTATTCCCTTAATCAGCATAATATCATCGGACTGGCTATTATTCATCCTGAGAAAATCCTACTGATTTCACTGGGGCAGTATTAGACTTTGAACATTTACAGATGCTGGGTTATACTCCTGGAAGCTTCTTATGGATGTCTCCCTTCCTCCTCTGCTTTCTGCCCTCCATGGAGCTTTCCTGAGTAGACCCATGTCCTCTATAAGGGTTTCACCCAGAAGTCTTCATCCTACCCATTGGAGCCCAGGGTTCCCTTGGGATGTGAATCAGGCCAAAAGGCAATCAAAGGTTGTTCTAACATCTATGACTTCAAATTGTGCCTTGTCATGTTGAAGAGTCAATTAGCTGTCAGATATGCAAATAAATCAACCAATGTTGTGTCTCATTATATCAGATATGAAGCAAAGAATGATTTTTTTTTTTTTTTTTTTAAACAAAGATTATCCTGGCCTCATAAACACCTGAGCAGCTTCCATACATAAGATTTATCCTGGAGCTATTTGGGATAAAATTGCAAAATGTTTCATGTCCTTTGACTCATTGACTTTAACAAGAGCTGACTGGCTGAATTTTATGTACTGCTTAGATATTTGGGATCATGGGAAACACACATTTCAAATCCATGAGATCATAGTATTGTATGTATTTTAATTGCTCTGTTAGAACATATTAATCAAGACAATGCCGAAACACAGGAGTGAAAAAGGTAATCCCCCAGAGGAGTGATGGGCAATTCCTTGTATGGCTGCGGCAAAAGCAGGTCACAGAAACAGTCAGACCTGTTCAACTGCCAAGATGGAAACTGATACAGGAATTAAACCTTCACAAAATTCTGAATTTTCACAAATTTCACAGGATGCAATTCAAAGGATCCTCAAGATCTCACCTTAAGAAAACATCTGTATTGTCACTGAAGACCATACCATACTTCATGAATACCATTTATTTGAAACAGTTTGTGTTCCCAGTCACTTTGGGCTCCAGCAGATGTAAGACCTAGACAAGAAGCAGGTATCATGGAACTGGGAACACCACCAGAAGAATGTGGAAGGAAAACTATAATATAAATAGTAATTTGTTGTAAAAATAATGAGAAAAAAAAAAGTATTGAAAAGATAAATCTGCACTATTCTTCCCTCTTTATTTTAATTATTAAAACAGAGATGGGGGGAAGATGTCTACAAGTTTCTTTTGCCTGCCAGTCACTTCTAGTAGTTTCTGGTTATAGGCTTAACAAGACCCAGCTGAATGATAAGGACTGAAAACAAATAACACAGCTACAGCAAATAATTAAAAATGGCTAACTGGGCTCGTTTGGCCGCTTGTTTGTTGTAGATATCTATTTGTAAGCCTCTCCACTACTTTGGTTGTAAAAACACATATTCCAGAGCCAGGAAATCTGCGAGGGCCCAACAAGTCACAGAGGTCTCCATGCGCCATGTTCTTCATGACTTATTTTAGCCTGTATCTGTTTCAGTATTGAATTATCTGCATTGGTCCGTGAATGAAAATTTGCTGTAAAAGGCAACCTCTCAGGGAGCAAACAGCTTGGATCTGGGAGTGACCTACAGCTCAAGGAGTACAGCAACGTGAGGTATGAGCAGTGTATCACTCCGGTGGGAGGGAACCAGCCTCCCCAAACCCCCAGCCCCCCTCTCACGTTGCTTGAGGGGCAACACACAAACACCCTGACCCTTACACTCAGGAGGTTGTAAGGCTGTCCTCTATCCCTCAAAGATTAATTCAGTCTAATTTAGCTCCTGCTGTGCTCAGAGGAGGTCATGGTTGTTCCTGAATGCACTGTCTTAATGCTGTGGAATAGCATTTGGTGAGGCCCTGGGACAGGTTGCCCAGAGAAGCTGTGGATGCCCCATCCCTGGCAGTGTCCAAGGCCAGGCTGGATGAGGCTTGGAGCAACCTGGGCTAGTGGAGGGTGTCCCTGCCCACGGCAGGGGGTGGCACTGGGTGGGCTGTAAGGTCTCTTCCCACCCAAACCATTCTGTGATTCTGTCATTTTCCTCACCTCTACCTTGCAGCTCCTCGCCTGCTCAAGGGATTTCGCAGCAGCTGATGTAAGTGTCCGTTGCTGTGCCAGATTGCTGGCTTCCCACCAGAGGATATCCAGCAGGAACCTGGGATTTTCTCCTCCAACAGAAGAGACAGAAATTCCACTTTCAGAGGCTTTTGGTTTTTTCATAGGAATCCTCGATCTGACAGTCACGTTAAGAGAGCTGTAAAGAGATGACAGAATCATTAGGCATTTCCGCGGGTGACTCAAGCGTCACTAGTGTTATAACAGACTTTGCTACCTGCTGCTTGTTACTGCAAGCATCACGTAAAACAGTGCTCGGGCAGGTCACTCAGATAATCCCTATTTTCCATTCTGGGCTTTAGCCATCCTATCTAGCAAAAGTCTTTTGTGGCAGGGTCCTCAGCAAGTAAAATGTACCTGTTCATGGAGAGTTTCATCTAGGACAAACAGCACTTTGGTGAGATTTACCAGGATGGGCTAAGACGAATAGGTGGATGACCTGCAGGAGGTTACCAACACCAGAGCTTTCCATCTGGAGCCCACAGCTTTCCAGCGTGCCCTGTGCATGAGGTCAAGAATTTCCTGGGATCCCTGTTTTGAAGAGCAAAGCAGGAGGTTTGTAGGTCTTGGAGTGAACACAGCAAAATGGGTGGTGTTATTTCAAACCATCAGTGCCATGGTTTGCTAGGTGCTGCACCGAAAATCTCATGGAGCTGAAGTAGTGCCTTCCCAGGCAGCGGCATGGAACGTGAAGCTGTTCAAGGGTAGGGTATTAACTAAGGGATTGGGAAAACATGGTGATATACAAGTACTCCCAAATCCCAGGTGCATCTTGGATTGATTTTTTTAATTTTAAATGATAAAACATGGTTAACTTTTAAAATTCCCACTGTTGTTGGAGGTAGACATTGGAATTGGAATTTCATGAAAGACGATTACAGAAATTACAAGACAAAACTCTCCCCCCCAAACTGAATTGGACTGGTAGGGGTAAAAAAAAAAAAAAAAAAAAATCTTGCATTTCCTCTGTTGCTTCTGAACCACAGAATCTCCTTTTGGCCCTCCAGCCCAAATGAGCAGCTGCCCATTTACACTGGGGTTGGCTGAGGCTCAGAGAAGTGTTGAATTTGTGTAAAACCATTCAGCATACCCCCTCGAATCCTTTCCAAAACGTGTTTCACTTCCAGTCATATTAAAATCAAACAGCTCTTTAGCCCCAGTACAAAGACAAATTCGATGAAAAATCCAGCTCAGTTTTAAGACTGGGGATTTAGAATCACATCAGACATTCAGGTGAGCTTAATTCATTTTAAAATACAAGTAATTTGGCCATCATATTTCTTCCTCTTTTTATTTCATGCTCATATGATGTCAAGAAAAACAAGACACATAGGCAGACTCTAAACATGTGTTCCTTAGTCTGCGGTCTCTACTAGTATGGAATCTCTCACAAGCTGTTGCTTGGTGTATTTAGCATGCACAAGAGTTTCATGTGCACCACTGGTAAGCCACTACATTATTTACAACCTTGTATCACTTGGGTTTCTAAACACAAATGTCTTATTAAACTATGCACTTGTTCCCACCCACCCTCAGAGTAATTTTCAGATTAAGAGTGAAATAGAAAAATCAGGAAACAAACCATTTGCTAAAATATAAGGCTTTCACTGCTGAGTTTGTAACTTTTAATTAGGGAAGAAATAAATATATGAGAGTTGGGCAGGCTATAAAACTGTAATTACCTTTTAAAATTACTGCTAACAAGCAAATTAGCCACAGCACGGAACAGCGGCGGATCAATAGCAACAGTAAAGCTAAAAAGATTTTGCTGATCGTGTATTGTCTGTGGATGCAAACTGTAAAAGAGGTCCCCACAGGCCTCACTACAATAACCTACAAAAGAATGAGACACAAAGGGTATCGAGCTCGAAGAGGCTTCAATTTCCCCAGGTGGTGAGCGCTCGTCCCATCAAACCTCCTATTAGTCACAAACTCATACAACCAAGAACTCTCAGGCCTCTTGAGGTCTCCTGTCATCTTGAAAGAGGTAATACCAATGAGAGGCACTAGTTCCTCTTGAAGCATGTTCAGTTTATTGTTTTTCAACGGCTCAAGCAATTTACGGCGGTGATGCTGCCAACGCAGATAAGTAAGTTTGCACACCCGCTCTTCAGCAAAGGTCTGGAGGCTCACTGCAAATTAGTTAACTCGGAGAATTAAAACAATAAGTGGGCATTATAATAAGTCCATAATCACAAGATTTTGCTACAGAACAACTAAAAAAAAAGAATAAATTTTTTTATTCACCTGCTTTAAAAGTTATTGGCTGACGTATCAGCAATGGTGTGCTCATGGAGGTTTTGTATGGTTCAGAACAGCAATTACAGTTTTGCTGCATCCCACTTGGCTACAGCACACTTCTAGTTGTCTCTGAGAATGCTGAACGATGCAGCTACGTTTTGTAAAAATGTCCGGTTTTCAATTCTGAATACTAGCAAGGTTTGTATTTAAAAAGTGAAAAATGTTGCTTTGAGATACGTGAAAGCAGGATTTCCTTTTCTTCTTTTAATCGCTATACTGTACTCCAAATAACTCAAACAGAGAAATAATCTCACTGGAAATACCTTTTGGGTATCCACTGCAGTTAGTACATTGGCAAGACTTATGTTTCTAGGTTTGCATATGTGTACCAGTTGGGCTGTATACAAACCATAACACTAGGCTTATTTTAAAATAAGTACACATAACGCCCTCTAGCAATACGCTTGCTTATCAGCAAAGTAAGAAATTCTTACTCTCTATTCTGAGAGCTTAGGAATTCTCTCAGATAGGATATTAATCGCAGTTAGCCGTGCATTAGTTACACAGTTTATGGTCAGAAACTGAACACATGGCACCATCGGTTCAGGGGTAAAGATGTGCCGTATGGCAATGCTTCGGAGTCTTCTTATTATGTGCCGTTGTGCCTTTGAAGGTTGAAATTAATGATGATAAATAATGTCTGTTCTACTGTTCTAATTATTCATCTACAGCCATCCTGCCTATTATTATCCCATTTGTTAGTCAGAATATGTTTTAGGTGGCTGTTCTATCAGCTGTCTTTTCCTTGTACAATTAACAACAGAAATCTTCAATACAAAGCCCAATCAGCACTCAAAAATCTCCTTTTAATTACCTTAATTGAGTTGTATGTTGTGCTCCAGAATGCCAGAAATGTTAAATGCTCTCAAGTTCACCAGATATATTCAGAGATGGTTCACTGAAAATAGCTTTCAGACAATTCATCACTCCAGTGTTTGAGCCCATGCACTCAACAGGAATCCTGCAGAAATAAAAAGTAGCACATAGTCATATATTTAAAGATGTTATTTTTCTGGTGGCACAACAGGAATACTTAATTCTGCCATTTGCTATATTTTGAGTACTTGTCTGAAAAGAAAACAGAGCACACATGTTTGCTTGTTTTCTGTGTTTTATAACGCAGAGGAAGCAGCGTACAGTACAGTAGCTGCAGGACAGTAATTTTTGGAAGAGACATACCCTGTAGAAAGCTGCCCACCCGGACACAACAAGAAATTCCTTCAGTCGACTGATGTCCTTTTTTACTGTGGATAAGGCTTGTACCCTGAGCAGAACCGATGTGGACAAGATGGGGCTGTTCCTAACTCTGTCAGGAGGGAGTTGGAGTAGCATCCCCAGCAAGAGATGCTGCAGGACCAGCTAATGCAGCAGCCAGGCCATGTAATCAGTCAGGACACTGCACTGGGGGGGACTCTCCAGGCACCCACAGACCCTGTGGGCTAGAGGAGAGCCCTTAAAGCCTGGCTAGGCATCCCAGAGCCTGTTAAAATTCACAGTGAGGGGAGAGGTGGATGAACTAAAAGAGTGCAAATGTCCTGTGGATATGAAAAATGCTGACTGGGTCTCAGCCAGCGGGGCAAATAATAATTGTGAATCAGAGGCTGGTATTGCCTCCACCGCATTATTCAAGGTATGCTTCATTTCATTTTTAATATGAATATCTGTGTTACGCTGTGTGCCTGTGGTTTCATATTCCCAAGAGTGAGACTGGGGAAGAAATACCTGTAAAGGTGACTACAGGGCTTAAATTTTAAGTCCCTAAAGCCTGGGAGCTTTAGGTATGGGCTTGAGCCATATGTTTTATTTATTTTAGGAAGGGTCCCCTAGACGTATTATTGAACCAGCCTTGGTTACTGTTATTGATATCTGACATAAGGTTATACTTAATCACTAACATTTAGTACCACCGCTATGAGGAATCTGAAAAATCCAGTCTGACCAGCCAATCTACCATTATGGGAAATCCTTTCCAGACCCCAACAGGCAACTGCATAAATAAAGCACACAGCAAAATATCAAACCAATGAATAAGCTGTCATATAAACAAGCCAAACAAGCTAGTAAAAACCACACTAGCACGTGAAGTAGAACAGAGATGTGTGCCATTAGAACGAGACATACGAACCAGGACAGCAAACATCCTTTCTTTCAAGGTTTCAGGCGATGGGGGGCAGGCAGAACTGCTGAACTGGGGGCTCTGCCTCCCTCTCTGTAGCCACACACTAGAAGCAATATGCAGTACCTTTCAAAAGACAGAAAAGGAGAAAATAATCTGTTTGTAGTGTAGGACTTGGAAACGTGTAGGAGGAAAACCCCCCTTGCTCACCTGTAAAAGTTTGGAGGAGGGAGGTTTGTGCTGTTTCTGTGTTGGACCTGTGCACAACCCAGCAAAGGGGGTTTCATCTTTATAAAATTAATCTGAGTGCAGATTTCAAAGGCTGGCAAAGGCTTCCACGACTTTGTAACTATAGAACCTATATCTTCTAGTGCAGTGGGGAAGATCTGGGAGAAAAAACTCACCCTGCATAGCCAGCTGAATATTACGTTGTACTTTTACATCCCTTTAGATGACGACACTGTAAGAGGAATGGAACTGAACCGGTAAGTGACCAGTCCAGCAAGTACTAAATCTTAAACTCTGTTTAAAATTAAACTCTGTTCACATTATGCACTTTCAAATTTGAAGAAGCCAAGGAATTTTACATTGCTGGAGGGCAACCGATCCTTATCTCAGGTCAGAACTTGAAAGAGAATAATCTGACATAATTCAGTCACTACGAGTCACAAGTGTGAAGTCAAGTCCATATTGTTTACACCAGCAAAGTACTTAGCCCAGTAGGCCCAACCCAGCCCTGTATGTACTCACGCCCACCACGTAGGTTCCAAATTAGCTCTTTTCCAATGTCTGTATTAAAGACCATTTATTTCTCTTCCAGCTTCAATGTTGCTGAATCTGCATTCCAGCTGAGACTCACAAGACTTTATATCCATTTTATCCTTTCTGAGAATATGAGAGAAATAGAAATCATGTGGATCATGTACACCACAGTTACATTTAAAAAAAAAATTAACAGACTAGTAACAGATGCTTTAATCACAGTGTTGCATATAATAATTGTCCCCTTTTCCCACAAGCTAAGTCTGTAATTACTATGTACTTGCATGGGGCACTCAGACATGTGGCTGTAATGACAGTTTTTTGTCTTATTTTTCCCCATTAATGTTGCTATACTATTTATTTTTAAAGTAGAAACAAAATTCCACACAATGTCTAAAAAAAACACACACTGAAGTATTTTTTAAGAAATTAGTGGTCAAATCTGTCAATGGAAAGTTAGTGTGCCACTGAGTGTGGTTTATAAAATAAAGCCATCTACGAGATTTGTGATCTGCTCATGTGTACTCTACTCTTCTTCCAAAAGGAAGCTAGCTAACTCTGTTTCAGAATAAGTTTCACAAGAGTATTTTTTTTCTTCTCACACAGAAACATGTTTGGTTTGGGAGTAAAAAATTAGTTCTGTGACCTGTTGCGATGGATCAGATGTCGGAGTCACTACACCACATTCATTTCAATTCAAATCAGGCCTCTGCAGAAAGGGGAGAATCTCAGTTTAAATGCACGGCTCCTGGATGACGGTCTTACCTTATCTGCAGCAGGAGACAGTGGCAAGAGCGGCACGGCAGAGCCAGACAACAAAGGTGATCACTGTAATTCAGCCATCGAGTTTTGCACGCTTCTTCACTATTCATCTCTAATCCAAATGCCCGTGTGACTGCCACATGATAGGAGCCTACATAAGCTCCAAAAGAATCTTCTGAGCATTTTAATTTTCATCCTTACACCATATAAAATTCCTAGACTCAGTTCAAGACCAGTGGAAAGACAGGGTGAATACGGCTTGATGAAATTGGTTGTTGATGAGTCAGTTATGGAAGAGTTCAGGAGGAAATGGATGGAGGTTGAAATGAAAAGAGAAAGATGTTGGGAGGATGCCAAATATTGAGGAAAATAATAACACACACACAGATTCACACGGAGTGGTAGGGGTTGGAAGGGACCTCTAGAGATCATCTAGTCCAACCCCCCTGCCAGAGCAGGATCCCCTAGAGCAGATCACACAGGAACAAGCCCAGTGGCTTTGGAAAGTCTCCAGGGAAGGAGACTCCCCCCTCTCTGGGCAGCCTGTCCCAGGGCTCTGTCACCCTCACAGGGAAGAAGGGTTTCCTCATGTTCAGGCTGAACCTTCTGTTTTCCAGTTTATGTGGCATTTCATTATTTTGCTTTGGCATTATTTTTTCTATTTCAACAGTGGCATAAAATTGGGGAGACAATATGCTACCTACCTTTGTCAGGATCAGTTCTTGTGGCTTACGGTAGATCACAACCACTTACCTCTGTCTGACCTCTTTGACAATGCCAGTTGGAAGTCAACGATAAGTTTGATTTAAACTGATTTCATAGGTCCCTGCAGTAAGGACCTTAGACACCCATAACAGCAAAGTTTGGTGTCATCTGTTCACACAGCTTGGTGGCTGAATATGAATATCCTTGAAGAGTCATGAACAAGGACAGGTAAGTGGTTTCCTACACGTGCTGTGGAACTTGTGCAGCTGTCAGCATTTCCCAGCCCAGTCTCGGGCTCAACTGGATGTCATCAACTCTTTAGCTTTTGACTCAGTTGATCCTGAGCAGTTCTTCTGCCCTTCTAGTTTTGGTGATTCCTCTGCACCTGGTTCATCTTTTCTCTCTTCATTTTTCCTTTGGTTGTCCTCTTTGTCAGGAGGTTTCTCATCCCATTCCTCAACTTTCTGTGGAGAGCTTAGACAAAAGCTATCCTTGAATCTCCTTTTCTCTTTATTTTACACCTTATCACAGCCTGATCTCATCCTTCCATTTTATAAAACTGCATGTAATCTCACTGGGCTGTTGGCACACACATCTACCTTTCTGCTTCAGAGCTGCCAATCAACCCAAAATTTAACTTTGTTGTTCTGACATTGTCTCTGCTATGACAAGCCATCATCTCTATATGGCTAAAATAAAGATCCCCCTTTCTATTTTTTCAGCCATTTCCCTCCTCTGCATTTTGAGCAGCGTATTTTTTCCTAGGTATTTCTTCTTCACATTCAAGTCTTGTGCCTGCTTTCTACAACACCTGGTTAGGGCGCAGATTTCCCCATCCATCTGTACAATGAAACCTGGGAGTCTACCATATCCTTGGACAAAGCAAATGCAAGTTTGACCAATGAATATCCACCCAGATGAATATTGCTGCTAAGATCCTTCTCCTAGCTCATTGCTCTGCCAATGGTTTCCCTGTGCATTCACCTTCTCTGAGGTGTCAGACACAAGCCATTTGTCTTCACTTTCAGAGCTCTTTGCTGTCACTTGTGTCCATTCGTTAGCAAATGACCAACTTCTGCCTTGGGTCTTCATTCTGCTCCCAGCTCCAGCCCCTCTCATACTCCCGTTAGGCATAGAAATATATATCTTCATACTTTCTACCACGCTGCACATAGAGTTACTCATAAATACCTGTGAAATTACATCCTTAATGTCCTTCCAATTTATCTTCAAAGCTCCCCCTGAGAGCAATTTCTCTGGGGACATGCTCTACCACTGTATGGGATGCTGACCCTTGTTTCCCAGTGCTCCATACTCTGTCTTCATCTGCCCGTTTTCTCTCTTCTACTTGGGTACTGGAAACATTTGGCTGCAGGGGCTCGCCTTTTCTTCTCTATTGGTAGAGCAAGCACTCGAATAGGTTCCTGGGCCATGACTGGTCTCTGATTCATAATGCTAGTAAAAATAAAACCCAATAACAGTAAGAAACAATAATAATAACCACAGGAAAAAACAATAATAAAAAACCCTAAGAAGGCTTTAGATATTTCATACTAAACACGCTTCATTGCAGCTTTCTGGAACATGACATAAAAAGCACTAGCGATGGGAAGGAAGTATGGGGGGCAGGGTGGGAAACAAAGCCAAGTGAAATAAAACCCATGCCTTCAGATGATATTTTATACTTTCTTTTTAAAATAATTCTGGTGACTGAAAAGAAAAAAACCAACCTAAACCCAAAATCCCCACAACCCAAACAAACAAGCAAGAGCTAGAAGCAGGGAGGAAAAGAAACAGTCATAGGAAATGAGAGGGAGACATGCAGATGACACACAGCATGTCAGACAGAAATCATAATACAAGCCCAGGAAATTGTTGTCCCCTAGTGATGACTGTAGCCCACAGTCATGCACAGCCCTGCTTACCCCACCTTCCAGTATCGCTGGGTTAGTTAACTGTAATTCATGCTATGGTGTTACTTTTTATATTTATGTTTACTCACATTTATATAAATTCCACTTGCAGAGCTGCAGGAAAGCACATCATTCTGCAATTACGTCGTCAAGGTGGATGCTGTCTCAGTGCAGAATATCTCACTTTTACTGCCTTTCACCTCCTCATCTCTGACATCGGTGGGAAACAACCATCTGTGTAACTTCCCAAATACATCTGTGAGAAAAATCTATGCCAGGAAAGAATATTACACTCCTGACCAACATCCCCTTAAGCAAGGAAGTTCGGTGACGCAGATGCCTCTCTGTCCCCACACACGAGGGTCGGGGATAGATGAGAGCCTGGCTTTGCATGCCGGACTGGCATGAGGGTGCTTCTGCTTTGCTGGCACCTTTGTCTCCGGTGCTTATCTTGCAGCTTCTCGTGTCCCTTGTAGCTGTCTCTCAGAGCAGATGCTAAGAGAGTTTTCATGAAAAAGTCTTATGCAATTTGTACTCATTTTTAAACACATGAATTTTGAAGTTAGGAGTTTGTTCTTCTGTTTAGACTTTTGTATACTTTGGTATTATTTAAAAAAAAAACACCACCTAGGGAAATAGGAAAAATAATAAATAAATTAAAAAGTCAGGCTCACTAACAGATTTCTGGAATAATGTATTGCCTTTAGGTTTAAAACTGGAGGGTTTTGCAGTAGTTAATATGACAAAGAAAAGCAAACCCAAACAATTCAAAGGACATTAACAGTTGATGTACAAACACACATTTAAAAAAAAACCAGCAGGAATTTTGGACTAAAATAAAGCAGAAGTAAGGAGAGACAGCTGGGAGAGGCGAACAAGACGGCTTGAAACTTTGTGCCAACAAATGATAAAGTACAGTTTTTACAAGCCTAATTTCTTTATTCTCTATTCAAATTTAAAAAAAAAAAAAGGCATTTTGCTACTGTCAGTAACGTTTACGCACTGACTAAAGCTAAAAACACAACGGCTGTGTGAAGTCTAGTTTTTTATTCAGCACAGCCTGTGGAAAACACATGCAAAAACCACACTGCATTGTGCTCAAACTTAAGTTTCCTTTTAAAAATAAAGGTAAGACTCTGAGCTTGCAGCCTTTCTGCACATGAGTAGTCATTACAGGTCAGTAATAACCATCCAGGTATTTCAAAGCACTGCACATGCATTCATTTATCAACGGGAAAATTTAGGCATGTAAAGACAAGTCCAGCAAATAAAGATTTACAGGATCAGGTCCTAATTTTTATCTGTCATATTTAAACTGATTTAAAACTAAATACCTTCAAAAGGCTGAGGTAAAATAGAGTACATACACTTGTGAGTTAAATAGGCTGTAGAAAGCACAGAAGATAAACATAAGAAGGCAAGAACAGTAAGTTCAGTGCCTGTTTATAAGCTTTGAGTTCAGAATCCATATGTTTTACGACTTCCAAACCTTTTTCAGCTTTCTCTTACTCTGAAATACCCTTTAAAAGAAAACACTGACGTATGTATAGGTACATGTGTGTGTATTATACATGGTGAAATTGATCTAATTTCATTGAAATCCCAAACCATAGATTAAATTTTAGTTATATCATTAGGTAAAGCATAAAAGGTTCAAAAAGAAACAATTTAAACACAGTTTTTCTGGCCACCGGCAATGATGAGAGTCTTTCTTAGAGCATTTTTGTACTATAGAAGGTGTATTTCTTCCTTTAGGTCTTCTTGTCCCAACTGTTTCTGAGCAGCGGTTTGCTCTGCCTAACAAATCGATGGCTTTGGTGTTACACACTGCAGAGAGGTCCAAGACACACACATGGAGCTGCGTCTAAAGGAGCCATCACACCGGTCCAGAACAGCTCCATGATTTTATTTCCATGAATTACACCCCTCCTTTGTTGCATTTCCCAATAGTCCAGTTCCCGACAGAAAACCATTCCTCTTTTGCAATGAAGTGACACACGCAAAGAACCTTTTCCCAGTCCAAATATGTGCATTTGTAAGCTTTTAGTGCAAGCACCATGAATCTTGGGCGCTTTGGCTCGAGCACTAGAAAAGGTAACTTTGTACTAGTGCAAAAAAATATCCCTCCTTGAGCCAAAGGCTGAAGCAAAACGCGTTATGGAGCCAAGCTGGCAAAGGAACAAGTGGAGATGGATCTAACGCGGGCCTGTCAGCGCAGTAACGAGGAGAACATTCCAACGGCAAATTAAATCATATTGAAGCTGTATTGCAAATGGCATTTTAAAAGCATGGAAGAAAGGATAAACAATCACTGTTGGTGCAAGATGGTAAGCAGCACCGATGATGACAAGCATTTCACCAAAACTTGAGTCTGTTGGTAGGATGGGATTTTCTGATACCTGCACTCAAAATCAATACTGGCAGCTGAACATGAGCAATATCAGCCTAAGTTGTGTCCCAGCCAGTAAACAAACCCAGTACGGGTCAAAACAAATTTCTCATATTGGGAACGAACGCAGCTCGTCAAAAAGCATGGCGATGAGCAGCTACAGGGTGTCAGCCCGACAATAATCAATCACCAATCAGTCATAGAAAGTGCTTATTCTGCCACTGTGCAAGGACCTTCATTACTACATGTGCACTGATCTCAAGAGAGGAGAGGTAAAGGTTTCTTACAGTGACTAAAGCAATAGTTTTTGTGCAGTAAAACACACTTAATTCCAGGGGAAAAAAAGCCCAAACCTAGAACAGGAGGAAAACTACCAAATGATGTAGACAGAAGCAGTGGTATTTGTAAAGTATCCCTATTCTTCCATTTCTTACTTCATTTAAAACAACGCAAAATTAAAACTTTCTTAGTTTAGGAAAGTGGAAATAATATTATAATCCACAGGATAATATTATCAAAAAATTTAGAACTTAATATTCCCTTTCAATCACAGGGAATACTGCGCTGGTCCAAATTTTGACAGTGGAAACTGACCCAGTGAAATCTGTGCCCTTTCAGAGTGAGCAGAGGGCTATTTTAAGCTCCATGGAAAAAAAAAAAAAAAAATTGAATTATAGTAGAAGGTTGATAATAATATTCATTTAAAGTAAAGGTTAAGTATCTAAATAAAACTTGTAAAATTCCTCAGTATAAATGCAAAATTAGAGTGCAAAAGTGGTTTAAATCTGCAGAAGTTTTTCTGTATTATAATTCATGACTCAAGATCTGCAGATAATAATATTAAATCCACTGGAAAAGGGGGGTAGAAAGAAAAAAACCATTTCTGCTGTTTATTTTTGAAACATAGGCATTTTCTTTCCCCTAAGTGATCCTACAAGCACCCTGGCACCTATTCTGCACCACTAAATAACAACTGGATGCTCATGCTTGGAAAGCTGGGTGAGGGAAGCAATTTAAAATTTATTTTCATAGTGGAAAATAGGTTTTGCCAAAATACTTTCAGTTTATGAAAGGAGAGAACAGCTGTATTTGGTTTATAATAAATCTTTCACAAATCAGTAAAAGCAAATAGACAGCACAACTGTAACCCATAAAAGTGGAAAATATTAAACAACAGACAGCGAAGTTGTTAAACTTTCCCACAGATGCTGTTGGTAAAAAGCCTCTGCAGAATCCGTACATGAAATGTGCATGAAAAGCTAACCTGAAGGCAAGGGGCATTGGAATGAGGCAGAATTACTTATTCGAGGAATATCCTATTAATGTGGCTATTCTGGGTACGGAGGAAGGTGTCTCCAGCAGTTTCCTGCTCCCATTACTGAATGTTAGTGCAGAATAATTACTTGCTTGCCAAAAAGGACAGGACATTGACCCTGCAGACTTATTGAATTCGTAGTGCTTGCCTCCAGGCCATGTCGGGGGTTATTCAATTTTGCCTGAGGAGGACAATCTATTATGAGAGATGAGTCAAGAAGGCATCTTCCCTGATTGCCCACCAAAACCATTATCGCAGCGTAGAGGGGGCACGAGCAGCAAGTGGACGGACAAGGCAGCGCTGATCCCGATTACCGGGGGACCAGATCCAATTTGCATCACGAGCAGCAGCGGAGCTCAGGGCAATCAGCCAGGGACGGGGCCACCAGCCGCCCAAGCGTCGCGCAGCTAATTGCTTGTGCTTGGCCTGGCAACCTTCGCCCTCGCGAGGAGGAGGCCGATTGGCTTGATCTGCATCTGGATGAATGTTTTTACAGTGAAGAAACCCCACAAGGTGTTCCCAAAGGGAAACCCGAATGTTTAAGGTGCATATATTTTTACACCTCTGACACCGACTCTTGCTGCAGCATGTTTGACGTTGGTGTTGTTCAGCCCCTTAATGAGAGAAAGTTAAGCGACAGCTTCATTTAAAATTAACAGAATAACAATACCAATAAAAAAATTTTCTCTGGAATTAAAAAACAAGCAAACAAACAAAAAAATTCCAAAAGATTCTTTTTTGTTAATAGATAAATATGTGGACATCTGCAACAAGCTTGCCCCAACATCAATGGGAATCTTTCCAGTGGATTTAACCACTTTAAATCAGGCCCCATTTTTCAAATGAATGTCCTATTCTTACTGAATTTTTACAGGCTTCTCAGCTTGGAAAGGAGCAGTGCTGCATTGCGCACCTGAACACAGTTGCTTAATTTATGGAACTAATTGGACATGTAAAATAAATCAATGTTTTCCAGTTCTCAAAGGATACGCTCTTCCCAACATTGCCTGGTGCTAGGGAAATTGATCTGAAACCTGACTCAAAGCAAAACGAAACCACTGGAAATTCTATGTTCCTCATTTAAATGCGTTGGGTATTTTTATTTGAAACATATTAAGCTCTTTGCTTGTGAGAAAACAGAAACCTTGTGCAGGGATTCATGCAAAACATAGGTGTCAGCATGGGAAAATCCAATTTTTTCCTCAGTTCTGTTACTAGAAAAGTGGGGAATTGTCCTCCTCACCTTGCACCCTATTTTCCATTATTTTGGAAGTGTAAAACTGTGAAGGGAAGCTGTTATCTGAAGAAAAATAATTAATTCCTCACATCCAAGAAAGCCTGAAATATATTTGTCTAGATGTGAAAGTTAGTTAAAACATATGTCTAGTAAGCTTACAGAATTAAAGTCAATATTCATTTCAATGCATCCTAGAAAGCATTAAAAACCCCCACTTTGCATTGTTTTGCTGTCCATGTCAACATAAATTATCACCTTTAAAGAGGACAGAAAAATTGAGGGAAAATTGTAACATTATCCATGGATCCCCAAAGCCAAGACACGGTGGGTATAAACATAAACCAGGTTATTCTTCCATGGTGACTGGTCTGCCACTAGTCAGTGGGGATGGTTTGACGGGCAGAGTGTGTACGTAACTGCGAGTTACCAAACTGGTTCCTCTTGAAGCCACAGCTTGGATTAGTGAGGGCAAACAAAGGAAGATGAAGACATTGTGCCAATCTTTTTTGCAGCAAATTAGATCAGCCCATATTTGAGGGCTTGACTTAAGACCTCTCATGTTTAAACTGACAAAGTCAGTCCTTTCCTCACGTAAATACAATCCCATAATTAACTGCTCTCAAAAGAACAAAAAAATCAAGCCGTTCATAGTAACTTTTTCCATTTACATACTCCTTCCATGAAGCACAACAATAATAAGCGTAACAACGAGGTGCACAAACACAGATATTGAGTGTCACCTGGGCCATCCCTTTTGTCCAGT
Organism: Rhynochetos jubatus; assembly: GCA_027574665.1. NCBI lineage: Eukaryota > Metazoa > Chordata > Aves > Eurypygiformes > Rhynochetidae > Rhynochetos > Rhynochetos jubatus. The sequence goes on from CM050651.1 coordinate 76,281,032, forward strand.
TGTTGCAGAAGGGCTCAGATCTCCCATCGGTCCTGGGTCATCTGGCCTCACTTCCATCTCTCCAGCTGGGCGACCTGGAATGATACGAGGCTGCACTGTTCAGGCACTGGATTCACATCGTACAGAACGATTACTGAATTATTATAAAGTATTATATGATATGAAGAAATCACCAAAAAACATTCAAATCTTGCTCTGATGAAAGTTTTCATCATTTTCTCCCCGGCTTTTCCCTGTGTCCCAGAGCGCAGTGTATCCCACACACTGCATGATGAAAAGTTCTTGAGCAACGTATTACCATAATGAGAGAACAATAATAATAGCAATTTGCCTTCTCAATGGGTGTTTACTCAGTTGAAAGTTAAGTCCCAAGTTACATGCATGAAAGAGCTGTATTAAAGATGACTACAGTTTAATATTTACTAACTTCTCAGTGCCTGACTTGGCAACCACCATTACATTTCTTCAACCATACGGGTTTCTGAAGGCCTTGTGCTCTTTGAGCAGGATTGGGGAAAGCTCTGGATGGATTTCTTTTCCCTTCCTTTGTTTTTCAGGCACAACAGTGAAAGAAATTGCTTCATGGAGTTTCATATGGACATTCAGAGGCTTCCTCAGCCTTGCTGACCTTCAAGGTTCCTTGTCCACACCAGGAAGAAATGTACAAGTAAGGGCAAGGGATAGACATGACTTTTTTTCCCCACATCATGTGTAGAAAGGAATGAAGCAATCAGCTGGCTATTGCATTTAACAAATTGCTAACAGCAGAGGAATGGTGACAGCCAAGAATCTTCCTTGTTGGCAGGGAGAGCAACACAAACAGCAACTTCCCTGCCATCCCGGTCTTCCTGGTTCTTTTGGTCTGCTTGGACAGCCGGACATGCTACCTGAGGAGAGGCACAGTGCTAAAAGGGATCTGTGTTTTCCCAACATAAAGATTACCTTCCTAACATATTTAGCCCAGTCTGCTAGCGTTAAACAGTAAATCCCAGCTATTTTGTGTAGCCTTTACACAAATGTCATCTACCCACCCTTTCCCCAGAGACTACACCAAGCCACATCTCAAGATCACATCGGCATCCCTCTGCTCCTTACAGATACCTGAAGATTATTCTCCACATGGAATACATTTTTAACGATTTGTTCTCCATCACAAGCCTGCCCCACCCTAGAGAGATTAAAACGCTTCAGCTAAATCTGGTTGTGGTTCCATTAGAACATATGATTATTGGCCTTCCAAACTTCTTCTAAGGAAAGACATTTTAATGCAGTGTTTCTTGCAAAAGTGCTAACAGGTAGGTACCGCAGCAGAACCACAGCATTTCTGTGGCCCCAGTGCCTTTGCTTTAGATGCAAGCATTTTTCAGGTGATACTCACAGTCCACGGTCCCTGGAGAACATACTTTAGCAGAAGATAGATCTAGGCAACCTGCAGAAAAGAGAAACTGCAGGATAACAACGTACCTTGCAAAGGGCTGTTTACCAGCAATATATGGCTGTTTATGGCCAGAGAGACAAAGCGTTAGTGAATCAGGGAGAAGTGTTCCCACTTGTTAAATCCCTGACGTGGGTATTTTAGAAGTAGGTGCACCAGACCGATTTATTTTCCTGGCATTTTTTGCTTGCTTTCCTACTAGGCGACCAGCCTTACTAATGTCCCCAACACTGAATTTATTAAAAAATCAGTATTTTGTAATATTTCCTTCGTGAGAGACTCCGATTAACCAGAAATGATAGGACAGAGACACATTGCTCAACTCTGCCCTTTACTCATAGTTCTGTCATGAAATCCACAATTTTGCATGACTAAAGACTGAGGAGGTGACAATGTTGAGCTCCATCCCGCACCGAAAAGACACCCGGTCCTCCACATCCTGCAGGGGCAGGAAAATGGCTCTTTTAGCATTTTACACAAAATAAAGTTACTCCTTTGAGGAACCTGGCCCTTTATTTTCAAAAGCAAACTTTCTCCTACCACTGGAAGCGTCTGGAACTCAATCAGCACCTCATCTGGAAGGACTGACTGGAGACATTGATTCTTGAGGTGCTGGATTAAGGCAGCAGGAGCGAGGCAGATTGATCCCATTTGTAGATTTGTCTCTCAGCTTTTACGCTATAGAAACCATTTTTATATTTTTCAACTCCTTTTCTGCCTAGCTTTTAAGAGTGAAAATGTTTTCTTTTAGGTCATTTTAGGCTCACAGGCATAAAAGCTTATCTGTGGCCATTTCAAGGAGCTGATCAACACTAAAGGCAATGGAATTCAGTGAATTTGCTAATTAAGTCCAATGCTTCAGTTCTATAGGGGATACCATACCGAACACTGATTTTGTTCAAACATTTTGGAAACAAGCTGGTTTAGACCATCAACGTGTTCCACTACATAAATTACTGTTTAGACGTTTCTGAATAAGAAGGTTGCTTATCTAATGTCGTGCAAGAACTCCAAAAGAGCTGTTAAATTTTGCTACAGAAACAACTAGTGCGTCTTACTCTTTAAAGGTCTAAAAAGATAACTTTTCTCCTAGACTCCAAGTTATACAGTTGTCCACAAGAGCAAGTTACCAGAAACTCAATGAGCAAATGAAAAATGCCTAGGAGAAATGACGAGCTGCACAGGACTAACAAAACATCCTTTTTCACTGCTTCTCTGCTAGGGAGAATCTGGCTGAAATAAAAGAGATGTTTGCTTCCCAGCAGCCCCTGAGCCAGTGCAATCCTTGGGAGCCATCGCCAGCCATACATTCAAGTACAGCACAAATACGTTAAACCTACCTCTGTAATGAGTAAGGTCCTCTGGCACTACATATGTTACTTCTGGTCATGGACCATAATTCTGAGCTCAGCAGTGTTCACATATATACCTCCATTTGGGACAGCAGCAGTAAAAACTTAAAGGTCTCTGGCTTCCATATGATATTTTCTGGCACAGATGGATTCTGCTCTGCATTGGAGGATTAGGATTAAAGTACAGACATCATAAAGCTTCATGGCTTCTTTCCCAACCTGGGTTCTTCTTATTAGAATCAAACGGGGACATAAATTGATCATAAAAATAGTAAATCTGTTATTATTCCTGTTATATTTATTATTCGTACATGGGATATATTGTGAGACAAACCATGTATCAGCAAAGTGATACTAATAAATCAATCACCCACACTAAGTTTCCAAGACATGAAAACTGCTAAAGCAAATAGCAAACTTTAAAAATCAGGTTTCGAATGGCTTGCACTATTCCATACAGCACACCAAAACCTGGCAGGTCAGGTGAAGGTATTTCTACGACAGTGCCGTCAAGTATGTACAAAAGGTAGGGGGCATAGAAAAAAAGGCCAAACTGACCAATGAGGAGAACCCCAATGCGAACTAAATCTAGGTGGGTGGAGGAGTGAAGGAAAGATCCCAGGAAGAATATCGTCTCCTAGGTTTAGACATAGCCTGGGTGAGAGGACCTAGAGAGGAGTTGGTCAAAGCTGGGTGGAGTGAATAGACCTGATTGATAGGCTGCTACAGGTTGACCTGACTTGCCTATAGCGACTGAAACAGGAGGCACCAGCAAGGGGAAATAGAAGTCATTGTAAATCTTTGAAACAGAGGTGATGACAAAACGTGTGAGCGGACACGGCAAAGAAACTGGCCAAAGGACGAGCTTGAGTAGAAGAAAACATATCCAGGGTAATGATGTAGAGGTGGCAGTTTGCTTAAATAAAGTTGTCACTCAAAAGACAGAAATAAAGACAAGAATAAGGTCCTCTGAGTGCGAATATGCACTTCTGGCCTGACTGCAACCACAAATATTGTAACAGAAAAATCAGCTCAACAGCCGTGATACGAAACAGAATAACCAGCTCCAGTACAACAGGGAGCAAACCTTTTGAGCTCTTTTCCTCTCCTTAATTGGTTTCTTTGACAGTGTTTTCCCTCTGCCTATAGCAATTCTCTGATGTTTTCTCCAAGAAGGTTTCTCCGGGCTCTTGCAGCACCACTGAAACACATGAAGTAAGAGTGTCGAGCCAAACCGTATCTCAGACCTGGCTGTCCAGTCTCGGTTCCCCAAGGAAGTATTAATTTCAAGCACATGGCTCAACAGGTTAGCACGTTGCAGTCAGACAACCGCAACTCAGCGAATTTCTGGAGGACACGATTCACGTTTCTCGCTCAGAGATGTGGGGGAAAATAAAAATGTCAATTTGTGGTGTTTACCAGACAGAAACCGCAGCCCTGCTTCTGTGGATCCCCACGTAACGCCTCTGAAGGTGCAAAGTAACCCAGTGTCGCGGTGGGCTGTGTGTTTAGAACTTCCATGTTGTGATTGAGTCTGAAATGAGCAGCACAACTCTTGGTGACCTTAATTATTGGACAGCTATACATGAACTTGGAGGACAAACACTAGTCTTAGGACAAAGAGAAGCCTTAGATAACTCTTGTTTAGGAGTGTGACCTGTGCATGGAAAAGGATGCTCAGTGTGGTGAGCAGAAACAGAAAGGGAAGCCAAGTATTTTAAAATGTGTTTGAAACCAGGACCTAGTGGAGAGGTGGCCCACAGCCTAAACATCAGTGGTGGGACAATGTGATGTGGCAGGGGAGTCAGCTCTTCTGTCTGTGTCACTCGCAGATGCTGCAACACATGTGGGCTGATACTTTCCAAAATAAGCGTGCACAGATCAGGGCAGGGGTGCACTATCCAGCCTTGAAAATGCTCTGACCTATGTTCTCCCCCTGTGCCTGACACCTGTCAGAGTCAGGGAAGGACCTCACCTCACTTTTCTGCCACCAGCAGGTCTCGGGGGTCCATGCTGCGTGCTGTGTTGTTGCCCCACTGCAGCCCCCGTGTCAGCCCCAGCCTGAGCCCAGAGCAGAGCAAAACTCCTCTGGAAGCAGCTGCTACAGAGAGGCTCCTAATTCTTTTTCTTCTCCAAGGGCCTAATACACTTTCTATTTCAAAATTTCCTACAAGTTTTCAACCTTTTGCTACCGTACAGACACTCAGTACCTTTGCCATGTCTTGCTATGAATTTTGAATGGAGCTGAATTATTCTAAAGCATTATTTTCTGCATTATTCCTCTCACCTTTGTCAAGAAGCTGTACAAATTCTCACCTCACCGTTAGAAATATTGTCCCAACCATGCTGACCATTCCTCAAAGGGCCTTTTATAGAAAAGAATAACATAAAAAAATTCTGTATTGTGATCCAGCAGCTATTTTCCTTTTTAATATGGGAGCACCAGCACCACTTTCTGAGTTATTTCTGCCTAAAGTTTGTTTAAGCATATGTGTGAGAAAGCTGTCGTATAAAACATTAGGCTACCATTCGGCATCTGGAATAGTACTGCAGAAATTAATAGCTCCAGCTTGCAGATAACATTCATATTGACCACTGACCTATTGAACTGTTATATTTAGAAAGATCATTTAAAGGAAAATCTCACAGGCTATTGAATTTGAAGCTGTTCCAGCTACTTTGCGAGGCTTTTTTTTCCTTCTTCTTCCTTTTCTCTCCCCTGCAGCGGAACTCTCCAAGGCAAATGGAGTAAAATATTTTGCTGGAGGGGATACTTTACTTTCAAGATTTATTCCTTTGCACCACAAATATATCAAGGAAAAAGAAAAAAAAATCAAAGACAATAGCAGAAATGTTGAAAGAATTGGAAAGTGTATTTTCCATCTCAGTATGAGAGTTTGACAGCCAAGCAGGGACTGTTTTATTGTGTGAGCGGGGGGTAATTTTTATGTTAGGCAGCTATGATCAAACTGAAATGACTCGCATTATTTTATTTTAATGCGAAACAATATTAGTTGTTTCTCCTTTGATGCCATGTCAAGGGAAGAACTGTCCTTCCTACTTATCTCAGACATCTGCTAGAGAGGAATCGTCTGTTAATTATCTTGACAGATACAACCTGCAAGCTCGGTTTGATGAGCTGTGATCTATACGATGTAAAATACATCAAAGCACGATGTGTCCAAGCCTATGTAGCATGCTAGCAGCATGCATTTAGAGATGCTTGGTTTCTACTTTTCTCCTACCGACAGTTTGCATGTTGAGCTAACCCTTGCTTTCGTGTTTGCAATATCACGCTCAGACCACCGTGCGCACACCCTATTACCATCTGCCTTTCTCTGAGGGTAGAAATATGTATCAGACTATTTAATAGTCTTCAAAATCCAAACCTGAGGGAATATTTTGCTGGTCATTTCAGCTTTTGCATTCCTCCTCCTTATTCTCTTCATACAGCATCGTGCATGATTTGTTTGCACTTATCGAGTGTTGATATTGAAAACAAAAAAAAATACTTGTTATTATTAAAAAGATTCTTGCCAGGAGGTAAAAGAAAGATGCGCTCCTATGAGACTTGCTTACATATTCTGTGGCTTGTAGATAGTATAGCTTTACATTTATTGAAATTGTCTTTTCCCCCGAGTTCTAAGAAAATGTGCCTAAAGCTATTATCGCATCTATCGACTCTGTGGGATTTAACGGACGTGGCTTCTGCTCCCAAGTGGTTGGAAAATGACCTCTATGAAGCAAAGTTCAAGCAGAGTGAAAGCTCTGAGACTGAGATTAGAGACCTGTCAGTTGCCTGGCAGGATAAAAGTGTAAAATTATATGTGACGCTCAGTTCAGTCACATCAAACAGCTCAGAAATGTTTACTGAATGAACTACACAGTCGCTAATTACACTTTCCCCTTAAGTATTCACATTATCATGGGCAACAAATACCCAGAGAATCTGGAAAGGGAAAGCTTCTAATAAGTATGCAACAATTACAGCAGGCATGGTTTTGCACCTTAATTTTCTTACTGTGTTTATTTATAGTGAAGAGGCAAATTTGGCCTGTCTTCGCATACAGTAACTCTATCTCTGTTTCAAGTCTTCTGAGAAAAAAGATATGATAAATTTTAAAGCAAAATACAGCAACAGGAGCGTATCCACTAGCAGTAAAATAAATGCAGCCTTCCTCATAACATGGTACAAAACATTGCCTTAACCCGGTGACCTTTAGTGACCAGGCTGTTCAGTGTGGCCGTATATATAATGTCTAATGATTACAGCAGCAATTAAAAACCTGATGAATCAAAGTGGATTGGAATTGCTCTTGCACTTCTTTCTGGAGGAAATGCGTTGACCTTGTATACCATGGATTGTTTTCATTCTCGCCACTTCCCTATGTTAAAAATTGCCTTTCTCCTGGTATTCATTAATTCCAAATTTTGTGACATGATACAGATGACGAATAACAGAAGGTCCTCCCTACACAAGCAAGGACCTTGTTGTACACTTTATCTATTGCCCACAAAATCCTCTGACCTTGGACATGGTCCAGAAAGCAAAAGCAAGATGTAGGAGACACAGGAACTTCTGAGCTGAGCTTTGTAGGGCAGTTGGGGTTGGCTGATATGAGACGCTTCAGGCAGGAAGGAGGATAAGGCCAGGGGAGGCTCTGCTGCGGGTGTCCACATGCTAGAAGACATCCCCTTCCAAGCCGTTGGAAGCCCATTGAGGCACCAAGGTCATCAATAAGCCCACAGAGAAACCTGGGATGATCCATTTCCATGGGCACACAGGCAGTGAAGCACTCCAGCATGCAGCCGTACAGAAAGAGAGGCAACTGCTCCACCTGCTCCCATTTGCCCGACACATATATGGTGCCTGTTTCTTTCTTCCTTCTTTTGAAAAAGCATTTTACACAATAGGAGTCTCTTGGTTTTTCTTCTGAGTGATTTTTTGGAGTCACACTATACTCTGGTCAGAAAATGAAGAACCAGTTTGTTTGATGGAATAACTATCGCCAATAAAAACTGATATACCACAAACCTCACAGTGATACTAAACGGCTGAGCCAGCCTAGAAGAAATGACAATTTTGTCATCTGAATATTTCTACTGTCTACTGTACAGTTTAGTTAAACTGTTTTACATTAGCAAGTTTAGGCAACAAATTATTTCATGGAAAGATATTTGCTGTAACAGTTATCATCAGAAAAAAGTAGCTTTATCTCTGTCTCTGAATTTAATGTATACTTTTGATTTTTTTATTCTTGTAATTTTTCTCAGCTAAAAATTAGCTTTTCCTGATCTTGGCTAATGCCAAATTCTGCAACATCATAAAAAAGCCTAATTAACAAAAGCACAACCTTAATCTTCTACAATATATTCAATAACTTGCTAGTAAAAAAAAAAAATATGTGATTTTTTTCACTCCACTTTTATATGATCTCTAAAACATGTGCTTAATTAAAATTGATCTCTCTTACTTGAAATCTTTACAGAGTGACTTAGAGAAACATGGCCTCAAACACCGTTATTTGAATTTACATTAGCAGAAGATCTAACCAATAATACGTAATTGCTGTTACACAGTGTCATTTACACCTAATGCTGCTGTCTCAAGCATTTTAATCACGATGAAGCACACGTTGCTTCCGGCTGATTTTTACAGACTAATTGGTTAAACCCCCAAAAGTCTACAAACCATTGTACCTGGCACGACGATCTCCACGCAGGACAGGTTAGCTGAAGTTTTAAAGGCGAGGGGGTGGAGGGGAGTTGCTCAATATAAATATTCTGGAGCAGTAGGAGTCCGATGCTGAGTTCTGAGGTCCTGTTCCCAGTTACAGGTCACAGGGGGCACATCCCACAGTACTTTCCGTTAGCTAAATTAGCCACACCATCAACTCCAAAGAATTAACCCAAGATGGCAGAAGCGGGGACATGACATTCTGCTACTTAAGGCTGCATATTTTAATGTCCTTGAGAAATCCAGTGCAACCAGAAAAACACTTAAAAAGAAAAAATCTTTCCTTTTAATTTCTACCTGTGTCTGGCTCTAAATAGGCAGCATTCTCATTGATTCATTAGCTTCCCTAATCTCTTCTGAAATGCCTATTTTATGTCTGGCCAGTTACCAATCTTTACAAATTTCTCTTTCATTTCATCAGAGGTGTTAGTTCAACCAAGAAAATCAAGAAATGGATACCAGAGAAATGAAACCTGTAGTGTAGCCAAAACAGGTTAAGGACACAAGGATGTTGATCCGAGTCATTCAAAGTAGCTCAGACAAATTTGCTTATGCAAAATAAAAAATTGTACTCCTTTTATTTCCATATCCTCACCTGTTCCACAGTGTTTTGCCAGAAGGAATGATCGCACAGCACTGCCATTCTCCAGATTTTTACCTTCACTGGCCCTGAAGGTGACTCAAAGACAGTTTGACATGAGAAATGCAGCTCAGGTGACTTAGATGAGATCCCAAGGAGCAGAGGAAAAATCCACACCCTGGACTGGCTGATGTTTGAAAAATACCTCAAGTCTCTTTCACGTGCTATCTGTTAACAAATAATGGAATTCTAACATTAAACCCAATCGAATTTTAGGTGGAGTGGGGTCAAGATAGAATGGGCAACTGGTTTACTAAAAAGGTAGAGATTTCCTTCAAACTCTGCCCTTCATGGATAATTTGCAGAGCTACCCTTGCACAGAGTTTAAACAGTCCTGAATTTCTTCATAACTCTCCAGTTCTTGATGGCAAAGAAAGAAAAAATATCCCCATATTCTATTATTTGGAAATTAATATCCAAATCGTCCTCTCCACACTCCTTGTTCTCTCCCTTCCCTGTATTCAGAGGGTATTGGCAACATAACAAAGAACGGCTTCTGAGGCTCCTGCAAATCACAGGGCAATGGCAGGCTGAGGAGGTGCTGAGGGAGTTCCACAGTGATGGATCCCTGAGAGGTGCTGACAAGAAATTTTCATTTAGTGCACATTTTCTGTGGTAGGGAGGCTAGCGTGTCAGACAACATGACCTGAGGTAGTTAGAGTCTGAAGGCATAGAATCGTAGAATGGTTTGAGTCGGAAGGGACCTTGAAGCTCACCTAGTGCCACCCCCTGCCATGGGGGCAGGGACACCCTCCACTAGTTCAGGTTGCTCCATGCCTCATCCAGCCTGGCCTTGGACACTTCCAGGGATGGGGCATCCACAGCTTCTCTGGGCAACCTGTCCCAGTGCTCCCCACCCACTCCGGGAAGAATTTCTTCCTGATACCCAATTTAAATCTCCCTGCTTTCAATTTAAACCTGCCAACTCTTGTCCTGTCACTGTATGCACCTATATATGTAAAAAGTATTTACTATATGTAAAAAGGCACTTCTCCCCCAGCTTTCTTGAACTGGAACTAGATCCCAAAAAAGCAGGTCTAGCCTTTGTTTCTAGGAACTTTTCCTATTTGTCTTTGACAATTCTTGTCCTCTTGCAATGACGGTTCTGAAAAAGATGTTTTCAATTAAAAAAAAAAAAATTTTTTTGAGGTCAATTTAAAGGACAGAAAGTGTTTTCAGATACTTTAAACCTTTGCTTCATTTGTTTCTCACAGAAATTATTTTCAAAAAATAAAGATGTGAATGATATGCCCTGGGCTTGACTTCCTGTGGGCTAAGAATGGGATAAATTATGTCTTTGCATTGTAAAGGGTGATCTTTCCTTCCTACCAGCGCGATCAGCATCTGCAGGTCTGTATCCACAGGGAACAATTAATTTTTTCCCGAACAAGTTTGCTCATTAGAGTACCTGACTATCACTTTATTTATTTCCAATAGATGGTGCCCTCTTTTTGCAGCAGATGTTGTAACTGGAATTAAGCTTCTTAAACATATACTAATACAATTGGGGAATGACAAGCGTTTCTGCCTCCCGTTTGTGCTGGAACCAGTTTGGAGCACAGGCTCACCCTCTCAACTCAGTGGGCACTGGTTAATTGATGACTTGAGAAAGGACAGGCTGAATCTTCAACGGATATTTCCCTTATATAAAACATGAATTATACACCGAAGTCAAATATCGCATGATGAACACGGAAACAGATAAAAGCCCGTTCCGTTCACAGATGCTCAGTCCTAAGTCTCCCCTCCTGGTAGCACCACAGCCCCTCACCTGCAACGCTCTTCTGGCCCAGACAGAGCCTCAATGTGCAGAGAAAACAGCAGTTTGCAATACCCTCTCCTTCCTCCTTCACCTCATTTTTTTTTTTTCCTTCAAAAAATCGTATCTGATCTTCTTCCCTCATTCAAAAAATACTTGGTGATATATTATAAATTCACCTTTAATAACTCCCACCCTTTCACTCTTTCCACACCCAGTACCTCCAGATGGCCAGTTGGATTGCTTATACCATCATACGAGAGGGCACAGGAACCCCACTATTTTCCTCATCACAGTCAGTTTGAGACAGTCCTCCAGGCAATTTAACAACGGCTCTCCCCCCGCCACAATAAACCACTTTATAGCACTCTTGTCCGATTCAAATTGACCTTCAGGGCACATTTCAGTAGCGGCTTAATTCACTTTCTCCCTCCCCTTGGGCTGAAAACGGTAGGGCATTAGTTGCCGTATAACGTGACGTCTATGTCTTGTTTCTCCTATTATCTAGACTAAGTAAATCATAACAACAACAGTATAGTCGTGCCTTGATTTAAATGAAGAAATACAGTTGGATGTTAAAATAATTCCCCTAATTTATATATAGCAAAGCCTCACGCAACATATTAGGTCAATGACAACTCAAATCAAGATGTGCAATCTTGAGAAATAGTTTGATTAACTTCTGCCTTGTAAAACATCTTCTCCAGGCAAGTACTTAAGCCTGTAAGAGCTGCCAAGTTCAAGCCGGTGTGGCTCGTGCTATAAGTCTTTCTGCAGTCCTTTGGGCCGCTCGGTAACAAGAGCTACCGTTTTGTTGTCACTGTCACTTCGCATATCCAGTCTCTAAAGCTCTGTTTGTTGTTTCATTCTGTTCTATGTCTCCCTTAGGAACTTCTTCATTTTAATATAAATAGAGCGCTTCATCATGCAGTGCCAAAGACTTGTGGAAGGTGTAACTCTCAATACTACTGAAGGCAACGCATACCGATGACTTGGGCAGCTCACAAACAAAGGGCCGTAAGGGAAAGGAGCAAACTTCCTAACCCAAAGAGGTATGCATGGGAAGAGTTTGGAAATAAGAAAGGAGAGGGGAAATGAACACCTCCCCCTGCTAACCATCCGTTCGAGTGTTATTCACGAGCATCAGTGGAAGCACATAGTTACGGCCTTTTGCCATATGTCACGAATACATCGTACCGTGTGTGTATTTTTAAAGTTCATTTTTAACGGGAGCTTTCTTTCAACATGGAAATTAATTTTCCTTCCAAACAGGGATGATTTTTTAAAAATCATGCAACGTTTCTAAGCAAAAAATTATATTTGCTTTAGAAAAATGTTAATTCTGGATATTTTATTGTTTTTTTATAATATTGTTTAAAACTTTGCATACTTTGCAACTCTGCCTTTTTGTATCCACCCATTTGTATGATGTGATCAAGGATATGATAATGAGACATGACATCATGATATTAAAATAGGCGAATTAGTATAAGATAGGATAATAGCATATAGGAAGCCCAGGCAGGGGCATGAAACTTGATGTGCTGGGTTGAGAAAACACAAAATAAAAAGGCAGTTTCTAACACTTTCATAGTAACAGATAATAATGGTAAAAATACTGTGTTACAACCACTGCATGTCACCACGGGACATGGTAGCTGTGGTATGTCACATTCTGGTCACCTAATACTTAGTACCAGGATAACTTTTTATATGTTTGGAAGAAAGTGTCACCTATAAAAGTGACACTTGAGCCGTTTCAGAAGACATAAATGAAATCAGAGGTTATTTTAGTTCTGCAAATTTCACCTCTCACGGGTTGGTGTATAAACCCAGTACCACTGACAGGTTGAACCCAGCACACGAGGGGATCAAATAATAGTTGGGGTTCACCCTAGCAATTCTTTCTAAAGACTTCATTACATTTAAACCTTCTTGTCCACAACCCTCTCACTTGGACAATGTGACTGTTTCTGTTGTATCCATATGGAAATGCTTTGGGGATCGTGTCAGCTCACGCTTGCATATTTAATGGGGTTGTTACAGTTTAATAGCTTACGGCATGAAGTCCTTGGCATTTCTGTTTCCTTTCATGCTCTCTGCAGTGAATACGCAGGTTATCTCATATATTTACTGCACGTTTTCAGATACTACGTGTGCACAAACATCCCGACCATTTGGAAATTGCTAATATCCAGTTACAAATTCACAAGTGGCAAATATGCAACCGTGAAATTCAGTAGTTACAAAGCAGAACATTTGTACATTGTAAATTCCTGTACATTTCTTAAGTTGCATGATGGGGAGCAGCAGGTGACATTATCCAGTTTTATGTGCACTTTACCTTTCTCTAACACCCCTCTCGCTCCCTTCCCTCCTGCCGATGCTGCTGAAGTATAGAGTTTCATTCATTTGCTTTAACACTAAAACCCATCGTGCTCAAAAAAAACCCATTTAGGAGAACTGAATAGGACCAAAGCGGATGGAAACTTTTAGCTGGATAGTTATGGTTATGTATGAGCTCACGTACGTAGATGACAGCAAGCACAGAGGGAGGATGGAGGTCACATTACAGTGTCCAAGGGATGCATGGCTGCTATCCTTTCTGCCATCTATCCTCACCACAGAATACAAGCTCCTCAAAGGCATTAGCATATCTAAACTCACGACACTTCTGTAAGGCAAAGGACTGTTATCCCTTTTTCAGAAGTCAAAAAATCAGCCTGTAATCATCAGTCAGGCCAGTATCTCCCACTTGGCCTGCAGTTTTGATTTTTTCAGCCTTTCCTGTTAAACAGGAAAGTTCAGCAAAACTTTCAAACTAAACACTGAGTTTAGGACAACTCAATTCACTGGTAGCGGTGGTGAGTGGGGCTTTTAATGTCCTGTCTCCATCCCCTGCCTCCATCCCCTGCCTCCAGTGAGTGCTTGACTTTATGTTGAGGAGTACAGCGAGGATGCCCTCCCTCCTATGAACCTACCCAAGACTGAGGCTTTAGGATTGTGATCTCACCCTCTCTTTTGCCCAAGAAAACCGCACACAGAAAGCTCAGGCCAGAGCCAGGCCTCCTGAGCCTCAAGTGCCGCGTATGGGTGAGAGAGCCCCCGTACCCAGGTACCTCCCTCCTGGAGACACATCTCCAACGTGGGGATTTCTCTTCCTGCAGAACTCAGCAGGCCCAAACGTCCTGTGGAAATCTGTGGAGTAGGACAAGCCAAAACGCAATTTGTCTTTATGCACCATGGAAGTGCTCCTAGATAGGAGTAAGTTACTAAGGAAGCAACTCATCTATGTTAGCCCCATGTTCTTTTTACTGTAGCTGCAAATTCCAGGTTTTTTGAAAGCACATGAACAAATTACTTAAATGTTAGAGAAGAGATCACAGGAGTCTATATCAGGTAAATGCTAAGTCTTGCAAGCAAGACTTGCACAGAAAGGAAGAATGGGGCTTATAAAAATGCCTTTTTATACATTTTTTAAAATAATGATCTGCTCCCAAGTTACATTTAAAAAAAGCTCTGTAGTCCATATGCTAGTCACATCTCAAACAACTATCACAGCAAATACTTGCCTCATATTTGTAAGATGCCCTTTCCCAGGGCAATAAAACATAGAGCCATGTGATTATTATTTCCACATACAATATTCTACTTCTTAAGTAGCCTGGTGTATCTTCAGCCATGCCACTTGGAGTAAAATGCTACTTGGGGAAAAAAGTGGGATAGAGTATACCTCATAATTATAGGAGATAGTGGGACATAAGCAAAGGCAGTATTTAATCACCTTCTGCCATAATTGATACCTTCTGATGAGGCAGAGCAGCGGACACAAGCCTATTTACTTCGAAACCAGTCGACTAGTAGAAGTCCTTAAGTAACAGTGGTCAAATTCTGCTGTCACGTTACAAATTAATTGGTGGCAGAATTTAGTTTCAGTTGTCTAAAAAAAAAAAAACCAAAGTCCTTTCTTATTACACTTTTGGTGTATAAATAATATAGGGTATGTTTGTGAGGAAATAGTTGTGTAACTCATATCTTCGCTCTGTCCTTGGAAGTTTTTGCCTCACCTGTGTCAAAACATCATAATCTTACAGCTGCTAATTGCAGCAGAGTGGCGCCTTGAGTTATTTTTGTGGTCAGCGTGAGATGGCATGTGACATTCTATGTTATAGTAACCCTCAATGAGGCCTTTCTGTCATAAAGATTTTAATGCAGGAAGAGGAGGGGGTGGAAATCTCCCAACATCACTTTAATCCGTGAGTACATTTTTCTTGATCACTATCTAAAATTAAGGTGATTTGGTTATTTGTCAGATTTATTACTGTAATACTAATGTGCGGTGGCGTAACACACTAACTAGCTAATACTTTTAAGACAGTTTGTCAAAATAAGTGTATATTAGTTCAGTTCCGACTATGCTGGGCTTCTGCCCAAGCCGAAAACGAAAGCAAGAATTTAACATGATGAGTCATACCAATCATACTAAAAAATGACCTTTTAGGGAACACATTAGGTGGTATCCTGCAGCCCATATTTAGTAACCCTCTGACTGACACTGGCAAGAATCTGGCTCTTGAGGAGCCAAACAGGGACTCTGGATTTTGCCTTGCCCCGTCTTTAAAATGCCGACAGATCAGATATGTTCAGAGAACCACAAACAACAGAATTTTTCAGAAGAGCGTTTTTTAATCTCTACCAGTTTCTTAACAGCCTACGAATAGGCATATGTTCTTTCAGCCGAGAACGTGTATCAGGTTTCCTGGAAACCATCCCACTAGGGCATGACTATAGCTCCAATATAAGCAGTGAAGCACTTAAAAGGGGGCTAATTAGCTATTTGCTGTACTTGACAGATAAAAGATGTATGCAAGCATAGAGAAAAGACTGCAAATATAGATATCCCTGATTATGTTATTGTCCAACATTTTAATTAATTTCTTAGACCATCTTTGTGTAATGTAAAACGGTTTTAAAAGATGTGATAGTAACAAGGCTGTGGTGTTTCTTTAACTAATCACCATCACTGCGGGGTGCTGGAAATTTTAAAGCACGTTTTATATGTTCAGTTCATTGAAGAATTACTTTTACTTCCACTGGCCTTAATTTTTCCTTTATTTGCAGAGCAGCAATGAGAAAGGTGTGATTTGATTCAACTTGTGTGCTGCCCAGAAGCCACGGTGGGTGCCGCTTTGGCATGTAAATCATCTACAGAGGAGACAGACTGGCTGGTAACTACAAATAGGGGCAGATGATAAAACCTTTGGGCTTCGCCTGCAACTCAGAACTAACACATCTTCTTAGAGACTCATTTTAGCTACCCATAAAATTGAGGAATCATATTCATCTTGCATGTGTGAGCATTTAGGTGGCTTCACACCCCACTACCCCCCTAAGTTCTCTAAAAGAAGAAATATCCTTACAATACATCTTTGCTTCTAATCTTGCTCAAAACCAAAAGCAAAGTTGTGTACAAGGTGAGGCGAGCCAAGGAAATAAATACATTTAACCCAACCTTCCAAAACAAAACCACTTTGGACCAAGGTTTAGATTCCAGCAGGAATTAGGGCTCCTTCCTGCTTTACTGATAAAGTTTCACAAGTTCCCAACGATAGGCAGCCACCTTGGCTATAAATCTTTTTGGCGTGTTTCCGTCAGTGTCGCAGGACGGAAGGATTTGGCCCATGCTGTGTCACTATAACGGGGTATGTGGGTAAGCAGATAGGTACCAACAGCGTGGATGGCGGTACGGACACCAGCAGCATTTTAAGCTTTGTTAATAGCGAGGGGGCAGGTACATTAAAGTAGCAGACAATTTGTTTGATAAGCAATTGATATCTGACAGGCCAGTGACAGCCCTGTTGTCAGGAGATGGCTGCTCCAGCCTCAGTGTGCGACTTTAAAAACTTCACTGGGGGAAAAATTACAGTCAGGCAAGCAGCAGCCAGGCATAGCCTAAGGCACTACCTGCCAATAACTAAGTCCTAGGGAAAACTGATTTGTGGCTTCTGATCACATGAACCTATAGCCTTCACTATTGACTAATTGTGGTTCATCTGGATGTAGATCTATCTTGGCTAACAAGAAAGCACTAGAGGTCTTCATTTAGCCATTGAGCTGAGTCTCTGGAGACGTGTGTGCAGCTGTCTTTACCTTCTTACCAATCAACACATCAAAAGCTGCAGAATATATTTCCACTTTCAGAAATGCAAACTGCAAGTGAGATAAAGTTGCCAAACTAGACTTGAAAAAGAGTGAATGATTATGACTCTACCCCAAATACAAAAGATAAATCATTTCTGACCGTGCAGAACTTTGCTATCTATATAAATTTAGAACAGATACAATGGAGTCAATTTATCAGCTGGACAGCCGCATCATTTTAATGTAACTGTAAGGGATTAAAACAATTTTAGGTGCCTTTTTTTTCCTATAAAGCATCAAACCAGTGAGAGAACACAAGAAGACCAGATGAATGCACATTCCCTTGCACAAAATGACTGTTGAAGGATGCTGTTTTGGTGTATTTCAGTGAAGATAGTATAGTTAAAAATTATCTACTTGGTGCCATGAAAATCAGCTGTTAATTACTATGCAAAGCATCCTACCTAGTCCAAGCACGATGCTAAAAGTGGAAAAAAAATTATTAAGCACTATTATGAAAGTATTTGAAGGTAAAGCTACAGAAGAGACAGGGTCAGCAATTTTGGCTTAAATCACGTTCTTGGCTTCTGCTTAGATTAGCAATTCATTCAGCTAACGGCAATATGGGCAAGACACAGAACACCACCAACTGCAGGAGCTGAGCTCCCCCATGCTCCATCAATGCTATCAGAGTTTAAAAGTCCACAGCAATTTTTGGGCTCAAATCATACTTTGACTTAAAGGCCAGGCTTGATGAGGCTTTGAGCAACCTGGTCTAGTGGAAGGTGTCCCTGCTGATGGCAGGGGGTTGGAACTTTAAGGTCCCTTCCAACCCAAACCATTTTCTTTTTCTATGAAAGTCTAGATTTAGGTGACACTGGACTTAATAGGCAAACAATTTGCTTCAGTCCCAAATGAACAAGAGGTTTGTGATGTCCATTAATCAAGGCAGGATCAGCCAGTGCTGGATCTGATACCCAGTCTCAATACATGAGGCGTGCCCAATCCACCACCGCTTTTCCCTGTTTGTGCTGTCTCGGTAAGTCAGGACAGAAGCTCTTGTGAGATTTATGTTTTCTCCCACCCCAAAAGACAGAGTACAGAGGGGTGCCAAATCCTTGCAGGATTGCAGTATCTCGGCACGTCTTCTTGGCTGCAGAAGGAACCTGGCCAATATTTTTGCCACTTACCATTCTGCCCAGTCAGACTGAGGTTTGCAGCCTGGCAGACAAGAGAAAATAGAGCACAGAATTAAACACAATGTAAAGATCCCCTTAGAATGTCAATCCTGTAGATAACGCTGCACATTTTTGGTTATATTAAGAGACACCTGTTACTGGATTCCCTATCTTGACTGAGATCTAAGGGGAAACTAAAACTAACTGAATAGTCTAGGACTAGAAATTACGGAAAACTTAAGAGGGAGAGACAATTTAAAGCCTGTTCTTCAGGGCAGATTGTTCTACATAGGCAAAACAGAAAAACTTGTGGTTTCAAAGTTCTTAGGGTTTAGCAGAATACATTTCTGCGTCTGCTGATGTGTACCTATTGCTGCTTATTATTATTACCACCAATTCTGATCTAGCACACAGATGCACTTTTTGCTGGACTTTCACTGTGAAGCTCTCGCCCAATAGACCTATGATAAATGGCAAAAGTTCTCACTGGCGGGGCAAATAGTTCAGCTCATTCCCAAAGTCACCACATCCTCCTTATTACAAGACCTTCTTTTCAACTTGCTTATTATTTTGCAAAATTAACTCCCAAGGATAACACTTTCCACACTAAAGTAGTTACTCTGGTAACTATCTCAAGAGTTTGCCTCCTGTCCTTGAAATACAGGAATGCCTCTACACTCAAGGCAGGGCTGGCTTCTTACCAATTCCTCAAAAATACCTTCAGTTGGCCAAACTGTAAAATTCTGTGAGGAAAAATAAAGAAAACCACATTTAGTACAGGCCCAGTAAAAATAGTTTTCACTTCTAAGAGTGAAAACTCTAAAGATTTCACCTTACTGAACTCACTCTCTCCCCCCAAAAGACAGGATGGATGCAAAGCCAGGGCAAGGGGGACCTGGAAGCATTTCTCAAATTTTCACTCCCAGGGCTGCCGCCAGGGACTGCAGCTGGAAGCAGGGCATCACCAGCACTTCCCATATTCCTTGCTACTCTTCCCAGTGCAGGTGGGGAAAAGCCACAGCAGCTGGAAACCAGCGTCATGGAAAACCACAAAGAGTGAAATGTGGGGGTTGCGAAAAGGAGCCCCATGGACATGAAGAGAGAAAAACTGTGATGAGTATGTTATGGAGAATAGGTAGGGGGAGGATATGTGAGACTTAACGACAAGTTTAGAGCTTGCCTTTTTTTTTTTTTTTTAATTAAGAAACACAGGTTTATCAAGCCTGTAACTTTCCTGCAACAAAAATGACAGTTTTATTACGTTTCACTCAGGAAAGGGTTCTCACCTCCCAGATGAAAGCTTTGGAAGGAGAAAAAGGCCAGGGTTAAAAGAGGGAAGGGGAAAAGAAAATTTATCCAGAATAGCTCAGTCCTTCAAATGTTTACCCAAGCACTAAGAGACTACCTTCAAGGGCCTGATTCGGACCTGGACTTGAACCTCAGCCTTCCACTTTCCACAGAAATATCCTAATAGCCAGTACATTGGTGTCTCCCAAAAGAGTCTTTTTCCAAATGCTTTCACACAAGAAACTCTCTTTAATTAGAAAATGCTAACATTCAAAATCCCTTCCTTACTCCAATTCCCACTCCATGCTTTATAATTCAGCTTTTAATGGTACAAACGTGTCTTGTTCTCTCAACTCTCCCTCTCCTCACTCAGCGTGCAGGACCGAGCTGCTCTGGAGATGGATCCAAACTGTGAAGGCAACAGCTGTAGTACCCTTGCTCCATCCATCACAAAAGTTATCACATCTGCAGGAAAGAAAGCTGACCACCACAGATAGTGACGAGAGGTGATCTCATCTCGTCATCAGAGCAGCATCACGTTCCAGAATTACCTTCTTAAATATGCTTCTTTGAAGGAAAACCTGAAAAAAACCCCACAGACAGACACTAACCAGGCCTTTCTTCCTACCTGAACACAGGCTGAAGGTGCTGATCTGCAGAATACACCACTCCTGGGTATGCTTTGTATATATTAAGTACATACCATGTATTCTGAAGAAAAAGAAAAGAGTAAAACAAGTTCTGGATGAGGAGGCACAAGACTTATTTAACCCTGAAATGTCAAGCCTAAAGAAAAGGTTGTTTTCTGTATGAAACAGGAGCTGAGGATGGAACTGTTTCCTTACAAAGAAGCACACACAAAACAAGGAGACATGATGTGTTTTCTCATCTTAATCACCCTCAAGTTTCTTGGTACTTGTTTTGCAGACTGAAGAGCTGCTTTGTGAATGAATTGCCTCCCTTCCCATTTGGAATTTGAACTCTCTGACTTTCTGAAGGAAACACCCTGGAATCACACTGATACTCTGTGGCAATTAAAAAGCTACTGAAAGAAAGACATGGCACAACATAATATTTGAGATACGCCTCATTTCAGAAAATTATCTAAGCATAGGAGAAAGATTCTTGAGACATTCTGTGCAAAACGCCTTTTTTTTTTTTTTTTACTACCTGTGCAACAATTTGAGAATTGGTTGGGTAAAATGACTTTTTCTACTCTTAAGAGTTTCAAATGTTTAAATTACTAGGGCAGTGAATTCCATAATAAAGACAGACATTGATACATATAATATAAACCAAAACAAATATTTTTAAAATCTATTTGCAGAACTCTTAAACTCCAGAGACATAAAACCCACATAATAAACGTGAGTAAACTGAAAAGTAAAGCCCAGCTAATTAGGAGATTACACTGTTTTGGTAAATCCTTAGATTTCATCAAGGGAAAATAGCATACCTGTATCAGCCCTCAGGAGGTTACGTATGACAAGGACTGGTGAGCATTTAAAAACGGGATGCAGCTCTTTAGCGATCAGATGTCCTCCACCTTTTCCCAGAGAGTCTTCAGGAGGCTGAAGGCCTAAATAGCCTCTGCCAGGGATACAGAAGCCACACACCTCCTTGGTGGACACAATTTATGACTAGCTAATGAGTAGAGCTGTGGTTAGACATGGCAGCTTGGCATTCAAACCCATTTCTCCTGATCTCATGCCATCCCTTTGCAGGAAGCCAAGTCAGCAAGGCCTAACTTGCATCAGGACTTCCCCTTTTACGTGCTGAGGAAGACACGGGATCAGGACTTGATACCAGGCTCTCCGTGCAATAACTAGCACACACAAGAGGTATCATATGCTGATGCATGTTCCCAATAACTCCTCCTCTCTCTTCTTTTTTGCTATCCTAAGATCACATCTAAATAACTACCCATGTAGGTATTACTTTTAGTAGCAACAAGGTAACTCCAACACTTTCAGACTAACCATAACATGAGAATGACTACTAACATGTGCCATGATTGATAAAACCTGAAGGTGTTACCTCATGTATGGTTTCTAAAAAATGAGTTAGCCCTACCTGTAGTAACCCCAGAGTAAAGCTTATGAAGTGCGATTGCCCCAGAGCTCTGCGACAGGGCACGTCCCTCACGCCTCTGTGGTCAGGGGAACCACAGGCCACTGGTTCACCCATCACCATCTGCATAACACACTGTTTCTCAGCCAGCCTCATGAAATCCAGAGCCTTGAGAAGGAAAAAGCATTGGTCCAGAGCACAGAAACCCTTTATTCGACCATTATCACTGACATTGTAATGCTGTACAGAATACATCAGGTGATTTAATGAGGCCACTACGAAGTGTTGCAACCAAAGAGATTAATTCGAGGACTGATACAACTGCCCTCAAAACCACACTCAACATGTGTGTGTCACCCACCCCATTTTTATGTGCTTCTCTCCTTTTTCCTTAACTCTGCTTACTGGAAAAATTAATTCCAGAATATGGCAACATTCCTTTAAGTTGTGGATACAGTTTCCCAGTTATTTTCTGCCTTACGGATTAAGCACTATATAATAACACAAAAGACACCACCTTCTTTGGTGAAGGAGACCTGTCTTACACTTTGCTAACATTATAGCCAGATTTCACGGTCATGGGAAAACAAAACACCCCAAATGGAGCCGTTATTAATTCAATAAATCCAGCTGCTCTCAGTGCTCTGGGCAAAAGGCAAAGTTAAAAGCAGCTGCTCATTGACGACATGTGCGACCTGACCAGGGGAAGGTAGCTGTTTTAACACATCATCCACCACTTTGAAGGCTGACTGCACTCAATTTCTTAGACAATCTACACACCATTTTCAGTTCTGTACCTCCATAATTTATCACAACAATACCTCAAGCATACAGATTGGGGGGTGGAGGGGGGGGCAGGGGGAGGAATGAAAGCAATTTACAGTATCAAGATGAAAGAAGCTGGACGGCTCAAGAAGACCTACTATGTAAATCATATCCACAACTTAAAGGAATGTCGCCATAATATTCTGGAATTAATTTTTCCAGCATTCCTATATAGGTCACACAAAGGTAAATGTAGTTTCCTCCTCCCCCTACCACTATATCTGGAGTTGTTTATCAATATGTTAAAGAGGAAATTGATTCTACCTCCCCTTTTCTACAGGGACAATAAGAACCTTATGTACAAAAACTTCAGATAAAAATAACAGCAATCAGTAAAAAATTAGTGTGCAATCTGTCTATGTGTCTTCCCTTCCGATTTTTGGGCACATCCTTGAAAAGTTACTCTTCACAATACTCAAGATTAAGGAAAGAAAATGATCTTTTCCCACCAGCAGGCTAGATGACACACAGCGTATCCCATTCAGGCACATCTCACCTGTCCCAGGTGACTTTAAAAGCGCAGAACTTACGGGCAGCCTTCGTAACATTTCTAACAAATCAAGTATGTGATTTTAAAACCACTATTTTTAACTTAATTTCAAAAACACAGCTATTTTTTCAGATGGTTTCCTAAATCGTAACTGGTAGATTGTCTGATTAACCAAAGGTGCATTCTCTAACTTTCCTTGTCTAGACTATTTGCAGATACGGCTTCTCTTTTGTATCGATGGCTAGGTAGGATGGCTAGGATGCACACAGGTGTAGTTTAATGTGCTCAGCAGGTGCACCATGCAACCCAAGGAAAGCCAGAAGTGCGTATGCAAATCTCTTTACACACTTTTCCCTCTTCTCTCAATTATCAATGACATATTTATCTAAGAAACCTCTGAATTTAACTACATTTATTGTGCTCTTCCCAGCACTTGAACTGCAATCTGCCTCTCAGTCTCTCTTTCCCCCAGGATTTACTTTTAAAGGTACAGACACGTTAACAGTTTCAAACAGCTGCTGTGGAAAAAAAATCATCATGTATGTTCCCTCCTTCCTCCTCAATTGTGGATTTAAATCTCAAAATACTCGCAGGCTGAGTTGCAAGAAGCAGTTGCAGTTACAGGATTAACTCCAGACACCTCCTGCCCCAGCAGGCTCAAAGTTGGGGCTTATACCAGTGGAAAGGTGATACAAGAGATATTCATCTCTTGCTTTTCACACTGGTGGGTCCTGACATTTTGGGTCAAGCAAACTTTTAATGAATGGGAAAACTATTTGAAGTTATATTTAAGTATTTCTAAATATATTCCCTGTTTTTCTCTCCTTCCAAGGAATATAGTTTGAGGCTTAAGACAGCCAGCTTTAAAGACAAGAGGATTCTGAAAAGAACACAAACTAAGACTGTATTTCAGCAGAATATGTAGTACGTTCGCAATATGTGGTTTCATGCAGGAAAGGTAGACTGTTCCCATAAAAAGGAAACAGGGGACAACATATGAACTCCTGAATGCGTAATTCCCATATCTCAAACTCTGCTTCACCTCAGATCATTAGGTAACCATCGGCTCACACCACAGTCATATCCCCACCGAACGTCTAAACATTGTATTTCCAATACCAACCTTCACGCTGGCACACGTGCAGACCCTTTGCTCCCAACCCAACGCACCTTGGACACAGGCTGATCAATGTCACATTACCAATACCTCAGCATTCATTTAGCAAGGAAGTATATAAAAACGTGCTTGCAAGGCTGACTCCTTGCAGAAGTCACCCCCTGTTCGACTCCACCCTACCACAGAGGCTGACATAAAGTCACCATTTGATTTTTCTTGTCTACCTATAACCCGTCACTTTGAATCCTCAGCTCATTTTCCCAGGGCAGATGCCCTCTGTGAGACCCTGATAATCTTGCCAATAGTTAACTGTCAGCCTTCGGGCTACATCTAACAGCGCCGTTGTATTCTGGGGACTGATCGTGACACCCCGTTTCACTGAGGGTCCACTGAGATACGCCACGAGCGAACCACCAGATTTAAGGCTCACAATGTCACAAACATGCATGTGCCGCTCTGCTTGGATGAACCTTGCCCAGCGTGTGCAGATTGAACAGGGAGTATTTCACAGCTCTTGTCCAAACATTAAACCCCATTCAGACAATGTTTTTGTTCTTTTAAAAATCCCAGATGCTCCAGTGTGCCTCTTTGCCCTTTACAACCATGCAAGGGTAAAGAACTTCTTTTTAAAAGCAGTTGATAATAACTGACGATACTGCAACGTAGTGTGATATCCACCAGATCCCCCCACTAAATAGTAAAGGTCCTTCCCTACAGTAAGTAGTCCTCTGCTAGCAAGGGACTGAGTCAACAGCATTACTCATTCAGAAGCAGACTAATTGATACAAATAAGGGTGAAATTGTGACTCAATATTCAGCTTCCAAAAGTGCATCAGCGTTAGCATTTTAGTAATAAAACCACTATGATTTAGCCAAGGTTTCGGAAATGGAGATGTTCTCTTGCTACACCTAGTAAGTCGTTAATTTAAAAATTATTACTATCTTCAGTCTTGCTTTTACATAAAGAAATACAGAAAATAAATTCTCACCTGATTGTTAAAGCTAGATTATAGTCTCAGCTTGAATCGGCAGTGGGCTGGGGAATGGTTTTAGTCGCTTTCTTTACAAGGGATGGTTGTGCTTCACGATCCATCACCCGCCCTAGGTCCAGGTAGACTGGCTGGGGGAATCAGTGTACATAGTGCACAAGGAGAAGGACTGGCAGGAGCTGGCAGAGCTGCCAGCACCAGGAGTACAAGGAGCAGCAGGTCAAGACTGAATCATGCATTAGGTTTACAGCACCTGCACTAAATTTTCACCCTCTCCATTCAGGTATGAAAGACATGCAGCAACACTTGGCCAGTCACCTCCGAACAAGGGAGGAGCTGTCTGTCCAATGAATCTGATCAACACCAAGTCCAACATAGCTCAGGGGCTTGAAATTCCCTCTGTATTAGCAATGCCTATGTCTGCAGGATCTCTAGACCGTGCAGAAATGCTGACTTGGCCTCTGGCACTTCAGCTAGATGAAAAGGTCTTGCTCAAGCAGGTAGCAAGTTGTTTTCTGCAAGGCACTTGGCACCTCTTGCATTCTACCACCCGTCCTGAATGCGAAAGGGGCTGTAAAGCTGCTCAAGTTGAATGTTAAAACCTGACAGTCTTTGTGATATGGGGAATGGCAATCAAGGAGGGAGAGAGGAGAAAAAAGTGCTTGCGGCAGTCACTGAAGTAGGACGCCAAGGTTTATGGCACTGGACCCAAAACTTCCAACAAAGACATGAAGCCCCCAGAAAAGTTGGTACCACAATCCACTTAATTTCACATCGCTCATTGCAGTTGCGTGAACCTGTTTCTCCCGGTTTCAAATCAACAAAAGTTGAAAAGGAATCTTTTCAATCTTTTCAATCCTGCTATCCCTGCATTTTTAGCTTCTATAGCCGCAAAGCAGAAAGCCAGAACCCATGCACACAGCGTAACTCATGTACCACGCTATCCTTTGGGAGCTCTTCTGCTGCAATAATGCTCAGGAGGGAGGGAGATACATTCCATTCTTCTCAGTTTGTTTTCCCACGTAGTAACTATAACCACTCATTTTCCATGTTCTTGGGTCTGGGATTTTCCTTTGTCACTATCCTGTGTATTTTGGATATTCCCTGTCTTGATCTGGAAAGAGTAGCAGAAAAGTCTTTACTGCTCGGAAACTTCTCGGGTTCTTATCATGTAATTCACAGCCAAATTTCTGCATAATTTGTCCTGCAATTATTGCCAGATAACCACAGTGTGAATGTTGTATTCCTGCTGTCTTAAGATAGCTGTCAAAACTTAAAGAAGGGTCAAGAATTTAAGAAATATCAGAAAAAAAAACCACAAACTCACAATCATTTCTGCACCTTTAGTACTGGCTGTTAGAGAAAAACTCCAGTTTCAGTAGATTTTGTAATATGAAAGTTTCCCATGCACGTTCAGAAAAGAAGACTCCTGCTCAGGCAATTGTATAGAACTAGCAGTGTTCCATGTCTGTAATCTGGAATCCAGTGCACCTCATTATCACAGGAACATGTATTTGTCTTGCTATTTTTACAAATACAATCAAATGGCTGAAAGTCAGTTTTGTTTTCTCTTGTATCAGTAGTACAAGGGGAAGGAAGCTGAGACACTCATGCAATCTCAGTTTCACAGGACGAATCCTTCTAGGGATGAGGAAAGAAAATCATGGCTGTATTTGATGTGGTACAAACATGAAAAATAATCTGCTTTTTGTACAGCTGACTGAATGCCATGTGGGATCCTGAGCAGATCTAGATTAGTGGGTGTATTTGTTCTTAATAATTACTGACAAATAACTCCCACTAGCTCACAACAGCTGATGGCCAGTGCCATGGTAATGACAAGGCTTGACTCCGTTATTACCATCAGTTTAAATTTGGTATTTTGCCGGTGTGAGCTTTAAAAAAAGAATTTCTGAGTGTTTAAATTATGCTTAATCTGATATATTGAATGTCCCTGAAGATTTACTCCATAATAGCTTTCTTTAGAATGATACACAAACTCCTTCCCCCACACACACCATTTTTTCTTTTCTTTTAAATAACAGATTTCTTTAAAAAAACAAAATAGAGCATGAGACAGAAAGCTTATATTTCAGGGAAGGATGGTGCGAGAGGGCCAGGGAGGCCACATAATTGGGTGTGATGTGTCAGCTTCTCTAGTGACTGTAGGGACTCTTCTGTCATCACTTCCGCCGCGCGCAAGCGAGAGGACTGCACAAATCCCCGCGTCTCCCGTGACTTAACCAAACACTGCAGTCTCCTCCAAGAGAAAGTTAGTCGGGACTCGTGCAGGTGGTTTATACATTAGTGAAGGAAGCAAGAAGGGCGGGGGGAGGATGTAAGAGAAAGGAAAAGGATGAGATAGTGTGACATGAAAAGAAGAGAGCCTTGCCAAAACCATCATATTCATACCCGTTTTACTGAGCAAATTGTTCTCCTAAAAATAAAATAAATATTTTCAAAAAACCCCATAATCTAAAGCTACCCTAGCTAAAGGTAGCTATACCTTACTTTACAGCTTTGGGATCCTGTGGAAACACAAATCTTTCATTATTTCTCTAGTTGCTTTCTCTTCCCTAAAGGGAAACCAGAAAAAAACTAACACCGCATCACACTTGACTGACCTTCTGCGCGATTTCTGAACGGGCAGATAAACACAGTTGGTAGTTAAGAGACACGGCAGCTGTAGTCCTTTCTCCCTAAACCTTCCAGAGAGTCATCCTACAGGTCACAATGGGCAGGATTCATCCCCCCTACCTTAGGTGGTAGAAATAGAGACCTTCAGATTGGAGCTGGTCATCTCTTTATTTTCAAAGGAAGGAAATAGGTTGATCTACTGGATGGTTCATCTGACAAATCTTAGATATCGGTCTTAAAAGAAGAAATGCACCCTAAGACTGTCATTTTCTTTCCGTGGATTAGAGTATGGACTCATAGCTCACGTGCGGATATTTATAGATACAGTACACACAGTCTCATCGTATGAAGATGACTCAATGGCTTTTTGTATAAGAGAACGAAGCATGAGCATTCAAAGGAAATAAAGAAACCCCTAGGGTTTTTTTAATTCTGTTTTAACAAATTCACACTTAAACCATGCCCAGTTCTGTAGAAGAAGAGCATCACATACTGAACTTTGGTTTCGCTATGCTCCCCTTCTGCACTTCCACGGCACTCAGTTAAACTGGCATCCTCACCGTAAGCCATGGTCACGATCCTTCCCCTTTCTGGTTCTGGAGCCCTAAAGGTCTGAGAAAGGAAAAAACAAAATCACAAAAATTAAATTAAGTTCACTGCATGCCTACTGGAGCTCAATTACATAGGTGTTGTCATATAATCACTGTTTCTTCAGCTTTGGAAACTCTCACACATCAGAAAGAGTGGTATTAATTAATACAACTCCAACTTTATTTCAGGCACACAAGACGTGTTCCAATCATGGAGCAGAAATGCTTTTCTGACACTTTCCCAAGCACCGACAACTTCTGATTTGGATAGTAAATCGGACACATGCTAAGAGTAAGAGTTTATGCCTGGCCCTGTGAGTAGACCAGCAAAGCAAATCTCTTCTGTGTTATGCTTCCCTGCCCTGTTTTACCTGTGAAGTTTGCACCGCAGAGGTTCACCCATAATGTACAAGCTGTTTCAGAGCCCTTGCACCTGAAACAAGAATCCTGCTTACTAATTCCTGATGCTGCCGTGATTTATATAAACACACATGCAGTAAATCCCTCAGGTTTCCAAAACAGAGAAAATTAGGGATGTACTATCATCTTTGCAGCGTCTAACTCGTGGTACAAACTTCTGCTCTGTGGATTGACACTATTTTTCACAGGGATTGAGGAACACAATTTCAAGGCACCATCTGCTTCTCTGACTCCCTTCTCTCTCACACACAAAGGCAACTGCACAATAAAAGAGCCCAGAAGGATTTACAGATTATGAGGCCTATGCAACACTATAGCCGGTAACAAACCAAGACTCACTGTAAAGAAAAAATTACCAAAAAAAAGGGATAGAAAACCATAGAAAGAAAATAGAAATGTGTCGTCAATATTTTAGATCTTTGAAATAAGAGGAAATGTGCAAAAGGAAACAGCAGACCGTGTGTATGGTGTGGGTCACATCTCAGACCTGTTTCAAGGCAGACTAATCTCCATTGTTTGAAAACCTTTCATGTTAAGGCCAGGGAAAAAAAACCATACCCAAGAGGTTGTCTGAAAACCAGACTCCTAATAAATTTACCATATGTAAATTATTTCAGATACTATTAGAAACAACCTGAACTAGCACGTGAAGCTCAGACCTAAAGGTAGCCTGAATGCTCTGATTGGAAACAAGCACATTAATTTGGTTTACAATCCCTATTTTTGTGTGTGTTTTCATTATTAGGACAGGAATCAGGGATGCAAAACACCAAAAGGAAAAACTTTTGCAGTAACAATCCTTCAATCAGAACCGAGGCATGAGAAAACCTAGGAGAAAACTCGTTCTACAGAAAGGAACTCCATCTTCCCCGGAGCAAACAGCATCCACACCCCAAAGCTAAAGCAGGTACATGAGAAATACCATAACGGGCTCAGCATTGTATCTCACAGTATTTGAAAGGCTTGCATTTGAAGAGCATGCAAAAACAGAAACAGATTTTCTTTCTACTCTCTCTGCATTATATATTAGATTATTACTGCCATACGTGAGACCTGTGGAATTTGGAAAAGAGCTTTCTTTATGGGCATGACAATGAATAGGATGAGCTCCAGAAATACTATGCCGTAGGGTACATATTCTGGGACAGGTGTCCCAACCAAAGAAAATTTCTTATTTGACTTTGCTTGTCTGAAATGTACATTAATCACCTGACAGGGTCACTGCAGAGATCATAGGATTTATTAGTTCAAACATCAAACATTTATTAGTTCAAACATTTCACATACAATAGGGCAGAAAATTATTAGCTTCATACTATGTACATGACTATAAGTGTCCCATTTGGCTTGCGAGTCCGCAGCCGCAACGGAACTGAGAAGTAAAACAAGCCTGACAACAATAATGTCTTGAAATACCCATTATACGGGGGAGAGTTTCCACTTTGAGGGGGGAAAAAAACCCAACCAAATGTAGAGAACACAATCAAATCCTTTGTTTTAAATGCCATAATTATTAGTTTCACTGCAAAGTGCTATAACTCAATCTCTTTTATAACCAGAAGCATTTATTCACTTAGCGATTTACTCAGAGATTCTACAAAACAGTGATTTCCTTTCATTTTGTGTTTAACAGGGCAAAAATCTGCTTGACTTTCCTTCATTCTTTGTCACCCTGTTCTTAACAGCAAAACTGCCTGTGTGAAGGACTGTGAAGAAGGCAGAAACTATAATTCATCAGTACTAATACAAAACAATGAAACAGAACAGTACAAATTGGTTTTAACTGAAACGACAGAACATGGCTGTGATTCTTTTCCTTTCATGTAATTTCTATTTTATATGTTTATATCTATATAATGTAGTTGCAGTCATTTTACTATTTAGTAAATAGCAGTAAATTTAACAGAAAAGGTTTTGTCTTAAGTAATACTACTGTTAGAAAGTAATACTACTTTTAGAAGCTTATGCTCCTTTTAAAAAAAATATATATGTACTTATCTACTAATGTTTATGTTGTCACCACTCTTGTTTAGACTAGGGATTTCCAGTTTCCATAGAGCTCATGCATGAAATATTTTTAAAAAACCCCACATGCTGGAATAACAACTTCTGACAGACACACTTTTCTAAAAACCTATCCCCATAATGAGCATTTAGTGATCAGTCTTGCGAGGCTGAGTCCAAGCACCACAGGAGTGAAGAACTAGCAATCAAAACACGCAGCTAAATAAATACTTTGAAATTACTCTTAGTTTCTTAACCAAGGCTATTGAATTGAATGTAAAGGAGATACTGATGATGGAGAGCTTCAGGGAGAACTCAGCGCTATTCGCCATCCTGGATGAGACAAGGATTTCCAATTCTGAGGAATCAAATTCCCATGTATTTTATTATTCTTGCTGAAGCAGCAGCCAAACAAAACGGCAGCCAAGCTGACATACTGCCCGCAACTCAAACCAAATGTAAGGGCTGATCCTCAACCTTAGAAGCTGTCCCATATCTTCACAAAGATCTGGGGGAGAAGGAAAACTTTATCTGAGCAAGATGAGTTCCGACTGCAAAGGAAAGCTGCGTGCAGGTCGATCAACCTTTTTAATTAAATATATCTGTGCTCCCAGTTTGGGCAGAAGTAGAAATGGATCTCTGGCCCAGGTAAACTGACTGGAAATACTTTAATTTAAAAAAAAAACCAAAGTGATGGGGTCTTTGCCAACTGTTTTTAAAGTAAACTGTTGCGGAATAAGATATAAGGCCATGTCACTGAAAGAAAAAATAGTTTAAATTTAAAAAACAGACTTTAAAAGAAGCCCAGCTTTCACAGGGGAGGGCAGTTGTCAGTGGATTCCCATGGGAACCTGCACAGTTCAACTGCCTCATAAATGACCTTGAAAATGAATAAATTTTGAGATTACAAAGATAGTTGACACCACCACAACGAAAACTAAAGCTAAAGCACATTTGATTGCAGAAAGATTTCATGATGATGTGATTGTGGGGAGAGGAAGGGAAGGAAGATAAAAGCTTTTTCTGTAAATTAATATGAAGTAAAACGCCATCAGGAAAGGCAATCCGAGTTATACTTACATAACGATGGATACCAAAATCAAGTTTTAGGAAAGCAACTGGGGACATACTGGGGACAGTAAGCACCAGCTCAACGTGCGGGAAAGAGAAATAACAGCAAGCAAGATGTTCATAATTGTTATGTAAACAATAGAGGACACACGAAGAAAAATACTATGCCAGTGTATGTCATTGGTTTAGCAGCCACTTCTTGAATAGCAGCTGCTGTTCTGACCTCCACAGAAACACAGCAGAGCTTCCAAAGGTACAAAGATGTGTTCCCAGGATGACCAAAAATGAACAAAGGTACACAAGCCATTCCGTAGGCAGAGAAACTACTTAGACTGGGACCATTCAACATGAAAAAAAGAGACAGGTGAGAGAGAATTTATTCCCTGCTTATGTTCTCAAGTCAAAATTTCCACCGTGCCTCACAACAGAACTAGGGAATATTGAATTAAATTGTTAGGCAGCCCATTTAAAATAAGCACTTTACCAGGCTTTTTTTCTTTTTTTAGATAATTAATAATTAAATTAATTGTTTAAACTGATTGCTACATTGTGCCACAATTATAAACAGAATTACAATGCAACTAGGTAAACTGTTTGAAAAGACGACTACTAAGGGCACTAAAATACGATAAGGTAAAACCTATAAAAAGAAATCTCTCGAACAGAGGTGAAGATGGAAAATGTTCTCTACTGGACATGTTCTTGTACTCTTTCCCTAACCTACCAGCCACTGTCAGAAACAGGCTAACGGACAAAACGTACTTCAACACAGTCACTCTTACGTTCTCATACCTAAACACCAGGGAAACAAGATCATTTTTGTCTAGTGCGATGAACTCACTAGGTTAGCAGAAAACACTGACAAAACACATTTATATTTTCTAGAAATAGGAACATCTTATACATTTCCACCACTTTTGCTTAAAATACTCCTGTTGAACGTTCAACGCAAGTTCCTTGAATGTTCAATTCGCTTTGAACTGGTCTTAAACTCGAGTAAAATCTCTCTTTCTCTGAAACTGCAAATCTCTGTTGGGTTACAAGAATAGATTAGCTGTGACTAATCTGTACTGGTTTCATGGTTGTCCTTAGGTACCTCCTTCTTTCTTAATCGTCCATGGTCAGTAAATTACTGTGCTGTCTCAGAACCAGAGAAATTCTAACATTTATTTATGGATTGCTTTATAATACTTCATAAAGAAGTGAAACAGAATGGAGTAGCTGGTCGATACACGCTGAATGTGCACGCAGGTAGGTAAGATTTAATTTCATTACAAGAATTGTTTTATTCTTGAGCTACCTTTTCTGGTACGCTAATGGAAGTTACAGAAGATCATAATTTTAGCTTAAAAACCCACTAATCCTGGAAAATTAGAGAAATCAGCCAAGGCCTTTTCCATTGATGTATGGCTTCCAGACCTTGGAGAGACTGAACGTGGAAGCAATCTGTCTGCCCTGTAGCAATACTCGGCCTGATTCATCACAACCTCTCTTCCTATTCCCTGAGCTTCCTGGGATCATCACCACTCAAAAAGACTGACAGGGTTTGGTCATCATTCAACACTGAACCTGCTTTAAAGTGATAAATGTCACATTTTTACCACTCACTTCAGTTTCCTCTGAGTAAAACCTCCTATCTTCTGTAACTACTTGCAATTTGATGTTTAAATTATTTCATTATTGTCCATTACAAGTCTAGTTACAGTACCCCCTTTATTTTTTAATACTTTTTAAAATCCCTGATACATAAGAAAGTTACAGATATCAGCACAAATTGTGGTCTTTGACATTAGAAATAGTCTCACAGGACTTTCTCTTAATGTGCTTCTAAGTCTATTTTTATTTCACTGACCTTTTGCTTTTCTAAAACCTTCATAGTACTTACTAATCTTACTATTTTCTTTTTTACAGAGAGCAACATCATTGTTTGCTTTCCTGGTGTATCAATAATAACATTTCCACCATATTCCATGGCTGAGACAGTCAACAGTCTACCCCTGTAAAATGCAGAAGAGGCCAAGAGTGCTCAACTATAAGCTCTACGATTCCATTTGCAGGCTAACTCATCTTTTCCACTAGGGAAAACGGCACCCACACTTCTCTCCAAATGATGCCTTCTCTGCACCTTAAACCTGAGGAGACATTTGGCCTTATTAACCATTTTTTTGTGTGTGTGTGTTAATACTTTCAGAGTCAGGATGTACATGAGCAATTCTACCGTTTAGTTCTTACTGCCATTTGTACTAACAGAATTTCTCCTACTTCCCTCTTCTCTTTCTCTATGTTACATGAGCTCAGTGGTCCCTTCACTATCAATCACAAAAAGCTTTTGCTGAAAGGTGTGGGGAAACTGTGCTATACGCCCTTGTAACGAGCTAACAAGAAGGGAAGTTTCTTCCTCACCTACTTTAATTAAAGGTTGACTTATAGTCTGAAGATTGAGGATTTAAATCCCAGCCCTAAAATCTTTTCTGACGTAAATCTGGAAATGTTGATTAGTCACATACATTGCCATGATACGCTATTTTAAATGCAGAGACTCTAGGATGCAGGAAAACACAACAGTTATTAAAACACCAAGCTACAGCATATAATGTGGCACTAGAAACAATGTAACACTGACATGTGATGCTGTTAACGAGTAATTCTTATGTTTAGGAGCAAGATTTGCGAAAGTTATGCCTGTTGCAGAATTTGCTTTTAACGCATCAACAAACATAAATACTTCCTAAAGCCCCTTTCAAGGAAAAGTAATGCAATCCTGACAATAGTTAACAACGAAGGTAGTGAGTTAAGCGTAGAAAGGTTTAAAACCAGGAATGAATATTATTGAGATATACTTTATTAAAAATACCGAAATGAACTTTAAAGAATTTTAATTATTCACAGAGAAGATTCTAGCTCAAGCGTGTATTAAAGTACTTTCCCCTTATTAGCTTTTGCGTTCCGTTAATTACTTTCTTAACTATTTCCTCACCTTAGCCACGCATCAGAGAAGGCTGCTTTCAGTTTTCCAGTGAGGATGAGGAGATCTGCATGAATATATTCCTGCAGAATAAATGCATGTGACTTATTACAAAAATTGAATAGGAGGGAAAAAATGCATTTACCTTATTTTCCATTTGGCCTGAAACAATGATACAGGCTGGACCATGCAATTAAATTATCTGCTGAGACCAAACATTTCCTGTACTGTTTTTCAAGAAATGACCTGTCTTTCACCCTCTTCTCTTCCTCTTTCAGCTGTGCTATTCCCAATAAGAAACCATTGGCATTCTAGAGTCTGTATTCACGAAGAGTTACCGCACACACTGAGCTGTCACGGTTGTGTCCATGGAAAGGGAAGAGTCTGAAGTGTCGAGTACTTTCTGCTTGTAGTATGTGCAAATACATGCATATCCTCCTTTTTAATGCTACTTTCCCTGCATTCTGAGTGAATTTGGTTTAATTTGGCGTTGTTTACTTAAATGGTTTTGTGAAAACTGTGCAGCTTCACAGAAAATCACAGCTGCAAAGGTTATCCTTTCACAGGCATAGATTTTTAATCATTTTTGTGTTAATAATTAGTAACTATACAAAATAATGGTATCAACTAGAATTGTGAAAGTAAATAACCTCTCTCTTTCACTTTTCAATTGCTCAGTTTGTGCAATTGTGTACTTCTAGCGTTGTACAGTATGAGGCCAGCAGACACCCTGGACATTTCGAACAGGGAGCACAAAGAAATACATTTAGCGGTACAGAGCAGCAATCATCGAGCAAATCACTCCATGTAACAGTCACCATCTATTTTCCATGAAGCACTGGGTAAGGCACGTTAATGTAAAGTGCAGATACTGCAACGCAGTGTAGTGTTACACCGCGCAGCGAGAGCCCAGCAGCCTGCCTCTGAGCCGCGGCAGCCTGAAACCGTGCACAAGTGCTTACAGCTGCAGTGACATGGTGCTAAGCATGTTTTAAGACTAGTCCCAGTCAAGCGGCATCTTATCCAACCAGAAACAATCCCACAATCCAGCTCTTTTTAAGTGATCATCCTTGTATCATAACAGATTAAGGTTGCAGCTACTTTGGATTATGGTTAATCTAACCTTTATCCATTCACATCTTCACCTGAAATTTATAAGGACCAAGAGTCAATTGCCAGGGCATAATTCACAATGACACTGATCTCTCCTTCCTCACTCTAATTATCTGGATTAAGAATAACACTTTTGAGTAATTATTTTCACATTGGATAAACATTAAGCTTTCCTGGATTTATCTGAGCTTTTTCTTAACATGAAATAGATCCGAGCAGGCTTATAAGAACATAACTGACAGCGGTGACAGCTTAATCAAGGAAACCCTAAACAACTAAAACAATAGGAAATGTTTGTTTCACACTGTTTTGAATAATGGAGAACCAGAAACTTGATAACCCGCTGGCAAACTAGCTACTAAAAGACCAAAGAAAAAGTGATATCCAGGCAGATCAATTACAGTGACTTGTACTGTCTTAATGAAGATGCAAAATTTTCTGTGATGCAGTACCCGCTCAGGAGTGAACACGAGGTAACCAGTTGTGGAAAATCCACAAAGCTGCTGATTTACAGGACCAGCATTACAGAGAGGAGAAAGAACAAACCGTTTTACCACTTTGCTAAAACTATAATTAAAATGAATCAGGTACCAGCTGTATCACTCCTGATGACAATTTCTGAAGAAACTGCATTGTCCATCTCAGGCTACACAGACTCCCCAAAATTGCTATCACAAGCAGGCTAGAAAAATCTTCCAACCTTGTCTTTGAAACCACCTAAGATCATATACAATTACACACTAAAATCACATCACAGAACCCAATTACACTTTGGCTTTGCAGATCCACAGATAACCTCTTAAAGAGCAAACTCCCTTACTGTGTCGACCCCTGACCTCGAGCTCTTTTTCCAATCTTCAGCAGCGCCACATGTTTCTTTCCCAGAGTGAGCCCGGACTTGGAGCCTCAAGGTTTCGCAGGGGTAGCAAGTGCTCCAGCTATCATAACTTTAAGGTTAAGGGAGCACACTGTTAATATCTCATTCGCGCACTTTAATGCATTCCTTATACTACTATTTAATTTAGTTCAAACATTATTTATGAAGGAGTTTTCAGTAAGTATTTTTCCATTTGTTGGAGGCTTTTAATAATTTATAAGTAATAATTTTATTTGGCTCTTAAAAGGCTTTGAAAAGTTATGCATCAATTGAACACTTTAACAGGCACTGGAAGTTGAACCACAAACAAAGAAATGTATTTACATCTTAATTTTAGGAATCATTTTAGAAATTGGTCAAATAAGTAGCACAGAAGATTTTGTTTAATCACTTGGCTTCCCTGAGGCTCCACAGTAGCAATCACACCACTAGGACCTTCTCTTCTCACACTTAGCAGTAATACATAGTAAAAGTAGGCTTTCATACTGGTTTATGGTTTCTATGATTTCTTCATCATGTCAAGAGGAGAATCGGAGCTGCAGCAAAACATCATGATTTGGCCAAAAAAAAAAAAAAAGACCCAGAGGAAAAAACACCACAATTCTGGACATTTGACTGTAGCTGGGGAAAAACTATAAAAGTGATACCAGGTGCAACATCTTTTCTGTGCATATGCAAACCATTGCTTGCTTGGAACTACATCCGTATGTGTACGTATGGTAGTCTGAATGAGGTAGGAACAGCACCCGTTAACCAGTGAATACTGACATATACTCACCTGCAAGTTACCGACAACTCGCCTCGATGACAGGCAAGGAGTCTTACACTTCAGATAACATCACTTCCAGCTACATATTGAGGCTGTCAATATTTCTCTGATATTTTAAGCCCTCCTAATCAAAACCATTGATGTTCATCTCAGGTGTTCAACATGGTTTACTTGCTGAGTAATAACTTACCTGAAAAACTGTTCTTCCCCACTATTATGACTTCTCCCACAATGTTTTCTCCAGGCAACACTTCCTACTATGCTAATGTAAAGAAATGATGGAAGAATTCGGTAGGTTGGCCAGTTCCTTTTCTTTCCAACAAGACACAGTCTATTACTTGCTGACTGACATGTTACCATAAAAGGCCATTTGACACTGTAGCCATATCACCTTAAATCACCCTTTTTTGTACTGAATTCAGGATCTCTGAAGTGTTCACTCAGCTGCTTTTACTGGATACCAAAAACTGTCCCCTCGTGCACTTCTTAATACTTCTTAAGGGAGCAGAAAGGACCCAAAAACTGTGAAATGATCCAAGAACTGAGTGACATGGCAATACCTCCTGGTGTGATCATAGAACGGTTTGGGTTGGAAGGGACCTTAAGGATCACACAGTTCCAAACACCCTGCCATGGGCAGGGACACCCTCCACTAGACCAGGTTGCTCCAAGCCTCATCCAGCCTGGCCTTGGACACTTCCAGGGATGGGGCACCCACAGCTTCTCTGGGCAACCTGTCCCAGTGCCTCACCACCCTCTCCAGGAAGAATTTCTTCCTGATAAGAGAAAGGCCCCCAGAAAAACCATCATAAAGATCATTTTCTAAACTACAGTGTGCAAAATCTTTATCTTTTTATTCAAGACCTATTTAAAAATATTCCGTGTCTTAGGAATCTAAGGTCTCCAGAAAATCTAATTCTACCCAGCTCCTAGATCTTTACTTTAAACAACATCTCAACCTTCCTCTATGAATGCTGACTTTGAAATCTTTTGCTTTCATACCTTTTTGTCCTCTAATCAGTGTTACTACATTATTAGCAGTATGAGTGCTCCTCATCCTTTTCTTCACATTACCATAAGATCACCCAGGAGCATTCACTGACTAAAAGGAATACATCCAACAGGAAGTATGCTTTTTTAATCTGCTCTTAGTATGAAGCAGTATATAAATATGTTGGAAAGCAAGCATACAACAATCTTGAAAACTGTGGAAACTCTAAAAATTACTTAGGCAAAATGTAAGGTAGCTATAAATAACTGACTGCACAAATAGAGGCCGAGAAATAACTGGTTAATGGGCGTTTCTTTGAGGTGGAACAATTTCAGAAAGCCCAAAGCTGGGGGTGGTGGGGAGGGGTGGTGGAAAAATCATTATCAGTATGAAAAAAACCCAGGAAATTCAGGAAATTCTGAAAGAATTTTGCCTGGGAAGAGTGATGGATTATTGGTCTTCAAATAGCTGAAGAGATTATTCTACTCTGACTCTGTGGTGGATAGGTAAAGAGCTAGGTGACTGCAATGCCTTTAATAGATTAGATATTGGAAAATGTAAGGATAGTGAAAGACTGCAGGAGACTGCTTCAAGTAAAGCATCTCCCTCACCAGGGATCATGGAGAACAGATTAGACGAAAGACTGTCAAGAACAATGCCATTATAGCTGACTCTTCTCTGAGTCCGAAAATGAGAGTACATGGTGCTTTCTTTTAGCCTTTTTTTCAAAGATTAGGTTGTGACTCTCTGAGAACGTGTGCTGGTTTGGGCTGGAACAGAGTTCATTTTCTTCACAGAAGCTGGTATGGGGCTGTGGTTTGGATTTGTGCTGAAAACAGTGTTGATAACAGGGATGTTTTCATTGTTGTTAAGCAGCGCTTACATAGAGTAAAAAGTATTTTTGATCAAAATTATTTTTCCCAATAGAAAATTAATTTTTGATTGAGTATTTTCCCATAGAATAGGTCTACCCTCTCCATGGCACATTCCAGACTATGGTTATCACTGGATTCATACTATTTTTTTTTCTGAGGCAGCTGTAATTTCTAATTAAAACATTTTCCCCAGCTTGTTTCCATGCTGCATTCCCTAACTCTGTTTTCTACCTCAAAAATGTTGTAGCGTAGACCAACCTTTTTCATTTAATTAATATAAAGAAAAGAATTTACAATTAAGATGCGTCACATATACTTTGTTTAAAGATACCTGTGTGCAAATTTGACCACTCAATACTCCACGTCTAATTCAAACGCATTCATTCAGACATTCCGTGGTGGAAAACAGGCAAACCTGAGTTTTGGCTAACCAAAACCAGCTGTGGAACTCCATACTTTCCCTGAAGATGCCAAAAAGCAAACCAATCTCTTTACGGCCAAACCATAACATGCAATCAACAATGCATATGCTGAGAGAACACTGATGGTTTTTTCTTTCATTTATAGGAAAGTTCTGTATTTTCTGCAGGACAAAAGTTATTTTTCTCCTGCCCCTCCTCTCACACTGATTTTCCACTGGAAAAAATGATTAATTCTCTGACCACTTTCTATCAAGACAGATATTAGGAAACTAAGAGGAGATAACCTAGAAGGGATGAACTGTTCTGCCAACAGTATCTTCATAATTTCCTAGAGGAGGAAGCTTTTAAAATTTACAGGTACAAAGGATGTGCTTCCACTGGAGTGCACTTTGATTGTTAAATATTTCTCAGTGTAAGATAGGAATAAATTAATGGTCAGATGCATGAATCCATCCAGCAACTCTTAAAAATACCAGTGCTGGATTCTGATATCAATCCCCACTGAAAGAGATTGGCTGAGTGGATGCATTTTTTTATTCCTTAGACATGCTTAGCACTTCTCTGTACTATTATTCTCCAGTTTCAGTGGTACAAAAGTCTGAAGATGGAGTCTGACAGCACTCCAGAACATGTTAACTGACACGAGGAAACATTTTTCTATACTCATGAGGATGCTGGGCAAACTGATTCAGATGTAAGAAGCAGCGTGCTCAAGTTAAATATTCTTTGATGATCATGTCTGCTTCCAGGGAACCCTTGAAAATGTTGCTACCAGGTTTCCAGCGCAGGAAATTGGTGGGACCAGGATGGAGGCCTGGGGCCATTCCCAGTTCTATCACCATGGTTCCCACTTTCTCCAAGTGCTTCAGAGTGGTTTTGTTGAGGGACCAAGTAGGAGCTTTATGAGCAAGACTTGCTGGGGGAACGTTGCCTGATACAGAAGAAAAACACCCAGAAATTCTTGCTTTTAGGTTGGAAGAAGACATGTCCCACAACACAGGCACTGGAAACGAAATTGCTGAGGAAACATTTCTTTCTTCAAACTCAATGACATGATGGCATGCGCCATCACCTCATTTCTTCCGTGTAAGTAGAAGGTAGTATATCACTCTCTCTAAAAAGCCCACGTAACCTTGAATTAAAAGCAATAAAGACAACCCTGAAAAGCAAGCCTTAAAAAGACATTCCTGCAGACTGTTTCTTGAGGACAGACACAACCTGGCAGCTTAATGTCTCAGGTACTAAAAATAATACTTCCCGCTAGAGAAAACGATGTAACACTATTCTCAGAGGGGTAAGAAAATATTTGAATATAAGAAGCAGCAGTCAAGCCTATTTCTGAGAGAACGATGTATATTCAAGTCCCAATCTGCAGACAACTTCCAGAAGAGAGTTTTATTGTATTTCCAACCTCTTGACAAAAGTATTGAATTCTTTTTATTTGGGGAAAATTAAGCTTTTCTTGACACTTTCTGAGAGGATGAATAACAAGACAGAAGGAAGTTTGTTTCTTTTTCTCTGAAGAATAGTGTTATTGTAACACATCCTATCCTGATACCACATTGACTTTAGAAATAATGATAAACAATCATCCCTGTGGGATACCATCATTATTTTCATAGCATTAGCACTTAGTGGAAATACATGCTCTTTTGGGTGAGGTGTGGTCAAGACACATTCTAAGTAGTCCACAGTTTCAGAAGTAGATGTGGGCAATGGGAGGTGGATTAGCAGGAACCAGGATGGAAGAAAGTTTCACATCAGAGTAGCAGCAAAGCAGGTAAAGGGATCCAAACGCAACCCTATACAGTTATATTTGAGCCATTAGTAGTGGCACTGACGTATTTCTGAGAAGCACTGAACATATTTATCTCTGATCAGAAACATTTTCTATCAAAGCTACTGGCTTTAATATATTAACGTATATAGGCAAGCTAAGTAACATCCTTTTTCAATTAAAATACCATATACGGCATCTATAAGAAGGATAAATTCAACTTGTATTTAGAACTGACAGTTGCTTATTCTTTCAAATCATCAGCAAGTCACCCACAGGTACAGAGAGCTCTGACTTTCCAGCCAAGAGGATTTCAGATGTTAGATTTAAAATGACGTATGATAATCCAGAAATGAAAATTAAGTGTCATGTATTCCTTCATATAAAAAGAAACACCTATCACTAAGAGGAAGACAGCATTGGTGGAGGAGGAAGGGGTTGTTTCATTTTGTTTCAAGCCTGCTATTCAACTGCTATTTCAGTTACTAACGTGAGTGACACTCAGCAAGTCTGTTAGCATAAAGCTCACCTTTCAAATCTAACCCAGCATCCTTGAAGTTTAACATATGTTTCAAAACAGCCTCACTTCAAAAACATGTTGTTTCTCATACATGCTTTACCTTAAGAAAGCCTGTTGCAACACATTTATTGCTGCTCTTTCCAACCCTTCTGCTTAGGGCTGCCATTGGTTTATTATACCAACATGACCTCGACTCTCTCAGATTCTGCCTCAGGAAGTTGTAAAACTGTGATCTTGTTTCAGTTATTAGGAATTCCAAATTGAAAATCAATCATCTCGGACTTTTAAGAAGTTGCAGCTATCATGAAAATAAATTTGAAATCAACCTTTTTTCCATGTCCACCTGCCATCTTTATAAAAGTCAAAACCATATGTGTTCCTCTTTGAAGTCCGGTTTTGCCCCCTAATGATAGCCTTCACATTCCACAATATTGTCCTGTTAGCCTTCGCCTTCCTTCAGCCAATGGGAGGAAAAAAGGAGGGGAAAAAAAGAAGAAAAAAAAATCAACAGCAGCATGACAAATGCTTGTGCAGATGTCTGATGCCGATGTAACAAATGGCTATAGTCTATGAAGTTACAAGTACCAAATAATGTCAACAAGTTGCAATGATAGAACAGGCCATGAAATATTCCAATATATGTTCAACATCCAGGGCAATTTCTGGTTTGAATTACCAACCATTTTTTTTACCAGGTTGAAATGATTCTTCTTACAGAGGAGCCATTGTTTATGGGTTGGGGTTTTTTCACATTTCTGTCACAGCTTTCACATCGGTAATGCTGATTAATGTGCTCCGATTCCCTTATTTTCTCAAGGCTTTGCATTTTGTTAGGAAAAGGAAGGTATTTTTACCACTTTAGAATCCAAGCTCTAGGCTGGACAGGATGAAGTTGTCACTGCTGCAACATTTGCGGTAACCCACCTTGCAGGTCTTCAAAAAGGATCACAAACGCACAGGTTTGCTGCTCTGTTAACACCCAGCTGGGAAAAGCACAACACGTAGAGTTGGGTCACGTAGAATGCAGGACGATTTTGGTCTCAGCGAAGTCTTTAACCCTATTATAAGCTTTCTATTTTTTGGCAATAAAAATTAAAGTTCCTTGGGTTTTCTTTTCAATGTTTAAAGCAGATGGGCAGGAAAATCAAATGACTAGTTGCTTTCATTTGTCATTCACGAACTGCCAAGCTGAGCATGGAAATCTAGCACGCCTATATCCTTCATAATATTCTTGTCATTCAAACACGCAAACGGGGGAGGAAATGTTAAAAATGAAAAAAATCAAAAGTGAACAAGATAGAGGCACAAAGGGTTGATTCTCTGGCTGGACACAGAATCAGGCATACATGAAAGAATTGTACGTCCACTTTTAATTAGGAAAACACATTTTATCTCACATGCTCATTTTAAACTGGTTTAGTCAAACCTATGCAAGGTCTGTGCAACACTGCAGCTCACTGAAACAACACAGAATTTGCTTTGGTTTTAACCGAGAGGCTTGCACCTCTCTAAACCCATTGACCAAAGCGACTCCGGGTATTCAACAAAACAGCTCCGTGCTGGTTTGTAGATAAGCCATAATAAGAGATTTTATGATGTTATACCAAGGCTTTTCAAGCTCCCCTCTTTTGTGAAGCTTGTAGCTTTTAAGTTTTACCCCAGCAGTGGTAGAGATGAAACTGGGAGGCAACTAACCAGAATAGCAAAACAAGAAAACCCTTGGGAGTTTCCTTTAAACAAATGAAGTCCATGTCCAGTGCATGCTGAGCTCCAGTATGACTTTTTTCTCTACACAGTCCACCCATTAAACTTTTCAAATTAATAAGAATAAAAAGATACATTAGATAAGAACAGGAGCCTAATGACTTTATGAAGTTTAATTCAGACTTT
Source organism: Rhynochetos jubatus (assembly GCA_027574665.1). Taxonomy (NCBI): domain Eukaryota; kingdom Metazoa; phylum Chordata; class Aves; order Eurypygiformes; family Rhynochetidae; genus Rhynochetos; species Rhynochetos jubatus. Next base: position 76,324,973 of record CM050651.1, read on the forward strand.
GGGATAATCTTAGACAATCATTTTACACATGAAAGGCAGCTCCATGCTCTTCTATTGAAAGTTTAGAAATTACAACATTGGATTTTGTAATTCCCAGTGGCTGCACCCTACGTCAGCCTTACAGACACTATTTTTACATATTAGTCTGGAAATCACCAGGGAAGTGGAATTTTGACAATAACCTTCAAAACCTGTGTCCATAGGGTATTTCTGCCCACCGTATTCCTGTGATGGTCCCTTTGCTCTCTCAACTGAAAACTATTCAAGAAGGAGAAAAGACAAGCAAAAATCCCTATTTTTGCACCTCCCCAGTTATGCACATTGCCAAAAGGGAACAAGCACATGACTGGTGCATGTCAGAGGCTGGTTTCAGCAATCAATCACATCACAAACAGCAGGGTCCCTTTATCTCATAAGGGGTAGGGAGGAGGGGCGTGTCAAAGAAGGCTGAAAATTCAGTTCCAAAGCTCAAAGGAACAAACTGCAGACATAAGACATACCTGTTTTGTCCAAGTGGAACAGGCACTGACAGTAGCTGTTGACCACCAGTATTCTAGTGGAAGGTGTCCCTGCCCATGGCACGGGACTTGGATGGTCTTTAATGTCCTTTCCAACCTAAACCATTCTATGATTCACCCTGCAGCACTGATTTTCACTGTTCTTCAAGTTGAATCTCTCAAAGAGTTTATCAATGAGCGTACAGACCAGCTTCCAAGTGTCACATGTGAAGCTTAGTCAACCTATTTCAATTCATAACAACGGCTTTCTTAGTCACCTTTTATTTCTCCACTACACATGCACCAAACACCCTAAATCAAAATCTGCTTTTGGTGAAATTACAGGTACTAGTCGTAAGCAAAATCTCTACCTGAAATAAGATATTAGCAAACAAATAGCACGTCACAACTTTCATTATTCTGTGTAAGCCATGAAAAACATGAAACAAACACTCAAAAAGAAGCCCCTAAACAGCTTAAACACTCCTCAGCTGTGCCAGCTTCCCTGGCCAACACATCGGTAATAAAAACAGATACAGCTTGCTTGGCGTTCAGTTAGGCTGGAGGCATGCACAGACTTCTACTACTTCAGCAGGGGAGAATAATCTCACGATGGCACCAGTAACGTCATACACAAGAGCTCCCAGCTAATTCATTCAAGAGTTTTATTAGACCTCAAAATCGCAATTTTACATATGGGGAGAAATGAGCCAAAAGATTTGTCCGAGTCACACAGAGGAAGGAAAAATAAAGACACGGTGGATATTTGTGTCTTGTCTTTGCAAGCAAAGACAGAGAAGACTGCACATCATTTCCTAATTCTCTGCACCGCCATGGGAGCAGCAGCCACTGCCTGGCTTTTGAGCTCGACAAGCAGGATTGTATTTGCATGATGCATATGCATGATGTCGTGGCTCTTCGGGGCTGGAAAGAAAGACTTAGAATTTGGCACTGCTGGAATGAGCTGTGTTTTAGCTGGAGAGCAAACCCGAGTATTTCTCAAACAAGGAGAGGAGCAGCCAGAACTTGCTCCCATTGCTATCACTACTGTAAAAACTTACAGATTGCTGACAAATTGCTTGAAGGAGCCCCAGCCATTACTAGTGAGTAAGGCCTGAGTGTCTCAGAGCTTTATCCAAGTCCTCCCAGCAGTAAATCTCACAATGAGGTGCAGTGGCCAAGAGAACTAATACAATCCTTGAATACATAAGCAGGGGAATAGCATAGAGCATGTAAGAGTAATGAACTGGTATTACCCTCTGCCTATAGCATTAGTGAGACCATAAGTAGTATACTGGGAGCTCCCCAAAAGTATTTGGCAAACAGCTGATAGCTCAGATGAGAGCCACAAAGCACTTCAACGTCTTGAAAATATTGTCTTATAATGAGAGACTGAAGAAACTCAACCCATTCAGTTCATCACAGACAAATCCAAGTGGTGACTGACCACAGACTGCAGGTCACAACATAAGGAAAACATTTGTGATATCAGGGAGCTCTGGAGCCTAGCTGGGGGGCAGGTGGGGAAGACAAAATTACATCTTGGGGAGGGAAGCTAGTATTAGAAACGCTGATTTCAACAAGGGTTATTGCCTGTTGGAACATTCTGCCAAAGATATAGGAGGGTTCACCACCATGTAATATCTTCAGGCCAAAAAAAGTCCCCTTTCTACAATTCAAATTAAAAAAACCAAACAGACTCTCAGCAATGTGTATTCCGTGTGGTTCTCTGGCTTGTGTAATATCCTCCAGGATAGATGTTCATAATGGATAACTCTGACACTAAAAATATGTGAGCCTATATGCGAGCTAGGGGCTTTGTGATCACAGAACACTAAAACCACCGTCTTAGTATCCCCCCATTTGTCACCATTAAATAAAAGGCCTTGATTTAAACATTTCTAAAACTCATTGCCCAGCAGCTTTACAAATAGGATATGCAGAGATGTGTCTGTAACTTCTCTTTTCCTGGTAGTGCCACATCCAAATATTCAGCCATTTTACTATGACACTCAGAGGTAAATTCACCAAATCTATCCAGGCAGAAAAAACCCTTCCCAACAGATTTTTTTTTTTTTTTTCTCTTGAGATCATCCTTCTTGCGTGGCAGTTAGAAGGTTGAATTTCAGGGGAACTAGACAAGAGTTACATGCCAGTAGAATCACAGTTTAGAAATGTGCTTTAGGAAATAAAGACCTATTTTAAAATCAGAACACAAAGGGAATAGTTTACCTTTCCAAGGGAGCTTGCTAATTTCAATTACACATTCATTAATATTAATAAATATCTGTACACCATGATAAGCAAATGCAGCGTTTTATAGACATGACTATAAAATATTCTTCATCCTCAAAAACTTATTAGTCCAGGGTCAAAATATGCATCAAGATTCATGGAGTGGAATGTTTATATAATCATATGTTAGACAAAACAATAAAACTGCAATAGAAACAGAAAGATAAGAAATATGGCAACAATCAGTAACATGACATAGATCCTTGGGAGGCAGGGAAGTTTACTGTAGTGGTGTGCTCCAGTTCCTAGGGATCATTCAAAATAGCTTTCAATATGCCATTCATCCCAGTAAGAAGTCAATAATCCCTCGTGATGTGTTCTTTACATTAGGGAAAAAAGAGGTATGTTGGGAAAGTTTGCAAGTGCTCAGCAAAAAAAAAAAAAAAAAAAAAAAAAACCAACCTGTGGAAACTTCAGAAACTGTGAAAGGCAGTTCTGGAAGAGACAGAAGAGTGGTCAAAGTTGCTGAAGAAACACACACTAATTACATGGCTCTCACCACCACATGTGATATCACTCACCCAGAGCAGCGCAAGCTCTCCGAAACAAAAAATCAGCACATTTTCCAAAGGGCTTCAAGAAAACTTAGTAAATCTAGCTTCTGCCCTTTTTTTGATGATTTATGTTAAGACACTGCAATCATTTTTCCTGTCTATGGAACAACTGAAATTTAAATGTTTCCCATAGAATATCCAGCATATCAAAATGACACCAAATTAATTTCACAGGATGTTTCAGATTTAATGGAGACCTTTGCTTTTATTAGAAAGCCCAACTTTCATATCCTGAGCTGGAACCCTTACTCCTGATCATATTTAGAACATGCTGACGGTACCGCACCGTGGTGTGACAACACAGGTATGCTCCTTAGGACAGGTTTGCTGACTGCCAAAAGTTTAGTGGAGAAGTATGTTTCTTTGTTTTACTCTATTTTACTTCCTTTGTTTTAAAGGTGAGAGCCAACTTTAAATTTTAGATCACTCTGCTTCAAATGCCTGATGAATTACACAAGTCGTACGCGTATACGTTACATATGTTTATTGCATAACTACTGTAAAATCGTTTTGCCTTCTAATACAATTACAGGCTGGAAATCTGCCACGTTTGGCTAGTTCTGCATTTCTCAAGCCCAGTCCCAGACAACATTTTTCCCTAAAGGTGCATAAATGATGTGTGAACTGCCCCAAGGAGGATCCTGGAAGAGAAGTGTGCAAGAACCCTTCCCAGAAAGAGATGGGAAGAGCGATGCATTTCAGACATGCACATTGCGCCTGTAATAGAAGGAAACAAAGGATGTTTTGCCACTGCCACCTTTGTCCAGCAAGATACGTAAAGTCGATTAAATGCAGCTGGATCCACTCTTCGCCGTTCCTGGTTCCCTGCCCAGCTCCCTTAATACATCGCCATTGCAAGGGTTGGTTTGGGAGCTGCAGCTGTAAATCACACCGCGAAGCTGCTTCCTCTCTCCTCACACGCACCTGCGTAGGACGTGTGCCAAGGGGCAGAATTAGGCATGGTATCGGGACTATAGGCAATATAGCACCCCCAGAAACAGACTGGGATGAGTTGCTGTGATTTAGAGCAGTCAGGGGTTTTTTTGACCTGGAGAGCAGCTGAGAATCTAGGGGATGCGAAGATGGCACCGGTTTTCTAGAGACAGACCCAGGAGACCCCAGCACAGGCAGCTGCTGGAGGCCCCAAACGCGTACAGCCAGCATCAGCGGGAGCTGTCGAACGGGGTCAGGGTACGGACGTGTCGATGAATGGCCCAGAGCAAACTGAAATGCACTTCCAAAAGCCATGGGGAGTTATGGGGAGTTGCCACACCTGCCTTGGGGGTCTGGCCTGGATGTGTCACTCCCCTACACGTAGCTGGGGCTTTTTTTCTATTCGAGCCCCTCAGGCCACATGTGATACATGATTCCAGGTCCGCTGGTTCCCCAGTGAGGATTAAACATAGCAGAGACCTTTTTTTTTATCTTAGCTTGCCTGAGTCTCCTCCCTAGGGATTCCCATTTTGAGAAACATTGCTCTTGCTAACAATTTAGCTGCTTTAAATAATGCCATTTATAATGTAGGCGGATGGTCTGTTCGTCATATACAGGAACGCGTTACATCCATTACACTAAATCCACCATGATTTCAGCCCCAGAATGAATGTGCAACGTTCATTTGTCTCCTCCCTCATTGGCTGAATAATAAATGCAGAATATCTGTCACACTATCTCAAAATGTCTGGTTTATCTGTGAAGTGTTTGACAAAGCTCGTGTTACAAATGACTATTCATAATGAGTTATGTACAGCTCTATTGTATATACTGTTATAGAATTATAGTGTCGCTGGGAACTGACAGTATTCAACCATCACAGTATTACAAGAGAGAGAGCGAGCTCTGGAGTCAAGACCTCTCCTACTCCCCCCTTTTCCCTCCCCAAAAGCTACCATCACCCTTGCTTCTTAGAGACTGTGACAAATAGGTTTGGACTCTGAGGGGGCAGCGGGGAAGCAAACCTACATCAGGAGAGGCAGTGTGATCCACAGAAATTAGGAGGAAACTGGAAACATGAAACCATCGAATCCTACCAATAGAGAAGAGTAAATCATGGGTTTGGGTTAGCAGGCACCTTCTGCCTTCACATCTCCATCTATGAAATGGCGATACTCCCAAACAGGCACGATGGGGAGGTCATTCATATCCACCCAGGGCTTTCTACCTCCAGGGTGCTTTTGTAGCATAAAGCTAATCATTAAACACCATCAGTCCAACCATCCCTGGCAGCCCACCGTGTCTCTGTAAGTTCTGCTTCCATTTATTTACTTCTGACTTTAAGCTCCCTCTCTGGAATAAGTAGCAGTTACCAAGAGGAGGGCAGTACCATACGTTCTTAAGTTATTTCTACACACAGCCTCCTCTGAGATGGGGGTTGCTTAAATCAAGCGAATATGAAACATGACTTTACAGCACAGACAAGATACACCAGCTGATTATTTGCCTTAAGGTTCAGTGCGTGGTATTCAGCACAAAGAAACAAACTGCGCTAAATCCCTGTGTTAGAATACCTAGAAACATAAATAAACTCCCATTTACAATGCATATTTCTCCCTCTTAAAAATTTCCAAGGGTTGCTAGCTATCCCAAAATCAAAATTCTGCAGATTGGATCCTTGGCTATTAAGGGCAAAACTCTGTTTCCAGCTACAATATCAGAATCTATTGCAAACATAGATGTTGAATTATAAAATAACTTCCCGTTCAGATTTCTATAGAATCATCGTTAGTAGACCTACATTAACACAGAGCACATATTTTCCCTACTTCTTCCAAAATAGCTTGTAACTTACAAAAAAGAAAGTACGTTGCTCTTAATCTCTTAAAATGTCCATGCTACGGTTTTCATCTCTAATTTTACTTTTCCTCCTTCACTGCTCAGCACCATTTAAACCAACTTCAGAGGCCGGTGTTACTGGTGTCCCAGTGAATACATGCTCACCAATCCTGCATTTTACCTAAGGTGAGTCCATTGAAATACCTGACCTTTCTTTGCTTCAAATGTCTGACAAAAATCACCGCTTAAGGTGATGTGGTTGTACAAGCATATTTAGCTGAGGTTTAAGTTGTCATTGAGATGGCATAAGGCTTCATCCGGTATAACAGACAGAACTTATGACAGAAATGTGGCCTCAGGGATTTCTTTCATGATACAACAAGTCTCCTTTTGGTAACACCCGAAAACGTAAACAGGTATTAGCGTTTGGGGCAGGGGCAGCCTTGGCATTTCCTTTCTGTTTCTTGCTATGTGGTCACACTTCAACATGCTGAGCCTAAGTCAGCAAAGTCCAACAAAGCCAACTCGTAAATGCTCGGGAGAAACTATAAACACCACCACTGTCTTTAGAAAGCATTCAGGGTAAAAAAGAGGAAAAGCAGTTGACACTTGACACATGGACTAAGCACAACAAAGCGTTTTGAAGATTAGTCTTTCCAGCTTTTATAATCTGCCAACTTCTTGTTGTTAGCATTCAACCCGCTATCATGCCCAGACTGTTTCTTTGATATGCCTAATGATGCTTTGGGAAAACTAAAAATCTTATCTTCATGCATTTCTCCACCTTCCCGCAATCTTCTAAGCCAAACGGTAGGAATGGCACAGCGTGTTTCCTCTTTGGAGTTTGGACTTTTGTGTCCTTTGGATAAATCATTACTCCAACAGAAAATAAATAAGAAATATGCTACAGTGGGTTAATTTATATCATGTAACAAGGCAACCGACTCCTTGAAAAACAGGCTTGAAACAAGAACTTCAAACTAATCTTAGACATTGCTTGGAGGACCTTACTATGGGTACATACTGATTATTACTCACGTAGTATTGGACATTGTCATGCTTATTAAAAGACCATAAATGAGTCTGCTATTGAGCCCCAAATGCTGGTTATGTAAAACTTTAACCAGTAAAAAACAATAACAAAAAAATCCCCAAGCATCTAGAAATTTATACAGTTTACTGAGCAAACATAACATTTTATTTCCGAGGTAAGTCAAAACACTTAAGGGGCTTTGCCTGGTTCACTTGCTTCATTATCACAGTAAAGATGTTCTGCTCTGCCTCAGCCAAGGAAATCATTTTAGCATGTGTGTCTGCCTGTCTCCAGTGAGGGCAGCACTTAGGTATGTGCTGGAATTAAGCATTTCATGAAGTATCACGTCAGTGAGGTTTAACTGTGTGATTACAGTTTGACAAATGTTTCCAGGCTCTCCTGAATTAGGACTTCTCCTTACTGCTAGGAGTATATAAAATGAGAATGGATTATTGGTACTTACATTAGAAGAACTGGGGCATCCACCGTTTGAAAAGGATATTAAAAAAAAAAAAAAAAAAGGAGGAAGAGAAGAAAATAATAAGTAACGTTTGCAAAGTGGAGCATTTCCCCCTACTCTGAAAGGCTCTGCAGTTTAATTTATTGAGAAAGCTGTCAATGTGACTCGACTGGAAACTGTGGGCATGACCATAGAAGAAAACACCTGAAAACCTAGGTCTCTCCAGCTGACAAGAGCCAAGAGAAAATCTAAAATCTGAAAGCAGCTTTTGGGCATAGCCTGAAAATAATAAGAGACATCATTTTAGGAGTATTTGATCAATAGAACAAAATACCAGAACCATGACAGCTTTCCAAAAATCTAAATCTTTGTCAAATGCGTATAAGATAACTCGCTGGATCACGTCCCCTCTTGGACTAACTATTTAAGAATGATTGTTTCAAAAATCTAAAAAATCTCAATTTGATATAACTATAAACTCTAGGAATAAGTGTAATTTTGCTGCAAGCACTAGACGGTCACCAGAAACAAAGTGCTAACTGTTCAGGTATCAATTACCAAAATTTCAGCAGCTGAGTTATTTTAAAACTGTTTAATAAAGTCAAGAATCTCCAAATCAGTGCTGTTGCTCTCACAACAGGAAGCAGACAGACTTTTCCCTTTTTACCAGCAAAACACAAATACACTACTATGGCTAGCCTGGTTTTATTTCTGGAGATATGCTGCAGCTCCAAATATCAGAAGAATATTATTCTTGATACTTTGACATGTGCAACGCTGTGCTGCTGTAAGTTCTGACTTCCCCTTTGGGATGGAAGTATCTGAGAAGCAAAGCTTTATTCAACACAGATGGCAATATCTGGCATGGCACAAGTAAAGTTTGATTCCTGAAACACTGTTAATATAAGCTTTAATATGAAATTAGATTTTCTTTGGAGCTGTCACCTTTCCATTTAATTATTTGTGTGGGTTTCTTCTGTCATTGTCGACATATTCATATTGCACAGAGAGACCTGGTAAGAGAGCCCTCCCATGGCTAACGCAACCCCTGCAAATTCCTTTGGTAGCAGCCAAGCGCTGAGTAGTTTAACAGATAAAACCCCCACTCCAAAATCCAAAACAAAGCTAAACTCTGCACATCTTGTGCAAGTTGTTGTGTAGCTATGGAAGGGAGAACAACTTGGACTATGGTGAATACCGGTATGTACACAGATATCTCCAAGCAGCCTCTACCACCAGCAGCCACCACCAGTAGCACAGTTTTTCACATCGCAGGTTTTTATGACCCCTGCACCCAGAATGACCCATTCAAACATTTTTTCAGTCTACCTGGGAAAGCAGTTTTGCACCTGAAAATTAAAATTACAATCATACGAATGTCTTCATTTCTGCTGTTAACAAAAAACTAAATATATGCCAAATCTGCCGTCTGATGTGCAAATAAAATAGAAGAAGAAAAAAAGAACACATCAGCATTATAACTATTTATTTTAAAGGCAGTTTCCCCTAGGCTACATATCTTGGTTTAGAGTCAGGTTGACACTCTTCCATATATTGCTGAATTCATGGAAGTAGAGTCAAAGCTTTCATAGGCCTTGCTCAAATGAGAGCTCACATACCCATTGTGAAGGAAAGATGGGACGATTTCGTTATCTTCTTAGTCATAATACTCCCACAGTTCATAGATTTTCAGAATGGGTGCACAGACCAGGTGGCCTGAGTTGAGAAGACTCAGCATCCTTCCTTCAAACATCCCAGAGATGATGGGGGATGGGATCTGCTGACTCAACATTGCATAGGGTCTTCAAATAGGTTTCCTGACATTCTACTATTTGGTAGGGGAGGGAGAAAGGGGTCGGGGTTTGGTTAGCTGAAGCTAAGCAGCTATTTTGTTTAGTTATTCTGCGTTTTTTTGTTCCCCAGGAACAGGAAAGACTGTTTGGCAACTATTCAGTCAGTTAGCTGAAGCCAAAATATTAGCAGCAATTCAACTATTTTTACTCCATCGTTTTCCTAGCTAGTTGACATGGGAAAGGAGAAGCAGCAGATGAAACCCAACGGATGATGGCTGGATGACATCACTCTTGGATCAATCTCAAGAGGAAGGTTTTACAGCATGATAAAGCAAACACATCACTGGATAAACATCTGACCGCAAGTAATTCTTAATGGTCATTGTTAAACCAGCAGGGAAGGATCAGCGATTTAAAGAATAATAATAAAGCAATGGTTGGAAACAAAAAAGAAACCAACAAGAAAACAAAACAACAAAAGACCAGCACCAATACAGATGGACATCAGTGATCCATAAATACTGGGAATTCTAATGAATTGCAAAATTTGTAGAAGGGGATAATGACTCATGTTAATTGTAACAGAGACTTAGGGACTTGCTGTTATTAAGAGTGCTTCTTTTCTGAAAGCCAAACCATGCTACTGAGCTGCATTAGGAGCAGCATCCTGCTTAAAAAAATATAATCACAACTCCAAATTTAAAGTACCATCCAGTCTTTAAGCTATAAACAGAGATCTAGATTCAAAGACCCATATTTTTAGAAGGAGGAAAGAGGACAAACCAAGTAAATTTCGATGAAGAAATAAGCAATTTAAAGAGAGACCCTGGTCTAAGTATCTAAAGAGTAAGGCAGTTTCATAACACGGTATGGAAAATTCTGATGGAATACTTGACAATTGCAAGAACAAAGTATTCAAAGGTACAGTTTGGGGGAATTATGAGCTTTTAGTGGTTTTTCAGGCCAGGCTAAACACCCATCTGTTATGGAGTGCTTAGGGATAATGAAGTTAATTCTGCCATAATCCCAGGAAATGGACTACAAAATCTGTCAGGCACCTTTCACACTGAATGCTTCTATGAAATACTTCACATATTATTTACATGTCAGGGAAAAAAAATATCTTGGGAGCCCTCAGTATTCAAAATGGGAAGTAGCACAAGTGCAGACCACAGATAATATTGGTTCTTGTACATCAAGACTAAGTAGTTTGTTTTATTGTCCCCATGTGACGTTTGTTTGGGCGGAAAAAGGGACGATTACAAGTGGATTAGGAAAATGAGCGAATTGAATGAAGTACTATAAGTAGCACTCAGAAGACAGGCCAATAATTTTGGCATCAATATAGAGCATGTAACATTAAGCAGCATATGACCAAGCATTCTCTGCAGTCAGACTTTGATGTTGGAAAGTGGGTGGGCCCCAAAGTCATCTCATGTTGCCTCATTGCATTTCCTTTAGAGCATTCCCCATCCTTAGCACATCCTATTCCCCAAACCAAGGGCTACTTCTTCCCTGGGCTCTGCTTAGCGTGGTTTTGACATCCTCTCTCCTAATTTTAACCCTCCCCTTCCCCCCACTGAAATGTTTTCCCCCATTTTATTTTATTTGAAGGATGGGGACCATCTCGCCAGGTGGATATTGCCCAAGCCTCGCAACTCTACTCAAACCGTCTCTTATCAGGGTGCCCCTGAGCAGCGAGAGCTCATAACTCATTTGAATGGGAAACAGTTGGGGGCTCGCCACACTTCATCCTACGAGACTGTTGACACTGTTAGCAGCTGTCAGTGTCGCTCTCGTTTTTACCAACTGGGAGCATATCAAAATGTTACACACACATTCAGCAGTGTAGTCTCTCCTCTTTCAGTTTAATGGGAATTAAGCACACACATCAAGGGGAAAAGACACTCCACAGTTGCTAAGTATTTTATACATTCATTTTCTAAACTTGCTTGCTTTGGGAGAGAAAAATAAATAAATTCAATTTTAAGGCATTCTGGGAAAAATAACATTCCCTCAAAGCCAGTTAACACCAGTAACAGCATCAGTTAACTCTGCAAAACTTTATTCCACAGTGGGGCAATTAAAATCGCTGTACTACACTCTTAATTTAGGGAAACACAAAAACATACAATTTTTTACTGATCTAGACAAAATGAGATCAGCAAGCTCCCTCCAGTTCCCAATAGACAACTGACCACGTTCCGAAACCGTGAAAACTTTGCTGGCAGACTCATTCAGGAGGCCAGGAGTGGAATACCATGGACTATAGATACATGGTCATCACAAATGGAGGGGGATGGGATACTGGATGACTACCTTCCATAAGATACAGCTTCTTGTCCTGAAAATGAAGTGAAAGGTTCAAAGCCTGATTAAACTAGCATTTTTATGACACGTCCACACAAGCACACACCACTTGAAAGTAAGAGTATGTGGGACACCACCTCCTATGCATGTACTTTATTTCGTATTGAGTACTAGCAGCCACAATTTCTATATCTCGACTGCAGTTTTTGTTCTACATCTTGAAAATAAAGATACAACTCTTCATTACTGAAATCTTGGCTACCAGCAAGCAGTGAGGGTAAGTTACACCAGTTGTGTCATTATTTCTCTGTTTACTTTTGCGTACATGCTAACTATGGGGAAAACGGTTTCATCAATGGATCACCCAGGCTCTGAGGTGACTCTCAGCTCTGGAGTATTTAAATACTGTGATTTAAGATGTCACCACTGGCAGCTGTCACCCACCTCTAAACTTAGCAGCAGCAGGAATAATCTTGTGCCAGACCTTCAGCCACTGCAATTCACAGCCTGACATATTTCCTTAAACCACCTTCGTCGCTTAGTCAATGCATCTGTGTCCCAGACTTACCCACCTGCCTAGGAATCACGGCAGCTGAAGATCTGGAGTCCGTTTACTCTTATTGCCCCTTCAAAGGAGGCCGTAGCATTTGGTTCAGGAGTGGTCAGGCAGCTTGTGGTGACAGCAGCCCAACATGCCACCACCGGGACTGACACACCGTAGCTACCACTAACACACCATCTTGAAGACTGTCAGCACACAGTCTGTCTGGTAGTGTCCCGGGAGCAACTCTCCCCATAGTGCTAACACAACTAACAGATTCTCTTTGGGGAAGAATCTGTCCCAAACATTATTCTAAACCATGAGCTCTCTCTTATCGGCCCCTTTTGGTAGGTCTCAACATTCTCATTCATTTTCAATGCTTAAAAAGTTGGATCTGAATAGAATAATTCACCACGTAGCAGTGTGTGATGTGCGAAATAACTGGGAAAGCTGAGATTGGCTATAAAATACATGCTCTGACAACTTGCAAGTATTATTGCTGATAACGTACATGGAGGCATGCACACTCAGCCAAAAAGTTCTCTTTTCTATCCCAAAGAAATGAAATCAAGTAAGCATGTTATGCTCCTTTCTTCTGCAAATAATTCTTCTTCTTCCATCCCCTCTTCTATCCTCCTCCTTTTCCAGCTTTCTCTTTTTGAAATTACAAGAAAAATAAGAACAGGGGTTAAGCACTATTAGCCCTGAATTACTTAGCTACTACTGTTGTATGATGGTTAAAAAAAAAAAAAAAAAAGACAAGAAAATTATTTGGGGAAGATCTTCCTTGAACTACCACTCGTAAGAAGTCCAAATGTATTTCCGTGGGAATTTTTAAATATGGACAGAAATTCCTTTCAATTTTTATACAGAAAGAGTAAATACTTTAATAAAACTTTTCAAAAGGAAATTGCTTGGATTCAAAATACTTCCCTGGTTGCCCATTCCTTCTGCAGGCTGTGATGAACCAGTTATTTGAAATGAAAGGAGGAGACTCCCCACTGCAGGACCCAGTCTACCAGTTCTACCACAGACTAAACTGAAGCTGCCTGTTTTCTTAGCTATTCAATGCAAAGGGAGGTAAAAAAAAATCACAGCAAGAGTGGTGCAAGGAAAGGATTATTTTCTTTAGAGGCTGAAATGCTTAGAGTCCACAGAATCCACACGGAAACTGGGAAGATGTTTCCTGAAAGATGGCTTAGGGAAACTGTCTTTGTTTGAAAGATTCTTGACTGGGCTTCCTCATCCACCTCTACAGACTGAATTCTCAGCAACTGTAAAAAGAAGAGCTGTATCCACCAAGCAAACATCTGAGAGGAGTTAAAACACGAGCTTTGCAGCATTTCAGCCTCAGCTTGGAGTACGGGCTTTCCACCAACAGCTGAGAAGGAACCTGCCCTACCTACCAGCTCTTGTAGAGGTGAGATGTACAAGTTAGAGGGAATATTTTAGTTTAACAGAATAAGATTTTGCAGTCACTGTCCTAGTAACAACAACACAATCCAATATAAAATAAGCACATGACTAGACAAGTTTTTTTCACAAAGGCTCAAGCCAGATTTAAATAACAGGAAACACACAGCTCTTCACTGCTTTTGATAGAGGCACAACTCACTGCTGTTGTCAGACCCCAGGATGAGGCGAGAGCGGCTGCAGGAGGAAGATGAAGTACATCTTGATAAACACCTAGACTAACCCAACAGACTGTGCGTCAACCACAAAGTAGCACCTCTTAAACCCCTCACTTTTTACTTGCTGCAACACATCACAACTCAGTTCCTGCACCGTGGCTCTCTGTGTTCACAACACCACAACAGAAACCAGCCATCAGCCATGCTCAGCCCCTGGCAAAAGGGGAGACAGCAATTGTTCAGATTTTGGTTAGCTGCACAGCTCCTACGTTGGGGTGTTTTTCCCCTAGAGAACACGGCAGCATGGCAAGAAACACCCTCCCAGAGCTCTCCTCTCCTAATCATGACGTGAGGCTTGTTTCCACACCATCCCTTCCTGCGCGCTGCCACCTCTCACTGTGAAGGCTGCAGCTTCCCACCAAGCCTAGTGAAGTAGAGTGTTTCACAGGAAAAACCAATAAAGCAATTAGTGGCCAATTAGATTAATTAACACTGTTTACCTACAGGAGAAAGGCAAGCCTTAAACAATTAGCAGCACGTTTATTTTTACGAGTAAAAAAGCCTTTTGAAAACACCTTCTGAGTGACAGTGTTTGTTTACAGCCATCCAGGTATTACATTTTTCCATCCTCTCCTAACTCATTTCAGATGTTGGGAAAGCCACTGGTCATTCAAAACAGAATATGCTTCATTCAAACAAGCGAACCGTTTCTCACAGTAGCAATCGTTCAGCGCTGTGATCTTTCGCACTGACTGTGAGCTGATTTTAGGTAGCGCTCACACCTGCAGTCCTGCTGAGAGATATGAATTATCAGCGCTTGAGCAACAGCAGACTGCTGACCCTTCTGTTCAGCTCCCCAAATAGAATATGAGAAAAACATTTCCCAGCCTTTCGAAAGCGCCTTCTCGGTGTGCTCCACGTTGGCATACATTTTGTTATATCCCGGTGTTACCGCGGCACTACTGGGGGAAAACTCCTCACAGAACAGAAACCAGAGACAAATACAAACTGCATCTGTCTCATGTGTGTGACTGTATATTCACGTGCACACATTACTGATCCCTTGCCCGTGGGATGGGTGAGGACAGGAGCACAGGCCAGGTCTCATTAAGACCATTCTGTCTCAGCTCTGTACATAAAACCCACCAACAGCAGCAGTGCGTGGCTCTTGCTGTGGGGAAACTATATGGAGTTTTGCTGAGGCCACATGAAACAGATAAACATCAAACGCCTTGACGACCAAACATCAGACTTCTAGTTATCTGGAGATGGATAGGACTGAAACATTAACACAAGGAATACCGAATTGAATCTCACTGTTTAGAAAAGTTGTTCATATTTACACTCTTCTATAATTTCCTATTGCTTTCTACACAGAATTTAAAGTGTAGGATCTAATAACGCATCTTTATGCCTCTGTTACAAACCCTTCCTTTCTTTCCTAGTGTATGGAAATGTTATCTTCTAGAAGCTCTTCCCTCTGGGTCCACTGCCCTTCAAGTGATTCCCTTAAACACATGAGGCATGACTAAAGGATTCCCAGACTTGAAAAGCCCACACACCAGATACTTCTTTCAAAATACCATCAGCAAATTCTCTCATAGAACAGAAAATGAATCCAGCTGAACACGGACTTTATTTTGCTCTGTGGTCAGAGTATTGTGAAGTGGGACAAATCTGATCTCTGCCTCGCATCAGTCCAGAGAACTAGTATAGAAATTTCTCAGCCCAGAAATGAAGGCCACATTCCACAAAGTGCCACAGTATGCCTTTAGGGAAAGTGGACCACATAAATAATTAATCTCTCTCTAATACAATTGTTTTTACTAATTTTGATGAGACTGAATCTTTTTGCTTTCTTGACTTTTTAACATGAAAGATATTTTGAGCCACACTTACTTTTGCTTTCAAATAAATTCTTAGCTCTCATTATATTGATGAAAAAATTAATAGGAATAAGTTTTTTTAAATAGCTGCAACTTTTAACTTACAACTTGAAATGATAAATTAAGTATTTTGTAAAGAAGAATTCACCTTTCCCTATCATCCCTGGGAATCTAAGGATATTGAAGTAGTTAAAAGAGGTTTTTCTATTTCACTTCAGGAACATATAAATATAATGAAAACCTTATTTTATAATATGGAACTGGCAGAACAAAATGTCATAGCCTATTTTTAGATAGATCTTCCTAGAATATCTATATTCTAATACAGCATAAAAAATGACAAATAGATATTTAAATAATTTTAATGAAGAAGCATTTTACACAATAAGCATAAAATGACAGCTCCCATGAGTCTTTATGTATATTTATTTCTGTGCAGTAAGGAATGATTTGCAACTGACTTGGTTTTCCTTCTTAAGATCAAAATGAACTATAGACTGAAGTTTTGTCTTAAACTTTTATAAATTCACAGAGAAGTTACTGGTGTTCTTTTTTTAACCACAGTTGTTAAAAACAGTGGTGTGACAGGACGTAAACTCTGAGGATGTGTACAGGCACTGCCACACCTCCAGCCAAATCCTTCCCACATGAAACTGTTAACTGGAACGAAGTTTTGAACCTCACTTCAAACACACCAAGTTCTGCTCACAGCAGCAAAATAGCATCACCACTGCTCACCCCAACCGACGTCAGCAACCTGGTAGCATGGAAATGTGCACAGACGGTATACACATTATACAACCTGTGAGTTGAGACCCAAGCTCATTTACCTGCTCTTTCACAGGCCCTGTCCACCACCAAGAAGTACTGCCTCAGTTTCTCCAGCTACCCTGCCAGAGGAGTTATAGTTCCCTTTGGGGATGATTCTGTGGTGATAAATGTTCTACAGGTGTTTATCTAGAACAGAAATGGTACCACAAGGATAGAGAGTTGTGTGGTTTGGGAGCCTTAGGCTTGAACTAGGGCGAGAACCTCTCACGATGTGTCCCTATGGCTGACAGTGGAACTCCTCTACCCTATTACACCCTGTGTACTCTGAGATGCATCAGAGAGAACAGAGCATTAAAGGCTGAGGGGTCAATTTCTGCTAGAGACAGAGCAGGCCCTATGCCAGCAGGGGGTATTTGGGACATCTTATTCTATTCTTCATATCATTCATATTCTTCCCATAACACGAGGAGCTTCTCTGATAGATGTTCTCTTCTGTTAGTTGTCTGGGTTGTCCTTCATCTGTCAGTCTAAAAGTTTTCTATGTGGTCAATGAGCTTGACCAAGAAGGGTCAAAGTTCTGGGTTCCTTAAATCCACTGACTTTATTCAAGTGGCTGTTTACACTAAAATTATTTTTGACCAAACAGCTCAAATGGTTCTCAACCATTATTCTCATTCAGTCTTTCATTGAGCTCAGATCAGCGATCATCAGTGTTTCCTGTAGATTTTGATCTCCAACATTTATTTCAGTAATGCTCTTGGTCTAGTATCCTAACTTTCTTTGGTAATAGGAAACAAGAGACAACAAGCTTTTAAGAGAAGTCTATGTATATCCTAGGATTATAATTACTCCATTTGCGATATTAAAGAGATTCCAGTCCTGAAAGATCATGGATATCAGCCACATCTGTGTGGGCACATCAGAACTAGCTTTACACCAGTCCTGGTCTATAGCCATGCAGAAACAGAGCCCAGTGTGAGTTAACCGCTTGGCTGCTCAAACAGTTTTGCGGATATACTAGAAAATTCACTTTGTGTATAGACAGGAATCGAGCATTGTTACCTTACAAAGGAAATAAAAGAACAATAGTAGTGTTTTCTTACCTCTAACGTTTAAAACCGTTTTGAGGGACCACCATCACCCACAAATAGTTAGTTAGACATTGCAATCTAAGGGGTTTTAAAGGAATAGATATTCTTGTTACTTCATTTCATCTGTAAGTTTGGAGCCGGCCACAGTGAAAACCAGGTTTTGAAGAAACAGATATAAAATAGGGAGAAAACTATAGTAGCAGAAGAGTTTGGGTTTTGCCTGCTGTTTCTGAAGTCCAGGTGAGTTTCATCACTTAGGTCAATGAAAATAACATCAGACCAGACTCTTTTTGAAAAGCCCACCAGCAAAGGAGAAATTCAGTATCGTGTTCACATGAAGTTTGTGTGCACAACTTTCAGTCAGTCAAACTGAATTTTAAAAATAAATAGCAGGGGTAAATTTTTTCAGTGTTTTTCCTGCGCCATAACTACACCTCTACAAATATTTCACCAGAAAGTATGGGAGCTATTAACATTTTTTTTCCCCAGTGTGGCATTTATGTAAGCCTTAGAAAGTCCCCAAACCAGTATAATTTCAGCACTTAGTATTGCCAGAGCAATGCAGTAGGAACCTTAATCAGGGCTCTTACTCAGTTTGAGACGTATCCCGATTAAGTGACCATCCCATTTAAGCAAAGTTTTCCTGACCCGTCACTTAATATAAACCAAATGTCCTCTGCAACTCCTGCCTCCTACTGAAGCATTTTGACCCTTAGCCACCATATTAACACCTCTAATTGTAACTGACAGGGCAATTTCCTGGTTGCCATTGCGCGAGACAAGCAGCGAACACTAGCCACAAGCAATTTATGACCTTTGACTGTCATATTAACGCTTTTAATTGTAACTGACAGGGCAGTTAGGCCAAAAAGTGTCCCAGCGAAGCAGTTCAGAGGGTTGTGACTGTCGCGCTGAAGCAAAGGAAGGAGCATCCAGTCATTAAGGCAGGGGGACTCATATGGAGAAAGGAGAGGCAACACCTGAGGTTGGACAATCATCAAACCCCTGTAATCATTATTGTGTGAGTTTTGCTTCGATTTGCCAAAAATCTGCCAAACCCACTTTTCTTGATTGTGTGGAATTCAGTCTTAACATTTGAAGAAAATTTCCCAAAACATTTGAATGAAAACTATTTTCAGGATTCCCTCCCCAGCGTCATTTTGAACTTAAACATATTTCACATTCTTTGATGGAAACGACAGTTCGTCTGCATTCTATGTTTGAACATATAAATGTTTTCACATTGTTTAAATAAAAACAGTTATGTAGCCTTAGAAAGTATGCAAAGTCAATATACCTCTGGACAACAGCCGCTGAAGCGTTCTATAACGTGAGACTAAAAAAGCAAAAGGTTATCTCAAGTGGGAGAGAGGGGAGTGCTGCGGGTGACTCTTACATTCACGTTTGGTAAACGCCTCTAGAGGGTGAAATGTCGTACTTGTAAATATTTGAGCAGGTCTGACATCATTCAGCGGCGGGTAAGGGCACTAATCAGATGCTAGATTCTCCCTTATTTATATTTTCGTCCTACATGCATAAACACTGATCATTAAATTTGAGAACTTGGTCATATTTGTTTGGTCTGACCTATGGATGGGTCAGGTTCAGCTAGGGTAAAGGTACTCGATACCACCTTATTACAATCCATCAATCCTTTTTCCCTTCTAAGGAAGAAATAAAAAACAACCATCAAGAAAGCCTGTAAGAATATTATACGAAGCTATTTTCAGTTTTATATATCATGCCAAATCAGCCAAACAACTTTTATTAATTTCTAAGCACTTTCTAGCGGTCCAAGATTCCCCTTCTCACTGTGTCCCTCAAGAGAGTAAATTTCACATTAAATCTAGAAAAACTGAATAGCCTAAGTGTTACCAAACACAGAAATTCTGAAAACTGAGCAGTTGAAAGTGATTCTAGTCCAAGGGTGCATTTCCATGAATGCCTTTTTTGGCAGCAAAGCTAACTTACCCCCTACATTCATCATCTTGTTCACAGAGCAGCCCTACAAACAGCATGTCAGCTTAACTGAGACTGAAATTACACATTATAGACAACATAATACCTTACAGACACCAGGACAGGAAGATCTTCCTTCCCTTCTTACTTTCAACTACTGTTCTTCCTCCAGGCTTGACCTGACCCTTCCCATGTGCCAGCAGAAACATGTCTCTGCTGAGCCAGCTCAGCTCACTGCCCCCTGCAAAAACATACAGACACTTTTTGGTGGGATTACTTTTCTGCCAGCTTAGTGAATTGAATCAGCTCAAGTTCCCCTGAGAGGGGGGCAGACAGGGAAAGGAGGGATACCAGCACTCCCTTTTGGAGATACTTCAGCAGATTTAGGGTTAACCAAGCTCAAAGTATAATCTGCAACTTCATCTTGAAAGGCAGTTACGAAGAGAGCATTGCCAAACAAAGGCATACGTAGCACTGCATCCTCAGCTAGAGTATGTTTCACTGTTATTGTTAAGTTAACATTAACATAAATATCATTAAGTAGGTTTTTTTGTCATCTTTAAAACACCCAAGCAAGAAACGATCCTGTATCTTATTTTTAGAAATGCCTGATGATGGGTTTTGCAGCAACATATAGTCCTTCTGTGATTCCTTCTAATAGGTCTTTAGTGCCCTTGAACATGTTCACCCACTCAGAAGTGATCACAAATGAGAAGTGGATTTCTGTTCTTTCAAGTCTCTTGACATAAAAAGAGACAAAGACTGTCTCCTGCAGATCATCCTCTTGATGTTTCTTCCTAAATATCACTTCATAGTTTCAGATACACTGCTATATTTAAAAAAAACCCCAAACATTTAGACTACATAACTTCATGAATACAACAGGCAGAAGAACTTGGAGTAACATAACAGCACAACAGAGAAAAGGTATTTATTTGGCTGCTTCTGCTTGACATTATCTGTTTGATCCGATTCTGGCTGTTGACATTCAGGTGCTTCCACTCTGCAATGCACTCTCTCATTTAGGGATAAATGGGATGTTGGCTCATGTCCCTCGAGCTCAGCATAGCTTTAAGCTTCAAAGGTTTGTACTGGTGAAGCTTCTCAACAGTGGCTAGAATTGGGGTAAACAAAAAATTCATGTCTCCTCCAGCTTACATGCTGATAAGGCCAGAGCTCCCAGTGACGTAGCATGAAATTTAGTGACAAACTGTGTAGGGAAGGACAAAATTGGGGTTTTTTTGTAATTAAAATTACAGGCAGAAAATCATTTGAGGGAAGGATGACCACAAATATTCACCAGCTACTGAAGCCTTTGCTGCGATCAGAGAAAGCAAATAATAATGAAGCCAGCATCGTGACAATATTTTCTAAAAAATAGTTGTCGGTAAATGTAAGATGCCCCTACCTACCTTGACTTAGATGGCTTCAACTGAGTTTCCTCTTGATCCAGACACCACTTTTTGAAAAAGCTATTAAAAAAAAGTATCCCCCACTATACTTTTCCATCAACAGCACAACCACCAAATTAGAAAAAAGAAAGCCAGTTATAAAGCAAACTGAGATGAAAAGTACTATTCCTCATTTTTCTCCGTCCTTTCTTATTAGCCAAAATCTTCTGCTTTGCTGCTTGTATTTAGACACATACATCTGTAAATAGGCTCCTAATTTCTGATTGCTATATGAGTGTGTGATAGTAATTTAATTAAGAATTAATAGCGCCTTTATTTAAAAAAAAAAGGGTCTTCTCGGGTACCTAAACCTGATTCAAGTCCCCGATGTCAGGCAAATCTTTCCGTCTTTGCATTATTGCTTGAGAGAACATAAACAAACTATTACACACCACTGTTTGACAAGGACATACTCTAAATTGCTACCTGCTTAATAAGCCTCTATGGAGCTCCTAAGCTGTTTCAGATGAGAGTAGATGTTTGATCAGATGCATGAAGGTTATTTTAAGTAAGCATGCAACTATCTTGTCTGGTCTTTCAACAGCTAGCTACTTCTACAAAGATCCATGGGAATAGGGGGAATTCTACTTTAGTAGACTTTGCAAGGGTCCTGGAGGACTTGCTAAGAATGCTAAATAAACAAGGTCTCTCATTCCACCCAGCCACAAAGAGCTAACAAGCCCCCGCGCCCCCCTCCCTGTCCTCCGGCGGGCCATACCTCCCACTGGCAGCCCACACTCATCAATACACAGGAGCCCCAGATATCGCACACCAGAGCCTGCTGTGATGAGCAAACACCAATCAACAGCCCCATTAGCCTCGGAGGACAGGAGAGTTTGTTTACGGTAAATACCAGCACTGCCAGTGCAGGGCTGCACAGGAAACGCTGGGGAGGCTTTGCCCTCTTCTCTTGCAGGCCCATTTGGAAGTTGGGGGGTTGCGTGCCCTGGGTATTGTTTTCTTCTCTTAATAAAGAAAACAAGACGGATGAAAATGCAATCATCAAAAATCAACAGCAATTTAGGGAGGTTTTTTGTTGTTGTTCAAGAACCTTCAATCAAAACGACTACATTTGCAAAAGCAAGTACCTTACGACGCACAGCATATGGCATTGTACTTGGATTACCGAAGGAGAGCACAAACCTTCATTAACTAGCCATTACCCAGCTTTACTCAGACGCCTGGTATTGTTCTCCAGCCCTTCAACACTTTGCTGTAACATGTACTAAGTGCACTGGAATCACTAATTTTTGCTTCCGGAACTGGCTGACAGTGGAAGGGATTTGAGCGAATGCTGCAGCTTAGAGAAAAGCGGTTTAGTGAGAAGATCCAAGAAAGTTTGAAATCCACCCTGTGTGTTGCTACCGCTTTCCTGGCACGTCAGGGTGACTGCTCCTCTCCAGGACATCAAGGGGGAAAGGTGGCTTCCTCCTCTGCATACGCTTTGCATACAGCCTAGCGACTCTGCTCTGTTTGGAGACCGGATTCGCTTCTGACCCTTTGTTAACAAAGACAATATAATTTATTATTCATACATATCTGTAGTCGGAAGACGTGCGTGGCAAGTAGCTGATCTCATTCTTTGCTCAAGCAACACGTGACTCGGACATCGTTTTGAATGTTGCTCTTTTGGAAGCAAGGATTGAATCAAAAGGAAAGTCTTAGTAGCCTGGGAGATATTAACTTGAGCTTGAGCTCATGGGGAGAATCGAGTTTTTTATCTCGTGGGTCTGAGGTGAGCTGTAAAACAGGAGTTGAAGGATGGCTACTAAAGCAATCTCTAGAGTGACTAAGTACATGGGAAAAGGTAAGGGGAAGCAATTAGGGCAGTGGAAATAAAGGTGTACATTTTGTTAGCCATTTTTCAGACTAAAGAACCAGCAAAAAATTTGTGCAAGATGCCCATCACGGGTCATATTTATCCAACACGTTGACAAAATTCTTCCTCAACCAAGTTTCTACTCAGGACACGCATCAATTTATTCTGAAATCCCTGAAAGCTCCGAATCAACTGCCAGGCATGTTGGTAGCATTTCAGATGAGCCCCCCTCATCACCACAAAAGAATGCTTAATTTCCAAAAGGCCAGGGGAGGGGGGTACTCTGTTATGATAGGTAACCAAACAACAAATTATATATCAGCAACTACGTGACCACAGCATTCAGATGTCAGAAAATAACTGAGCAAAAGCATTCAAATTTCCAAACTAATTTTCAAGATGTTTCAACACCGTGCTATGTACTTATCTCCATAAACCCTGGAGGCTGGATGTGTTTCTGAGTAACGTTTATAATGCATTCAAAACGCCGTGTGTGTGAGTACACTGTCAGAAGCAGCTTTAAGACACAGAGATACAACGATAAATGGACAAATGTTACATGGCAAAATGTTTATAGCAACTGGATTGAAAGAGCTGCTCGGTAGTTGCACCTCTTCATCCACCCTTCCATTAGCTTAATTAAGCTAACCCATAGGCTTACAAGCCTGGGGGACTTAGAGAACTTGATCTGAAAAGAAAAATAAAGGGTTTAATCACCAGGCCAGGTTTTCCAAGTTGTCATGGCTCTAGTGTTTATACCCTGCACACTTATATAAACCCAAACTTCCATTACTTGCCTGAGAGTCTCAGATCAATATTATAGATAAAGGTAAAGCTTAAGGTAAACGATTACCCTATAAGATGATGGGAATAGTAATTTTAGTGAACATCAAACACATTAGGATACAGTAAGCTTGCACAGACATAATAAATTCATCAGCTATTTCTGCTGATTGATTTGTATTCCAGTTTAATTAGCCATGAAAGAGTCAATTTTTTTCTGAAACCTTCCCTCCCCCCCTTTTTTGTTACAGATCACTGCCACAAAGGATAATCCCCAGCTGTCAAGTTAAGGAAATTTAAAAGGTAGGTTGTAAAAAAATCGTTACCAGTCATGAATTCATTTTCATATAGACCAGTTATACTTATTTCCCAATGACTTTGGTTGGAAAAATCACATCTGGAAAACAAACAAACAAACAAAACCCACACCAACCCTGATGCCCTTAAACTATTGGTTTTAAAATGGCTTTAAAATACTTTGCAAGCAGAGTAGCTTGATAGAGTAGAGATAATGTAGAAAGGCAGAGGTGCTGTGGAGTGGCACAAAACCTATAATCTTGCTGTTGCTCAACAACTTTAAGCAAACAACTTTAAATAACACAAAATGACCCCTGCAGATCTGTATGGCATAAGAAAGGACAAAAGCATCTGTCATAAAGAGGATACTTTGTTCCTGAAAACTAAATAAGTAAACCAGTGCCACAAATGCATTCAGAAAATTCACAGAGTATCCATGTTTGTTTTAACTAACACGCTACAAAAGAAGAGACAGGGAACAATAGTGAGGTCCAGCTGTTGTTTTTCTTGAAGAAGTCCCAGCTCCCCATGCAGAGAAACTACACTTGAGATGAGCTGGCTGAGACAAATGTTCTGTCTACACTTTAAATGGCAGCTGGTTATTAAATGACTCCCAATAGGATGAACACTTGCTATTGACAATAAGGTAATATAAGGACCATGCAGAGCAATCAGGATGGGAATGTGAATGAAAAATCTTTAATCTGAAATTACAGCTGTCAGGGTTATATTATAAAACATGAAAGTTGCATCTGCACTTAGAATTAATGTGTCCCAAAAGCCAAGTTTCTCATAAAGTGCATCTTGCAGATACATCTTTTATAAATAGACTACTGGTCTTCCATAAATCAAACCGAACTGTAGCCTATACTAAGGAATTAAAAGGGTCATCTCTTCTGGCGTTGGTATTTGTTGAACAGTATTTGGGAAAAATGAACATTGATTTACAAAGTCCAAGCGACACTGGTAGTAGTATTACTTTCTAATGCCATTCACTGACTCCAATGTGTCAAACAAATGACTTTAGTTCTTTTATTACCAGCCTCAACGTTTCTTTTTCAAAATAAGAAACATTTTCAAAAGAGACACTATTTAGCAACCTGAGTTAACAGTGTTGAACAAACAACTATAGTACTTTATATTTGCACATAGTTCAGATAAATGGGGTAAGCTCCATGCATGGACATGCTAAGCCTGGTTTGATGGAACCAGTTTAAGATTAGACATCTCTAATACCTGCTCTATTCCATGGCTCCATAGCTCACGAGGATCACTTCAGTCCATGTCCCATGAAGGGCAGAGTTGTCTCCGTATGTTGAATCTTTGCATACATTTTGTGAGAGTTCATCTTGTGACCAAAAGTGGGTCGTATTTATGTATTTGGTGACACCTGTGTTTTTAATCATTTCAATAAGCCAGTATTAAAAGATCTCCAAAGTCAAATTGCCACTCAGAAATTCTTCAGTGATTTGTGAGAAAAAACACCTTTGATATTAGTCCAGTGCATACAGTACCAAGTGATGGATATTAGCTAGGAAGATTGGCTACAGCTAACAAAAGCTTTAAAATTATTATGAACAAGATATACACCCACTCCTACAGTTTTCATACAGGCAAACTTTTAAATTAAACTCTAACAAAGATGGGGCTTAAAATATTCTCTCCCCCCTAATCGGGCTTTGGGCAATGCTTTTCTGGAGAATGAGTGCTCATGAGCTTCCTACTCCCTTTGTCCTCATTAACCAAGTCCACTCCACTCCTGAGCAAGTGAAGGGGTTCAAGTCTAAACATTTGACTCAACTGCCACCTAAAAGTCAATTTATTACCATTTAAGTTCTTCCTGACTTTTTATGCCTTACCCAAACTGCAGTCAAGATGCAAGAGCTAAATGCCCTGCAATGAATCTGCTTCTTCCCCTGGAAAGAGCCAGCACACTGCAGGCCAGTATTAACAGACCGTTGGGTAATTCACAATTAAGAAAGTAAAAAGAAAAATATAGCACTTCATTGATGTTAAATTACAAATCACCAATAAAAATGATGATCAGCTATATGTGCCATGAAGGAACTATACCAAAGAAATTAATTAACTTTACATATACAATTCTTTGTACTCCGATATATGTTATTTTCCCTCAACAGGAATACAGTGGATACTTGCATCTTGACTGATGAACTTCTAGAACATAACTGCAGAAATTAGTTGCCTGTTTGCAAACCAAGAGATCCACCATTTCTGTGATACCATAGTACCAAAAATCAGGTTCTGTAAGCCTGAAGGTGATGATTAACAGAAAGAAAGAATTAAAACATTTTAGAACAACAAATAGTTACTCCTGTCTTCCCTCTTTCTGATTAATGAGAGCAATCGGACTGAGGCGGAGATTCCCCTCTACCTCACTGCATTCAGAATGTTACCTATATGTTTTCTGGCGTTATCCAGAAATCCCAAGCCTTTAGGGTGTGGTGAACAAAATTCTGAAAAAGAACCCTGAAGAAACAGGCAACAGAAGGCTCCCAAATCACATTTTCCAGAAGTTAATTTGCTCGTACATTTTTGAAGCTACAGTATTTTTCTCTTCACATTCCGAATTATTTTATAGTGTGTCTCAGCTTTGTTAAACTTATCACGTTTCACCCTTGAAGTGTCTCAGACCAGGGTGTTGAGTTCCCTCTAGGTATCAGCTGAAAAGAATATTAGCATCTGTGCTGCAGGCGCATATAATCATTTTCATTTGTCAAACATTTCTCTGATAACTCTCCCTGAGAGTTATCAAATACAAAAGTACCTCAGCTTAATAATGTGGAACCACATCTGCGAATCTAACTTTGAAGGAAGAAATCATATTTGATAAAGAAATTAAGTTGCCTTAAGAACACAAGGAAACAATTTCAGGCTTATGATAGAGATTGGCAGGGATCAATATGAAGACAAAAATATTTTTAAGGGTTCCAACCAAACAAATGAAGATAATAAGTCATCAAAGTCGGTAAATTAACACAGTCCTCCTAAAAACAGGTAGAAAAAAATTCCACAGAATTCCACTAGGAAAAGTGGCTGAGGAAGCCAACAAATATACTAATTCGTCATCAAATCTCTGGGTGTGAAATTTGTTGAAGGACAAGCAGCGCTGAGCATCCTTCCTACTTAAAATCCACAGAACTGAAGCTGGAAAACAGAGAAGGCACATGTGCATTTGAGTTTTGTTACCTGGCCCATTTATTTGTCTTATCTATCTGGGAGGTCTTGTCTTTTAAAGATTTTAAGCTCTTCAGCGCGGAGGCCATCATTAGCTTATATGTTTGCTCAGTTTCTAGCATAGGAGAGTGAGACTGGCTGACAGCTCTAGGCCACAAATACAATTAGGATTTAAACAGAGAGTCAGTTTGGGTTTGTAACCAGATCCATGAAGGGGTACTGCAGTAGTGGTGCCTCTACTAAACAGACAGGGATGCAGTCTTTCCTACTTTTGGAATAGCTTCGGAATGATTTGCAACAGCAAAGAGAAAAAAATACAACAGAAAGCCTCAAGACAGGCAAACCAACCAAACATACTTGAAGATCTGTGAACTAATACAGTTTTTTCACCTAGCCGGTTTCTTTAGTTCATAAACTGTATTCTACATGGTCAGAGATCCATGAACCAGTTAAATAAAACAGGGAGCATTGCTTTCTCAAGAGGGGTATCAGCTCTAAAAATTAAAAATCTTATACATATGGAAAAACCAATCCCAAACAACCAAACCTCCTTTTAGATGACAATAAAGCTTTGTTCTACCAACATATTAAGGACTGGATTTACCTTCCAAGAACTCTGAAGCACAAAGAGAAAGGCACGTCACTGTAATCTGTACATCTCTCAACAGGCGAATATGTAACTGAGCACTTCCAACCAAGAGAAGTGGTCCCACATGTCTATAAAGACGTCAGACAAACCTTACCAAGTACCCAGCAATACCTGAATATTCTCTATTCCACTCAAAGCAAAACTGCAGGCAATTTGTCTGCTCCCTAACAAATACTACCGCACGGTTGAAATATTTTGATATTTGCATCCAAGGCGTAGCTTCTTTGGACACCATGTTTCCTACTCAAACAAGTTACCACACTTTTTTCTTATTCAGAAAACGAGGGCCAGAAGTCCCACAGTGGGAAACGTGCCAGACAAATAAACTACACAACAAGTGCAAACAAGCTCTTCCGTGTCTACACCGAAAGGCTGGCGGTTTGCTACGAGCAGTTGCTTCAGCCAATCTCTGACTTGAGGAAGAGAAAAGCAGCAGAAAAGAGGTAGGAGCCAGGGCTGATGCCCTGGAGATGAGCATGACATTGAACCACTCACTGAATAAAAAACCCAGACATTTTCTAAAATGAATTCGTTTGATAAAATGAAATTCCTTGCAAACTGAGAGGTGCATCCTCAAAATGAGATCTGGCTCTGAAGTAAAGTATATGGATACAACAGAATGTAGTTTGACACAATAAGTCTGGACTTTGAAGATGAACCTCCAGCCAGAGAAAACATTATTCCCTGCCTTATTCCTCTTATCCGTTTTGTCCAGGAGAGCAAGTCTGCCTTTAAGTAATATTGCACAATTCTGGCAAGAAGCGCTTCCTAAAAGGAACGATTTTCAGCTATAAAGAGCTTCTACTATTCTTCAAGGTGAACACTTTTGAAACAACTATTCCAACATTTCCTTAGTCTTAGACTAAATAAGTCAAAAGCTAAAACTTTCAGCACACGTGGCAAATCTGCAGCTCCTAAATCCGACTGCCTGCCCCCGGCATCTTCTCTCTTTTCCTTCATCACGGTGCAACCAGAAACAGAAGCTGCAGCTGGCTCCTGTGCAAAGGCATTGCCCAGCCCCTGCCAGCTCTGGGGCTGCCAGCACCTCGGGAGAACCCCAGCCAGGCGATATTTCATCTTTAAAATCAGGTTCCCAGAGCATTCGGTAAAAGGCCCCCAGCACTGGTGTGGCAAAAGGAAAGCAGTTGCCCCACTCACGGACAACAAGCCCAGACGGGTGCATAGCAGCATCCCAGCAGAGCTCCGTTTCCCCCCTCTCGCCCATCCCTCTGTTCAGGCGTCGATCACACGGAAGCGCGGGAAGAAGGGCTGCCAGGGCAGAGCAGGAGATGGAAGATGCCACCATGGTTTTGCTTCAAATATTTCAAAAACCAATCTGTCTGAGAAAAGGGTTCCTGCTCAGTGGGATATTTATAAATGAAGTTGTGAAGCCCTGGCACACTAACCGTGTCTTCCACACTGGCATATATTGCATTTGGAAAGTAATTGTTATGGATATCTTTTTCTGAGGAAAGTATGCCAAAAATCTTAAATACATTCAATGTCATCTTACTGTGAACCAAGCTAATCCTGTGAAGGTATTGTTATTGTTTCAATTATATGAAACAAACTACTGTATGGGACTAAATTACCCAGAAAATCAATTACAAATCTAATCAATACAACCAAATTTGTATTACAATTCATACTTTAAATCACGGAATGTTCTTGCATGAGCTTCAGCTTATTTTCTAAAAAGGGTTGATGCGGCATCTTGTCTTGTATTCGAAAGCTATCTTTTCCTATTAATTTGCTTTCAACAAACAAGCAAAAGATAAAGAAAATCAGAAGTAAGTTCTTGTTCATGCTTCTCCCACACATCTTCAGCTGAGTGTGCAAGCAGTTAAAACATGCAAATGCAGTTTGGAGGAAATTCGACATCTCTATTATAGATGAAAGGTAAACAAAAGCAGATGAAGGATTAGTGCAATTCCAAATTTAAGATATTGCTCTCAGTGACTTATAATAAAGTGGTGTTGCATACGGTGGCATGTTTTAGATGACATTTCAATTGTACAAGCAATTTGCATTCTATCTGACATTAAATAACGTTCTCATTATTATGAATTCTGGCAGCATCCCCATCTCCACAGCATAAAGATATGAACTACGAGGCACATCTTAATGAAGGGAGTAAGTTTTCCTGTCAATCTGAAATGCGAGACAAGGCTGTACCTGGGCTAAACCTCCGGTAACATTATTGTGAGTTGCCCACTCCTGACATAGTACAAATCTTCAGCTAAAGCATTCTTCTTATTAAATAAAGATCTCTAACTGAACACATGTATCTGTAATATCACTACAATCCAAAGAAAATTAAAAGACAGATTATGTCCAGGATATTACATGCACCACCACAGAGCACTGCGAGAATCTGGTATGATCCTGTTGCTAAGATACCTGGCTAATGCCACGGAAACAAGCCCTTCGTACTAATCTAGCACAATCCATGCATGCTTCCACATATTTTGGCAGGGGAAAGTAGGAGTCCACTGACAATGGCTTGGGATATTGCTAGCCAGCACTCCTGAATTTATACATTTTTTATCTCTTGCTGGTAAGCTTCAGCAATCTGAGCGAAATAAGAAATGTAACACTCTGTTAATAGCATTTGGTTGCTTTATGCCATTTAAAACAAGTAAGATTACTTTTTATCCTCCTGCATAGTCAATAAAAGTTGCTTAAAATGGTAATTATTTAAGTGCTTTTGGCTGCAAAATTGCGGTGCTCCCAAAAATGACTGCCCTTAATCTTTGTGATTTATACTGTAATAAGCACATAAATGACTAACGGCATTTGCCGTCTCCATTGCTGTCTTCAAGGAGACTCTAATATAACAGTTTCCTTGGGCGCGTACTGAATAAGCAATCGGAAGAATAAAGTGGAATTATTTCAACACAAATAACGCAATAGCCCGTCCTATTTAAAACTGCTTTGTGGCTCTAAGCCCGCCAGTAGCTCTTTACCCAACAGACTAAAAAAAAAGAGTGAGGAAAAAGGAGGAGGGGGAGGGAAAATAAAAAAAAAAAAAGATAAGACTAGTCATTCCACGATGTGTGTAAAAATCTTACATGAAAGAGAACTGCTTCATCAAACAACCTGGCTAGACAGCAAACTTATGGCCGAGCAACGTGTTACACGTATCCTTTTTAATTGCGTGAGACGTGTCTTCTCTGATGAGAAAGTACGCTAATAAAAAGTCCCTACTGTAAATCCAGCAAGAATTAAAAAAAAAAAAAGAGAACGTAAACGCACTCCCCATCGTTTTCTGCAACGCGATCTCTCCTAAGCGTCAGTGACAGTAGCTCTGTAGAGCTCCAGTTATGATAACAATAACTTCTGCAGATGTTCGTAGCTGTCAAGTATTATTCGCTAAAATGTCAGAAGATGCGATAAAAAGTAAAAACAGAAGAATTCCTCTGTAGTAATCAGTTGAAGTCAGGAAGGCAGAGGTCACGCATTAATCTCTGTGAGCTGGAGAGGAATAATGGAAATATTATATTAAAACAAGCAAGCAATTGTGCATGTGTGTGCATGCCTACATGCACATGAATAAGGGAAAGAAAGATGCTGATCTTTCCACGTTACATTTGTTTCCAATTCATTCATCTTACACACCCAGTGTATATTTTTTTTTTTCTAAAAGGAACACATGCAGCACCTAGGAATTGTGTTATTTTTAACCATTTTTTTATTTATTTCTTTAATATTGGGGGAGCTTCTTTTAACCATTTTCCACTCCATGGACTCCCAAGGTCACTTTCTCTGGCCAGGACCTTTTGGCTTCCCAGCACCATTTACAGGGTTGTGACGATTGCATGTCATGCCGTACTTCCTATTACTATTGGAAACAGCCATTGATATAGACCATATAAAATGCAAAAAACCAACCTATGGACAAATATCCATTCTTTTATTCAGAATGCTTTATATCTTTTCAAGTCCTCTGGGACTTTGCTGTAGTAAAACTATTTCTGAGTAACCACCTTAGGGCAGCATACAAGGGTAACTGTATTATAGAACAGGAGATTGTTCATGACAAAGAAGAAACAAATCAATAACAGGTGCAAGTATCTCAGAAACTGTTACTTCAACATAAATTGTCCCTGTAAGAAGGACAGAAAAATGTTTTTACAAACCTTTTACTTTTTTCAATTCTCACTGGAATCCAAGTCAGAAGAGAAAATGGCTGTTTGCTTAGAATAAAGTGTCTGAGCTATCTATGTGAACCTGACTGTAATGGCAAAGGATGGTGCGGATCAATATCCATCTTCTTCATTCCTGAAGTAATAACTTTCAATAGGAAAATCTATTTACTTTTACTTACCTTTATTTTATTTCATTTTGCTTTAAAGAAGTCCATTCCAGAGGGAGGGTTTAGATTGCAAACAGCAGTTAACAAACTGATGATTTAACTAAGGACTATAGGCCAGTGGGTATGTTACCATTCCCTGTAGCCATTGGTTAGGGTTAAGAAGAAACACATTTACTTGGAAAATTTATTTATTATATAAACAATGAGTATTACAAGCTATTTAACGCATACAACCTCCCTACGTATAGCGCATATTGGAAAGGTCAATCAGAACCAAAGGGTAATTTGTCTAATCCTTATTTACAACGTGCCCAGAACTGGCCAAGCCTCTCTCCCGCAGAAGCCAACGTTCCTAGGAAAGACATGTTCCCAAACAGCTCCTTTCCCAGCTCCACACCCACGGCAGCCTACCCAACCTCCGGCACGAGCATAGCCTTTTCCTAGGAGCTGCTGGGCACCAAAGCCAGCTCCTATGGCTACACGATAGTGTCTGCTGTGTGTGACTGGGCAGCATGACATCATTTTTTCCCCCTCAAAACACGGGGATGGATCCCGTAACTCCTCTGAGGTCCACATATTTTCAAAAAAGGCAAATGAAGCAAATTAAATAGGAAGAGGGGGGTAATAACACAAGCAAACTTCTGCATTTTCCACTTAGACTTTCAGCAAACTTGCATTCTTAAGATGAATTGTATGGCTGATATGACCTTTAAAATTATATTGTTCACAGCAATCAAAACATTGTATTTATTTACTTTTCTCTCTACCTTCCAACTGCCTGTCAGAAATAAACCAGAAGTTTATGACACCCCTTCCAGCGTCACCTGATGTTTCCTATTATTAGGGAGGTTTATTTTAAGTAGGCACTAAAATGGTGTATGGGATAGCACGGCATCTTTCTAGTAAATACTGTTTTCAAGCTGCGTTATCCAGAGCACAGCGAAAGGCTTACTCATTTTCAATTCAGTTGAGAAGCTGAAGCTCATTAGAAACGTAAAATATTTAAAAGTACATTTGTGTTTTCTGCAGTCACTGCTTTCCCTCCCTCCTCCTGCTAAAAATCACCTAAACTAGAATTAAATCAAGACTGCAATTTACCCCTTTCTTAATATTTACAAGCAACCATCTGTCGTTCCCTAACACAAATTTTTTTGACTGTGGTAGCAACAGCATCACAGCCATGTCAATATTGAAGTCCAAATAAAAGAGACCGCAAGAGAGACTTGAAAGACAGCACTTTATTCACACTGTGAATTTTATTAATAATAATTGCTAATTAATCTTAACTGAAGAAGCAGTGCAAAACCCCATGTCTGAATTCCAGGTTCTTACAATAAATCTCAGAGCACTCAGAGTGTGTATTTGTAACTAAGAAAGAGATCACCAGCATTAAAACCCTGCTTATATCAACTGCAGGATGGGAAATAAATTAGAGACTCTACTCTCTTTAGAATTTGAGGGGGAAAACATACTAATATAGATGTAACCTGGTAAGACAATTAATTGCAAAGTAAAATTTGGAGAATACTAAGGATAAGCAAGATTTCATTGTCACTAATGTCTGCATATTTATTGGAAAGCAGATTGTTTGAGTGCATGTGAGATGAATAAATGAACCCTTAATTGTACAATTTTCCACTTACGTTACATAAGTAGGGTTTTCTTTTTAATATCTTTATTTTCTCCATTCTCAGGATAACAGGAAAAAAAAAAATTAAATACAACCACATACAGAAATATTACTGCATATATCGCTGGAACACAGAAGACAACTATTGAAGCTAAACAGAAGCCCCAATAAATCTGAAGAAAAGCCATTGACAATTTTATAAAAAATAAAAAATAGTTTCAGTTGTTAAAAGGCACCTAGGGATTAGAAAAAATATTCAGGGTCTTAAAGGTTTTAGAAGGTTGGCGGGTTTGGGTCCTGAAGACAGTAATTTTTATTCATTGGTTTTTACCTGCAACAAATTTTGTTATGAAATTTCATCCACCATTTTATTTCTCTTAATATTGAGCTGAAACTCAAAATAATTGAAACAAGAGAGAGACATCAGGAATTAATTAAGGTTATTGCAGGAAAATCACAATATGTGATCAATGTTTCTGAGCTTAAGCAGTCCAGGTAAAGGATTAGTGCTGCTGTACAGAGGGG
This sequence comes from Rhynochetos jubatus, assembly GCA_027574665.1. Classification (NCBI taxonomy): domain Eukaryota; kingdom Metazoa; phylum Chordata; class Aves; order Eurypygiformes; family Rhynochetidae; genus Rhynochetos; species Rhynochetos jubatus. Next base: position 76,359,233 of record CM050651.1, read on the forward strand.
GCTGTGTTACAGTAAAACACGGATGAAATACCTACTAGGGTAAGTAGTAAGTTAGAGGCTTTAGACATAATTATGCTATATATAATTTAAAGCTCAACTTCAAAGCAAGTAAGTGCTATTAATTATCCTCCACCCAACACAGCTCTTAAAATGTCAAATTAAAAAAGACTATTGGTAATTGTATAAGTTATGGCAAACTAGCTCCCTCCAGCAGTGACAGGAGAGAGCAGGAAAAGAAAGCAAGATACACCTCTCCTCCCTGATATTTACAGCTACTTGTTCTTCACGCAGATCAAGAAAGTAGTAACGTTTGCACTGAATTTCCTCAGCCCTCTTTCAGGGACTGATCCTGCAAGTAATCCCTCCTGCGAATACCAGCTGCTAGAATCAGGCTTCTTACGCGGGAATTCACCAAATGCTGCTGCCCTGACTTTCCTCGGCCACGTCCCGTGCAGGACGTTCCCACCTGCGTGCATGGGAGGCAGAGCGGGCGCCAGCCGTGTCTGTGGCAAAAGGGAAGCGTGGCCTCCTCCTCCCGACACGTGCCCGACGGCACTCCCAGCTGCACTGCCAATGCTGAGGTAAGGGATCTAATTTGCCTCTGTGCCTCAGTTTCTTAACGTCCCAACGGTTTCTCCCTCCGCAGGCGGGCAGGGCAGGAGGCACAGCGGGAAAAGCCCTCTGTGGGTTCACCACGTCCCTTTTCCCGCAGTTCAAAACCTTTAATACCATTTTTTTGCGCAGTGAGAGGTTGGCCAGCTCTCAGAAGGCCATGTAAAGGGCTAAATATTATAGGCAAATATAAACACATGGGTTCATGCACGCAGGAAGATTTACTTCTACGAGCGTTTGCCTAAAACGGAAATACTTGCATATAATTAAATTTTCAAAGGAAAGAAGAAAAGAAAAGAAAGCTTGAAATTGTGTGTTTAACCGGTGCGTTTTTTTCCCCTCCGAGGCCTGCATGCAAATTTGGGTTGCATGCAAAGTGAAAATGTTTAGAGGAGCTCACAAGCCTTGACTGTACATGTATTCACACATATCTAAACCAGCATCAAGTTGGTAACCTCAGGTTGTGGGGAAAACATTGTCGTGACAGAGGAAATAACGTGCTGGGCAGGGAAGGTTGTGAAATACCTGCCTGAAATACACACTATATTCATCCTGGCTCTTAGCCATTGCTCACTCATAACCTCTATAACTCACCCAAAATTATATATTAAAAGCACGTAATGAATGTTGAGTTATTTTGAGTTGAGTTGCAGACTTAATAGATGGTTGTCATCATGCCAGATGACTGGGATGGAGTAATTATATTAAAGAGGCAGCAGATCCTTATCCGAGAATGAATCTCTTAAGACAAGGTTTCTGAGTATAGCCAAAAATGTAGAGCAACTTGCGGATATCCTCCCGATTCAGATCAATTGGGTCTTTCACACATTAATATTCTAGGACTCACTTCTTCAAGAACACTGTCCTGGGAAATAAGATCATTTGATGTAACTTCTGTTTGATTTCAGGGGGAGCCCGGTACCTAAAGATCTTTAAGAATCTGGCCCTTAGGCACTTTTGAAATTGAGAATTAGACGTTCCAATGTTGGATTAATGCCTAAATACCTTTAAAAGTGCGGGCTTTGGAAAATCCCTTTGGGTGCCCATCAGCACCTGTAGGCATCTGGATACCTTTAAAAATGGCCCCAAAGGCCGCTTTAACAGCTCACCCGCTGCAAGAGGGGCCGACACCCCTTTTTCTTTCCTCCACATTCCTACGGGTGACTTCTTTCCACCTCGATGGCTGCTGCAGGTTGCAGGCGGATGGGAAGGTGCCTCCAGGCCACGCGGAAGGGGCGAAGCAGCGATTCTCAAACGCCACAGCCCGCACAGCCGAAGGGGCGTGGGGCAGAGCACAGGTTACTAGTCCCTGGCCTTTGGCAATGGCAGGCAAGGTAGAAGGAGAGGGAGGAAATGTCTCTCAAAATCACAGCTCCTCCCCAAGCTTCTCTTTGCCATGGCACAGCTCTATTCTTTCATCTTACAAATAAAGGTGCCTGTAGAGCAGAACTCCACTAAAATGCGTCGTTCAAGCTTTGCCCGCACCCTGCCTGGCTACACTGCAGTCTTTACTCAGCGGGAGCATCTTAGCCAAGCAATCACGAAACCTCACTTGCAATCACCAGCCTTTTTAAGGGAAAACCACGGATACAGCAGGTCACACTCTCAGTGGTAGGACGCAGTCGGGGAACAGCACCTGAACAGCTTCTTGCACCCTCATAATTCAGTTAATTGCTACCTGAGAGAGCTCCTGCAAACAAAATCCAAGCAGCAACCTGCAAGGATCAAGAGTAAAGATGTCATAGAATACTCTGTGCACATGTGCAAAGGGTTGCCCTGTATACAGGGCAGTCCACCACGTCTTGTGCGGTTGTCGTTTGTGGCACACTTCCTAGCTACAGAGTCAGGATTGTCACGTGCACCTCCGTCACCTCTGACTGAAGCTTCATCTAGCCCTAAAAGTGAATATTCAGCTTCCACTGCATCAGCTTTGATAAACGTTTCCAATGTAGATGTTGACAGCCAGAAAAAAAAAAAAAAACCACACAGCACACAGGAGGATTTTAGATACCTGGCCAGGTCATAGAAATTGCCGAATGACCACAATCATCCCCCGATCCCAGACTTAGCACTCCTTATCGCACATGAAAACAGAGGCTGGACATAGTTGAGCATCAGTCTGATTTAGGGGTATTTTCAAAATCTCTACTCCCAGTGCAAAGCCCCTTGGACTTCCTCCTGCTGCTCTCTGTATTCTTAGTTCTTTAGCATTACATCTGAAAATTTTGGAAGAACAATGAGTTGGAGCCAGGGATGAAGAGAAAGTGAATGGTGCAAGGGCTGTTACGTTACCCTGCCCTTCTCACATAAAGGAGCTCTGAACATGTTGTCAGACACAGCACTTTATACGGAGGGGTTTCACACATGCATTTTTAATCAGGATTATATTTCACACACATCCATCATCGCTCGCAAATGCAGCAGGCTAGTCCTCCTTGAAAACATATCAGCTCTCTGTGTTTGCCATCAACTATTTTTTTCTCTGTATAAATCTACTGTTTGGTGACCCACTAGACCATATTTGATGTATCAGGGAAAAAAAAAACTGCTTAGGATCAACATTGAAAATGGCTGTACAACTCCCTTAATACAGTACATTTTCTGAGATCATCTTTATTGCCTCACAAATAGTAACTGACCTTAAATTATTCAGTAAAATAAAAATACGACAGGTTATCCTACATGCAGTCATGTCAGAACTAGTTTGTAAGCTATATGGTTTTACTGAGCCTGCCAATTTTGGACTCTGCCTTTTTTATTCACTCCCACGATTATTCCCTACATGGAACAGACAAGATGCAGAATGCTTGTTCCCTGGTACTAGGAAAACCAGAAGGAATCCCCAGGTACCAGATGCCGATGAACCTGAAGCCAGTGGGGAGCAAATATATAAACACATGCAAATGCTTAAATCCTTCCTGCTCTGTTTAAGATGGAGAGAATTTACTTGAATCCTTTCAGCAAAGATGCTTGCCCATGACACAAATCCTTAACTTTCAGGTAAATTAACCAGGAACTGAAGACTAGCAAATTTCTCTAATATTTACGTTTGGGGTTTTCCTGAGTTAGTTCCTTGTACAAAAATTCTGCCATTCTTTGGTAATAGCCCAAAACAATAAACACTCAGCACTGAGAACGGTAGCATGCTCAAACTTCTTCTGTAGACTAATGTGCTTATTTCTATTTTTAAATATTCATGACTAATCCCTGTTATGAAAACTGTAAAAATTACAGGCGAAGTTGACAATACAATCTTTTTTTTTTAAAAAAAAAAAAGATCCTGCAGTCCTTCTCACTTATTGTCCACTCAGTGGGGGAGAAGGTTAAAACAATAATCTCAAATTCCTCATGAAAAAGGAATACAGTAAGCATAAAATTGATGGAGTTCTACAGAAATTAAGTGGGATTTTGTAGAAATTAGTCCAAAAAAAAATAGCATTCACTGTGTAATCATATACGTTGTGGAGGTTCCCCTCCTCCTCCCAACTATCATATGGCATGCAGCGAGGACATAATTTTTTTTCCTAAGAGTTTATCCCAAACTCCCATAGAATATAACAACTTTTCAAAGAAACCACTTCTGGGAAGAATAACATTTATTTTATCATATGAAGTGAACCTATAAAGATTTTTAACATGTTGACACCTTTTGTTTTTCTTTATGGTAGCATTTCCCCTTTCACCAATAGACCCTTTTTAGCAATAGAGGCTTTTTAATATCTGGAATAATTTCCTTTGTTCATTTGCTTTCATTTTTATTGCAAAACCACGATAACATCCTGTAAAAGATGCTTTAAGCATTAAAATGCTGCACTGCTAGGGCCTGGCATACTTCAGATTAATAAAACTTGTGTCTTAAAATAGATGCAACCTAGAGAGGATGTCATGGAAGAGTTTCAACGAAAACATCACTTCACCGTGTAAAAATGTGCTGCAGCAAAGCCCTTTTAAAAAAACTCTCTCAGCTGGGAACTACTGTATATCGACATATGCCCTGAAAAATACATACCAGCCCCAATTGCACAGGGGCATTGTTCACATCAAGTAACTATATCTATATGTTGTCAAGCAACTGGTCATAAAAGCACTGAATAAAAAGGCATTTGAAATACGAGATGACTGAAAATACCACAGCTGATTTTTTTATATTCTCTGACGGTTAAGAACAAAAAGACTTTCAGACAAAGAATTTAGACTCTATACCATGGTGTTTGACTTCCAAAACCTAACATAAAATGTTGCCAAATGTCTGCCAGTACAAAGAACGCAATGGAAAATAAATGCTTTTTTAACAGTGTAAAGAGAGAGCTTTTGGAGTGAACCTCTTGTTCCAGTGGAGTCACAGGATTTTTAATTACGCTGTATCTTATCATCAACTTAATCACAGCATCCTTCTGAAATGCTCTGGAATCACATACTGCTAACAGGAAAAAGCAGTAATAATATTTTTCCAGCACTAGCTCTGTTTCTAACAGACAAATAAGTCACTTCAAAAGGGCAGGGTTGTACACGTATCGAGTACTACACGAAGACGGGTCTTTCTGAGTACTTACACTTGTAACACCTAGATTAAAATCTCTTCAGAGCTTTCCTGAATTCTACTATTATTTTAGCATCATTACTCACAAGTGTCTTGAAAAATTTTTCTCTTCACAAATTTAAAACTCCATTTAGACAGCTCTGGTCTGGACTTTCCTTCTGAGAAGCTATAACACAAGCAAAGCTTCTCACTCCTTCTCTGTATTCTTTGAACAACCGTAACTTCTGGTTATTAAGGCAGACACCCAAATCTTCTCCCATCCTCTGTGAGGGAGAAGAGGTGATGGTCAGGGTGGGACCTGGATATGGGAAGCTCCAAAGGAGGGTGCTCAGCCTGTGCCTTGCCCCAGCACGGACAGGATAAGTCTGGTAGTTGTGAACGACAGCTCAGGCAAGGACAGAGTGGGAAGGCAGGCTGTGGAAGGAGATGGGAGAGAAGAGCCCACACCTGTAGTTCAGAAATGGTGGTGGGAGGGAGAGCGGGAAAATTCAGAATACTTAGCCAGATACTTTAGTACTGGGAGAAAATTGCCTGTTTAGATCTTCAGTGATAAAATTCCTCATGCTTTTCAGGTTTAAGGCAAAGGGAAGAAATTTGGCTGACAGCTCTGCCCAGGAAAGTTATGGCCAACAGGAAACATGAAGCAGAATATACTTTCATCAGAAATGCAACTTCTTTCCAAACTCACATGGTCTTTTCTACCAACCTTATCAAACAGGAGCTCAAAGTCTTTAAAGAGCAAGGGTAGGAAGAGGAATAGTTTTGCTCCAGCTATACCACACTTCTCCAGAGACCAGGCAAAGGGCATTGCAACATTTGGCATGGGATGTATACAGCACTGCATCCTGCCACAGGTCAGCTGCCACCCAAAATCCTGACTCAGGCTTTTGAAGTTATGCAAGGTTTGCTGTTTCAAGTTCTCCTTAGCATCACTCTCTTTGCTCTACAGTCACTGTACTGAAAGTTGACAGGCTAGTAGCACCAAGTGGATAATAAACACTTTTTAATATTTTTTAATTTAGTTAAACAAAAAGAAAACCAGATCTTATGAACCTCTTCCCAAACCGACTCAAAGATTTTGGAGGAATGTGAAGTCAAGAGAAGAATGGAAGGTCTATTGATAAGACAGACAACATTAGGTCAAAAATTTACAGCTACCAGCAGTGACAAACGTGCAAAATACTATAGGAGCTTCTTACAGCCTACAGTTTAAAAAGGGATATTGTTAAACAATAGCAAGGAATTACCATATTTCACATGGTGTTGATGTGTCCTGAATAGTAAAGAAAACTTAAAAGACTCTGGAAATAATAAGTAGGAAGGAGATCATTCAATACTGTTACAAACTAATAATCAAATATGACATAGAAGTCCTCCTCCCTGAGGCGAACACCTAATTCAGCAAGAACTTGGTGCTATTGAGAGCAAGCAGGGAAAAGAGGCAGTCAGAAGGGGCAGGAAGGGTACCTGCATGCCAAGGAGACCAAAGTAAAATGAAGAGGAATAACTGACCCTGAAAGGACACTGCAGCAACAGACAAGCTGGATGGGTGCAGACTGTAAGGGAGATCCATCAGCAACACGAATGGTGGTCACTTCAACAGCTTGGAGCAAACCAACTCCTTTGGTGTTCTACAGTCTCCATTGGGAGAAGCGGATATGGCTTAGGAACGGCTTCTTTACAAGATGATCTGGTTTGATTTGAGTTGTCACTCACGATCAGACTTACCAAGAAAACACAAGGAACACATTAGGCTGTCCAGTGACAACTGAGCAACGGACAAAAGATTGGGATGTAGGGGTTACCATCTTTCTTCTCCCCCTCCACTCCCACCCAGATTTCTTTTGACCCCATCTCTCACAGCCCTCAAGGTTTAAATAATGAAGTGGCTTGTCAGTATAGAAAATACCAAGTCAAAATGTCTGTTGCAACTGGAAGAAAGTTTTATCCTGCTCAGGAAAAGGGAAATTCTGTTACAGATAAAGTGTGGAGCAAGATTTTCCCCTCCACCTTCCTAGAAAGCCTAGGACTTTCCTTTTTGTTCTCTGAGCTTCGTCTCAAGTCCCCTTCTTCTGTACAAGGCTGTCTCTACTATTGAGAAGGGATGTTCTTGATAAAAAGAGATGAAGATATCCATCAGTCCTGGATGAACTGCACTAATTAAAGGAAAAAAAAAAAAAAAAGACAGAATTCCAGCAGCAACTTTTTTGTTACACAATCAGTCCAGAACCATGTCCACTCCCCCTCAGCAGGGCATTTAAAATAAGAGTGTTTCCACAAACACATCAATGGCCTTTATCTCAGCCACTGAATTTTTCAGCCAGTGTAGTGTCTCGAGAAGAACTTGTTAAAAATACTGCATTTTTATCTCAGTGTTGAACCAAAACTCCAGAGAGAGACCACGAGATCTATGCCTGGAGCTGTTAGTTCTCCAGTGGTGAGCTACTTCTTGGTAGTCCAAAAACACAGATGATGAGCTCCAGGTATAAAACTTACTGTGGTTTATGATGAATTTATTTTTTATTATCTTACCCCACATCTCTTGTGATAACAATAGGTGGAACTGAGGGATAATAAGACAAATGGAGACAAGAAGAGACAAATATATTATTGTAAATAACATATTAGGCCAAAAAAAAAAAAAAAATCCAAAATACGTGACTAGACCTAAAATAGTATCTACAGTCCTAAACAAGAAACATTAAGATTTTCCAAACTCAGCACTTACTAGGTCTCAGTGAGGAAATGAAAACTTGAGATGTGCAGCATTTTGGAAAATAAGAATGTTATAATGTGATTAAAAACTACATTACACACATGAAGGAGCAAGTTAAGGTTCCTGAGCCTAGTCATTATCACAGAACGGAAGCGATACTGTCTGTGATCCTGCCGTACTTTCATCATAGAATTTCTATACTATTTTTGAGGGGAATAAAGAAGCAGGTAAATATAACTCCTCTATATTCAACTAGTTGTCGTACAAATGTGTAACACCGCACATCATCTGCTGCCAACAAGGTATTATCCTGCTCCATTCACATCTGTATTATATGAAGTTCCATCTCCTCTGCTGGAAGCACAAAACCACCTCTGAGCAATTCTCTGTCTCACAGACAGACACACAGCCCCGGTACTAAGAGCTCAGCACATTCCCAGCTAGCCTACATCTCCTAGCCTAGTGTTGCTTTAAAAATCAATCCAATATTTTTCTTTCCTAGGGGTAAAATATAACTTTAAAAAATTTCTTTGAAAACTCTTTATAAGAAAAAAATGAATCATTTTCATTGAGGAAATAGTATCTCCAGGTATCACACAAATTTCAGAGGAAAAAGAAAATCTGTTGAAATAGATATTTACAATGGAAACAACTGTATTAACATTTGAGACGAAATCCTGACCCTGTTGAAGCTTACAGGGGGGTTTTGTTATTGGTTTCAGCAGTATGTGGAATTCATCCTGTGTACAGCTTTGTTCTGCGCTTGGAAGAATGGTGAAATATGATCACATAATATGAATGATTAATTACAGTCAGAGTACCACTATGCACATCCATAGGCATATGACTTCTGGACACATCGCAACAGGCTTGGAGGATGGGTTCTGAGAAGAAATGCCAAGACAGAAGACGATGATGAAAACGCTTCTGAATTTTCGTTGTATAAAGGAGGCTAGTTTCTTGCTTTAGAACAGATTATTAGATTTTCTGATACCACTTTAATCAGGAATACCAGGAGAATAATTACAGCCCAGCTGTCATACCTTGCTGTTCTCACTGACAATAAAGAACACACTGTAGTCTAGCTCAGTGTACTAGTTACTCCTAAAAGCAGGCTTCATTCCACTTGAATTTACTTCTGAATGCTCACAATTCTTTGTTTAGACTTTGAGTCTCCCACCAGCTCAGAGTAAACAGCTCTCGTGGAGAGACCAGGGAAGATGGAACAAGTACATGGAAGAGAAAACCATTAGTAAGCGTTCTACAAACCGTCTGTAACAAGCTCCGTGTATCTCCTAAAATGATCAAAGGCCAACATGACATCAGCAAAAAGTGTTATTATAGTTCTTGCTCTTTCTTTGGCACACACATAGGGCCATTATCAGAGACAGGCCGCGGGGTGAGAGAGATATCCTTGTTCTTGAGGCAGTATGGTTGTTCTTGTAGCCCACTGCTACTGTTTCAGTCTGTTTTGCTAAGGATTTAGACCCACATCATCACCATGATGGCTACAGTCTCTAATTGAGGTTGCTTATTACCAACTCTGCCTCTTCACTGATCTGAGCAACATCCTTTTATACCAGTACCCAAAATGTAAACACCTACTCCCAAATCCCTCAAAATCCCAAATGAAAAATTTAAATGATTACTTAAGCCAATAATCTAATAATTTTAAGAGGGGGCAGGCTATAGACCTAAAAGCCATTCTTTGGTTTTAAGTTCATATTTCATGTGTACAGTTTTTACATATGTACATTTGGATTTTCGCATCTGGATCTTCACTTTCGTCTGAGGAAGCAGAGAAATGAAAAAGAGCAAAGTTCTGGAAACACCGTACGGTGCCCCATTGCAGTGAACATGCATGTATTAGCCAAAGCTATGAAATACAAAAAAGCTTTTTTAAGTAGATGGAATTTGTTATTCTGAAAATTTCTGTCTGAACATTGTAATGCAAAAAGATTTTTAAAATCCAATATATTTGAAGAACCATTGAGCTGTAATGAGCATGATAACTGAATAGTTGATTAAAAATCCTTTAAAATCCTTCCAGATGATTAATGGGGAATATAAAGTATTCCTACAGCCCTGGTAGGAGGCAACCTCCAACGGTCATACAAGAAGATCTGAATTCACAAGGCAACACCGTATAGCCTTCCCTTACTTCCATATAGCACTACGTATAGCTGCTCACAAGGCACCTTCTGTGGCTCATACCATTACACCTCCTGGTAAATTAAGTGAGGTGCAGTGTACCATGTTCATTGCCAAAACAACAGTAATAAAACCAACCTAATCAGGAAAATATAACAGTACATCAACTGTTGTTGCCTAAGGAGAAGCAGACCAAGTTGATTTGTGTCATGTTTTTAAGGTACGGCTAACAGAATTTTTAGTCTGTTGTAACCCTCTTCTTACCTTGTAAAGGCACTTTTATAAAAAAATACTTCATAACTGTAATCAGGGGAAAGAAATTATACAACCCACCTCTGGGATCATTTATTAACTTCCCTTCAACTCCTTCGCTTCCTTGTACCTATACTCCAAATCCCTAACCACATATTTTTGGCATGCTTTTTATTTAAAACCAGTACCACTTTTCTAATCTAGACACTACAATTTATATGGTTTACTCAGAAATTTAACAAATTTCAAAGTCTGAGCCAAAAAAAGAAACAGGAGTAAAATCCATTTGCTACAAGAGTGGAAACATGCAGCCTGTCAATACTATTATATGCTGCTAGTAGGCATATACACCTTGCTGAGTTGAACATTCCCAGTTCATAGCAGTAACGATTGACCTCAAAGGAACCACTTGATTTACATCAGGGATTTTGGGGTTTAAGACTTGCTTCTTTTAGCTGTACAAAGATAGTGTATAAACTGACATTCGTTTTGCCAAGTACTACTATTTGTTAATTGCCAAACGGATTATTTAAATTCATTGCTGATAAGATTTCCAGTTAGAAAAAAGAAAAAAGCGATGACGATTCTGCATTTCACTTTTCTACCTCAGATATTTGCCTTGGATCTATACCTTACCTATGTCTCTCCCCAATTACCGTTACATGATATACAGGAGAAAGGACACAGGAGACCAGAATTTTGCATTTCTGAACCAAAGCTTGCAAAAGGAATGTCTGCATGCCCCCCAGGCCTTGTACACCGAATAACTGGGAATCATCAAGGCGGCCATCTGTAGCTCTGACATATTTTGATCATCTTTATATTTGAGGTCCCCATGCTTTGCTTTTATACCGATACAAACATGCAAGCTTTTAGAAGTGAGCTATGACTAAGAATTTTTTCCACAACGTAGGATTTGACAGGACCATCATACAGTGTCTGGCACCGACCACCACAACACCAAACACAGGCACTGAGGTATCCTTTCCCTGCTAAACTCTTCCACAGGCAGGCAACCCATAGCCTGTTGCTCTCTAAGTCCAGGAATAAATTGTGGCTCCATCACTTCATCTGAGTCTCCCTCCCATTTGAATTCATGAAACAGGTAGCGACAGTCACCCAACATTATTGCGTGCTTAGTTAGCGTCTCCCTCTAGATGTGTTTCTTCCTCACAACGGGTCAGTGCACAAATATTCCAAAAAGAAACTACACTGATTGCATCTTGATACCTTCTGCAGTTGAGCACCAAGTTTCCTCCCTGCCTGCACAGGGACAGCCACGTTTCTGTTATCATTCTTAGGTCTAGATTTAACCACTTAAAAAAAAAAAAAAAAACTCACAAGGTTTTGTTTTGTTGGGTTTTTTATTAAGCTAAGCCTCAAGAAGTTTTCACTTTGTTGCTAACAAACGCCTATTTTAATCAAGCCCCAGACAAAGCAGCCAGCAAATGCATTTATTATTAAAACAAACTTCTTTAAAAATTCAAATCTTGGCTTATTAAAAAATATAATAAAGACTTTTATGTAGTTTAGTATGCAAGAGTTAGATTGCTTGACCTCTCTTTTAATGACTTAATTAGCTGCACTAAAGCCCAGCTGGGCCTCTGCTGACAACATAGCTAGATATTTCAATCAAGCAGTGTTATGGAGAATAAGTAATAAATGCTACCTTGTCGCCATACAGTCCCAAACCAGAGTGCATGCTGGTAATGCTAAATTTGATCAGTATGCCTCATATTTCAATTAGTCGTGGTCTGAATCACTAAAACTGTGTAATGTGTATGAATTCCTGATATCAGATACAGAGCTACAGGCTCCCACAGTTAGAACCCATTGAGTTTGCTTTTATTAGCAGCCAATTAATGGCCAAAATCTGCATTGCTTTTAAAATTTATAACCTCTATTCCAGCTGCATCCATGGCTCCCAGTATACTGTATACAATCAGATCCATATCACTGTCGCAAGTCAAACAGCTGCAAACTGTATTCTGTCTGCAGAACTGAAAAATCCTTCTGTACAGAAGCTTTTTTTTTTTAACCTCTTAGAAGTTCTTTTCAAAGCCCAGCAGCACTAGTCACTTTGCGACAATGAGCGATTTAATACAGAAAGAAAGAAATCTACACCAAGGTAACCTCTTGGGATGTGCTAGGTTTTCAAACGAATGAAACCCTATCACTCTGGCACAGCACAAGGGCAAGCAAAGCTACTTCTCCTGACCAAGGCTAAGAAAATATAAACATATAAAACCCGACCCTCATTGAAAATTAACCCATTGAAGTCTAGAGAGTCATTAAAAGATCCTGCCAATGCAGAGATTACTATTTTAAACTAACTTTCACAAATTAGTAACACTGGAAATTGTAATGCGGAGCCTAGTGATCCTTAAGAGATTACTGCAGAGAAAGAGGCTCATGCCTGCTTCCCCCAAATGGTTTAATGAATACTTGAAGATTTCTAGACATTATTTTTAGGAACAAGTCTCTATTTCTGTTACATGATACGGCAGGAAATTTTGGTGCGATCCGATTCAGACATAAAGCATAGTAGCTTTATGTACTGGTAATGTCATGTCATAAAGCTGTATGATAAAGGCATATTTGACATCTGAAAATATGCTATTATTTTTAAAAAGTAATTTACCATATGTAAAAATGTGCAGGCCTAGAACATTTTTCGACATCTGATCTTCCAGTGTTATCTGAGACAAACATTGCATGTTTCTGTTCTTTCCCCTCTCTAAGCCACTGACCAAGAAAAGAGGGGAGAAGGAAAACAACAAAAACAAGAAAAGAAGGAAAAAGGCTGTATTATTTAAAATTCAGCAACATGACATTGAACAAGAGATAAAAAGTATTCACCTGGTTAAGCGCCCGAGTTTTATACATGGAGTGTGAAAAACACTTCTCCAACAGTAATATGTGGCAATAAAAATGTTGTGCTTGGATAATACAAACTGCTGTCATGGCTATTTAAAAGACAATAAAATCCCATTTTGCAAAATTCAACCACTAATAACCAGCATTCTTTCTAACTGCTTAAATACTGCAGTAAGACTCCTAATGCCACTGTGAAATCATAAGCTAGTACTTCAAAGGTGTTCTATCTGTTACAAATTTAATCTTCACTGGTATGTCACAACTCATTTCATCCCAGAAGCTTTGAGATGCGGCATAGCGGCATTTTTGTTGTCCTAGGCAACCTGAACCAAACTGTTAAATACCTGTCTGATGCCCCCAAAACGATCGCAATGATATTGCTTACAGGGTTTACAATAATGGCTATGCTGAAAAAATACAATCATTCTGCTCCACTCAGTTAAGAATCAACTTGTTTGATTCTTACCGATGCAGATGAAATATGTCAACAATGTTTTATGTTTTTAATGAGATTAAAATATATTTCTTATGGAATAGAGTTATCCCACAGTAGGATATTTATTCCCGGCTCCTGTTGAAGCTAGGAGAGACGGGCAGAACGTATGCAATAATCAAAGGCATCACAGAGGTGTAAAACTGGGGCAAAAAGGGTAAGTGTCACGGGATAACACGGCATCATTCTCCCTCTGTTACATACAGTATTACCCATAAGCACATGTGTGAGACACATTCCTAGACAGGCATCTTTTCTTTTCCCTGAGAATGCATAACTTGTATTTTCAGATTATTCATTTGACATGAAAGTAGTAAAACAGGGCTAATAAAAACATGCAAACAAATTAAATTAGGATTTCATGTGATTGGCTTAATTATCTCCCCCATATGCTTCTATTACAGCTTTCTGAAAATCTGGACAAAATAGGTTGTTGGAAGACTTGAAAGAAGCTGTTTTACTTAAAATATGATGAGACAGTAGGCAGACGTCTCCCAAAATATGTGGATCCTCTTCGCATTGTGTACACACACGCGAGGAAGGACCTCCCTGAGCGAGATGGATTTTACTTAGAAATGAACTGTTTACTTCAAGCCTCCAAGATAGGTGCTGCTTTTCTAAAAAAAAAAAAAAAAAACCACCAACAAAAAACCACAAAAACCCACACACCACAAAACCCCACCAAACTAAAAATAACCCCATACACATGGAAGCACAGGACTCTACCAAGTTTAGGTAGGATAAATATATGTCTTTGAGACTACTCAGCTGTAACCAACAGGGATCCCTTTGACTTTTGAATTTTTACACATATTTCAGATAAAATCAGGGAGGAAAAAAAATCCAGCACTCAAGAACATCAAGTGGATTTGTGACTCTCTCTGGAGGACTCTGGGCCCTTACAAACATATGAATGGATTATGCTGATTTTATACATATTTAATCATTGTAATCCATATGTTTTGATATATAATCTGCAACCCATATTACAAATAGAAGAATTTTATCCACATAGTAATACCGCTAAGCTATACACAACAAAATATTTCCCTTAGTAAATAAGTTAATTCAATAAAATTAAGGTGAAACAAATTTTGCTTAACATTTTACAATTACTTTACTGTTTCAGAATTCTAGATACAGAATGAGGAAAAAATTAGACTGAAAATTGCTTTCATGTTTATGTACTGATGAAAGTTAAATAACATCGCTCATTTGCTTACATTTTTATTGTCGCTGAGTGAAGTACTATATATGTATTTAATAAAAACCCAGCCTGATTTCTTTGTTTCCATATCTAAACCTTTGAAATACATTTCGTGGCATCACACACAGGATTACCTAATGTCTGGACTCCAGTGGACTGCTCCTGTACAAGGAATAATCGGTTGCTGATTTTATACCTGTCTGTGTACATTAAGTGAACTTCTAAAAAGACCATTACAGATTGCACAATAATACATATGGTGGCTACAAAAACCTAACCAAAAAAAATCCACCCCAATCAAAACAAAAGGCTGAAATAAAGGGCCATGCATATGAACAAATATAGGTAAAACCTAGAATTATGAGCCAAAAGATGCAAATATGAAGGCAAGATAAAGATACCCTGAAAACCTAAAAGCAGAGCACCAAATACACTCTGCTGCCTTGTCATACAAGGGGATTTGAGTGCGGAATCCCCACGCACTTTCTCCCGGTCAATGCAAAAAACTTTATAATCGCATTATTGGAAAATCAATTTGACAACTAAAAATGGAGGAAGAGAAGGGAATATCCGCGTAAAATATCTCTGATTTCACTACAACCCGATGGGCAGCGGGTAGTGTGCACGTTCGTTAGGGATGTCCACGTGCAACTCACTCCTGGCTTGACTTTGTTCTGCCATTCATGAATTATGCAGTCATCTCTAACGCAGGGAAATGAAAGAGAATTATGCTGCCCACTATCACATATTATCTCTCTGGTTAAAAGCACTTTAACAATCAGGTTTAAACATGTTTATGTGCTGCTGTGACCACCCTGAACACAAACTCGCTCTGGTATTTTCATTCTCATGCGTGTTGTGTGCACACACACAGATGAGCCCTCACACATGTAAGCAAATAAATCACATACACAGATGCTTGAAAATAAAAGAGAGACAAAAATATAATGGAATAAGAAATTTCCTTGAAGATTTGTAAATCTGGAAAAACAGCCCAGTTTAGGGGCTATCCATAAACAACAGCTTCTTTAATACAGAGCGGTTCCTGGTCAGCTTTGTGACCATTAAACCTTTTTTCTGCCATCAAAGATTAAAACCTTACTCATCTTTTTCCTGTGTCCTTTTGCATTTTTAACAGCACCTAGGCTTCTCTTGCACGGCCCTAACGCTGCCAAGGAGTATTTTATTATGCATGTTGTTCTATCTGCTCTTACAAGGCTGACTCTATTATCATTTTGCAAGTGACTTTTTAATTACTGTTACATCTAAGATGAGATCTGGAATTTAAAAACATGCACACACGGGGTTAGGCTGGTCTTTGATTATTAAAACCTTAAGGTTCATAGACTACAAGGGTCAGATGGGACCATGGTGATCCTCTGAGGACCGCAGGGCTGGAATCTGCAGTTGGTGCTCAGACACAGATCCCACGGAGTCAGGGTACAATCCTCCTCGGGCTGTCGGGCAAGGCCCCCAAATTCTGGGAAGGAACTTAAAAATGGAAATTTCTCGATCTGCATAATTTCTGATAGGTCTTACCCATTAAAATGCAATTCTAGTATGAATTATGGATAATTACTTTTTATTTGCCATACAATAGGGATTCTTGGTGTTTAAATTATCCCCAGAATGTACAGAATTGTGCTTTTTGAAGTAATCCTTTGTAATAAAACGGAATGCATTTTGTCAGATAGCTGGGTTTTTATCTGTGCTGTAATAACAGCGCTTAAAAATGTAGCCTCAGGCAACTAAAGCAGGATTTCACTTCTTCAGGAAAACCAAAGTAAAATAAAAATTTTCCCACACTGCACAATCTAGTCATTAATTTTACTGTAGGCAGCCAGACATGCATGCCAATGTTTTCACTGAGTAACTGTGTGGTTTAACCATTATATTCTCTACATCTGAAGATAACTCCTCCAAATATTTGATTTTTAATTTCAGGGGTTTATATCAGAGTGAAATATACTGTCATTTCATACCTCTGAAACCTATTATAATGAAACTAGTGTGCAGCGATAAATATTTTCCTTAATTTTGACAGGCATGCAGTCAAATATATATAAATTCACATTACACTAGCCATCTATGAATGCTTCAGGAAACAGAAAATGCTTCTTACAGCAGATTTTTTTTTCTTTTTTTTTTTTTAAGAAAATATCTGTTTTACATGCTAGACAGTAAAACAGAAACCAGGTTCAAAATCCTGTATTTTTTTCTCTAAGGAGTAATAATTATAATATATGTGTGTATTTTGAATAACCAACCGAGGAATAATAAAGTACTTACTAACAAAAAGTGCAGCTTATGCAAACAGTTGTCTCACCATATACATAAACACATAGATCTAACAGTCTCCTAACCTCCACTACATTTAGACATTTGTTATGAAACAGAAATTTTTCTGCAGATGTCTCGCTTGGTAAATGCTCTCTGACACCCAAAGCCCTCCAAGTGAAAAAACAGAAACAAGCAGAAATTCTAACTCTGTAGAAATATCGAAAATAGGAATCAATTTAGTCACAAAGTGAAAAGATTTAATAACTTTCTGGTATGCTATACAGGAAAAGATTTTCTCTCAGCTGAAGAGAAGCAAATCTCAAATTAACAGCTGTAAGCGTACAGCATAGATGCAGTGTGTTTATCGCTGATGTATACATATTTGATAGATGTACACTATCACCAGATAAATATTCCCTAAGCACCAAATACCTCATATTGAGAATAATTTCAGATAAACACGACACCCCATTATTACCCAGCACTTTCACTTACATCATAAATGAGGTGTGACCACCAGAAGGCAGTGTTACAATAAATATATATGCGACTGCTCATTTACAAGCCAGTTTGATATTGAGATTGAGAGTTTTCCTAACTTTTCACAATTCAACTACTGTTTTCCCTAGGCACTTCATACCAAAACCATCTTCTCAATGTAAATAAGCTAAGAGAAGTACTTAAAATACTTTGGAAACCATTTCTTTTGTACTACATTGCTTTCACTTTAATAGTTAGCCTCCTTCACTTTTATTACATCGCATCTTTAGCTTTTTAAGTTCATCAGAGAATTGTGTTCACACTTACCATTTCAACACAGCGTTACGCTGAGCTGTCCCCTCACGAAACAGGACTCACATGCTGTTGAGAAGATGGGCATTGCCTCCACAGTAGTTTAGCTTACATAATTCAGTCCAAAAAAAAAAAAAAAGGCAGCTTCTAACATCATTTCTTATTAACCTTTAGTGGTTTGATCATCATTTGGTAGAACACTATCTGGTATACTCTTAGTGGAACGACTGTAGGTATAATAGAACATACCTTTAATTAAATCTCCATCAAACGTTTAAGTAATAATGTCATTTAGTATGTGTTAGTATACAAAATCTGTTGGATACCTCTCCAAGTTTACAAAATCCGTGTTAAAGGAACCAGCATTGCAAAAAAAATGTTACAGCATATGTTTGGATTTTTGTATTTCAAAGTCCTGACTACTTTATCTGAATTACAGATTTAGAGCTTTGTTATGTGTGATAGTTATGATAATATGATCACTAAAGGCACAGAGACAGGGAGACTCAAATCCCTTTGAAAATCCCTTTCTCCATTTCCTACAGCTGCTGCTGGAGTTTAATATCTGATAGAATGATGAAAAAGAACAGGCCAAACTCCAGTTTTAATAAAAATTTTAACAGGTCTACATATAGTTATGAAAAATGTTATTTGCAATGCCAATCTTTAATAAAATTTTCTTAAACCAAAGAAAATTCCCTATGGGGAATCTGTTATGAATGTGTTTTTCATATGTACTATTTAAGGCTGTTTAAAGGTTATGAAAGTGACTGGTAAAATAAGTTCTATCGCAGCACAACAAAATCCTCCGCGCGGTCTCACTTTTGCATTTAATCAAATAGGTAAGCAGGTCCTTCAATTTTTCGTGTTTGCTCTAAAACAAATATTTTCATTTTGCATTAAAACTTTTCTCTGAGTGAACAGTAATAACTCCTAGCATGTACATTAGCTGGAAAGAGGTCAGCTTGGCTCGAATTTACCTCGCTGCCGAGAACGTATTGATTTTGAATACTCTTCAGCCAGAATCCTTGCAACTCACACTTCCTAACGCAATATTCTCTGCCATAGTCGGTTTGGATCATGCTATAATAACGTTTGAATAATTACATTTAGACAAAGTTAAGGTTAAAATGAGTGCAGAATATCCCTTCCAAACTTTGTGACCTGCGTGATCACCATGTGTCTTAAGTTCTAACTGTCCTCTGTCCTGGTTTCTCGCAGAATTACTACTGAATGCAAATTCCAACTTGGCATTTATGCCTCTAATTCAAATGAGATTTTTTTCTGGACGTTAGTTTAAACGCGCTGGAAATCAAGTTGTTCTTCCACAAAGCATCTCTGCAACATTACAAACGATCCGCTCCCTCTGCCAAACATATTAAGTACTAGCAACAAATTATATCGCAACACTTAAAACCTGAATCCTAACATTTTCGCTAATACAGTCACCTTAAATATGCACATAAGTGCCTGGTTTTACTATACCAACTTTCTGTTCCCAAATCTTTTATCTTCTCCCCCAAAAACCTCATTTGCATCTCTGTGATCATCTCAGAATATAATATTTGAGCACAATGCGTGTAAGATATCGACTCCCTTAAACAGATGTTAATTTGTGCAAAATAATTTCTTTTACAAACACGGTCCAGTCACCAAACGTGTACAGAGGGGAGAATGAGCACCCTCCATAAAGTGATGATTTTTTATTTCTAACTCTAGACCAACTGAGGGCAGAATCACAAAAACACACTCATGAAGTTCAGTCTTCCCCACCTTAAGAATCTAACGGCAGAACTTCACTCACAGAAGTTGTTCTGTGCCCGTCTGCCTGTGAGGGAACACGGTTTTGTACAGATGTGAATTGACTGGAGCCAACTTTGAACTTTCGGGAATATTTTAAATCTTTATCTAATTAACAAAAACTGAGAATGTTCAGGTTATGGAGATATAGTCAAAAATTCCCCTACCATAGATATGACTAACATATTCAAAGAATAAACTGTCATTACCATAATTAAATAATGTTATTTAAAATAATCTACCATTTTTGGTTTATATATTATCAACCTCATTATTTTAAGGTTCTGGTGAGGTTCATATTTCCTGGGACCTTAAGCAGGGGATTTAGAAAATTTTGGAGGAATCAAGGTAACAAGAACGTAAAAAAGAATAATTTATTGCTGTGACCATTTTGTCCTCTGATTTCTGTTTTGGGATTATAGTGGATTATCTCTGTCTAAAACCTATTTTTCATATCCCTGTGGAAATTAATTGACAAGTTCACAAACAGGGAATAAAAATGAAGAGATCTAATCGATATTTAAATTCAAATGTTTATGCTACAACATCTTTGAACATAAAATTTATAAAATATTAGCTGCCTCCTCAAACATAAAGGCTCAAGATGAAATTTAAAACTAACAATAGAAAACTTCAAAAGAACATCTGAAATACCTGGTTTGAAACAAAAATATTTTATTAAAATGAAGTAACCTCAGAAAAGGTTCAGTACCTATACAGGCTGCATTTGTCAATGCTTTATTTCTGAGGTCACCTTCTGAAAATTCTAATTATCATTCTTAAGAAAACTGTTCGTTTCAAAGAGAAAAGCAGCAATGCTATAAAAATTTGTAAAATATATAGACTCTTTATGCTGAAATTAAATTACTTGATCAGGGAGGAGAGGGAAATTACACAAGCAAATTCGATAAATAGTACACCTACGATTTTATCAATAAAACAATATTGGAGATAAAATTTCAATTTAAAGTAAAAAGAATACTTTCATTCAAATCTTATTTATTCATATTTTGTCACTAGGAATTAGCAATAAAAACATGAGTATATTAAGAATTGTTTAGGCACTCTAAAAGACGTTTTTGTGGAAAATATAAGGGATCATTACTTTTTTAATCATTCTGCGAATTAAAAGCATTATTGCTCTAAAGTGTTTTTGCTTTACCTTTTAATCTTCAAAAAAGTTATTAGCAATCTCAAGTGTTGTTGTTCTCCAAACCATTTTAATATATTTTTGAATCTTTCCAGGCACATTAGTGCATTAAAATCCACTAATAAAGAAAAGATGAATCCTGTGATGTGGCTTCTAAACGAGGATATAATCTCCATCATATTAAGAAGTGTTTCCTGACTCTTATAGCGAGATTACTTCAAATGAATAAAGAAGATACATTAAACGCTTTTTAAAAAAGGTGTTTCATATAAGATTTAGTCACTTATTTTTTTAATTCCTAATTGTCTCACCTTTTGATTTTAAATTATTTAGAATTCGTTTTGGGTTTCTACAAAACCCAGGTTTTGATCAGCTATTCTTTTTCCTGAGAAAATATTCAAATACTAGTTTTTGAATTGATTAGTCTTCACAGGATGAAAACATAGATATCATTTATTCCTATTTCTTTGTAGAAGTTTATTAGTATAATTTTTCCTCCCCTGTTTCTGGAGATTAATAACCTTAGGATCTTGTGGAAAGCTTTGGTAACAATCTGATAATCCACACTTGTCCCTCTTATTACTAGGAAACTGGATTTAGGAATGCAAAAATTACTTCCAATTTCTTGTTCCCAAACAGCACGTATTAAAAAGTTTCCATAGCAACTACAAAGCATAATACCAGTCCCCAAGTAACTCTCCAATAATAACCCAAAAAAGCATCTGTGACATTTAAATGTTTAGTATTTGGACACAACTTTCTCAAACAGTTGAATAAATTATTTCTCAGGCATTGATATTTTATGCTCAGGTAGATCTGTGAAGCAAAAGCCTAGTTTGCACGTGAACACAGACACGTGCCATCCATTTGGTGGACTCTAAGAAACAAGTATGTGTTTTAAAAGGCAATGATAAACAACTGAGCTGCTTCTATGGAATTGTACCTTTTGCTTCGACAAGAGCACGAACACTATTGGTTGTTATCCCTGCACGGTAGGAACATGGCTTTCCACCACTTCAGGCTGCCTATGACCCAGATCTACCACACTGCTCTGTTTGAAGAAATTTATTTTTTTTCATTCCTAATTAAAAAAAAAAAATCACTTGTTTTTATTGCCTTCTATATTATCTGCCCTACATATTAAACAACACATTGAGAGGAACATTGCCTTTCTTGATTTTGCTTATCTTTTAGAGCTTTGAAACATAAAATGCTGATTATTCCTAATGAAAAATCACCACTACACAACATGTGATCATTTATAAATAAAATGCAACAAAAGATAGGGAACAATAATGTCACCATGTCTTTTTTGGTCCAGTGATGTGATTTTACAAATTTTATATATGTACATGTTTTAAAGTCTAAAAACAAAATTAAATTTACTGCTTTTTCTAGTTGGGGCCTGATCCACCTTCACTGCAGTCAGCAGAAATCTCTTCAGAAATTTCAGAGATTTTTGACAAAGTCTGTGTCACTCCTGCAGTCTGCAAACTCACCAGCTTATTTTTCTCGTGGTATCTGAATCCAGAGCACTGCATTTGTGATTCAACGCGTGGAACAAAAACACATGCTCTAACAGTAAGGTCTGCAGGGCAGCACTGCAAACGTTTCAATGTATCACCAACTTTACCCTTCTAAGCAATGCCATATCAGTGCTTATTGCTGTTGGGGCTTACTTGCATGACTTAAGCTACTCATTCCTTCAAACATTCACAGAACTGGGTACTGGGAACGTGTAGTTTACTTCATATAGCTACATATATACATAGCAATTTCACAGGTCATTGCAATATATATAATTTTGCAATGGTCCGTAGAGTTTATGGTCCCTTTGAAAACTAATGCCATCATTTTGCAAGCGCTTACTCGTTTCCATAATAGCACTCATGTGACTACTACTGGACTGTTCTCAAGAATAAAGTTACTGAAACGCCTAAGTGTTTGCAGGTTCAGGACCTAAAATTGTTAATACCACACAAGTCCTGTACAAGTGATGCGTTCAGGCGCCATCCTGAAAACACTTACTCCTGAGTGTACGACAGCTGGGCTTATTTCTGGGGCTAACCCCTTTGAAATCAAGAGTAGAAAGCGGTAAACTCACTACTAAGTGTTTAACTGACTGTACTCTGAAATGTGTTCCCTCATCAAATCAGACGGGAGACCAGAGGAGGGTTTCAGTACGAAGAACTTAGCCTCTCACGTTTCCTCAGATGATGGAAACCAGTCTGAAGACACAGATTACTCTGAACAAACGATGCAGCAGTGCCCAAGGTCTAGCTTTATCAAATGAAAAAAGTTACAAACTATTATGAAAGCAACACCCCTCAGCCTCTCATCTTACTGAGGAAATAACCCTCCAACAGACCTTGTCCGGATCAGGGCACTAAGTTCCAAGCCGCTCATAAAACTGCTCATAAGAATCAGTTTCTTGGGGATTATTAATTAAAAAAAAACCCAAAACCACTAACTGAAGTGTCATATAAAAACCCAAATATTCAGACAGGGAAGGCACGTTAAAATTTCACTTGGAAAAGGGTAACAAAAATCATTAGTTTTATGTTCTTCCTCACCAACCCCTAGCAGTAACCACCCAAAGAGACCAGGAGCAAAGCTGCCTGCGTAGCGGTAGCGGTGGTGCCCTGGGCAGCCATGCCCCTCCCTACCATCCGCACGGCCGCCTCTCTCGACTTCCCCAGAAGCTCAGCAGCCACGTCTCCTCCGCTTCCACGACTTGCAACCCCTCCCTGAGGATGCTGTCCCAGAATAACGGCGCCCGGCGGTACGCGGGGTTGGACCTGGTGGAACGCTACTGCTCTTTGACACCCTTTACCAAAGCAGACATTTCGGTTTATTTGCCCTGTTTGGTTCTCATTGTGGGTTTTATCTTGGCTCAGAGATCAAATGCGAGCCTGCAGAGCCAGTGAGTGCGGAGCAGAATTAAAACAAGATGCCCGCAGAGTGCTCACCCGTGACACAGTTCACCTTACCGAATATTTTATCAAGATATGTATTAAGAAACTGAAAACAAGAGTGCTGCTTTCTGGGTTGTTTTATAGCATCTGGTTTTGTAACTTTGTTTTATTGTGTGTATTAGCTTATAAAAAGTTTAAACATGTCCATAGTAGCTGCACCAGTGCTGCAAGGATAGGTTCCTGCAGTACTCAAATTCTAAAATTACGTGCCAGCCGGTAGCAGGCTTCATGTTGCACAGGACCAGACAGACGCCCACCCGATTTGTACCCCTGATACCAGTGGGAAGTTCTGCGTAGGATCAACATTGCTATCCGAAGTCCTAAACCAGATTTGTGATGTCTTTCAGTTGTGAATACTGAATTTCAAAATATGTAAAATATATTTTTATATATTTTGATGTTTACATATATATATAGACACATACAATTCTGACACATCCTAAATATTTTGGAATTGAAGAAAACAGTATTCTACCTTTAAAGAAAACTAGAGTAATAATGTTGTTAATATGTCATAAGTCAGGCTCCAGCCCTAGGAACATTTTTCTTTATAAGAAGCAGCAGAGTCTGAAGTTCATCAAAAGTGCATCAGAGTAAATCTAAACAGAACAATCCTTATGACATCTTTCTGCTTCATGTAGATGCATTTCCTGTTCTCCATCAGGTTATTTTATCCTCTGTGATAGTTTGGATTGTTAAATAACACAGCATTGGTTCTCATTTCTAAGTAGTTTAGAGTTCCTTTACATTTTACTAGCATCTGAATGAAAACTACTCTATTCAAAGCTTTGTGTAGGTCGTCTTTTCATCTTCAGCAAAGGCATAGAAACGTGCATTATGCAAGAAAGCTTTTGTATGCGTGTGCAATTTCATGACTGTGTCATTATTGACTGTATTTTATTTGAATATAGACATATTTTACCCGTAAAACCTATCTTCAGCTGGTACTGGTGCTATGGACATTCTTTTGTAAACATGCATATGACCTGTGCTTTATCTGTCTAAAATTTTTCCTTCCCTTCATTTGGCACTGAATAAAACAAACACATCCATAAGTGTGGGACATTTTTAAAGAATTATTTCTTAAAAACGGTCCTTCTTCCAAGTTTCTGGAAGATGGCAACAAATACAAAAACACTCTCTTGCATATTGCAGTTTAAATTAAGGAGTTTAATTAATATGATCTATTATTCCTTGAAAGATAAAATTTCAAAATTATCCTGAGTGCTTCAAAACATGCCTTTTTTATAGTCTCACAGGTTTCACACTGCCTATTTTGCTCAAGTTTGAAGAACTTTACCTTCTTCATACTCAAGCACAGATTACCTTAGTACCAGGACTTTTGTTTTTAGGCACCAAGTACCGCCATTCGTTTGCCTCTGAAGTGACGACACCTCTATTAAGTGGTTCAGATCACGGCAGCAGTAACTTCTACTGGGAGTTCTGAAGCTTTCTACAAAACCCAAGCAGAGGGGCATAGCCATAGAGGTCTGCTGGTGTCATCACCGTTATTTGACAGAAGTGATGTGAACACAGTTCTTTTTATATATACAGATGGGGTTGGTTTGGGGTTGTTACGGGTTTATTTGTTTGGTAATTATAAATGCAATGGGAGAAATACCCCAGATGAGACCTGAGCTTCATATTTCCACGTGAATGGAAGTGGGACCAGAAAATGTAAGATTTCTCCCAGTTCTCATCTTCAAGTGCATGGGTCTACAACTCATAGTACATGCTGGTCACCCTGCTTCACACAGCAGATCAGAAAGCAGGGGTTAGAGGATGCCCAGACTGACACAGTTTTGTAGTCCCCCACACTTAAGGCACATTATTACATAGTAGTAACTAATATTGTAACTATTAGTATTGTAGTTACTACATTACAACAATATTTAAGAATAACATTTGTGGTCTACAACACCACACAGCCGGCAACATCACAACGTACAGCCCGACAAAGGGTCCTTCACAACAAGACCCACGTCTCTAGCCTACACAAATCCTCCCGCAGACTGACAGTGGAAAAGCATTTCAGGTACAGTCAGTCCCTTCCACAAGCCTCACTTTCTATTTCCTCTCTCCAGGGAGATCTGGAGACATTCAGGGATCCTCCTTGGACCTTTAAATCTCCACATTACTTGCAGTCTCACAACATAAGCTGTGCTGTGTTACTGGTGCTACTACAGGTGAAATTAGCCTTTTTTTTTTTTCTCTCGTGTCATAAAAAAGAGGGAGAGAGGCACATCTCCGCTTACTTGCACCCAGTCTACACCTCGGAAGAAAAACTCGGCTCTCTGAAACCACCCCAAGGACCACTGCTGCACCACGGGAGCCATGGGCTTCGGGCCGCGCTGTGCGTGGTCCCCTGGCTGCTGTGCCTGCGCCCCTGGGAGCAGCTGCCCGGTTAAGTTGCTTGGCCTTCACATCCAGCATCTTGGCAAGCAGCTGAGCATGATACATTGATATTACTAACTAACTGCTATACTTTAAGAATAAGCAGCCATAAAGTATCCAGTAATTAAAGCACTAGGAAAGAAGGATTTCTGCATTCAGTAGCAGATCTTTTTTTACAGTTCTATCAGTCCAAAACCAGCGTTTTCCTGCTCCATAAACATTTTTTATAGGTCAAGACCATCAAAGTAGCAATGCTATTGCTGGTAAACAGTTGCAACCCTAATTAAAACTTTCGTCTCAAGCGCTCAAGTCTTAAAGCAAAACATCTACCTGTAAGTCCCAGCTCAAACTAATAATTTTAATGTCTATATGAAACGTCTTAAGCTGAGAACAGAAAATAGCTTTTTTTTTTTATAAAGCTGAAGTATGCACTTGCATGAGAGTATTTCTCCATGAACACCACCCCAAGGGAAAGCTTCATTAAGATACAGATAGCAGCGATTTTGTGTGTGTTAATCCAGAGGGGTGATGAGGAAGGGAATCAAACCACCAAAACAGGAATCTCAATTTCTTACTTAAAGATTTGGGCGGGGAGGGGACCCACTTTATTTTCACGTCTCACTTGTATGCTTTTCTATCCTGCGCCCCTCTTCTTTCTTTCTGTAAAGTAAGCTACTTTTTGTTGACAAGTCAAAACATTTCTGTTCGAAGCTTAGTTGTGGGTTTTAGCGAAGATTTTGCATCTGAACAGCAGTTCATTCCACTCCGTTTTATGAAGGGAGTATCCCACACTTTACAGACTATGAGTCACTGTGCCACTGCAGCTGTGGCTCGGAGACCAGATATTTTTTTACTGTGTAGGCAAAACACATTGTTTCTTTGGGCCACGTGCTTGTCTTTATTTATTAGTATGATCTAAGTATTTCCAGAACATCCTAGGTGCTGCTCAGGAGTTTGGAGAGAGGGCTGTGTCTCGTATATGTTTCCCCTTCCCTCTCGTTCCCACACACCCTTCTAAACCTTCCCACTATTAGGATGGACAGAGGGGGAAATCTCTGCTAGATGAAAGGAACCCTGTGGACACTTGTCCTGCCAGGACCATTTTCCCTCCTCGGGCATCAGCAGCCCCTCTGAATATTTTGGGGCCATTTCTAGACCCTTAAGCCTTTATTAGCAATAAGCCCGGAACTAAATTTCAGCTAAGAAAATTAGAAATAGGATGTGCTGTGATTTCGATTCTAAATGAAACCATTTTTAAGGAAAGAGACAACACAGGACATAATTATCTTCATAGCACTGACCAAATCTTTCTATTTAAGACTTCCCGCAATATGTTCAGAGCCCCAACTCATACAGGACCAGAAGTTAATTCAACTTTCTAAAAAAGGATGGAATATTTCACATAAAGCATGGATTTTTAAAAAAAAAAATGGCTAAAGAGGCACAAGCATACAGATGCTTGAAATTAGTGGTACACCTTGGCCTGTCCCAGAAGAACTGCCAATTAGGCCTTGGATTGGACGGGCTTTTCACAAGCTGGATTATTATTATACATCTTGGACACTTGGAAGGGCGGCTTACTGTCATGGTCAGGGCACACAACTGCTTGTCCTCCCCTCTGCACGGGAACACCAGGAGTTATTTTTACATAATTCACCACGAAGTTTCTAAAATATCTTTCAAATGCCTAGGTTCTGGCTTTAGTCTGAAGCTGGTCTTTGAAATCAAGACTGACGATTCAGTCACAGAATGACTTACATGCCTCTTCAAGAAAAAAGGCAGACAAAAATACTACTATGCAATAACATGATATCAGCTTAGCTACGCACGGGTACATCAGCGCAGATAAAAAACAAACAAACAAAAAAAAAAACAAACAACAAACAAAAACTTAA
Organism: Rhynochetos jubatus; assembly: GCA_027574665.1. NCBI lineage: Eukaryota > Metazoa > Chordata > Aves > Eurypygiformes > Rhynochetidae > Rhynochetos > Rhynochetos jubatus. The sequence goes on from CM050651.1 coordinate 76,387,367, forward strand.
AGCTAGAAACAATAGAAGACTTAAAACTTAACAACTCCCTTATTTTGTTCCATGAGTTCCTTTGGACTTTTTGCAGGGAAACAAGTAAAAAAAGTTAATTCAATACATCAGCAAACAACTGTAATATAAATTACTGTCTATCGTAATAGGCAGTGAAGTTGCAATGTAAATTAATATGCATTACATATTAATTTATATTAAAATACAACAACCAAAAAAATATTTAGGATACAGCTACCTATTTTAACAATTTCTTCTGGTACATTTCTAATACTAACGTTTTTAGAATACTGTTAAAAATAATTGTACATCCCAGATCTAGTGTTCTACTTACTCATTTCTTTTATTATAAACTTCAGATTAATTTTAGTTGGTTTGTTTGTTTTGGTGGTTTTAAGTGATGAATGAATGAGAAGAGGAAACTGTTCTCAGGTACAGACTACCATGTATGAAATAGTACAGAACCATGAGTTTTGAAATTCTCATTTCAGAAGACTCACAGACTGAGCTGAGAAAGATCCAAGAGTTACAGAAATATTTCTCTCCATGTGACAGAGCCAGATTACTTGCACTGACTCAGTCTCTGCTCAAAGTCTGTGCCCCAGTGTAAATCACACCAAAATCCTACTTTGGATTTTACGAGATGTACAGTCCCTTTGCTAGACCTTTGCAGGTTGCCCAAATATCCCACAGGCCTGCTGGCTCAGCACAAGATCATCCATGACATTGAAATCCTGCATTATGGCAGCTGGAGGCAAAGCTGCCACGCAGGGAGGCTCGCCGAGAGCGCAGGCAGGGGTCCGGGTGCAGCCTCACTGCTCAGGGCGCAACTGGGAAAGGTGAGACAACAGGTCCTGTGTCCATGGGTCCGCTAGGTACATAATTTCATACCTTTGTATACTCAATTGGGTGGCTCTCTATAAAGCCAAGTCAATAAGAACCTAACTATTTTAATGTCTTTTATTTACAAAGTTTCTGTATCACAGCTATTTTTAACCTTGAGTTATTTTAACCTTTAACCCCCTAACACAAATAAATTGCATATTTAATTTCTTTTCAAATAAATTTTCCACAAACTGCAAAATTTTCTATATGTTTGCGGCAATAACTCAACCATCGTTCTGTGTATTATCGAATGGTTTTATATTAATATTTTGAAACTGAAATAGTTGAAATGCTACAATGGTGGCGTATACCAAAGGAAAAGCTGATGCTGTGGGAGCGCAACTTGGGTTATTACCACTCAGATCTGAAAAGAATCAGCATTTTAGCGTGTCAGCCAGCGGTACCGTACACTTGACCGCCTGGCATAGTTTAGTCCCACCAGTGGTCCATTTAAACTCTAAAAATGCACAATGTAGAAATTAAGGAGCCTGTCAAAAAGGTATGTTTCCAAATGAAGAGGCTTAACATCAACCTTCTGAATCAATATTTAACTATCTAAAAGTGCCTACATCTCCAGTAAATTATTTGCAGAAGTACTGAGCACTACTGAGCCCCATCTAGGGGAGCCACGGGAGTTCAGCACCTTTGAAAAAACCCAGGATGCTCTTAATTAGGTTTGGAAGGTGAATTCAAGACCCCAAGATTTAAAACTATGAAAAAATGTAACTTTCATAATTTACACCTAGAAAAGCCGGGCGAGAGAGGAAGGGGGAGAGAAGGTGTCAAAGAAAGAAAAACCACACCCCAAGCCCCAGTGGAATCGTAGAATCATTTAGAGAAATTAAATGCAATATGGACTACAACATGTTAATTGGAATCTATTTTTTTGTTCCAGTTAAATGATCTCATTTACCAATTGCATATTCCTATGCTCCATGTTCATTAATGCTATTACACTGCTTTTTATAAATATGTGATAAGAAAAAAGTCTGAATTGCTGCCTATAATTACAAAAAACCTAAAAATCTTGTTCACATTTTCTAATCTTTTTTATTTTTGTCATACAATGTATCTTTGCAGAACTAAGTGAAGTATAAAAGTGGAGATTAATGTAGTTTCACTGGGAACTACATACTGTTGTAATAAAATGAAGACACAGATTCTTCCCTCCAAGCTAATTCAAATAGTTTTCACTCTCTTTAGTAGAGCATGTTCCTTTTAATTGCACAGAGAACATGCCTGGCTTGTAGTCTATAACCAAGAAGCACAATTTCACTTGACCTTCAAAAGATAATATCAGAATTAATTTCTAATAATGTTCTCTGAGCTAGGGTGATGTAAAAATATTTCCTCTTTGAGCTAGAATTTTATTCATTTTTAGATTATTCCTCATGAAAAGAAAACTGATAAGACAGACTGTTTTCTTTTTCCTCCTTAATCTCTCCTTCTCCCGCGTCTCGTTTTTCCTTTGTTCTTTGTCTATCTTCCTCATATTCTCCCTTCCAACTGCTAAGAAAAGGCTCCAGTCGAACATTCTCAGCCCTGCTCTTACATATCATGTTTGTAGCACTTTATTTGCAATTTTTACGAACTTTTCCTTTCCTAACGGCATGTATGAATTAATATTTTTTTAGCTTCTAAGATAACGTATGGAATCGTCTGCATTGACAGAATCGGTGCTCAGGCTCTGAAACAATAGACTAACCATCCTTAAAAATTCTTGCTCTTTTGCCTTTGTTCTCTACTCCCCGCACCCCCCCAACGTACGTACTGTGAAAGCAGACCATTTTGCAAAGTTCTGACCTTAATAAAAACGCTTCCATGTTTGTCACGTTTCCCTTAGTAGGATCTTTTCTTTACACAAACTGCAGAAGTGAATTTGCTTTTAAATTAAGAACTAAATCTGGTTGTTCCTTTTACAAAAAGTGCAATCAACTTTTGCTTGGGTAAGAAGTTTTTGATTAAGTTTTGACTATCATATATAATATTTTCCCTGATAACTTTATGAAACTCTAGTAAGCTTTTTTTTGCATATATTAATCACTGCATGCCCCACACAAAAATGCCAACTATAACTGCCTTTAATAATACCATTTTTGAAAGTCAGCTCCTCAATGAATCAAAGAACAGCTGATATGTGCAAGTACATAACACTATGAAAGCAACAAAAAGGAAACACCTATTGCAAGGTCCTCTATCCCCAAAATCAGTCTCACTTACCTGTCTACTATAAACACCCAGGAAGTGCCATCAGCAAAAAGAATAGCCCAAGAAATAAAACACAGGAACAAAGAGCAACTTCTAATACTAAAACAAGCTAAACAATATTAAAAAGTACCACAGAGGTGCCAAGGAACAAGCAGTTGCAGACATTAGGAAGGCTATTCTCAAAATCAAAATGCAATCTCGGAGGAGAAAAGACAGAAGACAACAGCTTGCATTCACAGTCAAACTCACTAAGTCTCTTCCCTTGTAATTTCTAGGAGATAGGCACAAAAATGTCTTAAGAACTGAACAAAGTAAATACCATATGATTTAAATAAGGAGCATACCTCAAAGCGTATCTTTTAATAAACACTTATTATGTGCTTAGAAAGAGTGTTTACATATAAACTTTGATGTATACTTTCTCTGTATCTCTGCATCAGTACATGAAAATTAACTGTTGACTTTGAGAAGACAAGAATTTTATTGACATAAATTACATTGCTCTGTACAATGCAAAAGCTTAGACTGACACTTTCATAACAAAAATCAGATTTTTGAAGCTCCAGCAACCAAAAAATAGTGTATTTTTGTCAAGCAACTACGGTTGAATATTCTGTTAAAAGAATCCTCTGTAAGTTCACTGGTTGTGTCTTATGGCATTTCTTCCATTAAATTTGTTAGATTTTCTAAACAAACCCCTACATTACTTTTATAAGCACAATACAGCTAGTTCCTTAGAAACTTCACACCCTTTCATTATCATCGGTTTTGATGAGTGGAGGCCCAAACACACCCAATATTTTAATTATTAAATGACTACTTTTTATGTTATTATAGAAAAAGAGTTCTATAATTATTTTATAAGGAGTAGAACTGTAAATCAAGTGTGCCCTTTTCAGAACTGGTGTGGGACTTATTTTTCAAGGCTTCATTTCTACTGAATAAAGATTTTGAAAGTTCTTCAAATATCTACTCACAACTTTTTAGGAGGATTTTGAAGGGGTCCATTTCATTTTCATTTTATAATGCAAATGCCATCAAAGTGTGCAGAAAAGGAAAACAACCTTCCGTTCCTGGACCTCAATGGCTTTCATAACTTTGAAGTTACAAGCAAGAGCCAAAAGCTTGGCACTCTCTTGGCTCCACAAATCATGCGTTTTCTTCCCCTCCTTGACTTTCAACCTGACCATTAAAATTTTACACCTTTTTTTACCTGCCAAGCTGCTTTCTTCTGCATCATTATTTTTCATTCAACCTCCCCTGATGTAGCAAAGCTACTCCCTCTTCCACATTTCTGACTATGATCACCTGTAGGTGGTACCCCAAAACGTTTCTTCCTACATATTACTGGACTAGGCAATATTCAACAGTGTGCGTTATTTTTGGGAAAGCTTATGTAACAACTCTACCATAGGTGTGATTTTGGTATAACTCTTTAGAGGTTAGTGGACCCAGAGAAATTGCAGAAAACAGGTTTTTAGGGGGGGAGATAGATAGATAGATAGATAGATAGATAGATAGATAGATAGATAGATAGATAGATAGATAGATAGACAGACAGACAGACAGACAGACAGACAGACAGACAGATAGATAGATAGATAGATAGATAGATAGATAGATAGATAGATAGATAGATAGATAGATAGATATTTTCCCCCCACGTTATTTTGACTTCGGACACATTTTGAATTTCTGAAAAATTTTATCTTTGTTGCTTTTCCTGATCAACTTATGTGTTGCACTTCTCACTTTAAGGACACACTACACAGACTTGGCTGCATTCACTGCACATCACAAGTCACCCATCATAGTTTTTAAGCATCCAGTTAAAATAGTCACCCTTTTTGCATTCGGATTGACAGAATTCCCAAAACCTCCAAAGCTTTTGGTTTTTTTCTATTTTCTATATATAGCGAATCTGCTACTGAGTCATGGTGCAGTGACACATATAATAAATAACCCATACAGACAACACAAGCAATTCAAATACCTTTTGGATCTACACTAGAAGGAGAGTGCTATGTGGTAGAGCAACATTAACTACTTCATGTTATATTCCAAATACACACGTGAACAAAGTGTAATATTTAAGAGGCCCCACCAACTGGTTATCTATTAAAATCATTTATACTCACATTTAAAATCAATATCATCAAATCCAGAGCTGCTGGTATCCTTGTACAGATGCAAAACACAACATGGTCAACTTTTCAGAGGCTTCACACCGTGACTCCAGCATGTGGTTCTGCATGATGTGAGATAGGATTGATCATTTTAACAATTTTATTCCATCACAAGAAACTTAGAGTCAAAAAAGTCACTATGTGGAGATTAGCCGTACCCTTTCTATTTTTTTAATAAATCAACTAATTATTTGTACCCTGCATAAATGCATATTTTACAAATTATAACTTGCAAAATAATAATGCTAATAACACTAAAGAAGAGAGTATTTCAATTAATGTTTTCTTATGTAAACCTCATTGCAGTTTGTACAAATGAAAGTTCAAAGCAGATTTCCATGAAACTTCATGCAAACAGTTCCCTAATTTAATTCAACCCTATTACATGCCAGAGATATTTCCCTTCTCCATGAAATCTGGCGGTGTGGCTGTTCACCATGAGGGAATGTAAGAAGGTGCAAAAAACATCTTTTATTATAATAATACAGAGAAATTTCAGCATTCCAGCAAGAAGGCACCTTTCAGCTTGCTTTCTCCTTTACACAGTGAAAACATGCTAAAACAAATACTCCGCATGCACAGAAACATTAGCAGCTTGACTAGGCAGTAGGAAGCAATGGAAGGGGTGGGAAAGAGGTGAAGTGTTGAAGCTTTACGCACAGCTCAGCTGATATAACGCCTTGTTGTCCCTTGTTTTCCCCTTCTTTGCTCCAAACCCCCCCGTTTCACAGCCTCCTTTGCAATGAGTGTGGCCCTGCAATCAATTCAACTCAGCAGCCAAGCAGAAAACTCTATGATTGGTTTTGCTCAGGTTATTTTTCTACCAGGTTGGTGATTTCAAGTGGCTTGAGTGATTACCAAGTCTGAGGCCGAAAAAACCCAAAAACCAACCCCAAACAATAACCAAGAGCTTGTGGCTACAACAGGGAGAGGTGGGGAGAAGTTGACAGGGAATCAGGACCTTTCAAAAACAAGCAAGTGGTTCAACATGCTCACCCCGCGATATCGAGCTGAGCCTTGGGCTGTCTGATACAACAATAAAAGAAGGTACAGAGGAAAGAGTATCAGGCTGTGACTGAAGACTTTAGACCTCAAACTTCCACCAAAATTGCTACACCCATTTATGCTGAGGAATGAGGTCAAAAACCGTTTGTGTTGTTCACAAGGTTTGGAGCAACGGAGGTTCCTCTCCAACAGTATCCAAATACAAAGTCTTTCCCAAGATGACGCTCAAGTCCTTGGAGGCTGGAAAGGCTATCGCCCCCCAAACAAGTGTGGAGAGACAGCCCTTGCCCTGGTTTGGCAACCTGAATGATGGAACTGCTGGAGGACCTAAGGACTGGAAGAGAAAGCAGATGCAAAGTGCCAGCTCAAGTGCCCATGCTGCCAGGAGCATACAGATGTTCTTGGGAGAATGAAGAGGGAAATAAAGTGTCCCAGTAGATCACAGTAGCTCATTTGAGAGATCCCCATTGCCAAGGATCACCGTCTCTACTGAGCAACCACATACTAAGGCTGGATGATTCTCTGAGTTGAGCCCTCTCTCAAAAGAGATTTCATTACACGAGTCAGGACTTTTTGGCTCATTGCCGTAACAAAGTCCCTCCTTAGGCTGTCTTCAGTACTAGTCCATTGTTACAGCTCAGGAAAAAAATATAGTACGTTTTAAACATCGTTCAAAAATACCTCTATTAAATTTTCCAGAGTTCAAAGTACTAAACAAATAAAGAGCTTGCATACATTTAGATTAATAAAATATGAGTAGGGGTTTTTTTCTTGTTATAATTACCTCTTTTATTACAAAGGGGAGGAAAAACAGACTCCTACATCTGTTTTCCCATCATATAATAAGTACACAAAATAATTACCATCTTCCCAAATGTGTCAGTTCCTACTGAGAATTTCTGAGATTGGAGTAGAGAGATTTGCTTTAGAGGCAAGCATAACTAGATCCAAAACTAATTAATACTTTTTTTTACTAAAAGATATCATAGATATTATTCCAGAGTCCTTCAGGGAAATGGGTAGATTTCCACTCATCTTTACAAGTATATGCAATAACAACAACTGGTATTGTGTTAGTATACTTGTTTATGCTGCATAAGGGCAAACAGGACTAAATCACAGCGACCTATTTCTGAAAGCTACCGAGTGCCTTCCTCTCCCATCAATATAAGAGAGAGAGACAATCACACACAACTAATCAACGATTAACTCCAGCTATTCCCATAAAACCCTGACAAACTTTCTAAAGGAATCAAGTCCAAAAATCTAACAGTCGTGGTGATGCGTCAGCCCGTGCCGTGTTTTCTACACTACGCTAGGGATGCAAACACGCACTTCGTCAGGATGAAGGGAATTGCTTACCGGGTGCATTCTGCCATCTATTTTTGCCCAGTCAGGGCAGGGCGCCCAGCCCTGTGGGACTCAGGCCATGTCGTCTCCCGGGTGCTTCTTGTGGCAGGACTTGTCACAATCAATGAGCCTGCTGTTCTTATTAAAAATAACTTTCAACATGACTCCCTGCAGCAATTCCAAGACCTTTTTCCACATTACTTCTCTCCTCGAAAGTTCTGCCCAGGTGTATCATTCCTAGCACCTGCGGTCCTACAGAACAGATCCTCTAAGCTTTACAAATCCAAAACAGGGTGGCAAGCAACGTTTCCAAGATACCCTCTTCCTGACCCTACATCCCTAAGGATTACAAAGCACCAATAAAATCTACTTACAAGCAAAGTTGTTTGGTTCTTAAAAGTACTGGATCAGGGGAGAAGAGCGAAGAGATCTACACCTCATTGCCTAACCTCAAAACCCAACAGCACCACGAGGTCTTCTTGGCAAGCTCTGAGTGACCAACATTGCTCTACGTGCTCTATCACCCCACATCACCTGACTTACACCAGACAGCTTATGTAAAGACTGGTTTTACGTTAGACAGTTTCAAACTTACTACCTAAACTGTGGTAAAGTCAGTGCAAAGAGGAAAAGCACTCTCCATTACAGGGGAGGAATGGGAAGGGAAGGTAGCGCTGGACGGAATGGGAGGTAAGTCGATGGCCTCCTCCTGCCCTCAACAGGTACGTGATAACGACAGGACCAGCAGTATCTTGGGGGAAACCCTAATTCCTGGAAATCAGACACAACCCTAAAAGAGTACGTCCTGCACACCTGGGAACAAGGAATTCAGTCTTCAAGAAGCTGGTAAGAATGTTATTGTAGTGTAAAGACAGTGGTTGTTATCTGTATGGAAATACAGAACCATTCAGGATGGAAACAAGATTCAGAAGTAAAGGAAAATATCAGGCCAGTGACCTGTGTAAAGAGACATTTAGGAAAAATCCCAATTAGACTTAAAAATTAACGACTTCAAACATTTTTCATTAACAAGAACATCACTTTACCTAGTTAAGTGAAAGCATGTGAACCACTACGAACAGAGTCACCAACGACAAAGTGTGATAGCCACGCTATGTACCATGGCTCTAGGTGTCCTTTTTATAATTCAGATTAAAGCAATGAAATCATAAGGGTAAAAATATGTTCAAAATCCTCATCTGCACGTCAAGCACACTTTTTAAAACATTTACTAGCAAGTTTAAAAATTGAAGCTACTTTGCTTCAAACCTTTAACCTTTTGGTCAAATGTGTGTCGCGTCCTTATCTCTGGAAGAAACGTGAAAGCTCAGTGAGGCTTTATGATTAAAACTGAGCACAAAACAATGAGAAATTAAGTCCATTAATGTTAAAATACAGGACACATCATTCAATAACAAACTCCTGGAATTTGCATCCTTGGCCCATAACCTTGGATCACCAGCAGGGCACTGCTGCACTGAAGTTGGAATTGCATATTTCCAGATTTTACAGCGGGAATAAAAGCATCCTAAGCATAAGCACTAACGGCAAGTGTATTCATTTGCTGATTCTTCTACTGGACCAGTGTCTGATGCCTTCTCTTCCCTAGCTGAAAACACATCTCTAAAGATGATTCACTAATGTAATTAATTTAGCCTTGCTAGCTTTTTCTTTACCTCATGGACAGATTGGTTGCTATTTACAATTCTATACAATTGTTTGACAAAACAAAACCCAGATGAAAGTCAGGACAGAGAATTATGTCCATGAGTAAAAAGTAGCAGCAAGGTCTAAAAGTAAAACATCGCTCCTTGTTCCAAATTTACCATTACACTAACTCCTCTTTTATCTTGAGTGCTTCCCAAAATAGGCATCCTGACGGTCTAGTCTCACCCAGAATATAATAAGAACTATCTACCATGAGGATACAAGACACAAGGCTGTACTACCCAGCCAGTTGCCAAATAATATCAATTTCAAAATGGAAACATCTTTCCTTGAAAGTGCTGTTATTCAAAGTACAGGCTACCACTTCCACTGATACTTTGGCATCAAAACTCTCATCAGGTTCAATGAAAGCTAATATCTTTGACAGTAACACAAAGCAAATTTCCTGCCAAAGCACTCATTAAAAGTATGTTTTTGTTGAACAGTCAGGAGGAACATTCCCAGTGAGCAATTTATTCAGTAAAGAATGTCACTTGGATGTTATTTCCTTCGGTTTGACAACAGACAAGAATTTATTTGGAACCAGCTGTAATTATCCCATATTTTTTCTCTGCTTTCAGTCTCATTTTAGTCTGTCACCTACTCAAAACACTTGCTGCTTACTTGCTGTATGTGATACTATTTCTGCTTCGTATCTGGATGACCAGTTCTGTGGTTGTGAAAAGCATAAAGCCCCCTAAAACTATGAATATCCATAGGTATCAAATTATCATGGAAAAGTAAACATTTTATAAAAGAACTACATGATAACCATTGCTATGCATGAATATCCTCATGAATATCTATGGGGTTCATGATATTTACTTTCTGTAAACATCTTCTGAAACAATCTCATCCAAAAACACTTTTAAAATTTGGGGTTTTTTAAAAAGAGGGTCTGGAAATCAAAAAAATAAACATCAATTTTTAATTATTTCGGTGCATTTAATCTCTGCTCATATGCTGTTGTTGCACTAATTCACCTCTGGGTATGACTTTGTGTTGTGTTATTCTGCACTTAAGGTCTTTTTTTTAACTTATTTATCTGTCACTTTTGTTGCAACTGCAATACAACTAAAAGGCATTGTAAACAGACAGGTTATTAGCCAATAAAATGTTTACAGCAGGAATCAAGCTTCTTTAACGAATAACTTAGACTAAATTAATATCATTTAAGAAAAACTATTTGTTTAGTAAACTAAACAAAGAAAGCAACAGGAAAAATATAATGATATAATGGCAAATATCTTCCATGAGCAGCTTTCTTCGTACTGCCAGTCAGGTTATGTAAAATTGTGGATATTGCCAAAAGGAATAAGTGTATAGGCTTGACAGGAAAGAAGGGTAAGTGGGGTGGGGTTGGTTTGTTTGGGGTTTCTTTCCCATCTTTTTACATCTGCCAGGAGAGACTTCTTAACACTCTGAATTGTCTGTAATTAAACATAACATAAAACCGGGTTGTGTTACTGCTCCACGGAAAGAAGCCGAAATTCCCAGAGAGGCTGTAAGTTTTCAGCAGTCTCGTCTGAGAGCAGAAAAATAGTCATAACCATTTCTCTGACAGGTTGGGCAAGAGCTGCCAAACCCCCGAAGGAAAAAGCATTTTGTTTGTATCAGCCCCCATTCAGCACATGGAAAATACAGCTGCGGAGCTGGTTCTACTGGTCCTCCAGCTTCACATCCTTGAGGACAAAAATAGCCATTTTAAATTTTCAGAGCTGCTACTGTGACACATGGCGGCTTAACAAAGCAGTTATAACTGATTTCATGACAAGCGGAGCAAAAGACTCTGAAACAAAACGAGAGGAAAACGGCCAGGCCGCTAGCGAGGTGACACAGTAGACCCAGGAGCTGACAAGCCTTCCAAAAACCTCCTTCCCCTTGCTTCATAAAAAAGCCATCTGAAATTCAGTTTTTGAGTACGACACTAAGAACATATAAGAATATACAGGTTAAGCACGCTGCTCTTGGGAAAAAGGGCTCAAACCTGTTACTCCTGTGGCCGACCCCTACACGAGGGCCACTCTGGGTTGGCAATCATACTTCCACAAAAGCAATTTCCCACCCTGCATGTGAAGGGTGGCGGTGGTCCCGATTTTGACAATGGTGGCTGTGGTAGAGAGGAGTAGCCGTCCAAGGAGAGGCTCTCTGAGGCCCAGACTGGCCAAGCAGTTGCAATGCCACCACCATCCCTTCAGCCTCAGGCATCAGGACCCAACAAGGAGTGTGTTCAGCCCATGGCTTCCTCCATGGGGAACCAGTGGGCTGGGGCTGGCTGCTAGGAGTATTTAACCTCTTCCTAAAACCCAGGATGCAGCATGTGGGCAGCCATCTAGCACCCATGTTGTTTGGGCCTGCCGCAAGATGAGGGAGAAGACTGCCTCACAGCTCCCCCCAGCATGGCGTCTCCCGGTCCTCCTTGGAGCACGTTACCTCATGGTGCTGAGGGACAGGAGCTGGGCAGCTGCTCATCCCTCCCCCCCCCCCCCGAAATCACCTCCAAGTCATCCCCCTTAGGGAAAGCTCTCCCCAAACAACAAAACTTTCCAACATGGTGGCAGGGGCAAGGAGAGTACTTCTATACAGAATACCTACTAAAGTCAGGGGGCCCTGCTGGAGACCTATTAAAATAAAAGTCAAAAGAACTCTTTTAACTAATGCTCCACCCCACAGGTCACCACTTACAGCATTATGGGTTGGTTGGTTTTTTTTAAACTAAAAGTAACTGTTTTCTCTGCTGGGAGCATTTGCTCCACACCCAAGTTTTCCACTACCACCGACCTGCCCTGGAGCCAGGCAGTGCTGAAGGAAACAGCTGCAACGCTGTAGTTCCTACAAGCAGTTTTACTCATGCTTACCACTGGTCTGATACTTCACCTGGTCATGAATACTCACATCAGCAGGACGGGACAGATCTAACTCCCACGCCATCCCCTCAGGCCCTGTTCTGCTTCCCCTGACAGCAGGGAGGAGGAGGGATGGAAGTAATCCAACATCTGCCTTGCCATCATAAGAAACTTCTCTGTTAACTGCAGAAATTGCCATTCATCCTCACTCAAAATACAAGCACAATTACTTTTTTTCAGAAGGGCTATCCTCTCCTCACCTCACCATCACTTCGCTACCCTGTCAGCACAGGTGTCACCTCTTTAGCAGCAGGGAGCCTGTAACGGGAATGGCAGCACAGCCATAAGGAAACCGCAGCTGAAGCAGCATGCCTTTCCCCTGGGCAGATCCTGAGCCCCTGGCTACCCACTGGGACCCAGGCACCCTCACACAGACTGTGGGTACTGCCAGTGCTACACCAAATGCAAGGTTCCTCTGCACAGTGCAAAGGCCAGGCAGCTCTCATTACCATCACTGGTGTCAATTCTTATAGCCCAACTGGGCCAACATGGGTTTAATTAAAAAAAAAAAAAAAAACCCACACCTTAGAAACATCAATTATCTTATTTGCAACAAAAGCCAACTAAATAGTGAACCTGAAGCTCTGGCATATGTGGTCATCAGCCCTTTGGCGCTTGGGGTAGAGCATGTCATGTGAAGGGACTTGCTTCCAGCATGCGTCTCTGCCTAGCAGTTGCCACAGGAATTCGCACACATCTGAGACCGATCAGAAAAAAATTCAGCCTGAGTTTATAAACCCTAATAATCTCTGAACTGATTTAATATCTTTAGTAGTGGGCTTTCCTGTATTGCTTTTACCTTTTGGAGGTCAGGTTTTAGTTCTTAGGAGGTCAGAACTGTTCCACACGTGAAGCTACAGTCACCACAATTTCATAGTTTTATTTCCATCCTAGATTTACTCCCCTGGCTTTTACTAGCAGACAGATGAGCGTGATGTGCCACGGCTTCCATCCCACCGTCTCAGCACCTATACATCAGGATGTCATCGCCCTTGGCACTGCTACACACACCTCCTGTTTGTAAGCCTCGTGGGTGGCAATAGGATCTTTTCGTTGAAGGTTTCACCCCACACAGAATGTTCCTCTCCCTGCCAGTGTCCAGAGTGCGATTTGGTAACTGCTTTCTTTACCCAGTAATATTTGGCACTGAGTACAGAGAATTTTTTTTTTCTTTTAACTAAGCTGGATAATATTTATTCAAGCATAGGTATTTGGTTGCGGCTCTCTCTAGCACTTCATTTTAATTGCTCAGACCTCAAATGTCTTCTCCATGGGTACGAGGGCACGTATCGAGCTTCCTAGCACTGCCACTTCAGCAATGCCACTGTTTTTATCTTCCACAGTGAATTTTTTACTTACTCTCCAAGACAGATGCTTTATAGACTGAATCATTTTTCTCTATTTCCAAGCCTAGGATATCTGGAAGCATCCCAGGCTTTCAAAAAACATCTCTGTTTTCTTTCAGAAGTTTCAGAAGCAAAGCTAGAGTGCATTGTGTACTTTGAATATGGCTTCATTTAATTTATGAGGCTACTGTACAAATCAGTTGCTGCAGATTTAATGACTCCTTTGTGCTATTACCTGAAATCTCCAGCTATGTAAAATTTTCTTTGGCATTCTGGATGCCATGTGCTTATCTCTGAGGCATTATTTTGTTCATGCCACTGTATCATGTCAGCGATTTTCCTGCTCTGTTTTTCTTCTCTTGCATAAAGCCAGCAAAGTCTTGTTTGGTGATTCCCTGCTACCAAATTTTTTGATTATGAATTGGTGTTTTACTGTTACAGCCTAAGTGACAACTATTTTTTTTCTTTTCCCCATTGCCTTAATGCTTTATGACTGCAAAATCATTCTCTCTCAGCAACTTGACATCTTGTATCCCAGCACATTTTTCCCCCGCTAGTTTCCTCATAATGATTTTCTCTCCAATACATTTGAAAAATTGCCCACAGAGGCTGCTCTTGTTTCATTCTTCATTTACACAAATAAGTTCATTAATTTTACTAACTCCTGTTAAGATGCACAAAGTTAACATACGGGTTTTTTTAGCCCTCTCCTTCAAGATGCTGCATCTTTCTTCCTTTTTTTCCCCTCTAAAGTACCACAAATTAATTCCTCGTTTAAAAATCATCATGCAGGTCTGCAAAACTGCATCTCAGAGCGATCTCTCCTGAACTGTCTCTTCAGTTTCTTGATTACACTGCAATAAGCTATGTCTTTCCATGGCCAGTCTCCTTAATCTCTGACTTAACATATCCTCAAAAGGTGACTCCTTTTGACCTCATATGCAGGTGATGAAGGGATCACCCAAACAGGGTTAAAACTGACCTTCGGTACATCCTCACCCCAGCAAGCACTCTCCAGGAACATAATTAACACAGTACCATGTATTCCCCAGCTCACAGCCCTTCTTCCCCCCTAACTGGGACCTATGGAAAACTCAAAGGTGACTCCTCTCCAGACCAGCATAGGAGGTCAGGGGTGGAGGGGAGAATGATCCACAGAGGAACTAAAAATTCCTGAGAACACTCTGTCCCTTGTAAGGTCATTTAGAGACTTTGTTTCTCACTGTGAAGTTAAGCGTAGGTTTTCTCAAGTTTCATCACTCCCCACAATTGGCAGCTGATCCCTGGTCACCTCCAGCACCCAAAGCTTGTCTTTACTTTTAAGCTACTTTTTGCCTTCACTTTGAAGACCTCTGAAAGTGTACAGTACCAAACCAGTGATCCAAAAAATCTGTATCTTAATATGCAGAAGTGTGTGAGGCAGCTCATAATAGCCAATTTGTTGAATTATGATGTACACTGAGGGTGGGTGTCTCTGTTTTGTCTCTCAGGCGGTTCAACTACATACACTAGTCCCTTCCAACTGCAATATTCTCTTATCATTTAACGGAGATCTACTCAAACTGTCCATTAGCGACTGATACTGTGTATCTGCCAAACAGAAAACACCTATTTTATGTCACTTTTCAACAGAACACCATAACCGTGTGTTACCTTAAAGGGATGGGGGTAGTTCTGAGCTCTGCATTTTTGCATGTGCTCCCTTGATTTTGCACTCTGATCTTTTGAACAAACCCAGTGTCTAGAAAACTTGAATAGCCAAAACAGTCATTGTGTATAATTTTTGGTGGTCTCTCCGGCTGCCTCTTCATCCTTCACAGCAATGAAACTAGTGAAAAGGGCAAAACTCCACAGCACGCAAAGAAGATTGTGCACTAGTTGGTACACATAATGCATGTGTAATGTGGCCTTATAAAAGAGCCCTTTAGAGCTTAGTAAAGCTCTAGGACTCTATTAATAGTCCCACCAGGTGACTATAAAATATGCTACTATTTCAGGGTTTAGCAAGACAGTGCCACTGGGTTTCTTCTGCTCTTTTTACTTCCAATTGAGGCATAACCTCTTATCTTGATGAGGGAGATCCTTAAGGACTAATGGTGGTTGATGAGATAAAGGAAATTCAATAGAGTTTACAACCATCTATTCCTCCAACATTTTCTCCTTCAGGCCACAACATCCCTTCACAGCATTCCTCACCTTCACCTTGTCCCCACCTAACTAAAGTTTTTGTCTTAGGCTTTAAAACAATTAGATCCCATGTGTGTCTTACCCAAAACCCAAGCTCTGCTGGAACTATCTTGAAGACACCTGCATTCTCAAGGAGGATTCTCTACAGAATAACCTTTCTAATCTTACCTTGGCACCAGAAGACAACTGGAACGCACAACTTAGGAACACAGAGAATAGTCAAGTGTATGATTGCCTTTTGACTCTTATAACACACTGCACGAGAAGAAGCCAACCGTTCTTCACTAACCACTGGTGTCCAAAACAAAATGATTTCCTAAGCAGAGGTAAAATTATGTTTCTACACTCCCAATTAACCAAAAATTCAGGAGATTTTACCAATTATCTGGTTTGATTTGTCTCGCATGACTTTGATAGCTCAAAATTGCTGTGAGGTCTGAAGAGGTCTTCATTTCAACTGAGCAAAGGTCTCGGAGACTAAGCTCTGCACTCTCAAGAGCAGGGTGAGCCTAACAACGGTCCTGGTTCACTTGCACGTCATGCAGTGGTTTTGCCTTGGTTGAAAATACTTTTTCAAGATTTCTTTTCAACAAAAGCTGTAAAGTTATGGGTTTTACATATCCTATAAAGAAACGGTTCTCTAAACCGAAGTAATTTACTAGACTTGGCAACACAAGTAGGAAAGCATCGCGAACCACAGGGAGGTTAGGCGTTATAAATATATTCTGCTCGTCTCCGCCTCGTACGTTAGCTTTTCTCTAAAAAGCTCTTCACTCAACACAAAAGCACGTGCATCGTCAGCAAATTCAGTACCTCAGAGAAAACAATTCATTAAAATACAGTTTGGAGTAATGGATTGCATATTCCACTATGATGATTTTTAGAATGTGAAAGATTTTACATAAAGTTAGAGCAAGCTTGCTTTTGGTCACGTAAGCTTCCACATAAACTTCAGTAATCAAGCTTATTGCTTGACTCATTTCTGTGAAGGAGCCCTTATCCCATGGCAGGGCGCAGCAGTCCTGGTTTCCCTCTTAGTTTTCCAGTTACCCTACAGAGAGCAGATTTACCACCACTTTCTCTCAGAGTAGCACTTGCGAAGTTCTCAGAACTTAAAGACAGAGTCCCTCAAAGGCATGCCTCAATTTCCTCACTCCCCACCCAGAATGCCCTTCTGTCCAGGTCTCACCCAGCTTGCTAGTTTATCCACACAAGGAACTTGTCATGCTCCTAAACCCAGGAATTTCAAGAGACGCTCCTCCCAGCTCCCTTCCTGACTTCAGCAAATGAATTCCCAGGAACAGATGCTACAGGCTCCTACATCCATCCTGGATCCCAGCAAGTTTCTCCACCCATCAACTACGCTCTCTCCCTACCCCACTCGGCAGCAATTCCTTCCAGCCTCATCTCCCATATTTGAAGAGGCCACCTCCAAGCACACACTGTGCTTTCTTTGGACTTGCTGGCTCTTAGAAAGAGCTTGTTCTCATGGTGATACTGAAACAGGCCACTAGGGCTTATACATCAGGTCATAGCAAGTCTTTTAGTGTTTGCAAAGCAGAGAAAATAGCAGAATTTTAAATTATTAAACTAAGGGGAGAATTATTCCTCTCTACACGTAGAGTAAAATCAATGGTATGCTGCACATGACTGTCCCATTGCAACACTTCAGGCTGTTTCTGGAGCCTGGCATACTTTATACAGACATCCTGCAAAACCACCGCAGGACTGGAGCAAGGCCTGCAAAGTTTGTTTCAGAAAAGGGCTGACAATTCTAGAATTAAGCCTTCTGGACCAAAGCTGAACACACATTCCAAAATAAATTTTTTTAAACATATAAATGAGAGTATTTATTAACACTAAAATAATCTCCAATAAGTTCAGGCAAATATCTTGTTAATGTTTGCAAACTAGAGTTCAGTATTATCTGGAGACTCAAACGTAAGGTTTGAATTCAGGGAAGCATTTTGCTACACCTGTCATGGTCACAAGCATCTCTGCAAACTCAGCATCACCACGTTGATCAGATGCGACAATAGCAAAGTCACACAACAGAAATGGATAAGAAGAGAAATGCCATTGAAAAGGAATCTAAGCCAAGGCATTTTACTACAATAAGATCAGATGGTGTTATAACATGAAGTTCCCAAAGGCTTGTCTTCTGGCTGAGAACCGAGTGCAGAACTAGTATTGGGCATTCCCTTGACCCTCCGTGGAAACAGAGAAGTGAGGCCCCTAGGAAAAGCCTGATTTTTGTATACATTTCCCCTATGCCTATTCATGACCTACCCCTGCTCAGAGCACAGCTCACATTGCACATGGCCAGGTGCACTGCAACCTCTTTGCACAACAGGAAGACCCTGAAAGCTCCAGCAAGCAGCTCAGGTGAAGGTACCCAACCAGTGGGAGCATTCAGGAAAATCTGAACACAGGAATATTTAGCAAACATAGAATCCCAGAATGGTTTGGGTTGGAAGGGACCTTAAAGACCATCCAGTCCCACCCCCTGCCATGGGCAGGGACACCCTCCACTAGACCAGGTTGCTCCAAGCCTCATCCAGCCTGGCCTTGGACACTGCCAGGGATGGGGCACCCACAGCTTCTCTGGGCACCCTGTCCCAGTGCCTCCCCACCCTCCCCAGGAAGAATTTCTTCCTGATAACTAATATAAATCTCCCCTCTTTCAATTTAAAGCCATTGCCCCTTGTTCTGTCACTACAGGCCCTTGTAAAAAACAACAATCCACATCCATGCCTCTCTTACATTATTGAGCTTGACTTGGACAACAGGAAGACCTTGCAAATAGTGTGGCTGTGAGAAAGCCTCAGGAAAACCCTTCAACTTCATATCAGCCAAAAAAAGCACCAGCGCAGGTCTGTGGCCCCCAGGGGAGATGGAGCTGAACCCTTCACACGTGGTTTCAAGCAGGGGCTGTTCCTTGATCCAGTTCTTGGTCCATTTACTCTCAGGCTCACCTGTAACACCCACCTAAGACAAAGCCTCAATGTTTAGTGTTTCCACACCAAGGCTGTGTCCCTGGAAAGTGTCACAATGGGGACACACAGCTTTGCAGCCCCGTGCAGATGCTGTCCCCCATTCCCCACGGAGAGCTGCAGGGCCAAAGCTTCAAGCCCTCCCCTGGAATACTCACATACGAGGCAAAACATTTTCCTGGCCCATTTCAGGTTCTAGTCAGTGATTTTCAGAAGGAAAGGGAAGGCTGTTGAAGTCTGCGTCGGCTGTGAAGCTTGAGCGGCGCCATGTGTGCACACACAGACACAGAAGAACATGTGGTAGCTGCAGGATTTTAAAAGTGATTTTCTCATGCTTTTACATGATGTCCACTTAAATCTGAGTGCTCGTCTTAGATTCACTCTAAACACTGGTACATGTCACTTGCATGCCATTTTTTTTTTAAATAAATCATGAGTGAAAGAGTAAAGGCTCTTCAGTGACTACTAAAAAGAACACATTTTTTTCATTTATGCAGGTGCAACTTGTTTCTGTTTAACAGGACAGTGCTTGAGTTGAAGCAAAATCATGAAATGTCACTTCAGCAAAGTCTTCAACACTCTTCAGTCACGGCTTAAAATCACTACTGAAAAGTAACTTGGCTTTATCACTAAATTGTGGTTTTTTTAAATTAAAAAAAAGACAATCTTTTTTAAAACCTTCATTTTCTCAAAACAAAGGAAAAATACATTTGTTTTGAAGCAAGCAACACTTAAACATTTAATGAGATGCCATTTTCAATAATATAATCATATGCAGAACCTTCCAGGCCTGGCAGTTATTTGGACAGCTGTCAATCAAAATGTCTCACAGCTACCCTACCGTGTCAGCCATCAGCTAACCCACACTTTCCCAGGGACGTCTTAGCATGGCATCTTTGTTCTGTTTTCAGATAAACAGATCCAATTTCTCAACAAACAGACTGCTACAGTCCTTTTGATAACAATGTAATAATTCAAAACAAATGATTCTAGGCTTTGATGATAGCACTTTTATGGGTCATGAAGAAATCCTCCCACCAACATCTGTTTGATTTTATCTACTTGAACTTTATCCTCCAGTTGAAGATTTATAAGCTGAAATCATCCCAGCCTATTAAAGTCAGACTAATGTTAAAGCACTAACACAGAGAATGAAAGTGCATTTTGCAGTCATCCACCTTTTGAAATCCTGCCGTGAGGAAAAGATATCAAAAGTTTGAGAGAAGTATGTTTAAATATGCTGGAAGTCTGCATTCTGCACAGAGCCCTGGATGACCGAGAGATTAAGGAATTTAACTGTTGCCCTACAGTGGGGGCAAGTTATTTACAGAACCATTATTTAGAAAGACAACATGAAAAATACAGATGTTGTTTACATTGAAAGACTGTTTTCTTAGCAAAAACCACTATGGGTGATGAAAATTCACTCCAGATTTGTCCCCCCCTCCTCTCTCTTAATTTCCGCATACGCTGTAAATAAAAAGCATGACAGCAGACTTATTAGAGTCACTTGTTACTTATTAACTAGACGGCAAAATTTAGTCAGGATGCTTTTTAAAATAAAAAAGAATACTTTTCATGAATATTCTGATAAAACATGCCAAGAGAAAGAGCATCACATACTTGCTACCTGAAAACACTTCTCTATGGAGCCAGCAAAAAGAGAAAGCATTCAGCATTATCCCAGTTGCACAACTTTTCCATGAAAAAATTACTCTCCGAGTGTAAACAATTTTACAAACTGCTGCGATTTAGCAGTTGTTTTCTGGAATATTCCTTTGGACTAGGCTTGCTCAGTGTACTCCAGATAATACTTTCTTTTTTTTAACCCAAAATCACAGTGCAAATTAAAATATTTATTATATTGTAGAGCATAAATGCACACAAATAACAAGAATATGTATCTCAGCTATTTGCAGGAGGGAAAAACTGTACTGCTATGCCTCGTGTAACACCATTTGGAAGAGAAATATGAACACGTTAGTATTCGGAGGTGTCTGCCTCGAGAAGCTTAACCTTGTGTCTTTAAATATATTTATATATTTACACACCCCTACATGACTGTCAGACCCTCTTTGTATGAAACAACTCAAAGTTACTTTACACACGCTAAAACTATTTTACTACAGTAGGAAGAGATGACCCTGGAGATTAGAGGATGCCCTTTTCACCACTAATGTATACAGTACGACTGGAAATCTTGCCGGCTCTGTCCTAAATAAAGGCTTGGCAAGACCACTTCGCCGCCGGTCTGAGGCAGCAAGACGCACGCTGAACTGCATTACTTGCAAAGACAAATAAAGTCTTCCGAAATAGTAAGTGCTGAGAAGTTCCAACACCAAGTTTGTCGGGTCACAGTGAGAAGAGTAAGCAGAAAGGTGGAAGAGCACTGAAAAGCAGCCGAACGGTGTCCCTGGGAGAAGCCGAGCGTGCCTTGGCGAAGCTCCTCCGCTGCCTGTGGCCAGCACGGCCGGGTGGGACCTCGGCTCAGGGTGGGGCTCAAGCAGAGCTCACTGCAACGGGGTTTGATTTCTCAGACACCCCCCAGCCTGGTCCCTTCCTCTTCCCCCAGTACCAAGAGGGGCAGAGGGGCTGCCAGCTGGGCAATGCACGCCACAACCCTCCCACCCAAGGGAGCGGATCTCTGATGCCACCGGAGTGAGCGGTGGAGAGGTGACGGTCTGCCCGCTCCATGGATTTCTCCAGGCAGTTATTTTTGTGAACCGTGAGAAGTTTCCTTTCTGAACAGACAACAGAATTTTGCTCTGGGGACTTTTTTTTTGGCGTGGGAGGGGCAGGGGAAGTTTCTTTTGCTAACAGGAGGAGCAGCTCAGACAGGCATGCTTAAAACTCTGTGGCAACATAAAGCAGCATATAACAACAGGGAAAACGAAAATCCTACATACCTTCCCTTTGACTCTGTCTGTTGTATGACATTTACCAGATGAGTATATGTAAAGTACTCTGTAATTAAGTTCATCTGATCCTAATAACTTTAGGGAAACTTCAAAAACTATGTCAAAACTCAGAAGCCAGAATAATTTGTATTTATTCTAAGTAGATGAGCATGCTGTTTGAGCGTAAATTACACTTTTGTTTAGCATGAATCAAGTCAAATGGTTTGTAGGGTCATGGAACTGCATTTCAGATGTGACCTACCCTTTGCCTTGCTAACTGCGGGGAGACCCTCCCCATTTCCAACACACAGCATGTGCCCATCTCCCTGCCCTGCTCCTGCAGCACCAGCCAGACCCAAGGGAGAAATTCAAAGAAGTTTAAAGCCCTGAAGGATGTAAAGGCAGGTGAAAATACCAAACTACATTTGAACCTGGGCTCTCCTTAGGCATTTCATAGCTCCTGCCTCACGCAGGAACCAAATTCTGCAAACACATCATTGCCACAGCGTTACCGTGTCAAGCTTGGACACTATGGGTGCTGCACTGCTAACAAGAAACCCGCTGCTGCCCTGTCCATCGGGGTGGATGAAAAAGAAGTTTATCGGGAAGAATAAATTTAGACACCAGCGTCTCTCTGCAGTATGTCCTAAACCAACAGACTATAAAAGATGTACACTAATCTCACCGGAGAGAAAATTAAAAAAAAAAAAAGGGGGAACAAAAGCATCCGTGAACGCATGTGCAGGGTTGAAATTCCTCCTTTTGAAATCTCTGAATTGCCTTTTTTTTTTTAATGTGTATAATCAGGGATTTATTGTTAAATATCAAAATTTTTAAAAAATCCTTGAGGAGAAGCTGCTACAGACACTGCCCCACACACAAAGCAGGATTTGTCCTGTTTAGCCAACTAGCCTGAATGAAACGCTTGTGGAAAAAGCAGATCCACACATCTCCATTTTCTCCCTTCAAGGAACAGATTTTCTGAATAAATATCATGTGTTACCTAACAAGCAATATAATCCGAGTTTAATGCTGGAATAGGTTTGCAGCAACTTAGCTATCTTACACTGTATTTTTGGCAAACAGGAGAGTCAAAGACGAGCTGCCCTCAAAGCAGTGAGCACGCACCATTCGCACCCCCGCAGAGCTGAGCACTCCTCTTTGAGGATGCTGTCTCCCCTTGACCAATTTGACGTGCAAAAGCCTCTGTCTCTCTGTTTCCTGGATCCATAAAACAGAGAAAGTGCTGCTTTCCCATCTCAACAGGCCACCCCAAAATCTGCAGGTTACTTCTTCTTCATTAAAGGGGAGATGGTGCTAGTATGCAGGGTGGAAGGTGCATAAATTCTTTATTTATGTTTTGCATTTGAAATACACTGTGCCTGGAGAAGCACAGTTCACCAGTAAGCATAAAAATACCATTTAGATGTTCAGATTGTCATATCCAAAATCTGAAACTGAATCTATCATCAGCTGCACTAGCAATATGTTTTCTGCCAAGTTGCCACGGGTAACAGAAATGCATGTTGACAGCAATAAATAACTTTAATGACTGCTGATAATATCACGAAAAGAGCTCTGTGATATACTGACATCATTTAGAGGTTTACTAGCCATTATTAAGTGTTGTATCATGCCTCAGCTTGTCAGCTAATCACAGCAAATCTCTTGTCTATACACATATTTTTATCCATCTCCATGTATATGTAAAACTAAATATTATAACCTACACACTGCATAGTTTATTTTAAGTTAGCTCAAGTGAAAATAGAAGTATGCCCATTACACACCAGAGGGTGTACCTCCAGATACTGTACAAACCAAATTGATTACTATCCTCACCACCTCTGCCTAACCAACTGCTAGTGTGATCTAGCATCACACATGTCCATTTATCACATCCATTTGTCATGGTTTTAATCCTTTTTTTATTGGGCCTTCCTGGAAGTTTGCGATATCACCATCCCTACAAGTAAGCCTTGCTGGGAACACCATGAATAGGGTGACAAGATGTTTTCACAAACACCTGCGGTTAGAAGACTTTCATAATGAAAACTCCTTCAAATTAAGAAATGCAGAGGTTGGCTGACCTCACTATTACCTTTTACGTTAGAAAATACTGGAAGCTTTACGTTATATCTTGACATGTCTTCCTCCCCATGCCCATAGGGCTACTGCTACCACAAAAAAAAGCAAAACCTTAAAGCTAACACTGCTAATTCTACATGGCCCTAAAGCACAGACATTATCTAAACAAGCTTTGACACTACATATTCTTCTCATACATGTTTTCATTTCCTTAAGGAATAAAATACTTCTGCATTTTTTGCATTGGTTATATAAAAAACATCCCTTAAAGAGTGGAAAGATTGCTATTTGCAGATGTGACGTTCTCATATTTGTAATATGCATTAAACACTCTTAAATGGCTAAAATAAGGGTTAAAAACATGTACAGATGTCAGATATAAATATGACAAGATTCCTTTAAGAAGTGACATTTAGCAATACCTATAAACACGGAAGGACTTTGGGAAGTTGATATAAATGCTCACAGATGCACAACAGATCAGGCACTTGCATCTGCCTCCTTAACACATGTCACCCTTTTCCATCCACCATACGATCTGCACATCAACGTGACTATGCCAAGTTGGGTTATACATCATAAAATACGTTTGCCTGTCAAGAAGGTACAGATGCTTTTCTTCCTTCTCCTTAAGCAACTATTCCACGTGGGTTGCATACCCCACAGCCTTTAGATACAAGCAAGGGGGTTATTTCCTAGCAACTTTCAGCTCTGAAGTGTCAGTACAATCAAGACTCATATATTACAAGCATACTTCAAGCTATGATTATTAATTGTATTTAGTTTAAGAGACAAAATTTGTTACCTGCACAAGCTCAGGAAGACAGCTTAATTCAATTAATAAACATTCACCACCCTAACCTTAACACGGAGGTACACCATCCACTTTTACTCTTTCTGCGTTTCTTAGCCCCTTAAGTGGCCTGCAGAAGCATGGCATAGAAATTTTAACAAAAGTGTACAAATGGACTTTTTTTGCACTGTATTGTATGCAAGTTGCTGTACTCATAGCAAAAATCAAATGCTTCAAAAAGGCCAGGCCTAGCTCTCAATAAATCCCAAAGACAACATGGTTTATGACAGGGTGGTCAGCAGTCCTAAGGAAAGTTAAAAAAATAAAAGAAAATGGAAAATTAAAAAATCATTATGGCTAATTATGTTGTCTCAATAACCAGAATCTATTAAAAGAACCCAAGCCTCCACGCTGTTTCTGATAAAGTTTCTACTACATGACGAAAGGATTTACAGCTACCGAGATTATGAGGTGGCGGGAGTCAGATCCATTTCTGCACCTCTTCTCAAGGGTCATTCAGTGTGGAGGAAGTAAAGCTCGTGGGGCCCCATTTGGCACTTCTCAGGCTGAGGAGCTCCAACCAAATTACATAAAAACCAAGTTCATCAATAAGCACCCTCCCTGCTAGGAATTGTGAATGAGACTGCTCTTGTGAAGCCCATTTTGTAGCCGTGAGACTTTCTTTTCCCTCAGATTAAAGTGTTCGTGGAGTCATAAGGTGCCTTCAATTTTCAAACGAGACCATGACCTGCTAAGTGCCATCTCTGCCCTCCTTGCTTCAAAGGGCTCTGAATTTGTGCGGGCAGCAGCACACAGAAATTGGTTAGCGTTGGCAAACGGCGTGACAACTGCAACACAAACCCAAGAGGGGAAAATAAACAACCCTTCAGTCATCCCAGTCATTGGAGCCATGTGGGCATTTAACATGCTGTGGGTTCCTCGGGCCCTGGAGAACATAAATTAGTGCAATAAGCGATACAATTAATGAAGTTCAACAGTCAGACATAAACATAAGTAACATATCCAGGAATAAATCAGGCAGTCGTTAACAAAGAAACCCTGTTGCTTTGGCCTGAATTCCCAAGCTCTCCTTGGATCCACTCACAAAACGAGATCACTTTCCAGACAGAAACTGCAAACACACAGGGATGATATTTCCTCTCAGACTTCCTTTTTCTTCAATACACCTGTTTCCCAGGCTTACCTTGCACCTCTCTCCAGAGATCTCCTCTTCTCTGGACCAGAGGGAATAATTTTCTCCTCATCCTGCTTCGCGCAATGTCTCCCAACTCTAGATTCCGCTCAGTCAAGGAAAGGGTTTGCCTATCCAAACACCTGACCCCGAGCATCTGCGATTTCAGGCCTCTCACCTCCCTTCTAAAGGCTGAATGAGGTCTCTTCCAGTATCTATTGCAATAATTTGGGATGAGTGAATGAAGCAGTTTGCGCCATAAAACCCATGCCAGGTGATTCCATGAGGAGCGCAAAAAGTTCTGAATGTACTAACATGGAAGGCCCAGAAATAATCTATAAATCGTATAATTTGGACAACTACAGCTTTATTACCAAAACCAGCGTGTTTCAAGACCAGTTCTCTTCAGTGTGCGTACCTGTCCTGCAGGTAAAAATTTGCTCTGTTTAGCAGTGGAGTGCTCAGCCCAGCTTACAAAGGGTGAAAGAAATTACCAAACCAACAAAATCAGATTGTTGTTATTTTAAAATCATTACGAGCATGAACAAATGTAGCACAGCAACACATTTCAAAAAATGAATGAATTCAAGGCACAGCGTTGGAAATGGATTACTCTCCTGCCAATTTTATGTCAAAGTCATAACATTTTGGGTAAAAGCCCAAAACATTAGGAAAGCGACTTATCAAACTTGGACTTTAACCATCTGGTTTCCTTTGTTTGGAAACTTAGAGCTTTGGTAATAACAGGATTGCTAATGATCAGCATGGATTTGACACCATTTTAAGACAACCAGATACAGTTAAAAGAATCCAAGTCTATATGTGCTCAGCTTTGAACAGATTTTCCTAAAATTATATTATTTTCCTTTCCTGTCAGATGTCATATTGAGCCAGAGAGCGGGGTAAAGCAGAGGGTAAAAAGGTGATGGAAGGAAGGATTCTCAGATGCTGCAGTGCAGAAAACATAACCTATATTTTAAATACTTAGATCAGCCCATTACAGAAATTCCTGCTCCCCAGCCTTCCTGGAAACTCAGCCAACAAGGAGACCAGAGAGTAGTACACCCATAAAATGTCAAAGCAGTAAAATCCATCACAAACTGACCCAAATAAAGTGGTCTGAAGTTTTGCATCTGGTTAAATCAAAATTGCCAAGACACCCTGATTTCCTCTTTGGATTTAAGGGCAGTGAATTCCAGCCCTCTGCCATCTCTTTCCACCCCCTCATGCCTGTGGAAGGTGGCAGCTGGTGGCTGCCCTGACTGAGGGTGGAGGTGATGGTGGAGCATGGAGGGTCCATGTGAGCCCCTCCACGTCACACGGGGTGAGGGGTGCCGGGCCCACACATGGGCAGTTTCCTTCTCCCTAACAGCTATTCCAGAAGCCTTGGTGCAGAAAAGACAAGCAGCTTTTCAGGAGCCTCCCTCGGGTGCACACAGAGGTGACGATAACCCACACTACTTCCCCCAACCTGGGAGGAACACTCCTCGCTGCTGGACCCTGAAAAGCAGTCAGGAGGCTTGCTGGGGGTGGGCCAGTGGGGTTACCTGAGGATGTCACATACATGAGCTTTCTACCACACTGGTACAGATTCCAGACCTAAATATAGGTCCGGGCTGGTGCCAGCTTGGTTCAGTAACACGAAGCCCATGGGGCAGCTCCTATGGCCGGCACCCTTCCCGCTGCTCGCTGGCATGTGTGCGACAGCTACTTATATGGGCCCTGTTTCTGGGGACTCCCAGCCCAGCACACTCCCGACGGCTGGTGACGCTCTCACAACACCTTCCCGGCAGTGTGGGAGGGCAGATGGAGCAGATATTGCCTTCCCCGTGGCTTTTCCCCTCGGAGAGATGTCTCACTCAGCAAGTACATTGCAGAGCAGTCTTCAAGGCTGCTGGAACCTCACCATGTTGCTCTGCCAGGGACGAGATAGAATCTCAAGACCCTGAACCATGGACACAGCAATCTCCTATTTCAAAACTCCACACCTCAAAAATCCCTCTGAAATTTGCTGTAGAAAACCCAAATTTTACATAAATCTCCTCAGTGAAAATTGGATTCTCACTGTAGACAGAAATCTGATGAAGAATTAAAGCTGTTGAGAACAAACAAGACAGAGAACAGCAAAGATTTCTCCTTCAGTTTCAAGGAGAGATTCCCAAAGCATGAACATGCCTCACTTATTTTGGGAATGCTTCACAAGGTGGGGGTGAGGTGTTGGCCGTCACTACACCTTCTCTCCTCAGCACAGACCCTGCTCTCTGTTACAGCAAAAGCTCGTATATTTGTGATGCAGATAAAATAGGCAAGTTAGAACTAAAAATTAGGAAAATTAATCTGGAAAAAAAGCATGGATGACTAGGGAAAAATCAGCATATAAGAGAATAAAGAAGAGGGAGGCAACTGAAGCGCCAGAGCCCAGTGGAAAACAAAAAAGCAGCTCCAGTCACTAACGTGCCATAATCAGAGGCTCACAGCAAGGATGGAAGACCACTCTGGTCTTTAGTATGTAGACAGGCTTCAGGACAGCCCCACTTTTGAAATGCTCCATAGTAAGATCATTCCAAGAGTCTGAGGGAGAGTAAGCTGAGCTCTTCCACCTTCATCATATGCAACTCTGCATCCTTTGCTCTTCTGAATTGTGACATTTTGGGTGATGGGAGCCTGGAGTATTAACTAGTCCTCAGCCAGGATTTCTCCCAGCTCTGTTGCAAAGCATCCCCTCACGTAACGTGTTGTTTCTTCAGATACTGCCTGCCATGAGCCAGTTTCCCTAGCTATCAAACACCCCTCTGCAAAAGCCAAGCCACACAAGAAAACCACCGCTCTCCAAAACACCACCAAGGCTCCCTGGGGTGAGTTGATTCTTAGAACTTCACGGAAATACCGCACAAAGTTGATACGAAGATGCATCATCTCTCCTCTGTCTTCCACAGTCCCTTTTCCAGGTCACTCACGTGGGCTCATTGCATCAGTTCTAAAGGATAACAGCTATTGTTGTCGGAAATTGTATTCAGTTTGACAAGAAACAGAGGGAACAGCAAAACTGTCTGTCAATGATAACATTTATATACTTCAGCACCATACACTTACCAATATCGAGTAACATTTGCAATTATAAAAATGCATTACAATGTTTCACCAAATTATCAGGGCTACATTTGTCCATTTTCTAAGGCAATCGGTAGCACAGATAAAGGGAGATGAGGAAGGTAAGAAGAGCAGCATGGTGAATTGAATTTATCTATGTATTTTATCTTTTAAAAAGGAAAAGAAGCCTTTATACTGTAGGTCTTGATATCTTTGATGAATTCTTCCCAGTACTGCCTTAGGAAGTATACCAGAGAATCATATTATTCTGCATAGGTGAATTGCTTCTCTGCACATTTTCCTTAAGATTCTGGAGCTCTTGGATTATGTTTTGTAAATCATTTAGCTTCCTAGCCAGAGATTAAGGTAAATTCTGCTAAGGACTAAAAGTTGACTTAGAGCATTAAGAAGGATTAATGTTTAGCTGTGGTGAAGCTGAAGTACTAGGTTAGCATGTTTACGCAGTGCTGTAGATCACAATTAATCCAAAATTAGTATAAAAGATCAACAGCAACTGCTCTTGCATGCCAGCTTGGCTTAGTCCTAAAATCAAGACTTACTTTGGGGGCAATCTGTGTGCAAAGTTGCCATGCGTCTGCCCTAATAGGTTTAAAGCTTTCAGAGGAATTCATGCATTTTAAATGTTTAGCTTCTTTGCCCTCTGCTTTGAGAAAATAAATGTAGAAGTCAGTACTCGAGACACTTCTGCTTTTTATCTGTGTCACAGAGCCGTCAGAACAGATTGGTGCTAGCGATGAGCAAAAGCAAATACAATTTTCTGTCTTACAAAGAAAAGGTGCTTAAAATATGTACTTTCGTTCATCATCAAGGATTAATAAAAATAACAGGGATTTTCTGGCAGAAAATGTTCATGCTGTATAACAAAAAAGATAGTAAAAATACACATAGATATCCAGATATATTCATCTATATAGGCACAGGCATATATAGTTGTAGAAAAATGTCTGTTCTATAACTACAGAAAGTGTATCTATAGAAATATATTTAAAGATACTAGAAGATTGTTTTGAACGACATGTAATAACATAGTTTAAGAGAGCTGTGGGTGGTGTTTTCCTCTCTGCTTCAAAGGCAGTTTAAACAGTGATTTCTAGCTCTCTTCAAACCCAAGGACATCTCTGTGGTCTTCAAAAGTGGAGCCATGGTACAGCACATTGAGCATAACCCAGCTAAGACTCCTGGTGTATCCCGGCTTGGGGTTGACCCATCCCAACCCCTGTGACCTTACAGATCTGCCCTGCTTAGCCTCGGGAGAGGAGGGCTGGGAAGCACAGGGGACCAACACAGCTTTGGGACCATTCAGAAGAGAACAACATGTGTTAGCGGGGGATTAAAGGCAGCACGTGTTAAGGAGGCAGACCGCGTTTCGAGGAAACCATGGTTGGACATGATGTTGCTACGGACACAGATCCAGCAAATCCAGTCACAGGGCATTAATTGCCCTTAAAGAAGAAAGCAGGTGCCAAATTAAGAGAATGAACTAACCTTCAACATGTGAAATTAAATAGGTGAAAGTTAAAACAACCCCTTTGTGTAGAAGAGAATCCCTGCTCTATGGATCATAAAAGCCTCACGTTTTTGTTTGGGAGTGTGTGTGTTTGGGGTCTTTTTGTGGTCTGTTTATTATTTTTGGACAAAGCCTTTTCACTCTTGTGCAGAAATACACATTTTCGCTTCCAACATTGAATTACTTTAGGACATTACTTCAATCAGTTCTAATACCAAAACTCATCGCTGAACATGGTTATTAATTACCTATCTCTTCAACCTTTATTTCTTATATTAATGCAAAGCCAGAAATGGCCATTCTGAACATCTATTTCAACACATTAAAACCAAAGGAAAAGGAATGCTGTAATGCTGTATCAGGAAAAACATCCCATACTCACCCCAACAACACAGAAGCTGCTGATGTCAAACCAAACGAGTTAAGAAAGTTAAATCAAGTTGCTCTGCACATTTCACAGCTGCAACATTCTTGATGGGGTGCGCCCAGCAATGAGGGCTATTTGCAGAGCTGTTTGCTAAGCCATTTTTTTAGTTACCGAGTCCTAGACTTACAGCAAAAATTCATTGCTTCCAGTGGCAACGGCATACTGAGAGATGGTAACATCTGTGCCTAGGCCTAGCTAACCGCATTCAAGCTGTGATGGTGATGACATTTGTGAAACTTGATTAAACTTTTCTTTAATCCCATTCTTTATTTTAGAAACACACACGCGAACAATTTCGGATCCAAGTCTGAAAGGAAACTCTAAGCTGATGCGATGTGGCCTCTTGCGAGAAACTTGAATATTCCCTTCCCGGGGCCTGTCTCCAAGAGACACACAGGGCTTCCTGTTTATGCGACCATTCATGCCCACAGGCTACATTTAAAAAAAGATATTAAAAAAAAAAAAAAAAGAGAGAGAGGGATCCGAACATAATCCAGGCACGTTCGCTAAAAATTCAGACCAGCTCACTATGGGCTTGTGCTGGATTCTTCTCTGTGATTCTCACAGTTTTCTTTGCTGAAAAGAAATATCCATCCTTTACCCCCAAGGAGGATTCAACCCACCACACTATCTCAGGCCTTCTCCAACCTTTCTCTCGTTGTGGAGAGGTTCTGCTCACTGCTTTCATGTGACGAGCCTGTCATTCTTCTGCTCTACCCTCAGCCTTAACTGAACAGGAGAAGCTGCCAAAATACACTTGCACACGAAACACACAGGCTAAGAACAATTCAGAATTCATTTTTGTCCCAGGAAAGCTCAGCTCAGACACATCATCTGGTTTTCAAAGAAGTCCTGCTTTACCCAGCTGTACGGCTGGGTGAGCGAGGCAAGCGGAGGTCAGGGTGTTTACCTAAAGTGATGCAAAGCCATTGGCTGAGCCGGGTTTGGAGCAACCAGCACCCCCCTGGATCACAAGCCTTTACACCGCCTACAACACGATACGCTTATGGGGTCTTCAGTTTCAGTAGCTGCAAGTTTGCTGAGCGAAGGTAGACAACTTTGACAGGCACGCCACGCCTTGTAAAGCACTCGTGAACAGAAGCCACAAGAAAATAAATCTGGTGGAAAGGTGGCTTTTCAGGAAGAAATGCTGCCTTTGCCAAGGGTGATTCCTTAGAAAAAACAAGGCACATTTGTCAGCTCCGCTCCCTATGGTCCTAAGGCCTCAGAGCTCAAGCACCTGCTGGACTAAATGAAAGAAAGGGCACATGAGATGAAGTAGACCCATCTAGGTATTAACTAGTGTTCATCTTCAGGGAGCACATTTTTCTTGGTAATAAAAGACAACCCTCATTTGAAAATATTAGGTCTTCATTTCAAATGCTTTTCACTTGTTCAGTTTTACTGTAGCGGAGTTACACATCCCGATTAAAAGACAACTACTGTTTTGTGGTTGAAAAAGTAAAGATGCTCTTTTTACAGATCAAAGCCGTAACGGCAGAACGCACAGTGCAGCACGCCAGCTCAAAAAGAAAGGGTTACTAACCTCTGCTTTCAAGTATGAATGATTGATATGCAAATATGGTTTATGGTAATGCTCGTGAACGTCTGCTTTTCTGGCAGCTCAGTGCTCCCGCGTGCATTCCGCTCACAGATCAGGGCTCTGTGTGCCGGCTTCGGGGGCACATGTACGCATTCAGAGACGCAGTTTGCTATGGAAGCTTTCCAGAAAGCCAATTGCTGCTTTGCACCATTAAACCGAACATATATTTTAAACTTTTCAGAATCAACAGAAGCAAATAGTATATCAAATGCTTTTTGGTCCTATGCAGCAAGGATACTGCCAAACCCCAAGCATTCAGGATAAATCATGAGTGGGAACCTCAGATCATGAAAGAGACCTTTAAAGAATCACAAGGTAGGAGCAAAACTTGGTCTCTTACAGTAACTTTTGAAAGCCCGGTTTTGAAAAGACTCACCAACTCACATTTTAACCCTTTTTTTCTGAAACACTAAGTTCTAGTACATGCCTTTTTACACAACGAACCTGGGACTCAATCTTTGCCACTTGCCTCCAAGGGCTGAAACTGAAAAAACTCACGAAATGGCTCAAATGTTCGATAAGATCATGAACTAGCAGCAGCGAAGTTACACGAGCAACCTTCCACAGCACACTCCACTGAAGCCTGC
Organism: Rhynochetos jubatus; assembly: GCA_027574665.1. Lineage (NCBI taxonomy): Eukaryota > Metazoa > Chordata > Aves > Eurypygiformes > Rhynochetidae > Rhynochetos > Rhynochetos jubatus. The sequence goes on from CM050651.1 coordinate 76,420,345, forward strand.
AATAAAACCTTCTCTCCAGCTAGTCAAAACATGTTAAGAAACTCCAGTTCTCCCAACAAGCAAGCGTGCAAACACTATCCTTAATTCCCTAAGTATGTACCTCCTCCGCTAAGTGCTCTGCAACGCAGCAGAGTGACTGTTTCCCATTAGGCAACAGTGTGCCACGGCTTCCCCGCACGCACCCTCATGGACATAACTTATCACCAGCGTTCCTGCACACACAATTTCAACAGCAACAGCAAGGAAGAAAAAAAATATCAAGCCATAAAACCTCAAAACCGGTTACAGTACCTGCAAGTCCCAAGGCAGCACTTGCAGCGAGGTTTCCCCAAGGCAGCGAGCCCAGCACCCTGCTCTCCACGGCCCAGCTACAGACCTGGCCCCAATATCCAGATTTAAAGAGACAGAGGAATGAAATTAAAACCCACCGGCTTTTAGCCAGGTTGTTGTACAACAAACCACTTTTTTTTTTTATAGACTATCTTTAAATAGAATCTACTGATGAAGTATCACATTTGTGCACCTTGGTCTCGCCATAGCCAACTGCAAGACAACAAAAAAGGAGCGAATCACAAGTATATATCACGAGTCCTAATGACTTGAACATGTGTTTGGAGCAAATGTAAATATTCCACTCTCTGAATGAGCAAAGCTCTTAAGCGTAGGCTTAATTTTATCTCTCCTCAATAAATCATTTTTAAGCATGTACCTAAATATAAGTCCTTGCTTTACTCCCATTAATACTAATAGGACTTAAACATGCTTAAAATTACACATGCACTCGGGTGCTTTCCTGAACCTGGCCAGGAGACACCATGATTGTGTGAGCAGTAAAATCTCTAAGACAAATTGTTTACCGGACCCTGTACACGTTGGGTATGGTTCACAGTGGGACACAAGCAAAATGAGAGGATCGGAGCCGTTGAGGGTGGATAGGCCCAGGGCAGGAGGAGATTAAACCTTCTACTTTTCCCTCTGCAGCAGACACATGCAGATGCCGTACAGTGAGGCTACCCAAAAACACTGCAGATTAGCCAGTGCTGGGCAACTCAGTGCCTCTGCAGCCATCTCTCTGAGGCAGATGCGTGTGGGGGAAAGCAGCACTGGGAAGCTGGCTGCTGGTGATCAGCTTTGGTGGACACGCTGCCTGCTGCTCCCCAAAGTCAGGCCAGGGAGAGGTTGATTTTGTCGTGGAAGCCAGAGCCTACTCATTACTCCCCTTTCTGAGGTCCTGGTCACTGCCCTCAGCAGGACAGAGACCGTGGGGAACCAGGAAGACGCAGGAGAAACCAGGCTGCCCAGTAGTCCCAGGGATCTCTATGGAAAGAGGCCAGGGGCCACCTTGTGCAGGACACAGCCAGTTCCAGTCCAGAGCAGAGCTGTCTGTGTCTCACTAACACCGTATCCAACTCGATTTTAACTGGAAATAAATTAATTCTCCCCAAATCAAATCTGGTTTGCACATGATGGCAATTGCTCAATGACCTCCCTGTCTTTACCTCGACCCATCACCTTTTCCGCTCTACTGTTGAAAAAGGAGACTGAGAGAGCGGCTGGGTGGGCACCTGGCAACCTACCGCAGAGCCTGAGATCCCGGAGTTTCAAGCTGATCCCTTTCAGTTCAAATCATCTTTAAGTGAGATGAAAAGAGTAATTCATACATATGTAAACATATATATACACACAGTCTATACAATGTACATATTGCATTAATGTCAAAGAGCACAATAAGATGCCTTCTATTCTATTCATTATTACATCTTTCAGGACTATAAGATGATTTTTTTTTTTTATGGAAGAAAATGCTCTCTCTGTTTTACAAATTATTTATTTTATTTACAAAATATACGTTATCAAAGTACCACAAAGACAGAAACGGGAACCAAAAGCACATGAATTAAATAAAACCCAGCAAAATTACTAGCTATATGTTAATCTTACAACTTCTCCCCCCTAAAGATTATTTTTAAGATAATTTTGGAAGCTGCTCATTTCACAAATGCAGATATGGGCGATGCTATACTATGGTTTACTCAAAGGTGTAACTGCCACTACGTGATACACACATGCACATCCAGCCTAGTTCTCCCATGATGCATGTTAACACACAGGAGATTATGAGATTACTGAGATGAGGTGTTTTGCAGAAGACCAATTTAGCAGCCCTAATTGAAGGAACAGGGATACTAAATCAAAGGATTTGGCATTTTCCAAATATGTATTTTGAGCGAGTTGCATTACCATGGCCTCACTCATACACGTTCTCCATGTCTGGGAATCCCAGCGCCCAGTTCAGCCTCACGGATGTGGTGAGCAGTGAAAAATATCCTAGAAAATACTCACTCACAGCTATAATCCTCTGATTCACTTGCTATTTTTATCTGGCCATCAGAGGAAGCCAGAGCACAAATAAGAAATACCAAACCATTCTCCTCCACCCTGTAGCACAGATCTCAGATACTGCTGGAGTGGCTGGTGGGTTGCCTAAACGCAGGATGGTGGGCCCACGCGATCACTCGACACACAGTTCATCTCTAAATATGAGTCATGTAAACTTATGTTCTGCACGTGCAAATTTGCAGGTTAGGTCCTGTATTTCCATATTTATATATTTACAGACACATCATCAGAAGATTAGGTGGTCAGACTTCAAAGAGCCTGGAAAACCTTGCAGCGAAAATGTAAGTGGACAGTATGAATTCTTGTTACCAACCTCTTACAGCAAATTAAACACAGTTATTATTTTTAAGCCAATTTTAGAAGCTGCTCATTTCACGTAGAGGCACAGATACGGGTGATGCTCTATGCTATACTCAAAAGTGTAACTGCCACTACATGATACACATATGCACATCCAGCGTAGGTGTCCCATGGAGAACTTGGTCTTACGACAAATCAAACATGGTTACGTCACTGCTTTTTTAAGTGGTTGATTTAATTACAATGGAGCATTGCTCCATTCATCTGTTTTTCTCTGCTGAAATACCGCATAAATAAAGTATTTTAGCAGAATAAATATGAATTTTAATTTAAATTTCCTAAGACATAGGACTTTCACGTGTTATATTACTAAAATGAGACTATCGATGACTTCATCACCTCAGAATTCAGTTCTCTCAAAAAAAAAAAAAAAAAAAACGCAGAAGAAAACTAGTCCAAGGGTTGTCTTGAAACAGCCTAAGGGTTTTATCGGGCAGATTTCTATAACAATGCTGGTAAAGGCGTCATTGGCAAGAGGTCGGATCAGCAGGCAGCAACAAGGAGTCAAGCCAGGGCACAGATGCCCTTGGAGCAGCCAAGCAGCTCAGCAGCCTTGAGCACCTTGTGGGAATCACTGGTGAGGAAAAAAAACTCTGATGTTCGCCCAAGTCACAGACATGGCAGGAGCCAGGAGCTCATAGCTCAGACCTGAGACAAGATAGCACTGATGTAAGAGGCAAGATGCTGTCAATAATCTTGGGAAGCAGTGGCTCCTGGTCACCCCTGGACTGGGCTCAGTGGATGAGCTTCAGCACCTGACTTGGGAAAGAAGAAATGCAGCACGGCAGCAGCCTCATTTGCAAAATTAATTATTATATCACAGATCTTCTAGTTCATAAAAAAAATGTAAACTAAATGAAATCAGGAGGAAAAATGAGGCAGTGCATCTGTTCCAAGGCAGATGCTTTCCTCTCAGGGAGAGGACCAAATTAAAAGGTTAATAACAGAATTATTATGGGTCTCCAGTGGGTGTGCGTTTAGAAAAGAGGGGAGGCTTTGAGCCTTCAGCTCAGCTGCTCACCCAAAGCCAGGAGCATGTAACACGACTCTGTCCCTGCCTTCCCTTAAACCACAGACAACTTAGAGTGAAGGAAGCAGGCACTGGATGCTCTTCTATAGGGGGACAACAAAGAAACCCCATGTCCAGACAAAGGGCCCCCAGTGCTAGAAGAAAAACACGGTGACAGTCACAGACTGCCCAGCCTGACCACCCAAAATCCAGCCCCTCTCTCCTGTGTTCATCCTTGGCTCCGCAGCACTTACCCAGCTCACTGCACAGCATAGAGAGTATCTAAATGGAAGTGCTTAAAAAAAACCCCTCCTGTGCCCCCATCTTTCCTGGGGCCAGCTTATTTCTGATTCTAGTTTTGGTCCATCTGTTTTGCACACGCAGATCCTCAGAACCAGAGGTGAACTTCATGACGTTGAGCAACAGAGGCCATATGTGGCAAGACACCTCCCGCCTACCCTGATCCAAAAGGTATTTGCCACCAATGAGCAGGGGAAAATGTTTTCAGCCTTTTCCCATTCCAAAAACCGTACTTCTAAACTCCCTTTTCTGCCTAAGTGCTTCTGTTTGAATCCACAGGGTCCAAGGCAGCAACAACCAGCCAAACAAAAGACCTAGCACTTCTTGAAACAATCTAGAAAAACTGTTTTTCCAGTCTAAGAACTGCTTCTGCGTATTTTTTTTTTAAGTACATGGTTTGTCTCAGTGTATTTCCTGCTGAATAACCTGTGATTTTGCCAGCAATCTAAAATGTGTAAAATGCTTGGCTTTCCTGTTGACATAACTCACAGGCTAACGCGGAGGAAAACGACCTCAGTCCACAAATTATTTGGCATCTGAAACTTGCACTGATTTTTGACACGCGCAGTTTTTCCTAATGCAGGCAAAGATTCGATCTGCAGTTGTGCAATCAATCTCTTATTTTACATTTACCTCAGTACATCGGCATTTTCATTTTGGTTGCCAAAATGCAAATTTCCTAAAGGTCGTCTTCATCTTAGTGGCCATTTAACTGTGTTTACCAGGGACAGTCTTCCAGCATGGGAGAAGCCAACTGATCTCAAGTTAGAACTGTAAAAAATGAGATCATACCACACACTAATTTACTGCAAGAGGCTGCTCTGCAAAGTTTGCCATGTAGCGTTTTTGGGGATTTCAGTGCCAAATCATCTCTGTAAAATTGTATTGCTGTGTTTATCACGTCTGCCTTCACGTATATTCACTCCATTTTACAAATAAAATACTTTGGGAGAGGTTCTTCCTACAGCTGGTTCATCACTGGGTTTTAAGAATTGTCCTACCTCATCATGGTGAAAAACAGGTTGTGCAACAAGAAGATACATGTCAGAGAAGACTGCTAGAGAAAAGCCATCGTCAGTAATGTCACATCTGAAAAACACCTATGCCTAAATCACAGGTACCCTAGCGTAGCTTCAAGTCCTCTCAAATTAATCACTAGTGCCTGCTCTTGTACCACAATTAGCAGAATGGAGAGAAAAACATCCACAAAAAAAAAAAAAAAAAAAAAACAACTGAAGTGTACAGTATTGTATAAAGTATTCATTGAAGAAAATGAGTGATTTTGTAAATAAATCAGTACGCAGATATATACCACTCTAGAACAGCATATGATCACAGCAATACTCAATCAGCTAAAATACTCAGGAACAGAAAAGAGTAACCTAAAATATTCAGGAACGGAAAAATTATATTAATTCAAAGCTCATATTAGTTGCCAAACTGAGGTTCATGCGTGGTGTGAGATATGTAAGAGCAGCTCTGTGCTGCTTTGGCCATGAAACGCTTTACTCCAAAGGCACCAAGAGAGACAAGATAAATACCTGGTCCAGAATGGTGAGTCTGAATTTATTGGGTTCTTTGCAGATCGGAAACAAAATCTCCAACCCAAGAAGCCTATAGTTCAGGAAATGCCAGGCCACCTCAAAAGCATCACTGGGCTGGACCGTCTTTCTCTTCTAAGGAAAGAATGGTTTAATTCTAAACCACAGACAAATATCCCTGAGAATTGTATATAAATCTGCGTCAAGTTCATTTCTTTAGCATACAAGTCTAGACTATATACACTGATTTTTAAACAAAATAAAATCAAGACTTTCTGCTCTTCCTCTTTTATCCCACAGCTGGACTTCAGGGAATTTTTTCTAATAACTTGCTGAAAAACTAGATCAGTAAAAAGGACTTTGTAGAAAACTTGTTTCCTTATTCGAAAAGGATAAAATATTGGTTTAATTTGATATATTCTATTAAATTAGTTGTTTTGGTAAGTAGAGATGTGACAAAATTGCAGCAGGATAATTGAATACCCTGATTTCAGCGTGCGGTTGGTTTCCGTATGTTATTTGATTATCGGTAGCTTATGAAATTCTTAGAGGAAAAGAACCTTAAAGTTGCTACACAAAAACTTGCGCTTTCATCACATGTTCAGTTTGGGAAATTCCAGGAAGACTTGTCTCAATATTAATTTGATAAACCTATGCTTTCCTCACAGCATCCTGTTCATCTGTCAGGGCATTTGCTGGAAAACTTGGACTTTCTTTTCTTTTTTTTAAGGCAACACTTTTTAGATAGTAGAATTGAAAAATTGGTTGCAGTCTTTAGCAAATAACGCATTAAAATTCCTTCAATTATGTCCTTATCAGCTTAAAAAGAACCAAAGAAAACTGGTATGAAAACAAGGAGACATTGTGTTACGAATGAAGGCTGGTAAATTGACTCCTTTTCAGCCAGAGCTGAAAAACATCGCTTTAGTTGTGGCGAGCAGCACAACAGAACCTGCTCTAATCATACACAGATGATGGGAATTTGTCTAATGTTTTATGGTGAATCGCTGATGAGGCCTGCAGAAGGAAAATTTGTAGAAATAAAATCACCTTGACAGTAAAGCACTAGGGTCAAAAAGCAAAGTAAAGTCAGTGTTCTTAGCTTTAATAAAAACAGTATGATCTGTCATCAACACAGCATTTTTACACTCTGGACAATGCACTCTGGGAGCTCCTGCTGGGTTTCATTTGATTTTCACCAAAACCAAAGGACAGCTCATGGCTGGTAATTCATTATGACAGCAGAGAAGTTATAAAAATACACGTGTTTAGATCCCTGTAGATAAACAGCCCACACTCCAGTTTCTAGACAAAAACTGTTAGCCAGGCTAGGTAAAAGACTAATAAGCTATAAAGTACATCTGTTGGCTTGAGGGTGTTTTTTTGTTTAAACTGGTTTTTTGGCTTTTTTTTAACTGTGAACCTGAAAGTAGGAACCTTTTACATTTATTTTTGTAGTTTCTCAAAGTTAATCTGCCTTCTTTGCTACAAGGGTGTTCAAGGCACATTTGGGGGCAGAGGCTTGGCAAAGTGTAAAGAGGTATTGTTAAAAACCGAAAGGGATTGTACATACATTGCATCACTGTCTAAATACTGACTGTGCAAGATCATAAGGCAAAACAAACAGCAGAGTAATTGAAAACATCTATGAACTAGATGATCACAGAAGCAGGGCGATAGGCAAAAGGATATACAATTCGCTCTTCAGTGCCCGATTTTATACTGGTGTTAGTCCAGTAAGAATGAAAAACAGGTAAGAAAAGAATAGAGAGGAGAAAGTAAAAAGGGAAAAAGAAAAATATAGAGAGCATTTGAATTTTGAGCTTCATAGGCAACAGAGAAACTAACCCTAATTTCCAACAGCCACTCTGGGAAATCTAGACAAAACCAGCCTTAAAATATGTACCTTTAAACATTCCTAGTTTTAAAGCTGCAGTAACTGGCAACATTTTGAGAAGATAATATATAAATTTCGCTTTAAGCGTAGTTTTAATGGAAAAAAAAAATGTACGTACCTGCACGGCTTCCTGTGAGCTTGTTGTTTCCAACTCAGCTCTGATACGCACATCACGCCGTGCACAGAAACAGACAGAGGGGAAGGCTGGCCTAAAGCTTTTGGAGAAGCCTGACCAGCGGCCAGCTGATCCACACTAGACCCAGAATTACTGGCCAAGTGTAATTTGACTGGTGTATCTGGTTCAGGTGGTGGTTGGGACACAGAGCAATAGAGCAGCATTTGCCAGAAGTTCCCACACACCCCTATTGCTTAATTAGTGATATTACCCGTGTTGCTGCCCCGGTGAAGTATAAGCAAGCCCAGCCTTACCAAAAGAAAAAGAAAGGAAAACTTGAAAATACCACTACATGGTCACAGAGTGAAGCTTTTTATACAGATTTGTGCTGGACTCAGGTACCTGTTCTGGGAGCCCTCAGTGTGTCATGGGCAGTAGAGGAGCTTTGGCCCACACACGTATACATGTATACTGAGACTTGACAATTACCAACCTCCAGATGCAATTAACAATTCCTTGTGTCCCCATTCTCATGTGGCCATCCAAACCCGTTCAAAATGTTCTCTGAAATCAGGTGATCTCTAAAGGTTGCTGTGATAAGATAACCAAATGCTCCTAGACATCGTATGACTGATCTCACCCTCAGTGCTGCCATAACTAGCCCTTATATAATTGTCGCTTCATTTATCGTAACATTTCTTCTATGGGTTTGAGAAGAATTATCATTACCTTTCCCCAACGGGTGGAAAGGGCTCTGACTAGCCAGACAAGGTGCGACAAGCCCGTCCGCACGTTGCCGCCAGCAGCTCTGCCTCCTCCTGCCTGAGATTTGAGGGAAAGACAGTGTTTCCCCTTGCAGTTTGGGTAGACCATGCTTGTGCCAGAGCACACCGAGCATCCCATGATCCTCGTGATGGGGCAAAGGACCAGAACAATTTCCTGAGTCCCAGCTGGCACTTTACCAGCCCTTCCCTGCATGAAAGCCCACATGCAGCACCTACAAGGTGATATGGACCTTACTCGTGTTTTTCAAATTCAATTCTCTAACGAAACAGCAAAACACTAATGTATTGCGGACATTAAAAAGAAGATTTATCTTCTCTGAGAAAAAAAAAAAAAAGAAATAAAAATCTCTAAAGCAGGATTAGAGTGAAGAGTGAAAAGATGCAAAACTAATTGAACTAATTGACCTCATTGTACCAATTATGCTTGTCTCCAAAGAAGAAATTCTTCCTTATCATGTTCCCATCACTTACATGGGAATTTCAATTTTTCACTCATGCATTTGGAGGAATAAATTAACGGTGGAGGGGCGTTGCCTAAAACGAACTGAAGGCAGACAAGTACAACCTCTGTTAGCAGCATCCTGTGCAGCAATCTTGGTCCATCTACTCAGGGCTGGTTCAGGTTTTTTTTGTTCTCTGCTTCTGAGCACAGAGCAATGCCCTTTTACACTGACCCAAATTTCTGCCTGAGCTTCAGCTCCCTCCCCAGTTCCTGGAAATTTCATTTGCAACTGCACACATGCTCATTTTAAACATCTGAAGCATAGCATCTTTCAAAAATGGCAACAAGCAGAAGTCAAAATTGTACATTTTCTGGCATAACATCACTTCTGTAGGTACACACAAAACACACAACACTCAAATAACAAGAAAGCAGAAGGTAGAGAAGACAAAACCCTTGAATGCAGGCTGTAACAGCGTCATCACTTCTAATTTCATGTTTTGTTGAGCCATCTCAGGCCTATGCTTAGCACAAATTCATACCACGCTTGAAGAAAACGGCACAAAAGACAGTTAACATGATTATTCCTCTTCTTAGGCCTCATCATCCTTGAAAGTCTGGCTTTAATGGGATTTCTGCCTCCATAACAACAGCAGAAATGGGCCCTTATGGAACAGCAAAACAACAGCTCAGCTCATTTCAGACCTGTGATATTTCATTGAGCTGGCAAAGATTTCACGTGCAAGGGTAGCCCTGAGAACTAAAATAACACTTAGTAATAGCCTGGCCCAATGGAAATCAATGGGAGCCTTGCCACCGACTTAAACAGACCCAGAATCTCTCTCACTACTTATATATGTAGGAGCAAAAGATGAGGGAAAAGATCTTAAATCATCTCCCAAACAGGAATGATTGCTTTTCTTTCAGTCCTCCTGGAAGGAAAAATGATTATGCTTTTTAGCTGTCAGAAGAAAACGCCAGGGTAATTCATAAGGTATTACATTAACACATATAAAGCAAAATGAAAAACAGCTCCAGAGTATGACCTTTCACTCCAGCAAAAGCTGTAGCAAGTGTATTGCAGGCCAAATTAATACCCATCCTACTAGGCAAATAAATTCAAAACAGTGAGTCGGTCAGACTCTCCTCAGTGTGTGGGGAAAGAAGTTTCAGCCCAAAGAAGACATCAGTTCCGAACAGAACTCAGACCAGGAATTCAAAGTGCCAGCATACAACACTGATATTTTTAAATCTTTTTTAAACACCCCGTAACAGCAACAATAAAAATAAAAAACAGCGTTCCAGTGATGTCAAAAAGTGAAGAGGAATTTTTAAAATGTATCTTATGTCACTGCAGTATGGTCTGTGATTTTGGAATCAAGTCCAGGATTTTATTTTCAGCTCCCTGGGTGTCGGTGTTGTATTATCTTCAGGCAGCAAGGCTAGAAATCCATCTTGCATACGTGTACTTGTATACACATAGTTAAAAAAGAGGTCTGAGAGACGTGGGCTGGTAAACGGAATGGAAATTACAATAAATAATTGCGATATGCTCCATCAAAAGAAAAATCTAGTCAAATCCCATGACAATTAAAACATAATCCTTCAAAATCTTAAGAGTCAAATAAATTTGGCTTACGTAGAAAAGTAACGAGGGAGCTTTTTCATTCTTGACTGACCAAATGGTGCAGGAAGTATTGATGTTTAAAATACAGTGTACTGTACAACGCCATACAAACAGGGGAAGTATATTTACTATAGAGGAGACAGCCTGCTATAGCTCTTCAAAAGCAGATATTTAAAGTTTACTTTCACATGGGTTTTCACTTTTTGACCTGCTCTTGACCTGGGTAATACTTGCAGACCAGTGAGTTTAAGAAGGCCTGGGATCTATTAAAAGAGTAGTAGCTTGACTTTTACTGACTAGCACGCTGATGCTTTAAAGTAAATGTTATGGTTTGTCACAGGAACCAATTTGGTTACCGTTTGTTCTTCCTGCCCCTGCCTGCTGATATTTTTTCAAGTGTTTTTCATTCTTTAAATTCTATAAAGAAATCTGCATGCTGTTATTTTAAACTTCTGTATCTTTCTTTTGAGCGGTTCAGATTTAAACACTGGGCAGCCTACCCAAAGTTTAACCCAAGTGCCATTCAGTAGGACTTGAACCCAAAGTGCAACTACCGTTACATTCTGCTTTTCTGGCCTCTCAGTTATCATGGTGAGAGATCCCATCTCCCTCATTTTTCAAGGCATAGGTGGCTATAACTCTTCTCCCCCCTACATTAAGCAGAAGAGAAGCAGTAGGCTGTGTATGTAAGTAGTCTATAGAGGGAGAATATTAGCTTCGTCACCTGTTTAAATTCGCACTTCAGTTATTATTGGCTTGTTCTAACATCACTGTTTCCTGTTGTACTTCTCAAGCTTTATGCAATATGTAGGATTTTATTAGATATGGCGAAACAGTGAGAAACTTTGAATAGTTTGGCTGGGCAGGAGCCAGACCCATTCCCCTAATTTTATAAGGGACACTCTGGTTATACGTATCTAATTTATTGGCCAAAAATAGTTCTATTTCATGTAATATGACAATAAAGATGCACAATTCTTCCTTCCCTCTTGAAATCGCAAGACCTTAAAATCTCAGGTCCTTAGGGAGAGGTAACAGTAAGTCCCCAGTTAGCAACATGCTTGAGAAGTCCTGCATTTTTGGGGCAGGGGAGGTACATATGGAAACAGAGGAATCATCCCTCAGCAGATACTTGATACACACACAGGAGAGACTGAAGCATGACGTGGGTTGAGCCTTATCCTTTCCTGTAAAGCACTAGGTGCAAAGTGATAGGAGTTGTGAAATCCTCTAACTTGTATTTTTTCCATGTCTCATTTTTATTTGCCTCAAAACAAACGGCTTGTGTACCAACAATGACTTATGTCCCAAAATGATATCAACTGTGTAAGTTTATGTTCACAAAACTAATCACCTGCGGTCTCCCAGCGCAATGCAGAAGGCGGTGAAGTGCAGCTGGGAAGCTGCCTCTCTTGCTATGGCAGGTTTATTGGCTTGGTTCTTCCATGAATTATGTCTGATATTATATAAAGGGGATTTTCTGTGGACTGTTCTCCAATATTGCAGAGTCTGTCAAACAAAAGAAATCTCTAGGTTTTTGAAGTTATCTGTATTGCACCTTTAAATAGCAAGAAATCCAAACTTGAGAGGCTTTGTCTGAGGCAGAGACATTGACTAGAAAAGTTAAAAGGTTCAGTTAAGAAAACATTAGCAACTCTGAACGGGATTTATGAAAATATTCAACCACAGCCTGCAAACCGTTCAGAAATGGGATGGGGTGCAAACAAACATGAAGGAATTAAGCTGCTAAATAAAAGGATGCAAATGTTTCTTATTTCTCCTAATAATTTTTCCTTGCTTATGCAAGTTCTGTAACTGTCATGCTCGCAGCCAGAATTTTTAAGATCTTGTCTCTGGTTCTAAGGTATAAGCTGAAGACAGCTCCTTTGCCTCCTTTGGCAATTTGTCCTTAATAGATTAGATCTACAGAAAAACAATAAAAGCAAATTTCAAATCCCAAAAACTGTTTGCTGACATGAAACGATTTTGGAGGTGCTACCATTAAGACAGACTTTCGTCTGAGTAACAACTATCAAAGGCAATCAAACCAAAGTGCAATTTAGGTGAATGATTTCAGGAGGATTTTCCCATGTCAGTTCTCTCATCTTTATTAACAGCAAGAAGTACCTTACCCTCACATAGTAGCAGCATGCAGATCTGTGCTTAAAAAGTGCTACAACTTACTGCCACAGCAACTTGGCTGTGCTGCGAAAAGCTTAGTGAACCTGCGAGCAGGCTAAGAAGGATCCCGCTACGTACATCACCTGGTCTTGGTTTTGTTCAAGTAAAATGCTTAATGGGAATGAGGCTGAGGTAGACACTGTGACACTTTAAAGAAATCCCACCTATCCCATTGTATCTTTTCCAGGATGTAAGATGATGTCACTGCCTTTGGTATCGTATTTAAGTAGGATTAGAGATTAATTCAGACAATGCAAAACTACGTTAGATTTAATTGGCTACTAAAACACAATGCCAAACAAGCAAAAAAAAAAAAACCAAACACACACACAACCCCAAGACTAACCGAAAACATCCAAACCCCTCCAATGCTTCCTACCAAAGCATAAATAATATCTGGAAGATTTACGTCTTTTCTTCAACTTCATAGTAGAACAAACTACTACAAAATTTAATGAACAACCAGTCAAATCAGGTTAATACAGGTTTATGATTTGTAAAAATCACTGCACAAAGAAAAAGCATTTCTTGACATACCATTTTTTTAGCTGTTCTTCATTTTTCTTTTTAGCAAAAAAATGAAGAGGAAAACTGTTTACTAGAATTTTCAGTTTTCTGAGCTGCAGAAGTATTATGATTCAACTGCTCAATCTATAGCCAGAAAACCAACCAAAATCACGGCCATTCTTGGGTTGCTCAAGTTGCTGTGATCACCAAAAGTAAGTTATCTTGAAGCCGAGGGAAAATAATTTATGCAAACAATAACCTCCAAGATTTTAGAAACATAATTAGTGAGGAGAGGTTAAAAAGATCTGCCACTTCAGTGCCCTGAAGATCGTACAAGCAATAAGAAAGTAAAAAAACGTATTGGTGTCTCTCCTGACTAGAATAAGCATAAAACGGGTGGTTTACTGATGGTTACCCCATCCCCATGTATTTCCCAACGTGATGGTGACTGCACACGTAAAAAGATCAATGATGGATAAATGGAGTCTCAGGGAATTACTACCATGTCCATTGGTTTCTGGGATTTACTCCGACACCAAGATTCAAACTCAAAGCTTAAAACCATTAAGAGAGTGATCAATTTGTTAACAAGAGATCAGATGGGATTTTGCAGTTGTGAGGACAGAATACGAGAAAGACAGCATTTTATTTTCAATATATCAACACACTAACTGGAAAAGGGGATGGATTTGTACAGCTGGAGCAGAGGAGATGGACAAAATTGGTAACGTTTTGTTCATTTAAATTATTTCACCAACTGGAACAAGTGGATGTTTGTCCTAATGGAATTAAGGAGTGTTGGAGAGGGCAGGTTGGGCTCAGCTGCTGTGTTTAAAAATATTAAATTAACACAACTCACAACGTTTCAGTTTGAATCAAAATGTATATTCCAGCTTTTGTGACTTTGGTGATGTTAATGTCTGGGTTTTGAGTTCAGGGTACTGTAAGGACAGAGATCAGTCATAACCTGCAGGTACAACAGTAAGACGCTTCTGTTCAACAACAGGGTAAGCCAACGCAGGAAAGTTAATTTACCCAAACTAAAGGCAGGTAGGAATCCTGGAGACCCCCAGCACATTTCACTGCTGCTTTCCATCTTGATCTGCAATAAAAAGTGAACAGAGCAAATTTGCTCCCAAATATATTTGAAGCTAGGACTGAAAGTGCAAAGTTTGTTTTTTAAACTCCTGCACTCTAACAAGGAAACTTTCATCCCAGGACAGGCAGCTCAGCTGTGGGGATCAGAAAGCCTCTTTTCCTAGCTCTGTGGAAAGCAATGAGAAATTTGCCTCTTATTTCAGAGTAACCGAACTTCTGTCCAATGTTCTGATGTGGGAAACACGGGTAAATTCTTTGGTATCAGGGTGTAGACAGCATGGCAGGACTGAGAAATGCTGAAGCATCAATAACAAAAACCTTTCATCCACAAGGGTCTGAGGAAATTTTTTAAACTGCAGAAATGCTTAGCTCACACTTCCTAGCCTTTTCCATCAGCTTAGCCCCCATTTTCCTAATTTCTAACTGCACATTTTTATGAGATTCCAAGCTCCAGAAAAAAGACACCTCACTAAAGCCCAAGGTATGGGATCCATTCAAGTGTTTCTTAACATATAAAATAGCATTTTCCAAGACCTTCTCTATCTGAAGACCCTCTCATCTGCTCAAGGGAAGCGCTACAGCAAGGCCAGGCCAGATCCCCCAAGCACCCTCATTTAGAGGGGATGCATGGGGAAGAATGATGAGCAGGAAATTAAAGCAAAAGAACCACCCACCACCATTTAAAATGAACCCAGAAAACGGGAAATTTAAAGGACTTGAAAATAAAATGGGCTTCCTGGATCAAAGCATTGTGAAGGGAATATAGAATCTTTAACCTTTAGGTAGCCAGTTCAAAATCCAGCTGAGGTCAGGAGGGACAAAAGGTTATCATTCTCTAATGACTTTCACAAACTTAATTAAAGTCCCCATCAAACTTTTTATGTCCAAGTGCATAACCCTAGCTTTCACTGGAGACAATAGCAAAACTCATATTGACTCAGAACGGAGCCAGACTTATACGCCTGTACCCATAAATAGGCGTCATGTCAATGACCGGAGATAAGGTTATTTAAAAAAAAAAAATTGCTGAACACACTCCAGATGTAAAGAGATTTTGGATCTAGACATGCATTTCACAATTTTAGCTGCAACTTAATGAGCAGTCTTGTTAGGAAGGTGAAGAAAAAATAAGCAACAAATCAAAAAGTGGTAAGGTCCAAACTACTTTAATGCAATGAATCAGGCTGTCCACAAAAGGACAAGCACCACTGAGAGGGCAAGAGCTAAAAACCCTGGGCAAAAAAAATGTATTCAGTCTCTGGGGGTAAGCGCTTTTGCCTCCTTTCACAAAAAAACAGGTCTTGATCTACACTATCACAGGCACAAGCAAAAACACTTATATCAACATGGTTTTCAGTTTTAAATCACATTTCAGCTTGCAAATGTAAATCTAAGAAGAAAATGCCATGACAGTGTGTCGATTCAAGAAATGGAGCACCTTGAGCCTTCCGTGATTCATAACGCTTTGAGAAAGAGATTGGTGTTCGTTTACACATTTTTGACATAGATACACAAAACCTGCAACATACATTACAAATCCATTTCTCATTGGCCAACAAAAATTTTGCACCTAAGCTCATTACACCGTAATGGCTGCATTATGCCAAGGGATCCCAATGAACAGATTTCTGCAACTTTCTAGGACCCCGCTGCTTACCACTTGGGTTTTCTCTTATTGTAAGGAACTTCATGAGCTAAACTTAATCTACGAGGAAAAATCACAGAATCACAGAATGGTTTGGGCTGGAAGGGACCTTAAAGACCATCCAGTTCCAACCCCCCTGCCATGGGCAGGGACACCCTCCACCAGACCAGGTTGCTCCAAGCCTCATCCAGCCTGGCCTTGGACACTTCCAGGGATGGGGCACCCACAGCTTCTCTGGGCAACCTGTCCCAGTGCCCCCCCACCCTCTCCAGGAAGAATTCCTTCCTGATAACTAATATAAATCTCCCTTCTTTCAATTTAAACCTGTTACCCCTTGTCCTATCACTACAGGCCCTTGTAAAAAGTCCCCCCTCAGCTTCCTTGTAGCCCCCTTCAGGCACTGGAAGGCTGCAACAAGGTCTCCCCAGAGCCTTCTCTTCTCCAGGCTGAAAAAGCCCAATTTTATCAGCCTTTCATCATAGGAAGGAGAACTCAGGGAGGAAGAACCCATCAATATGATGTATTCAAGAGAAAACTGAGGAAGTGGGGAACCAAGACTCCTCTTGAAAAATCCTATTTTTCAGCTCATGACCACATTTGCATTTGCTGCCAGAGCTACTTGAAACCCTCCTCTAAGCAGTGCCACAACAAAGAGGAATGGCTAGAAAAAGAATGGAGATAAGAATTAAAACCCTGGTTTTTAAAAATTGTAACATTTCAGCCTCCCACACACCATGGGAAACTACCCTCTGGTTTCCCTTTGTTGTTAAATGGCAAATGGCATTCTTCAAAACTCCTGCCGCTGACACATACTGAAGTAAAGAGGTTCTTGAAGACTCACAAGAGTAAGAGCTGGCACACAGATTTGTTACATAGCATTAATAATTTTGTGTATTGCAAGCATTTTCTTGAATAAGACCTTGAGTGTTCAAGATAAAACAGAGTCCTTTACTGGCTTAGGCTCAGGATTTATCCTTTACAGGAAATCTGAACATCTTGGAATTTGCCCCAAATTGAAAAGAAAACACATTTCAAATTAGCTTCCAGCAACACAGAAGCTGAAGAAGAAAAAAAAAAAAAATTAAAAAAAAAATATATATATGGATTTCTTCCTACGTTTTCTTTTTGAAATCTGGGCTTATAACATCAAAATGCTGATATTAAAAAAAAAAAAATGGGTTTCCCATTTTAATTACCATGGTTACAGAATTGTCTGTTTGGGGTTTTTTTCTCAGAAAAATTCTAAGGGAATGAGCAATTTTTTTTTGTTGTTGTTGGAAAACATCTCTTTATTAAACAGTATACACCAATGGAAAAACATTACACCAAAGAATTGCACCAATCTACCCCAACCAGCTGTTCTTTCACAGAGAAAAAAAAAAAAACACCCTCACTAAAAGACCAGCTTTGTTTCTAGAAACTTTGAAAATATGAAAATGTAAACTAAAATATCTTTTTAATTATTTATTGATGTTAGAAACCAAAGTATGCGTTGTCATTTATATGCTCAACTGTTTACAGTACTTGTCTTTCCTGAGCATCCAAAGACCTCTTGGGAAACCAAGGGGGAAAAACCAGAAAACAGGACTTCATTCCCAGCATTCCTTTAGGAATAACACAGGAGATAACACAGACCTATTTGTGTGAAATCTCACTAATTTTCAATAGTTTCCTACGGAAATGACAGCTCGTAGTGACATGAGACATCTGACGTGAGATCTGCATCATACTGCGGGCTTGGAAATGGCCACGGTAGCTGAAGGATGTCTGGGTTGAATCCCCTCAAGATTTACGGCATCTGCAGAACCTCTACGTAGCTCGGGATGCCGCCCGCCCCATGCAGCCCAGTAACCACTCCAGCAGTCAATGAATGGAAGAACCACCAGAAATTCCTCAGATAAGACCCTACCACTTCCATATCTGGAGAAGCCCTGAAGCTTTCTGCCTCTGTCTCCCCTCACCTCAAATGCAGAGGATAACAGTGACTGCTCCAAAGGCTTCAAATGCATAAATTAGCACCTGAAAAAATAGAACACTCTAGAGTTAAAAAGCTGCATGCCTTTTCCAGTGCAGAGAAACCCTGAATGGTCACTGTGATTTGGTACCTGTCCATAGATAAGTCTCTTCTGCTGTCTTTCTGACCAGCCTCGGTCAAGTCATTTATCAACTAATTGCTTTAAAGACAGGCATTCTTAGGCAATCTGTTCCCTCTCCGTATTTCCCATTACAGTCATTGAAAGTTATGTATGCAGATGAAAATGATAACAGACCTCTTGTGCTCTCAGTATATTCCTTTTATAAACAAACACTAAAAACTCCAACAGCAAACGTGGCCCAGTCCACTCCAATCTGACTGTACTCCAAGTAAGAAAATACAATAGAAATATTAGTGTCAAGCAAGTGATTCCAGTCTGTTGTTTACCCAGAAAGTTTCAGTCCTGATTAAACGGTCAGCTTAAGGCCTGGAAACCCTTTCGGCAATTGTACCTGTAGTGCCAACTGAAGACAAACACTACCACCATGGCTGGGTCCTGCCAATAGTCCTCCTGTTCCTTCTCTCCGCTATCGAAAGATAAAAATTAATTACACACCAGCAAGCAGGAATAACCACTGAACTTACCCAACATGCAATTCACACCAAACTACAACATTTAAGTAGTAGAAGCATCCTTGTGAAGGCTGTAATGCATGTATATAATTTATTCAAGTGAAATACAGCCAGTATTTGGGCTGTCCTAGCCCTCAGCCTGCCAGCATCGTTGTGAAGGGGAGAGGACATGATACTTGCCACCAGGTCTGGCACCCAACTGGTTTGGTTGCAGACCATCACTTTGTCATTGTGGACACCCTACACCTTGAGGGGACAGTCAGAGCCACCTGTCCCCTTGGTGGGACATCACCCTCCCTTGCTGAGGGACCTCATCTCCATCGCACAGCAGATACCCCCTGCAGTCCCCTTGTTCCCTTAATACATGATGGAGAAATAGAGGGCTCATAGTTCTCAAGATGGATTATAGGAGCTCTGAGTAAAGGAAGCCACATAAACAAGAGTTTCCCTCTGATTTGCCTGGTTTTTTATGGCTCGTTACTCCTTACAGACAAGGAAACAGCCAAGTGTTGAAGTCTTTGAAAAAGATAATTGCCAGGCGTGTTGGCTGGCCACCTCTGCTGTAGGGCTCGCTTATGGATGAGAATAAAATAAGGCAGACCTAGAATTACCTTAACGTGTTTCTCCATTACAACACTGCCTTGCTCAGGAATAAAACTCAAACAGGACACTAGGCATTCCGATATTATGACAAACAAAATATTCAAGCCTTATCCTAATATCTACTGGTAGATGAAAGCGTGCATTCCCTCAGAAGCATACGACAAGACATACACATCTAAACAAAAGATTCATCTGAAGGTATACAAGAATATGTGCTTTTTTATTTCATTCCAAAAGGATCCAAATGTTTTTTCCAGCGACAAAATGAAACAATGACAGTTTAAAAAAAAAAAAAAAGAGCCTTTTCCTATTAATTATTAATTTCAGTCACAAGTCTGGGGGCAGGGGGATTGGAACTAGATGATCCTTAAGGTCCCTTCCAACCCAAACCATCCCATGATTCTCTGAAATTGGTGCTTCTCAGCACATTTCCGCACTTAGTTCATAATTTTTTAGGTTCCTGTCTACTTCATAACACACTACAGTGACAGCATCTGGCCATCAACCGCGTCTTAAGCTTCCAAGTGATGCCCAGTGATGTCAGTGGAAGGACTTCCATCTTCTTCAGTGACCCTTGGGGTAGCATGAGGATGTCCATATGTATGAATGTGTTGGTAAAATAAACCTCCAAAGTGCTTGCACACAGCTAGGAAGAATTATGTGGGCTTCAGGGCGCACAAATAATTTGCTACAAAGTGGCATTATCAGTACTATTTTATAATTATAGTAAGTAAATAGCTGCATTAAAGGTTAAGTTGTAAAAAAAAAAAAAAGTGAACATTTTTCTAAGTCATCCTCTAGAGGTTCTCTAGAAATTGATAATATTCACTTGATTAAAAAAAAAAAAATCAACATTCTGATGCATTTTTGGTGTTTTTCTGTACATTACATGCACTTGAATTCAATCAATCCCCCTTACATGATATTTTTCAGACACTGATCGGCTCAGTCATCTTGGTATATTTATATCAGCTTTGATAACGTGATCACTTTGCTGACAGCTTGCTTGTGTTAAACAGACTTCAGCTTCAGCCTCAGCTCAGCTTTGAGTCGGCTGGTATAGGCCCTGTTCTGCTCCAAACCTTCAAGCAAACTGCAAGTACCGTTTAAATATTAACGAGCCTTCAGCGAGAAGCGTCAGTATCACCGTATTTATATTTCTTTTCTTCCTCATAAACATGTTTGGGTGTCCTTTTCCTACTGTGCCACTGAAGTTCCACACGGGAAGTTCAATCTGCATTGCAAGGCAGCTCCCACTGTATTTCCATCCGTTGTTTTATTCCATCCCCTGTGACATGCAGGTTAGTTCATACCTCTAGAGACGGATTTTTCCTTGTTAGTCGCATACAAGGTATCTAGCACAGTTCTAAATGAGTGCTTTGGGGGGAGTTTCTAACCTTACAATAGTCTTTCTAAACACTTGGGATACAATTCTAAAATATATTCCCTTAAATTTTTTCACACAGGACCAGACATGTCGCAGGGGCATTCTGAAATATTTATAAGTTATTCCAAAGAGATAAAAAAAGAAAAAAGCTCAAACCATCCCAAATGTTCCCATGCATGTTTAAGTCTACTCAAAATTCTTAAGATTCTCCCAGAAAACAGTGTTCTACCAATGCAGGGTCATGGTCTTTGGCCTCTGCATTGCCCCAAGCATATTTACCATTATTATAAGACCTGTCATTCATCTCTTTAGATCTCTGGCAGAAAAAAAATGTTTAGCTATTTTGTCTATTTAGACAATATCTCGATGCAGAAACAAGCGCTCCCAAGCCTCTGTGTCAGCCACAGAACATCTGTGCTTTTGTGCTGGTGATTTTGTGACACTTTTAATACACAAAGAAAGACTTCCAACTTTTTCAACAAAGAAAAAGTTTTAAAGGCATCACACAAATATAGCGAATGCGACATATTAAATGTCCCCGGTGCAAGAGGAAATCTGTGCACAGCCTGTAATGAGACAATAGAACCATGGTACAAACAGTTTTTCAGCATTCCCAATTTACCAGAGAATGGAAAGTTGCACAATTTTTTTTTTTTATTTTTTTTTTTTTTTAGGCAGTAGCTCTTTCAGGTTTGTGTGTGGTGTTTAATATTTTAAGGCAATTATCTTTTTTGGGTTTCTAGGCACTCCTGTAATATAACTAATCAATACATGGATATAGTACATGTAAAATACAAGTCACAACCAAGGCCAGGCTGTCTTTCTCCAGACACACATCAATTAGTTTGATCACTTGGCTGGATGCTCAGTTTCCCTAGTGAAGACTAGTGAGCTCAGAACACAGATTCAGGGCACCAACTTTAAGGCTATGCTGCATGTGTTGAAAATACATGTATGTGAGAGAGACAGAATGGAGGATAATAGTACCATACAGGAATGCTAGCTGTGTTTTTCAAAGTAAATTGAATTACTTTAGTCTCAAAACCCATGCAAAATTATCATTTGCATACATTCTTACAAATATAAAGAACTTTGCACACAAGTCTCTAAGTGAGCCTCTTAATTCAAAGCCCTTACCCTTTTATTTCTCTTGGACTTTTAGTCCTGAGTTCAAAGCCTGCTGTGAGCTCTAACAACATAAAGCTGACTTGTGAACCTGTGAGTTCTGCCTTGGATCAGTCAAAGCCAAACCCCATTTCATAGAATCACAGAATGGTTTGGGTTGGAAGGGACCTTAAAGACCATCTGGTTCCAACCCCCTGCCATGGGCAGAGACACCCTCCACTAGACCTTCCTGAACCACTAGACATCATTCCTGAAGGATGGAACAAAGGAGACAAACTTAAAGTATGGACACATCATTTTGTCCCCCAGTTTATCAACACCAAGACAACTCTGCCCACACTTCAAGATCACGAGATAGGAAAATTGCCAACACCTTCAGCCTTTCTCTTTTGAACACATCCACTAGATCCTGGTGCCAACCTACTCAGAGAAGCAAAGTACTGGGAGGTTATTCAACATCCAGAGACCACGTTCTCTACTCTTATACCTGGAAGTAGCCTCGTGCCTACTAGGACAGGCTGAATCCATCTCTGAGATTCAGTCATGGACAACAACAGGAGATTGCCCTTGATGGCTCCTTATCCCAAATCCAGCTGCAGAACTTCCATCAGCTTCTTCCCACAGACACCTTTAAGTGCTGCAAAACCACCCTCAGAGCAGCAGAAACGACACTTGTTGACTCTGCAGTCAGTTGACCAAGCCAATCCACAACTGCCACGCAAGTTCGCATGCCTCTGCTTGGTCTTCAGGTATTTCTGCAGCAGAGAGATGGAGGGGGAGAGAAGGTCTACAGTTTTGTTATTGTTTGAAGGCTTGAGAGGATAAGGAGCCAGCAGCTATGGGATTACCGGGCCCTAAGAAATGGTGGGAAAGAGAGGGGGTGGTTATAGTTGTAGCAGGGAGAATAGATAACAGATAGAATTTAAAATAAAAGCGAGCTGGATCACAAAAAGAAAACTTTCAAATGTTAAAGGATTAAAATAGATGTAATCTTCATCAGAAATCAAAATGTGAGGTAGAAATCAGACAAAGTTAGGGCACAGTAATAAATCAACAGAAAAATAACATGTATCACAGATTTAGCAAAAAATTAGAAATAAAGAGAACAAAACCTGAAAGCAAAGAAATAATTTAAAAAAAAAAAAAAGATAAAAGCAAAGCAGTCTTCCAAACTAATCCTCTGTCTTTTTCTCTGTATTTGTAAATTATATGAGTTAGACTGTGACACTTCAAGGCATACACAAAGCTAATTTTCACCCCATACATTCTTCTTAAGCAAATAGCCCATTTCTCCTCAAAACATTTTAAAAGAGCATAATTTTGTTGATCCAATCTATCGCTGTAATTCTTAAAGGCTGTGTATAAATCACTGCGTGCATGCTGATCCATAAATAACGGGGAAGAGGGATCAGCTCACCTCCTGCGAGCAAGCAGAGCCACATTAATGCAGCAGAGAGGAGGAGGAAGACATGCCATTGCATCCCAGCTAAACTGTTATGCAATAGCTGGGATGATGCAAGATCAGGCTTGAAAGTGGGAGCCGGGGCTTCCTATTCCCCATCCTGAGAGATGCAGAGCATTGCAGAGGTATCTGGTGAATCTCCGGGGATAAGGTTCAAGCCTTGTCACTACAAATCACCCTCTGCCAAGCAATTTGTGCGGCAGCTTATAACAGCAGTTAAACAAAGGAGTCATGGGGCCATCCTCCGGACTGAGGGCAATGCAGTTGCTACTGGGGAGAGGAGACTGGGAGATAAAAGCAAAGCAAACATGCCAAAGTTAATAGGGCAGAAAAGACTCAACCTCCCTCCAATCCCAGCTGCGTGGCAGGAAAAGACGGAGCGTAGGCTATAGATGGGTAAATACTTGAGGGCATCAGCATGGACCAGTCGCGCTGATATCCGTCATCACGTCTCAGCGCTTGCCAAACAGGTGGGTTTCCCAGCTGCTCTCCGAAGGTGGGATGCTTGCGTTCGTGCCCTTGGACTCTGCACAGGAGCGACTTTATATAGAGAAACTGTAAACTGATTTGCACAGGGAAAGCCACATTTATAGCAGAAAGTATTAATCGCAGGTCGGATTGCTTTCTGCTATCGTGATGTAATCAACATCAGTATTATGCAAGAAGAGATTTTTGTCTAAAGGTCTCTAAAATTAAATCTTAAAGGTTATTAAAAAATCATGGAAAGAATTAAAAATTCAGTGTGTTGGAGAACGTTTTCCTGGTGCTCCTGGGATATTCCCTCATCACTTGGTATTTTCCAGAGTGCATATATGGTTTCAGAGAACTTGGGATAGGTTTTCCAAAGCCTGCTAACCCAGAATCAAGTTATGACTCCAGAAATAAAGGATGTGCCTGAGGTACTGTCACTGAAGTAAACAAAAATAACTTTATATACCGTTCCAGATGCCTTGCTTGCCTTTTTGCTTTTTTCCTCTCCTAAAAGACTGTGTACAGAAGTGTCTCATTCCTGGCAAACAGACAGTTCTTCCAGAAAATTTTCATAGTACACCCTATGATTCACCAGGGATATTTGGATAAAGCCAAGCATCTACGTACTTAGAATGGCATTTTGTAAAGTATGTGAAGATGAAAACAACTTAACTGGACCCACTAGCCACAGTAATAAAGACCATGACCTACAGACCTTACAGACCAACCCAAATGAATCCCTGAAAGAAAGGCCCAGCATCCTGGGTGGACTGGTGTAGCCTGTATTGTAACACAGTGTCAATCACTGTGCCATCAGGTACCCAACCAGATACACAGCGCTGTCAGTGACACCTCTGATTGCAGCTCAGACATACCTGGTATCAGTATAGGAAATAAACACCATAAATCTGCCTACACCAGCTATATAGACCTATAGAAACACATGAGAAGCCAGCAGGTGCTAGATGAACATCCAGGAGCTGCAGGGCTCTTGGTTTCCACCAGCCCAGCAGCAAGGGTACTGTAGGCACACAGCAGAGACTAACAGGAGGAGAGATACATAGAGGCAGTGAATGAGTCATATAGATTTCTATAGATACTCCATAAAGGTGTAGTTGCTTCATATTGGTAGGTGCTGTAGAATCCCAGAATGGTTTGGGTGGGAAGGGACCTCAAAGCCCACCCAGTCCCACCCCCTGCCATGGGCAGGGACACCCTCCACTAGACCAGGTTGCTCCGAGCCTCATCCAGCCTGGCCTTGGACACTGCCAGGGATGGGGCACCCACAGCTTCTCTGGGCAACCTGTCCCAGTGCTCCCCACACTCTCTGGGAAGAATTTCTTCCTGATATCCAAATATATTTTCATGATATCTTCATGGTTCCTACCCAAGCAAGGCGAAATCCATGTTGCAGGCAAGAGGTTTTCTGTGGTCGCTGGATATTGGGTTGGAGGAGGAAGAGCTCAAGGCCTGAGAACAAGAAGGTTGGGGTTGGGTTTTTTGCCCCTTGATCTTCTAGGATTTAGTTGTGTGTGAAAAGCAGAGATCACTCTAAGCCTGATGGAGTGAAATAAGCTTGGGGCTTAAGGGAGTGGTTTCACGTTAGGGAGAGATTATGACTGAAACTCAGGGGTTCCTGACCTAAGCAACAGGTATATGTTACTAAGGGTATTTCAACCAAATAGCGACTGGAGATGGAATGAGGCAGATAACAAGCGAGTTGCAAAGTAATCTCTTCACCTGAGTATAAAATAGCTGAAGGCAGGGTCTCCTTCTCCCAAAAGAAATGGGATGCAATGGGAAAGATATCCTTCCTGGCTTGCCAGAAGGATTAAACAAGTTCTGTTACTGCAGCTTTATCAGCGTGGCACAGATAATGTGACCTATTATTTCAGGAAAAGTAAAACTTACGGGTACATTTCTTAAAGCATTGAAGAACTGAGTCAGGAATACAATTTCAAAGTTATTAATAAGAAACATCAGGAGTTCTGCCAGTCTTATAGACCTTGATCCAATAAATTAGACAACTGCAATGAGCATTCCTCTTTTCCATTGTTATTTCTTAAAAATGGTTTAAAATAAGGATGAGAAATTGAAATACCAGAACAAAAATTCTAACCTTGTTCCAAGATTTTACGTGAAAACTTTCACTTTTTATCATAACATTGAATTGTTCAGATCTATCAGCATCTTGACTCAAGCCCTTCATTTCTACTTATATAGAAAAATTAGAAGGCATATAAATGTTACGTACTCAACTGGCTAAGCTGTGATGCAGGAGATGTTGAAACAGGAGATGAAATACTTTGAAGGTGTCGGAAAGAAACATTTTCCATCAAATTTTGTGACAAAGAAATTCTGAAAAGATATTTAGATTTAAGCAGCTGTTTTTCAGATAGAAAATATACTCTCAAGTTCCAGTATTTACTGCAGTTCCGTGGTATTCAAAACACTTTTTTCCAACAGTTCAGTGAAAAAGATGATACAAGTTCAGCAAGAAAATGTGGGTTTAGCCATTTTCTTTTACTGTTACATATTGTGCCATAAACCTGGCATGTTCTGACAAACATATAAACGAAATAGCTCAGTCACTTATTTCAATTATGCACTTAAAATACAATATATGTTTAAAAGGAACAACAACTACAAGTATGACATTACGTTTTAGCCAAAGTAACCCATTACTTCAAAGAACAGGGGTCCATAAATGCGTTGTGTTACACAGATATTCTTGAGCCTCGTGCTCAAGTGTTCTAAAGGGGGTTTGAGGGTCAAGTAAATCATTTGATCAATACTACCATAACACAATATTGCTCCAAATTCTTATCTAAATTTCCTGTTTAGACAATATTTAGCACTATTCAAAAACCACAGCTGAACTACTTCACTCCAGAGATGGATTTGGTACCAATCAAGGAAACCCAGGGTACCTCCAAGGCTTGGACAACCCCCTGCTCAACAAGCAGAGTTATTTTCAATTACTTACCTTGGTACCACTGGGGTACAGAGACCAGATCTATTATGTTCATCATTGGGATTCTAGACATAATACTCATAATTTGAAAAATTTTATACTAATCCTGTAAGCACGTGACAAAAGCAATCACATACGAGCACGGTGTTATTTTCTAAGGCCGAGCGCCCCCACCTTTGACTCTTCTTGTGTCCAAGGCGTGAGCATAGTCTTTCTGGTAGCAACAGGGAACCGCGAGAGGCTGTTACATGACATATAAAAACAGATTCAGAAGCTGAAAATAATCCTTGAGCGTATGTATAAGTGTCTAAAGGCCAGTCTCTGAGTACGAGTAGGCAGTTAGCATTGACTTCAGCTGACGCTGTGAGCAACACACCAAGAGACACCTTAACCCCGCAGTGCTAGGACTTCTCTGCAGGTAAACTGCTGTAGAAGAGACTTTCAAAGCAAAATCTGGCTTCCACCCTCTACAACCGAAGCTATTGATCTTAAGAGAACCAAAATGTCATGCCCCAGCGTGTGAAGTGTTGTTTGCAAAGATTTCACTCAGTGTTGCACTTCAGAAGGGCCTTGCAGGATAAAAAGCAAAAAAGAAAAAATTCCTTCATAGAACAAACAAACATACCCAATTCTTTTTCTGCACTGAAACATAAAGTTTTTATCCTAATTTAATTAATGTGTTACCTTGGGGCAACATAGAGGTTCAGAAAAAGGTAGAAGGAAATTAAAAGGGCAATGGAGCAATCTTACCGAATATTTCTCTAAAGGAAAAACATTAAGGGACTCTGACAAAAGTTTATCCTCTAAGGAGAGATAAAAGGATTCATTCAAGCTGGCTAAATATTTTTTTTTATTATTTCTTATAACTGAAAATGAGGCAAAATCTGAAAACAATCAGTCATTTTACCACGTCGAGAACGATATAACAGCAAAGTTAAGCAAAAATAAAAACATCCATAGATTTTATTTTTATTTTAGTAAAGGATCTTTCTAAAAGAGAGGAGAAAATTTTTCATTGGTGTGCAAATGAGCTGTATTTTCTTTTATGGCCTAACCTGAAGGTTTTTCTTTGTATCTCACAACACAACACTGCTGAGCCCACGTTGCACATTTCCTGCTGTAGAAATCCCAGTGCCGATACTTCCCAGCACCCTTGTTTCTGTACAGTCCCACGCTCAGACCAGGACTTTGAATCCCCAGGTGTGGAAGTGTCCTGACCCAGGGATTAGCTCAGGGCCATTACGAAGAGATGAAATATAGATGTGGACGACTTCTCAGAGCCCGTCGGTAGCATTAATCTGTTTGCCTGCCTATTTATCCTCACTTGGGTTGACCAACAAAACATTAAGACAAAGCAAACAGGGACCTGCTGTTGTTACTCATCCAGCACCAATTGCTACTGCCCTGGTCCTGCTGCACCTAAATCTAGGATGTTTGGCTTAACCGGCAGTATGAGCTGTAACAAAAAGCAGATGTAGACGCTGCCACCTTTTGGTGGTAGCCAATTGGGTTAATTACACATTCCCCAAACTCACTGTGTTGCACCTTTCTCCCAAAAGAAAGGTTCTGGCGAAGAGAGCCCATTCAGCTCCTGATGAGTCCAGGAGGCAGGCAGAGCTCACCTTCCAGGAACTGCTTTAAAAATACAAATATTTTTGAAGTATAGTTTTTCTAAAGCCATTTTGCTCCGGCAGGAGTTGCTGCAGTGCTTTAGACATCATTCCCTTTGCTCATAAGAAAGGTTGCAACACAAGCCCACCTCAACAGCTTATTTCAAGGTCTTGGAAGGAAGGGAACTTGAATTCTCTACTGTCTAGTCCTCTACTCATTAGTAGCCACTTCTAGGAACAACCTTGGTATGTTTTTTCCTACAAGTTTGTGCAAGGTATCCCAAGCGGGAAGGACAGAGATATCCCTTAGGCAGCAGAGAGCTGTTGGTGAAAATTTCCACCCCTGTGAACTGGAAGGACCTCCACCATCCATACCCACCCCTGGCATAAGGGCCAGGCAGGGCAGTACACAGTTCTCAGCACGCACATCTTGGGCAGGGGGAAGCTTGCAGCAAGTCCCCGTCAGGCTGCCGTCATCCCCACTCAGGGGACCACCCATGCCCCAGGATTTCAGAAGACAGTAGTCCCCATGGGACACCTGGGATGCTGCAGCCAGGGGAACATCAGCACCGCGGCCTCATGCAACGCTTCCTGCACAGCCCCGGAGCTCAGTGCTCAGAAGGTTGATGGAGAAAGGGAGGAGGAAGGCAAAGGGGGAAGGTGGCACGCCAGCACTTGGAGCTGTGATGTGCTAGCTAAGAGGCCATCCATTTTCCTGGGGGGATATCCGGTGTCCTGCTGTCAACAGCATGCAACGAGGAGCGTGCTGCTCCTTTCCAGGACACCAGCAAAGTGTCCTCTGCCACACGTGCCCCCGAGGCCCCAAAGGGTAATTCAACCCATGCTGAGCTTGTCCCCAGAGCAGGGATCAACCGTGGCCACCTCTTCTTTCTCCCCGGGACTTCCCTCCCTGGACACCAGCAGATGATGTGCTGGGTGGGTTGGGAGGAGCTGCCATTCAGCCACCACAGCCAGGTAAACAAAAAAAAAAATCAAACTCCCAGCATCTCACTAAAAGTTAAAATTGACCTGAAAAATTAAATCAAGCAAGGCATTTTCTCTAGACAGAAAAAAATCCAGGCAGCTTTCTGAAAGCATCTTGCTTATATGCAGCATTCATTTACAATTTTCCTTATTGATATAGGCACAACGAGAAGAACACAATGTAACCCCTCACTTATTGCAAGAAGAAATCATCAGAATAACAGGAAAACCACATATAGAGGGTCTCCCAGGCAGGTTACCATGCTGTTAGCACGGTATCTCTAGCTGTCACAACACATCACTCTTTGCTCCCTGACTGCTAATACTTTGCCTCAGTTTTCAAGTGCTCTCTGCTAACAACCAACCCTGTCCAAAGGCTTTGAACCTAATCATTACGTTTGTAAGTGGTGATGGGCTTTGTCAGTGCTCCCCTGACTGTCCAGAAACAGCCTCGTGGGCATTAAGTTGTATTACTGCAAACCTTGAAAAAGTTCAGGAATAGTTAAGGATTTTTGTATTTTTATCCATGCACACTAATAAGGATGATGACTGATTAATACTACAAGGAGTAACCTGATGGAGGTCCACTTTTCTTTAAGACAGTGGGCCGTATTTGTTGTGCAACTGCTTGATAAGAAGCACAAAAGTTCCCACAGGTCAATCCAAATGCGGTCCATGGAGAAATGAACAAAACTGATATCATTTAGTGAGGTTTTATACCTATTAGAGTCAGCTCTCACACAACACAACTTTTCCCCTCTCAAGAGCTTTTATGTTTGGGCTACAGCGAAAGAGTTTATTCCTTTTAAGTGAAAAAATTATTTATATGGACAATAGATTTTAAATTCCACTTTGAAAAATAAGTTTTGGAGGCTTTAACTGAAAATTTCTCAACCATGTTTAATTGTACCTTTTTCAGACATCATATTTCTTCATTATCCTGGTGAATTAATTATGCTGAGAGGACTTCTAATGCTAACGCTTAGTTTAAAATAAAGTCGAGGCTGCTATTTGTAAACAGATACATTTAGGAGCTACTGTCGCTAGGTATAATAGGCAAATTGTGTCTCACTCAATGAAATACGTTTAATTAAACATGTATTCCGTTAAAATATTAGAGGTGCCTCTTGACTTTGAGCTGGAAGTCTAACATGAACCCCACACAACCACATACAGACGATCTTTGGTGATGTTTTAGAGGTTCTCATGCATTAGCATCCACGACGAGTAACCACACAAGATTACGCACACTTTTCCAATCCATTCTTCTCCAAACGGCACGTTTGTTATCTGCTAAGGGAAACCAGGTGGTGGGGGGACTTAAGCAGTAAAAGCCTTCCCCTTCCTCAGTCTCTCTCCATACTTTTTACATCCTTTGGACCCTCAGACCACGCACTGGACAGTCTAAGGTCACCCAAGAACGAGTACCAGCATACCAAAGAATTGGACATCTGTGTAGCATCTGGAAATAGGGTTGCAGCAAGAAATGAGCAACTCCCTGCAAATTGCCTTGGTACAGGGATTACAATCATTACTTAACTCATAAAAAAGCATTTTAAGTGCTTTCTAACAACAAAAAAAAACCAACATAAAAAACAACCCAAGCAAACCTCCTGTTTTGCTAGCCACGAGGAGCAGGTGGAACGAGGGTGATGGAAACCAGACAAGCAGTGCCCCCACGGCATGCTGCCATTAGAAGGAAAGACACAAGTGGCTGGAAATGTGCACAAGCCAGCTATACCACCCGCCGGGCTGGGAATGGCGTGAGGCTCTCTCCGTCAGCAGCAGGTGCCAATCTAACCTGCTAACACCAGCCCAGTTATACTTAGATATTGGTTTGTGGCATTCATCTGGTACAAAGACGGCTGAACCTTGCTTCTACTCTGGTCTTTATTTTCCCCCTTGCCTGTATCTTACCTGCCCATTCAGGTCACACAGTCTAACCACCTCTAGAACACTTCCAAGGCCAGGCTGGATGAGGCTTGGAGCAACCTGGTCTGGTGGAAGGTGTCCCTGCCCATGGCATGGGGATTAGAATTAGATGGGCTTTAAGGTCCCTTCCAATGCAAACCATCCAATGAATCTATGATCCTTTTTTGCTAGAATTGTTTGAACCTCACATGGTTATAAAGGTTTACTCATGAGGCTGTGATGACACACCACGACAATGAGCTGACTTCTGAAGTCACAGCAAGTCAGGGCTGCTGGAACAGAGAAGCCGTGACTCCTTCCCAGTGTGATCCTGGCCAGCTCCATCGTGTGCTGCTGTAACTCCTGGA
This sequence comes from Rhynochetos jubatus, assembly GCA_027574665.1. Lineage (NCBI taxonomy): Eukaryota > Metazoa > Chordata > Aves > Eurypygiformes > Rhynochetidae > Rhynochetos > Rhynochetos jubatus. The sequence continues at coordinate 76,451,755 of CM050651.1, forward strand.
CCTTGCCAGTGCTTTGGTTTCCCTTCGCAAATTTTGTGTTGGAAACTTAACACTGGCCAAGCTTCACTGCTAGTAGCGGTGGAATTAATTTTATGGTATGAACCGCTATTAAGTTTAACTACCTTGTGTACACCAGCACTCAGTCGCATCACGGCCATGCAGACTATTCCTCCTTCGGACCAAAACTCTAGCCACATAAGTGAACTTCCTTAAGAACCTGAAGGAGAACAGATTTTCAGCTTTGGAGGTCTCTTCTTCTGATGGGAGACATACCTTTCTTCTCCTCTGGGCAGGCAGGGAAGACCCTGCAAGGTTCACACAACAGGTTCTTCCAGGAAAGACAACTGGAAAATGTTCCTTGAAGGCTTTGTTATATTCCTGCTGCATCAAATCCTCTGGCAATGGGAAGTGGTATATGGCTACTGATACTGAAGGTTTACCCCTGTCAGACTTAATTGCTTTTGTAAGGTTTTTCCAAGTAGGGCTCCAGCTGCAATAAGCTGATGCACAGATATTGGCCAATATCCTCTCAAAAGCAGTGTGGCTACCGTAACATCATGTTAACTCAGCCCTTTGTAACTTGCTCCCTTAGAAAAACACTGACCTGAATTTAAACATACTGTGTTTTAGCATGAAAAGTTACATCTCATAAAAGAATATCTGACTTTATAAACCTACTCAAAGCCTTTTACTGAAGAGGGAATTCTTGGTTTCTGTGAAATTGATAGATTTAATGAATATATTCCTGTTATAATATGACATCTCATTTTTCTCTCTCATAAATACTTGTCAGGTTTATGATTTTTCACTCATTGGCCAGGAATTGTGTTGCACAAGCTCAGATTGTGGGTGCTCATACCAAGTTTAATTTCACTCACAAGTAGAGTTGACAAAAGATCACAGCCACTAAGCCCTGGAATTACCCTAGATATTGCCCTCTGTGCTCTGCAAATGAAATCCTACAGAAGACCCTTTGGAAAAGAAGAACATGATGGTTAACACTCAAAAATCCATTTTGCACAGGGCAGCGTCAGTACACAGAGCAGCACTGAATGACAGGCAGATCTGCCAGTTCCTGGATGAGAAAAGTCAGATGCTCAGCACTGCACCCTCGCTGTCCATCCGTCTCAGGCTGTTCCTCTCCCGCTTTCTCTTGCTCCTCTCTCATGCCCTTGATTGACTACCAGGTCAGATAAGAAATCAAGACCAGTGAAATCAGAACCAGACCGCACCTGTCCCCGGCGCAGCCAGAAGTTAACTGAAATAAAGCACTTAGAAAACTGCTGTGATCATAACCTTCAAAACACCGCCCCCCCAAGCTGTCTGCTCTCACAGACCAGGGCACTACAACAGGGAGCTGGGCAGGAAGGCCCTGGCAAGCTATTTCTAACAAAATACTGTCACTTTGGGAAAGGCTAAAGCAGTCCACAGAGCAAAGATCTGTTTTTAGCAACAAAGCTTCTGAAAATAGACATGACACTACTATTTAGTTCATCGAGTTACGACTCGGTAATAGAGGGATCGCTTTACTGCTATATAATTTGATGCTGTAAGGGGGAAAGATAATGCTGTTATGAACAGAGGACTGCTTCTCTATAGCAGCAATTGTCATGGCAAGTGTTTATTCTAGCAGAATATGTTTTTCTTCTAAGTCATGGAGAATGCTTCAATCTGAGGATTCAGCTACACAAACTGCTTTGCAGGTCCTGGTCCTAAAAACCTATATATGTATAAAACAACCCCGTTGCAAGGAGCTGTTCAATACTACAGTTCTCATTTTGTTAGCAGTACACTGTAGGTACAGCCTGGTTTAACTCATGCAGACAGCAGTAATCAGACAGCTCCTCCAGCTGAAGCACAGGTAACTCTGAACCTTACCAGACTGCTGACTGAAGAGATCCCAGCACCAGAAAGAGCAGCAGGGCTGCTCCAGGCTAAGTACACACAGACCATGACAATCTTTAAACCCAGAGAAGTGCAGGAGGAAGCAGTCTCCCTGAAACCCAAGGCAGAAAGCTAGGCTCCCAACCCATCCTCTGACCCTGTGACAGTAATAGAGGGAAGGGGAATGCTGCACTCTCAAGGAGGAAGGCAAACATAGAATTATAGAATGGTTTGGGTTGGAAGGGAAATAAAAGACCACCTGGTTCCAACCCCCCTGCCATGGGCAGGGATACCCTCCACCAGACCAGGTTGCTCCAAGCCTCATCCAGCCTGGCCTTGGGCACTGCCAGGGATGGGGCAGCCACAGTTTCTCTGAGCAACCTGTCCCAGTGCTTCATCACCCTCTCCAGGAAGAATTTCTTTATGATATGTAATCTAAATCTCCTCACACTTTCCATTTAAACCCATTACCCTTTATCCTGTCACTACAGGCCCTTGTAAAAAGTCCCCGCCAGCTTCCTTGTAGCCCCCTTCAGGCACTGGAAGGTGCTAGAAGGTCTCCCCAGAGCCTTCTCTTCTCCAGGCTGAACAAGCCCAATTCTCTCAGCCATTCTTCATAGTAGAGGTGCTCCATCCTTCTGAGCATCTTTGTGGCCTCCTCTGGACCTGCTCCAACAGGTCCATGTCCTTCTGATGTTGGGGGCCCGAGAGCTGGACACAGAACTGCAGGGGGGGTCTCACAACAGCTGAGTAGAAGGGGAGAATTACCTCCCACATCCCACTCAAGACCCTGTTCATGTACCCTGGCAAGAGGCCCATGGGCCCTCCAAGGCAGACCATGTGAATCCCTCTCAGATATATTGTTTAAATCTGCACTTGGAAATGGGAGAAAGCAAATCCCAAAAGTATGGGTCAAAAACAGGAGCACCTGAAAGATCTTTACTGTTTCCCAGCATCCAGAATCCTGGACATATATATATACAACTCAAGAAAGTGGAATGGGTACTTGCAGGAGTTAACTTCGTATGAGTAGATATCACTAGAAACAGTGGTTTTGTATTTCAAATACAAAAATACCAGGCACTTCAATTATTAATTAGTGCACAAAGGAAGAAGCACCAACATCTTGCTTTTTACAGGACATAGAAGCTGCATCACGCAAACTTTCTGCATTACAACAGCACGTTCAGTAAAGATGGCTGAGACCCCACAGTTTTAACTACAGGTTTACAGCTCTTGCAGTGGGCTTAGATCAAGGTCCTTAGATTTCCGTCTCTGCTCAGTGCAAGACGAGAACAGCATCTCAGAAGGAAAAATAAATAATAATAATTAGAGTCCTACCTTTCTAGCATCAGGAAATAGTGGATGGAGTAGCAATCGCAGCAGGGGATATCCCAGGCTGAGGTGTCTTTTATAAAAACAGCTCAGGATCCAACGACCACAATGTTCTCTGCAGTATAAACACTTTCTTTTGAGGAACAGGCAGGGATCGTTCTTTGAAAGGAGGTTGTGCAAACCAAGGTGGCAGCAATCCCCTTTGTAAAATCCTAGTGAGCCAAGCACTAACACAGAAACAAACTCATACTTCAAAAAAAAAAAAAAAAAGGACATGGAAAAGGGAATGTCTTCCGCAGAGTCCTCTAGATCTCCCAAATTCAAATTCCTTTCATAAACCCAAATTTCTGCAGCTTCAGAATGAAATGAAGTTATTAAATGCTCCTCCCAGCTGGAGGGAAACACTGTCAGATGCGCAACAAATGCTGCACTTCAATGCAAGAACACGATGCAAACTAGTCTGGTTCTGAAAGAAAAAAGAAAGCCAACTGAATAAAAGTGATATTTCATTAGGTAGCAGTCTGTTTATGGTTTGCCTGGTTTACAGCCATAACGTAACCCTTTTGCTTATTAAGTTGTCAGAGGAACACAGATCAGCACAGAGATGAACAAGGAAAACATATACTACCTTTCTGAAAGAATTACCCATTTCAATTAATCACTGAAGTGTGGATGAAGTCACAGGGCATCTGCAAAGAATTTTCACATACTGTCTTTTGGCTGCATGCACAGTCACACGTATTAGGATGCACGTTGGATGATCAACACTGATTTGACTCTTCTGCTGAGTAAAAAGTACTAAATGATGTGTTAGGATGCAAATAAAACATGGTGTTTTCTGAGTTTCCACAGGGAATCATCAATGGAACAAGTGAAAATACGTGTGTAGGCATGAAGGAGCAGAACAGAATTGCACCGTTAGATCTGGCTCAGGGATTTAGTGCTGCTACTCAAAGCTTTTCAGTGGAAACTAAAAGACAGATGTATGCACAGGTAGTTCCACAGCAGGTCATTTGTCTGTGCTTATGGGCAATGGTTCTGATACTCTATTTATACGGATTAGCCTACGCTGGGTATCATATCACTGTATGAATACGCATTACACCGTTAAAGACTGTCATTAGAAAGACACGCTTAAGGAGAAGGAGCGTGGCATTGCGATGCCTCAGCCCCAGTGCAAAAACCTGATTTGGGATTGAGCAAGCTACCGCATCTCAGTCACCACAATCCATCACTGACCCACAGCGGTTAGCTGTTCTCTAGGCTTGGAAGGCACTCTGGAAATACAAAGTATTTAAAACAAGTATGTGGCTACTTAGTACTTCATACATAGGTTCTTGAAACATATGTCCCTGGCACCTATAGACACCATCCAGCTGTTTAGTGCACAAGGCTGAGCGCTTGACATCCCACCCAGTGAAGGACAGGGTACGTGCGAGCATCACAGCCGGCGGGGACACTGAAGCAGGCTGTTCTCCACCCCCTGGGAAAGCACCTGGAGGAAGAACCTACAGAACAAAGGATCTTAGTTATAATTCATGTTTCTTTTCAGTCCAGAGCAACAATGAGAAGGAGAGAAGAAATATTAGGTACACTTCGCATATTAAGGGGAGCACTCTGCACCTCAGATCATCTACTCCATACTACGCTCTCCATCCTTAGCCCCGTGTGAGGATACGAGCAACTAAACTATCAACCAATAAAGGTGAGTTAACTCACCAAGATAGTGTCTCAGGCCAAACAGAGGAAAATAAGCTGTTATTGTCCTAATAAATAGTGTAAATGATTTTTTATTTCACACAGATTTCAGTGAGAACAGCAGCAGCAGAGGATGGTTGATTGGAAGCATGTAAGACTATCTTAAGTTTGAGCTCTGGACCACGGAAAAGATGCACATAACCCAAATTATAAGAAGTTGTGTGCGCTATGAGATCAGCTGTTATTTGAGTGTCCATCAGTGATGGGATGGTATCACTTAACAAGAAATAAGCTAAGCATTCAGAAGCCCTAATAGTAAGGCTGGTCTTCAAGCCTGGAATATACTGCAGATTCTCTGCCATTTTAAAAATGACCATGGATTTAAAAACAAAAGACTGCATAATTGTTTTGTGAGTAATGCACAACTACATCTGTGTAAGCAAATTCCATTGCACAAGGCAATAGCATAGAGCAACACCTGCAAAGGGGTCTGATTTGAATAAGGTCATTCAGATTGAATATTCGTTCAGACTAAATTAATTGGTACCAAACCTGAGTAAAATACAGACCAAAATTGAAGGACAGACCAAAAAATTTTAACGTGGTAGAGTTCGGTTGATGGTTGGACTAGATGATCTTATAGGTCTTTTCCAACCTTAGTGAATCTGTGTGACCTGCTTTGTGCACCGAGTGAATAACCCACCTTTGATTACTGCAGGACGAGACATAAGATATGCTTAAGTCTTTGTAGGACTGCAGCTGAAAGCGGCTCTGTAGTAGTTTCTTCTCTACCTTCACCAGATGTAAGCTAGAACCATAAAATTCATATGAAAGAAAGTATTTCTTATTACTCTAGTTGTGTACAGAGCTGCATGTTTCTTTGAATCTGTCAAGTGGTTTTTTTAAACATCTCCATAACCCGAGTGCCATACCGTTAACCGTGAGATCTGTTTTGAATTTGAAATAAGAAAAGGTGGGGGGAGGGAACAGGACAGGAGGGAGAGATAAATCCTGTATTTTTCTTTATATTTTATAAATTTTATTACTACAGTCAAAAAATGTGACTGAAGCAATAAAATGTTACTGTTGCTCAGTGTAATGGTATGTGTTTGAAATACAACCCATTTGCTCTTCATTCACTTCATCAGAGTTTTGGCAACGGCTAAAGGCTTCAAGTATGTGTGTAGAATATTCCTTATGCTATCATATCCATATTATTTCTCCACTTACCATTTCTTAATGAGCTATTTTTAACAGTTGCCCACTTATCCATTTTCTATTTATGGCTATGTGCCTTCCTCTGTCTAAAAACATATAATGAGATTTGTTTATGAAACCCCTTTGCAATGCTTTGAATGCTGGCAGCGGCTATAAGAGGGAGATCAGAGACCGTAGGTGCAGCTCCTCTTCCAAATCCCCATCCTGACTAGTGGTCACTGCCAACTCACATGAAATATGGTCAACTATGCAATCCCAGCAATTATGCAGATGACAGGACACAGCTTGAGTTTATATCATGACATTGCCCCACTGACCCTCTCTCTGACATTAGGGGCACCACCTCCAGGAATCGTGGAAAGCAATGGGAATGCCGGGGAGGTAACATACTCCCAAGTTCAGCTGGGTATTTGGGGAGCTCCAAAAGGCGATGTGGCAAGCTGATACTTAGCTACCTTGTTTATCCCTTGTTCTGGCACCCTCATATTTATCTAGCTGTTTATGGACACCTAAAGGCTCCAAAAGCTGTTTTCTTTGGCTGTGAACTACAGTCTATAAAATACTGCTCAGTAAGGGGATCATCTCTGTGTCCTTTAATACCTAGCCAGGTGCTCCTCAGAGTTGGCAGCAGTGCTTTTACTGATAGCTTTGGCTGCATTTTATGTCTTTTCCTTTACCGGTACAATGCAGGCTGCTGTTCAGCTAGTGCTCCCTCTAAATCACGCATGATTCTGGCTTGTGGTAAAAATAATCCAAAGACTATTTCCCCCAAGCAGTATGCCATACCTGCTAAAAGCAAACTGACAAAAGAGCGGGGAGTGCAGAAATTCCCATGTAATTAAAATGAGTTTGGGGGGTTTCCCCCTAACTACTTAGTTACCTAAAGGACAAGAATTATGTTTTGTCAGAGCTTGAAAACCACCATTTCTGAAACCAGCAGAACAAGATGAGTACAGCAAACCCTGCAGAATGGTCCTCAAGAATATTTTTGGGCACAACAATCAGCATTGCACTGCAATCCTTCTGGCACATTTTGATTCCTAGTGCACCTTTCCTGTAAAGGACCAGTTGCTGATTTTTACATGTTTTCCTTAGAAGAACAGCAATAAGACCAAGATACGACAATTTCCCAAAGCAAACCCGTTCAGAACGACAGGGGATGAATCTCTGCCCCCAAAGTTCAGGATGGGGATTTTCATTCTGGTCAATTTCAGTAATTTTTAAACATTAAATTTCCTGCTCACTGACAAAATTCAGCGATGATCACAGCTCCCCTCCCCCTACACCCTTCCATTTTATGAAACTGCGCATTTCAGTCAGACTGGGTTATGGTGAACGATTTACTGACATTTTCTTCTGTACTACTTCTTTCCCCTCCTGCTCTACACAGACAGCTCAGTGGATATCTGGGACATGTGACAGCTGTCAAGAAGGGCCATGTTCCTGGAATGCAGCACAGAATGCCATCCACAGCACAAGGATCATCTCTTCGCATAGCCAGGAAGGGTACACAGACCTTGGCTCGGTTCAGACATGAGAGCTGACACAACAGGTTATCTATTCGCCAGAGTCACCTAGGAAAATTTGCCTACTATGACAAGGTCTCAGGAGGTCACTCATCCCCTTTCAGAGAAGCGCAACGAGACATCAGTGCCTAGGAGCCACTGTAAAGGCATTTTAAATAATTCCCAACAACCTTAGAAGAAAACATTGAATAGGTTTTTCCAAGAACCGCAGTATTTTTCTTCAAAGTTTGTCAAAAGACAAATATGCATCAATAGCAAGAAACTGAATTATCGACCAATAAAGGCAAGTAAACTCACCAGGATGATGTCTCAGGCCAAATAGAGATAAAATAAGCTCTGTTATTGTCCAAGCACAGCAGAAAAGTAGAAACTCTTCCATTTACCTTCCAGTACATCAGTGGCACGCGCCTTTTATTCCCCTGAACAAAACCATTGCATTTCACATAATTAGCATAGCATCCAGAAGGCACCTCTTGTGGCACTGGGTAAAATCTGATGTGGCACAGTTACATACGTGACAATTTATGCTCAAGAAACAACGGCAAACCTCACAGGAAATGTGGAAATAACTTATTTCCCAAAAATGTCCACAGTATGTTCTTCCTATAAAATAACCTGTTCCACAAACAGTTCTGAACTGAAAAAATATATATATTTTATAAGGAATACTCTAATCATTTACTGATCTCCACCAAAATCTAGCATTTTTCTCTGTTTCACCATCACAATGCAGAACATGTATCACTCAAACCAGTATTTTGGGGAAAGAAAATGTTGCCTGAGAACACCGGGATGTCGTGTGTGTTTGCAGCTAGGCAGGAGTAGATAAAAATGGCAAAATAGGTAATTCCCATGACATGTATACATGGACACTATCCTTTGTTGACCTTGGCAATATTTCAAAGGGAAGTTTTCAAGGATTAACTGTTAAATCAATCAGATTTTATGACATACGCCAACTGGCTCCACAAATGTACTTGCAGTCAAATTGCAGGAATAACAATAAAAAGATTTAATCTATTGTTAGCTCTTGCGCCAGAACACACACACAAAAGTTGCACACTGTGGTAGGAACAACCTCCACATTGTAGAAGCTCCTCACCCGCCTCGTTCTGTAGCAATGGTGCACCGTGAATGCCTCGCATAGGCGTTTGGAGGCATGTTCACAAATGAAAGGGCCCTTCTGCACCCCACTCTGAGCACACCAAACTAGAGATAATGAGAAGTGTCCTTCCCAAGTGTATATCTTCCCACAGTGCTCCTTTGAGACCCACGAGAAGGGTTCTTACATGCAAAAATAGAGAGGCGGAAAGAGGATGCCACCTAAAGAAACCTTATGCATAGAATAGGGTTTATCTTATACCTAGAATAATAAAATTACATCAACGAGCCCTAATCAGGGCTGTGGCTGTAGCACTTACAGTAGCCATTACTGCCCTCAAAAGCTTAAAACTGATAGTAGGAAACAGGCACAGAGAAGCCATCAATGCCCCCAAACCAGTTCACAAATAATGACAGTTATCAGACAGATGGAAATACAGGATAAAGAACATGATCTTTATCGTAGCAGCCCTTCTTTCAGTAAGCAACAAGTTTAGCAGGAGGAGGGCAAGAAATCAACTACCAATTCTGCTTTACAATATTTCCTCAGTAAGAAAGGAGCCTGTCATGAGTCAACAAGGTGTGCTTTATTTCACTTGGGTAAGTGATGCAATTGATTCCAGGTGATGTCAGCTTACTGCAAGTTAGGCAAACGCATAAGTGCTTTGTTGAGCCAAGGCCAAAACCCACATATTTCATTGCAAAAGGTTTGAGTGGGATCAGAACAAACAATGATAGTTGTCTCACGCTCAGAGAATCCCACAGAATGTCTCACTGAACCCCAGTTACCCAGAGGTAACAGCTATTTCGTATCACATTGCCAACTATTTCTAATGCTCCTTCTGGAAAAATAAAAGCAGCTTACAAATCTGGCTCATTTAAGGGGTGGAAGGGAAATGTTTGGTAAAAAAAATAAAAGCTAAGGGTAAGGGCTGGGATTCTTTCACCCCAAACCTTTCTTGCTGTCTTAGCCTTCTAGGTCATGGGCCAGCTCAGGATATAAGCCTGGAAAAGTCTTCCTACCTTTCTACTTGAGTCATACCAGGATATGGAGTTAATTTACCGTATATAAAAAAATATCAAATACCCTTGTAATAGATACTATTAATATATGCAAATTATCCAATTTATTTTTCTTTAAAATATTAATAATCTTCATTCTAGAACTTTGTATCGAATATCTTGATGAAAATAGATTAGCCAAACTTGATATCTTTGTTTGATTTGCTTCCCATACTACTAAGGCTGCAATCGTAGCCAGCAAGGCCAAGAATCTGCGTAGAAAACTGTTCGACACGAGCAGCAAACAATCATTCACAGCCCGTAACTTTTCCTGGGTGACAGCTGTGAAGCCACCTTGGACTGCAAAATGACAGGTTTAGTTTAACAGCTTTGCCCGTATTTGTAAAAAAAGTCTTGAGGACCCTCCTACAGCCATGGCTTTCCCACAGATTTCTGTGGGGTTTTTCAGAGATCCAAGTAGAGAAAGTCAGGGTCCTTTGAACCACACAGCACCCTCTTCCTCTGTAGCACCGAGGAAGAGATTATTAGTGGAGTCAAACTTTGGGAACCATGAGAAACTTTCTACGGTTGATATACTCACATCAATTAAAGTAATTTCAAACCCAAAAGGAAGAGATGCTAAACTATATATGATTCTACTAAATAAGGAATTCTTAAACTGAAGGTTTGAAGCATGGGTTTGTGTTAGTAGATGGAATCAAAGAACCACAGAATAAATCAGGCTGGAAGGGGCCTCTGGAGATCATCTGGTCCAAAGCCTATTCCAGACATGGACGGCGAGACAGCATTCATGAAAAGTGAAATTCAGATATGCACTGATGCTACAGTTCTTTGATATCCAGGATTAAATGAGAAATTTACCTCTTTCTCACAGGGTAAATAAACTAACGCTCCATATTTCTTCTCATTAGAGCAATTTTTCATTCACGCTTTACCAGACATTGTACAGACACGCAGCAACGACGTAGTCTTTGCCCCAGACTGCTTACAGTTAGGGCTTAGGTAAAACTTAGGCGAAGTAGTTGAAAAAGCACTCAAGCAGACTTAATTTCTTTTTGAGAGAGTAATTAAGAAAACCAGAATCAGAGTTCAAACATACACACACGTACTTGAGGGCTAAAGCACTTTTCCTCACCTCAATATATTTTCCGGTTAAGTATCTTCCAGTAAAAATAACTACCTATTGATGAGTGATGTGTTCAAAAACTGCTCTGCATAACTGTATTAAAAAAATTACGGGATAAGTTCATTCCTCTTGTAATTCTACTTACTTTCCAGTTTCTACAGTCCAGACACTTGGGGAGGGGGAGAAGAAGAAAAAAAAGAGGGGAGAGAAATCAAGAATATTTCAAGCGTCTTTGGCAAAAACTCTAGATGAAACTGATAAGCCTGCAGACTGCTGTGCATTCTCCATCACAGTCTTTAAAAAGTGAAACAACCATGTACTGTACTTCCAAAAATAATATTCAGAAAATAAGACTCAAGATAACAACCCAATTTTATAAGAGTCCTGATAGCCTAGTCAAAAATGAAAAACACTGCCTTGTCTTCTCACTGTGCTTTTCTTGTCACCTTACCAGACCGAAAGCCTCAGTTACTGGTGAGTAAAGCTTTTTAAATTCCCACTATAGTACAAGACAAAACAGTATTTCTTGATGTAGGAGAGTAGCTCTTCTCAGATATTCACTAGTGCAAAGAACACTGTGGAAGTTTGAGCTGTAGTTCAGCTGGGAAATGCCCTCCCTAGGGTAGGTAATCTCCTTCTCTAGGGACACAGACACCTCCTCCTGTGGCCCTCCTTTGCTTTCCTCGCTACATTCTCTTACACGTACACCCAACCTTCTGCTTCACCCCCACTACCAGAGCTCAAACACCACAAAAGTAATCATTTTGCTCAATCATCATTAGGTTTGTCCTTATAGACATGAAGAAAAGGAGACACAAAACCACGAAGGTTAATTAAATTAACATGCTGTCAGTGAGGAAGGAATATAATTTGCTTCCTGATCCCTGGATTTCTTAAAGCTTGCTTCTATGATAGTTTTTACCCTGAAGTTCTTTTGGAGAGGGAATAAACTGAAGAATCACAGGATGGTTTGGATCAGAATAGACCTTAAGGACCATCCAGTTCCACCCCCTGCCTGGGCCAGGGACACCTTCCACCTGACCACTAGAATATTAAAGCATAATTCAGAAAAGGAAGGAAATGAGAAAAGAGGCTTGTACCTAAGTCAACAATCCAGCCACCCTGCAGTTAAAACCTAAGAGGTCTGCATCTCAGCAGCCCTGTGGTTTTAAGGCTGTGTTGTAATACCCACTCGCAAAGCCTACCTGACACGGCCTTGCCGAGATGCCCACGCGCAATGGCAGCTGCTATCCATTGCTCTGTGTACCCCAGTAGAAGAGCAGGGGGTCTGAAGACTTTGGCAGAGCAGGCGGAAAACACTAGTGTCAAAATTATATCCCTTGACCAAGCTTTGCTTAGTCCACTTTGTTAAAAACTTTATGAATCACATTTTAAACACACTAACATGACATTAAGCTTGCAAAGTCAAGCGTTCAAAGATGCAGGAAACCACCAAGTTAATGTTTTCTGTCCAAATTAAATTAGTTTCAGAAGAAATAGAATAAAGATAAGCATTGCAATGCCTAAGGTACAGTCTTCCTTTATCATTTATTCCTCTCCCCTCCTCCTCACGTCAGGCCAAACACTGCCTGCCAAATTTCAAGTGGAAAAGCACAGACTGTAAGGTTGCTTTTTTTTTCTTTACTCCAGTGAAGCAAGGCACAGGACAGTTTCCCTTTGTAATATGAACAAAACAATGTCATTTTCTGTCAGCTCGTTCGGAGACGTACACTGATTTAAGCTTGGCTGAAATGCCCCTCTCCCCACCTCTCCTGAACGAAGACACCCATCTGGAAAATCTCAGCCTAAACGATTTCAGCTTTGGCAGAGTTCACAGAGACAGAAACACGACCTTCTGGCTGAAAGCGTTAAGCAACCTTAAGCATAGGTAGCGTTAGCAGCCCTGTCCATCACACAAAGAGAAGAATGAGATCATAATATTCTGAAGTTTTTACAGAGTGGGAAGGAGATCCACCGGCAGAGCCGTGCGAGGAATGTGTTCAATGCCTCTTCCAGCCAATGCAATGGCATCCTTCGGTAACAGGATTAACAATAGAGAGTTGCACATTTTCCTTCAACAGCTCTGCCAAAGCAACTTGGCCCTGGCCTTCCAAATCTTCGGTCGTACCCTCAGTTACACTACCCCAGCCCCAGGAAGACCCCCAGTGTCATGGAAAAGGTTTATAGCAGAGTTTTCATTCCCATTGGAAGACTAGCTGTGGCAGAAGTTCCAACAGCTCAGAGATCCTGCTCTCTTCCTTACATCCCTTTACTATTTAGCTGGTGACTATTCCACGTGAGGTGCTGCTTTGCACTATTAGGTACAACTACAGTAGCCATTCCTCCTCTGATCAATAAAAAGAGGATCCTTCTTGTGAATTCTAATTCAGTCACAAGTTACTGAACCAGCCTTAATAGTGACCAGGAAAATGCACCCTCTCTATCTCACGCAGCGTGTGTAATGAACGGTCCCTTCTGCCCCTCCAGAATTTTGACCCATAGTAATAAATTATCCAGAAATCTGTTCTTACCTTAGTGTTATTCAATTAAGACACACACAAGATTATCAATACTAATGACTGGTTTGGTTTTGGTGTTGGCTTCTTGGTTGGGTTTTGTTTAAGAGTGGGAGCACTGCTACTTCAAAAGAGTTGCAGCCAGGTGACTGGTAAGAACATGAAGGTGACATTCACTCACCATCAAAACAGGATACACGTGCATTTACGTCAAGCAACGCCACGGGGAAATCACAGAATGCTGGGGGTTGCAAGGGACCTTCGGAGATCAACTAGTTCAACACCCCCCTGCCCAAGCAGGGTGACCTGGAGCAGGTTGGACAGGAACACATCCAGATGGGGTTTGAATAGCTTCAGAGAAGGAGACTGGACAATCTCCCTAGGCAGCATATTCCAGTGGTCTGGCACCCACAAAGTGAAGAATTTTTTCACTTTTAGATATTTATAAGATCCCATCTCAGTCTTCTCCAGGCTAAACAGCCCCAGGTCTCTCAGCCTCTCTTCATGAGAGGTGCTCCATTCCCACCATCATCTTGATCAAAACCCACATCCTTCCTCCCTCACTCTCCCAGGACAGAATAGGCTCAAACCAGCTGAAGTTGGCTGTCAGGTATTTTCTCCCCTCAGCTGTGGCACCCCAAAAACTGCTCTGCACTGTCACCGGCACTGGGGCAGGACCACCATGTCAAGCTCCAGGTGGGTGGCACCAGCACACAGAGCTCAGCAGGTACTGGAGCACTGAGGAGCTGCCCTCCCGCTTCCTTGAGCTGGAAAGGAGCCGAGTACATTCAGCAGTGAGCAGGGGGGAGTAATTTTAAACTTAAATCTGCATCGCTGGTGTTGCCCAGGCTGTGAAACACACCTCCCCCATCCTGCCCTAAATTCTGCATAGTTTATAACCACCCCCCACTTCAATATTATGAACAAAGTCAGCAGGTTGATTTAGCTTAGGGACAGCTTCACCACCAAAAGCTTATTTCAAACCTTCTCTCGTTTGGGGTCCTCCCTGTTTCCATCAGGATGGTTCAAGTTCACGGCCTGGATGATCTTGAGTGACGGCTTGTGGGTCTGCAAGCCACGTCACCTGCCTCGGGACATCAGCAGAGGCCCGCAAAATTCCCCCCTGCCAGGATCAACACCTCTAGCAGCCTCCACGTTGTTTCATGTAACCACTCCTGGGTGGCCACAAGGTCATTTGGTTGAAGAGGGAAATGTTTGGTTTGCCTTAGCTAAAATTAGTCGGCGGGTGCAAAGTATTCCTTTACTTTACTGTAAGAAGCTCAGGAGTAGCTGGATGTTCTAAACGGAAAAATTATTAACATAACAAAGAAATATCTTCCTTTCAAAAGGATCGTGTCTGTGTGGCACAGTGCCTACAGTTGTCCTAAACTGAGGAAGGTTTTAAACATGTGAGGAAGGCTCCTGTTGCAGGGTTTTCTTTAATATATTTTAACAAGATACTGCATAAGTTTAACAGTTGTCCAGTTAAAGCTAACTGGGAAAAGAGCTCTTACAAAGAAAATGTTAACAACCAACAGTTAACGTGTTCTGCATCTATTCTCTTCTATCAGAATAAAGAACAGTCAACATTTTTTCCTCTTCCCCAATGCTTACTCATTATTTTTACTTCCTTGAAGAAAACAAGTATGTAATAAACTGTATGCACAGTGAGAGAAAAATGCATTTACCATATAACAGAAAGAAGTAGCAAGCATTTTTTTTTTTCTTTGTGATGTGATGATGTCACTTATTTTGCCATCTGCAGCCAGCTTAAAGTCAGCATCTCCATAAAACAACATGTCATCTCACAGCCCATGCAGAGCTTCCCCCTACACAGGACACCACACAGGCTGTTGTGCTGGAGAGTTGCTGTCTCCAGTGATATATTTTAACAGTTGGACTCAACAATCTTAAAGGTCTTTTCCAACCTAGGAGATTCTGTGATTCTTGTCCCTGAGCTGGTTTAGGCCACAGCAATTTTAATCCCACTGGCCTCCTGAGAGAAAGCCTCTGACTGCAAAATAGGATCCTTAGGTATGTGATTATGTGCTAGTATAAGCAGACCTTTTCACAGATCTTCAACCTTATGTGTCCCCTACACATATGATTATTGAGGACACAGAGTACATTGCAGGTAAAGTTTGGGATTTAAAAAAAAAAAAAAAAAAACCACTCCCTGTCACTCTGCCCATCACAAAACCAGAACACAGATGGGCAGCCAGGTTTCCATTGCTGCAACCCACCTTTCTCCTGGAATTGTGCCTTCCCTCCCTTTTGTACAGCCGTTTTTTCTCATCCTTGGCAAGCCCTGACCCATTCACCTGTCCCACATGCTGGGAACATACAGCAAAGTCACACCTATTTCCTAGTGTTCTCTTTGGACATTTCCTGTTCTTCCTTCAGACATGGTTGTACCACCTTAGAGCTCAGTTCCAAGGTGGTCCCATCCAAACGGGAGACATGAAGGCTAAATGGTGATTTACAGGAGATACTTAACCCTATTCTGCCAAACATCGAGGGATTACACTGATGATACTGCAGCATCATAGTTGTCAGCAGGGATTGATAATGAGCATGTGGACAGATTCCCTACATTACAACAGACTTGGGACAGATATCTTACATGGGAAAGAGGGATGTTTTGGTTTCACTTACTAGAAATGAAGTACAACATTCAGCCCATCTGCAACAGAGTTAACTCGTTTCTCCATGAATTTCATTATTCCCTTAGAGGTATGTTATTTCAATAATTTTGCCCTGGATAATCCAGTATTTGGGATTAGCAGTATTTGAGAGCTAGAAAACCACTTTATTATGAGGTCAAGTGATGAAGGAAAAAACCCCTACACCTTGACAGAATGACATTGGTACTCTGCTACGTTAGCACACAATGTTGGTTTTGACATAACGAAGTCTTGGTGTAATTTCTGATGTTGAATAGTTAATGACTTCTTATTTCTATTCATTCCCCCTTCACTTCAGAAACTATTTCATTAAACTTTTCTCTAATTCACCAAACCACACTGACTTAAACAACAATGACATCAAATCAAGTCAATCTATTACTTATTGCAGCCTTCCAGTACCTGAAGGGGCTAACAAGGAAGCGGGGGGGCGGCTTTTGCAAGGGCCTGTAGTGACAAGACAAGAGGTAATGGGTTTAAATAGAAAGTGTGAGGAGATTTAGATTGGATATCAGGAAGGAATTCTTCCCAGAGAGGGTGGGGAGGCCCTGGGACAGGTTGCCCAGAGAAGCTGTGGCTGCCCCATCCCTGGCAGTGTCCAAGGCCAGGCTGGATGAGGCGTGGAGCAACCTGGTCTAGTGGAGGGTGTCCCTGCCCATGACAGGGGGTTGGAACTGGATGGTCTGTAAGGTCCCTTCCAACCCAAACCATTCTGTGATTCTGTCATTCAATCCACTTCAGGAATTTGCATGATCTGAGGCACATCAAATATTTCAAGTAAAGAGAGCCGTGGGGGGAAAAATCTGCATCCCTCGATCTTTCAATGTAAAGAGGGTATTGTGCCTCAAAGTAAAGGTTGCTGCAACACTGACGGGATTCAACATTACATCAGTAGCACCCGTTTTTACAGCATGGAAAAAAATCAAGCCCTGGCACATCAGTCCACCTTTATCAGTTATGTTGCCTCCCCAGCTTTTCTCTTTGCATAAATCTCAACCCCCAAAACGCAAGAGTTAAAGGTGCAGTCTTCCTTACAGAATCAGCCCAGACTTTGGCAAGACTTAGAAAGCCTTAAATGGTTAACTCCACATCTGCTTCCATTTGTTGGCTTTTTTTTTAATTCTAATTGAAAAAATGAAAAGCTGTAAACTGGATGACAAAGATGGACATCAGCTATTAATGTTTCTGCTCATTTGCCAAGCAAAACCAGTATTCCAGCTAACTGCTTTATTTTTAGATATTGCTTGCTCATATCTTCTATCCTCTTCCATGGGTTTTGAAGTTACACTGCAGATCGCAACGACACTTGGCAGCTGCTCTAGGTGTAATACTTTAATGCCTTTTCAAGGGCCCATTACATTGATCTTTCTATTCTACCAGCAGATGTGGAAACAGTAGAAGAGCATTGAATTTTTTTAATTTATTTTTGTAGAAAAGAGAAATGTGTTAGGATCTTCCTGTGTGTCAGAGAAGATGTTGCTTAGGAAAAAATAAACCAGATAACAACCGAAAAAGGGTGGAAGGAGCAATGATAGAGAAGTGTTGAAGTGCAGCTGCTGCTCTCATAGTCTTCAAGGTTGCTGGAGAGCGCTAAAATGGACAGACAACTTGGCATACGCTCCTAAACGCCAGCCTCCAGAAACACAAACCAGTGTGGTGTTCCACATGTGTGGGGAGGTGAACTTGCCTTTGCAGCTTTGGCAAAACCGGTCTTAAAATACTGTACATATTGGTGAAGAACCCCAGCAGTGCAGATTCCCCAAGAATGAACAATGGGTTGAGTGACCACAAGCCTTCTTGTCCCACTCTGGGAAAGTATTCAGTGTCCAAAATTAACCAAATCACTGAACAGCATAATAGAAATCCACATCTGGATGCTGGAGGCAAATAAATTGAAGTGAGAGCAAAGTCACAGTTTTATTCAATAGAACTGGTAGTCAACCGATGGCACAGTTACCTCTCAGCACCTTCCCACACAGACTAGATACCTTTTTGGGTTGCCTACTTTAGCTTAAAAGAAAGTTATGGGGCTCAGTATACATACGGTGAAGGGGCTAATTATAAAGGCCTATAACAGCTAGGAGCTCAAGGTACCTGAATTAAACAGTCTCTTCTCAGCCTCCAGGTTTTTGAATAATATCAGGTTCAAAGAACAGAGGAGGAAAGAGTTAAGGACAGCTGCTCCTCTACAAAACTATAACAGGACAATTTATTTCTTTTTACTTAAGTGATTTCATCCACAGAAAGTAAATAGGTCTGGTACATAGGATCTAGCCATAAACCCAACTCCTTGGGGCATAGAAGCAAGAAAGTCTACTAAAAACTGAGAATAGCATCCACACCAAAAGAAACACAAGCTAGCCCTCTCTAAGATTTTAATTTATAGCCTAGTCGTCTTATAGCAACATTCTGCAGATTTTTTTCTGTCAGAGTATTTAATAAATGTTGTATATTCTCCAACCATAGGTACATGGTATCGATAAACTATGCAGTGAATGTAACCTTTGTCTTCTAAGCCATGTTTGCAAATGACTTTCTAGCGTTTCACCGAACAGGTGAGAAACGCACCAACTGACATGCAAGTAATGCGGCAATTGGACACTCGGGTCCAGACTACGACACAGGCTCGAACGTATAAAGAAGCTATTGTAGCTTGTTAAGATAATCCATTGAAGATAACTAACATTTTAAAACATTTCATCTGAGAGTACATCTAATTTCAGCTGTGGGCAGGTTTTGGTCCAGAAGCTGGATTCTACACTCACAAAGCAAATAAATGAGTTAACAGAATAAATAATAAAATGCACCTAATTGAATCCCTCGTTCTTGAAACCAAATAAAATCATCTTATTTATGCCAATACCTGTGATCATATCTACTTCAGTGACTTCTGAGTCTAGGTTTTTTGTGTTAAATACCAGCAGTCATTCACACACAGCTCATCACATTATGGAAGAAACAGAATTTAAATCGCAAGGCAAACACTCCGCTGTAGCATCTCTGCAGAGCAAAACAACACTGGAGGGACACAGCCTCCTCGCCAAACATGCATGAAATTGCCGTTGATATCTGCTGGGACTCAGCGTGAAGCAAAAAAGAGCAGAATGTGGCCTTTCAGCGAAAATGCTTCAGTGGTTGCTAAACAACATAGCTGTTCAGGGGCAAATCCACACCTCAGGCTCATACAGAACCCCCCCAGGTCAGCAGGCGGGTTTAGTCTGGAAGTGTACTTCAGGAGTCAGACTTTTATGCCTTTATAAAATTAGATCAAAACAAATGCAGATTTAGTCTTTCATTTATATAGGTTTTACTTATTTAGACTATGAAAAGTGCTTTTCTTCAGCTATTAAGTGTTAGAGTAATGGGTTATATCCCCTTTTCTTAGTACTTTATACTTATTAAATGCTGAGTAATATGAACCTAACCATATCCTTTCCCTTAAAGCTAAAAATATCTGGATATTCTCTCTATCAGCAAATAAAGATAAGAGTAGCATGCTGAAAATGCCAACTTTACTGCATATTTCAAGAGGTGATAACACACTTTTCATGGCAAATTCCTTTTTCCCCATCCAAAAATCAATAACTTAACCATGCTCTTTTTTTTTTTCTTGAAATAGCTGGAATTTTCTGAAAATATCAATTACAAAGCCATCTCTGTATTATTACAAATTTATGACAACTCAAGAGCACAAATAAGTTGTCATTATGGCATAGTAGGAAATTGGTAAATAGTTGGCTATTTGTGGTGGGAAAGTTCTCAGGAAAAATAAGCTTCTGCAAGTACACACGAAAACGCTGAAAACTAATTGAAGAATGTGAAACAAGAGTGCTTTTGTACCTATGCAAAGGTTCATATTCAGCCAAGAATTCCACTTGAAGGGACGGAGCCTACAACGACTGGGTACATGACATTTACAAATAAAAGCAGCTGGCTACGAGGAGTCTCTTAAAACTAATCAATTTTCCAATACGTTTTATTATGGTTGTCAAAAATCCAATGACGGAGGTTAGTAGCATAGAGCTATAAAAAACCTCACCACGGTAGCTGCGTGATTTTTGCTTATTTGAAAGCCTGACTGTTTCCCTTGATTAAAATAAGGACACTTCATTACGAGCATTAAGCGTTGCTTTATGAGTTACGTCAAGTTTATGATTTTTTCATTTATGCTTTAGAGTCTTAACCACATTGTCTCGCTTATGCATAATCCATCAACCCAGGTGACAAATAGTGTTCTATATTTAAACACCAGGAATATACAAGGAGCATACTGTATTAGCAGCTGAAACTACAAACGCCACTGTCAGTCAAACCCGCTGGCATCAGACCATATTTCTCGTCACCAAGAGGCTTAAAGCAAAGAATCTGTGCCTAATTCTCTTAAACCTTACAGGTCAAAAGGTTTTAAAATTATTTTTGACACCATTTCTTTGCTTTGTCAACAGGCCTGAGTACTTTTTAACATGTAAAGGATATCAAAAAGCTGCTCATCGGAACAGTCTGGCATTAGCAATTTATGGGTTTAGAGTCTGGAGTGCAGAGTGATTCCGCTGGTGTAACAGCATGCCGTTCTGGAATGAGCGGATGAAGACGTGGCTGTAGGACTGGAACATTTATTAACGCAAAACCTCCAGACCAAACCACCCGCACGCCAAGCAACCAGCATTTGCTGAGTCAAAGCCACCGCACAGCCCAAGATTCTTTGCTATCCGCTTCCCAGTGGTTTTATTCCCGTTTCAAGGTCTTTCTTCTTCCACACACCCCAAAACACACACACAGGGTCTCTAAATCGGCAGCAGGGATGTTCTCCTCATTTGTCAAGCTACTCTGCACCCAGGTGACAACTGTCACCCTTGAAAAATCAGGGCTTTTTACAATTTTCAGGAGCCCAGCTGTTTGAGTCACACTAAAGATGCTGGTCTGCAGCAGGACCAAAGCCCCAGCTGAAGCTTTGGCCCCATGGGCCAGCAGAAGGAAACACGGTTCCTTCCCGGCAGAGTTCACAGGCCAGAAATTCTGAAAATACCAAATGACTGAAAAACAATCCCCCTGCACAAACTTCTGGCCGCAGCTCTCGGGGACTATAGCCAGCATCTTCCACTCTCTGCCCAGGGCTTTTCAAGACACAGTCCCTGGGATCTGGTGAGGAGGAGACATGCCATGCAGCAGGCAGTGCAGCCCTTCTCCAGGGCCAAGAGCTGGCAGTGGCAGGGCACCAACGACCCCACCTTGAAATCACTACACACATCTCTTCCCAGTTTGTCCAGTGCCTCCTGGTGCATCCTCTCAGCAGAGCAGAAAGCTTTCTATACGAAAACAAAGACAGCAGGCTGGGCTGGGGATGCTGTAAGTGATGAAAAGCCTTACACAGTGAAGAGAAATAAGGTGAAAGTTGAATAACAACAGGGGGAGCTTGAATTTGGTGAAAGGACTATAATTTTGAAGAAAAAGGGTAAAAAATACAATAGAATGATGTAGGTGGAAAAAGGCAAGATAACAAATAGGGAGAGAGATAACAAATAGGGAGAGGATGGAATAAGAAAAATGTACACTGTAGTGATCATCAGAACTAGAGTCCAGTGCCCCAACATTACATTCATACACCAGAATAAAAACAAAGGCTGAAGGAAGCTTAGAAATTCTGGAGTGGGCATGGCCATTTGCCTGGCACAGGGGTACTTACAGAATCATAGAATCATTGAGGTTGGAAAAGACCTTTAAGATCAGAGTCCAACAGTAAACCCAACACTGCCAAGTCCACCACTACACCATCTCCCTAAGCACCACATCTGCCTGTCTTTTAGATACCCCCCAGGATGGTGACTCCACAACTTGACAGCCCGTTCCAATGCCTGACAGCCCTTTCTAAGAAGAAATTTTCCCTAATATCCAATCTAAACCTCCCCTGGTGCAATTTGAGGGTGTTTCCTCTTGTTCTGTCACTTGGGAGAAGAGATCGACCCCACTCTCTGCACCCTCCTTTCAGGGAGTTGTAGAGAGTGATAAGGTCTCCCTAAGCCTCCTCTTCTCCAGGCTGAAGCCCCCCAGCTCTCTCAGCTGGGCCTCACAGGACTTGTGCTCCAGACCCTTCCCCAGCTCCGTTCCCTTCTCTGGACATACTCCATCCCCTCAGGGTCTTTCTTGCAGTGAGGAGCCCAACACTGACCCCATGATCCAAGGTGCGGCCTCACCAGTGCCCAGTACAGGGGGACAATCCCTGCCCTGGTCCTGCTGGCCACACTGTCCCTAATACCAGCCAGGATACCATTGGCTTTTCCAAATGTTAAACCTAAAAATAATAGTTAATAATAACACTAACAGGCAGCCTGGAAGACCCCAGCCTTGCTGGAGCAGGTACCTCCCCATTCTTCCCTACCCTCACAGGAGTTAATTCTCCTGTCTGCCAAACTGTTCAGTTCAAACCCTGGAGCAGAGGGAAGAGGAGGAGGGAAGGGAGGAAAGAGGGGGAGGGGTAGCCAAGACGACAACTTTATGCAACCCCTGGAAGTGCTCTGGGGCTGGATTTTGGCCCATAGCCCAATGCTAGTGAGTACCATTGCCTGCAACTACACTAGATTAAATATTATCGTAAGGTTATATCCGTTTTCTCCCTGTGCCGTATGCGTGCGCCGAGCCTGGTTTTTATTTTGGTTAAGGGCAAGGACAGTGCATTCAACAACCCAAACCGAAACTCCCGATTAAAACAGTGTATTTCATCACAACACAGAGACATAAATATCTAAATAGACATGGATTTGATAAAACTTGTCATGAACCAAACTCAAAGGAGAGACAACGAGCTGCAGAACACTTGCACACAAGGATCCCGGCTCAGCCTTCCTTAACTTTACCCTGTTTGGGCCTTGCGTCAGGAGAACGGATTACTTACCGCTGTTAGACCTCCCTTTCCTTTGCCCCACTGTTTTACTGTGTCAGCTTGTTATGCTGAAATTCAGAGAGCAGCACAGCCACGAGCTCCTCAGATCTCACCGTAGACAAAGAGACGGACGCAAACCTCACCCTCTGACCTTTGCAAAGGTTGCAACCTGTCTGTCAGGATGGGCTAAGTGATAGATAACAGCCCATCTTAAGGGGTGGGAAGAAGAGAGGGAATAAAATACATCTTCCATAGTGGGAAGCAGGAGAGATGAAAGGCAGAGATAGAAGATCCCCATCAAGAAGCGGGTGAAAAAGATACACGTATCTTGGAAGCAGAGTCTGCAAAGCTTGTGAAAAGCAGGAGAAACAGAGACCCTCAGTGAGAACAGAAACAATCCAGAAGAAGAAAGACAGCAGCCATATGATGAACCCGTTCCAAATTCAACAAAAGGAAGTATAGGAATTTCTACAGTTACTGGAGCACCAAAAAAAAAAAAAAAAAAGACTCAGAGGTTTACAAGGTAACTAAAACATCCCTCTTGATGGTGGATTACAACATGTAGTTCAACTCACATAGCTTGTTAGCTATTTGAAGGTTTTCCTCCTCTTTCCTCTAACACTTGTTGTCTTTACCATCTTTCTCTTCCTATGCCCAGATGAAGTAAATTTTCCTTTTTCTATAAAATTAAAGCTCAGGTTATAGCAAGAGAATTATCTCCCTTTCACTCAAACTGCAAATGCCTTTTCAACCCTTATTTCTCTCTTCCACCTTTAACGACTGTGAGATCCAGTGTGTTCCTTTCATCCTTATTAGGTTCTGCTTTAGTGTAATGACAGTGTAAGCTTTGCTGTTGATTTATAGCTGAATAATACATATATTGCTTATGACACTACAGTTTTATATGCAACATACAACTGCTTTTCATTCCTCAGCACTCTTTTCAAACAGCGAACCAGAGCTCGTTTTCTGTATTGAAGGAAATGGTGACACAAATCAGTAGAAGGACAGTTAAGTTGTAATTAAGGATTACTTTCCTGTACATAAGTAGGAGAGCAGTCAGGTTTGGAGTTGAGAGAAAACTCAGGGAATTTACAAGAAACTGGGAATCAGAAGAGCATTCATCATGTTCAGCTTTGGAGAACAAGTTCCTTCCTTTTGTGGATGTGTCTTGTAATTGAATACATGTCACTCCAGGTTACTGAATTTAACTAGTGTCTTCCAGGTTTTCCTGGAATTCTGACTGCTTTCAACTCTTTTTTCAGTTAAAAGACTTGGAGTGTAAGGTGCAAAATTCTTTGGAAATGTTTCCCTTTGTTAAGAAAGGTACCAAGAAGTCTTACCTGCAAGAAAAACAAGTTACAAATTGGCAACATCAGGTTTCACTGTTAATCCCTCTTCCATTCTTTAACTAATTCTGTCTAAACCTCAGACCTTTTCCTTGTCTGTGTTTGAGATGCTTCGGATATAGACCATGCAGAAAAAAAGTCTCGAGCACAGAAGATCTGACAGCAGTAGGCAACGCAGCAAGGCTGTCAGGCTTGTTAAGACAGATTCAACACTGATTCAGTGTATACTTTGAGGGGGGCCCAGAAAGCAGGCTTTCATCCAAGTCTATTGAATTCTGGTTCAATTTGATGTTTAGGCTGAGGTTTGGACATGTTCTTATTTTTTGGGGAGTGATTCATCCAAAACTTTAAGTTATCCAGGAAAAAATGTGGGATTAAATTAATCCTGGATGTTAGTATTTAAAAAGGAAAAACCATGTTTAATACGATCTGAATGGCAGCAGAGACCTGAAGCCACAGAAAAATGATACATATGTGGGAACAATAGTATAAATCACTCAGATCTGCACATCTTAAATACCAAAGCGTATCCAGAAACGGTCTCCAGGAGAGGGATCCTATATTGCACTGAATTGGCTAAGAAAATAACTCAAATCTTGCCAGCACCAGGATAAAGCAGGAATAAGAGATGTTTCACCAGGCATGTACCGAACTAGCCCACTAACCCCGCTGGGTACTCCATACAGCTGCTTTTGGTTGCACGAGTAGTGCAGGCAGGCACGGAGACCCAACTCCCATTTACTTCTCCACACCCAGCCCCCCCCGTAACCCACACGGCAGCACACTGCCGCGCTTAGTTGCCAAGATCCAAGACTGGGCTTTGAATCTGGGAGGGAGAGAAGCAAAAGAAACAAAGTGAAGCCTGCAGCTGGTTTGGGTCTCGGGTGGGGGGAAAAAAAAATTGAGAAGCCATAAACTATTCTGTTCTTCAAGAGAAGATGGGCTCAGGAGTTTGGAAAGAGATTACTGATTGCATTGGAAAGATTAAAGTTATGATAACAAAATAAGTTTCAGAAATGGAAAATGGTCTGGAAAAAGGAGTCTCCATATCTGCATGTCTAATCTGCTTTTCCTCAGCTGTCTAACCCAATGACGATTCTGCACTGTAGGTTCCTTTTAGCAACATCCTGAAGAAGGATTGGGTGCCAAAACATGTATTGCCACAGCAAAAGGCACATTAAGTGTTGAAAAAATCATCAGTTTTGTTGGTGTTTACATTGTAAATAGCTACGCTGTGGTGAAGTCTTAGGCAATCATTTTTGTTATGAAAAGCAATGACAGGACATTTGTATTTTGAAAGCATCTGAGTTTATCAGATTATGATTTTTAGCATATTTGTGGTCTTTCCCTAGAGCATATTGTTTGTGTGTGCATGTGCAGCTCAAGCGTTCCTACCCTGTTAGCCAATGCATGTATGGAAGGAGGTACTTTCAGCTTCTAACTGGGGCTATCACTCTGTACATCATATAGCACGTCCTTCTCTCCCCCTCTGAGCCCCACAAGCTGCACAGCCCTGTGCTGGAACCTGTGCTTTTCCTGGCCTGGATCAGCAGTATAAGGAAGCCTTGAAATCCACCTTGTAAGGCTCAAAGCCAGCTCAGTTTACCTTCCTACCGAGCTCTCCCCATCAGCTTGGCTGATTGCACTCACTTCTATTCACTCCAACTTCCATTGCTTTAAAGATACATAGGAAAAACAACAAAAGCAGCTTCATCTGCTCATACTAGAGCTTGGGGAAAGCACTCAAGGATTCAGCGAGTCAACGCAGCATGGCGAAGCATGCAGTAAAAGGATCCAAGCAGTCCTAAAGCACAAAGAAGGTGTCTTCCTCCATATGCCATCACCATCATCATCCCTTCGGACTGTGGGGAATTAAAACTCGCCAGGCTCAAAATTCTGGTACTAAATGAGATTTAAAAAGTCACTGCCATATTGCCACTGGCTGCGTGTGTCTGGGGGAAGGAGGGTGCGATCAGTCCCTTGATGAGGGAACCAGCATTACAGGGCAGGCTGAGGACCATCCATACCCCAGTGCAACTTGCCTCAAATCCCTTTGCCTCTCTAAGTAATACACTGCCACAGAACCATAAGACTGGTTTAGGTTGGAAGGAACCTTAAAGACCACCCAGGCCCACCCCCTGCCATGGGCAGGGACACCCACCACTAGACCAGGTTGCTCCAAGCCTCATCCAGCCTGGCCTTGGACACTGCCAGGGATGGGGCATCCACAGCTTCTCTGGGCACCTTGTCCCAGGGCCTCCCCACCCTCTCTGTGAAGAATTTCTGCCTGATATCTGATCTAAATCTCCCCACTTTCAATTTAAACCCATTACCCCTTGATCTGTCACTACATGCCCTTGTAAGAAGTCCTCTTCGAGCAGCCTTCTGGTCCCCTACAGTAATACAGGGCTTCTACCCAAAAAGCCCAAGCACGGCAGGCTGACAAGGCACAGGGACAAAGCCCAGCTGCTGTGCAGACATCTTGCAAAGGAATGCACTTCATGAACACTTGTGTGTGCACTCAGTGCATCTTCAAAACATGAGTAGAACCAAAACAGGCCTCCTCTTCTGACCTGTCAAGTCACACACGTTCAACATGTGATTTTCTGATCCAATTCCCTCTTCGGGCTTCCCCCCAGTGGCCCCAAATCTTACATGTTTCCAGCTGTCTGTTATGACTTCTTTCTTGCCCACTGCAAACATACACACCAGTAGAAACTGCCTGGCAGAGGGCCCAGTATGTCAGGTCACCAAGTGGGAGAGGGGTAAGACCTAAGCAAGACCCCACCTTCACGGAGGTCTGGTAAAAAACAAGTTCCCCACTTGTAGTCAAGGTGCAGAGTCCCTCTCTGTGTGATGCACCTTGCAAACACATATCCCCTTCACCACACAATCCTGTAGGAAGCATCCATGTGTACGGGTCTGTCTCTCTCCAGAGGAACACAGCTCCGTGATCCCTTGGCTTTGGCATGCTGCAGGGAAGGGAGAACTGTGTTCCCTACCCTGCTCCAACACCCTTTTATCCACATCCATGAAATGAAAGCAGGACTGATTTTATTGCCAAAGCGTACCATTTTGGTTTTTCTGAAGGACAGAAGACAGACTTCAGTTTTAACATGCCACAGACAGTATCCGTTGAGAGGGTGATTTTACTGCCTTATGCCCAAGTAAAGCAGATAGGAAGACACGTATTTCCCTTATTAGAAGAATACATTCCTGTACAAGAACAGGTCCACTTCTACAGTCTGTAGGCATCCAGCCTAGAGACAAGCTCAGCTCAGTAAGATTTGTATCACTTTATGGATATGGTTAAAAAACGGAACTTCACTTGGACGAGCATGGCTCAAGACTGAATTCTTCTGAAGTGAATCGACTGCCAGTACAAAACACCAGTGGAGAATCAGACCTCAAGGTCTGAACAGTTACCCTGTCTGATTTAGAAAAGGAATGCCTGTTCCCACATGGGAAATCCGTGTTCAAACACATCACCCAAACCCTGCCCAGAGACCAGTTCTCTGCCCCACACTTTCCATATTCACCCCAGACTGGGCACAGCAGGGGCACTGAGAACATACTAGGTCTCCAGGTCCCAGGTGTAACACAGTGCAGGTACTTCCCTGCTCTCACACCTTGTGCTCTAAGGGAGTTACTCAGAAGGATCCCCAGCTATTTATTTGGGAAGTTTAGCTCAATTTTCTTTAGACACTTATGTCAGGACTGCTCTCAGCAGTGTTCTCTGTTTCACTAGTTGTAAGTACCATCAGGACATAAGCAACAGCTATTTATCACCCTTAGAAATTTAGGCAAGTAGGAAGTCTCCACTGCCTCTTATTTTGCAGCATATCACCAGGACCCAAACTCTCAGATCCAGGTGAACAAAACCAAGATTACCCCAGAAAGAGATGCACCCCACAGCCTGTACATTGGGGTGCATCCCCTTCTCTCAAATAGGATAATAATTTTAAAGTACACATACAAATAACAGTCTTAACAGCTAGAGCATGAAAAATGAATTTGCAGGTGTTTGCACACATAAAGCTGTACACACAACAAGGAGACCACGACAGGACCCCTTTGCAAATCAGCTCTTTATGCAGTGCAAGTTGAGAAGCCGTAAGGGGCAGGTTTGTTTCCTCTGAACTAGTGAAGAGAGACAGGGGGGCTGGCTTCCAGAGATTGAATTAAGGTTAAATTGATATAATTTCCAAAATTCCTCAATACGTCACTAGCAACATGGACCCTGGGAAGTTCCAAAACACAGCTGTCCCACTATTTTCTGTTTTCTTGACAAGTCAAAAAAGTTGCTTTTCTCCTTTGTAATTCAGCCAGTATTGGGTTGTGTTCGCCCCAAAAATCAAACAACTGCTTTCTTCCATCTTAACTGATTTTGACTTCTCCCCTCCCCACCCCTGTTTATTTAAAGATTGGAATGAAAATATAATTTCCAAATGTAGTATTTATTTTGACTTAAATTCCATTTGGCCTGTTTCTCCCTCACCCACAGATATCCAATTTTCTGAATTCACAGTGAATTTACTATTTACTCACACACAATTCCTCTATTTTTAAAAGATACTGTAAAATCAGAGGGTGCAAAGACAAAGCTGCTGAGATTGAAGGAACACAGGGAAAAGGACCTTCCAAAAGATTGAGAGTTGAAGAAGTTGGACATATTTCAGATGAGAAGCAACTAGAGGCACCACACAGAAAAGTTATGGAGTGAGGTATGAAGATGGGTACAGCGACTATTTTTCCTTATCTAAATTCAAAACCAAAAGGTTTATTCAAATTTGTTGGCATCTGGCAAATTCAAAATTGTCCAACAGAAACACTGCCATCAAGTATATTATTAAACCAAGAAATTGTATGCTGCAGGAAATAAGAATGGAGCAATATTCAAACAGAATAAAGTAGCTGGATATATATGGGTGGATATACACTGTGGGTAGCACTAGCAACTAATTTCAGAAAGTTATTAAAACACATTCCATTAGGTTTAAGACAAATTCCATTAAAAAAAAAAAAAGAAAGCTTAATGAAACATTATTCCACAATCTGTCTCAAAGTTCTTACCAAAAGCAGTCAACTATCCTAAACCGGAACAAAAATCAAATCATGATGATGTTATGATTGATAAAGAAAAAACACACAAGAGAACAAGAGAAAATTGGGTTTTGTGCCAAATTCAAGTCATGATCCTACTGAGTCTTTGCTTTTCTTGTATATCTCTGTTAATGACATCCTTTTTTTCATTGTATCTCATCACAGAGAAGACTCCATTATGGAATGACACATTAAAGAACTTCAGGCATTGTAAAAGAGTTGAAGAGGAAAAACCAAGTCAAAATCCTGTCTAAGAAATACTTCCCGTTCACCTGCAATGGGGTGAACACCACAGCTGGTGAAGCTGAAGGTTTTGGTGCCATAGATCTTCACATCCCAGTTCTGTTGGAGAGATTATACGAATGAAAAATCCCATTTCTCATGGATTATCTCATAGAATCTCTGTTGGAAACAAGCTGAAGAATGTGAAGGCACATATGTAGAGAAAGTGCAGTGGGAATGAGCAAGAAAAGGATGTAAGAAGAATTAAACAAAACAAAGTCCTATCCCTGAAACTGAGGGAATCAAGATAACTTAATGGCAAGGAAAGATTCAAGCAGAAATTGCAACTGAAAATTGAAATTCCCAGAGACATAATTAGTAAGTGGATTTGCTTGATTAGGAGGACAACTACTTTGCCACCTCAAAAAGGGTAGATGGATTTAGGGAGGGAGGAGAAAAAGGTAGATTTTTTTTCTAGTGGAAAGCAGTGGATTAAAAATACTGCATAAAGATCCAGGATGCAAATTATTCTTTAATTATGTGGGAAATTTAAGGGAGTGCAGGAAAGAGCCACAGAAACACTTTAAGGTCTGGAGAGAATGCTCAGACTTTAAAGGTTAAATCTGTTCAATTTATAAAAGCAGAATATACTTGTATCTTGACATCAAAAGTGCTAAATCCTGAAGGATGACTTTGAACCAGTGCTAGAAGTTATAAGTAGTATCTTGCAAGTAAAGCCAAGCAAACACCGATAAAATAAGATAGAATTGGTTTGGTATTTTTGAACAGTGAAGTTTATTAACCATAGTACCAACTACAGAAAGAACTGGAGAAATTTTCATCATTTCAAATCCCAGGATGGTTTGGGTTAGAAGGCACCTTAAAGCCCATCCAGTTCCAACCCCCTGCCATGGGCAGGGACACCTTCCACTAAGACCAGGTTGCTCAAAGCCTGGTCTAGTGGAAAATATGCTTCAACTTAAAACAAGCCATGAGGATTAATAAATGTGTATTGTTTCTGCCAAGTTTTCTGTCTTGTCAAATACAGGCAGTTAGACCACATCATACCATCTCTCCTGGCCCTTAATTCTCTGGACCTTGTGCCTGCACTTCTAGTCCCATGTCCTGTAAGACCCCAAGACAGATCTTCCTGTCTAGTCTAGATTTTACTAAACTCTATTCCCCCTTTTCTTGCAACTGGCAGATGAAATATTATCATTTTCCACTGTGCACTCAAACATTCCTTTACTCTTCATATGCAGGCCTTTATTGTGTAAATAGTACTACCACAGGTTTGTTTCTAGAGAGAGATGAAGTTAGCAGTTCCATTATCCTGCATCTATCCTCTGCTCGTACCTAGTTCAAACGGAGATGTGAAGTGTTATTAGAAACCTAACAGATCCAGCTTCTGAGGTCACAGTACACGGAAGCATAAGATCAGGATTGCATTAAATCATTTCAGCAAACACAATACCAAGGCAAGATTGAGTATACCCAAATTGTTCTGTTTAAGCCACCGTTAAGATCTACCAACGGAAGGGACCCCACAGCCTGCTAGGCAATCTAGTAAAGAAAAGAACGGAATTAAATTACTGCTGCGGGGTAGATCACTAACTGGTGTAAACGAACACTAATCAGTGGACCAAAAAAGTCACCTAACTACATGTGAAGGTCTGACACATGGGTAATTAAGATGCCATCCCAACAACTTCAGTCCCAGAAGACAATAGCAGTGTAATTGTTGTAACTCTTAGCAGCGACTCTGTTGCCCCACCAAGCAGATAATGAGGATGGTGAGCGATAAGCATCTTGACCACAAGTCCACCAGCATCTTTCATGGCTGATATTCACATAGGCTAGTGCCGAATTGTAAGCACCATGCATTAAATTAGGCCGTTCACCGAGGGAACCCTGCATTTCCAGTTTTGCATATTAATTTTCTCTCTAAACCAGCCAGGTTCTAATGTTATGTTTCGCAGGGCGCATCATTCCAGTAACCCTGACTGATACTCGGAGGCACCTGGGAGAAGGCCAGCTATTCTCATCCAAGTTCATTCATTAGACTTTAGCGGAAAGGTCATGCTATTCAAAGGAAAGCTATACCACAAGAGTTATTTTTGCAGCTCATATAAAAGGGTTTCACCAAGATCCATACTATCGTGTTGCGTACCGCTCGTTTTCCTCACACTTACTTGCCCTGTCAGCTCGTACGTCGTTCACACATGATGTTTTCAGTTGGTTTAATTTGTGTCCCCCACAATGAATTAGAAATGCAAATCCGAATGCTCTTGTTCCTAATTACACTGTCAGCACCGACAGCCGAAGAATTATGGATTTAGGTGCTCAAAGCAGTAACATTGAGCTAATTGAAACACCTTAGATAACAAGGACCAAGGTATGAAAAGTACCACCAGAGCCACTAATCTACAGAACTGCAGCAGAACGGCAAAGTCTGTGACGTACGTCAATAAGGATATACAAGCGTCCTTCACAGGATTTACAATGTGTATATTAAGAAGCTAGAAGGATTTAACAAAATTGCTGTACTGACAACCTCAAAGCTAACTGCATACGTTCTGACATCATATATGGTATGGCAGGATACCACCAGAGGTGTATTCCAGACAGCTCATGCCAGTGTTTTGCATAAGATATGATTTAGATTTACTTTTTTTCTTTGGTGGGGGATATTTTTAGGGGATAAATAACAAAATAAAACATGTCACATTTTGTTTATTCTTTTTTGGCCTTCCCAGCCAAGCATGCTCTCAGTCTGCAAACATTTAACATTTCCAGCATCAGTGCTTTACCACAGAAGACATCTGAAGGTTATCCTCTTCCCTTTAATAAATTATATAACTCAAAGGTTGATCAAAGCACTCTCTCAACTTGAGCAAAGTAATGAAAGAAAAGCTTAAATTAAAATCATTTCAATTTCCTCAGTATTGAAGATGTGGCTATGCATGGCGGAGAGAGGAGGGGGCTGGGGTTTTTGTTGCTGATTTTTTTTTTTATTATTTTTAAACAGACATAATCAAATCTTCTTTTAAAGTTGCAATTAATTCCTAGCTGGGAGAGGGCGCAACCCATATGGAATTAAATTTCTCTTTGGAAATCATGTGTTTGCATTCCCCACATACAATGATTTTTACCACACTAGAAACTTCCTAATTAATTGCAACCTACTTGACTATACTGAAACAGATGTAAATAAGAATTTTTGCTAGCCACTGTAATCGTCCTCACCACACATGTACATAGAGGAGGGCACTAGAGGTTTTGCGCACCTATAGACTAAATGGCATTTCACCACCTCCTGCAGACTATCAGCAGGGTTTTCCAGTGGAAGGACAGAAGCAAGATTTCCAAAGAAGTTCACTTGTTGCTACTCTCATTCTGCTCCAAGGGAAGTCAATGCTTAGAGCTCTGTGAACATCCCACCTGAAGGAATTGACTCGTAACAGAAAACGGCTCTAAGGGATAAAACGTAAAACACAACTTGGAAAAGTCACCCTCGCTGTGTGGTGCTTCAGAGTCAGGGGGATGTTATCAGAAACTGAGCATTTGGGAAAATCTGCAAAGTGACTGAGCTTGGTTTTCAGTAGAAAAAGGCAGGCAGGACCAGGTTTAAAATACTGGAGAAATTACAAGTGAGAAAAAGCTAAAGCAGTAAAACCCAGTGAAAACAAAACATTAGAAGAGAAACATGCCCAGGAGAGGCAAACGTGGCCTAATGCCAACCACCACCAGCTTGGAGGATGGTACTTATTAAGGAGAGAGGTTCATACTCAAGAGTGTTTTAGAGTAAGCTGTGGAATCAGGAAGAGGGTAGAACAGATGATGGAAACTGCCAGTGAAAAACTCACAATAGGTTTGCTAACAAAGAGCCCTGAAAATATTAGGTTACTAAATAGGAAGTTGCAATATTCTCCCAGTCTAGATCTACCTTAATATCTATTTTCTTATCTAGAAGTCATCAGTTATAAACTAAACCATTGTCCCAACAGGACCTTCTTTGCCATTAGAGGCCAAAGGACTCCATAATAAAGAAGAGCTGGTCTTTTGAAGCCAAAAGATCACTACTTTCACCCACAGTCCTTGAGGCAGCACCCTTAGATTATGCAATACCAGAAACAGTGAACCATGACTTACAACATCAACTTTTAAAGCAGTGCAACCCCAAAAGGAAAGAAACCTCCTATTACATAGCCTACAGCACTTCTAAAAGGAACATCATTAGGTTAGGAAAATTCAGTCAATGTGATTGGTATGAATATCAGATTTTTTAGATCTCTCAAGGCACTGGGATCAAGATTTGGGAAACCTGCGTTCAATTTCTGTCTCTGCCAGAGACTTCCTGTGTGATGTTGGGAACATCACCGTTTTGGACCTCTGATTGCTCATAGGCAAAATGCAGAAAATAATAGTCCCCCACTCTGCCATGTCTATAGCAGTCGTAAAATTCATACCTTGGCTGTGTCGGTCACTGCCGCAGCACCTTGCACCAGCGTGTCTCAGGCTCCAGAGAATATGAACACTAGAATTTGTTTTAATATCCATTGTTTCGGAAGAAGTCTATCCTTTTAGAAATTCTTAATTGCTTCAGGAAAGGGATGACTGTCCTACAGTGATTCAGCAGCTTGAAGGGGAATGTGCCTCCATGGATTTCGGATGTTTCAAAGGGGCAAGTCTGCAGGCCAAGGAAAGAGAGACCTGCTTTCCTAACAGCAAAACTGCTTCACAGCACCACCTTTTCCTACTTCTCTCCCCAAAACTACTTTTGTTTCATCACACGCAGGGGCTTACTGGGAGCAGGACAACAAACTAAAACTTCTCTTGATAATACAATCATAAAATGGTGAAAAATAGGGTTGGTGTTTTTTCCAGTTGAGTGCCTTGGCTTTTATTTAGTTCCTTCTCTAATCAAGTGCATTCAAGACTCTTAAGAGCTACTCCAGTGCCTTGGGATTCATACTCAAGACATATCCTTCTCACAATGCAACAGTCTCTCACTTTCAACCGTCAACACATCCCATTCCTCATCATCTGTGTCAGAGGCTGTATGAGGCTAACAGCAGTGTCTTCAAAAAAAACCAAAAAGAAACCCAAAACCACACCATGTTTGAGAACATCCTATTGTTCCACATCTGCACTGTGCTCAGCCAGACCGAAAATGTGTTCCGAGTAAGCGATGGAAACAGGTCAGTGTAAATACTTGGCAACAACAACAGACACGGCAGTGTCCCGCTTTTTATTTCAAAAGCTAGCACATAGCCTCTATAATGGAAAAAAATCTCCGAGGACAAGGTGATTTGCTCCAGATAGATGTTCAGCATGCCTGTTTTCATGTTCAGCCCTAGAAATCTTTTAGTGTGTTAACATGCCTCCCCAGAGGTAAGATTTATATTTCTTCATTTCTTTGATGATCATATATACTTAATCTCTTCAAGTGACATTAGAACTGATGTCCTCCCGGTAGTATTTTGACCTATAGTCACTGAAGTCAAGCATTTTAACAATGCAGTTATTCCCCTCTTCCCCATCCCTGTTTCTCTTAAGATGCTCCCAAAGTTACATCAAGCAGAGTTATCAACGTGATCATTTTTGCTTTGTACTTGGAAGGAACTTGGCTTATTTTTCAATACATAAAAACCTACTCAGCTTGTGTAAGCGCTCAGGAGAAAGGAAGCAAAAACAGATAGAGGCATTTTGCTTTTGGAAGCAGCCCTTGACAATGTACAACTTCATGGTAGTAGGGAGATATGGTTTCAATTCTAACCTGGATCAGACTCTAAATATTCTGACATGGATCAAGCAGAATTGCCAAAACAAATTCTTCCCTTTCAAAACATTCCATTGGCTCTGGCTTCATTAGACAGTTTAAATGTTATTTCATTTTAAAAAATTAAAAATACGTTAAAAGGTTACACTGAAATAGCGAAGAGATGTGGAACAGTACTTCAATTGCACTTCAATTATTCTGGTTTTGCACCCTTCAGGGTACCAGTGTCAGCTGTCAGATGAAAATCAGGCATTGCCCAAATGAATAGCAGTTACATTTACTAGGTCATTTCTACCAGTTATTCTGGAATTACTGAGATTAAAACCATTGTTTTCCCTTATGTGGCAGGTTAATGCAACTTGCTATGAGCACCACTATGAGAAATGCTTCAAGAACCACAGCTGGCCTGGCTTCAGCTTGGACCAGATGACTTTCAGAGATCCCTTTCAACCTAAATTACTCTACAACATCCTTAAATGTCTTTTTCCACTTCTTTTTCAAATCCATTTTCCAAGCATTTTCTCGCTTGCTTTGACAAATACATTAGATTACATCACATGTAGTTTCTACTGGCCACACAAGTTGCTCAGTCTCATTTTTAATCAACTCTAGGGTAGCATTTGGCAACACCATGGTTCTTCCACTGTCACAACTTACCTTTGCATTTGGTTACTGAAGAAAGCAATCCAAATGCTATAACAAAAAAAGGGTGTTTATGCTTCCTTTAAACAAAGTTGTTACCAACTTTAATTTATTAGAGTGTTCAGGGGTAATAATACAACTTATGTATCATCTTACCATTTCATCCACTTCCCTGTAACAAGTTTTTCAGACTTATTAATTTCTGACCTGCCTTTTTGCAGAGCAAAGGAAAGAGACCCTTACTAAGGCAAATACCACCATGAACCCATCACATTTTTGATCAGCTTTTCTCTCTCATGGGGGTGGACATCCAGCACAGTCCTGTTCTACCTTGGTACTCTGTAGTTCTCAGGATAAAAATCCTAAATACACCAGTGTTTGCAATTTACCTCAATGAGAACAGCAGTGTCACAGTGCAGTGATTTAGACTACAGGTTGTAGGTACAAAGGCACAGGTAAACGGAAACCAAAGGAACTTACTTACAGGTGACTGATTCTCCTACTCACACATCTGCAGGTGAATTGCTCGTGTAACTACACTGACTCATGCCCCTGACTGACAACATCCCTTACAGGAAGCTCTGAAAAAACTACCCTAGTAGAGAATTAGACAGAAGGTCCATTTATAGTCTAACTTCTTTCTTTAAAGAAAATCAGGGTAGGTGGAAGTAGATGACTAATCAGCTTTCACTGTAGAATCCTACAAGATATTATATATTAGGTACATTACATTAGTAAATAGCAAAATGATGCAATAACACATCTACTTCAAGACCAGTACATTCATTATTATTATTCAGACAGTTCTTGGAGCGGTTGCAGAACATTTCCCCAAACATCACCTGAGTGGTGAAAACATGAGCTGAACTTGACAAACTATTATAAAATGACTAGCCAACAGAGACCA
The DNA here is from genome assembly GCA_027574665.1 of Rhynochetos jubatus. Taxonomy (NCBI): domain Eukaryota; kingdom Metazoa; phylum Chordata; class Aves; order Eurypygiformes; family Rhynochetidae; genus Rhynochetos; species Rhynochetos jubatus. The sequence goes on from CM050651.1 coordinate 76,488,748, forward strand.
TGGTATGAGCTCAAGGTACACTTGTTGAGAAAGCAGGCAGGCTACACCACAGGGAAAATCATTTCCTATTTACACTGATTATTATAATTCTGCCTATCTGCAGCTCAGAACTGCGAACTCAGACATCGCAGGGTCCCAAACGTATCTGTCGCCTGGACCACAATGCTGTTACCTAGGTTTACCTAAGTAACCAAAGAGTTCGACCACCAGAGGAAAGATATTTCCCTGACTTATTTCAGCCAGAACATTTCATGCCACGTTCTGCAAGTTGTAATGAGGACCTTGACAAACAGCAAAATTTATTATGGTTCCTTGAAGTACTTGTAGTCCAACAAACCAAGTTAGCCCCATAGCCACATAATACTCCTTCACAACAAAAGTCAGTTGTATGTTGGGAGCTCAGAAATGCACAGATAGTAAATGAACAGATTAAAAGTTGCAATAAAACACCCACATATAAAAATTTCACCCATCTCATAACAACACAGGCCTAAAAAAGTGAACAAAAATTCTTAGCTTTATTATACTTTAAATACCTGCTACACCAGCTATAAAAAAGATAATGGCAGGAGTAGCCTAGTTTATAACAGTACCAATTCATCTAGTTAAATGACACCAAGATATGCTGTTCATACCACTAATGAGGATTAGCATGCTGATAGTATTCTAAAGATAGCATTGTTGAATAAGCCAAATGTACCCCAGGAATCAGGGTCAATAAATAATGCCAATCTATGCCCATCAATTAGGATGACACATAGACTGCTAAAAATATACAAATCCATAACAACCATCGGTCCTCTGAACCCAGTCCAGCTCTCTAAATCTACAGGCTACGGATACAGGTTGATAGAGGTGGTCTGTGAAGTCCAACACTATTTGTAGTAGTGTAGCAGCTCTCTGTAGCAGCTCTCAGTTAGCACAGCCTGCCTGTAGCACAATACTCATTATCTGTCCCTCAGTGAGTCACTTCAGTCTATTGAACAGCTGTAGACGGCAAGTGTATTGCTATTTTTTAAAAAGGGAATGCTTTCACGTAATTTAAAATTAATAGTTGCAAAATAATTGAACATATCAACCTCCTAAATCAGCAAAGGAAACTGAGAAATTAGATTAACAAGCTTCTCCTGAGCAGCATTTGCAGCAGAAGGTTTCTTATAGGTAAACACACCCTGGCTATACAGACAATGCTGAAACAGCTCAGAAAAAGACACCATGGCCTTGAATCAAATGTTAGCAAAGTTGTCTTTGTAAGGGACATAACCTGATGAGTTCCCCATCAAAGATGGAAGAAAGGGAGAGACAAAGGAAATGGGAGAAAAAGAATAAGATTAAGGACTCAAGCAAAACAACGTCAAAAAAAAAAACTTCAAATACAGTACTTGGATGAGTAAATGCCTAAGTCATTTAAACTTCCAGTCATTATACATGCATAGAGGAAGAAAGAACACAGAAGAATTCGTGTTTGTAGAAGCCTGGCTGATTTAGTTTCTTAGCAATATGGGTACCACTGGCTGCAAAGAGCAAAGATGGGCAGTGAGTTGTGAAAAGACTCCCCCGTGATTGCTACCAAATCAATTCTGCTTCCCTCCAAAAACCAGCAGAATGACCAGTTCTAGCTAGAACAGCATAAACCAGACAAAAACCATGAGGCACAGCTGAGTAGTAATACCTGCTGTGCTTCCCTAGCCAGCATGGGGGCAATTACTTCCCTGTTTCCACAAATCCGGATGCTGCAGCGCCCTTGACAACAGGTCATAAATGGCTGCAAATCAGTTGATTCTCCAGATCCCTTTTATTCTTGCAGGGTTTGAGTAGAGATGCCAGGTCCATCTCTAGGATATCCACTCTTCCTCTGACAGACTGCAATAACTAAATTTGATCTGCCAACTCTGCAGAATACAAGTGTCTTTGACAACTTCCAAAGGGTAACGGGTTTAAGTTGAAAGCAGAGAGATGTAGATTGGGTATCAGAAAGAAATTCTTCCCAGAGAAGGGTGGGGAGGCACTGGGACAGGTTGCCCAGAGAAGCTGTGGGTGCCCCATCCCTGGCAGTGTCCAAGGCCAGGCTGGATGAGGCTTGGAGCAACCTGGGCTAGTGGAGGGTGTCCCTGCCCATGGCAGGGGGTGGGCCTGGGTGGGCTTTAAGGTCCCTTCCAACCCAAGCCATTCTATGATTCTATGATTCCATGCCCTCAGGAAAAAAAAAAAAACCGAAAGGCAAAACATCCAAACACGCATATTGTTTTTCTCCTTTTCTAACCTCATGAGTAAAGACGGCCCTGAAGAAATTGCTCCACATTGAACCACATTATTCATCATTCCAAGAAAGCTGATTGAGATTTTCAACTAAGTACTTGATCCCCACCTCCACACACTCAATGTGACCACTTTGGAATCAAATAATACAGCACCTGTCAGCAAGAAAAAAAAACACACACACAAACCCACATCACAACGCTCCATCCTGAACACATCCAGAACAAAGTTGTGCCCAAATCTAGCAAGATTTAGGGTAGTTTACAGTTCTGGACACATATTTTGGACAGCTATTAAGTATATCCTATTTTGTTCCACTTCATTTTTTCCTTATTTTTAGGGTAATTCTCTAATATAACACTGGTTAATCTCTAAGTTTACCTGACATCCCCAAAATATACCATGTGTCTTACAATCTCTTATTATAATGACAACAAAACAAGAGCAAAAACCCTGGTTTCTGTGGCTTCAGGCATCTGTAGAGCCAGCACTAGTCTTTTATCCAAAGCAGTTAGAAGTGCACCAGTACAAACCTGAGAAAGGGCAGCCAGTTCCTATTGAATAAGAGTCTAGCAAGACTAAAAGCAAAGTGCAGAACCAGGTAAAAAGGGTGTAATAAGAAAGGGGCTGAAGAGAGTGACCCTTCCCCCATATATGCCACTGCCTTCAATGTTTCCAGAAGTACACAACACATTTCATTCCAGTCCACAGTTTCTCTATCTTTTATGGACGTGTCAAATATCTCTCAAAGCATCCTTTGCATAGTCCCATGACAAGGAGCTCCATGACCGAGCCATGCATTGCAAAACTGATCCTTTCTGTTGGCTTTTCAGCCTGCTGCCTGATAATTCTACATCTATAACCACCGGGAAGTTTTCATGACCAAAACTAGAGGCTTACATGTTAAAGCACATTTTCGGCAAACTAATCACAAAGAGAAGGTATAGATTTGCTTTAATAAATCTGTATTTCCAAGCCATTGAGAAACTTTATATTTGAAAGTTATTTTTATATGCAAAGCATCAGTAAGTACAGTGGTGGAAAATTCTGATAAATACAAATGTCTTGTGAAATGATATACACTAAACGTATGATCCAAGAACATTCTCTATTTCCAGTTGATGAAACCCTTTGTTATGACAAGTTCAACACATTAAGATTACACTGCCAGGCATGTTTCTTCACATACTCTGTGAAAATGAAATCTTGACCATCAGATTTCACTGTAACCCAAAAGCAACATTTCTCCAAAGAGAGCACTCTCTCAAAACCAACTCCCATAACTGCAGCTATAGTCTGCCACAGCTCTGAAGAACAGAACAAGGTGCATTACTCTGTTGTGTAAATACCGATAGAAGGAGCAAACAGGCAGATCATAAAGAGGAGGTCACCCACATTTTGAGAGTTCGTTGAGAAAGAATGTTTTGTTTCTGATTTATCTTGCAGGAAATTTTTTTACCTGTTGCACATAAATATTCCAAAGATGTACGAATGTAACTCCATAGCAGGGATTATGTTAGATACTTAAAAATGGACTTCTAAAACTGAGGGGTTCAATCTTCAAGTTCTGGAGGCAAGTACATGATTAAATTACTTCTTCATCCAAAAAGAAATCTTTCTTCTTGCTAGGAAAAATACCAAGAAACTATACATTTTCATTTCCTTGAATTCCTTAGATTCTTCTTACTTTTCCTTTTATAAAATGTAAACGGTGAAGCCACCCTGCTTGTTCATTTCAGGTTTGCTCACTAATGTTCACTGGAAAGAACTTCTATGGAGAAGAGAGGCTTGTACATCAGGCTGTATGAGGGACATAGACCCCATTGGAGCAGAGATTCTTTTATTTGGAAAGCCAGGATATCTGTTACCTCAAGCCAGCTGGAAAAAGCAGGAGAACAACCACAGAATATTTTCAGCAGTAGAATTTTTGTTTCTAAGAAAGGTTACTTTGAAATTTAGAATGAGCTACAGGGTTGGATTTTAAGTGTCTGTAAATTAACACGGCCGCATTAGAGAAAGACTTCAAGTTGGAAGAATTAACTCATTTTCTTCGATGTGCAGATCTGAAGTCATACAACTTCAGAAAAACAGTTTTGAAGAACAGAGAGAGAGATTGTAAGAAACCCCCATAACCAAGAAAAACACTAGCATCGTGACAGAACAAGATTTGGATTGGATTGGGCACCAGGAAAAAATTCTTCCCGGAGAGGGTGGGGAGGCCTGGGACAGGTTGCCCAGAGAAGCTGTGGGTGCCCCATCCCTGGAAGTGTCCAAGGCCAGGCTGGATGAGGCTTGGAGCAACCTGGTCTGGTGGAAGGTGTCCCTGCCCATGGCAAGGGGTGGCATTGGGGGGTCTTTAAGATCCCTTCCAACCCCGACCATTCCATGATTACGATACAACCTAAATGTCTAGTGAAAGAGCTGAGACAATTCTTCAACACCAGTTGCAAAGGTAGGGTGATGTTTTGCAGCTTTTAAGAGGTGGAGTATTTGCACAGTTCTGTAGGACTGTTTAACCGATGTTGAGCCTGAAAAAAGTTGAGATTTGAAACTATGGTCTCACAAGGTTCATGAAACTGCACATTAGAGAAGATTGGTCAAAATACAGCAATAAAGTGCACGTTTGTTGCAAATGTGTATCAGATTTAAAGCCAGCAACCCATTCCTGGTTCTTAGTGGTGTATAGCATTGCTGTGGACTGCTGAGTAGCTGTCATGCTATGCAGTCTGGCTGCTTTCCAGTCCTGGGTGAAGCAATCCACACAGCATTTGCATGGAAGAAATGGTGGGTTCCTTTGATGTGAAGGATCTTGAGTGATTGAAAGTTGGGTTTGGGTTTTTCTGGCATTTATACGAATTCTTCATCAATGCCTCTTGCTCACAGTAAAAAGCTATGCTAGGTGTCCCAAAAACTCAGTTTTCAAGTATTCTCTCTGAAGCCCCATGTAGAAGACACCCAGTCTTCAAATCTTGTTATGCTTGTCTTTTTGCAAAAGCTGAAGGCAATCCCTTCTTCAATAGCTGTTTTTCTGTATATTCAGGAATTTTCAGCTGCAAGTATGCTGTGAAAGAGACAGTTCCTTTGATACAAACACAAGTGGTTTTTATCGAGATGCATTTGTTGGTTTAACTTTACAGCTTTAGACAGTTTCTGCAAATAATTTTTGATAATTACTTAAATGTTATTTCATATGAAAGTCATTACTACTAAAATTTGCAGTATCCCACCAGCAAGAAAAAAGAAATGGACAAAGTTGCAAGCACAGCTCATCTATTGTTTCTGACTTAAGCAGGGTTGCAAAAGCTGGAGACTGTTGGCATTTTGAAATGCCTGGAGACTCGTGCAGTTCTCTAGAATTACATGGTACAATCCTTGGTGCTCCATAGACATCCCAACTGATTTATTGGGAAAAAACAAGATGCTTTTCTGAAAAGTGTGTGTAGTATGCTCCATGCACAACTGTAAACAGGAAATCCTTACACCAACATCTGCTTGCTCAGGCACACAGAGCCACAGTCATAGAATCCCAGAATGGTTTGAGTTGGAAGGGACCTTAAAGATCTTCTAGTGCCACCCCCTGCCATGGGCAGGGACACCCTCCACTAGCCCAGGTTGCTCCGAGCCTCATCCAGCCTGGCCTTGGACACTGCCAGGGATTGGGGCATACACAGCTTCTCTGGGCAACCTGTCCCAGGGCCTCCCCACCCTCTCCAGGAAGAATTCCTTCCTGATGTCCAATCTCAACCTCCCTCTTTCAGTTCAAACCCGTTACCCCTTGTTCTGTCACTACAGGCCCTTGTAAAAAGTCTCCCCCACATTCCTTGTAGCCCCATTCAAGTACTGGAAGGTGCTATAAGGTCACCCCGGAGCCTTCTCTTCTCCAGGCTGAACAAGCTCAGTTCTCTCAGCCTTTCTTCATAGGAGAGGTGCTCCAGTCACTGTAGATTTAGAACAGGTACAGGTTTTGCACCATTAACAATGTAGCAGAGAGCATGGCCAGTGAACATTTGGAGCCCACCCCAACTAAGGTCCATCTCTACTCTGAAATTTACTCTTTTGTAAGAAAGGTCCACTAGCATTAGAATAGGAGAAGAACAGCATATCTGCCATCACAAGCAAGTCTACGTCAAAACAGGATTCCAACCAATAAACTAGTAAATCCTTGACCTGACTGGGAAGTCATCCCACCAGTTTATGTCCCCTTCCAATTTACTGCTGGTTATATGTGACAATGGCAAACAGAGGTTCATGTAAAGGTTTTTGAAAACGGGGGGGGGGGGGGGGGGGGGGGGGCCTTGCAGTGTTGTGTAGAAGTGAGTCAGTAGGAAATAAGTAAAGATTTAGCATCTTCACCAGTGAGGTATCGAGCAAGGACATCCTCACCTCACAGTCATTGATCAGCACGAAGGAATCAGCCCCGTCCAGATCCTGACAGCAGCAGGACCATTTGGAGATCTGAAGACTCAGTCAAGATCTAGTTAAGTGTGCTTTGAACCTCCTCATCCTTCATTTCCAGTGTGGGGTTTTCTGGCCTGCCGGGTTTTTGGTCATGCTTCCATCTGCATCTGCACCACAGCACCTGCTCAAGCGTAGGGGAGAACAGCAGCTGAAGCTTGTTGTGAAGTTTGCTCTACCTTCAGTGTTGCAGTGCTTTGTGTCCTCTCAGTGACCAAACCATCCCTGAGTAACAGAACCTTTAAAGGAAGACCTGGAGTTTCACCATTTTTCCTAAGGTCCCCTTCTAATATGTTTTGCAAACAGGTTGAAAAATGACCAGTCTAACTAGAAAGTGAGCACGAACACAAAATATTAGAAAAGTCTAAGAAAGCTGTTTCTCCCAGATCTGGGACATGATTATTTTATAAGCTCAGAAAAATATTAGTTCCTAGGGCTTTCCCAGAAGTTTAGATCCAAATCTAGGGAAATATTTTGTCTAAGCAGGAATCATTGCTTCAGCAAAATGAGTCTTCTGGTAGATGCAGTAATTTCCTAATGTACAAAAAGAAAACATTTGAAAGCAGATCTAATATTGTGTGTCTTCCAGTGACTGAAAGAATACAGGATGAAAATAGCCTCCTTTTATTTGGTCTATATTTGCAAAAGGTTATAACTACTAAAGCTTTATATGAGCATGTAGACTCCAATCAAAGATAACAAACCTTTTTTTAAAAACACCCACCAAAACCCAGGAAAATTTAGGCTCCCAACTGTACAACCAAAAAAATATCAGCCAACCCCTTCAGCAGGACCCACAGAGAAAGGAGCCCTGGTTACTCAGGTGCCATAACAAATTTTGGTTGTTACCAAAATTAGTGCCACAACACCACTCTGGTTTTAACACATTCATTTTAGCACAAGTCAATTAGGTTTAACTTAACTGCTGGGAAATTATGAATGAGATGTCCAAACAGAGCTTACCTCAACTAATCTGCTTCTCAACCAGCATTAAATTTAACCAGAGCAGCTTTCTTGTTTAGACAAGACAGACACACATTTCTGGGATAGCTTAAACATTATCCAGTAAGTAGCACTGATGTATTCAAACATTCTAGAATAACAGCCCCTGTGTTTTTCAGGAGACTTTCTAAAAACTGTCCCAATGATTTGTTTGCTTTTTTTTTTAATATCAATAAGGAAATGCAAAGACACTCCCAATGCTTGACAGGAACCTTTTTTCCCCCCCTTCTCATTTTTACTCTACACCTATGTAGCCTTACACTACTACTCTGAATCGGTTTTCTAGAATATCTTTGTAATACTCAGTCACAAAGGAAATCCCAGTGTAGAAAATAACTGCATATACATACAGTTCTGAAGCAAGCAAACAGAAAAAATTCACAATAAAAATAGTTGTCCAGACTTCAAAAACTCTTCCACAGTGTTTGCCTCCCTAGTATTTCAACACCTGGCTTTAAGACACTTACACTACTTTCTCGTTGTTGATTTGTGGACAAGGAGACCACAAGCACCACCAAAGCACATGTTGAAAAAATAAGAATAAAAGAAACAAATCAGAGCTGAATGCCTGCATCCGAGTTGTTACTGGGGATACACAAGTGTTCTGTTAAATCAGAGTTACCTACAGCCATCCACAAAGCTGATTTTCTCCTCCAAATCCCTTGTTAAAGTTCTCCTCTGCTACAACCATCACAGAAAGAAAAGATAACTCTGAGGCCACTAGAAGTGCAAATTTTACATCCGTGCCTGTTGTCACTCATCACATTTTCCTTGCGCTTTTTTTTTTTAACCTGTGTCAATGGAGAATCTTGTGTAACAGAGACCCAGGCTTCAGCCAGAGTTATCATTTCAATGAATAATAAGTTTAACCAATAACACCGAAAGCAATGGCAAAAAATTTAGAAGTAGGGGAAAAACACGGAAGGCTAGGGGTAGAAATCTGTCAGATACTTCCACAAGAGGCAGGAAATGTTCCACAAATTTGTGCACCAAGGCTTCCATGTAAGTACCATTTCAGTGCTGATGTCATCAGAAAGATTTATCCCAATAAGCATCACTTCTCAATGGTACCAAGATATAACCTGGTCTGGAAATTAAATCCAGTCCAGTTTAATACTTAATTCAATATATTCCATTTAATTGGTGGATAAAGAATGTGCTTTTCAATTACATACAGAGACAGCCTGGATTTAACAAAAAATAAAGCGTAATCCAGAAACTGGAAGTGGTAGGTGACTAATAACATTTACACTTTCAATAATTGTGGTCAAATTTTCTTTGGGTAGAGCTCTAGGATAAACTGAAGAGATGATTACTGTAATTAAGGAATTTACAGATCTCTTTCTTTAGAGACAAGCTTTTTGGCAGAAATTTGCAGTCTCTTGAATAAACTCCCTCCGATCCTCTGAAGTCACCATCTTCTGCTCATTAGGTTCCCAACCAGCACACACATGCTGCCGATACTGGTGTAAAGCCCTGTATAAGCCAAATGTTTCTTGCAAATAGAGGTATTTTCCAACATTCGAGGCACTTCTAGTTCCAGGAGAGGAGGCAAACTCCAGCAAGTTTCAACGCACCAGAAACTCACCCAAGCGTTACGCGGCCAACTACACTTACAGTCCCAACTACACCTAGGTTAATACTAAGTCATTTCTTTGAGAACAGAAGAGAGAAGATCCAGATTTACACAGGTATAACCGAAATCCAACCATTGCTTCTCTCCAAGGAGGTTCCACACTCTCCAAGTCAAGGCTTCAGGTGCTTATGACAAGTGGGTGTATTACAGATATGCAAAAGCAAGTCAGACCCTGCTAGGAAAGATGGGTTAGAGGCAGCACAGGGGCCTGCAGTATGAAAAACCTTCAATGGACAACTACACCTCCAATTTCAGCTGCAAATAAGGGCATCTAATCACATGTCACACGCAGCGGCTACATCTTCAGATATGGTGTGCTGATCAACTCCTCAGCCAAACATGTTACAAAAATACCTCTTTTATCTCTAATATAGCACCCAAGTCTGAAATAACCCAAATTCTTGATCAAACCAGTACTGACTACAGAAGGCGAACAAATCAGTGGAGGTTAAGTCAGTGATTTGGGTTGCCCAACTTGAAATACCTCAAGAATCATAGCTGTGAGAAGTGTGGGGGAGGTCCTGAACCTCTCGGACTGTACACATGAAAAATGATTACTAGAGTTATTAGACGATCCTCAGTCACAAAACATTGAGTCAGTAGCTCTTCTCTACGTTGTTATTTAATTGTGTGAAGCCAACACCTTTGCAATACACTTGAGAAGACAGGTTCAAAAGGAAAGGGGAAATTCAGTTGTTAAAGGAATTTATGCTGAGTTTATCAATTCACGTAATAGGCTCTGAAATTTGGTGCCACAAGTTCAAAAAAAAAAATACACCCCACACTACTATCCAAAGGCAGATCAAATCTAGACACAGGCAAAGCTATTTAGAGGAGTTATAGTCACCAACCTAAGACAACTGCTGGAAAGGATAAAACCTCCTGCTTCAGTTTTAGCTCAATTTCTCATTAGAAGGGATTAGAATGAAATTTTCATAGAAGCCTCTAATTCCTATGGGGTCCACCATCCTCATCTCAAGCATCTGGTATGGTCATCAGAGAAATGGTAGTACATTAGACAGACCACAAGCACAATCCAATATGGCAATTACTACATGTTTTCTTGTGCTTGACAAAAAGTTAAAGAGTCCATCTGATGCTGCCGTCAAAATACAATCCTGGAACAAAGCACCAAATAAACCTTTGTGTATGGACAAAAGAAAGGCTGAGTAAGCTCACTAGCAGCAAAAATTAACATGCAATTCAGGAGATGCAATATTACCTACCCAGTCCACAGTCTATCCCACCAACCCCTTTGGGTGTTCTTTTTTCAGAAGTTACTGCGTGAAATATTTCTTTAAATTGCAGTGAAAAAGCACATCTTCACTGGGCTATACAGCTGGGTTAAGAAAAGGCAGAGTTCACTTATTTTTTAGTTCAACATCGGCATTTTGGTAGGATTTTGCTGCTCAGTGAGAAAGGGCAGAAGTACAAGCAGATTATTTTCTTCTATTTTTATTTTTCTGTTCTTTGTGGAGCAGGAAGTACAGAAATTATGTCTCAGAGCCAAATGTAAGGAGGCACAAGGAATATTTAAATCAAAGTTTTCACAAATCTGTGATACTTAAAACTCTTCTTTAGCTAAATATAAAAAAGGGATGTGGGAAAGAATAGATACCATTATTCCTCACTGCTTTCTTCAACAGTCACTTTCTAGTAATATGGTAAAAAGTGACAAACACTAGTCACATGGCTTCTTTAATTTCTCTTCCTGCCAGCACAACTCTTCAGTCATTACATATTGTATTAACTGTTCTGTCATTTTTATATCATTCAGCAAAAGTACAGTATAGGACAAACACGTTCTGTGAACAGAGGTTAAATTCACGCTCAAACCCTGAAGAAACATAGCCCAGCATCCCGGATTGACCCCAAGAAAATTCTTTAAGAAAGGCAAAGATGTAAGTATCCCAGTCACTGCAGACCCATGATGTCAGCGATGGATCTGCTCTCAAGCTCTTTGACAGGCAATATGAGTGTCACGTGTTAACCAACACACCAGTACAGCAGTAGCAGTAAACAAATGTCCCAACCCATATTTAACCAGGCAGCCTCCAGACGTACCCACAGTATTTCATTCTGTCACTGCAGAGGTTGAAGTGAAATCACTTGCACCAGAAAAAGAACTAACAGGGTAAAATCCTACCAGTTATCTCAAACAAGAAGGCATTAGAGAGATTTCTAATTCCTTTTTCATAGAATTGATCATAGAATGGTTTGGGTGGGAAGGGACCTTAAAAACCCCCCCCCCAGTCCCACTCCCTGCCATGGGCAGGGACACCTTCCACTAGACCAGGTTGCTCCAAGCCTCATCCAGCCTGGCCTTGGACACTGCCAGGGATGGGGCATCCACAGCTTCTCTGGGCAACCTGTCCCAGGGCCTCCCCACCCTCTGCGGGGAGAACTCCTTCCTGGTGTCCAGTCCAAATCTCCCCACTTTCAATTTAACCTCATTACCCCTTGTCCTGTCACTCCTTTCCCTTATAAAAAGATCCCCTCCAGGTACTGGAAGGTGCTCTAAGGTCTGAGAGCTTCTCCAGGCTGAAGAAGCCCAAATCTCTCAGCCTGTCCCCATAGCAGAGATGCTCCAGCCTTCATGGTCTCCTCTGGACTCAATCCATCCAGTCTTTTCCCCTGGAATGTGTTAAACCATGAAAAATAATGGTAGGAGGAACAATGGGAAGACATTTTTCAAGCAGAAGAAATGTTACTTGCTTAAACTGTACAGCTCAGTACATACGATGTGAAAAGAATCTCTTGCTTTTAATGAATGTGGAACAAGGGAAACCATGCAATAAAGATACTTCAAAATTTCAACCAGTAAGAAGCAAACAATGAAAATAAAAGAGAGAGTTTTCACAGAATATTTTATGTCCTCTAATCAGAGCCTAGAGAACAGGACTTGCAACTCAAGCCCTGAAAGGGTCACTTCACCTTTATGCCTTTATTTTCCTGCCTAGGCTGGGGATTAATACTCACACACCCTTTGAAAGTGCTTTGCAATCGATGGGTGACTTCAAAATGCTGCTACACAAGAATTGTCTTAATAGGTGTAATACCTACAGAATTACCGAAACATGTTGTGTCTCACTTGACTAACATTTTTCCACCTTTTGTCTCCACTTATTCAGTGCCTAAAAATATTTTCACAGTTTTTACCCGTTTGTCTCATTTCCTGTTACCTGGCAAGAAGATGCCAGGATAGATGTGGCTTTGAGCAACCTGGTCTAGTGGAAGGTGTTCCTGCTCATTGCAGGTGGATGAGAACTGGATGGTCTTTAAGGTCCCTTCCAACCTAAACCATTTGATGATTCTGTGAAGAAAACCTTGTTCTCCTGGCTCTTGCCTCCAGTCCCTTCCAGAGGAACATGCAGAGGTCAGTGTTCAACTGCTTCAGACAAGACCTCAGCAATAGGACAGAGCCACCATAAGATAAAGCAGAAACTTCTCCAAGCCTGGAGAGATTCCTAAAGCACATCCTAGGATGTTAACTTCACTCATTTCAGCACATAACTGATGCTAATGAACACGAGTCACATAGGCAGGTAAGCTTGAAGACAATCAAGGGTTATGGAAGATGGATTCATTTTTATTTCAGCCACAGGGGCCTCTCAGCTAATCTGTGCCAACTCCCAGTCTGGTGTTGCTAGCCAGTATGAGAAACTGAGGAAAGCCTGAAACATATTTAGCATAGTCTAAAACTAAAAACATGCAGAGAGACACTGGATATTTGCTTATTCTTCCCTATGACAGATTCATTTCTGCATCTGTCTGAAACACTCTTGTAGGGAAAAAAAAAAAAAAGCATCTGGACAAGTTCGAAAGACATTCCTGCACCCCAGAAAGCATTCAGCTCTGGAAAGGAGAGAAGAGAAGCCAGGAGAAACTAAAGACGGATAGCCTTTAGGAAGATACAGTGGAGCTGGAAGGGATATGATTAGTTCCATTTCTTGAAGAAAGGATTCAGCTTTCTAACATATGGGGAGAAGTGGCTTATGGGGGGGGGAGGGAAGGAGTAGAAATTAGAGCTTTCCTCAGTCAATAGGCTGATTCTTGCTCTAAGGCTACCTTTTATGTACATATTCTGTGGTAATCACCTAAAACTTTAATGTAACAGACTTTACAAACCTAAAATGTAATTTATGGTTTTTATCTAAGATGATCCATAGGAATGAAATTGATGGCTAACACCATTATTTCTGATACCCATGAAATACTTCAACTGAAAGAAGTGGGGACAAAATCTCCCTTTTCACTAAGCTGGTGGAGCTCTCAGTGAGAAATGTGAAATTATGCAAATGTAGACTTTAAGAGCAACAGAGGAACATTCTTCTATTATGCACACACAAGTACGAACAAAAGGTCGCGCAGTGGTTAGCTAAGCTTCGCAGCAAACAGCCTATTTAGGAACCGCAGAATGGTGCATAAAGACTTGACATAAGTTATCAACAGCTACAGCAGAAATTTGTGATTTCTGGAGTGACTGTTAATTCTTAGCCGATTTAAACACAAATAGGGTGCTGTTCTTCATGGACTCAGATGAGATAGGAAATACCAGCACACCTTGGGCAAATAGTGTTCACTCTAAAAAGAGGAGTATTTATTTCTCAGGTCAAAAAGTAAGCATAAATATGGCACGCCTTAATTAAGGTATCTTTCTCCATATTTATTCAGTTATACCCATAGCTTTAAAAAAAAAAATTACTTTCTACAATTTTATCACCTCTTTCTGATGGGCAATACATGCAGCCACAGGCCCATGCACATTGAAATGGCTTTTATTAACCATTTTCTCACAAGATGAGTTAGAAGACAGTGAAGTTCCACTAATTTTAGCTACAGAATCTCAGAAATTGGAAACAAAAAAGAAAAAACAGTTTATCTCACTTGAAAAATCAGGACCAGTAGTTCAGAGCTTATAAAAAACAGGGTTTATGTTCTTGTGCTTTCAGATTTCTGAAGCATAGTTTTGTATTTTATCAATATTTATAAGATAAACCATGAAATGGTTCTCTGCTGATGCTAATCGTAAAGCAGTTAAATATCAGTAGATGTTAATTCCCATGGGAATTCTCCACTACATTTAAGGTTAATATTACCACGACATGCCAACTTCGTTTCACATCTACCCTCTATACATTTGAGATCACTGAGACTGGTTCTGCTGTTCTGCGAATAAACTTCTTCCACACTGCATTATATCACACTCAGAGGCGTTACTCCACACAAGGTAGATGTCTGGACCCACCACATTTATTTTTATTAAAAAGGACTCACAGAACTTTATAATATTATAACTGTTGACTTCATGTACATTCAGAGATGCAAAGGTAGTATCTCGCTCAGTGTTCCGAGATCGCTGGTTCTCAGTACCTTCAGATACAGTCGAATGCTGGTAGTGTACTGACCTCTACAAGTGCCTTGAAATCAGAGTTTTACTGTATTTAAATTACTGCTAAGATGCATTTCATCTGCAAGAAATCCCAGACTTCATACTGAATAGTAAAAATAACATGATCTGTAACAGCAAGAGGCTGCCCTTAAAACGGCACTATACCTCAAACTGGAGCATGTTACGGGATTTAGGAATCCAAGTGATCAAGTACGAGTATGAATCTCTGAGCCAAATGCACAACATAGAAAAGTTTGATCGAGCCTAACGGTTAGATTTTTCAAAAACTCTGTTTTAGATCTATTAAAATAGCTGATGCCATCTCTGCTAAACAGATGACTGGTAACCCATCTGAAGACAAAAAATGCTACCTCTTATGCTCTTCTTTTAATAATGTTTTGAAATGTATTGGTTAAAGAACTAGAGGACAACTATTCCAAATCACATGAAACGGTGAGTTTTTTCCCCAGGAAGTCATGATGTCTCTCTTATCATAGAATCACAGACTAGTTTAGGTGGGAAGGGACCTTAAAGACCACCAGTCCCACCCCCTGCCATGGGCAGGGACACCCTCCACTAGACCAGGTTGCTCCAAGCCTCATCCAGCCTGGCCTTGGACACTGCCAGGGATGGGGCACCCACAGCTTCTCTGGGCAACCTGTCCCAGTGCCTCCCCACCCTCTCCGGGAAGAATTTCTTCCTGATGTCCAATCTCAATCTCCCCACTTTCAGCTTAAACCCTGTCGCTACCTGCACCTGTAACAACTCTCCTTGAGTATTCCTTTGGCCACAGCAATAACAACTACCCGTGCAGTATTAGCACAAAGGAGGACAAAAGGGAAGTTCATTTACACCACTGGTCATCGCGTCCCTTTGTCTGTCTGCAACAGAACAGGTGGACTAGTACCACTTTTACCCAGTGATAACTAAATCTGATTGAGCTTTGAGAGAGTTTAATTTATGCCCTCATTCACAAAGGGGATTAAGTATTTGAGATACCCTACATCATCTTTCATTGAAATATAAAGCACTGTTATAACGACACGAATTGACCAGAGTATTTCTTAGCCCTGTAACTCCACACATCTGGATAATTCCATTGCCAGTCACAAACATTTCCAAAAAGCTACCCAGATAGAGTTTAAACACAAGAACAGATTTACTGCTGTTACGAAAGAACCAACAGGTAGCTAGGATGCCAAAATAGGAATTAGATCCAAATTCTTTAAGCTTCGTGGCTACCACTGTAGCCGGTCCATGAGTACAATGCCTTTCTTCCTTGCTTTTCTCTGAGCAGTCTCCCATCTTTCACCAGCATTTGGCAACATCACCCATGTCCCATGAGTTTTACCCACTAACCTGAAGTAACCTGCAGCTACCTAGCAGACCACAGTCTTCCCCTACCCCTTTTAGAATGACTAGATTTTATTAAAATTGTACCTTCTAACAACAGGTAAAATGATTTGAGCTAGTTTCCCACTAGGCAGTATATTATCTATAAACATATAAAGTGGTTTAACATGGGAAATACTAACATGCAGAGGCAGCTCCCCCACGCACAACTGTCAGCTTGCTGCTGAAATGACATTTCAGTGCATCAAACTGGTTGTGTCTGTTTCATTTTACCCAACTGCAATTACATCTCCTCTCTTCAATTCAGTGAAACTTCATCCACTGTACCCAAATCTGGATTTCCCTTTTGATTACACCAACACCTAAGCTTTAATGAAAGCTTTCACTAAATCTAAGACTCATTTTTATGTTAGCCAATGCACTCAAAAGTTACAAGACCAAATCCCTCTAACTCCACCCAGCAGCCTGTATTATATTCCAATGGCTGAAGAACTGATTCTTCAGTGGCCACACACAGAGGGGACTCCGGAAGAGGTTGCAGAATTGGTGTCCCTGGCACTTGTACCTCTGGAACTTGGGTATTGGTTTACTTTTAGTATTACACATATACAATGTTTTATCACAGAGAATGGACCACAGCTTTTTTAATATTGCCGTAAGGGACATCAAGATCTCATCTTCTGTACCTCACTCCCAGCATAGTTTCAACCATGCTTTGACAGGTACTTCCTTAACTTAGGATCATAGAACCTTTTAGGTTGGAAAATACCTTTAAGATCATCAGGTCCAACTTAATTTCTCAGTGCTCTCCAAGAACAGACCATACAGTCTCCCAATAGGATATTTCAGTTTCAGCTCTGTTCAAAGAAAGTCCCCAAAACCCTATTTCTAATCCATCTTCCTCCTGCAGTTCAGGTCCATTACTACTTGTCCTACTCACCACAGAGTTAAGACTTATTTTGTTTTCAGAGCAGGCTTGCAAACTTTCTCATCCCCTCTCGTACTCCCTTCATCAGGTTGAAGAACCCAGTCCATTCAGTCTGTCCTCATCCTCCTAACCTGTAACGATTCTCAGTGCTTTCCTCTCATCTCTCTGCAACCAGCCCAAGTCTTTCTTGAAAGGTATTGCTTGAAACTGGATCATAGAAGTATAGAACAGTTTAGGTGGGAAGGGACCTTAAAGACCATCCAGTTCCAACCCCCCTGCCACAGGCAGGGACCCCTTCGACTAGACCAGGTTGCTCCAAGCCTCATCCAGCCTGGCCTTGGACACTGCCAGGGATGGGGCAACCACAGCTTCTCTGGGCAACCTGTCCCAGGGCCTCCCCATCCTCTCCTGGAAGAATTCCTTCCTGATGGCCCATCTCAGTCTCCCTCTTCCAGTTTAAACCCATTACCCTTAGTCTTGTCATTACATGTCCTTGTAAAAAGTCCCCTCATCAGCTTTCTCGTCAGATACAGCATTCCAGCTAAAGTCCTACAGTGACAAGAGGCAGGAGGGTGGGGAATGGTGTCCATCCTGTTAAAGTCTGTAGTAACAGAGCAACACAGCTAAAGCACATTTACCTTGTGACTTACTCAGCACTGGATCTTTCTCTGCAGACCCTGTGCTTACACCATGGCTTCTCATCCATATTTATGCAGGCAATTACTACTGCCAGATAACCCCTATACTTTTCAGATCACTTCTAGTTTACCAAAATATTTTGAATTCTAACCCCACCCTCAAACACAATCGCAGCTCACCCCATCTTTGGTTCATTACAGTCTTTAATAAAAAAAAAAGCCAAGTTGTCAATGAAATCTTCAATGTCAATGAAATACGTCAATGAGAACTAAAACCAGCAGAAACCTTCGAGCAGAATCAGGCTCCAAAGAGACCCCTGAGAAAGTCTGTAAGGCAGAGCCTTTCACTTTGACGACAAATCACTGGTGACTCTGCTATGGTATAATTGCCCAACTGATTTTTGAGCCTACCTTACAATAGTTTCACCTAGCTCACATGTCTTGAATTCATTAGGAAAGTGTTGTGTAAGACCGTTTTAAAAGCTTTTCTGAAGCCAGGATACAGAGGGATTTATTGCTTTGCCTCTATCCACAGATATCTTGCCCTGCCATAGTAGGGGGTTACATTAGTTAAACATGATTTGTTCTTGAGATATTTTTGGCTGCTATTCGTCCACTATTTCCTAGATATTTCCAAACTGTACATTAATTTGTTCCAGAATTTTGCCAAAGATTAACATCAGTTTGACTACTCTATAAGGTCCCCTGCTCCCTTCCTTTCACCAACCCCCTCTCTGTATGAGAGAGAAGCAAGCATTGACCTTTTCCTCAGCTTTTTAGTGCCTCATCCAGCCTCTGCAAATTTTAAAGAGATGCTTATTAAACAACCAAGTAAGTCACTCTGTGGTCAAGGACAGGTCCAGACAACATGAAACAATCCAAGGCTTACTTTCCTATCCGTGCAGAAACGTCACCCCTCTTGCAGGGATACTAATTGCACTGGCCAGCCACGTGGAACTGCCCTGTACAGTGACAGTGGATACACAACTGTTAAATGCTTTAGCCTTCTCAGCATCCATCCTCAGAGACACAGACCAACTCGCCGTATTACACCCCAGAAATTCACTCTCTTGAACCAGAGGCAGGACACTTCCTCTCAACCAGCAAAATGGATGAAGAAATCCTTCAAGCTTTCAGGCCAGATTGATCACTCAAGAGACACAGCTAACTCAGATAAATGTCCAAACTCAAGGTTGCTTTCTGAATTGATGTTCTTGAGGTTTGCTCATACCAATCATTAGTCACTATCATTTATTAGCTTGCAGATAAACTGAAATAGATCCTGGGAAAGAGAGAAAAACATTCTCCCAGGACCTCAGTTATTAATTTTATTTAATAACCAAACTCAAGCTAAGGCAAAATTAATAACTTTCTACATCTGTAGCAGAAACTTGGAGGAGACAGGGAGACTTTATAACACTCTGTGAAAGCAGGCATCTCCCATTTGTACACCTCTGAAGAGGTCAGCTTCTATCATAGGCCTCACAAATTCAGAGCCATAAAGATCAGGGAGCATTAAACACCATGAGACAGGAGCGAGGCACGCACCAGGTTATTTGGGAGGCATACCAAAGGACTCCACCAGCACGGCCCTCAGAAGTGACCCCTGCCACACTGATTCTCAGCCCCTAAACAAACAGGCATGCACAAAAAGACATTGAATTTCTCATGTCTGACAGATGGGAAATTTGGAGCTGACTAAACACATGCCCAACCCTATATTCTTAGCCCAGATAACACTTTATTGACCCCTGGCTGATGGAAATGCCAGAAGAGTATCATCTGAATGTGACCCCTTAATGTAGTCCATGTGTGAAAACCTTAAGAAACCGTTCTCTTTCCAGTGGAGGCCAGGAAATGAATGAAAAACGTCCGCTGAAGTCAAGGGATTTACATTGGCATAAATCTGACACACAGAAAAGTTAGAAATCCAAACTCTGTCCTCCCAGCTGAGGCCAGAGGGATCCCATGCAAAGACCTTCCACAGCAGTTTCTGTATCCATAGGCACATCGGTCTGTTCAGAAACAAAAAGTAGCCAGTGTCATATTCTATAAATACAAAATATTGTCCTGAAATAAGGTATTCCTTTGAAGAACTCTATAATTATGTAGGCCTGACAGCCTTTGCAACTTGTTTTCCGAAAAAGGCCTAGGGGCATAAGGTACTAAAATGATATTGAAATGCAATAGGAGACCAGCCACTAACCCTTATTGCAAAAAAATCCTAGTGTAAACTAATTATTTGTAAAGAGCGGATCTTCAGAAGCATTTACTTCACTAAATAGATATCCCCAACATGTATGATCTTTGCCAAAACAAATTTGCATTTGCTTCAGCACAAGCACATCTATACACCAATATTTATAGATTACACCACTGTAATTCATTATCCCATAAAGTTCACTTTCTGTGCCCCCAGTTGAGTTAAAGAATATTGAAATGAATTCTAACTTCCCTGTTGGTTACGGAAGGGCAGCCTTTTATTGACATCTTTATTTAGCAAAAATGCTTCGAGAGATGTATTTGGCAAATAATATTGCTCTTACAGATCTCGCTGCTTCAGAAACATGACTTCTCTGAGGAAACACCAGATCTTGTAACAGAAATATCTTTAAATCTTTTAGATAGCCAGTCCACAGGGAAAGGTTTAAGAAAGGATCAAAGCTTGTCCTTTCAGCTTGAATTATTCCATTACAGCTGAATGTGACATAATTACAAAAGATGTTGGATGTGGAATCTCATCAGGATTATCTGACACTCATCTTTGTTGAAAAAGTCTCCCCAGCTGTTGCTCTGATAGCACAAATGTGACAGGAGTGCAGAGCACAAAAGTAGTTGCAAGTGACCGCTGCTTTGGGGCTGGTTTAGGTTCCCTGCGCCACATTGTGACTTCTCAGCCACCACAAATATCGAGGCTGTTTAGGACCAACTTGCAGGTGAGAGAGAACACCAAGTATCCTATTGAATTTCTGAATATGAAATTAGGTTAAAACAGCCCGTAAACCAGTATCTACATCATTTAGCTGGTGCACAAAGAATTCTCTTATGCAAGGTTGACACAATTCAGTGAGCAGCTTGGGTTTGGGTTTTTATTTTAAATGCCTGCTATATTGCCTGAGATGTTTTCATTGACACAACAACACAGCGCTGCTTACAGCATTTAAGATAAAGCAATTTAAAATCTACATTTCTCTCTGCACTTGAAGCATTCTAAACCAGTACATGCAACCTTGAGCAGCTAGGAACAATTTTTCTTATAGTGACACTATTTTTTGTGTGTGTGTATGTATGTATATTCTTTTTATTCTGTGAAAGGAGCTCAATTGTAAACTATAACATCAAACATCAAATCTTGAATAATTACCCATTCCAGAGGATTTGGTAGCTGTAAAAATACTTTTCTTTCCTTCCTTGTCATGGATTACATTTCCTTCATACATTATTAATGAAGTTAAACTACTAGTAACATGCCAAATGTGCTGCATAGGAGATTTGTGCCTAATCCAGCACAAAACAGGCCCAGTCACATAATGATAGAAAAAAAAGAACAAATGTCAACAGTTTCACACTGGGACTAGATTAAGCAGACCATACTTACTGATTCCTTACACAGGGATTATCTCACTTTTAGTGCTATGAGAAGACAAGCCACACTTCTGTGTTATTAACACAGAACTGCACCTCAAAAAAAAGACACCAGAGTCCCCGAATCTGCTTCCAGACAGACAGACTTAGATTGGTGTTTATTAAACAAACTCTTCTTTAGATGATGGACACAAAAGCAAGATACTAATAGTAATGTGTATTAAAAAATGTCTTTTATTGCTTTAGATCTCAATCCAGCTTTCAACAGAATTTGTGGATAACCCTTAAGAGGATATTACTTACAATTAGACTCCAACTGAATCCCAATTAAAATAAAGTGAGTGGTGTCTATGGGGCTCACCTTCCTACCACAGAAAACTCTTTGGCTTAGGACCCAAATCATGCCAACAGCTAACAAGTGTCAGCCTGATAACTAGAGTGCTCACTGAAGGCAACAAAACCATACTCACTCTTAAGTGTTTACAGGACCAGGCATTTGGCATGAAACTGCCTGTCAACTAAGCAAAAACAACATCCAAACAGGCTACAATTTACACCTTTTTTTTGTTAATCTCATATCTATAAGCTATATTCACTAAATCCCCTATGGCACGGGCAGGTGTTTACTGAGATAACGTAGGTATGGCTTTGTGAGATGAAAAATATACTGCTTTAAGATGCTTACTGCTGCATCAGGAACGGTGAGGCCATGACACAGACTGCAGAGGGAGTGAAAACTCACTTTGTCATCTCAGATTTGTTAAAAACATTCGAGGAGTAGCTATCCCAGCAGACTAGGCGAGATCAGGTGTCATCCGTCTACACCACTCTTAACTTTATGCTGGATCAGGTATCACCACTGCTCCCACAGCTGGCGTTGGTTTGGTAGCAGGAGCACAGCGCGTGCTGTGCCTGGCTCAGCATGGCACAACCGAGCGCACAAGCTGACCCAGACCTAATTAGTGTTAGCAGAGATCTGGCAGGAAGGATTGTTGAATCCCTGACTAAATTTGCAGCTCTGACTTGCTCCAAGTTGCTCTTTTATGGGTAAACAGGCTTTAAGCAGCTATGTTCCAATTTTAGCCCCATCCAGTCAGACCTACCTGGTCTCTAGAAGGTACCATCCCCTTCGTTGGGTCAATTCACCTGCTTGTGAGGCTAGACTCCAAACCAGGCCTTTGAATGGACCCTGGTTTTGAAAGTCAAAACATTAAATACATGCTGTGTATATGCTTTACAACCTGGGTTGCATCAGAATTCTAGACAGGAACCTATAAATGGTTCAGTGACAGCCCAAGGACAAGTCATTCCCAATAAAGACATGCTTCAAGCCAGTTTCAATGGTATTTACAGATAGATATCCTGTAATCAACCTGCCATCTACCCAGGGCATGTTCAGATCATTAGGGGTCCCACAACAAGCACTAGAGTATATAGACCAATACACTAACTCAAATTAAAACTTACTCAGCACACTGTACATTCATTCTAAGCACTTTTCCACAACAGAGGGAAAAAGTGAGCAAGAAGAAACTAGAGGGTTACCTTGTACGAGCCCCAAAGCATTAGTAAATCCAAATAATTACATAGTCACTGGCACATAAAAATTAATTTGCTTACTAAGAGCCTGGGCTTGTACTCCCTTACTGAGAGCATGAATCATGGCAGTCATGAAAACCAATGCCTTTTCATTTCTTAGGGCCTTCTGCTAAAACCCAGGAAGAGTATATTGTGTCCACCAGACAACCTTCCTTCATTTCTCCTGCCCACACACCCCATGGCAGGAGCTGAATGGGGAATGCTGAAGGCAGAAGAGGAAGAAAATAACCCGAGAGATGACTGGGATGCATCCATCTCTCTATAAAGACATGATGCACAGAATGTGAGTGTCTACAGCACCTCCTATCTCCACGGAGCCCCTCCACTCCATACCAGGCTTAACATTTGTTGCCCTCATTGCACTCCAGACTGTGTAACTCTGTGGAGCTGCTCTGCTGGAGCTTTCTGCAAATACCCCGTGAAATGCAGCTTCTCACTGCAGAAGGGGGCCCGTGAGGAAAATGCTAGTCAGCATCAAATTCTTTCCACAGACTATGGACATTTATTAATCCAGCCCTTTTCCTCCCTAGTCTGGGGCCTCAGATTTCCCTAAGCTCCATTTGGACCCCACAGGCAGCAAGAAATGATGTTTCTGAAGAGGCTGAATATGAAGCTTAGGGAACATCCTAGAATAAAGGTTTCCTGCTTTGCAAATCTCATTGAACTGTGTGACTCCATGGCATTGTCTAAAGGAGACATTGAAAAATTTAAGTTCAAGTTCATGTGACTTTTCTGGCACACTTGCAGTTACTTAAATATTGATATTTTTGATCCCATAAAATGTGTTAAATATGAAATGTCTGGCTTCAAAGCCATAGAACACCATGAACTGCATGCTCAGCTTCAGTAAATTCTAATTCATAATTGCAGCCTATGCTTTGCCCAGTTTCAAAGTAGTTACCAAGTCAGAAAGCAGTCATTAGCTTTCATTCAGTAAGAAGAGCACATCCCAAATGAGGTGTCTTTAAAGAAAAGAAACAGGACAACTTGCACTGACAACGTTTGTACTATGCAAAGCTCTCCTGATTCATCACCTCTCCATCTGCCGCAGCCACATCACTGGCCAACATCTGTTTGTATCTTAAATCATAGCCTTACCGTGAACTCTCTCCAGTTATGTTCCCTGGTAAAGTACACCTCCCATTCCGACATGGTGTACTGGGAAGAGATCTAGGAACTACCAGGGGATTAGAGTATTAACACAGCAATTTTTGAAGGAAAAAAAAATTGTGGTATTTTGCTAATTATAGCGTTTCATTTGATTTGTTAAATTATTTTGTTGGTATAGGCACTTCAGGTCAGAAAGGTCCAAGAGCAGTACTTTGTTTTAGTGCTGAGAAAGACAGTTTCTGGTACATTCTGGAGGGAAACACCTGAAGTTCAGGACACTGGCCTTATTCAGACTTTTTTTTGATCCCCACATACCTAGGCCTGTCCCAGGAATCATGCAAAAATCTTGTAAGCAAACATCAAGGGCACATCAATCACTGGCTGTAGCAAAGGTAGAGTGAAACAAGTTTTATCTGCCGATATGGAAAGCAAACTAGATGGCCAGGTACCGGAAAACATAGGCCAAGGGAGCTAATAGATGTAGTGAACAACGTCTGCTAAGCATTGTAGGCTTGTACAATGTCATGACCATTCAGGATTTGAGCCTTCAATCAGTAATTTTGGCATCTGCACATGAGGTCTTTGACAATTCAAATACTTTAAATATATATATATATATACACACACCCCTTGTGATGTGCAAAGAGATTTCCCTGAGAAGTACGATAGGGAACACATGCTCCTGAACCAGAGTACTTAACATTATCGGCCCATATGGGGTTTCTGAAGATACAGTTTGGACATTTATGTCCTAGAGCTACCATGCCTTGACCCAAAAGAGTTTTCTTGAGGAAATCTCTCACTGTACCACATTCACACTATTCTCTGCTTAACTAATTCCAGCAGAAATAGGAAGAGCTGCCTCATTTTTCCTGGTTCACTCTTTACTCCAAGACACAAACAGAGGCAACTTCTACACTTTCCCCAAACACAAGCAAGACCCACATGTGCTTATTTCCACACAGACCCAAACAGGGAAGAAGCTCTTTCCTCGAAGGAATGCTAACATGGTTACAAGAGTCCCACGAGTCTTGCTGGAGAATAGGTTTCACTTGTGCTCCAGGTAACACTTCCATATAAAAAAAAAAGAAAGCCAGGAGGCTTGCAGCAAAAGGACATCTATTTGTTGAGCTCTGGTTTATGTTCTACACAGTACAATAAATTAAGCCAATGAATGTTTTACAAGTGTGATGTTAGTATTCTGTGAGATATTTCTCCATTACAAAATCCTGATACTTAAAATGGATTCAGAGGGACTAATAAATTGGTCCGGTAGGTGTTAATCAATAATATAAATGAATAACCAATGAAAAACTGTCACTAGTATGCCAAAGGGGAAATCATCCAAGAATGAAATCGGTGCAATAATACAAGCACATTGTATCCTTCTACAAATACATGTAAAGCATACGGGATAGAGACCAATTCCCAATACAAAAACCACGTGTTCCTTTAGACTGCCTCAAAATACCTGTTTTTATAAGGGATAGGAGTGCTTACAATCCAGAAAAAATCCAAGTTGAATTCAAAGACGCACACACGCTGTTCCTGCGCACTGGATATTTTGTTTAAATTTTGTAGGGGTTTTTGCTTCCTTTTTAATTATTCCTGCAGACAGCTTTTTGCCAGAGCTCTGAACCCTAGAGGAAAAACCCTAGAGATTTACATGAAAAAAAGCTGGCGTTCCCTCTTATTTGTCTATTGAACACACGCACAGTGACAGATTGTCAAGATGGGCAAAGCCGATCCTGCTTTAACATCTGAAACATCTGTCCAAGATCCTCAGACGGTCTCCATGCATTTCCAAAGCTCTGACTTGAGGCAGGTTAATAATGCTCATTTTAGCTCTCTGCAGCTTACAGTCCTGCCCACAGCTTCTTTCGCCACTCAGAGTCCCCTCGCAGGTATAAACTGCTGCTCTCCCAAGTTCATTTGCCTGCCTACATTAGGACTTCTGGTAAAAACCCATAGAACACCCAGCACAAATATCTGTTATATTTTAAAATAAACCACACCCCAAATATACATACAAAATTCTTGAGATTATTGGAATTACTTTGACAACAAGGGGAAGCTGGACTGCACCCTTCATTTTCTAAGAGGGAGGGAACAAATAAACTAACATTGCTTCTAGGATTATTTTTGTATTAATCCTTTTTCCCATCACCAAAAACCTATTGGCTCACTTGGCCAACTACATCTCCACATTCTCCCATCCAACAGTGCTGATGGAGTGGCTACTACAAAGCCAGCACAGGGAATTTTGGCCCAAGATTGGCAATATTGATGCTGAATATTTGGTTTATTACCAAAAGACATGACAAACACACTTAAGATGTCCAGAAAAATTTTGCATGTTGCAGTCCACATCCCTTGCAAGACTTAAAGTTTTATCTTCTGTGGAACCTCAACGGCTGTTTTTTGCCAACACTTGGGTGACAAAAATCTACATTCAGTAAACTTGATCTTTTAAAGCTGCACACAGCAGTATCACAGCCACAGATGTCAAAACCCACACGTGTCGCCAGCAGCAGCTTGTCAGAAAGGGCACTGCTAGTACCAGACAAAGGCAGCCTTGTGTCTAAAGCCGCTAATCTTAGGGTAAGGGACAAACACCGTTCAGAGCAGCAGTAGTTTTACAGGTACCGATATACAACGCTCCTCTCAACACCATGAAACCATATCACCCAAGTCAGTGGTGTTCCAGTTCAAATCTCAGATGATATTTCCAAAGAAGCTGTGCCTGTACTGTTCTTTGTTCAGCAACTGGTATCATGTCACTGCACTGGGGATCTGATGGCTTATACTGACACATTTCTTTATCATGCTTATAGTCCTTTGGATCAGATAGATGTGATAGATGTTCTACAATCAGGAAGCAAAGAATACAAAACAATAGCAACCAATATCATATGTGTCTGAACTAGGTGTACAAGGTAGTTGATGTAAATCCCTTCCACCTTACCCTATTGCTCTGGTTTATATTATTTTCACTCATCCCCATTACATCTCAGATTGTATAGCGAGATCTCCACTGGGGAGAGCTTGGCCCTAAGTCTAAGCTGTATTTTTTTTGTGCCTCCTCACAGGAGAAAGGTTGTAGCAGCAGGAGTTTCCCATCATATTCACATTTGCTCTCCCTTATCCCCAAGCTAGTCCCAGGCACTATAGTTCACCCCAGGCTTCACGTGGACTCAGAGAGCTGTTCTGGCAGCCAGGAGTTCCTAATGCACAGAAACGTTAGAGCCCACACTTGCTCAGGAAAGGGTGCTTACACTGAACAGGAAAGCAGAAGCCTTTTCAGGTAGTAGAAGCGCCGTCCCAGTGACCTTCTGTCAACAGAAGAGTCTTCCAGTCATGGGTTAAGCCAACATTACAGCTATCCACACTACCAGGTAGCTAAGCTGGAGACCTGCCGGCCCATCTTGCCTGCAGCCTTGCAGAAGGCTTCATCTAGGAAAAAAAAAAATAGGTGGCCTTTGACAGGTAGAACAGAGTCTGTTTTGTCAGTAACACCATGTAAATCTAGCAACAGATATGATATGTTGACACAGACATAATAACGTGCAGCAGGAGCACGAGCGTGCCTAGCCCTCCCACAGGTATCCAAGCGAGCTTTCCATACTCGGATCTGCAGCGACTGGACACATATGGCAGGTGCAGGGGGTTTTAAGATTGCTCCTGCATCCCTGCTGCTGCACAGAGATTTGCTGGCTTTATGTCAGGCGTTTGCCAGGCTCTGTGAGCCCTCCCAGGCTTGGAATTGATAACTGCTAGATCGCACACAAGAAGGTGCTCATCTGAGCTGATGTTAAGGGAACTGTCGGCACTCCAGGTTTTTAAAAGTGTGTTCCTTCCTATCTCTGGATAAAGGAATAAAATGTAAGGTGCATTTTTTGCAAACAGCGGTTATTATGTCTTCAAAACAAAACATACTATAGCAATAACCACACACTCTCAGGACACCTGAAGAATTTTATCCACCATTTCAAGTCAATAAGATATTCAAGTATCACACAGGCTGAAAAGGTGTTATATTTAATATTTCTCTCCCATCCAACTCAAGTTTAGGTTTGTTTTTTTATTAGCACTCTACAAAGAGCTGCACCCAGTCACATGTAGTTCCTGTATCAACAGCCATTTGAATTAAAATTTACTTGTGCCAAACTAGAGCGTGAGAGCCTCAGTGCATTAAAGAAAAAACCAGCTAGAACATCCTCATCTATGGGTATTAGTCTGGTGGAAACACATCAGTCTGCTACTAAACTGGCAAATGTTATCCACAGATGCACCCTATCTTTACTGGAGCATTGTTATTTTTTAATAAAATTCCTCTACATTCAATACATTCAAAATATAATTTAAACCTATTCTTAAACAAAGATGCAGAATACTTACGTTGATTATTTTCCTCAGATATTTGATTCAGATTTTTCTTCACGTTAACATGGAAGCTACAAATTCATATTTGAGTTGAGCTGACATTCTTAGCTACTCATCCACCATTATAAAACAAACTCCAGTAGTAGCTTTCTTGTACATCAATTATACACATGTTCACAGCAAAATGCATTCCTACTGGGAAAAGCATGCATAGCCTTACTTCAACTCATTTTTGCAACTTCTCCCCCTCTAACTCTTCTTCAATTCAAATTATTTTCCTCAAGCACATACATTATCTTGAAAAAAATCTGTAGTAGTAAATTTGATTAGTATCAATTCTGGCATTCCTCAAAGCCTCAAGGACTTCTGAATAGGAGCAAGTCTCTGAAATGTTTTCATCTGTTGATAGAAAAATGTATCATAACCTTACAGTTTTCAAAAATAATTTCCTGCACTTTAGACATGCCTAAATAAATGACAAGAAATCATCAGTTTGTATCATTCAGGAAGTGAAACGATTCGCAGTTAGAGTAAAGCAGTCTCCTGAGCACCCCCAGGACAGCTGGTCTCTCGTATCCCTATTACTCATTGTTTGAGCCTACAGTAGATAAATAACAGACCATGAACCAAAACATCTGCACAATTCAACTCAAATATTTTTTTTTTGAGCTCCTCATAAATACAATTTAAATTCTGGGTTTTAAAGGGAAGTAACTTAGAAATAACATTACCTGCTTCCATTTTTACTAATAAACCGGACTTGATAAAGTTGATAAATGAAGCACATATCTCCATTATTCAAGCTGTGCTCCATGCTTCCTATACTTGAATCTATATGCCTCCACGAATAGTTTTCCCCAGATAATTGCACCCTTCCAAAAAAAAAAGTGCAGGGGAAAACAGGTGTGAAACAATTCAGCAGCCAAATAGTCAACACCTGCCTCTGAGGCCTATTAAACTGGTGAAGTCACCACGGATAAGGAACTCCAAGGACTTGAATGCCTCGATCTCCTAGCTTTGCCACAGAAACTTTCTGCAAAATAGGCTGTCATCCCCATTATCTGCAAAAATCCAACAATAAAGCAACTCCTACCTCCCAGCCTACAAGAAACTTGGCAGGCCCTGAGGCATTCAGGACCTGCCTATATGAGGCAGCACACCACCATGCTCGGTGGACATCAGAACCAGTGTTGAGCGTGCAGCAAGTCTCCGTCCACAGTGCGACGCTCGCATCCACGCCGATTTGGTACGGTGCCCTGGCATCACAAGGAAGCTGCTCCCAGACTCGGCGCAGTCAGTTCTCGGCTCAAGAAGACCGTGCTACTTGGCACAGCACAGGTACACACTGAAGCTGTGACACCCAAACACATGGCATGAGCTGGTCACACATGACAAAAAACACATCTCAAATTTACCTACAGATATGCTGCCATGGAAGAACATAACAAGGTGACCCAAGTTATTCCTTTCAGCCACTTCCTGCAGGAATGGGTTGACATTGTGGCTTTGCCAGGAGAACTTTGACATCATCTTCAGAAGGACCAAGATTTTACCCATAATCTTCACAAATGGGATTTTTCTGAACAGGATAAGTGTACAGAGATCCCAGCAATGTTTAACAAGGGACAGAAGAAGGGAAGCACTGTAAGAAAAGGGGCAACGCTCCCTTCCTTGGCCCAAGCAAATGATTTTAGAGCAAGATGGTCACAATTTATTGACTAGTTGGAAATCTTACCTATTTACAAGAACTAAGCAGACAAATGTGCATGTAAAAGAAAGAAAATATGCAACATCTAGCCTTTAGAGACGGGAATTTTCTGAATTAACAGCTTAATACGGTAAGTCTTACAAGATCTGTAGGATTTTTATTGGTAAAAAGTGAGAAGAGACCAGCAAGGGAGGTTGTTTATGCTCAGTGTAACGAAGCAGTTACACAGCCTATTAAGAATCACCAGCTTCCTCCCTTCCTTCTACCCTTATGCATACCTCCCACAGGCAGGTAGATAACTCCTTTGACCAAGGTGTATTTGCTTGGCTGGTAGAAGTGGTGATATAACCAACTCTCCTTACAATTGCTTCCTAATTTGATAATGATTAATGACCAGCAAGAATGATGGCAATGCCCACGTCTTCACCCAACTACGTTATCACTGGAATACTTTATACCGCTAAATTCACGTGTGATTCAGCTCACACTTCAATATTCAGCTAAGGAGAGCTTTCCCTTGGATATTCCATGCTGTAACAGCAGCTTTTCCAGATCACAGAAAATCTCTGCAACCAATATTTGACTCTGCAGTAGTCTTAACAGCAAGTTATTGATTTGGGGGGTTTAAAACCACCTATATTATCCCAACTATTAGCAGGTACTCCCAAAACAGCAACTAAAAAGAGTGAAAATAAAGTGAAAGGGACATGCACGGGTGATCCCACAAGGGTCTCGATATTACCTCTCCCCACCAAGCCCTCAACAACACATGTTGAACTAAACTTTGTACAGAGAAGTAAGGTGCATGCAATGGCACTTGTTAATTAAGTAGCTAGATCTTCTGTCTGAAAATTAATTCCAAACATTCCAGCACAGCCAGCAACATTTGGGTCTACACTTGGTGTGCAATCTTTTTCACACTCCTTGAGGCTGCAGCCCAATGAGAGATTATTCAACTGATTCAATCACATTATTAAACTCATGCTCAGAGACCTGCAGCAGACAACATGTTCTCCAACCTCCATTGTTTACAGACAGCAAAGAGCATTTCAATCTCTTTTCTGCAAAAGACATTATTGGGGGACCAGATTATCAGTCAGGAATAGCAGGCAAAGCCCTGCTTGAAGTCAAAGTTGGAAAAAAAGATTAGTAATTTTTTTTTACTGCCCTACATGAGAGAACTTTGGCCACTACAAGACATCCAAGCAACATAAACCTGACCCCTCAAAGCCAGCATGACATTCTGACAGTGATGCATTGCTGTTCCTTATGTCAAGGGAGTGCACATCAACAGCTGGCTGATGCAGGAATTGGACACACATCCTTTCGCTGGAACACAACCTCCTTACGGGCCTTGCCTTCATTCCAGCTTGTCAGGAGAATTTCTTCCACTGCACACAAACATATTGCAAGTGTTTTTCCTGACTGGTGAAAGGAGGACTCTTCATTTGTTTACTCCCACTGAGCAAGATGCAGCCCCTGGAACTCTTCCTCACACATGAAGCATTTGCAGATAAAGTGTAACTTAAGGCGGTTGATTAAATAAGCAAAGCAAGCTACGAGACACTCTTAACAGAAGTGTTTTTGAAAAAGGTGACCTAACTCTATGAGACACTTCCCAACTCAAATATGTGGTATTGAGATTCCGCATAGAATTTTTCCTCAAATTTGGGTTGAGATAGTTTAAAACACATAGTTTATGACAACTCCATGATGAGTGAAAAAAGCACTTCCTAGAAGTGTTGTTGAATATTGGAATGTAAATCTCTGAGCTCCTTGTCTTACTTTGTAAGTCTTCTAGTGTGCATAAGATACAGTTCTATGTTAAGTATTTTCTAAAAAACAGGGGACAAATCCCAGTCTAATCTTTAGATGTCATTATTTCAGATGTCTAATGCCTGTAAAATTATTGTTGTGCCTGATCCTAAACTTGAGGGTCTTTCAATATTTCCATTATAAACATTTTTTCAGGGGCTTATAACTCAACCATAAAAATTTGATTCAGGGTAAATCCTGGTGTAAGAATGCTCAGCCTGGAATATACCTACATGTTATGCCCATAGATATGGGAGAATATTTTCATCCTGACATATGGTCCAGTCTCTCTCTCTCCAAGACGCTATTGCATTTACAAAATTCTGATTTGTACCATTCACATACATGGGGCCAGTTCCAAGAGAATAGCAAGCAAGCTGCATTTCTAGCTACCTGCCCTGCAGGTCTGCACTTGGCAACTGAAGAGCAAAAGCCCTTGCCTTGGACAGTAAAGTGATGGCCATGCAAAAACTCAAACAGTATTGTAGCATGTTTAAAAAAAAAATTAAATGGGCACTTTTAGAAAAAAAACACCACACTACTAAAGCCCATTTCCCAGAAGATTTTCCTAATCTACAATATTATTTTAAAGTTAAATTAAGAACCACATAGATACCGTACTAAATTCCCAAAATTACTATTTTTGAAACCTGATATGGAAAGGAATAAGAGAGCAGGCCACCCTGATGAGACCTTCCTGCTGGTCTTGGGCAAAGGAATAAGGTAAATTGAGAAGCCGAATCCGATCCTAAAAAACTCTTCAACAACATGAGACTCTGGCAAGAGCAAAGGGACAGGCTGGCTGGTTATTTTAGCCAAGTGCACGTGGGCTACTGCCTGCAGCTCACAGCTGCCGAATTTGCCAGCGGGAACAGACACATGGGCAGGCATCTCTAAACCGAACAGGATACAGGCAGCGTTGGATTCATGCTCCAAACACACCAATGTCCAGTGACACTGCAATCCAGTGTTACAACAGGCAGCATAGCTCTGTTTTCACCACACTTGGCCACAAGTTAGCACAAAGGGACCATTGGCCCACTCCATAGCATAGCACCCGAGGACACTGCCAGCTAGATTAGGATTAGGGTTACCACTGGCTCTGGAAGTCTTTGGGGAAGAGAAATATCTGTGGTTGAGGAGGACACAGGTGCCTGAAGCCAGCCATCCTCGTTCCTGCTCTCTTCTTGAAGGTTGTAAGCACGGTGACAAGCTACCTTCCAGAGATTAGCCCCACGACATAGAGAAGAGACAGCTAATCCTCCCCTCCCCACCCCTCCAGCATTTACAACCAAACTGGAGAGACAAAATGCACACAAGTGCGACCAAAAATATCCACAAAGAAAAAGCAGGGATAACAATTATAAATACCCACATGTAATCTGACTATAGGAACAACCAAATCATATTAAAATCAGCAGGAGACCAGGAGGAGGAGGGAGGACTCAGCTCAACTATTTGGTGACTTCTGCCAGTTTCAAGTGCCCTTTACAAACATCCATCTTTCCTTTCCCAGAAACAGCCCATTTCTATTATGGTTGTGGGTTCCGCTAAAAAGAGGAGCAGGGGTCTGCCAAGAGGATTCCTGATCATCACTACGTGCCAAACACAAGCCATAAACCAAATTATCTTTTTCCATTGTTTCTGAGGCTGTGTCCTAGACAGCAACAGTCTCCCCCAACCCGTGCATACATACTTCAACCCTCCTCTCGCCAGCCATCACATATGACACGAGTCTTCCTCCCCTCGGTCTCTGCCAGGAGGCTTCCACGCCCCGAGATGTACTTGGGATATTGCCAGGTGGCTCCTCTCCAGCCCTTTTGTTTGTAGCTGGCAAAAGGTATTTTAATAAAACGTACGGACTCTTTACTATTCACGTTTGGCACTTAGATCTCCACCGTGTTGGTCTGGGTATCGATAGCCAGGCACCTACCCACCGAGGAGCTTTTCCAGAATTTGGAATGCTGTCACAGAAAGGTAGGGGTCATCATTATTTCAAATCACAGTTTTAAACTTCACCATTTAGGACAACTTGCAAATCCAAGTCAAAACAGCTGCTGAACTGCCTAAAGTCAAGCAAAAAGAAAACCCACGCCCAGATTTTGGTGCAAGGGGGTTTTTCTTCATACATTTTTAATAATATAATCAAAATGTCTTTTCTACACTTGAGAACAAGTTAAAACCTAGTGGGCAGTCAAGAACACATTCATTTCTGTAGACAGCCAGATTTAGACACCTTTCTCCTCTTCCTCACCCAGACCCCTTTCATCATCACACTATGATGCTCTATCAGTCAACATAAATAACACCACAGCAGGTAGGTCTCCAGTAACTTCTCAATTTTCTCATTAGTGAGCTATATGACAAGTTGACATATACATCACTAACAATGACTTTAGACAGCATCTCTATTGTTTTATACACTTGAAAAAGGCTAAGCCACTGCTGTACGAGGTTATTGTAACACACCTGCGGGCCTGAAGGATCTGTTGCAATTGTGTACCGTATACAGTCAAGCATAAACCTTTCTTCACGTGCCTGAAAGCTTATCTATTTCATACTCCCCACCCCAACTCAGCTGCCTGGCTGGCAGGGAAGGTACATTTCACTGGGAGAGTCAACATACCACTGCTGCATTTTGGAAGCAATGCCGAGTTGATAGGTCATGGAAAGCTGGTGGTATAAAGATTTCAGGAGTGGCTCTTGGGCTAATACGAAAAAAACTACAGTACTACAGAACACATGCAAGTCTATATAGGACACCACGTAGGGAGCCAGAGTGGAACTACTCCGGTAGTGCACAGAGACTGCAGCTGAAATACGGGTCTAACATACTCAGTGATGCACATGTAGTAAGAGCCATGATCTCAGCAGTGCAATCTATATATGTACATGCACTAATTACAGTTGGAATAGAGTTAATTTTCTTCACAGTCACTAGCATGAGGCCACGTTTTGCATTTGTGCTGAAAAGAATATTGATAACACAATGATGTTTTCAGTTGTTGCTAAGCAATGTTTATACCAAGTCAAGGACTCTTCCAGTTTCTTGTGATGCCTCCATGTCCCCAGTTTCTCCTCTGCAAGAAGCTGGAGGGGACACAGCCCAGACATGTGACCAAGCTGACCAAAGGGACATTTCATGCTATTAAATGTCATGCTCAGCATATAAATTGAGGGTGGGCTGGGGTTCATATCTGCTCACTGTATGTCGCTGGGGCTTGCTTTTGTCAAGACCTCTCTCAGGCTTGGTCTGGCTCTCACTACTCACAACCTGGCTGGGCATCAGTCAGTGGGTGGTGAGCAGTTGGTTGCATCATTTGTTTTATTTTCCGTTATTTTCATTACTTATTATCAGTAGCAATGCCGGTATCATTTTATTCAGTTATTAAATTGTTCTTATCTCAACCCATGAGTTTCCTTGTCTTTTCCTCCAATTCTCCACTCCACTGGAGGAAGAGAAGGTGAGCCAGTGGCTGCATGGTGTTTAGGTGCTGGCTAGGATTATAATCTATGGAGCAACATTTGTTGTTGTTCCATATAACAAGTTTTGCAAAGAGAATGACAAGTATTTCTCATATTTACATGGAAGAATTTATTACCCTACCAGAGTCTTCTTGATAACACATGCTGAAAACACATTATTTCCTAGATTTCTGTACATGCTGTATCTGTGTGTTGATGCAGCTAACCACACCAGCCTGATCTCCTAAGGAGAAACTCCTCACTCCCACCCAGCCCTTGCTCAGAGCACAGACCCCCATAGGACTCCACACACGTCCCACATGGGCAGCAGTAGGAAGTGCTCAACAGCAGCCTGCTGGGAGGGTTAGAGAGAAAAATTTTGGCTCTCATGTTTAAAAGCAGCACAGGGTTTTATTTTAGAGGACTGTTTTAAAAGAAGTTGGGACAAGGGAGTCCAGAAACAGAAGATGAGAAGGTATTTTTTTCAATTAGGGCTGCATGTGAAGCTTTCCCCTGCATCAACTACAAGAAGCCCCACTGGCACATACACAAAAGAGATTCCTGGCAAAAGCCTTCCTGAATGGGACTTGCCAACTTCTGACCAGAAAGTCAAGAACACAAGCTAGCATTAGCAATTCCCTCCGTGGCAGTCATCTGGAGAGCTGATGGTTGTTATACAGCTCCTCTCCACATGACTCCTAGAGGAGTTTCACCCACAGAACAAGGGTTTACATCCTGGATGTGCTGCTGTACTGAACTTTGGCTAGGGGAAGGGTATAATCAAGTATAACTAGCAGTTCCTTGCTTTTTCATATTTCTCTTCAGCAGATGATTTTTTATTTAAGTGTAAGGTTTGTTCTTGAACAGAAAAATACCTCTCTGTTGCAAAAACCATTCCTAGGTCTCTACATTTCTTGAGGCATCCTCTACACCTTCCCTATTAACTGGCCTCAACTAATCCATACTCAATTTACAATTTGGGGTTTGGTTTTTTTGACAAACACAGGTACAATACTTCCCAGGCTCTGCACAGTAGCAACTGAGTAAAATACAAGAGCATACTGAACTTAGAGTCTTAAATTCTGTGAATCTTCAGTAATACAGGTAGACTCATGACAGGCCATGCTCAAAGACCACAGAACCTGACCATGGATATAGCCTTTGCGTGATCAAATACAGCTGTACTTACAGGAGCAGCATCCTGAAAATACAAGGGAATGAGATCAAAGAAAACATGGAAGAAACAAAAGGATCAGCAAGATGCAAAGATAAGAGCAATAGGTCCAAAGAGAATCGACACCAGCAGCAAACTAACCAGGCAAACCTGGTGTCCTTGGACCTCTCAGAGGAATCGTTGCATCATCTTCGTGTTGAAGGCCAAACTTGAGCACACACGCACAAAACCAAGGTCAGCCTATGAAAGGCTTGCTAAAGTCAGACTGGCAGGACACAGGACAAGGGAAGATTGGGGACCAGGTATTCAGTGTTCACCTCACTTTGAGCAGCAAAATGACAGTTGTTGCTCAGAAACTGTTTGTGCTTTATTAAAGAAAATTGTTACATTCTCCTGTGGCACAGGTCTACTTATATTCAGGTGTTGACTTATGGAAGTCTGAAGGAAGAAATAGCCTTAAAAATCTCAATGGACAAATATACTTCAAGACAGAGCACATACGACGGCCTCACTGATGGAGAAGGACCTCAACACGTTGTGTGACATGAAGCACAAAGCATGGAGTCCAAACCTCATGAGTATCCCAAGTGTTCAGTTGTGTGTCTTGTGAACTACAAAGCAGAAGCCATAAGGTCTTTACTGTAAATACAGTCCTTCAGTGTTTTTCTACTTGAGATGCTGCCGCATTCACAACTGATTCCACCATTATGGTCTGGGTGGGTTTCCTTTGGTTTGTTTTTTCTTTCTTTAATCAATGGCTGCCAGTCATTTTCTAGTTAAAATTGCTCTATCCAAAGCATTCAGGACACTAACAAATCAATTATTTGCCTTCGACCGTACACGCGCAGTGTGCATATGTACCCATATTTCTATTTTGTACCTACTACCTGATAAGAATACTCCACTTAGAAACAAGTATTTACATCCCAGTGCCTACTCAGACTAGAATTGGGTAACCAGATTTTAGGCAACATTTAGATAGCACATAATAAAGCCAATTGCTTGGTTTCCCATGCAATTCTGCAACAAAGTTTTAAGAACTCAAATTTGTTTTAAGGCATCTGTTGAACACTCAAAAAAAAAAATCTTAAAGGTATAAGTAAACATCATTACCATCAGTAAAATTTTACTATTCCTGGAAGCCTTCATCTTTATCCAAATGCACCAGTGCAGTAGAAGAGATTTTTTAATAGTCAATACGCATTACGCTGACACGTTAAGGCGCGATATACAGCTCTATGTAATGCCACCAAAAATAAAACTATTTAGGAGTGAATGTGCAGGTAACAAGAGGTTAAACCGCAGTTTGGCCAATTTCCATTTTAACATGCAGTAGATTCTGACTACGAGAGCAAATCAAAATTCAAAACCAAAACCATTTTTCAAGTAAAGCCTCAGTAATTTTTTTTTTAACTGCTCCCAGTGTTCTTGGCTGCAAACCCTCTTCTGGCCAACAGACAGAGAAAACCAGAAAGGCAAATTATAAATATGCCTGCGTGGATACCAGATTAAAGGAACTGCACTCTCTTTTGGGGTGAATTACCTAGAGTAGCGTGCATCCTCAGTTTATGTGCTGCCCGAGTGCCTCCACTAGCCTGCGTCGCAAACTTTTCATGCATTCAGCAACCTTAACACATTTTAAGCAGATGTATCATCACGTGTATTACATGCCAATCTGTTTATCATTAAAATGAAAAATCAATATGTCCAATTCAAGCGTAAACAGGCGTTGAATGTTCAAGCTGTCATTGGAGATGACATATAATTATAGAATATGATTTGTACTTGGTAAATCATTATTTCCTGAAAAGGGCAACAGACAGTAGCAAGAAACTTTTTGCAGCAAGTCAGTATAGTACCACTTATAGCCAGGGAATTCGTTTTACAAATGCAGAGAGATACCTAAGCAGCCAAAAGGAGCAATAAGCAAACAATCGCTGTTAAATTTAACCGTTATGTATGTTTAGCTGATGAGAGAACATGTAGCTTTATGTTACTGGGCTGAGTCCAGGTTTTTATTTAAAACAGGAGTACTGAAAATAAGAACTTCAAAAAAAAAACTACGAGGTTTCTGTTCTGGACCATTAATTTTTCAGTCAAATCAAACTATCATTTAATTGAATCCTGATGCTAGAACTTGGATTCTACATGAAAAACTTGAAACTAAAGCGCATAGAATAATTTGTTATGTTGAGCTATTCCGCCCAATATGTCTAGGGGGAAAAAAATAAGGCAAACTCAAAATAAAGTTAGTCTGCCTTCTGTGATGACACAGAACTAATAACAAAAGGAAACAAACCTTTGTCCTGGCCAAGAAACTGTTAACTACTATTTCTTTCTAGGGGATCCTTAATTTAAAAACACACTTGCAAAACGACAGAAAATACTCAGCAGAAATGCAACATCTACCAGTATTACCTGCAAAAAATAAAAGGATTTTCAAAGGCAACTAGCAATTTTAGGTATCCTCTGAGCCAGTACAAAAGTGCTTGGCTTTCAGGAGGAACAGAGAACAACCTCCAAAGAAAGAAAACTACCTCTACAACTGTGTCAAATCAAGTATTTAAACACTGTGGGGGTAGAGCAAGGAGCCACTTCACTGCCATAATCTTAATATTTAAAAGAGAATATCACTTCAGAAAAGGAAACAGGAGCCCTTCCTCTCTTATATTGGATCACAACCCACAGAAGCCTCCAAACCTGACATTTTGGGGGCTTCAATTAACATTTTGCTCCTTCTTGCATCTCATCATTCATATCCTCCCCCACGGCTAAGCCCCTAGTTATCACCATAATGAAAGTCTCTCCATGTCATTCTACTAACCAGCTGTGAACTTCTTCAGACAGACAAGAACATACTGGAACTATATGGCAGCCTTCAGCTGGGGAGCTGAAAGTATCCTGGTTCTGCTAAGCAGTTGACAGCTTCTATTTGCACATGAACCAGAGCATCTCAGTCTTAAAATAGCCTTGGTACACCAGAAACCATCTGAGATGTCAAACAACAACAATCAAGACGCCAGTATGCTGCTCAGCCATAAATATTAACAGAAACCTGGAAATACCCACCAAATCTTCCTAATATCAGTCATATAGACTAGGGCAAAAGGCGAGCAGGGGTGGGATATCAGTATTCCAATTATAGTCTTGTATTTTGCCCCCACATCACTTGTATTCTTCTCCAGTTGGAGAGTTCACAGCTGCAGTCTACTCAAAAATGGGTATTTCTACTTTGCAGATAGAAGAAAACATTAGCCTTCTACTTCAACACTCCCACATGTAAAGATCAGCCAGAACAACACAGTAAAAGTAGCACTGTTATCCTAATCAGATGTTTAGGAAGAGTAAGTTTTATAATTGTACCACTCCACAGTATCTTTATTTTATTGCCACCAATAAGAGCGCTAAGCACTTTGCACATCTACAGATCACGTCAGCAATACCGCTGCCAGAAGCTAAGCACCTGAGCGCTAATTTTGACACTCCTAAACCTATTTTTTATTATTAAATTTCCCTCCTTCCCCTCTGGTCAGGCTGATTAGAGGACTGAAGGGTACATTTTAATATCTGCTTTACAGGTGCATTTAACAACCCCCCATCAAAGACAGCAGCCTCCAGATACCCAATTGATATTCGAGCCTGCACACCAAACAAAATGATTTTCAAACAGTGTGTGTTCAATTAGCACAACCAGTTTCTTTTATTCAGCAAGAACACACAGACATGCTTTAATCTCAAAGAACGTTTGTAAAATACTTGGAACTGAAGCTATTGTACTCCTAATAAATATAACACCTCAAGGGTTTAGAACTCCAAGCTTTACTAAAGATCTTTTAAATTTTAGCTGGTTAATATAAGCTTAAAATTCTATAATACACCAAAATTCAGATGTACTTTGCCCAAAACCACTATCTCTTCTGTTACTCATAAAACTAGGACTGTCTAACCTTCCTCAGAAATGAGGAGTTTGACATATTTAAGATAGGGATATAATAAGAAAGGATAAAGCAAATTGGTTTTTTCAGTTACTTGCTTTGTTATAAGCATAGAGCACAATTCTCTTGTGCATTCATTTACATATATGCAAAGTATTAACACTACGAAGTCAGAAATGCAGCAGTCTGGACGCACTCAGTACAGTATCAGACCCTAATAATAAAGCCAGAAAGGAAGGGGAGGGAAAAAGGAGACCTAGTTTACCTTTCTTTTTGGCACACTCAAGGAAAGAAAAAGTCAGGAAGAACAAGGGGCTGTCACACCAAAGAGCAGAAACAGACACCCTAAAAAACCCAAGTGTCACCTTCCCTTGAAAACTCTGTGCTAGCTAGAGAGCTGATGAAACAGTAACACAAAACAGGAAACCCAGCTCCTCAGATAAACACAGAAAATGCCAAATTTAAGACTAAGGGAGGTTGTGAGACTATAAAAAAAAGTCTTACGCACGGTAGAAATACTGTTAGCCAAGAGCAGCCCACAGGCTTTTGCCTACACCACCCACAGGTAAAATCCTCTTGACTGTAGGTCAGCCTTGTCCACAGCTTAAGCGCACGGGTTCTTCCTAACTCCCACGTTGTCACATTATCCAGTCAGAAAACACAGTTGTTACCCCATCAGCAGGGATAACCTGGTCTCCTCCAGCTTGTACAACACAGCTACTAGGAGACATCAACTAACTTCACCACCAACACGACGAAACCACCTGAGAGACAGAGAACTAGGCTACGACATCCACTCCCTGGTTTAAGGCGCCCACAGCATACCTTCTTGAACGGAGTTATTCAGCTTTAAAGTAATTTTTCTGGATGTGAACTCAAAGCCTAATTCTACTCACTATTAGGAATTCTTAAGAAGTATGAGTAACTTTAAACATTACCTTAGTGGAAGGGAAAAAACTTTCAGCAAGCATCAAATCCATCAAAGGAGCCAGGACTATCCAATTTTTCCAGTGAATACATATAGCACATATGCATGCACCTCCACACTCCCCTTAAGGATAAGAAAGAAATGGGGAAGAAAAAGAAAAAAAAAATTACTAGAAACAAAACCAACCCTTACCTCTACAATATCTTTTTGGGCTAGAGCAAAGCCTGTCTAAACCACCAGCTTCCTAAAACAAACAGATCCTCAAACCCAATAAAAATAGTCCTCAGAGCTGGTATTTAAAGTGCCAACACCTGACTGGGGTTAACAGGTGTTAGGAGTTGTAGAAAAGGTGCTGCAGTTTACTACTGGGTGTGTTTTCCTCTCCTACTCACAGTTCCCTCCCACTGCCTGTCACAAGGCCAGTATTTTTTGTTGCCTAAATTTTAAATTTCAGTGCTAAATTTTAACTGGGAAGGCAGCACTTTTCTGTGTTGAAGAAGCGTTCTAGGAAAAATAAAGTTAACCTTTGAGAAGCCAGTAACTTATAGGAAGAGAAAGGCAAAATATTTTTCCTCTATTAAAAAATTACAGGTTAAAGGGGAAAAAAAGTCTTTAAGCTTGAGTTTTGGCATACCTGATTTTTTTTCAATAATACCTAGCATTTGGGGAAGGTGAGGGTCTGCACTGGGCTGAGGTTTCTGTATCTCTGGGAAAATATGTAAGATTACATTCTAATCCACATATAAACTGTGTGTAAACATCTTGGAGTGGAAAGCTGGATTAAATGTGTGAGACCAAAAGTCTGGAGAGCTGGTGTGGGAGAGACGAAAGAAGCCAGGAAAGGGGCTCCAAAAGTGAGCTCTCTGGCAGGGTGTTGAGATGGGAAGATCATAATCAACTCTGTAGTTCAGCCTTCCAAGTCAAGCACAAAAAAAACTTCAGGAATGCCTAGATGACCTAAAGATGCCTTCCTTTTGTATTATCGTATCATCAAACACGGGATTACTCACTGTTTGTACCATAGCTCAGCAGGCGTGACAAACAGCCCCAACGTGGAACGCGTTGTGTTTCATTGTGCTTCAGCAGATTAGGAAAACCCACAGACAGGTTTTCCTAAAGAAACAGCCTGTCATTTGACACAGACCGGGCATCCACAGCCTCCGCGACCTGACGTTGCCTGGCTTTTCCAGGTGCCAGAGGTTGGCAGGCAGCGATGCGGTGGCCCACCAGGCCCGTTCCTCTACCCACTGTTGCTATTTCAGCCTGCCCAGGCACTAAGGAGCTCCCTACCTGCTCATTCCCAGGAAAAACTCTGCCATAGTGGCAGCTGCAGCTCCTGCTTTAGTATCTGGAAATCTTTTTCTCTCACCCTCCTGCCTGTGAAGTGCAGAGAAGGAGCCCAGCTGTTCAGCATTTCACTGCTGATTTCCTCGGGAAGGCCTGGAAAAGCCACAAGTGGGCTGCCCTGCTTTTCCGTGGGAGAAGAGAGACTTTTTAACTGGGAGGGGGGGAAGAAAAATTAAAAAAGAAAAGCAACTGGAGACTCTTCCTTGCTCCCTTGCCCTGTGTGAACTGAAGAATCCCAAAATCTTCATGCGCCCCGTATCCTGAGCCTCCCTCCGCCCTCTCGCAGGTCTCAGAGCAGCAGAGGGGGTGTCTCTGCCTATTACTCATCACAGGGCTGCACAGGAGGCAAAGACCATATTTCAGGCTTCTCATCTCTTGGCAGAGATAGTGCGGTCTGCTACTGAGCACACACAGAAGAGATCTTATCGTGCCTTTTAAAAGGAATATTTTTTCCCAAACCAAGCAAAGTGGGCGTGGCCAATGTCATCTATATTCATGCCACGTTTTATAGCTCAAACATCAGATCGTTCCTGCTCTAACCCAGTTTGTCAAGTGTGTTTGGAGGGAATGAAAACAAAGCAAAAAAGTTGGGTGGGTTGGGGTTTTTTTTCTCTGCTTGCAGATCAAAAGGCTTACACGCTGCACTTTCACCACAAAGCAAATGTTTGTGCTATGTAAACTGCCAACAATTGAGATTATAATGAAAGCACTAACAGCCATTTCTGTTGACCTACAGCTCGCTTATAATCACAGGTATGTTCAGTAGCTTTTAAAATCTGAGTAGACAGAAATAACTTCCTGGTTATTCTTATTACACAATGCTTTCTGAGCCTCCCTGCTTTAATTTGGGCTTTCATTTCAGGGCAAGGTGATTGCCACAAAGCGTTCGTGGCCCCTTGCGTTCCCAGTGCTCTGAGGTAAAAAAGGAAAATAAATTAAAGACAAATGGGCTGTGTGAAAATGTTTGGTTTCAGAAATCAGGAGGGGAAACAATAACCAGAATCAGCTATAGCTGCTCAGGAGCAGGCAGAGACGGAGAAATCAGCTGCAGAAAGATCTCCTCCTGTCTCCAGAAACTTTTGCCTGCCAAATTTAGAAGGTCTCTTTCTTTTCTCCCCAAAGTGTACATGGGAAATATATTCATTTAAACAGTGTGATGCTAAACAGAGGAAGGCAGCATGGCTCTTATCCCCAGGAACGGTGGCATGAGCAAACCCTGCCCAGAATGGCAAAAGCCTGCAAAATAAGGCCAGTAGACAGACAGAAAACGTGAGATACCGCTGGTGTGGAAAGAGTTCAGTCATGGGATCGATGTCTGCTGTTACCACGAGCAACTCCATAAACACACGTTCCACGATGGTTCACGGGGCATGGCTGGTTAGGGTCGACGGCGCGGGAACGGCCCAGCTGAATGGAGAATTGTTTTACGTGGCATGCTGTCTTCATGAGGTTGTATCAACACTGTCAGCGAAGGCAGTTGACCAGGAGCCTGCTCCTCGCTGCACCAAGCCATGCTCGTGCTCAGCAGGGTGGTCCACTGCCAGCAGAACCAGCGGGCACACTGCGCTCCTGGGTAGCATGATTCCCAAAGGGAGAGAAACATGGAAGAGAAACGTGCTTGCAGGGTCTTCCCTTCCCCTTTCTTCTCTGCTGGAGTGGTTTGAATGCACTGAACACTGGGGTTTTTTCTTGTGATTCCCAAAAGGAAGCCCTGAGTACATCTTACCTTCCCTCTTCAAGTCCGACCTCAAAGCCCGTGTCTCTTCTGCCTGGGGGAAATGACGACACCCCTATAAACTTCTCATTTAGTTCAGTGTTTGGGTGGTGCAAGGCGGTGGTTTTTTTTTAACCTGGTGATCTTTCCAACTCTATTCTGCATTTTATTATACCCACATTCTGTATCCAAATGCTTTTTGATAAGTTGTCCGAACATGTCTGAAAGTATGGCTTTATGTGATTGCCACAATGTCATCAAGAGCCATTTTATTTAACTTACCATAAATTTAAACAGCAGATCACATCATAAATTCCATCAGAACAGGTATTTTTCTAAAAGTATTCAACATTTCTCTGATGGGGGGTGTCAGAACAGCTTCATATTGAAGTAGTAAAAGAGGAAAAAAAAAAGGAGTGAAGCAGCCCTCAACTGGTGAATAAAATTTAACATTACATTGCCAAGTGAAAGACTTTTTAAAAGCAGTGTCTAACGAGGAGCCAGC
The DNA here is from genome assembly GCA_027574665.1 of Rhynochetos jubatus. NCBI lineage: Eukaryota > Metazoa > Chordata > Aves > Eurypygiformes > Rhynochetidae > Rhynochetos > Rhynochetos jubatus. Next base: position 76,533,679 of record CM050651.1, read on the forward strand.
TCTTTGCCATGGTGTATCACAGTGAGTAAGAGAGCTTGGCCATACTCCCAGGTGAAGAACGACCCGCTGGGTGCTGCCATCTTTGCCCTTCCTCAGCAAATTCCCCAAACGCCACTGAAGACTTTCACCTTTCCAAAGCACTGAGACTTTCCAAAAGCTGGGACACAGCCTAACTGGCCATCCCGACCGCCCAGCAGCCTCTTTGGGCTGCAGGGAGCTTGGCTGAGGGGCTGGCACTGGGGCAGCAAGGCCTGCCCGGTGGGGTGGGGGTACTGGGGCCAGAGCCTGCCCTCACAGCAACAGGACTTACTCAACCATCCCAATTAAACTGCCAGGCTACTTCTAAGCTCCATTTCCCTGGCTTTTATCCAGTTCCTTGGGCTCTGAAACCTGTCTTGAGGCTGGCCCTGTCCCATCTCCTCCCGCCATAGCGGAAAGCATTGGCAGGTCCCTACATCAGGCAGTATTTCCTCCTCCTCCCAACCCCACCATCACTGGGGATGGGGGTTTATGATACCCCACGCTCCTGGCTGGGTGTAGAATATGTCCCAGCCACAGGTGGGGAGGCCATGGGCGAGGATGCATGGCCGTGGCAGTGGGGCTGACTGGCAGCTGCCCCTAAGGTAGCCATGAGCCACCCAGGGCCAGTCACAGCCAGTTCCAGCTGGCTCCGAAGGCCAGAAAGGGTGACAGCTTCGCCATGTGCCAAAACTTGATGGTTGCACCCCAAAATCTCACCCCAAAACTTCAAAGCACACAAAACACCCCTTCCCAAACCTTACCAAAATAAAAAAGGCAGGTACGGGGTGGGAGATGTGATCTGGGGACCCCCAAAGCCCAGTGGGGGAAGCACCCTGAGGGACTGTGGCCACGGGTGACCCACACCAGGGCAGGGACAGCCCCGAGAAAGCAGAGAAAAGGGTTTGCTGTAAGGACTGCCCAGACACAGGCGGATACCGACTGTGTGCATCTGCCTTCTCAGCAACGTGCAGTTGAGCAAAGATACCAAAACCCAGGAGCAGATCCACTGCGGTTCGTCGCACCGGATGACCACGAAACCCTATGTGAGAGGGGAGCAAAGCCTGAGTGATGCACGTTGACCTTATCTTCTGCAATAAGCTTCTTCATGCCCAGCAAACAAAAAAATAAGATGAGGGACTCTCTTTTGTAACACAACCACAATACACAGACAATGTGGGGTCGTTTGGCATCATTTCTCCCCCTTCTCCTGCGGAAACATTCGAAGGGCACAGCCAGAGACCACGTTTAAGCGGGGCATTTCACATCTCGAGAGATGGACCGGCAGCCAGGGAGGCGAGTGAGACACCGGAGAAGCAGTCACTTGACGAGCATGACAGAGGCTCCCTGAAGAGGGGGAGCACAAACACTGCCGGTACTCACCTCATGAGGGACGGGTCCCTCCGCGCGGTGACGGACAGGAGGTGTGACACCTGCCTGCTTTCCAGACTGGAGCAGCAGGGAGGCTGTGATGCTCCAACACTGGCAGCACTGTTGGGCTGTACCTGTTTTGTGAAAAATGTGACATCCCCTTCAGCCTACACCTGCAGCGCTTAGCAGAAGGTCTAATTTTACCAAGTAAGGATGAAAACGAATGAACCAACTACAGAGAGATGGTGGGTTTCCGTAAGCTTTGGAAAAGGTCTTCAAAGCAATATAGAAAGCCATGTCAAAAAAAATCCAAGTGGCACTTCTTCTAGGGTTTCTCTGCTAAGCTCCCAAATCCCCCAAATTTGAATCCAGCTCCTGTAAGATAACAAGGGGTGGTTTCATTCATTCCTTTTGCTACAACATGACACTGGTGAGAAGGAAGACCAGTGACAGTATTGCAAAGCGCCAGGCACGCAGGGAGAAGATAGACATGTTAAGCATACCGTGCTGGACACGGGATATGAGCAAGCTACGGGCTGAAAAGTCCTGTCACAAATGACTGAAGCCGTACAATGAGGCTTGAAAACGAGTGCTAGGCCGTCTAATCCTTATTGCTAAGTGTTGGCCACCCTACAAACCTGCCTTTGAGGAGCTGGGGCTCAACAGAGGGTGTAAGACTCAGGTATAACCAGACAGACCTGCTTGCCATAGCTGAGCAGCCGAAGCACTGGAAATGGGAGAGGGCTGGCACACACGGATAACAGGGATGTCATCAGCCCTGCTCGAGGAGAAGATATGAACGGGTGAGACTGGCATTTGCTCGGAAAGGACAGTGGCCCTTCACAGGTAACAAGGGTACAAAATGCTAAGCAAAGCCGGCTGAGCATTCACAGCCTGGGTCTGGCCGTGGCTGTGAGGTGGACGGAATCAGAGATGCTGAAATAGGTGCTAATCCCATCCCTCAGCTTTCAGACACCAAAACCAAGTGCAAACACACACACGGGAGAAGGGGGGGATGTGATTAAAAAAAAAAAAAAGAAACTAAAAAGAGAAGGGGGGTAGGGAAGCTGATGCCCATGCAGGATGGTTTGCTTTGTCCTGCAGAAACAGCAGCTGGAGCGGGAAGAAGGAGGAACGTGCATGTGTGTGCACACCATGTGGGACAAAGGCAGGGCAGTTCTCTCCAGCCAAGAGCGCTGCTGTCATCTGTCAGCGTCGTACGGCTGTGTACAAGCCACACCAAACACTGTTTTCCTTGCAGGGCCTTCGACAAGAGGTTTTTCGTGTTGACTCCCTCATCCGAATGTTCCTTTCGGCTCCCCCGTCTCCAAGTGTATATATACATCTCGTTGTGATGACACTCCAACAGCTGGCTGCAGACAACTCACAGGCTCGCGTGTCTGGTGGGGTGTAACGCGGGCACACGGGCACACGCACACGGGCACACGCACACCTCGTCCTGACCTCCCTCCCTTCTCCTCCGCAAGCTGCTGTGTCGTTTGCAGCTCCCCTCCCAGGCTCGCCCCCGGGGGATGCTCCCCAGACCTGCCCCGGGTCCGGGTGAAGGAAAAGGGGGGTGCACACGGGGGTTGCGCTCAGCCTTGGCCGCCGGGAGGGAGCGCGGTTTCACGCCGCCGGCCCCGCCGCTGCTCCGCGCCCGCGGGTCGCTGCGCCGGCGGAGCGGAGCTCGGGGCTGCGGAGAGCGAAGGCGGGGGGGCTGAACACAGGGCTGAGATTAGGGCGGTGGGAGCAGGAGACAAGAAGAGTTTCTGAGTGGTTAAAAAAGTTCGGATAAGCAAACTCTGTTGCTGTCGAAGATTCCAAGATTCCCCCACCCTCCTTTTTCTTTTTTTTTTTTTCCCCCCTATCCTCTCCCCCTCCGTTTTTTATTTTTAAGGCAGTTGATGTGGTAATTAAGAATTTGGTGAGAGCCCGGTCAGGTCACCTCGTTTCTCAGATCAGAGCCCCATCAGAAATTCTTTCAAGTGTCCTTCTGCGTCGCCAAAGATGACAACAGCAAATCAATAAGTGCTTGAAATGAAAGGAGTTGCTGGCTAGCCCCCGAGGCTACAGATTTTCGCACCGCCGGTCTTTTTTCTTTTTCTTCTTTCTTTCTATTTTTTTTTTTTCCCCTGAACTTCCCGCATTCCTCTGCACTGCCTCTCCTAGGAAGAGCTCCCTTTTTATCCCCAGTCTCATGACGAAGGTAAGTGCCCCGTTAGCATCTTTATCGAAGGACGGGCCCCGCCGGCTCTGGCTGCTCTTCCCCGCTCCCCCCCCAAAAGCAGCCGGTCGCTGCCGGGAAGATGCGAGGAGCAGCCCCGGGCGAGGGCATCGCGAACGGCGGCTGCGGCTCGCTCCGGCTGGCAGCAGCGCCGGAGCGAACCGGGAGGTATTTGCACTTCCTCTTCTTTTATTTTTCCTCCTTTAAAAGAAAAAAAAAGAAAAAAAAAAAAGGAAAGGAAAAAAAAAAAAGAAGAAAAATGAATAGAAAAGGGGTAAGGGATCAAAGCAAAGGGAAATAAATACAGGAGTCACTGCGTGCAGCTTAGATGACTCTGTGTTAACAGAGGTTGCTCCGCTCCGATTCGCACCCCCATCCTTACCCCTAATGTGCCCCGGTTTAACCATCTTCCTAACGACCGACGTCCTCGGGACGTTTTAATTAGGTAATTCATTAGTGAGTCAATACAGGCATTTAGATATTCTTTTAGCTCAAGTGGTTAAGCGCTAATTTCGAAACGATTATAAAACACTGGAATACGCGAGGCATGGTAATTTTAATTTATATGCAAATCAAGGGGTCCATTTGAAATGCTTAAATTTTTAACAATTATTGTATTGTAGCATCGGGACGAACCGCCTGAATGTGCAATTTTGAAACCAGATCTGGACAGGAAGAAAATATTCGAGCAGCCCAACGAATCGATAATGTTTGAGTGTGTTAAACATAGGCAGCTATAGGTATTTACATACTCCTTTGCTGTCAGATAAGGAGCTCAGAGAGGTGGGAGGAGAGGCTGGGGCGGGGGGGGGGGAGTGGGGAGGAAAGACGGGAGGGATTTCTTGCGAGGGCTGAGATCATAATCCGGGAATGAAGAAAGACCGTGAGTTGCCCCATCGCACACTTTGGAGGATAACTCCCTTTTCCGACGGTCCCCGGTGCTGCCGACGGTGCAAGACACCGGGGGATGCCTGAAACACGGCTCAGTGTTTGGTCAACCTTTGCTTGTTGTTGGCTATTTTTTTTTTTTCCTTCTCTCGTCCCTGGGCAAAGCTCTGCCCGGCTGGCAGCGGGGAAGCAGCCCCGGGTCCTCCTTCGGCTGGCCCAGGCTGAGACCCGGGATCACCCGGGATGAAGCCCCGCCGCTCCCGCCGCCGTCGGGTGCGCCTGCAAACGGATAGTCGCGATAGGCAGTTATGAAAACAGCTTTTCCGACTGTCGAGACGAGGAATAACCCCGGCCCTTTCGCCAAGCACTTCCAAAAGTCGGGAGGCTGGGAGGGAGGGCTCGCAGCCCGGCTATTCCCTCCCCAGCCGGGCCGAGAGCGCCGGGCGCCGGCTGCGAGCCCGTCGCCGCTCCCCGCTTCTACCGGGGGGAAAACGGTATTTCGGCCGGTTTTTAAAGCTGTTGTCACCGAGCTGGCGGGAGGGGGGAGCCAGACTATAAATACAGCCGCCGCGGCCTTTGCTCGCCCTGAAATCTATTATTACATTTATTGCTTTGACAGAAGGGGGGGGAGGGGGGGCGGCGAGGACACAAAATTTGAAATCCTCGTATTAAGTCGGCTCCATAGTTTCCAGACACCCTGGAACCCCTCTTCCACGGCAGCATGTCTAATGTATTCCCTGGTGATACCGAGCATTAATTAGTTGTTTAATAGGAGTATGACTAAAAATGTAAAAGGAGGATTAGGAGTGTGAAACGTATGTCCAGCTCCTTCCACACACTCGAGGAGGGAATGAAAATCATCCTGTATCTTATGTTTCTCCGGGAGCCATTTGCATTTCCCACCAGCTGCTCACTTCAGCCGCTCCGGCTCCGGGGCGGCCGTACCCCGCTGCAACCCGCGGGCGGCCCCCCTCCGCATCCGCGCTGCCAACGCGGACCCTTGTCCGAAACACAGAGGGTTGGGGGGGATGTGGGGGAGATGCGCCCCGGCTCACCCGCTTTGCTTTTCCCGAGGAAACGCAAGTGCGAGGTGGGAGCTGGGAGTCCCCTTCGCTCCCGCTCCTCCTTCCGATGCGCGGGGAAACGGGACTTCACCTGGCAGAGCGCTCCCAAGGACAGGAGCGCAAGCAGCCAAGGACGCACTTAATTCATTTATTTCTCCCTAGAAAAACTCCCGCACGATTTCGTTCCTTGCCGGAGGAAGCGATCCTCTCCGCCGCGGCGCCGCAAAGGGCTTTCCCGTGGGCGCCGGCAAAACGACCCGCTGAAAACTTGCCCGCTTCCGAGGGTTCTCTTTCCCACTCCGGCAAGAATTGCTTAGCCCCCTGCCCACGCCTATAAATAAAAACAATTCACTCCAGGCTGCAATAATTTAAAAATAGCCGCAAATAGATCAGGTGCCGCCTCCGAGTTAAGAAAGAGCCTGTTTTATTTTCGCGCGGTCCCGTCTCCCAACAAAGCCGCGGAAAACGCCGCTGAGAAAAACCGATCGCTGTAGTTCGGGTCTAAATAGAGATGCCCGACTTCGTTATGCTCTTTAACACGGAAAACATCGCAAAATCGAAAATAAATTCCTTCCTGGCGCCAGCTCGGTGTCGTTTGGGGAAAAGGGGGAGAGGGTCCGCCGAGGTGTTTTCTCGCCATCGTCCGTAAACGAGGGAGAGCGAGTTACAGAGATGAGCGGCAGCGTTCGGGCTGGTCCGGCCCTGCGCTAGCGAGGGCGGCCACGGACGAGAACCCCCGGGAGTTACACCAGAAAAATTACACAGAAAAAGTAAAGGGGAAAAAAAATATCAAAAAAGAAAAGTGGGTTAAAAAAAAAAAAACAGGAAACCGAGACCTCTCAGAATCGGCCGGCGACCCCTCTTCACACCTGGTGCCGGGACAGCCGCCGGTCCGCCCCGGGAAACTTTGCCCATGGTTACTTGTCCCGGCCGGACGGGGCGGAGAGGAGCAGGACGCGCCCTGCGCGGGCGCGGAGGGGCCGCGGCCGTCCTCGCTCACCTCGGTTCTTCTCTGGCTACCTAGCCCGCCGCCGCGCCGCCTCCGCGGAGTCCTTCCTCCTGCCTCCTTCCGCGGCCGGGGGCCGCCGCCGCTGCGCCCGTGCCCGCGGAACGCCGCGCAGAGCCGCGGAGCCTCCCGGCCCGGCCCCGCGGCGGCGGCGGGGCGCGTTCGGCGGAGCCTGTTGTGACGTCAGGGCCCGGGGAGGCGGGCGGGGCGGGGCGGGGGCGCGGGAGGGCCGGGGAAGGAGGGAGCCAGCGGCGACGGCGGCTCCGCGGCCCCGCAGCCAGCGCAGGAGCCCGGCGCGGCCCCGCTGCCCCCGGCAGCACCGGCACCAGCAGCGTGAGCAGCGGGGCGGACAGCGCAGCCGGCCCCGGTGAGTGAAAGGCTGGGGGTCTTGGGGGTTGTCGACGGGTCAGGCGCGGGGCTACGGACGCGGCCGGTCGCCGGTCCGTGAACCCCGGGACGGGCGGCGGGGCCGTGGGCAGGGTGCTGCCGGCTAGAGTCGCGGATGTCCTCCCGGGCGGCTGCGGGGCCGTCCCGCAGGGCTGGCGGCCAGGCAAGCGAGCGCTGACCCCGCGCCGTGTCCCCGCCGTACCGACCCCGGCGGGCCGGGCGCGGGGGAACCGGCCCCGCGGAGCCGCGCAGCCGGGCGAGGGACGGCAGCGGGGCCCGCCCGGGCTGGGGACGACGGAAAATCATGCGGGAAGGGTCTACGGCGACGGCTGCGGGCTCGGCGGACGGGACCCCTCGGCACCAGCTGCCGGGGGAGCGGATGGGCCCGGTGCCCCCGCGGGGCAGCGCGGAGGGGTAGGCCCCGCACGGAGCTCCGCTTTCTTTTGAGAGCCACCGGCAGCGGGCAAAAACCCTCCCACCGAAATCACGGACCTCAGTGTTCCGGGCGGCGCGGAGATGTTCACCCAGGGACTCTGATTTTTGGGAGGTTGTGTTGTTTTGGGGTGGTTTTTTCCCCCTCGAAAGAATAACCGTAAATACCAATAACGATTTTTAAAAACCAGCTAAATCCCGGTGTGACACCGCTTTTTTTTTGCCCGCGCCCTGCAGTTGTGCCATCCGGAGCGCTCCGAGCAGGTTGCTACCGAGCGAGCCCAGCAAAGCCACCGAGAAAGCTCTGACGGCTGGGGGGATTGCAGGGGCTGGGAGTGCACCGAGGTGCCGAGGGATTTGATTGCGAGCCCAGGAGCGGCCTGGAGAAATGGAAAAGCCAGCGGAGTTGGTTTCGTCTGAGCCGCCGGGCCGGAGACAATAGGAAAACGCTTCTCGCTCCCCTTGGCCCTGCGATGCGGTTTGAGACCAAAATAAAATTTAAAAGAGGATAACGGAGCGGAGAAAGGGAAGGAGCAGTACGGGCAACCGAGAGCCAGGAAGGAATCACGATCCGTCCGGGAAAGGCGCTTTTTCTCCGAGGAGACCGGTGATTCAGGAGAGAGGGGAAAAACTTGCCCCCCGGTGTCGGTGCGTGCGCGTGGGGGGAGCCGCGCGTCTCCGCTCGCGACATAAATCACCCATCGAGGCAGGGAGAGGGCCGCCGAGTCTGTCACGCAGGACTAATCTTGACGGAGACCTATCGCGATTTAAGGACCATCGGCGAAGAATTACGGTTCTCTTAATGGCCTTTCCCCGGTAATTTAGGCACGGCCCGTGTGCTAGGCCCGGCTGCCGAGGGAGCGGAGTTTGTCCCGGGCGTCCTTCGGCTTCCAATAGAAACCGCCGTGTCACGACGAGACCCGGAGGACTCACGATAACCGCAGTGTCCTATTTTTTTTTTTTTTTCCTCCCCCTTCTTGCCCCGGTCCGTTTTTCTCGGGGCGGGCGGCGGGGCCCCGCAGGGCGGGCGCTGCGGCTGGCGCTGCTCTCCCCAAACGTGCCTCGGCTCCAGGCTGCCGCATTTCCAAGCACCAGCTAATAATGTGCCCGGTTCAGACATTAAAAAAGAGGCGAAGAAGAAGAAAGATTACCGAAATGATGGTGACATGCAAATTTTCCTCCGAAATTATCATAAGTAAACATTTGAAGCCTGGACTAATAAAATCCCATCTGTGTTACTTCATATCGAGTTAGTAGAGAGCTGTGATAATGAATTTTGTAATATCTCGCGAACAGACATCTCAATCAGGCACTAATCCTGTGATTTTACTGCCCAACCTCTCAGGCCGAGGAGCGCGGAGGCGCGGCCGGGGAGCGAGGCCCCGGCGGGCGCACCCGCGCATCTCCCACCGCGCAGGGCGCCTGGTACCCGCTGCCCCGCGACGCTCCTGAAACCGGGGTCGGGGTGTCCCGGGGCGGAGCATGGCCAGGAGGTTCGGGGGCCCTCCACCACGTCCCCACATAACGTGGGGTGGAGGGAGGCCGAGCGGTCCGACCGCCGCGGGGGGTTGCGCGCATCCCGTGCTGTGACTCGGGTGGGACGCGAGGTTGAGGAAAGGAGAGGGGGCACGGTGCGGAAGTCGCTGGGGAAAGGTGGGGGTCCCGCCAGCGTGGCTGGGACGTGGCTGCGCAGCGGCTGGCCTGGGGTATTTTTGGTGGGTTTTTGGGGTTGGGGTGTGTTTTTTTAATTTATTTTTCGCTCCCCAAGTATTTGTTTTCAAACTCCGATGCCTTCGTCTATTGCAGATAACGGGTGATGGAGTCCAACTGCCGCAAACTTGTCTCCGCCTGCGTTCAGCTAGGTAAGAGAAACCATCTCCCGCCGGGCCGCCGGCACAGCGGCCCCGCTGCGGCGCGGTGCGCGGAGCAGCCCCCGGGGAGCGGCTCAGCCTCCGCTGGGGTGGTTGGGGGATGCGCAGCAGCGGGCGCTGACCGCCTCTCCCCTGTCCCCTCACCCCGTGTCCCCCGTCCCCAAGGGGTGCAGCCCGCCGCCGTCGAGTGTCTGTTCTCCAAGGAGGCTGACATCAAAAAAGGGGAGCTCAGCCAGGCGCCGGAGGGCCTCAAGGAGCCCCCCAGCGCCAATGGTAAGCGGCGGCCCCTCCGCGCCGCTCCGCGGGCCGCGCTGGCCGGGGCGGCGGGCGGGAGCTGCGCGCTGGGCCCGCCGGCGCGGCGCTACGGCGCCCCCTGCTGCCTGCCGGGCCGCGCTGCGCGGCTTTGCGCCCGGGCGCCGCTTGCGCTGCGAATAAACCAGGGGTAGGGGTACGCGGGCACCCCCGCGGCCGCGGGCGCAAGCTAACACTCGCCAACGCCTCCGTGTCCGGCCCCCCCAACAAAAGTATCGCTGTCAGCGCGACTTTCAGACACCGGCAGCGCCGCTCTCGTGTTTATCCTGAATTTTCTTTTTTTGGCATCCCCCCCCCCCCCCCCGCCCCGGCTGTAAACAAGCCACCAGCCCGCCCCCAGAGACGGGCACCCCCGCAGAGCCAGCTCCTGCCTGTTCTTCCCCTGCCCGCTGCAGGGGGGCTGGTAGGCGAGCCCGGGGGGTGGTAAAGCAAAACAGCAGTGCAAACATATTACAAAGAAGAAAACAAGCGCCCTGTATTTCGAGAGACTGTTTAATCCAAGATAAACGTAATTTTGTTTAAATAAAATATATTAACCTGAATTAATAATACAGGAAACTAGAGTGAATTAATAATGTACGTATTCTTGGTCTCGTGGTTAAACACTTCCTTGTAAGAATACTGTATTAACCCTGTTTGGCCAAACAGCTCGCTAGTTCTTAAACAGCACCCAGTGATTTCAGGAGGAGCCACGTCCCCTTCCCCAATCCATCCTTTCCCCGGAGACTTTACGCAGTCTCCTCGAAACGCCTAGAAGAAGAAACGCTTAGGCTAAAGGAAGGTTAGCGAGCAAACTCTGGGCTAATTCCAAAGGCGAAGGTATTACCAGCCGATAATTTTTAATCCCGGAAACATACACGATATTAAATTGTGCACAAATAGGCTTTACCGGGGTCTGGCACTTTTTCCCTCGGCCTGTAATAAGTGTTAAATAACGTGGAAAGGAAGGGTGACATTGCTTTATATATGGTTTGCGAATAAGAAAGGCCTTTTCCCCCTTCCCTGCCTTTTTCTGCCGAGGAACAGGTGGTCTTAATCAAAGCCCTTAGTGCGATCTAATGGGAAAGTGGGGACCTTTCTGATATAGCAAATTTATGAGCCCTTCCACGCCAGCTTTATTCCACTAAGTATTTATAAAAGTAATATCCACATATGCTCCCTGACACGGTAACTTTTACTTCCTCTGCCCAGAAACAAATGGTTATTTTCTTAACCATCAATTATGAACCCGGATTATTGTAGTACACGCAAAATTTCCTGCCTCGTTACCGTATCAGCCAGTCTGGTTTTTACCCGTCGGGCTGCAGGGGAAATTGTTATCTAAACACCTTTAATGCCATTAATTAAAAAATAAAAGCCCGAGCAGGGGTTGCTTGACCATTAACGCCTTCCCGTTTACGGGGAAGGGAAGCGCGGAACGACCGCGGGTGCGGGTCTATCCCTGCGGGTGTGCGGTTGTATCCCGGCAGCTGTGGGGGATGACCCCTGCGTGCAGCCCCAGCCCGTGGCTCTGCGGGACGGATAATGGCAAAGCCTGAGACGCCCGGCGTTGCGCGGGCGACTTGCTGAAAATCGTAGAAATCGCGGGTGTTTTATCGCGATTCGGTTGGGTCTGGGCTTTGATTTGCTTTTAATCGCGCGGCGTTCGTTGATTTTGGTCTTGTCTGAGCGTCAGGATTTAGTCGGTGGGCACAAGGTGAATTAACCGCTGACTCGCAGCACTGGTAATAATAGTAAAAAATGCCAATGTTTGCTCAAATCCGTGCTCGGGGGAAAGGAGGAAACGAAATTCCGTAGGAGACGCTCCAAAACGACCAGCGCGCGGTGGGTTCCCGCGCGGAAAGGGGCGCGGGGAGGATATTCCAGAAGAGACGGGTCCGTGGCTACGCCGGGGAAAGGAAAATGGGAAAAATACGAAAATATGGTTGCACGAAAATATTGTTGCAGCCCGGGATGCCGAAGGCAGCCCCGGGGGTGTCGCGTTCACGCAGAGAGACGGGAAAATCGTTGCTGGGTCCCGTGGAAATTAGGAAAACTTCGGCACAGGCTTCGGCAGCCCCACAGCACGAGTTGAGGGCTGGTGGGGGTGTTACTCGGATCATTTTGGTGCAGGGCGGGAGGATGTTAAAACTCTTCGTGTGTAAGTGTATATACACATAAGCTATACAACTTGTTAGCCGTGTGAATTTGACTTTCCTGGAATCGATAATCTGGTTATTGCTGAAACAGCAGCCTCCGACATAAAACGCGGAGATTACATTCTTTCTTACATCAGCAGCAGCATCACAAATTGATTGTTTCAACTCTTAAAAAAAAAAAAAAAAACAAAAAAAACCAACACCCAAATTATTCTTTGGTCTGAATATTCCGTACTTTAACATCTTTTTTTTTTTTTTCTCCCAAAAAACAAAACCCCAGAGCTGATTCAGCTTTCCGTCCGGATCAGCGTGCAAAGCCAAGGTCCCCGGTGCCTGTTTTTTTGAGCCCAGGGACGAGGTGGGCGCGCAGCCTCCGCCCCCGCGGGAGGGAGCGGGTGCGGGGGGGGGGGGGGGGGGGGGCAGGGGGGACGAGGCGGAGCCGGAGCGTCTCTCCGCGCCACATAACGTGTTCACATTTGTCCCCGGTGCTGTGACCCGAGCGGGGAGGAGGAAACCGGGGTGTCCCCTGACCGGGGCGGAGACACTCCGCCGGTGCGCAACCCTTGAGCGGGGGCTCTAAACTGCGCGCCCCTTCCCCCAGCCCCCGCCAAACGCAAATTAAAAGCTATTTATTGCGCTTCGGATATATAATTCCCCCCCGCCGCCGTCGTCTGAGAATAATATATGCAGCAGTTGTTAGCCTCACTCCGGGGAAAACTAAATGTATAACGAAAGCTTATTCGTGAGCAGGAATATACTAACGGAACAATCTGATGTCTTCTTAATCCTATGTAAAAAGCTCTGTAGTCTTCCTAATATTGACTGAATGGGTAATTAATGGCTCTTCATCGAGGAGAATACCCGGTAATCCGAGATAGGCGAAAGACAACAAGCCAAAGGTAAAAGACAACAGGGCTGGCTGGAGACTCTACATAAAGAACCAATTTATCCGTTTAGGAGAGTATTACGCCTAGAAACAACGATCCCGTAAAGAGATAAAGGAAAAGTGGGAAAATAAATAGCCGCAGTAGGTCTGGTCACCCCCGACACCCCCAGCCCAGCTCCCCGGCCCGCCCGCCTCCCGCACCGGGGGCAGCACCGGGGATCCCGGACCGCCGGTTGGACTGGTGGGAGCGGGAGGTCGAAAAACACCCTCAGGAGGGGGGAAAAAATTATAAAATTCAACGAGGAAATGCAGAAGGTGGAGCGGAGTGGGGAGCAGTCCCATATCCCCATCTTTTGCAGCCGATGGATGCCCTCCAGCCCACCGGGATGTCGCCGGCAAGCCCCGCAGCGTCTGGCGAATAATCCCCAAATCAGGGGATTTCTGTTGGGGGGTGGCAGCCCCGCGCAGCAGGCGCGGACAGTTGGTACGCGGGTGAGCCGGCCGGGGAGGCTTCACGGCCGGGACCCAAGCCTGAAAGGAGATGGGATCTACCGGCAGAGGAAAAAAAAAAAGAGCAAAAAAAATTAGAAGAAACACTTTTGACATTTTAATTGAAACTTTTACCACTAATATATTACTTGGGTGACTACAATTAGGTTGTTTTTCGGTTGGCTGACAGCTTTTAAAATATTATTTCACTCGGGAAATAAAAGCTTCATCTCAGATTATAGGTGGGTATTTTTGGATTTACGTGATTTATGGTCACCATGACAACTAATGCTACGTGGTAGCTCCCCCCACCCCCCGCCCGGACTGGGGGAGTTTTAATCAAAGGCATGTAAGGAAATGCCGGTACCCTCTCGCTTTGGGCTGTCGGGGCCCGGGCCGGTGCTGTGCCCCGCTTTTGGGGATGTGGGGACGGCCCGAGGGTCTGTCCTGGCTGGGAACCGGGGGGCTGGCACTGGGGATGGGGCCTGCTCCTCCTCTCCCCCTTCCCTGGGGGGAGCGGACGGGACAGAGAGGGCCGCGACGGGACGGACACGGGCGCTGCGCCCTGCAAGCGCGTAAAGCGTGTAAAAAGCGCGTTGCGCCCCGCAGCCCGGAGGGACTTTTCGTTTCGAGTCGCGACAGAAGAAGCCAGCATTTCCCCAAAGTATCTAAAAATAAATTAATGCGGGGGGGGAGGGGGGAAGGAAAGGAGGGAAAGGGTTCATCTGGGGGAGGGCTGCGTTGTCCCGTTGAAAAATAAAAGCAGGTGGAGGGGACACACCACCGTATGCCCTCTCCCTCAGGCTCCCTCAGGGCTGGTTACCACCCCGACGTGGGGGGTGGAGAAGGGCTGCGCCCCCTCCCAGCGCCCCTCGCAGCGACACCAAGGCCGCGCACGCTTGTCGGGGCCGGGAAAGCTCCGCGGCCTTGGCGCGGCCCCGTCGTGGGGAAAGACTTGGGGGGGGGGGGGGGGGGGGGGGCGGGGGGGGCGGGGGGCAGTTCTGGGTGCAGGACCAGGGAGGTAGCGAGAGGTTAAGAAGAAACGGGGACATGATTGGTAAACAAATTGTGCAGAATGGAGCTGGATTCATATTGACTTAGTTATAGGTCATCTGCTGCCGGTGCAAAGGGAGGAAATATTTACTTTACACATATACTTTATGATCTTGGGGGAATTAGAGGAAATTCAATAAGAAAACGGCTAGAATCATTTTAAACCCCCTATTTAAAAGACTTAAGCAAATTAGAGTCTTATCAGATTAAAATCCACTACAAATGTAAGAGCATTGTCTCCGTCGAAACGCTGTGGGGTCTGAGGAAGGAGATTCTTTGCCAAATCTCAGGGATAAAAACACGTCATTTAAACACCAGATAATGAGCAGAATGTAAATTAATTTAACCTTCTTTACTAACAGGCTGCGAAAGTAATATGTATAACTGATAAGTAAGATTGCGGGGGATGATACGTAACTTCAACGAGCATCAGCGACTAAGAGGGACCTTTACGGGACTAGGGGGGGAACAACGGGATAGAGACGGGTTTGGGCACTGGATGTGGGTGTGGAGGGCCAGATCAAGGGGCTTTTGGTAACTTTTCAATGCCCGTGACAGTGTAGAAGAATCGAGGATAGAGGCGCAAACTGCATTTTCCGCGCCTGGGCTCCCCATCCCTAACAGGGCCCGCAGCTCCTCGGGGACAGGCTCCAGGAAATACCGAGCGGCACGGTGAGGGCAACCTGCCCCCCCTGGAAGCAGCCCCGCTCCTCCTTCCTCGTGCGGGACCCGCAGCAGCCTCGCCTCCGCGCTGTAAGGGACCGGGGAGTGCGGGACAGCGCAGTCCATCCCTCTCCTGTCGCTGTCCCGGGGGCGAGGGGTCAAATCCTGTCCCCCCCAAACCTCGGGGCGGGGGTGTTGGCCGGGAGGCCGCCTGGGTGAGATTTGCGGGACGTTCCCTGAGGGTCCCCGCCTAGAGGGAGGAACAATTCCAGCGGATAACTGCGGGATAAGGTGTAAAACCGAGGTGGAAAAACCTCTTGGGGGGGGGGGGGCTGACTGCTGGAAACCCGGCTGCAAGGCGCGGGGAGTGGCAGGAATGGCAGCGAGAGGATTTTTCCCTCCGTGTCCCCCTGCCTTCGGTGCAGACAGAGGGAGACAAGACAAGCAGGAGAGTGCGGGGATGGAGAATGCACAGCGGGGGGGGGGGGGGGGATGTACGTGCTCGTCCTTTCTCCTCTGAGCGTGATGCGGAGAGTTCCGCGGCCGTGGTTACTGCTGCCGTTCGTGTTTAGTTGTTGTTGTCAGTTTAGTTGTTGTTACTACTACTAGTGCTGTTACTACTACTAGTGCTGTTACCCGTCCGAGAACCCCCGGCGCCGTCTAACCGGCTGCACATCCCTCCCGTGTGCTTCCCACATCGATGGAATCGGGCCTGGGGCTCCCTCGCTCTCTCCCTCCTTGTGGCAGCACCTCTGTCCGTGCCGAGCTTCCCGCTCCTCGGGCCCGCGAGTGCGGAAAGCTGCGCGGAGGGACGCGGAGCGGGACGTGCCCCGACGGAGCGTCCCGTGGGCCGGCCGGCGGAGGCCGGGCTCTGCGGGTACCACCCGGGGGGAAAACGCGAGGTATTGAGGACTGGGGGTGGGGGGTGGTGGTGGGTGCGCCCGTCGCCGGTGGGGAGGGGCTCGGGGCGGGGCGCGGGTGGCGGAGGGGCGGTGCGGAGGCGGTGCGGGGCGGGGGCGGGTGACGTGCCGGCGCGGGGAAGGCCGCCGCCGGTTTAAGATGTCAGGCCAAGAGGGAAGCTGCTGAGCTGATGCCGTGCGGGGCCGGCCGCGGCGCGGCGCGGGTCCATGCGCGGGCAGCGGAGAGGAGCGCCCCGCGGAGCGCCTCCGCGCCTCGCAGCCCCCCGCCCCGCGGAGCCCCGCGGCCGGCCGGGGGCCACCGGCCGGGGAGCGGCCGTGTCGCCGTGACGGCTGTCGCAGGACCGGACTCCCCCGCTCGCCTGTCGCCGTCGCCACCACCGCGCCCCCCCGGGCGGCGGGGGCTCCTGGGCTCGCCGCACCGCCCGGGCGCTAGCCGAGCGCCGCCCGCCCCGCCGCGGCTCCCCGCCCAGCAGCCCTGACACCCCCCCACCCCGCCCCGGAGCCGCGGGGCTGCTCCGCGCCCGCGGAGGGGGCGCCGCGCCGACCCTCCTACACGTACCGACACCCACAGGCACACGCACACCTTCTCCTATCGACCCCCCAGGCGCGCACGTAGACTTTGGCGTCCTTTTGCCGATGAACTGCATGAAGGACCCGTTAAGCCTGGAGCGCCTGGGAGCCGGGAATAAGCTGTGCTCCTCCTCACCTTCCTCCTCCTCCTCTTCATCATCTTGCCACCACCACCAGCCCGCGCTGGCCATGGCGACGGCGCTGGCGCCGGGGCAGGCGCGCTCCTCCCTGGAGTCCGCCAAGCACCGGCTGGAGGTGCACACCATCTCCGACACCTCCAGCCCCGAGGCCGCAGGTAAGAGGGGGGCGAGCCGCAGGGACCCCCGCCCGCCGGGAGACCCGCTGCCCTAACCTGCCCCGACCCACTCCGGCCGGTGGCCCCGGTAGCCCCGCTATGCGCCGCCGCCCCGCTGCCCGGGAGCGCCCCGCACCCGAACCGAGACACGTTTCGTGGGTTTGGGGTTGGTTTTTTTCGCGTGCGGTGTCTGTGTGCCGGCGTACAGAAAGAGAATGACATGCGAAAGGATGGGCTAGTGGTATGTACACCCGTGGCGAGTGGCATGTACACCGGTGGCGAATTATATAGATGCGGATCGACGCGTAATCCGGGTGTAGATGGACGAGTAACACGGGTATAGATCCGCGAACGATGTGGATAATATACGGATACAGGCAGAGGAAGAGCACGATACAGGCAGGCGAATAATACGGATGATATGTATATACATGAGGGAATAATATGGATACCGACGGGCGAAAAACTCGCACATAGCCACGGGCGAAAATCTCTGCTGTGGGATGCGGCTCCGTCCCTCTGCCCCGGCGGCGGCTGGTCCTCCGGGATGAGCCCGCCCGTGGGTGCCCACGGGGAGCGGCGGGAGGCCGGGCGGGTTAATCATTGCCGAGCCGCGTTAGGGATCCGGCCGCGCTGGGGACAAGCCCTTCCCCAGCCGCGGGAGAAGAGGTTTTCGGAGGTTGAGGCGCCCTCGTTTTCCGCCTTGTTGTTTTTTTTTTTGTTGTTTTTTTTTTTGTCCCCCCACCCCCATCCTTACAGAGAAAGATAAGAGCCAGCAGAGCAAGAACGAGGATGCGGGGCCCGAGGACCCCTCCAAGAAGAAGAGGCAGCGGCGGCAGCGGACCCACTTCACCAGCCAGCAGCTGCAGGAGCTGGAGGCCACCTTCCAGCGGAATCGCTACCCGGACATGTCCACCCGGGAAGAGATCGCCGTCTGGACCAACCTCACCGAGGCCAGGGTTAGGGTAAGTCCCTACACCCCGGCTCGGAGCAGCGGGGGTCGGAGGGGTGGTGGGTGGTGGGGGGAAAGAGGAGGAGGGCTGAAACGTTTGCAGCTGCTTTCGATTTGTATGCAAACTTGAGAGCCTTTGCACAAAAGCAGGGCAGAGCAGGACATTTCTGTCAAAGCGAGACAGATTGGGATCTCTCTCTCTCTCTTTCTCTCTCCCCGGAATATGGTTTGGTGCACGTTTCGCCCTCACCGTGCAATGCGTCCTGCTCCTTTTGATGGAAACGCTAATGAAAACATTAGCCAAAGAAAGCAACTTGGAACAGGCTGCAACCTGCGCTGCCCCTAACGAGAAAAAGATGTCAAACACACAAGGGCTTTTACTTCACTCCGAGGCACTCCCGACGTGCCCTTCCTTGCATTTTCTCTTTCTTTTGGTTTCACAATTCGACGAGCGTCTCTCTCCGCCCTTTCTCCCCCTCCCTGAGATTTATGGGACCATCACGGCGCTGCAGAGATACCGAAGCCGGATCCTGCTCGCGTCCAAACGCCGCGCTGGGGAGTCGGGGGGGAGAAACACACACAAAAAAATCCTCCAAACGGGCCGAAACCTCAGATTTTCGAGAATCCCATGTAAATCCTCGTTTGAGGGAAGCGAGAACCGGGGACTGCAGCAACGGGGCCGGGTGTCCGCCCCGGGTCGGCGGGGAGCGGGCCCGGGGCAGCCCCTCGGAGCGGAGCGGGGCCCGGGGCAGCATCTCGGAGGGGAGAGGGGCCCGGGGCGGTGTCTCGGAGGGGAGAGGGGCCCGGGGCGGTGTCTCGGAGAGGACAGGGGCCCGGGGCAGCTCCTCGGAGGGGAGCGGGGCCCAACCGGAGCACAAAGCGGTGTGGTGCGGCTTTTGCGAGGTTTTATAATTTTTTATTTTGTCCCGTGCGATGCGGTGCCGCCTCCCGGGGCCCGTTCCCGTGGTGTCCGGGCAGCCCTTGCCCAGCTCAGCCCTGGGTTGCGGGGGGGGGGGTCCTGCAAACACCTCCAATACACACTGTAAGGCTGCTGCTGGCGGCTGCCCGGCCGGTCAGACACCCAGATGTGGATTGGGAAAGGGCACGTTTACCCCATTGTCTGCGGGGAGGGTCCCTTAGATCTCATTTAGCACGTTGTTAAATGGCGATTTATTTTTTTTTTAACCCACCCCCCACCTTTTTTTTTTTTTTTTTTTTAATCAAAGAGCAGTCGAACAAGTTTGTTTAGAAAGTGGTTTTCGTCTCTGGAAGCTTTCGCGCAGGAGGAACTTGCAGCTTTAACAAACTGAAGCAAGGATTTATTAGTTGCTGGCTTGCCCCCTCCTTCCCCGTAATAGGAAACATCGCCTTAAAATTCCGCGGGTTTCCAGGCGTTTTGCCCTCGCTTTTGCACTTTTGTATTGCCCCTGGATGGCTCCAGTGCGGAATAAGCCAAGGAAGGAGGGAAAAAAAGAGAGAGAAACGAGGGGGAAATAAAGAAAAGAAGGTCGCGTTGGCCTCTGTGGCGCTAATTAGAGCATCGCAAATTGTGCCGGGGGTGCGGGGAGGAGGGAGGGGGGACACGGCGAGGCCACGGATCTGCCTTGCAAAACCCCGGTGGCTGCGGGGTCCGGGGGATGCTCGGCGGCCCCGCCGATGTGCCTTGGCCCCCGCTGGGCTCCGGAGAGGAGGAGACGAACCTATATACGCGTATATATGCGTGTGTGTACACAGTATGTATATGTATATGTGTATGTATACGGGCACGCTCGGGTGTTGCCCCGAGAGCTTGCGAAGGGGGGTGGTGGTTCCTGACTAACTCGCCTCTCGCACCTCCCTCCCTCTTCCCTCCCCCGTTTCCAAAGGTTTGGTTCAAGAACCGCAGAGCCAAATGGAGAAAGAGAGAAAGGAACCAGCAAGCCGAGCTTTGCAAAAACGGCTTCGGTCCGCAGTTTAACGGCCTCATGCAGCCCTACGATGACATGTACCCCGGCTACTCCTACAACAACTGGGCGGCCAAGGGCCTGACCTCCGCTTCCCTCTCCACCAAAAGTTTTCCTTTCTTCAACTCCATGAATGTCAACCCTCTGTCTTCTCAGAGCATGTTCTCCCCTCCAAACTCCATCTCCTCCATGAGTATGTCTTCGAGCATGGTACCCTCTGCCGTCACCGGGGTCCCCGGCTCCAGCCTCAACAGCCTGAATAACTTGAACAACTTGAGCAATCCCTCCCTGAATTCTGCAGTGCCAACGCCAGCCTGTCCTTATGCTCCTCCAACACCTCCGTATGTTTATAGGGACACGTGTAACTCGAGCTTGGCGAGTCTGAGACTTAAAGCCAAGCAGCACTCCAGTTTTGGCTATGCCAGCGTGCAGAACCCCGCTTCCAACCTGAGCGCTTGCCAGTACGCGGTGGACAGACCCGTGTGAGACACCCAAGTAGGACACACTGCATGGGAATCCCTCCCCATTTCCCGCAGAGACTGAGAATTACACTAGGAAGTAATGGGCACTAGAGAGAAAGAGAAAGGAGGAAAAATCAGGCAGAGACAGAGAGAGAAAGAAAGAGAGAGAGAGGAAAAAAAAAAAAAAAGAGGAAACCACTGAAATAAGATAGTTCCTTTGTTTTCAAAGGACCTCCTACAGATTCTGAGATCTTTCTTTCACTAAGAGTATGTCAACAGTTACAAGGACATATATATATATATATATGGACAAATGTTTGACTGGATATGATATGACATTTTAATGTTACTATAAGCTTGTTATTTTTTAAGTTTAGCATTGTTAACATAAAAAATGACTGAAAGGATGTATATATATCGAAATGTCAAATTAATTTTATAAAAGCAGTTGTTAGTAATATCACAACAGTGTTTTTAAAAGGTTAGGCTTTAAAATAAAGCATGTTACACAGAAGCGATTAGGATTTTTTCGCTTGCGAGCAAGGGAATGTATATACTAAATGCGACACTGTATGTTTCTAACATATAATTATTAAAAAAACCAACCCCAGCCCATTGTGTGAATATCGGTTTTAGAATAGTACCTCTGGTGAATGCAATGATGTTTCTGATATTGCAATGTAAAACATGCCCTGTGTATAACATTTCGTACAATATTATTGTTTTACTTTTCAGCAAACATGGAAAAAAAAAATGTGTTTTATTTCATGGGAGTAAACTATACAGCATACAGTTTTGTCTGGATTTTTATTTACTGAGCCAAGCTGCGCAGCGGTCCCTGGTCTGCAGTGATTGATCGCTGACACTGGATCTCGCTCTCTGGAAACACAGGGCAGTAATTTTTTATTGTAATACAAATAAATGCTGGCACTTTTTTTTTTTTTTTACTAAAAATATATAAAATTCCCTCGCCCCATGGTTACATTAGAGAATTCGGGGCTTGGACATGCTGTTTTCCGTGCAGCGGGATCCCTTTATTCCCCCTCATAGCCCCGAGAAAATGGATTATTTGACATCGTTGGGCTCGAGATTTACCAGCCACAAAGTTGCTGTATCTCGAGCATAAATTTCTCCCGCTGTGAAGGAAGCTTTCATTACATTAAAGAAGAAAAAAAAAATTAAAAAGGAGGGGGAAAATAGCCAGTTTGCAAACAAACTTCTCCTGTTGAAACTAATCTGTCCCTTTGGCTCTCCCCTTCAGCGGGGAGATCCTTCTATGTAATATTCCATTTCTTTTCCCAAATCCCCCCCCCCCCTTTTATTTTTTTTTTCAGACGGGAAGAGAAAACAAAGAGCAGCCCAAATAACCGCAACCCCGCCGAGCGCGGGGGTTGAGAGGTTAGCCCCGAGTTTCCTGCGCCTTCGTGCTGCAACACGTCGTTGAAGGGAAAGGTCGTGCTCTCGCGTGTTTTGTTTTAAATAATATCGACCCATTCATTCTCAACCTGCTTGTTCCTGAAATTATACAGGATTATAACTTTACCGTCGCCGGACAATTGAAACAAATCAAGATAAATCGCTGCTCGGCCCTCCCATTCGGCTCACACCCCGGGCGGGCGAGGAGGGGCTGGTGGGGAGGGGAAGAGGGTGGAGGGGGCAGGATCCGGCGGGGATTATCGATATACGAAGAAATTCCGCAACCGCGTTAGCCGAGGAGGGCGCGCAGGGAACGAGAGGGAGGCAACTCAGAGGGGTGGGGGGCGAGTTGGCCCCTTGCGCGGCCTTTGCGCGCTTCTTGGGCGTTTTGGGGAGGTCGAGGGGAGGCTGGGGGTGGGCTCTGCCGGCGGGCTGGGGGACATCGCGGAGCGGGGTGTCCCCCCAGCACCAGTTTGGACGGGGAGAGAAGCAGAGAAGAAGGGGGAGAGGTCAGCACCCTGCTCTTTCCCACGGGGAAAACACTGCCCCAACCCGAAAGCGGGGGTCCCCCCGTGTTTCCACTTGTGGAGTGGGCAGGCCCCAGCCCCCACTTTTATTTTCTTATGTAATTTTTTTGTTTTGAATAATGGGGGGGTGTGGGGGGGTGGGTTATCCCTTTTCTTGTGTGTGTGTGTTTTGTTTTGTGTTCCTCCTCCCCCGTTTTTTTGTTTGTGTGGGTTTTTTGTTATTATTGTTGGGGTTTTCCTACTTTTTTTTTTTTGTACCCCTTTTTCTGTTTTCTTATTCTCTGCGTGTTGCCAAGGGGTCAGTGAAGCGAGAGAGTCTCCCCGCTTGGGACAGAGGGGGAGGCGGGCAGACCCCCTCCGCCCCCCCGGCGTGCCCGGCCTCTCCACCGCCCCGACCCAACGCTTCTCCCCTCGTTTTTTTCTTTTCCCCTCACCGTCTCAACACCTCACCCGGGCGAGTGCCAAAGGCTCCCAAAAATGTCCCCTTCTCCCCCTTCTCCTCCTCGCCAGGCTGCGGGGGGAAGGTCTTGGGGGGGGAGGGGGGGGCGGGGGGACACGCCGGCGTCGGGGAAGTCGGAGGAACGCGGGTGGTTTTCTGCCCAAAACCCTCCCGGCGGGACGGGCTTGGAAACCAGCGAGGGGATCGCTCCGGGTATCGGCACGGTATTTTACACGCTCTTTTCGGCTCTCGTTTCTTCTCGGTGGCATTGGTTATTTATAGTCCTCTCTTTCATATATATATATATGCATATATATCCGTATAATGTCCGTGTGTATATTTAGAATATGTGTGTGCATGGTGGAAGAATATATATGATATATTGTATACGCATATAAGTTTAGAAGAATAATATATACCGTTTCCGGACCAAAAAAAAAACCAACCCACATTGGATTCGAGTTTTCCACTCTACTGTGTAATGGCTCAAACGATGAAAAATCAACGTGACCGCTCCGAGAGGACATAAATCACTCCGAGTGTAATCTGAATTTCTCTTTCTCCCCCTAGCTGAAGCCTTGAGGGTCATCATTTTTCTGCGCCACTTGACCAAAGATATAATGTTTTGATTAGGTCGTAAATCAAAATCTTGGGTCTTGGGTTTTTTTCTTTTTCTTTTATTTCCACACACACGCACACACACACCTCACCCCCCCCCCGCCGGGGGCTTTCCTTCTCCTTATCGGCGGTGGCAACGTGAACCTGGAACAATGGAGGCCGTGGAGAAGGGAGGGGAAAAGGCCACAACGAAACAGGGAATTTACAAAATATCTATTTGGAGAAGCGGCGGGGGGAGAGGGATTAAACAACGGGCTACCCCCCCTCGGCCCACCCCCGACCCTCGGGAAGGCCGCTCCTCGCCGCCCGCTGCGCGGCCCCCCGCGCCCGGCGTGCGAGCGGGCAGCGCCGTCTGCTTCCCAATCCACATCCCAATCCACATCCCAATCCACATCCCAATCCACAACCCCGCCGCTCCGCGTCCGCGCAGCACCCCTTCCGCCGCCCCCCGAGGGCTGGGCCGGGGGGAGCGGGTCTCTCCCAGCCCCGGGGGCCCCGGGCGGCCCGTTCTCCCCTCTTCAGCCCCGGGCTCGGCTCCGCTCTTTTGTCTCCGGCCGGTGCCTTCCCGCACTTTGAACCCCGGCGGCGTGCGCGGGGCCCGGGCGGGCGGATCGGCGCTCTTCGGAAGGTCAAAATACGGATGTACCTCCTTTGGGTTAGTGCCTGCGCGCTCCCCTCCGCCGGTTCCCTGCATCGCTTTTGTGTACGTGCGCGCTCCTCCGCGCCTGCCTTCCCAAAACTGCCAGGTACCGACCTTCCCATACCTGCACATTCGTTTATCCCTGTAAAATAAACCAACCTTCCCCCCCCCCCCCCCTCAATTACGAGAGTCATTAGCATTTTTGGAGGGAAGTAACTTCCTTGCGAAAATACATCTGAGCCCGGGGGAGTTTGTTTTGTCCCCAAAAGCCGTTTTGCCCCTCCGCGGGAGCGGAAGGCATGGCGAGGGGTGCGCGAGTGGGATGGAGGGTCAAGCCGATACCTACGAGTTTTGGGGGGCATGTAATTCACCTTGGTAAATGCCCGCTTTGGTACGCGTGTTTTACGTGTGTACGCCTGAATACTGCGCAGCCGATAGACCGTAACGGTCAATAATCCCGGGACTAGGAAGGATTTACACCTCCGGAGCTCCGCACAGCGCAGGACTAATTGATCTTAAATTTTCTAAATTCGAGCCCTTTTTGAAATTAATTCCAAAATCTTCTCTGCATCTTCTCAGACAAGAAAAGAGAGGAAATAAAAGAAACCCTCACTTGCCAATTTTGAGCGGCGAGATCATTTTTTCTTTAAAAAACCCGGCGATCGAGGCCGTTTTGCGTCTGCTCGGCCCGCGCTTATGCCGGGCAGAGCCGCGGGGCTGGAGCGGGTAGAGCCAAGCCCACGCTCCGCGCCCTTGCGCAGGGGCGCTGGGAGCTCCGCGCTGCCCGCCCGGCCGGCCAGAGCTTTGCCGGTGCCGAAGGGATTTCCCCGGGTCGATCCGTGGTTTCGGGGACGAGGAGGGGACTGTTTCCTCGCTTTCTCCCTTGCGGGTGAGTCCCACCTCACCTCGGAGAGCGAAGGGTTGCGCAGGGGGCAGCGCGGGTCACTCCGCCGCCGCGGAGCCGGGAGGGGGAGAGCAAAGGCTGCCGCCGCCAAAGCGGGACGGGCGGCGGCCCTGCCTTCTCGGAGGGCGGGCTTGTGCCTGCCCCGGGGGGGCCACCGACCCCGCGACACCGCACGGTCGCTACCGACTCCTGCCCGGCTCGTCCCGCGGCGCAGCCCGGCGGTGGCAGCGTGCGAGCGGGGGCCTCGCCGGCTTCGGCCCCACGGGAGGAAGGCAGCGTGAGCGAGCTGGGGACAGGTCACCTCCCGCGGCACCGCCTCGGGAAAAGCCTGGGCCCGACCCCACGCGGGATCGGGAAAGCCCTGCGCGGCTGCGGCTCTGCACTGCGAGGTCCCCCGCGGGCTCCGGGCTGAGCCGGCCGCGGCGGCGAGCGGCTGGAACCCGCCGTCGGGAGAGGATGCGACTGACCGCCAGCCCCAAACCGGGAGAAAAGGGGAAAGAAAGGAGAGAAAAGAAAAGAAAAGAAAATCAAAAAGAAAGCCACAAAGCCCCCAGCAGCCCACCCGGGAGCGGGAGCCCACGGGTGCCTGGCTCCGGCAGCGGGGCAGAGCCGGGAGCCCTTCGGCCTCGGACCCCTGCCCGGGCAGTGAGGCGCGGCAGTGGGAAGGACATGTGTGTGCAAATGTGTGTGCAAGTGTGAGTGTGTGCAAGTGTGTGCAAGTGTGCCCTGTGCGTGTGTGCAAGCGTGCGTGCCGGAGAGACCCGTCTCCGGCCCGTCGGGTCTCCCCACCCAGCCGGGGTGCCGCGGGGAAGAGGTTCAGATCTACACCCGCATATATATATCAATACACGCACGTGTGCATATGTATTACACACACACACACACGTATGTACACGCACACACAGCCGCACAGAGCGCCGTGCGGGCTGCAGCCGCTGTGCGCAGATGAGAGGGATGCTCCGGCGGCTGTAGCCCCCCGGCCCGGCCACGCAGGGTCTGCCCACACCAGACCGCAGCCGTGACCCGGAGGGTGGGCATGATCGCCTTCTACTGCCCCTCTCCGTTTGACCTTTTATTTTGTAAGGGTTTTGCCGCAGCCCCTTCCCCAGCCGCGGGCTTGTGCCCACCGCAGAGCCTGGCCCGCGTTGAACATTAACCGGCCCCGCGGCGTAACGTGCTACGTATAAAACTGAATCATCTCCCAGGTTGTTGTAAAACGTCCTGTAAAGTCCATCTATAAACCCTGGTATGCACTTAGAGCTCACGTCCCACCGTTGCCACGGCGCATTTGCCATGCCCCCTCCCCCGAAATCCCGTCGTGTTTGCGGTCCTAACCCGGGTCCCACATGCCCCGGGGTGGGATGCGGTAGCCGTCGGGGCTGCCCGGGCCGCCCAGCTCCATACAAACTGCGGGGAGGGAGGAAAACAGGCAGGACCCTTAGCCTCCAGGGAGGCAGGAGCCCCCTCCCCCATGGCCAGCTAAGCCAGGGAGGGGGGTCTTGCAGATGTTCACACTGCTCCCGCCCTCCAAGGGGCACCGTGCCTCGAGGGGTGTGATAAGAAGCCATACTCATATATGGCAGCAAGGTCTAAAACTCAGCAAGGCTCCCCCTCCCCCAGCAGGTTTGTTACGTATTTTTCTCCGGATTAAAGGGAAAAAACCCCTGGAAGAATATGTAATCCGAAGGGAGCGCGGTGCTGCGCAGCCTCGGTGGGTAGGCACGGGCAAGGATCGATGAGCGTGCGGCGATCAATGCAGCCCACAGCTTAAATCCGTGATTGCCAGATTTATGCAATTGGGAAAGAAGAAGCCCCTGGCCTGCTGGGTGTGTATGTGGAGAAATGGCAGCGCTGGGGAACACGCGAGGGTGGAGCCGGGCCCATCACTTGATGTGTATATTTAGTGTGGTGGTAGTTCCACTGGCTCACAGGGGACTACTTCCATGCTTAAAGTTATTCACATGCTTGAGTGATTTGCTGGATTGTGGCCATATGTAAAGCAATAAATATAAGTGGCTACTTCTGTGCAAATAAGAGATCCAGAGGTCTCACAAGTAATTTTCCAGCAGATTCAGACCTTGTGCTGTTAAGATAAAAGTAAGGAGGACTCTTTTCTCTCATTCAATTCAATTAAAAATAAAAAAAACCCCAAACCCCCAACAATTAAGGTCACTGGGACAATACAAGCATAAAGCAGCATAAAGCTTTTCCTTTATGAAAATCCTTGCCAGGCACTTTCAACGCTGCATTATCTGGAGACGAGCAGGAATCTACAAGCCCTATACCTAGGCAGTTGTTTTCAACCTCCCGAGCCGCACATTCTTGCAGCCGCTTTGCTGGATGCGAAAGTAAGGAATGAAGCGGTTTCTTGCCAGGCTGGAGGACGGCGTGTCTGTGTGAGAGTGGGTCCCAGCCCGTTTGGTGCTCCTTTGAAGTCAGCGGAGCCGGAGCTGGCAGTGCCGAGCGCGAGGGGAGTTCCCAAGCGAGCAGAAACTCTCCCTGTTTGGTTGAGGGCAGCTGAATTTCCATGATTTCTCCAGGGAAGGTCACTCCTCAGCTGGGATGGGAAGAGCAGTGGAGACGGAGGTGGCTCTTCTGCCCTTTATCTGCGGAGCCAGACTCTCTGGCAATTGGCATTTTTTTTTTGGTGCAAAATAAAACAGAGTTTGATTAAAATAATGATATCCAGCTTTTGGCAATGCTTCTTATAAATTCATGGCTTTAGCCTGCACTGTCTCATGGCCAGACTGTAAATTTTCGCATTCTAACTCCCTGTGACAAATCTCTAGCCCCAGTCATTGTTATTTCCTTCGGCTTTCACATCCTGCTGGCAAAACCTTCCAACTCTGGTATTCTTCCCCCAAAACAGAAATTCCTACCACAAGGGCCATTATCCTGAGAACATTTTTTAATAAACATGTTTGGAAAATGAAAACGAGACACATAAAATACATGAATGTGAGTAACATCAAATGAAGACTTGGAAGCTGTTTCCAGTAGTACTGCAAATAGGAAATAGCTTTCCGGAGATAAAAATACTCCATGTGTTTTGTTAACACCAACATGCGGTCAGGCTGTTTTCTCCTGGTTTATTTGGATATTAAGGGACACCTTTGTCCTACTTGATATACTTGTAACTGCTGGCTGAGCCAGGAGGTCAGAGACTTCGGCTTGTAATCAGTGGGTGACCGGCAACATCCCTGACAAATAATGTCGGCGTGACAGGATCAGGGCGACAGCCATTCTCGCTTGTCAACAGCTATGGCTCAGTGAGCCCGAGCAAAGGACGTGGTGAGGTTCATTTCATAGCATCAGCCAATTTTTTAAGCCCTAGTCTGTACACCTGAGGTGCTGTTCAAAACTTCAGCTCCGCATATGGAGCAGGGAAATGGGTCTCACTGACACAGGCGGTTTGGGTTTCCCCCCCTGCAACAAAAAAGAACATTAATTACCCCTACAAGCAGCCTTATTGCTGACTTAGTGACAGTTGTAGGCTCTCAACATCTTATAGGGTGTTTCCTTTTAGTTGTCTGGGGCACAGGGAATGTTACATTTTTCTGTCTTCTTAGCAAAAAGGCTTCTGAAACTGGAGTGCAGCTCTAACAATTCTCTCCGTGACAATGGAGCATTTAATTCTTGCGATGGCCAGGCACTGCCATTTGAGACCACTCAAATCCCCTCCGGTAGAGCTGGCAGTTCTGGGGACATAAATAACACCGCCTGGGGACCCGAGCGAGCGTTGTTTACATGGCAATATTACGGACCTACACCGCTCAGTGCAGTGTCTTCCTCCTCGTGCTGGAAGGAGCAGAAGCTGTGACGCGCTCCTCGATGCAGCGGGGCACGTGTGCGTATCCTTAAATCCCATCGGCTTCCAAGGTAAAATTAGCACATGTTCATCTTGTCCTGGAGCAGGAGCAGAGCGTGTGCCTGCAGGCCATGCTGAGTCAGGACCAGACTCTGTGACTGGGGAGAAAGACTGGGACCATCCTGCCTTCTTAGTGGCCTTAGACAGGCTCATTTCAGCTTTCACGGCTGGCTGAGGAGAATAACCAGGCAGGTCCTACTATGCCTGGAAAAAAATTCCCAAGCAGAAAATACCTAATTTCCTGCCACAGAAGCTGGTCAGCTGTTTGGGACTAGGGTATGGCTGATGTTTAGGGAAATGGATGAATGAAAACTGGAGGAAACCCTCCAAAGGAGCACTGTGAAGGCTTTTCATGGGGTAAGGAAGAAAACCTGGAGCCTAGGCTATGAAAACCATGCTGACCTTGCCTGGAGCTGTGGGCATGAGCAGCCACCAATGCAGCTTTGTGTTAGAAACACTTTGTATTAGAAACCACAGATTTTCACATTCTTAAGAGAAATCCAGTTGGAATAAGCTTGCAGAGGGAAAATTGGACAGCTAACTTGGTAATCTTAATGTAGTTTCTATAAATTCTCATAATTCTTTCTTATTCTTCATGGCATCTGATTAATTTCACTGCAAAATTTAGTTTATGCGTACGTGTCAGCAGACCACGTGGAGTGTCGTGGGCAGAATTCCCACCCTGAATATCCCAGAGGATTATGAATGCCAGGCAGTGACAAAGAGAATAGCAGAGCCTTGCACAGGCCTTAAGAAGGAACCCACCGGTCCTGTCCTGCCACCGTTTCCTTTGGGGGGAACCATGGGGGGCTGCCCTTTGAGAAGATATTTGCTCCAGGAGTCGTTCTCAGTGCAGTAAGGTCTCCCAGGGGACAAAGAAAAGCCGTGCTCTCTCCATTCAGAGATGTTCGATTTGAGGCCGCAAACATGGACTTTAGCTGAATGAGTGAAAAGTATAAAATCGCAAAAAGCAGTTATTGATATCCTGGCAAGAAATTCCAGGCTGCCTCTGACACCCAGCTATGCATAATGCTGTAGTCCAACACTACTTAACTCTTCAGGCCATGACATTAGATACGTAATCCTGGCTCTGCGGCCTCTGTGATTAAAACGCTGCCATGCAATCTAGCTTAGTAACTGGTACTGGACGCTCTCACCGTACCCCTTGATGTTTTAGATGGTAGCTGAGGGACTTGCAAGAGTTGATATGCACTGGAGACACTGTACTGACGTGTCTTTCAGCTGCTTCCCGCTCTACCATTTGACCTGTGAAGTGTTTTATGGATGGGACCTCTCTTTCCTCTGACAATGAACCCTTCTCTCCCATCTCCCTCTCCTAGCAAACAGTAAAACCCCA
Organism: Rhynochetos jubatus; assembly: GCA_027574665.1. NCBI lineage: Eukaryota > Metazoa > Chordata > Aves > Eurypygiformes > Rhynochetidae > Rhynochetos > Rhynochetos jubatus. Next base: position 76,563,391 of record CM050651.1, read on the forward strand.
AGGGAGCTGGAGTCTGAGTCGGGTGCGAGTCCCTTGCACCGGGAGGATCAGGTGGTTGATGGATGCTATGTGAGTGCAGAATGACCCTGTGCCTTTAGCACGGAGGGTCAGACAGACAGACCATGTTTCCTGGAGCCTTCTACATGTAGGGCCTTTGGCTGTGGTGTTACTGGCTCATCCTGCAAGAAGGCAGCTCCTAAAGCTGAGTCCAGAGAGCTGCGTGTGCATCTGGTGAGCTCAGTGAAATGCAGGACACCAGTGCTAGTTCACGTTTCAGGCACACGGACAAGGTCAAGCCACTAAGACTGTGTTTAAACTGATGGATCTAGATGATCCACTGATGCTTCCAGACCTTCAGATCCAGGTGCATATCCTGGCCATCTAGTTTGGTATAATGCTCTAAGCAGTGAAAACCATGTTGAAGAGTCATATATATTCAACCACGGAAAGGAAACCAGGCATGCAGGCTAAGAGGGAACCACAACATGTTCATGCCAAGTCCTTGAAGTGTGCCAGAGGAGATGGACACCTGGAAAGCCCTGGGTGGTTCATACGCCGTGCAGGCTCAGGCTTACTTTGTCGGGTACCGCTTTGACCTGCTGTTACCTGATCCAGACCAGCAACTGTTTCCCATGTGGTGTGAAGATAAAAGCGTGTTGGTGGTTGTGAAACGCTCCGCTGGCTTGGTGAAGAAGATAATATCGGTGTTTGGCAGCAAACTAAATCTTTAATTTCTGCCTAGCAATGGGCACATAATGCATATGTTCATTTTTGTTAATTTTCCTTTTTTTTTTTTTTACATACATAAGATTAGCAGTTCCCACTCCAGACCTTTTATCAGGTGAACAGCATAATTTTCATAAAAGTCTCTAGAGACAAAGTGGCTTGTTGGCCTATAAACTGGAAACAGCCTGCCTCCGCTAAGCACCGCAAAAGGTTTCAATCAAAAAGGCGAGCGCAGCTACAGGAGACACTCACTCAGAACGAAGCAGCCGCCTCACTGCAACATCATTAAAGAAAGACTTTAATAGGCTGGGACAGATTTATAGTAATTAATACAACTTGCTCATTATGTGAGACAAGGCATCTACAGCATATAGCATGTCTCTGCCTGAAATTGTAGACTTATTTGCACAAGTGTGGGCTGATTACATGATATGTAAGTAGCGGGGCGAAGCAGGACATTTGGTCTAAATACGTGTAAATAGAGTACCTAATAGTTTAGAGAAAGTCATGTCCTGGGTGATTTATCCCTCCCTACTTTGTCAAATCATGCAGACCAGGTTAGACCTTTTCATTTTGTCTCCCCAGGGAAAAGAACATAGCATTATAGGGACCCATCTCCAGAAAAAAAAGTGCCACAGTGGTAGAGATGCCAACTTTTCATTTTCCCAGTGGGTGGTCTGCTGTGAAATCCCCAAAAGGCTAAGGATCTAGAGCTAGCCAGGGCCTCCCTTAAGCTGAGGCGTTTAAGAGATTTTTATGTGTAATTTAAGATGTTTGCTGAGAAATAGAGACTCTGATTTAACTATTTGCAGCTTATGATTTTTCCATTAGAAAATCTCAAGGAACCATCAGCACATTCCATATTTGACTGACCACAAAATCACAATTTTTTCCCTCAAAGCTATTGCCCCATAGCAGTGTCTTTTGTTCTTCTCCTCTCTGATTTGGCTTGCATTTATTTGGAAATTGCTGGAGAAGCCACTTGACTGCTGTTATTCACACCGAGCAATACGAGTCTCTAAAATGATCGCCACTAGCTGCTTCTGGGGCAGTTTGCAAAGTGAGGGTTTCATCTGCAAGGCTGGGCAGGCTGCTGTCCCTGCTTAATATTTAACAGAACTGCGCCAGACACCCAAAGGTTTTGCTCAGCCCTTTCAGTGCAGTTCTTTAAGTGAGAAGGCAGCATCTTTTGCACATAAACCTCCCGGTCATCCTGAAGATGTTGGAGCTGTATTGCAATAGACAAATGCAACTACATCTGATCTTCTCCCTTATTTGTTATATTTTTTGTAGGAAATCCATAATTTTGGTTTGATGGTGCAACAGGGTGGTCCTCTTTAAGTAGTCAAAAAACCTGGAGCCAGCTTCCCATCTTGCTCCCCCCAGTAAGCTCTTTTTAAGGAAGTAGATGTGTGAAGGAGCAGCAGACAAGATAGAGACTGGAGCCAGATGTTCCTCCGAGAGCTGCCTCCTGACTGGGATAGAATCCCAGCTGTTCGCTGACTCAGGGGGATTCCAGGCAGAAAGCTCTGGGATTTGCCGTGTGTGTGTGTGTGTGTGTGTGTGTGTGTGTGTGTGTGTGTGTGTGTGTGAGAGAGAGAGAGAGAGAGAAAGGCACAGCCTGCACTCCCTTATGCTGACTCTTCCCAGCTTGCAGATGGAGGGGAGAGGCGTGTGCTCGGCTGGGAAAAGGATGCTGTGAGGACCGCGAGTCTGTCCTGAACAACCCTTTTGGGAGAAAGCCTCAGCTCCCAGAGTCATGCCAGTGAGGTAGGTAGGCACATTTCTCCTGGGACCTGTATTAAGAAATCCTGCTCTGTGAACTAGTGCCTTAAATCGTCTGGGCATTAGTCTAATTTATAGGAAGAACGCTGAGGAAACGGCTCTGCTGTGGATGTGCTGCAGGCTGACAGCTTGTGCCTGGCTTGTAAAATATATTAGCTATTTCTGGGCATATTTACAAACACCTCCTAGTTAGGATACTAATCCACTTGGCCAAAGTCAACATAAGCTGCAGCACGCATTATATCCCTGACTAAACCATACCTTCTATCCAAAAATCATGGTTCAGCCTCTGAAAACACCTCCTCACTCCAACCTGTGTGTAATGCCATTGATTCTGGGGGAAGACAGAGTTTCCCTGTACCGTAGGTCGCAGCCTTCAACTGAGGATGTGGCAGGATACAGCTCTATGATTTGCTGGCTCTACGAATAATGTGCCATGAAGAAGGAAAAAAAGCCCATCCTTAGGGTTGTTTTTATTTTATACTTTTACCAACATTCTGGAAGAGGTGCCACACATGCAGATGCCCTGCTAAATGGACATTTGAGGGTCTTGCATATAAACTCTGGAGAGGTGCACCCGTTATCCAGGACTCTGAAGGTGTGCGTGGCAAGCCTCTGTGCTCTGTGCTTGTTCTTATTCATGGTGTATTTCATTATGAGACATGGCCAGTGACAATTATCCATGGTGGAAAAACTAGGGCAGGCTGCGGCTCTTGGCTGCCGAGCAGGCATGTCATTCAGCTGCATCTAAACTACCTCCTCAGGCACAGGGGTCTGGGCAGGCTGCAAACAACCTGCGTTATCCATCCTCTGCCACTTCAGGCTGGGAGTGCAGGTGAGAGGCAGAGAGCTTGGCACTAATGCCTGTGGCTTTGCTCTTTGTGGCTCAGCAGGAATGTGTTGCTTGTGAGCGTGACCCTCTGTGGAGCTGGGCACCGCTGGCGCTCCCCAACTCCTGGGATGAAGCATACTGCCAACCCGGGATGGTGAATTTGGATGGCTGACATCCAGCACAGAAAGCAGAGGAAAACCTTGGCAGCTTTGCAGGCTCACTTTCACTCACGGCCAGGATTAGGAGCACCTCTCATCCTCCTTGATAAAGCCCAGCATGGGAGCGGGTTTGACCTGCTCCTAAGCCAAGTGTGGCTCAGCAGGCACAGCCTGGCCACCTCTGCTTTGTGCTGCTGCACCCCACATCTTTGCGGTTTTGAGGCTCTCTTCCAAAAACCTGACGGTAAAGTGGCAGTATTGGTGATGCCATGGCAGCGTTGGTGATGCCATGGCACAGTTTCAGCTCCTGGATTGGAAGAGCAGCAGAAGTGATGTACTGGAGAAGGGGGTGTTATTGATTCTCTGACTGCAGCTATGATCCAGTTTGGAAAAACAGCTTATTAGTATTTTACACTAGTGCTTTTCATTAGTAGTGGTACCTGCTAGCCTTGCAATACGCCAGTCCCGAGGAAGACGGGTTCACATTCAGCTAAGCACTGCTTGCGAGCACAAGGTGAGAAATTCCCTGCTTGGAAAGGCTGCCATTTAAATAGATAAGGCAAATTGTAGGAGGAGAAACAGAGCTAGAGAAAAGTGAAAAGACTTGCTCAAGGTCACATGGCAGATCAGTGGCAGATCAACAGAACAGTCTGGGTCTCTGAACTGCCAGTCTGCTCTCCTGCAAAATGTTTGGGGAAAAGGTTCTAATACCTGTAGCTGTCCTTGTGCCCATAGTGAGCCTCTGCTAATAATAGACCAGAACTCAAATTCTGGAGTCCCAGAAATGAGAATTCCTTGTTTTATGTGCCTGGCATATGATCCTCTCAGGTGGCTAATGTGAAAGCAGAATGGCTTGTTGGATCAGTAATTTATTTTTAAAAATTAGTTTTTGGCAAGCATAGTTATCCCAAAGTCTATTTTTTTCCATGGCGAGAAGAACATGCTGGTGACCATAATCTTGGCTAAAATATAGGATAAGGAACTGTTCGTCCTCTCCCCCCACCCCATGTGCTATTTTGAGTTGGCATGTGTTTACAGAGATAACATTTGATGTCATAGTTGCCACATTTGACAGAGAAAAGCCTGAGAGAACCATTAACTATAGGACCAGCCAGCAATCTAAAGCATCTTTGCCCTTTGCTAAATGATTAGCTCAAAGCAATGTTTCTTCTGAAGTTTCCAGTCCAAGAAAATCCTGCAAACAAACATTCTAATAGCTATTATAAAATCAAGAATCCCTTATACATAACAGAATTTTACAACTGGGCAGAATCAACTCATCTTTATTGCCCACCAGAAAAAATATTTATTCGTCATTCACTTCTAAATGCAACGTTAACTACAGATCTGAAAACATCAGAAAGAATAGAAACTAGGGACAAATAGGAGTCTTGATGCCAGATTTCTTTCTCTGCCCTACCCCTTGGTTGCTTTGTAACCCTGGGTATGTCACTTAACCTCCCCATCTCAGTGCATCCATGTGCAGAAGGCACCAATGACTTCTAGTTCCAAGAAAGATGCTTCTCCTTCTGCTGTAGACCCAGTTCCTTGACCCTCGTGGGGCTCTGTTGGTGAAGATTTTGGAAGGAGTGTTTTTCTCCAAGAATCCAGGCAATCCCCAATGACCTGTGAATCCTACGGGATCGCATTATTTAGTAGATTGGACACAGCTATCAAAAAGAACTGCATGGAAAATACATTCCTAGGACACTGCTGGTCGCAGCTGCTTTGAAGACCCTTGAGAGGGAGGATGATGCTGGTCCGTGATGAAGCCCCAGACCATACTTTATTCTCTTAGACACCTCCAAGCAAGAAGAGGATCCACTGATATTTTTGTCTGAAGCTCGGTTGGTTTCCGGACTGTAAAACTCCCTCTCCATAGCTGCAAGCAAGGGGAGGTGGGAACGGGATAGCGACAGCTTAATTTGTCTCTGTAGGGGAGGGGAAGGCAGCGCACAGGAGGTCCTTTGGATAACGGGATCTGAGCAGCTGGGGGAAGAGCCCATGCTGAAGCATATTTAACTTCATGGGTTAAGAAGAGCGCGATTATTTTTAACACGCTACTTGTGAAACAATTTTCCTCTTCCTTGAAGAAGTAATTTGGCCAAAGGTGTGGCAGAGATGTCTGTAATAGTAAACGCTGTTCCTGGGAAACATGGCACCGCATTGCATCCGCAAGAATGTAAAGTTGCCTTTTGTAAAATCCTATTTTAGGCACTTAACTTTTTTCCATACTTTCCTCCATACTAAAATCATCCATGAAGGATGTCTATCTTTGGTTGATGATTTATTTATCTTTTGGTTAAAGATTCAGCAGGAATGGCTCAGCCAGTATTTCCAGGGATAATGAAATTAAACTGTCGTTTGGCTCGTGTTCTAAAGGGAGAGAAAAACACCTCCATCCAGCCACAAAACACTGGCTTGTGTGTGCTTAGGAGCAGGGGTGTGAATCTGCTGACGGGGTTACTCTGATGTCAGGAACATGCCCTTTGCTTTCCTAAATAATATCAGCCAGATTTGTGAAATTCTAGTTTGGACATACTCTGGAGAGACTCCTTAGAGCTGGGCAGCTAAATTCTCTGAAGCTTACATGTGCTGTAGCCCCTGCCAGCCCTCATCAGGCTACGGCTGCTCTAAGAAACATGCATGGATGAGTTACAAGGCCAGAATGCTGCAGTACATCCCAGCCGGTTCCCTGCGATGATGGCGAGGTGGAGGCCGCTGCTTGCTTCGCTTTCCGGAACCACCCAGTCATCTGTCAAACAGACCCACAGGCTGCACTTTTGAACCCCAGCTTTCCAGCCCAGACTGGGCAGGCTTGTCCTCAGCCAGCTTGGAAGATCTTAAAGAGAGTTTTTGGCTAAGTGGTGGCTGGGATTGCCACTTTTTGTAAAGCAAAACTTGCCAAAAGAATTATGTCATCCAGGACAGATTGAAATTTAGGGAGGGCTGAGTGCTTTCTCCGTAGAGATGATGGAGAGCTCAACATTGCTTGAGACAGAAGGGCATGCGACAGGGCACTGTGGTGTTAGGAAGAGCTGCAATGGGTTATATCCCACCCCCCGAGTCCATAAGCACGAGCAGAGGGCAACTGGCGTGGATAAGGAAGGCAACAACAGTGGTTGTCACCGTCAGCCAGACAGGGAGTGACATGCCTCTGTCCCCAGGAGTTTGCACACAGGAACCCAGTTACAGCCCATCCCATTTTCTCTTCCCTCCATCTGGCAAAGTGGACTGTCTCTGCCTTTGTCTTCTTATCCCAGGAGAGGAAAACGGTGGTTTGCTACACAGCTGAGAAGCCTTAAGCTGAATCTTTACTCATGCGTGGGGACAGGGGACCAAAAAGCAGCACTGGTGTGCAACCTTCAGCTCCCAGGATGGTGCCCACGCGCACTTGGCTGGCAGCACTTTGGGCTGCCGCAGTGCAACTACGTGTCTCAGTCACGTCTCCAGCCCGTGTCCTGTGCAAAACTCCCTGCGCCTGGATGGACACCGGAGGGCACGCGGTGGCTCTGCCACCTGGGCAGTTAGTAGCTTCTATCTATCCACGAGCAGTCTGATACCTGTGCATGGAGATCGTGACTTGCTGTTGTGATGACTGGAGAAGGGAGATGTGGGGAGCTGGAGTTTGGGGATGCTCGTCATCAGTGCCACCCGGGTCCTCATGCGAGAGAACAGGAGGATATCGGAAGTTCTGGCTCTAAGAGAACACCGAACAACACCTTTTTCTGCAAAATCCTTTCTTCAAACTCCATTTAGAAATGGGAATAATTGTGTCACCCCTGAGGTAGCCTAGTTCTGTGGAAACTTCTTGACTTCATCTTCCCTTTTCTCATTTCACCATGTCAAAAATGAAGACAATACTTTGCCTTTTTTTTTTTTTATTCCCCGGGAAAATTTCATTTGCCTTCTACCCTCAGGAAAATAGAGACAGGAACAAAAAAAAAAAAAAAAAAAGAAAAACAAAATAAGCAGACAGAATTGGATTGTTTTTTTTCCTTGAAACTTTGAACATTTTAAAAACCAAACATTTTTCACAAAAAAAAAAAAAAGGCTCACATCTGTTATTTATAAAATTCCATTTTTATGTGATTTTTTTTTACTGGCTTCCAGTCAGATACCAACAAAACAAATCAGACACAAGTATTACATGTTGTACCAGTAAGTGCTGGAGTCCCTGAAAGAATATAGCAGCGATTATTCTTTTTTTTCGTAAAGATTTGGCAAGAGAGGTGTGTTTGGAGGAGGGACAGAAGGAAGAGAGGTAGCTTGAGAACAAAGAGAAGGGTGATTAATAGAGTACAACCCTCTTTATCTTCTTTGTCTCCAGATACCAAAAATATTCAGGTGAGTAAGGAAAATGGAGAGCAAGCGTTACATCCCTGATGAGAACCCCAGTCAAATCAAACAAACAGACTTCCAGATAAATCCATTTTCTTCTTCAGATGAATATATTCAAAAAGGCGCAAGCTTGTCAGCCTGGGCACTAGACTTATTTTTAAACATTTATCTAGTCAGCATGCCAAGCTCCTAGATACGCTCACACGCAAAATTCTTAAGCCCGGTGCTTTGTAACTGCAGAATGGCGCTGGTCTCTTTCTTGGGAAACACGTTATTTGGGAAACACATTATTTCACCGGGTCTGCACACAGAAGCCGTGTCGCTCCCAGCACTCGGGCGTAAGAGCACCCCGCACAACCCTTCCCTCTCCCCCACGTCGTGACTGCCATTATACCAACATAAAGACCCCATGCCGATATTATTATTCCTCGCCAGGAAAAGGAATGAATCGCAAGCACCTTCCTGCCACTGTATGTGAATTGATACCAGGGGATGTAGATGCAGTTAAAAGACCCCCCTCGTGTTTTTCCCCCCGGGTCTCCCACACAACCGACACAGTTACACTTGTACAAAATCTAGCCATAGAGCAGGCTTTCACGGGCCGGGAGTCTTTCCCCTTTTTTAATCCACTTAGATTAACAGCAGTGCACTGCTAATTCACATGGCAAAGGGCAAAGGGCTTTTTGCAAAGCACAACTTTTTTCTTGGAGTAAAAACCAGATGAACCCACTTTCCTCCAAAGAATTGATTACTGGATGCCTTTGTGGGTTTTGTACAGCACTCCAGTCGCAAGTTTGGTGAATGAGAAAGCTTAACCCCCCTTCCTCCAACCATATGTGGGAAAGGAAGGAATTTGTGTTTAAGTGTAGGATTATAAAAAATACACCACCTGTATGTATTTTTTTACACATGACATTTTTTATATGTAACACCAAACATTTTAAAATAACAGAAACGCAGAGCTCTCTGAAATTTTCCTTCAGTGTCTGTCATGCTGAGAACCTCAGTCTCGACCGGCAACACGTTTTAATGGGAAACATAAAATCGTGAGTTTGTTACGTTAAGGATTAACTTTGTCCTGTTGACATCGCTGCTACTCCAAAGGAGCCTTGCTCCATAAAGGAGTTTCTTATGAGATGGCCAACTAAATATTATGGATTTATTAAATATTAAAGGATTATGTGCACTTTACATACATAACTGGTTTAGACTGGGTTTTAGGCCACTCAGGATGTTCACAAATAGAAATTTGTGAACCAAGCAATTCGTGTTCCAGGATATTGCTGCCGCCTCAGCTGAGCTAAGCTGCTAAAGCAATTTTTAAATGTGATGTGGTCTGTGATGTCCTACCGACAATTCGGTTACATCAGTGTTATTTGACTTAACATGATAAAGATAAGTGCTGCAATAACTCGAAGAGAACAGAAATATATATATATATATGTACAGTGGCAGTTCTCACCAGAAATGATCGTGAGCTGGAGGCGAGGCATGTGAGGACAATTTGTACCCATGTTCGTTTAATATTTTAAAATCTCTTTTAGTATTTGGAATTCTCTTCTTGAAATTTTCTCAAAGCAGTGGGAGATCCCTCAGAAATTAAATGAAGATGCAAATATTTTAGAATTTCTAACACTGGGCATAAGAGTATGAACTAGTATGAACATTATTCACATCGTTCAATTTTGGCTTGTCTTTCAGTACGTTGCTGAAAGAACCAAACTGTTTTTTCCCTGCTCGCTCAGCGGAGGAGTTACATCGGTGCTAACCAAAAGACTTTCGGTATGAACTGGTTATTAGTCACATTCTGTCAGTCTGTCAGCTTTCGTTTCCTCCTTGCCTGACGCCACATCTACTAAATCTCCATTCACCTGTAGAGTAAGGCAAGTAGAATAAACCAGCACCTGATTTTTATTTTTTTTTTTGTATAAAGTATTGCCAGAAAATCTCAGGCCGGAACCAAAAATAAAAAGCCTGGTGGATCAGTAGAGATTAAAACTACAAGAAGTTATTTTCTCCCACTGTTCAGTCACATTTGAGGGTAGCCTTAAATCTGCACTCGCGCTTGCCATTCTTTTAAAATCTTCCAGTGAAAACTGAGATTTGGTTTCCTTGACAGTAAAATGTCAGCAACACTATGAGAGAGGCTGTTCTTCCAGGCCGTGATGGAGATGGAGATTGCCTGACCCTTCTTTTCCTCTTCCCTTCCTCGGGCTCTGTTTCAGTCTCCTACCCTGTGATAAATGGCACTTAGATCCGGGGGGATCGTGCTGTATCGCAAGCACGGCTTCCTTAAGCATAACATGGTGCGCTCTGTACCAGCACGCGGCCGGAGCCCGGGTAGTGCTGAGCACATACCTCCATCCAGCCTCCTGAAAAGCAGCGAGGACACGGGTGTAAGCCCTCCGCTGTGTATGGCAGGTCTGGAAAGGAAAACCCCATTTTCCTTTGCATAAAGCATAGAGCCAACTCCGTCACCAAACAACCGCGATGCTGGTAATTCCTGCTAATAAGGGTAACTTCGGTCTGATACATATCGTGGGGATGGCGGTGTTATCTTGCACACTAACATGTAGACCATTTCAGCTCCAGTCCTGCAAATTATATCACACAGTTGGTGCTCCAGAGAGAGAAGGCTCCTCTTTAGCGGACCAGATGGCAGGTTTAGGGCTTTTAAAGGCTGTTTCCAAAACCCACCAGAGCAAACAGACTCCGTCATTTTGCATCCAGCGACCCTTTGCTGAGCACATGAAACAAAGAGCTAGCTTCTGAGCTCACATAGATGCACAAAGCTGATCATTTCGGCTTTGTGAGGAGGGATTAATTCCTGGTGGGTGTGTGGGACAGGGGTGCTCCATATTACCCCACCTCATGGAGGTCGCTCTGTCCCTCGCGGCTCACAGACCCCCTTTCCTCCCTTCAGACTGGGCAGGGGGCAAAGCAGAGCAATAGCATCCCCACATTTCCTCCCAACACGGAGTCGAGAGGCAGCTGAGGCAGACAGCAGGACCCGGGAGCTAAGCGGTACTCAGGGTCAGACTGCATAAACACAGTCGGTATTAAATCTGTATTATTTGCTTTTGCTGCAGTGCTGCGGGTCTCTGAGAACCTCACTGTGCCAGGCACTGTGCAGGTCCAGAACAAACTTACCCCAATATAGACTTTGAATAAGGACAGTATTGAATCATGACAGATTTAGAACACAGACTTTAAAGATACCATTTAAAATACTTCAAAACCCTGGGGTTTTTTGAGCAACACCCCCCCCCAACCCCTTTAGAGGGGAGACCTTGTCAGGCACTAAATAAATGTTTACAGCAAAGTGTTTATGACTCAACATTAAATAATGATTTAAGATGGAAATGTTGACAGAGCCTGAATGCTAGCAATACTTTTAAGAATCTTGATACATCTGGGAATTTATTTCCTTTTACAGCCTATGATAAAAAAGAGAATAGCTCTGTCCATGTTTTAAAATAAAAGCAAAACTTCACATCAAGGACCAACCAAAATGATCTGTAAACCCTGAAAACAGGAATCTGCACTGGAAACAGGGACAAAACCTCTACTGTGGATGTTCCAGCAGGAAAAACCACTTAAAAAATCATCTCCATGTGTCTCATCGATTCCTCTTTCTGTTTACAACTCATTGTTTCAGAAGTTTGGATTTTTAACTAGCACTGCCTTTTCATTTCTCCATTCCCCTTGTTTGTCTTATTATCTTAAAATGTGTATTTGCTTCAGAAAATTCTTCTTAATTTTGACCCACTGGTGGCCCGGCTAAGCGCTGAGCTAATATTGACTAATATTTCAAAATAAATTGCTCCCTCTAGTGAGATCGAGCAGTACTGATGTCTGGCAGATGTGCCTGAAAACTGCTTGAATGTATTTTTCTGTACCACTTAATTAAGTGGTTGGCTCATTATGGATTAGATTCTGTGCTCCTTACTCAGTCAAAACTCCAGATGATCGCAAGAGGAGACTTGCCTGAGCAAGGAGTGCATGATAAGGCCTTCTACATTTAAGATAATATTATTTACAAAAGCTTATGCCTCCTACATCATTAAAACCTCCCCTTAAACAGCGCAGCAATTAACTAGCAGACCTTTGGAGAAGCTTGCTAGCTCACAGAATGCTAAAGCCTTTACTCTGAATAGGGTTCATACAAACAATACTGTTATCACCGTCCCCTTCGTTTCTTTCAGCTCAAAGTTGTTTGGAAAAAACCCCCAAATCCAACTAAAGGTAGATCTCACTCCAAACATGAGTCGGATGCTTCAGGATGCTCTCCTACAACCAGCAGCTTTTAGAGTAAAAAAATATTATTATGGTATATTTTGTGGCATCTTCAAAAGGCTCCTGAGAAAAAAGACATTAAAAAGGCACAGCATTAGCATTCTTTCCAGCACCTTCTACCATGATAATATTGTAAGTATAGTATTTCATAAGGAAATGGGTGTCCTGTCTCTTTTTGATTAGTAGACCTGCTCTGGGAACACTCGGGAATAACTCCTGGAGAGGCAAAGTCCAGGGCGCTGGGATGTTTCTAAGCTAATTCGTGTGAGCTGCTTGTGAACACCATCATCATCCTGAAGCAGCTGTGTGCTGCACACACCACCTCCCTCCCCGAGCATCTCTGCCACCCCGCCCGGGGAGGCCACCGCCTGAAGAGGCTCGGCCCAGGCAGCCTCCCCTCCCAGCACATGTGGGCGGCATCTCCCTCAGCAAAACCGTGCGGGCAGAGAAGTGGCAATCCAGGAATTGGTGTCTTGTTATCCACCACCCGCTCCCTGCCATTCCCTGGGCAGGGCAGGGGCTGCTGCTGCCGGAACGGCGGGCAGTGGACCTGCTGCTGTTCCCAGCCGTGGGAGCGGGTCTGCGGGGCTGTCGGCAGAGGTTACCCGCCAGCACGAAGCCCCGCAAAGCCCCGCTGGCTGCCGCAGGGTGATTTCATTAGCGGCGCAGCCTGATTTCATTAACGGGATGATTGGATTAGCGTCCGATGAGTGGCTGTAACGAGAGCAGCCCGGCCACCCGCCCCTGCCCTCCCTCCGTGTGTGCCGGCGGTGTGGGGGACTCGACCTGCCGAAGGGTTGGGGTGTTGCCCAACCTCACGAAGGGGGGACAGATCACACAGCATGGCGGCAGGGCCTTTCTTTCTCTCTCACACAGCCCTGCCTGCTACGTAGAGAAGACCCAAACACTTGGCAGGCTCCCGGCCCCCCGAGAGCGGTCTCTCTCACCATGGAGGCCTCGGGGTGGCCAGGGATGTGTTGTGCCGGGAGGGGCCATCCCCTCTCTCCGGCTGAGCTCATCCCCAAGCACTGCTGCCATCCCCTGCCATGGTGACAGAGCCGGCCGTGAGGGGGCCTGAGGCAGGGATGCCTTTGGGGGTTGTGAAGGGACCTTCCCGCCCAGTGGCTGGTGTGAGGTGAAGCCAGAGCCGCCCTGGGCACTCACAGCTGCAGGAGGCTGCCATGACACAGGGGCCCTACTCGGCTGAGCCCCCACCTGTACTTGCGGGGGGAGGCCTTTTACTTTAAAAGAGAAAAATGGCAGCTTGACTGGTGTGAGATGAGTATCTGGAAAAGACCTCATCCCCTTGGACTGCATAACAGCCAGGCCACACTACTGGAGGAGGTAGGTGAGAGGGTAGGCAGAAGACATGCCTGAAAACAAGGTTCTTGTGCTCCAAACCCTTGATTCTGTCACGATGAACTCTGCCCCACCACAGGGTGAGAGGCTTTGTTCACCATAGCCCATGGAAAGTCAGCCATGCAAGGGAGTCCCAGCCTTCCAGTGGCTTCTCCTCCTGGCCTGCCTGTCCGGCTGCCTGAGTGAGAGGGGCTGTGCTGCCCGTGTCACATCCTGCCCTCCTGGTGCAGATACCCAACGCCTGGCTGCTGTCCTGTCTGGGACACCATTTCCCAGCCTCACTCTTGCTCTCCAGATTCCCTTTTTAATGCTATGAAAGCATCACTGAATGCCTACAGAGTCATGAGCTTGAGCCTGGGCCCATTTTCTGTTAGCAAAGCTTGACTGGAGCCGTTCTCTGGAGGTCTGAGCAGACCTGTGTCTGCAGGAGAGCAGCTGCCACAGGCAGCAGTGGATGATTCGTTCTTCTGTAAATGAAGTAATGACTTAAAGACACGTGCTAAGGTTTCTTAAACAAATATTTCCTAACTTCTTTCCAGTGAGTAATAAAAGAACATATGACTCCCCAAAGCAATGGATTAAAAAAACCAAACACAAGCCCGTTTTGGAAATGTTGAGGGCTTTGTTGCAGGCTACTGGCAGGCCTGAGAGGGAGAGTGCCCCTGGGACAAGTGGCTTTGCAGCACTGGCCCTGCTGTTCCCTGCCACACCTGATCCCGGTGGCAGCGTGGGTCCTGGCACGGCCCCTCAGCATTTTGCTGAGCGCAGCAAGTTCCCAGACGCTTGTTTCCATGACCCCTCAAAGCACAAGCGTGTGTGTGTTGGTAAAGAAAGTCAAGTTTCCAAGGAGAGGGAATATCTTTGAAATGCCTCAGTTGCTATAGGTGAAAAAAAAGCTAACAACCACCTGGCTCGGGATGGTGTAAGGGAGTTTATGGGCATTTATGGTTGCTGCAAATTACACATGCCTGGTTTTGCTAGGAAGCTTTTTTTCTTTTAAGTTACAAACAACTGCTCGACCTAAAATAGCCATCGTGCCAGGGTCCAGCGTGCCTGCTGCGTACAGGCATGTATGCGAGCTCATCGCGACCGTCTCGAGTTCTGAGCGTTTGGCTTCTTGGGCCACTGCTTTTTGAAACATAAGCTGCATTTTCAGAAATTTCTGGTGACTCAAAGGGTTAAATGCAATCTTCAAAAGTGACATAGAAGCTTATTTTATAGGTTGGGTGGATTTTTTTCTGTGCCTACGAAGTTTAGCCTTAATGCTTGCCATTTATTCTAGGTTAAGTAGTCCTATGAGATGTTATTTACAAGCATCTTTAAGCTTAATGACTGGTGCTGTTAATAAGCTCTCTAAGGCAATAATTTTTTTGTTTGGTTTTTTTTTTAAGATATATTACAAATAGTTAAGGAAGTGTTTCCATAAGAGTGCACGCTGTGTTAAAGTCGGTATAATTAAATGTAATGACTACCAACTGTCACTAGAGGCTGCTCTTAATACACTGTGGAGAAATAAAAGTAGGAAAAAACTTCACGTCCTCCATCTCCCATAAAGGAGTTTTTTTTTTCTTTCTTTTACGAGAGGAAAAAAAAAGAAGTTCATCACCGTGATGCATGGTTATCCTATTTATTTCCATTCCTAAACCATCCGTTGATCCATGAAATCATTCTGGCTATTGCAGCCCTGAGAAATTAGGCAATACGCAGAGAAACCACATTTCCCAGACCACCAATGTTAATTTCTTTGTGGTGCACACAGCAAATAGATCAAAATATTTGAGCTGAATTTTAAAAAGTATTCGAGCAAGAGCTCCCAATTATAGTATGAAATTTAAGTTTTACTTTAACATGGGTTTTTGGAGTAATAGATTTCCCATAGTAAAAACTTAATGATACTTCACTAATATGTCTTCTGATGCTGCTTTCTGTCCTTAATCTCCCCACTGTGATTTGCCTTTGGCAGGTTGCATTCATCTCCCATGTAAGGATTTCTAGCTAAAATCATAAAAGTCAATATTTTGCAAAGAACTCTTAAATATTTTGTGCAGAACTGTAAACATCGAAACCAGGTGTGATTAAAGAAACAAAACACAGTCTGTTTGTGTCACTAGGACATGTGTGTCAACCTGCTTTGGCAACTTAACTGCCTCTTTCATCCCCCGTCCTGCACATTGTCTCTATGTCCATTTGGACAGCTTGGAAAGTGCACCAATCATGTCTTTTTCCAATAATGTCTTTTTCCTGAGGTGTTCTCCGTTCTTTCAAAATGTAAAGATGGCCAAACATTTCTTGCCCTGCTCTCTTCTCCTCTAGCTGTACATCCGTGGACGTGAGCAGGGGACGCGGGAAGCTGTCTGGCCGGGGTGCAGAGAAGAGCAGCGTGTGAGCGTAGCATCATGCTTGCGTGAATAACCTCCTTCGAGGTCTTGCATGAATAACCTCCTTCTAGCTATGACTTTTCTGACCAGGCCACTCTAGTGCCAGCTAAGACACGCTGTTTGGCATCGTACCTGGTTTCCCTCTCCTGCAGTCTGATCTCAGCCATAGCTGACCTTCCCCTCGGTTGTGTTGTTTCAATGCTAATTCCGCGTTGTTGGCTTTGCTGGCTGTTCCGTTTTGGTAACGTGCACGGTGACTGACTCAATGTTCATGAAAACCAGTCCCTGCTTGCATCAGCCTTTCTTAAATTGTGCAATTGTGTGCTTCTGTTTTGTGGCTAGGGTGATACCTGAGGGTGTAGTTTGCTCCAGTTCACCTCCTGGTTTGTGCTGGTTCACTTTCGTGCCTGGAGCTTGTCTTTCCTCTGTTGCAGTCTGGCTGGGGAGCTCAGCAGCCCGTATGTGAAGCCAACAGCCGTGTTATTTTGGGGCATTAGCTGGGGGAGCACATTTCTGTTTGTTTGTTTTTTTCCCCTGACCTAGGGAGGAGGGGACTGAGTCTGTGCAGCTTGAATGAAGCTTTGTTTCGGCTGAGGAAATGAAAAGCTGAAATCTTGTCTCGCCTGACACAGAAATGTTCCCTTTCACAGGACTGAGTTTGGAGTTTGGTTTGGAGTCCTTGAGGTGGTAAAGTAAAAGAAGGGCTGCATTTACAAGAGTACTGGGGGAGAGGAGCACCCCTGACGTGCAGTGCTTGGAGACCTTGTGTGGGAGGTGGAAGACTTGGTGAATTATTGTTTCTGCTGGAGAGAATTTTTAACCACATGTCTGCCCTTTCAGGCTATTGCTCAAACCACTGTACTATGGAATGATGTTCCTCTACATTTCTAATTACTTAGGGTCTATTAATGCAGATCTGAGCTTAATAGCAGCCTCTGTTGATGACATCCATCTTAAAGTAATAATAAAATATAAGGGTCTGGCAATCCTGCATTCTCAGGTGCTCATGTGAAGCTGCAAACTAGAAAGGTACTAATTTGTTTTTGATCCTGGTTATTATTTAAGGACCGTGGGAGAATTTGGAAGACTAGGCCCAGAACAGTCATGTGGAAGAGTTCATGTGTGTTTCTGTGGAGGAGGAAGAGCTGAGCCTTGATCAGCTTGTGCTGGAGCGCTAGCTCTCTTTGCAAGCGCTCCAGCACAAGAAGAAGGGGGGGCGATGGCTTTTCATCAGTGATTTTGTAACTTCTGGTCCGTAGTGTTTTCTCCAGCTGAAGTTGCTTAATGAACCTGGGTGGGCCATAATTTCAGTTTGCTGAAAGTGACTATTTGCTAAAATAAATGAATCAAATCAGGTTTTGGCTGCCCACCAGACACCTGGAAAATTTGGCTCTTAGACTGCCAGTACAACTCTTTTGGCTCATAAGAACTTGACCTACGGCTTAACACCTTTTTTACCCTGACGTTGTGCAACTTCTTCTCTGGCTAACAGCTAGGTTAACTACCCTCCAGAGAGAATTCTGCAGTTGTTTCGTTTCAGGATCCCTCTTTGCAAAAGACATAAAAATTACCCTCGAGTTGCAGAGCTGCTACAGGTATGAGCTCTGTAGCCCTGTGGTATGCAGATGTGGTTGGAGAGGCTTCTTCACTGACCTGTGGTGCGTGAATGCATTTGACAGCAGGCAATACAGAATGGGAACTCTGGAATGGCAGAACCTCATGATCTGTGCTTGGCCTTGCACTCCTTGGAAGAAACCGTATCAGTGACCGGTCTCTTGTGCACTGCAAACACTTTAAAAATTCAGAAGTGCTGGAAAGGATATTTGGAGGTCACCTGGCCATTTCATCCATCTCCAAAGGAAAACTAACATTGATAGTTTAAGCAAGGGTGAAGGTTATATGGTGGATATCACAGATATACCTGCAACATCTATTTCAAAGTAACTTTGGTTCTTACTAAGAATAATGATCGTGCATCCCCAGCCTTCCTTTGGAAGAGTTAGGCTCCAATCCTCTCTCATGCCTGGATCTCTTTCTTTCCCTGACTGCCTAGTTCTTGACACTACCCATACACATTGTTTCAGCATCATTAAACCACCAGCAAGCAGATGCCAGCTTGATAGCCTTCTCTGGACATCAATTTGTGAAGAAGAGAGGGTTGATATGGAAAGGTGTCCTGCAGGTGAGGGATTACTTCAGCAACTAGTGACTGCTACTTAAGAATGGTGTCTCTCAAATATTATGTCATGGCCATACTATTCAAGATTTGCTCTTCCCTCACAGCTCTAAAGAGTTGGGAAGCCAGAAACTCTCAGGCTTATCTGAATCAAATACATTTCATAGAACCATAGAACGGTTTGGGTTGGAAGGGACATTAGAGCCCACCCAGTGCCACCCCCTGCCATGGGCAGGGACACCCTCCACTAGACCAGGTTGCTCCAAGCCTCATCCAGCCTGGCCTTGGACACTGCCAGGGATGGGGCATCCACAGCTTCTCTGGGCAACCTGTCCCAGTGCTTCACTACCCTCTCCAGGAAGAACGTCTTCCTGATGGCCCCATCTCCATCTCCCTCCTTCAATTTAAACCCGTTACCCCTTGTCCTGTCACTCTCTGTCCTTGTAAAAAGCTCCCCCCTGCCCCCGGCTTCCTTGTAGCCCCCTTCAGGCACTGGAAGGTGCTATAAGGTCTCCCCGGAGCCTTCCCTTCTCCAGGCTGAACAAGCCCAACTCTCCCAGCCTGTCCCCATGGCAAAGAGGCATCTGATGCACTCTGAGCACCTTCGTGGCCTCCTCTGGACTTGCCCCAACTGGTTGATATCCTCCTGATATTGGGTGCCCCAGAGCTGGATGCAGTAATCCTTCATGCAGTACTAATTCAGATATTTTCATATGTAGATTTGTGTTTTTTCCTGAAGTGTATCTTGGAAAAGTTCAGTTATCTGGGCAGACATATGAAGCACTGTAGTACCTGTGAGCTGGAGAGCATTTCTTTAGTCTAATATAGCAATAACTTTCTGCACCAGTTTTTCCACATACAGGCATACATTCAGCCACTGTCGGTGTGGATGTGAAGTTGGAATACCTCCAGGTCAGCTGGCTTCTGCCTAAATAGTTGGGAAAGCAAACACAACCTTGTTTGACTGACTTTCATAACTGGATACATGTAACACAAGTTCTAATCTGGCAGTACAGTATTGCTGCTGCTAGCAACAAAGTAAGGTCCTATCCTCCTGAACTCATTTAGCCCACCACAAGCCAGTTTTTTGTCTTTCACCTTGAGTCCCAAAAGCTGCTGGAAGATGCCATCACCCAAAATGATGCTAGCCAGGAAATGACACTTGGCATTGTGGGAGGACTGAAGGAGTATTTCCTAGTCATGTCCTGTTTCAACAGTGAGACATACCATTCGTATATGGTATTTTTTTTATGTCTGCGTACTTTGTAGCGACCTTAACTGCTGTTTTAGAAACCAGCTGGGACGGGGACTTGTAGACGCCTTGGTATTTGCCTTGGTGCTATTAATTTTTTGTTCTGTGCAGCAATACAATGTTTTCCGTTCTTTCTTTACCTGAACCATCAAGATAAAGCGTTTTCACGCATGGATCAGGCTTACAGCCTCCTGGGGCGCAGGGCTCAGGGTCTATAGGACGCGCAGCTGGGCTGATATGAGGATTTGCAGAGCTGGTGTAAGGCAACACTGCAACAGTCACAAGTGGCCCCTCTTTAATTCAGCCACATTGCACTTCGATTACTCAAAGCGTTTCCCTACCTCACTGCTTTTGCTGTGGTACAATAGGAACAGCAGAGCCTCTGAAAGCTGTGTGGATCTGAGGGGCCAGCCGGTTCTGCACTCCCTCACTTGGCTTTATCAGTGGAAATTCCTTCCTCGCTGATCGAATGACCAAGGGAAAATTATCTCTTTTTAAAACAGTTCACATTTCTTTGGATTCAGTTTCAAATTGGCATTCTTAAGCTTATCACAGACCATTTGTGTAAATGCACTAGTTCCTGACCAAAAGATTTAGCATGTACCAGATTTGTTATCCGCCTAGGACAAACAGTCTGAAAGAGGCACATGCCATGCAGTACATTCTCCATGAGCCCTATAAAAGTAGCAAGAGCACTCCATAATCTAGAGAACATTATTTAAAATTGACAGAACCTTTACCCTACCATAAAAGCAACCTTCTTCTGGGGCTTTTGGATTTACTTCCATGTTTACCTACCCACTTAAGATCAGTGTAGAAATCCAGCTAACCTTTCTGTAACATCAAAGGTATCCAAGCACCAGGCAAATGTCTGATGCAGTGTGGCTCAGGCACAAAACCTGCACATGGTCCCATCTCCCTGAACAGAGCGAGAATGAAATGACAGACGGCAATTGCTTGGTTTGCTACTTGACTCTCCTTCTTTCCTACATTCACTAAGGGTCGTGAGCCCAGTAGTTGTTCAGGCTTGTCCGTGGCTTCTTGCTTGCTCTTTGTCTCAGCGGTATTTTTCTGTTGCCTCTCTCTGACTGACCTTTTAAAATTTTTTCTACTACAGCGATACACACTGCTACCAAGATGTGCCTTGCCTTGAACTGTGGCATGTCTGTATGATTTGAGTGAAGGCTGCCCTTGCTGTAGCTCTCCAGCACCATAGGAAATCATTATTTACGTTTTCCTTGATGAAAGCCTACTACTGTAGCCAAAAATGTTGACCAGCCTAATCCCATTCAGTGGTAGTAATGGCTACATGCAACGAAGGATAGAAATCTCTTAAAGTAACTACTTAATGTTGTATCATTCCCATAGTAGTCACACTTTACTTTGTACAGCAAATTGTGACAGAAGTCCATGAGTAGTCAGAGAATCAGCTCTTTCTGTCAAATTGCATTAAATCATATCTGAAAGGGAAAACAACTGTACTTGAACATAGATTCATAGAATCACAGAATAGTTTGGGTTAGAAGGGACCTTAAAGCTCATCTAGTTCCAACCCCCCTGCCATGGGCAGGGACACCCTCCACTAGCTCAGGTTGCTCCAAGCCTCATCCAGCCTGGCCTTGGACACTTCCAGGGATGGGGCATCCACAGCTTCTCTGGGCAACCTGTCCCAGGGCCCCCCACCCTCTCCAGGAAGAATTTCTTCCTGATATCTAATCTAAATCTAGATACACCCTCATATCGGTTGTGCGTTGTTGCATATCCTGGCCAACTGGAGTTAAAGCCTTTCAATTAAAACATACAGCACCAGCAGTGCATGAAAAAAGATTTTGGAGCTGAACATCCTATTGTATTGTCACAGGATATAACACGTTGGCAGTACTACAGCGTGGTGCTACCAAACCAGTTTGTGACCTTGAAACCAAGACTGTTGTTTGGCTTCTGCTCCTTCAGTTCACTCATCAGAAGGGTAAAATGGTGAAGGGGAGTGGACATGTGTCCTACTGAGCAGGCCCAAGGACAGCCTGCTCCCTGGGTGCCGCGCTGCCAGTAGTTTGGGTGTGGGCAGCTGTTTTGATTTCGCTGTCCTTTGTGTGTGAATCTGAGATAGAGGAAAAACTGGAAGAAGTTGCCTGGCCCTTTGCCACCTCTGTACCTTAAAAAGCAGCTGGAATCTGTAGGAAGTTGTAACCCCTGTCAGTCAAAATCCTGTCATGTTTTGTATGCAGGAGGTAAATGGCTGACATTTTCCTTTGACAGGACAACTGAGTTGGTCACCACACTTGTCTGGGCCTGTTGCAGCGATTTGGGTATCTAGGGAGAGGCCCAAACCAGCACCAGACCTGAATCTCCTGGGAGAGTGGGGTAAAGTGTTTCCATTTGGAACTAAATAAGCTTCTCTGGGGGCCTCTGTGCCGTACCAAGACCCAGAGGAGGCAGAGCCTATACTCCATGATTTCTGTACATTAAAGCCATCTCCTTAACATCTCAATCTTTGCTTTTGAATAAGGAAGGATGAAGGGAAGTGCTTTTCCATGTTTCTGTCCTCCCATTCCTCTGCAGACTTTCCTGCCAGCTGTGTCTGATCTCTCCCAGGGTTACCTACTGTGGAGATGCTCTGTAGTCCTGCTGCCAGGACATCCCGACAGGGACTGGCTCTAGCTGGTTCCCTTCTGCTGCGCTTTTCCACTCAGGAGACCAGGGAGAAGGCAAAGAGGACGGAGCTGATCCTTGTGTCTGCTGCCTGTACGTTGTCAGGACACAGCACATGGGAACCTGGGAGCTCCAAGGCACCCCAGCTCCCAGCTTGGGAGGGCAGGCAGAGCGGCCCTGCTGCCTTCTCTAGCATCATAGTGGCAAAGGGACTTGGGACCAAGGGTCGTTTCTTTGCTGCCTGTAGTTCTGCACTGGACCGAATTGCTGCAGTGGGACTCTTCTGCCCCCTCCACCTGAATCCGCCAGGGTTTTTTGTATTTTTTCAGAGGAGATAATAGATTTCTCCTCCTCAAAAGTCACTGATGCTGTATGTACAGCATAGCAGGGCTATGTAACAGCTGCTTTTCTATATGCCAGGCAGTTTTATCACTTTATTAGAAAGAGACTGAGATTTCCAGGTCGATTTTTAAATTTTATTTTTCCCTAAGAAAAGACACAGTAAGTACCGTATGTCTTGTTTGCAGTAATGGTTGCCACAAGTTCTTCTTTTGAGAAGATTTAGAAATAAGACAAAAACAACTAAGACAACCCCTACCCCAAGCTACAGAATCCCAACTAATAACATTGAAAAATAAGTTGATAGTGTTGATCCCTTGTGTACCGGCAGTTAAGCTTCAAAAATCAATGGAGAGGGAAGCTTAACTGGCCTTTCCGTAGCATCAGAATGCAAAGCGAAATCCTAAATGTAGAATTTTTACAGCTATAAATATAGGGGAGAATTTTCAGGCAATGTCAAAATTACTGCTTAATTCCCTTTCCTTCAGGAGAAAGCTCCTATGAGGTGCGCTTGGAAAGGAATCCCTGAGTGTACTAGATATATTTCTGTGCAAACCACGAAGCAGTGTTTCAGAGTGGTATGTGGAAGGAGTGAGACCAGCTTGATCAGCGAGGACCCCAGTTCTGCCATCACTTCTGCCTTGAGTAACTTTAAACATTTGTCCTGTTTGTTCAGGCAAATCCATCTCTCAAAATATAAAGCTATTCCTGCACACAAGTGCTGGCAGGGTCTGGGAGCAGCAACTACACGAACGTTGCTTCTGGCAGTGGTTTCCTGAGTCTTTGTAGACAAAAATATTAGGCCTTTGTCCTCTAAGGTCCCTAGGTGAGTAATCCACATTGCTAAATACCTCTGAGGATCTGAGCGCCCAGAGCCAGTGCCTCGT
This sequence comes from Rhynochetos jubatus, assembly GCA_027574665.1. Classification (NCBI taxonomy): domain Eukaryota; kingdom Metazoa; phylum Chordata; class Aves; order Eurypygiformes; family Rhynochetidae; genus Rhynochetos; species Rhynochetos jubatus. The sequence continues at coordinate 76,586,572 of CM050651.1, forward strand.
GTTTTTAACACAGTAAGACTTTAAGGGACTGTCTGTGCTTCTAGCCACATTCGTATTTCCTCCTTGTTTACTTTTAGCCATTCAATGTTGTTCTTCACCTGCTCAATTGACTGACTCCTGGGCAATTCTCCTGCCCCAGCATTAGGATATTTCTCAAAGAAGTTTTCCATCTGGAAAAGAGAGAGAAAAAGAATTGTCATGAAGCAAATAACGCTGCTGTTGGGCAGGAGGCTTTTTACAGGGACCTGGTCACGGGAAGTTTTGGCTGGGAGACATTTAAGCTCAGACTAGTTGCACTTGAACAGTTTCACAGTAACTCATACTGCTTTACACGTTCGGAGGATAAAAAAGTCAAGTTTCCTGGGCAGTAGATTGTTAAATGTAATGACTTAAACCCAAGAGGAGTGCTGTCACCATACCTGCCAAAGCTGGAGCTCAGTGTTGTAGGTTTGGGTAATAGTTACTACTCGGCCAAGGTTTCTGTCATTGATAGTGAATCTAGAAAAACAATTTAATAAATGATGTTTGAAACAAAACCAGGAAAAAAAGAAAAGGCACAAGTAATTACCTGAAGCTTAAGCTTCTAACTGTGCTACAATAAACCAGATGCACTTAGATTCCAGCATTTTTGGAAACACTTAAAAAATAGTACTCCTATACAATATCTGTGCTGTTCTCAAATATGTTTACTAATGCAGTGGGCTTTTCTGGGGGATTTTTTTAAATTTTTTTAATTAATGACTTGGTGTGTCGTGCTGGAAGTTAAGTGTATTTCTGCTCTGCAAGACAAATGCTGTCCCGTTCACAGCTCTAGGCTTGCAGGTGTGCTTTGCTTCTGTGCCCTCACCAAGCGCTTAGAGAGGGAAAGGCAGGAAAGAGAAGGCACTCAGGGAGGAGCAAAGCTAAAAGGTTTGCTAATAGCTCCACTGCTCATCTGCACGTCTGCTGCTTGCTGTTACCACTAGAAGGAATGTAAAAATAAGCTGTACATTGTCTTCTTGTTATGAAACAGAAAGAGTGGAGACATGGCTGACTGATTTCCATGCAATAACCAGATTTCTATGGCCTTGGTAGAACTTCCTACACTTTTTACTCACTTAGCCATCATTTAGGGAAAGGATGGATTTCAAGTTAGCAGCAAAGTACTTTTTCACAGCAGATGGGTATAACTGTGTTGAATACACTTTCAGTTTTCATTATGCAAAGGCCGGTGATTACAGATGTAGAGTGAAAATGTGGAAAAGCATGACATATAACAAGATATAGAGATGGATGTAGGCCTAAAGGTTTCGATGAGTACATTAGCATACCTGTCAACTAGGTACGGCCAGTTAAGTCGTATCCAGTCCCAGGCCATTGTTTTCCCATAGGTATTATACGAGATGTATTTCAGGACTGTGAACACATCTTGGCTTTTGATGAGGTTGGTGTCGAAAATGTATTTCAGATACCTAAGGGAAATGCCATGAGAACCAGTGAGCACCTTTCATGAAAGACCATGGAAAGCAACTAAGTTAACACTTTCACTGTAGACTTAACTGATGATGATGAGAAACAGTGCAATGCTGATGTCTATATTTCCCAAGCATTTGCCACCACAGTTTACAGACTGTTTCCAAGCAGGAGTGTTATTTTTGTCTGCAACATTTGAAAGGTGAAGTACACTTACCTAAAGCCTAAATATCTGCCAATAACTGTGTCACGAGATAACTGTATTAAAAGAAATCTAAGCAGTTACACATCACTTCAGAAAGTAAGTAGAGTTTATGTCTCTAAGTTACTTAAAGATAGCCCAAACCTATTATTATTCTTATATTTTAATCAAGTAGTGAAAACAAGATTGGATCAGTCAGTAGTCCAGCCTGTTTGGGTAGCCAAGCACCAAAAAGTAGCAGTGCAGGCTATAACGTTCTTATAGGGACCTTGACTACACACTCAGGTGGCTTTTGCACACTAAAATCTGTGCTGTTTATTCGGAAACTCTTATCCACGCAAAATTAATATTCATTTGGGTATAGCATGCCTGCAAGTGCTGCAGTTATACTTCCAGTTACAGCACAAATGGTTTGGACTGACAGCGTGGAGGGATCCCGCAGGCCACGCGTTTGGAGGGAGATGAGTAGCGTGGTCATGGCTACACAGCAGCAGCTGCGGAAGAACACCCTTAAACAGTTGTGTGCGGGGGTTAAGGGTTGTCTTCTTTTTTTCTATATGCAAGGGACAATTTTCTCCATCTGTTTGCTCTTTTCCCCTTCCTTGTTATTTAATAGTAAATTAAGAGACAAGTTTTCCTTGGTTTTGGGGGGATGTTTTTATTTTCCATGTATATAGTTTGATCTAGCTAATTAATTCATGTCTTCATCAGGTCAGAGATTAGTTATTGAATGGCTTTAGATTATGGCATTGTGGTCACAAGAATTTAGGAATACAGCTGCCTCCTACCACTATTTTAATTATTCTAACTTTTATATTTACTCTCCCTGAACCTCCTATACTTCCTTCTTTCATCTTGTTTAAACTTGGAACTCCTCCTGGCAGAGACTACTCCCTCTCATGATATTTAGATTAATCTCCAACAAAGTGGTGAATGGCCCCGGTGAAGAGGTTTCCCTGCATTTCTGCTGCATCATACAACTACATGCAGAATTATCAGATAGGCTTAAAGGAGCTGGTGTGTCATGCAGAGCGGCAGCCCAGAGTCATGCTCGCCCAGTCTGGGGCAGTAACATAGAATCATAGAATGGTTTGGGTCAGAAGGGACCTTAAATACCATCCAGTTCCGACCTCCTGCCATGGGCAGGGACACCCTCCACTCGCCCAGGTTGCTCCCAGCCTCATCCAGCCTGGCCTTGGACACTCCCAGGGATGGGGCACCCACAACTTCTCTGGGCAACCTGTCCCAGGTTGAATACATCATTTCTGGTTCTAGCTCAAGTATCTCTGCACAGCGCTTCAGGGAGCATTGTGACTTCACACGGATGCCTTCATAGGACTGTTAGTGACGATTGCTCAAGGTTGTTTGCATAATTTTAGCTGCTTAGAAGGTAGACATCAAGTCTAAGCAAACTTCATCTGTAGTCAATGGAGGGTGACTGGCAACACTCAGAAGAAATTCTTCCCGTTGATTTTAAGTCTCTTTCCTGTATAAATAGTGCTCTGGAGGTCCTGTCTCCCTTCACTGATTATAGAGGAAACATAGACGACTAATTTTCTCCTGATGCTTAACGATTAGGCAGCTAAAATTACACAGGGTGAATGCACTGTTGGAAGAGCTGAAGGCTGTTGATTGTGTGCAGAAACTACCGTGTGTCCAATATCTTTCCACTAAAGGAGCAAGCCTTTTTTTCTACTATAGTACAATCTCAGAGAGGGGGGTGTTAGCTAACTGGTCTAGAAAATGTGTTGCATTCCTTGTGATCTAATCTGACAGGAATGACAGCCCAGGAGAAAAGAGGGGAATGAGCAAATGGTGACCAGTTGCTTCTGTAGAGAAAGAAAAATCTTTGTGTGGTTAAATCACCTGTCCAAAAGGGTGATGTTCTTCACTGATGCCAGGCCATACAGCAGCTTTTCTTTTTCTTGTGCTAAAGAAGTTGCTTGGTATTTCTGGAACATGTAATTCCATGACGACTCATCGCCTGAGTTCTGCATCCCGTAGCGGTACACTAGGAGTCGGAGATTTGCAGGAATACTAAAATAAAGAAACCGTATTTGAATATTCTTCCCTGTTTGTTGCTCGAGATCTGTGACCAAGTCACGTGCGGTGCTCTTCACCAGCCACAAAAGCTGTGCGCACTCACGTGTTTCCTTGTAGCCATTGCTCAAATAGTTGAGAAGCGTTGTCCAAAGATTCTCTGTCACCCATACTGCACGCAAAGTCTAGAACAGACGGACGAAGAAGCCTTTAAAAGAAAAAGAGAGGGAGAGAGAGATATTTTCCTACCGCTTAGCATTCTTTGAATCCGTCACTAATATAAGAAGGCAAAAAAGATTGTGTAACCTCTGCAAATGGCTTCCAGAATCATTCCAGTGGAGCTGATCCACGATGGGTTTTACCAGGTAGCGAAAATATTCCTGAGGTAGAAAAAGGGTGTTGGTTACTTGTGTAGATTTCTTTAAAGAATAATTTATTTGCGTTCATAGTTTATACTCTTTCATTTTTCCTAGAACTAGCATCCCTTAAACAAAAAGTAACATACACATGCACAATCTTTCCAGATCACCACGGCTCCCAGATGAAGGCTGGGGTACAGCAAGGACATACTGCCACAAAGGTTTTCCAGAGGTAATGCTGAGTTCAGGAAATACTTATTTTAGTGACCATTAAATCATGTTCAGCATGTTAGGTCAACCAACAAACTTGCTCACTGCCACACTGAGGTATGGCCACCCTTCGTGCTGAGGACGGGTGTCGGGGATTTTGCTGCCTTATACGTACTTCTTTATTGGATGTAGGACAGCCTTGATTAATAAATAGCTGTACTGTGACTTATGGGGATGGATTATAAAAATAATAAGGCACAATTTCTTTCCTCCAAGTGCATAGTCCTGAATTGAGAATCCAGGTAATTCAGAGAACAGTACTAGGCAGTTTTCAGCACTTATTTTTAAAAGTACACTAGCAAAAAGTAAATACTGATAGCTCAGCAACATTGAAAGTCACTTGAACTTCAATATTATTGCTGTTATGGATCCTGAGCTGTCAGATCCAGTGGTCCAATGCAGGAATGGTTTCTTTGCTTCATCACCTGAAACCGGGGATAGAGAATTGGATCATCTCCAAGCATGTTTGCAAGGTAAGTTACAGATGATATCGCTCTATTCCAAGGTAAATAGTCTGTTTCATTTTGTAGGTATTTTGTGAGCTCCAGGGGAACAGTGTAATTCACGAGTCCAGCTCTGTGGAAGGAGAAAACATAACTTCTGTTATTCTAATGAATTTGAAGAACTTGCTTCTTTTAAGATATTAGAACTCTATTTACTTTAGAAGGTCCGAAATAATAAATTTTGGGAGGGGGAAAACAGTCTGGAATGCAACCTGGGAGGTCGTTTCCAAAGAGACCGCCGAGGATAAGTGGTGATAAATGCTTAACCGCAGGAACTGTCACTGCCATGAGGGAAGGCTGTTCACATTAGTGTGCCCAGACGTGGGTAGCCCTCAACTGACTACAGTAACTCCTGTCACACAAAAAGGGATTGCTAGCTCTGGAGACATCCGGAAAGGCTCAGGAGATTCAGACTTACAGGCCACTCAACTGAAGGGGAGCATTTCTCCAGACGGCATTGGTACTGCAAGTTGCGGATGCATGCTTGAGTTTGCCTCTTTTGGAGGGCAAAATAAGCCAATAAGCAATTAAATCTTTTAACAAATTCAGAAATTTTCTTCCAACTACCTAATTCTAATTAATAGGCAAGGGAAAGTGAAAATCTTGTGTTGAAATCTCTGCAGGGGATTAGTTTACCTTGCTAAAGAAAAGGCATCATCCAAAATTCCTGCACGGTCAGCAGCTGAAAACTCCTGTGTGAAAAGAGGAAAAGAGCAATTGGGAATATATACATTATTTGCAGAAAAAACCAGCCTCTACAGACCTCTATATGAGGGACTCTCCAGGCAGGTTAATGTTATGACACTCACTTTGTGGTTGTTGGTCAGAAGAGTGCTTAACCTGGCCCAGTTTTGGCTATCATAATTCACCCGGTAGAATCCAACGTGGTCTGGATTAATGTTGGCAGAAGTATTAGTAGGCAATGTTAATGTAATTCCTGCAAAACAAATAAACAGTGATCGGTTTGTGCTTCTGACAGGACACAGAACTCAGAGATTCCTTGACTCTGACAGTTATATTTGCTTTTAATGAGTATCAAAATAAGATTCAAACCTTAATTTTATGTATTTATTTTTAAAATGGCTGTCAGTAAAGATGAGTATTCTTGACTTTAATGAATCACTTTTCCAAGAATAGTGACTTGTGGTAATTACTTGGGCCAGCTAGTTTGTTAAATTTAAAATGGAGATCATTGTGATTAGGGTGAGGATGGTGAAAATTAGTGTAATTGTGAAAAGTACAAAATTGCAAAAAAACAATTCTTGCAAATATCTCTTTTAAAAGGTTTTTCACCCTCATTATGACTAATAGTTTTAGAGTTTTCACATTTTATCCTGCATTTGTTTAATTTTTCAGTTGACTTCAACTAACTTTTCAAGGGTTTTTCTTTCCTTTACTCTTCCCTGATTCCATTTTTGCAGCTATAGATAAAGGAATTACAAAGTAGGCTGAGACTTTCAAGCACTCCTATTTAAAATGCATCCTTGAAAAATATTCCTTGCTCAGATCTTGGTCTGGTTCAGCTGATGCTGCCAGTTATGAAAGTTTTCCTATTGCCCATTGAACGCCATGGTCTTCAGCCTGTGGTTCGAGGGTGGCTGGAGTTAAAAGCACTTTTCTGTTTGGATGACCCACACAGGGTAATTTAAAAGGCATTTTTCCCTACATCTGCTCTTTATCCTACTAGCCAAGATTTTTACGGGTGTAGAAGTAAGCACCTAATCACGCCTTTGCAGGCGTTGTCAAGTTAACAGTCCCTTGCAGCCCACCGTAATGCCATAGGGAAGTTAGAGAAGGAAAATTTCTTTGCGTTAATCTCTGACTTGTATCATGACATAAGACTGTTTTGTTTGCTTTTGCATGGATACTAAACACAGCCAGGTTAAAAAAAAAAAAAAAAAGAGACAACAAAAGGCAAATTACATTTTAAATAGGTGACATTCAAACAAATACAAGAAGACAAGAGCTGATCGTGATATTTCTAATATTCCAACATGTGATGAGATTTAAAAAACTCAGAAAGTTAGGGTTTTTTTTTTTCTTTTTTTCCCCATTTTTGGCCACTAGAGTTGTAGAATGAGAAATTCAGATTTGACTGCATAATAGAACAATCATAAAAAACAACCGTATAGGCATTTCCTCATTCCTGCAATCAGCATGAGAAAATGGGATTAATCATTTATAGTTCTCTAACTGAACTCAGCCTGCCAGTTTCCCATGCCACGGGTGTGTTCATCAGCCTCCTACTTCTCTTCTCTTAGGCTCAACAAAGGGCATATTTAAGTCCCATTGGTTTTAGTACATCATAATTAAGATCATGCTTAGATGCTTCCTTGAACAGGACTGCGTTTAAACACATGCTTAAGCACTTTACTGAATTGAGCCTAAGTTGACGTAATGTGTGTATAGGGACAATAATCATCTTATAGCAGAAACGACGACTAACTTCAGCACAACCAAGCTGTGTGCTGGTTCCTGGATCAGAAAACTGGAAAGCTTGAAAGTTCATTCTGTATTTTATTTTCTTTCTTGTTAAGGACATATTGAAAAGTTTTATCCAGTCGTTACTCTTAAAAGAGAAGGGCTAGTTTACCTGCAGAATTTGATGTGTTGTAGAAAGTGTAATTTATGGAATCCCCAAGTCTCCATTTCACTGGTATATTCCATTTGTAACTGAAATTATTTAAAAAGAAAGAGAATCAAATGACATTTGAAACCAAAGGCGAAAAATAAAACCCCAGTGTACCTTTTTATTTGATTTAATGCTTACATCTTGTTTTATGAAGCCAGCCGTGTGCTTATGTACATACACATTTCCCAAATATCCCTTGTAACCAAACACAGCGTTTTACCAATAGCTGTTATTTATGTTCTAAAGATGTTTCTGTGCTCTATTCTGGCAACGAAATGCCAGCTATTGGTGTCGTGTGGTTGGGGCAGTTACACTCCCTGAAAAGCAAACTAAAAAGCATGAAGTGTCTGAGGATGTTCATGCTCTAGAGATAGGGAATAGCAGTAGCTTGTCTTAATAATTTGTATTTATCAATAATTCTCCAAATGGATCTGAGGGACTGAGCAAGGGAGTGGAGGAAGATTTTGTCCAGTGTCCAGTGTTGGTGTATTAATCAAGTTAATATGGTATTGTGTTAATTATGTGCCTAAAGTTAAGGCTGGAAGCTGCACAATTAATCTGTTTCTTTTGGGGTTTTTTTATTTGAAAATAAATGGACCTGCTAAGGCCACGTTCATCTGAACACAACCTTCACCTCTTGCTGACTCTGTATGCTGGAGAGGGTAATAATTACCCATAATCAGAGAGAGGTCATGTCAATGAATTCCCATTCTGCTATATTTGTGGCTTTTTACCCCAGCTCTGGAACATGCGGCCCCACTAAGCAGTATCTTCATGTCATGTCAGGCAATAATCTAGCAGGGTACAAAGCAATTAATTTCAAAGATGGTTCTATGCGGATGGTTGGTGTCAGTGTTAATGTTGATGTGTCTAGGGCTTCGTGCAGACACCGGTTAATCTTTGCAACGCTGACTTGAAATAAGTATTATGAAACGTTTTTTACAGATGGGAAAACAGAAAGAGCTTAAGCAACTGCAGCAATACAGTCAGTAGGACCTCTTGCCTTTTCCAGCCTATTTTCCTTCTCCAAGACACCCTAATTCCTCCATTATAAAGCACCGGGAGCCAAACGTGACCTTACTTCTTGCTCTTCAATTCCTTGAATACCTACAGTGGGTAGGTGCAGGTTCCTCAGTCTGAGGCATACCCAGGATGAAGCTGAGACATTGGGGGTGGAAGGGAGCCATGGCACAGTCTGACCAGGACCGTGATCAGGCGGCCAGGGAAGTGGGATGGCAGAGCATGCCGTGAGCATACTTGCACAGCCACCTGCACAGGGCTGCTAAAATTATTAAGCCCTTTTGAGGAGTCAAATGCTGTTCCATGTTAGCATATTACAGTCTATCCCAGAGAGATTTTCCTTGCATTTTAAACCCCCTTGGAGACACATGGTACAGGAATACCTGAATCATCTTTACAACCCCCTGGATTAAGTGGATGGTCATTAACTTCCAGAAAATACCAAAATTAAAGCTATGGTATCTCCTGCTGCCTCCAGGAAGAAAGATCAGCTATTGTTTTGTGTCTTGAAAACAAAAATATCTTAACAGATTTATACACTTTGAGATTTTACTGGTTCTCTTATGGAGCTTACTGCCATGGAATTCAGAGAGGTTATTGTTTGGCCAGAAGCCCCAGCATTGTGTTTCCCTAGGAGAAAGCCCATAAAAGATGTTTTTTTAAATTAAAACCTGTTTTTTAAAATGCATTAAATAAGGGTGATTTTATTTAGATTTCTTTATATGTTCCTGAGATTACATACACAAATACTTTTCCTGAGCATGAGAGAAAATAGCTGTGTCCTGTTAACTGTGCATATTGAGGGCATGTTCCTGAAATGCTCTGCTGTAGCGACATGTTTGCCCAGCAGCACTACTTTAAGAGCACAAGTTTTTCAACTTCCATTTCTTTTGAGTGCCATCAGGCAGGAGAGGATTCTTTCAAGCCAAACAAGCTTGAAACAAGCTGGCAGCTCAGGAGACTATTCCTGCAGGGTTCAGAGAATAAAGCATACACAAGGTCTGGAGATTTCACTGCTTAAATCAAAACCCCACACCCAGATATGAAACAGAGCATTCCCTTCTGGGGCAGGATCTCTTCAGGAGCTTCCTCATCCCCATCTGTGAGGGTGGAAGGAGGAGGTATTGATTTCCAGTGGACTGACTTTTAGGCAAGGGAGTTAGTCTGTCCCAGGATAGATCTCATCAGCATTATAATATATATTACTGCATTTTATTTTTAAGTCATTTATAAAAACTACACATTCAGAAACAAATTCCCTCTCACTTTGGGAATAGTATGGGCAGCACATACTATTCTCTCGACAAGTTAAGGTGGAACAGTGCTGAGATTTCTACTCAAGAAATGACACATGGCAATGTGCTCTAAGTCTTGGAGAACTGGCTTGACAGTCACACTCAGAGAGTTTTGGTCAACAGCTCAAAGTCTGAGTGGAGACCAATGATGAGTGGCATTCCTCAGGGATCAGGATTGGGACCAGTGCTGTTTAATATCTTTGTCAGTGGCATGGACAGTGGGATTGAGGGCACCCTCAGCAAGTTTTCTGATGACACTGAGCTGTGTGGTGCAGTGACACACTGGAGGGAAGGGATGCCATCTAGAGGGACCTGGACAGGCTGGAGAGGTGAGCCTGTGCCAACCACATGGAGTTCAACAAGGCCAAGTGCAAGGTCCTGCACCTGGGTCGGGGCAATCCCAGCACAAGGACAGGCTGGGCGGAGAATGGATCGAGAACAGCCCTGAGGAGAAGGACCTGGGGGTGCTGGGGGATGAGAAGCTGGACATGAGCCGGCCGTGTGTGCTGACAGCCCAGAAAGCCAACCGGATCCTGGGCTGTATCCAGAGCAGTGTGGCCAGCAGGTCGAGGGAGTGGATTCTCCCCCTCTACTCTGCTCTTGTGAGATCTCCCCCTCACTTCTGCATCCAGCTGTGGGGTCCCCAACATCAGAAGGATATTGACCAGTTGAAGTGAGTCCAGAGGAGGGCCATGAAGATGATCAGAGGGCTGTATCCAGCACCTCTGCTATGAAGAAAGGCTGAGAGGATTGGGCTTGTTCAGCCTGGAGAAGAGAAGGCTCCAGGGAGACCTTATTGGAGCCTTCCAGTACCTGAAGGGGACCTACAAGGAAGCTGGGGGGGGACTTTTTCCAAGGGTCTGTGGTGACAGGACAAGGGGTAACGGGTTTAAACTGAAAGAGTGGAGATTTAAATTAGATATCAGGAAAAAGTTATCCATGGAGAGGGTGGGGAGGCCCTGGGACAGGTTGCCCAGAGAAGCTGTGGGTGCCCCATCCCTGGCAGTGTCCAAGGCCAGGCTGGATGAGGCTTGGAGCAACCTGGGCTAGTGGAAGGTGTCCCTGCCCATGGCAGGGGGTGGCACTGGGTGAGCTTTAAGGTCCCTTCCCACCCAAATCATTCTATGAAGTCAAACAAAAATAGGATTCCTGAGTCTGCTACCTGAGAGCATAGTGCAATAAGTCAAAATTTTTAACTCAAAGAAGTATTTTTGCCTGAATAGTCTGTAACACCAGCCTTCAGATATCACACTCTGTAGTTTATATCTAGAGTTGCTTCAAAAGGCTGCAAACTTTTCTGCTTATGCTGGGAGAAATACAACGGTGCAAATACATGGGTAATCATCTCAACCCAGCTCTTTTGATACCTACCCAAAACTGCAAGTACCATGGGCCTTCTCATTGCTCAAGATTTTTCTTTTTAATAAGGATGAAATAAAGTGGTCACAACTGTTTCTCCATTTCTCCTTGTTCTTTGCATTAAAATAACTAGTAGAAACTAATGGAAAATTGTACTTGGGTAGATTTAGTTCTGGTTCATACAGGCAAGTTTTACTGGTTTATTTGCATTGGGCTTGTTCTGGGTATGAAACCTTCCTACTATGGGTTAATTTGAATCTCTTTCACTGAAGTTGTACTGCCTCAAATTTGGGGCTGGCTAAGAATACTCACAATGCCAGCTCTGAACAGTTATTCAGCTGGTTAATGCCGTGGTGCATTCAAGCCATTTCTCTGTGCAGGTCCACCACCCCACAGGTAGGATTCACCTCTCCTCAGGTTAGTAATCTCTTAATTAACAAAGATGCTCTTATACAGTACCCTACCTGTCCTGAATAGAGTAGATGAATTTCTGCAGCTGGCTGTCTGGCCACATAAGAGCCCAAGGTGGCTAACTTTGACCAGATAATTATCTTTTCAGTGGCTAAAATTAAGCAAAACCATCCTGAGTGAAATAGGAAAAAATATCTCTTGATGAGGATTAATAACATTTATACATGAATAGCTATTTTTCAACAATTCATGGTTTTAAGACATGTAGAGAAGACCCTGTATGGCATGTGAAGACCCTGTGATGTATCAGAGATCCTATACCACGTAGGAAAAGGAATAGATGACCACGCTATAAAAATACCTGGATGATGGTATCCGATTTCTGGACAGAGACAATTTTCCTTAGTCTGACAAGCTATAATTTGCAGTGGTTCAACAGATGACTTGCAATCATCCGAACTGTTCAGAGTCATAAGATCATCTGAGAGACCCTGTCCCATTTTACTCTGCTATGTTTGAGAAAGGAACCCTGACGCAAAGGGCTGATGCTGTCCTAAATTTGAAATATTTGTATCTCACTTCCTGCTGGTTTCTTTTTAAAAGCAAATGCTGAGAGTAAGTCTAGCAAGAATGGGTATAATACTGTCTGCCTGTGTGTCAGTCAGAGTGTCCGTACAGTATTTCTGCTTGGTTTGGATAGACATTTACAGCAGGAACTTACCCAAGGTCAGAAGGAGGATGAGAAGCATTTGCCCTGGGATCCAAGAGAAAACGTTTCTGTGTGAATACTGAGTTACTTCCCATCTCCAAAACAGGGTAGCCCATCTGTCTGGTCCATGTGTCCATGACTTCCTTCACAGGTTTGTTACTTGCCTATGATCAGTAGGAGAAGGTTGCAGTGAAACAGAAAATTCAGTCTAAAGAGGGGAAAAAAAATATCTCATATTGAATAGAAGAGCAGAAAGGGGCAGAGGACAACCCAGGTTCAACACAAAAGATAGGCAGTTAAATCCTTTTATGGTGTCCTGTTCTGAGTGTGAAGGAGGAGCCAGTATTAATCACCAGCACCTGCTCTAATGTAAAATTTGATCTATCTGTGGACTGTGAACTTCTATCCTAGACACAAGCTGGCAAAAGCTGCCACTGCCTCCCCAGGCTGCCACCCCTGAGGGAAGGGAGCTAGAATTGCTCCTTTCCTTCTTCAGAGGAGGTAGATGATGTGAAGATTCAGACCACCAAAGAGTGAGCAGGAAGAATTCTGGGGCCAAGGAGAAGATGGGAACTTGAAAGGAGACACATGGAAGGAAAGGCAATATCAGGGTAAGAACCTGATGGTGTGTGGTGAGCTTTTGGTGGTGATGAGATAGATGGAAAGAAACAGCCCAGCCTCAAGCAAAAGGAAAGATCAGAAAATGGTGGCATAGAGAATGACCCAACTGGGACTCAGAAGCTAGAAACAGAGATAAGCTCCAAAATTACTTGGGAATGGATATTGTTGAGAGCTTTCAAACAGCTGAACCTGGTTAGGGAGAAGGGAGAGTATGGGGTGCACATGTGAGGTGGATACGAGGGGTGTTTTCACCCATGAAATGAGTTGGAGTCGTGAGGGGAATGTTTCAGTAGCAGGCTGTTTGTTAGCAAGTCCTCCTTTCTTGTTTCTTATTACACTCCCACAGCCATGTGCCCAAAAATGAGGAAATAATATATATTTGCTAGAAATAAGATGTGTTGGAATATGGTGGGAGGCTGCCTAGCTTGTGATCTCTCATTGACAGAAGAGCTACAGAACATAAAAGTTTGGGGTCTGAAATCAGTGGGTGAGATTTGCAACATTTATTAGGCAGGGGTTTGGGTTGCTGCGAAACATACCTCTTCTAGAGCTTCCCAAAATTGTTGTGTCTTGGCATTCTGGAAATGGTGTTTCTTCAAATAAGCCTAGAGAGAGGTAGGAGACTGTGAAAAGACTACCAGGTCTTTCTTCTTTGCCTATGAAAGCAATACAGGTGTTTAAACAGGACCAGTTGTACAGAGTATCTGCCCATGGGTGGTGGTGTAAGAGTAGGAGGTTAAGTGGATCAATATTTAGCTGATGACGTTCATTTGCTTTCCAGTGTGACTTGTTAGTAAGAAATACATTTGTACTTGAAGAGCTCTTTGTATTTTGTTTGAACAGACACCAGCACACCCTGTTGCAAATTCCTGTCTAGTGCAAGAGGTTGTTTAGGAGAAGGAAGCCATTTTGGGAGATTTAACTAGCTGTGAACTTAGAGTGGAAGCAGGAAGGTCTGGCCAACTCGAAGTTATGATCAAAATGACTATTACAAGGAATAATAGTATTTAGCTAGGTGTTTGCACCTCCTAAACACTACCCCTGTCCTGTGTCTTACCTGGCTACCTAACGAGCGTTTTCCTACCCTGCTATCTGGATCCTGATGACGTTTAGTCAGTAGATGGTGCTGTTTGGCTCATTGCTTAGCTACAGATACCTGCTCTAATGTTCTCGAGGGCTCTGAGGGGAATTATTAGTCTCCTGTGGACATGGTGGTTGTATTTTCACATCTTGTGGCACGGTCCTGATTGCATGTATGAAAGGAAAAATGAAGGAAAATGCAACTGTCTTGTAGCAGGCCATAAACGTGCTCTCCAGGAGGAAGGGAGGTAAGAACAAATGTGCTAAATCTGTGCTGTAACTCTTCAGAGACCACAGATGCGAGAGCATGAAACTTCTTCCCCTTGATATTGTCCACTCAGTACTGAAATCAATTAAATACTTTTGCTACTAATACCAGGGTCTCCGATATTCACTTCTTGAATAATGACTTCGCTGCTGTCACATGAGGATGGGCTGCATTTCTGGTGCGTTTGGGTGCCACCCTTACCTGACAGCCTTCCTGGAAGAGGTCTGGTGTAATCCAGTCTCGAAGCATTCTGAGGATCGATGCACCCTGAGGACAAAGGGAAAGGGGAGAAGGTCATTCCGTGCTGCTCTAACACTGGATTTCCATTCACCTAAAAAGCAACATGTGAATGAATATTTTATAAGGCAAAAATAGAAACCATCCATCTGCCTAAGGAAGTGGTTTTTGTAATTCCTTCATGGCATGGCATGCATGCCGGCCTGCTGGAGCTTAATTCTGGGTGTGAGAGGGAAGGTAGGGAACTCCAAAAATGCTGCAAGTCTGGGGCTTTACATGTTGGGAATGCCATGTCAAGATTCAGAATGAGCTTTGCTGAGGGTTGGTGTAAAAGCTTTGGCCTCTGAAGCAGACTAGAATCGGGATCAGAGAAATTACTTACTTGGGTGTCACAGAAAGCAACCAATTAGGACCTTGAAAGAAAAAACAAAGACAAGACAGGAGAGAGAAGTAGAAGAGACTTGTGGAACAAAGAACAGAGTGGGCACAAAATTATGAAAAACAAAAGCAGTGAAAACCCAATCTAAAACACAAAATACAATTTTAGGATTAGCATGTTTTCATTTTCCAGACTAAATCAAAGGGCAGCTGAGAGCCTAATGCTACGAATGGTTTAAAAATCCAGTTGTCCCATGAAAACAAAAATGTAATCTGAATTCTTAGTAAATCCTGTTTCCCCTATTTACGTGTGTGAGAATAATAACTTGACTGCATGAGTCACAGCAGAGGGACTGTTTGAATAGATATGCCTCAGACTATTGTTGCAGAGTTAAGGTGGTCAGCAGATGACTCTTTCCCGAGACAGTAATTTAATGTGTTTGCCATGAAATATGTTAAAAAACGGTTCCGTAAAATTTAGAACAGATACGTGTTAGTGGTACTCACAAGGCTGCCTATGATTAATGGTGATCATAAGGCCACGTGTATGCATGGGGGTACCGCGGTTTCTCAACTTCTCCTCAAGCCTATCATCAGCCACTTTCTCATCTCATACCACGTCTCATACACCAACCCCTCCCACTTGTGTTGAAAGTCAGAGTAGAAATACGCATTTGTGCATGCATTTGGGAACAGCGGAGATCTCTTTGGCTTTAAATTGCAACTAACAGTTGCATCTTCTATTATCTCTTCCCCCTTTCCTCATCACTCCTCTGCTGTCCATGATGGAGTGCATTTGAGAGAAACTCATCCTAACAAAATCACTGGTCATAGGAACTCCAGTGTTTTCATAGCTTTCATCTATGTGGGGATGGTCAGGAAAGTGACCTCGATTTGAATGGCTGACCCTGTCTGATGGGATGTGGAGGGGCGTCTCTTATCAACACCCACATAACTTCTAGAGAGTTGTGGTAATTGCCAAATATATGACAAGATTGTATGTCGCAGCAATGTGGGATGTTCAATCCTTTCTTGAGCTGGGAGGATCAAAAAATGTGAGGAGCCAAGAGCAAATTTCTAGGAGAACTTTAATTTAGTTCTCTGTTTCCTGAAAAGGTAACCAACGTTTGAACTCCAAAGACAAAAAAATCTCATTGCTACTTTAATACAATCTTTCAGACTAAGAGAGAGGATTAAGCTGGAAAAGAGGTGAGACACAATAACTTTTAAGAGTAGATTAAAAAAAAAAATATGTCAATTGTGTAGTCACCGGCTCTACTCTAGTAAAGCTTTCCTAGGCACATAATGCCCTACTGATCATACAGCAATTAGAGGTTCCCTTACAGAATAGACTGCAATGACTCCAGAGCCCCCTAGGCAGTTCATTAGAGTTCTAGGATTGTATAAACCCTGTAATTGCTCTGGTAAAACTAACAGAGAGCATTCCAAATTATGCTTTATTTGTTTAGTGATGACTATTATCATGAGGAGATTGTTTTTGTAAGAAAAATGCAAAAGAGAAGCCAAAATAAAGCCAAAAAGAAACAAGTTAATTTTGTCACGCATTTATATATAAATACCAACAGTAATTTGAGCTAAATCTACGCGAAGACTTTCTCATTCAAGCCAAATTATATCCCAAGCCAAATTATATCCCAAGCAGACTGTTCCCAAACAATGCACAAGTCCTCAAGTGTTTTCACTTAAAAAAAAAAAAAATCATGTAGCAATTATCTAGGCACAAAGAGATGAGTAAAAGCTAGGATTTTTTTTTTTTTCTCCATTGTTTTTTCAGACCATGCAAAAAGTGTGTCTCTTGCTTAGCTCAATACTAAAACACATTTTGGCCCAGACTTTGATTTAGCTCTGTATGTTTCTTGACATTTGTTAGTTTGATTTAAGAAGAGTGTTACACAATGCAGGTTTTCATATGGTTTATGATTTGACTGTGAGGCATTTATGATGCAATAAATACTGGTTGTATTGTTGGATAGAGGATTTAACAATTGAAAACAGAAAACTGTTGGAAATGGATGGATCAAGTCTAGCTAATAAAAGTAATATCTATGGCTACAGGCTCTAGCACAGCTAAAGCTAAAGTCAATGCAATACATACTTATGTTTAGCCGATAATGGGAGTTTGGAGGGAGAGCAACAAGCAGAATTTAATAATGGTGGATTTTGTGTGTGTTCAGGGGAAACTGGTTATGGCATCAGATAGGAAACACTGACGGAGTTGTACAAGAAGCTGTCAGTGCAAACATGGTATATCAGGGGCAGAAGCAATGTGGGAGGTGGCTGGTTGAGGAGGGTCTGAGCAGAGTCCCAGCTCCTCCCTCACCCCAGTGGCATATGTGGTGGGAAGAGGGATAGGGGTGTTTCCTCCTGTGCTTCTTCAGGGTTGTCTCTTAATCACGGAATGACTAAGGTTGGAAAAGACCTATAAGATCATTTAGTCCAACCATCAACCTAACACTACCATACCCACTAGACCCTGTCTTCAAGTGCACTGAAATACAGGGAGTCTGGGGGATCCCTGCTTTGTTCCTTGTCTAAGGGTTGTCTCAGGACAAGATTGCTTTGGCTGTATCTGATACGGAGGGACGTGCGCTGCCTTCAGTCTCCTAGCCTGGCATCAAAGCGGTGACCCTCAGCACAGCTGCTGGCCTCTCTAATGCTCTGGACCCTGAAGCACTTTCCCTCAGATGCTGAGCTCCTGACTGCTGCCCCACACAGGTAGTACTACCAGAGGCTGTGGGTGCAGGGTGGCCTCTGTGCCCCCTGGTCACAACAGCGGTTGGATGGCACCAGCATCCCAGCATCTTGCTGCTCAGACAGACCCAGGGTTTTCTTCCAGTCATAGAATCACAGAGTAGTTTGAGTTGGAAGGGATGTTAAAGCCCATCCAGTTCCACCCCCCTGCCATGTACAGGGACACCTTTCACTAGACCAGGTTGCTCCAAGTCTCATCTAGCCTGGCCTTGATGGGATTGGACTGTCAGTTCCAGCCGTCTCCTGAGGGAGCCTTTCTAGGCACAAGTCCCCACCACCACTGGCAGGGACAGCCCCAGGATGAACCAAAAGCTTGTCAAATACCTAATGGGGTGTCTTCTACCACCTCTAGGACTGCAGACTCCTGTAGTCTGAATCAGTTCTGAGCTCCACAACTCAGTGAAATGTGGAGCTAAGTCAACTCCCAGTTTAATGCCAATGCCAGTGGAGGCTGGTGTAGCCCATCTATGCTAAGACTTCATGGGTGGCTGGAATACTGTGAGTAACATGAGACAAAAAGTGACTTTCCTGGTTTCACTGCTTGGTTCCCTGCCTTGCTTCCTCAAAACAGAAGTCATGCTACCCCAAAGGTGTGATGGGGAAAGCACACACACAGCCCAAGTGGGTTAGGAGTTATGATTATTAGCTCCCCTGACTTTTATTTCATCTCCCAAGCTTCTACTTTCTTTGTATCCAAAGCCACAATGGGAGAAGATCCTACCTTACTGTAGGATATTCCGTCAAACACAGAGGTGATTTCAGCTGGAGATGACACATTGACCACGATTGGGTGGGAAGACAGCAGAGAGTCATCCTTCATTACAGGAAGCACATCATCAACTAAAACCTGTTCAAGCTGAGAAAGTGGAGATGTTAGAGCAGAAACAAAGTCAGGACTATTCACCTACCTTCACAAAATAAGTGGTTTGAACTGCAGCTTCTCTAGGGGAGGCGGTTGGAAATGGAATGAAATTTCACCTCCTCCAAAGAAGGACTTGCAGTCTTACATCTGAGAGGGGAGGGATAAATTTTTTCCTTAACTAAAATAAATTGCCTTTTGCAAATCCTGTTTCCCCATGTGCATCATAATACAAAAACCCCCAAGGTAGGCAAAAAAAGGAGGAGCCTGGATTACCAGTTTCAGCAGTGTGATGATATCTGCAAAGCATTACGGGCTCTGTTGCAAATATGGAGTAGGGGAGGCAGGATGCAGAGTTCCCCATCCCAAGGTTTATGATTTTTTTAAAAGTGATTATAATTTTTTTTAAAGACTAAGTAGCTTGCAGTCAAAATTCCCTTACTTCCTAATCAATGTTGGCAAAAATAGACTACATTTCTAATTATTTTTTCTCTGCTAATACTCACTAGGATGATAACACTGAAATGGCTCTAGATTGTAAATGAACATGGTGTCTCGATATGAAAAGGTCTTCTAAATTTTAGGCTTAGTAATGAAAAATTTTCTTACACAGTTAGCTCAACAGATCCTCTCCTTTGAAGTGTAGAAATGATTCTGTTCTCAGCCTCACATAACATGGATGAGAAGAGATATTTATGGAGAGCAGGGAGAGAGGCAGGGGAAGCACTGAGTAGACACTGCCTGCTTCTAAAGTCACTAGGACTGGTGTATTTTGACAACCGGCTCAACCTATGCAAAACCTACCTTGCTTCTTTCCACTGGCATATGTTATGCGTTTTCTAGTAGCCAGAATCTCATTACACCTGGGCAGCGGGAGGAAATATGCATGCTATGTGCCATAACATCTGTCTGGGAGGGGAGGATGGATAGATCAAGAAACCTCCCTTTATTCACACAGTGTTATCATTCCTCCAAGTATGAGGCATACATAAGGCTACCGTCTTTGCCTGCACCCCCCTTAACAGGATGGGAGTTGGTTTTGCTGCACAGTTAGCACCTTGGGCCATCCACTTTCACTACCTATTTTTTTCTCTGTGCGGGGTAGAGATTGAGTTGGAGCATTTGAAATGACCCTTAAAATTCTGGTAACAGCTGAATGAGGGATCTGCTATTTTCCTTGATGAACAGCCCAAGCTGTGAAGACAGACTCAGATTCCCAACCCTCACTAGGTCAGATAATGATCCTAAGACAAGTCCTGTGAAGAGACACGACAGCCCGACTAAAAAAACAAAGGGGAATCTCCATCTTCCGGGGTTAGACCTTTAAAGAACCTTGTAGAAGTGCTACGGCTTTTCCCAGAATCCACCTATTATTATTTACCATAATAATAACAAAACACTTGACTTGCTTGTTTAAAAAGGGCAACTCTTCCCTGAAGACTAGAACTTTACAAAGTTTAGTTTGACTAGTTTCAGCACAAGACCATAACTTAGGTAGCTTAAACCAACTGCTTCTTTATGTTGCACTGCACTATATTAGTTTTCTATATACATTGTCTTCATAGTCCTTGTTTAATTTTTATTCCCTTCCAAAACTCTCCCCCCAGCCCCACCAACCTTCCCCAAGACAGAAATAATTACCATGTGCCAATCTGGCTCTGCAACGTCTACTCCCAGGTATTCAAAATAACTGGCGAATCCTTCATTTAACCACAGGTCATCCCACCAGTCCATGGTGACAATATTTCCAAACCACTACAATTACACACATTAAAAGATGTTGGGTTAGCTAAATTGTAAATGTACATTTCAGTATATCACATACATAGAACATTTGTTCATTCACTTCCTGTTGCCAGATGAAAATTATCATAATTCTGGGGTATAAATAGGAATTCAGGCCTTGTGTTAAAACATCACTTTTATCATAAAATTACGTATTACTGGGGAGATTGCTAATGATTCATGTGCCACTGAAAATATTTTTAGTTTCTTCTACTTGATTTGATGATTTGTGCTTGTAAGGATATGTTTTCAGACAGCCTCCACAGTGTGTAGTTGTCCCTATTTGCTTGCCCAAAAGAGACATCTGCACATGCAAATTAGTTCCTTTAAGACATTTTAGATGGATTTTCTTAAGCTGGCTCACAGTCTGGACCCAAGCATCTAACTGCCTGAGAAAATTCAAAGGCAGCAGTTCTGGTGCTTTAAAGCTCTAACAGGGAACTGTAACACAGTATTTTGCAGTCAGATTGTGAGCACATTATCCCGAGACGGAGATAATGACAGTATTTTCAAGATTAAAATGTTACGGCTACACATTTGAAGCATTTGTAAAAAAACTGAATCGTGTCCCAAAATGTACCTGATGAACGAGCTCATGGGCTATCACAGCAGCTACTCTTTGTTTGTTGGAAGTGGCTGACTCGTTGGGATCATACAGCAGGTTCGTTTCTCTGTACGTGATCAGCCCCCAGTTCTCCATAGCACCTGTCCCAAAATCTGGAATAGCAATTTTATCTGCATTGAAAGAAAGAGATCATGATTACCACTGTATCCTTTGAGCCACTTAATTTGTCCTCTTTCTGTGTATTCACAGCCTGTTTTCTTTGTGGTTCAGGCTCACTGCTGTGGACTGCAGCCTGTAACCCGTCTTTAAGAAGCAGAGGGCTGGTCTACAGCAGCTGACAGCAACCACCCAGGCTCTACTAGGACTGATAGAGTGAGGATCAGTTGCACTAGCTGAGGATCTGTCCTGCGAGGTGATGTTATGCCACTTCCTGGGAGCGTGCATATCATACCTTACTTAATTTTGGCCCCAGAAATTAATAGTATTGTCTGGGGATGTGGTGTAGGCTGTAAACCTCCCGAAACTATCTGTAGCGTAATGAGGCATGTCATTGTTTGTCACACTGTTATATTAAAAGTATTTATTGACATGTTAACTGAAGTAAATCCCCCATGCAGTGAACAACATCTGCTTCTACTCCTGGCAATTTGTGGGGGTCACTCATTTACAGTCAGTAATCAATACAGGTTTAAATGAAAATTGCGGGCTCGACTGGCATTTTCTTCTGCAAATAATGACAACAGCCTTTTTATGTGGGTTAGTGAAAAAGTACGGATGGATTTAAAACTGAATAGAACAAACAACCCTCTCCCCGCCCTAACAGAAGATAGGAATTATTTATTTTAATTTAAACAACTTGATTACAGAATCAAAGCTTCTAGTCTGGCAAGGGCTTCAGTGATGGTCACGATGAGGATCTCAAGGAGAATGGCAATGCCAGAAGCCATAAATCAATGTGAAATACGATATTTAGATAAACCATTATGCAGAAACATATTTGATTCATCAGGTTTGAGCTAGATGACTTCTAATACTGAGGGAACAACACAGTCAGTCAAGTTTTGCGATCCAACCAACGGACATGCTGAGAAAAACAATATAAAATCCACAGAGCATCTACCCTCTGATAGTGCTGAGCTGGGGCTACCAGCCCACCCTCTAGCACAGACAGACCCCTGTTCATACACTGACGTGGCAAAATCATCAGGCTTTTGTGGAAATGAGGTTTGAATACGGAGTACAGCTAAGATTAAAGTCCCAATTATTAGTGGGTAGCAGTGTGTGAAAGAACAAGGTATTGGACTGGTTTCCCAAATTCAGTTGTCACTGAAATGCGAGCAGGTATCTACAGTAAACTCAGATGATGTTTTGAAAGGAGGTAAAAATCTGTTGCTAAAGTAAGAGGGGTTGGCCTGATAGGTAGATGTATGAATAGCCAATAAAAGGTTTACACAGCACTGTTAACCGTCTTCAAAGGTTTTTTCCCCCTCAATTACATTTTGTTAACTTGTTTGTAGTTAATATTTTTCCATCTTTTTAAGTTCATGAACCTAACTGAATTCCCTTTTTGGAGGTCTTAGGAAGGGGGTGTTTCCAAAACTCTGATTACATTCCCAACTTTATTAGTTCAAACTGTACCAATCAGATCCAGAGTTCAGATAGCCCAAGCTAAAGTATGCCCAACTGCACTACTTTTTCTTTGCTTGTTTTGTAACCATGGGCAAAGTTTGATAGTGTGCCCACTCTTTTTTAGCTCTGGGTCTTTATTTAGGCCAGCAGTAGAAACTACAAATTATATGCTGGATCACATTCATCTTTCTAAGAAGTGGATACACACCCACTTTGCACTAAGGTTAATAAATAGTATGACATACTCTCTGGCAGTTTACATCTTCACTTATCTCACTGCTTACTTTTTTCCAGAAGTTCCCATGGAAGTGGTACATATTTTTCTCAAACTTCTTCTGGCTCTATTTTAGCTCATGATATTCCTTTGCTGATGACACCGATTTTCCCCTCATTTTCCACAAGACACTTTAAAATAACTATGCCAGGACCAGTGCTTCAGTTCAGCAAACTGAACTGTGAGAAGTGGTAACTAAACTGTTACTGAGACCAGCCCTCCCATCATGACATTTAAGAACATCTTGAACTGCACGGGTACAGTTTTAAAACATCCTGACATAGTATCAGCAGTCAGCAACCAAATGCTTTCATGCTGCTTTCCACCAAAGCACAGAGACCTGTAGGAGAAACATAACCATGACAGTGAATGAACAAAATGAAAAATGTAAGTATAAATATTCACCTAGTTTTGGAAGTGAATAGTTCAAGCTGAAGTACCCTTCAAAGAAGTCGAATATCAGTTTTGTTACGTTTGCTGCGTATTCTGCTGTGCCTATTTGCTGTGGCTGGGCGTAAACTCTCAGCTGTGAAATACAGAGAGACGATTAGAGCAGTCTTCAGTTAAAAGAAGTGGAAACTTATTTAACACGCGTACCTATAACACTGCAGGTTTTCTCTAAGAGACTGGCCTGCACACTGAGTTCTCTTCTCTAACACATTTATTCAACAATGTTTTTCAAACGTTACACATAAGAGAGACCAATTCAGCACAATCTGTGCACGCTTTCCACCGTACACCTAAACTGTAAAACTAGCAAAACCCATGTCCAGAAGCTCACAGAGGCCAAGCTTGGAGCAGGGTCTGGGTCCATGTCAGCCCCTCCTTCCCCAAGGCCTGGTTTTCCCAAAAAGGAAGCCTGGGCAAGCACAACCAAAGGGAATCCACTTGTTTGGAGCAGTTCATTGATCTGGACTGGTCGCATCAGATCAATCTTTAGGGGTACATCTCTCCCAAAATGTGCTGTAAGCACATAAAACATTACTTTCTTCAATTTCTTCCTACCTTTTCCTACCTACTATCATCACAATTTCCTCTTGTCCTTGTAGGTTTGAAGATCTCAGAGCCTTTGAAGACAGTGCCTTTACCAGATCTGGGACTCTTCCTGGACACGCTGGCCCATGCAGGTTGGGTGGCTGTTTTCCCAGGACCTCAGGCCATAAAGCCACCCAGTCACAGCTATGGTGCCTACTGGGCATCTCTGGAAATCCCAGACAAAAATCAGCTCTCTTCCCACCAGGCAGGTCCAGGAAAATGGGCACTTTTTGTAGCCCTCTGTGCAATGAGTGGCCATTTCTGTGCCATTGCATATCTAAGCATGCTGACCTTTCCCATCACTGAGGCTTAGTGCCTGGCACTGATTTGGCTCTTACTGTCAAGCCCTGGATGACTAGAGGCACCCATAAACATGATGAGCTTGAGAAAGCCTTTTGGGATGTTATCTCCACATTGTGAACACAAAGTTTGCCTTCAGAGTTATGGAGTCTTTCCAGGGTCCTTCCATCAATCTCTTTGTCCCAGAGCTCACACAATAGGCTGTTCTCTTCACTGTCCCCCAAAACCTCCAGTGTGGAAAGCAAGAGATTTTTATTTGGAGTGAAGTTTCTGGCTTTAGGAAAAGCGATCCGTCTCATTTTGCAGGCTCTGCATCTCTCATGAATGCGCCACATTCTTCTGGCTGCGTTGGCGTGGCTTGTTTACTCCTCAATGCTGCCCTACAGCCAGGAATTTGGGGTACAAACAGCAAAGGAACTGGCCTACTCTAGGAGCCCTCTTGGAGCATGACAACACATTTGTTTCAAGACCATGAAATTACACTTCCTCTAACAAGAGGGGAGGATGGAAAAGTAGTCAGAAATCAAGCTGGAATGAAAAACAAAACCAAAAAAAGCTTATGAAATTCAATTGGGAATCTATTCCAGGCAGGGGATTTCCCTCAGGGTCAGTTTGCAATTACAATCTGCAATTTCCACTTCAGTAAGCTCTTTACCCAATTTAGCAGTCTTTGGTCCCCTTGCTGATCCATATTAATGGTTTCCAAAACCTTTAGCATGCACTGGAACTGACTTTGGGTTTCATTTGTATAATCTGCTCTGTGATTTTTCCAACCCAGACAGTTGGTACCTGACAGGTAATCGGCTCAGGAGCATCGTTTCCAGCTGTGAGCACATTTCCCACCGTTGATTCCATTAATGTCTTCGTTAGGGCAACGGTTTTCAGAGCAAACGCCAGCGTTTTTAAATCATTTACCATATCAAGTGAGCCGTATGCTGTTGCTGTTGTTTATGAAAGCAATGTATGGATCACATGGATACTTTCTGTTGGATGAGGGATTTCTTACTAGCAATTTATACAGCAAACTATGGGATATTCTTTTCAGCCATCGGTGAATCTTATGTCTCATTCCTCAGCTGGGCTTCAAAGTTTTTGGAAAGGAATGGTTTGGTTAGGAGGAAGACTTTCTAAATTTCTGATTAAAAGCTTTAAATTTATATATATGTATATATGTATTTTATAAAGACAGCCTGTTTTTCCTGGGGAAAAGGTAATTTTTAGTGATGGAGTTATGTGGCTCCCTTAATCAAAAACAATCTTACACATGCACTTTATATTGGTAAAACTATGTCCGTGCTAAGGGAAAGGAAACGGTTATGATTTTAACCTCACACAAACCCTAAGTTTTCTAGCAGGCAAGCCTTCAGACATTGTTCAGTGAATAATGTTAATAAAATACGTGGTAACCAAGGCCTGAACTGGAAGACATTTCTTCAGGCAACCCCTGTACTAACACAAGTACCCCTGCTTCTACATACACACACTTTAATTACCATGTTTCAGTGGATGCTCCCTTCTATTTCGAAAAGCTACAACCAGTAAGGAACATTGTGAGCTTTACTGTTTTGCTTGTATTAAAAACCCAACTATTGTCCTCAGAGCCGTGTTCTGGAGCATGGCATGGACAGAGAACATTAATTTTTGCATCTAGAACATAAAGTGTGTTACATACAGCTTCAGCACTTTTTTTCCTACCACACTATGTTCTACAAAAGCTGCGCAAATCCTGATTCTTAAAATAACTAAACTCTAGAAAATATCTGCCAAGGCCAAATAACCAAAGTTCTGGCCCTGATAATGAATAGAGCAGCTGTGCTGAAGAGCATCTGGGTAACAAAATTGTGTGGCTGGGAGACTCCTGTTTTGCAAATTACTCTGATGAACAGCAGGGATCTAGGAATATTGCATCACTGTCTCAAACCAGGCTCTGTTTGCTTGGTTAAGTGTAATTTAGCCTCAGTTATTTATCAAGAAATAATACAGGTGTACAACACGATGCTAACGAGGGCATGAGGAGGGAGGCCGCAGCACAGAGCTATGCCAGGAGGTCTTTGTTAAGGACTGGATCATCACTTTGGAGATTTGTACAGGGCAGATTTTCTCACCAGTGGACAGCCACAAACAGGGAAGGATTTGCCAAGTGTTTTCGGATAGAGAAACCCCAGAAGAGCTTACTTGCTAGGGGAACAGTGGTCTGGCAGGGGCTTTGCTCAAGATTCCCTGTCCGCTGGTGTCACTGCCTCCAGAAGAGGAGGAAAAGAAGAGGGGAAAATTGTGTTTAGGCTTTCAGGTTGTGTTTAAATGTTATGTCTGGTGATCTCCTTATGCCTGATCAGCTTCACCTTCAGGAGATTTTAATCTAAGCAAGAACTGGATGGGCCTGCTTATTGTATTTAAATAAAAGAGCTATTTTCATTTTATGAATTCAGATTCAAACATACTCTCTTCATTAGGAACCCTACCAAATATCCAGCCGTTTAGGCAGGCACTATCACTTCTATACTTAATTGTAAACAGCTTACACTGGGTAGTTGTCTTTAGTTACTGTTGTGAAATAAAGAATACCACAGCCAATACATCATGGCACATGGAATTGTCATCCTGTGTCTCCATGACTGTAATCAGGAAGACATCAAGTGCGTGGATTCACACCTTTTAACCCACAGAACACTATAAAGTGTTTGTACCCATGATCTGTGAATCTCTTGTACCCCTGGGCTTGAACATTCCCTCAGATTCTAGACTTCAAGTTAGGAATGAAACTGGATAAATGGTGCTCCATCCTCAACCGTGTGCCTGTATGAGAGGTACCAACTGGGATGTCACCAAGATGGGAGACAGGGAAGGACTGCAAAACACTAAGTCAGAGGGTCCACGGTGAACACCTGAAACAGGCTGCATAAAACAGTGTATAGGAGAGGGAAAAATATGCTCCTGTTACAAAAAGAGATGATGATTTTTTTTAAATGCCAATCACAACACATCTGTCACCTGCACCATGTTCAGGCAGCAACAGGACTTACCGGTTTTCCGCTAATGGATGTTCTCTCTACCCACTGGAACTGGTGCACCGCAAAGCATACCAAGTACGTGCTCATCGGAACTGACTTCTCAAAAGTTGTCCGAGTCCAGCCATTGCCCAGCTGTACAGTTTGCTGCAGAAAGAGAAAAATATTTCATTTTGGAATTGCAAACACGTGCAGGAGAAGGTACAATATTTCTGTGAAAGCTGCAGCTACATAGGAAAGATAAATCACCTCTCCAGGTTCACCTCTTCTGGCATCCCATTGCTGATGGCATGAGAACAGACAAAATGGTTTTCCCTCAATACTGCAACACATGAAATGGGACTTTTTTTTTTTTTCCTTTGCTAAATAAGTTTACCTGCTTCTAATTTTGCATCAAGGATTTGAAATCATTCACATGCACAGGAATTGTACCAACAGGAATTTTCCAGTGTATACTAGCGTGTTTTGTTCTTGAAATAACATCACTTTGGACAGATCAGAGAAGAGCCTGGACTCTCTCCTCCTTAAATACATGCACCATGTAGAAATCAGGGACAGCAGAGATGTTACTTAGGATGAAGACCGGTCTAATTAATGTCCTGAACTCATTCAGATATGAATTAACACTGCTTGTTTAAATGTACATAAGATTTAGTGCTGATCATAGTTTTTATTTTGTAAATCAATTAAAAAACATTCCTGATTTTCCCTAATGCTCTTAAGTCCCAGGTGAACTATGTGATCAAACCTGCAACCTGTTGTACGTGATTCATCCTCTAAATATTTATTTTTGCTATTCATTATGTGCTATTGCCCATCTGATAATTTTTGTGTGTCTGACTGGATGACTAAGATAGGACAAAAGCCATCAGCATATAAAAGACATTAATCTCCTTCTTGAGATACAACACTGCATGAGATTTGTTTGCTATAAATGCAATATAAGTAAAGCACAGATAGTGAATGTTCCAGGTAATTTGATTCCATGAGCAAAACAACCTTTTCACAGACATGTTCACAAAGGCAAGGTCCATGTGTAAAGGTGTGAAGTTAACCTCAACTCGCACTAGATCTTGATAACATCTAGTGTCATTCCCTCATCTTCCTTGCGGTATCCTCACTTATCTGTCTGTGAGGAAAGGTACAGTGATCACTCTCCTTTTGTGTGTTCTTCATCAAAGTGCTCTTCAAGGTATCATAGAAACA
Source organism: Rhynochetos jubatus (assembly GCA_027574665.1). NCBI lineage: Eukaryota > Metazoa > Chordata > Aves > Eurypygiformes > Rhynochetidae > Rhynochetos > Rhynochetos jubatus. The sequence goes on from CM050651.1 coordinate 76,614,841, forward strand.
CTTTTAATAACAATAGATCAGAGCTTTCAATTCGCAAAGGTGTGGGAGGCAGCTGTATCAGCTCACTAGCAGTTCTCTCCGCTGCATTGCTAGGGGATAGGCCAGTTCAGGTTTAGGGGACTCTAAATAAAACAATACACAGTAAAGCAGACCTCTGTTTTCTGGGCAGAGGTCGTGGTTGGGAAGATGCAAATGTCAATGGCCTGGAGGCTGGAAGCTTTTTTAAAATTTTTTTCTTTCTTTCTTTTTTTTTTTTTAAACTTGGCACTTTATCTCCCACTTCAGAACATTAGAAATTCTACATTGGACTACACATTCAGTTAAACTATTCTTTAGAAACCCTCAGCTGAAAGCCACTCAGTCTTCTTCCAGGGGCCAGAGATACATAATTGATGCCATTGAATTTCAGAAAAACTTGGAATTTGACCCACCAGGTCCAAAAATAGATTATTTAGGAAATTATAGTCATGATGGACTGACAAGTGTCCACACCCGTGAGCTGACAAATGGGATTTCAGATCCTGTATTATTAAAAATAATAATTCTAGACTTTCTTGCTAGCAGGATCCTTTGCCATTAGATTGTGGTCGGCAGACCCTCTCTTTGGAACATTATGTAGTTTCAGCGATTATTTTAGACTTCCCATCTGGGAAGCAGCTGTCTTCCAGAGTATTCCTGTTCAGAGTCCACCTGGTTTGACAGAAGAACCTGCCATTACCTATTTATAGTTAGTAGGGGATGCTCATCTAGAATATCTGTAGGGAGGGCCAGCTAGCTAAAGACAGAAGAGATGTTTCGTTTCTACTTGGATATGGCTTGGTATTGCCTTGTTGCGTGCTGCTGGAGCACTGGGAGTCCTAATCAACTAGCCAGTCCTCTTTTATGGAATATTTATTTATTTATTAGTTTTTCAGTGTCTGGGTGATAGTCTGTGAATGCATGAGGACCTTGCAATCCCTGCTACCTTTCCAGTGGCTCTACAGACCCCATTCCACTTTGGCAGCAGAGCTGGGAAATACATACCTGTACCGGCATGTTTGAAAGTGCTTTGTACTCGTCTTGATGGATGATAGATATGTTGTAAGTTGCCTTTTTGTTGGGCTCGTCAAAGCAAGGGAATGATTTCCGTGCATCTGTTGGCTCATGATCAGTAGCTGCAATGCTCCTTAAACAAAGAACACGTTGGCAAACCTCCATTATATACCTTTTATAACTCATCTGCGATTTATAAGCCTATTTTTTTTAGCAATTTCACAAACTAAACTCAACTACGAATATTTGCATGTATTTGTCCATTCATAAAAGCAGGTGACATCAGAAATGCTCAAACTGACATACATACTGTAACACATATACCTCAAGGTCTCTCATTGGCATTCTCTAGGCTTCAGAGCAAAAGCTAAAGCCAATTGCTTATCATGAAATATTTTTAGGAGCCGGGAAATAAGATGCAAATGACCCCTCATGGATAGTAAAAATTTTGCTTATCTTCCTGATGAGCCTTCCCTTTGATTTTTGTGCCTAAAATAAACTACTGATGGTATCATCTGAAAGGAAATTAAGGTCCTGTATAGGGATGTTTACTTAAGTCACTCCACGTGTTGTTTACCCACTAGAGCATATTTTGGAATTGGAGTGTTGAACATCTCCTAAGTAGACACCTTGGAATAGTGCAAGTGCCCCTAAAATCTCATCCTGCTTGTGTGTTTCTTTTTCTGCAGTTACCATGTACATTTTTCTGCTGGTGCTGTTATGATCCCTTGACTCCACTACCACTAACTGCTGGAGAAGGCACGGAAAGTCCAAGTAAAACCCTCGTACATGACTCATGCTATCCTAGCCGTGTTAGGGGGTTTGGAAAGTCATCTGAGCTATGCAAAAACAACTGGAGGAGCTCAACAATAAGGGTCACATAAAAAAATAGGGTGAAGGTTGTGAACGTTGATATCGCATGTTTGCTTCTCACAGGGACGTCGGGCTTCCCCATTAATGAACCATACGGTGGCAGAGTGTGTTCTCCCATGATTGATGGTGAAAGAGATCACAGATGCTTCTTCAATTAATCTGGAATGTTGAGCATTTTCTGACAGCACTTCTACAGCTGCTCCAACTCTATTAAGGTAGTTTTTCTTTCCAAAAAGTAATTAAAAGTGTGCATCATAAATTACAGGTCTGCAGCAGTCCTACAAGCTCACTTGACAACCAATTTTTCAATGTTTCTGTTGCCCTTGGCATTTCCCTCTGACAGTTAAATACTAAACTGGTCATTAGGAACTTGTAGCAGCAAGGGTCATTTACAAGCCTGATGGAGGTAACACGTCCAGGTCCTTACCGTTCATGTTCTTTGGAATAGTAACTCAAAAGTGCACGGCCAGAAAGCACAATGAACATTCACCTTAACGTAACTTCAGGCTCCATAGTTTCTTTTGCTTAGTAAATTGTTTGATGTCACACTCTGCTTTTTGCAGGATTTGAAAGCTATTTCACAATCAAGTTAACTTCAAGTCCCCAGGGCAATGCTTCACAGCTATTGCTTAAAAAATTGGCTATGTATTTTGACACATTTATATCTTGTTCCTACAGACTGATAACACTGTGTTATCTCTGTTGATTTATAAGGTGATAATCCATCTATCCTCATGTAGTTGTGGAGGCAGACAGACATCAGCAGCGCAAAACCTTGGCCCTACCGTTCCTATGGAGTTGATAATGAGAACTCCGGGCTATGGCGTGCATAGAGGTGGCACTAGGAACATGTAATGTTGTAATTTCCTTTCAAACTGTATAATGTAGTTTTTAGATAAAATTTTCTTCACTGCTTGGTGGCTTCTGCCCTTCTACTTGCTGTTGATACCTCCTTTAAATGTGAACTAGAGGTGACAGTTGTAAATATCATAGCACTAAGAAATGAAGAACTGGCTGAGACTGCATCCAGCTGTTCCCAAAATAAGACAGTGCTGCATTTAGAACCATGACGAATTTCCCTTTTTCTCCCCCAAAGCACAGGGATTTAGTGCAAAAACCCCTCCCCTTGAGCTAATTAAAGCATTTTTCTCTTAATCTTTCCCTAAATTCAGATTCTTTGCTTCTTCTGAGGAAATTTTCTCCTTGAGGAAGCAATCCAGGAGTTATGCTTCTGTACACTGAAGAATGTTTTGCCTTTCCCTAATTAATAAATTCCTAAATGCAAGTCTCTGTGCCAGAGATGTGCCCAGCTGAGTATCTTTTATAAGCCTCTTGTTCTCCTTACAGTGGAGAGAGACAACTCCTAAAAAAGGGAAGATGTACCTTGTCACTAATAGTAATGCAAAATCAGGAACCGCTGCTGTGACATATTTGTATTATCTGTAATATTAAGGAGAAAATAGAAAGGGGTTTTAGCACATTCCTTGGGAAGAACTAATGAGTTAGAAGAACCCATTACACCAGGCAAGGACTCCCGTTGGGCTCTTTTCCTTAATATCTGAAAATAACACTTGTAACGTAATTTGTACAAATTTAAACAATTGTGTTCACAAGGTATCTCAAGATCCACTTCTGGGCATGTCTAAAATCACCTTTGTCCTGATGGGGACTGTGTGAGCTGTCAGAACAGGACTCCCAAATGAGGCGTTCTTCTCCCTAAGCCTCCCAAGGATCCCAGGCTTGCAGGCATGTTCAGCACATGCCTACCTGTCTTCCACAAAACGTGGGGGGAGATTGGAATCTAAGCAACAGCAGAGCCTGGACTTGTGCCCAGTTTGTAAACAAGAGGCAATACTTTGACAAACCTTTGCCCTGGGAGCTGACTTTCCAGTGTTACTGATTCTCTCTAAAGGTCCCTCTGCTTCTAATGCTGCCCACAAGGGATGGGGGAGGGTTTAATTACATGTTGGCTCTTATTTTCACCTCAGCCCCCTTCTCTCTAACATCCACTGTCAATAGACTTGCCGGAGTTTTGCTATTACCTGATCTGGTTTGTATTTACTTATGACATTACGGAAAAAAGAACTATTTGGGTTGCAATTGTCCAAGGGTGCTGTCTGCCTCAGGCAAAGGCGAAATAAAAAGGCTAATTCCAGTCAGCATTGGTTTTGAGTAGAAAGCCAGGGGAAAATACAGTTTTAATATGTAATAAACCCTATCCCTCACCATCCTTCCTCAATCCATCCCATCACCTACCCTCATGCCATGTAGCTGGAGCTTGGCTGGTGGCTGCAGCCCCCACTTGGCTGGTGGCTGCTTTCATGGCAAAGCTGTACTTACCACTATCACGTACATCACCTCTTCCACCCCCACAAACAATCTGCCCAAAGTTAGCCGCCTGAAAAGCATCTCAGAAATCACCATTCACTCATGCTTATGAGAGCCTTTCTCAAACAAACTCACACACTTGAGTTCCTTTCTGTATTATTTTCAGCCGCTGGCTAGGATCATCCTTGAAATTGTGGCTTCCAGCATCCAAATCCAGAAGTAGGGACCCTCTCGAAGTGAGCTCACATTCTATGCTTTCATTAGCTTATGAAGTTCTCTTCCTGATGCCAGATGCTTGGTCCTTGCCTTCCTCACTGTCTGGATCTGAGGGATGGGCACTCACCGCTCCTGCTCTAGGACTCCAGAGACCTGCGTTCTGGTCCTGCTGTTCTGGTGTTGTGACAGACTTGGGGCAATTCATTTAATACCTAGGTATCCTTCACTGATAAAAAGGAGGTAACACACCTCAACTTAGAAAGATGCTAAGAGGTTACACTTTAAAACTGCTGTCAGGATGTCAGATGCTTCAAGCATAAAACCAAAACACCCTCTGAGTCAGAGCAATACTGGGGGGTAGATGGAGGAAAACAAGAGGGAAAGAACTGACTGGGGTTTGAGTTGTTCTCTACATGACTTCTTCCCAGATCAGATAACTATGTTTAAGTATGAAAAATCAATGCTTGCTTTTTCCTCTGCCCCTTGGATTTGCTGCTGCTGCTGCCAGTCACTGCTGCTACTCCGGGCGTTGCCTATCAGTGGCTGAATGGAGCCGGTGCGACTCTCACTCATGACACCATTGTCCCAGGAGGGCAAACAAATGTGTGAAGACACACCAGTGTTTGTCTCCATGTTCCTGCTACAGGGCCTTGGAAAAGTCTAGCCAAGTTTATCTTCCAGCGTAAAGGCTGGAATGAGTCACTTCAGAAACGTAAATATTGGTAAAGAGATGAGTGTCCTTTCCATACGTTAACTTCAAAGAAATGCCTCTAAGCAGTGGGCAATAGCTTTTTCAAGCTTCCAGCCTGAAGTAGTGTCAACCTGGGAAGTGGAATGGGTTAACTGAACTGGCAGAGGCTTGGTAATCTTTCAATAACTATTGATACATTAAAAAGGAAGAGGTGGAGCACAAAAAAAACCCCAAGTCAAAGATAACCTTCATAGTTTAGACTTTCCTACCCATAATTTAAACCAGCTGCAGGAGGGACAGGGTAATTCTGGTCTGTATATACCTCAGGCTTACAACATCAAGGAGGCATGATGTCAGGAAAACGATGACAAGAGCGTTTTACATCGAAACTGTTGCCCTGGGGAGTGACAGGATAGAGTGGTGAGAGCTGTATGCTATTTAATGTACTACAGAGATAAAACCAGACCTCGATCCCTCCAGCTCTCTGAGGGAGCCATTCGTAAAGCTCCAAGGTAACCTAGAGTTTGAAAAAGCTTTTCAGAATAGTAATAACAAACTGCTCTTCTCTCCAGCCCACATTCACTTGTCAACAGCCCAAAGGTTTTGAATACAGCATCTTCCTTAGGGAATGAGAAAATTAAAGAACAGCCCAGAATTTCAGCAAGTTGGTGAGAGACAAGACTGAGAAGCTGAAACAGGAATAGAGCAGGCCTGAGCAAGTAGAAACAGAGAATGAAGTTTTATAAATAAAAGAAAAACCGCTTTACTTGGTCTGTCCGTTCTCAGTGTAGGTGGTCCTATAAAACCCAACCAGGGAACCATTCAGCCAGCCTTGAAACTTCAGGGTGAGTATATAGGGGTCACTTTCATCAGTGACAGGGAGCTCCGTTTCTGCCTTCATCACTATGTACTCTTGCGGCGTGTACCCAAAGCAGTCGTTCAGAGCAACCTGCTGTCCTGAGGATTTCTGGAGTGTGGGCATTTCTGTGATCTTGGTCTCTCGCAGGTGGAGCCACAGGTAGCTGGTAGATTTTTCCAAAGCTATGGAAATACTGACTGTCCCGGTGTAAATGTCTGTATCCATTTCAGGCTTCATTTCCAGATCATAGTGGATAGGCTTGACATAAGTGGGTAGCCTAAAATGTTTCCAGTCTCCAGTCTCATCACTTTTAGGAGGACAGGGACTCAAATCCACTGGGGGAGGAGGGGTTGTTGGCTGATCTGTTTCCTCTGAAGATTGCTGAGATGTAGGTCTGCTCAGTCCCACGCCAAGCCCCACAGCAAGACCTACAACGACCACGACACCACAGATGATGGCCACATGCTTTGTCTTCATGCAGTACCTCTTGGACTTCTCATCCTCAAAATCCATGCCCTCCATCTCTGCTCCTGGGTCTGTTCTCAGAGCAAAACATTAACTGTAAAAAAGCTTATTAGTCACTCCAGCACTTGCATTCAGTAAACTCAGCAGACCTGGCTTGGATTTTAATTGTGTAGCTATAGCTGTTCTCTGCCCGTCTCCCCCACCTCGCTTTCCACGAGACACCCAATTAATTAAAGACAACATGCATTTGGAGGAAATGGGAATGATCAAAAAGAGAGCAGCTGGGCTGGGAGACGGAGGGAACTGACACAGAAGAAAATTGTTCCTGCCGTGCTCCCCTTATAAAGCAGCGCAACCCCACCCCCGGCCCCTCCTGCTCTGGCCTGAGTTAAATATAAAACAGTGCTATGTTAATCAGCAGTTAGGAGATGATCAGATGCCAAAGCTCTGTCAGCAGCTTTCAGAAGGAGTTTGCAGATAGAGGTGTAACTGCTCCAAACCCTCAGCCTTTGCCACTACCTCTTCCTTTTTCATCCCCTGCTGTGTCTCGTGTGGGTTTTTGAGGTTTGGGTCTTTTTATTTTTGTCTTTTTCCTCTTACTAGTAAAGGTTTCCTTGAACTTCCACCCTACAGTTTGTGAAATGACATCTCCAAAGTCTCAAAAATCCAGCAAAAATCACATACATCTTTCAAGGCCTTTCCAACTGTTTCCCCTCTTTTCTAGGCTCATTTACCTTTGCCGAGTAATTTGAGGCAGTCACAGGCAGAAGAATGCATGCTGGAACAATAAATTTTGATCACCGACTTCAAACTTTAAACCGTGTCTGACTCCCCTTCTCACAGGGCAAATTCTCCAGGAGATTGCTCATAACCATGCACGAACGCTGGTAGCTTGGGATAGCATTCCCATGGTCCGCACCATTACAGCGCTGCCTGTGAACCCTCGCTGCAAGGGACACCTCTAAATATGCAGTTACATGATTTACGTACTGAGGATCTAATTTAGCATCTACTGCATGTCATCACGAAGTGGCGCTTCATCAAAACAAATTAATTGAATCAAGCCTGATTGTGCTTGGGGGAACTTACTGTAGGTAAGGCCTTGCTAAACCTGCAAGCAAGATGTTGCTAACGAAGTATGAAACAGAGTGCAGCAGTAGCCTTGGCCTTGTTTGATGCTGAACTAAAGGCAAACAGTGTAAGAGAGGAACCTCAGTCCCCAGATCTCTTAGCCCTTTACTTACGGAGCCCACTTGGGTAGATTTTTGATCAGGCACATCAGTTTGGCTTCATGCCTCCTGTTTTAGTTTATTAGGAGACAGATTAACATCACTCTTCACATCAGGTACCACCCTCTGACTACTTAGACTCTTTTTTTGGGGGGATGGATGAAGTTTCACCTCGACAGGTTGACTTAGGCACTAGAATCAGTCAGCACATGCTCTGAGTGAGGTGCACTGAATCGGGGAAGCAGCTTTCCCAGGATAGACTTTATCCAGTCTGTTCAGAAATGGATCTGCTCACAAGCTTTATAAGTCTCCCTTTGAAACTGTGCCAGCCACCATGGGGAGCTTTAGCTACCCAACCTGCATCAGTGCTCTTACAGCACACTGCTATTTATACAGCATCTTGTTTTAAAGTCAAGGTTTTCCAACAGGAACTGGGGAAAGAAAAGGTCTTTTTTTTGCACAGCACCAAGTTAACTCTTACTCAGATGTTTTCAAAAGGGAAAAACCAATGCAAAACAAAAAAAATCACACAGAAAGCTAAAAATCTGTTTCACATTATGTCTGTTTTTATTGTTTCCCATTTCTCTGCTGTGATCAAACTAGATATGACATGGGAAACCAATGCCCTTTAATGGATTGGGTAAGAATTTAACTTCCAGCAACAAGAGCCAGCATTGAAGATCATGGTCTTAACATTTAAAACCATTTCAGCTTTTTGTTTGTTCTGATTGGACAGGACAAGGAAAAAGAGGGAGAAAAGATTTTAAATAAGACATCTTAAACCAGAGCAAGCCACAAGTGATGAGATACTAAATGTGTCTTGATTTCAGACATGCTTTTTACATCAGTTCCATTTTCATTCTCCTTAGCCATGAAGTTTTCTGTTACATTTTAAATCTGAAGATGAAAAATGCTGTTTGAGCTTATAGAGAGACTTGCAGATTTCCTCACTTCAGGAGGAGTTAGAAAACACACGGATGAGATGGTCCTAAACTAGCAGTAAAAGCTGTTACAGGCTAATGAGGAGTGACAAACGCATTAGCTCAACAAGTAGTAGAGATTATTGGTGTCTTCTGCCAGTCAGGAGCAGCAGTGCAGTTATGTGCCAGCTCTAGCATTGATCTTCATAAAAACTGAGGTTCAGGCCTAGTTGCAGCCAAAAGCAGGTGTAATATATTTCTGATAGTGGTAGTTATGGGCAGATTTATCATTCCCATATCAGAAATACTCTTTGTTCCCACCTGACTGTGGTCAGCTAGCAGCACAAAGAAGCTGCCTAGCTGCCAAGACAGCTAGAGATCAATGACCAATACATGCCCAAGGATAAGACAGGGCTCAAACTATAAATTCCTCTACAGAGGAGCAATAAAGAGGGCAGAGCTCTCAAAGGCAATACCAGTGCTCTCCCTGCTTGGCTGCCTCCAGGTAGAAAGGGTCAGGGAACAGGATCTGCCTCCCCTGAGAGGAGAGCACCATGGCCTTCATCAACAAGGTATAGTCACTTTGTTTACCCTCTCCCCATGGGCATAAGGTGATGAATGGAAAGCAGAAGAAAGCTCACCCTATGCTGCTCCAGCATAAACCACAAACATGACCATAGGCAAGTGCTGGCCAAGCTTGGAGGGGTTCAAATTGCTGCAGTTTAATTCCTAGAAAACTGAAAAGAGATTAAAACAATCATCTTATCAGTCACCTGGACAACACTAACACCTGTCATCCTTCGTTTGGGGTCGATTTTTAATTGAGGCAATTACACCTAAAGTTAGGATTTAGTTCTCAGTCTGCACTAGAATTACCACAGCTTAACCCTGTCCCTTAGGCTACCTAAAAGGGAGCAGGGTATGAAGTCACCCTGCTCTGCCATGACATTGCTAGTGGGGACATGGATGTGCCTATAGGAGCAATACACAGATATCTCTTCAGGCAACTACCAGGAATATAAATGAATCCTAATTTTTATTCCCAAATTGTCAGCCATTTGTTTCCATCATAATTTCCAATTTTAAGGGTGGAAAACAGAATAAAATTTCCGCAAGTGACAGCCAGGATCAGGACTAGCACAGGCCTGCTGTAGGCATTCAGGGACAAGTCACCTAGTCCCAGGAAATCCTTAATTGAAGCTGACAATGAGAAAAGAGCTGCTCTGGAAAGCATCAAAGACATGGAAATAAATGAAGTATAGTAAAAAAAAAAAAAAAGAAAAAATTGAACTCCACTGCAACTCCCAACAAATGAAACTCCTCAGAGCCAAATCTATCCTTGGAATAACATGAAACATTTGCTGGGCCTATGCCAAGGATGTCTTTGACTCCTTGTGTCCAGCCAACATGAGGGCAGCAGAGTCTAAGGACTTCTGATTTCCTTCTGCTCTCTAAGCTGCCTCTGCCACGGGATTTAGGGATACCAGAATAAATGGAGCATCTCTGCCTCCACCAGGGGAAACGTGTCTCTCTTTATGCTAAACTAATGCTCCTCGTTAGGTTTGTCATTGCAAAATAAAAGAGGCATGAAGCAGTCTTTGGTAGTGACTGCTTTCTGGCAGAGCTGCACTTGCAGATTTCTCCCATCACCCTCTAGCAAAAAAGAGCTGAGGGCATTAATGTGAGATATGTGAAACTGTTTGTGGTGTTCCACCAGGTCACAAATGAACTGTGTCAGAAATAATTCCCTTATCCAGTGTTTTCCTACGTCTGAAATGACCGATTTTGTCTCCATCTTTGGCTTTGAACACCCTCTAGCAATCATCAATCCCCCAGAGTTCACAAGTCTTAGTAATTAGTGGCTTGCAGTGGTCCTTGTTGCACTCACAATCTTTCCTATGACGGTTTTTATCTACAAAACAAGTCCTTCTGGGTTTGTGCTGTTGGAAATGCATGTTTTTAACTGATTTGAGAAAGACAGTCTGGTTTTCTTCAGTCATAATTGTTTCCCCATTTAGAGATTTGAAATCTGGCCCCGGCAGGGGGGTGCTGCTGGCTGCGGTGCCTCAGGAGGACTGGGTTATTTCCTGCTGCTGGCTGACCAGCTCCGTACGTAACACGCCGGTTGGAGCGCAGTGCAGTCCCCCCACCTATTCTGGGTTCTGCTGTGCTCACCCAGCAGGGCGGTGATGGATGTTTTATTTATCACTAGGGTCAAGGCTGAAGGGAGTGACCGCAAAGCCTCTTCACAAGGTAATACCGTCAATTACCTTGAGTAGAGGCTTTATTCCCTTTCCCTCTTTTTCCCCTGTTTCAAACTCCTGGATGTGGATTCTGTGCCTTGAAATGAATGTCATCTCTATACTATTTGTGTAAACAAAGCAAGTCAAGCTGTACTGGTTTGCTTTGTTGAGTTGCATCGTCTTGTGTCAATGTTCCACTACGTTGCTATCAAGAAGAGTTCGTTGGGTTCTTTCATTTTAGGTTTCGGTTGGGACAGAGTTACTTTTCCTCACAGTAGCTGGCATGAGGCTGTTTTGGATCTGTGCTGAGAAGAACATTGATAACACACCGATGTTTTTGGTTGTTGCTAAGGAATGTTACCAAGTCAAGGACTTCTTCAGTTTCTCATTCTGTTCCCAGCTTCTTCTACAAGAAACTGGAGGGGACACCGCCTGGACAGCTGACCCAAACTGACCAAAGGGACACTTCTTGCCATCAAACATCATGTGCAGGATATAAGCTGGGGGAGTTGGCTAGGAGGGGAAATAGCTGGTCGGGATCTGGCTGAGCATTGGTTGACTGGTGGTGAGCAGTTGTATCGTCTTGTTTCCCTTCCCTTTTTCTTTTTAAATTACATATTATTATCATTATCATTATTATTAGTAGTATCTTCATTAAATATTAATAGTATTAGTATAATTATTTAACTTTATTAAACTGTTCTTATCTCAACCCACAAGCTCTCTTTATCTTTTTCCTTCGATTCTCTCCCCCATCCTACTGGGGGACGGAGTGGGGAGAGGGAGCTGGCGGCTGTTTGGTATTTGTTGCTTACTGGGGCTAAACCACGACAGACCTTTAATACAAAACCACAACAATAGTCTGAATTCTGGTGAATACAGTTCCAGTGTTCCAAGTCTAATGTGTTTTAGTATTTTTACATTTTAGTACCCTATTTCTTGTCAACACTGGCTAAAGTAGTTACGGTGTATGGCTCTGCACTTCAAAGTCTGGCTTCAAATATGAAATTTCCTTTTTGCCTTTAAAAATAGGCCTGAGGAGAGTTCTGCAATTTAATTTATATGGACATTTTTTCAAACTCACTCAACATACGTCTTTTTTAGCAACTTCCTAAGCAAAAGTGAGAAGAGCAACAACCTTTTACAGTGTAACCTCTAGGATATGTTGGGACACCGGCAGGTCCATGGGAAAAACCAATACCGCAGTTTAGAAATTCAGTGGGAAATTCTTGACGAACTTCTGGAGCCATTTTATCCTCTTAGAATGAAACACTTTCTGCTCTCTTCACTTTCTTTTGTGAAAGAGGGTGATACCTTAGAAGACCACCTCTCCCCACTTGCAACTCAGGGCATAACCTTTAATCTCTCTCATATGAGGTGCCATTCCCTGAGGTGCCACCCTGCCCTTGAGTACTGGTGTGCCATTCCGTACGCAGTTATACCGATCCACTTCTACCTCTGGATAGCAGGGCATGAGAAGAAAAGCATTTTGATGGAGGATAGGTGTAAAATTTCCTTCTTACCTTGACTGGCCCCAGCCAGAAACTGTTAACCTTCAGGGTAGGCTTATTTGTACTGCTTTCTGCTTTGGAAGCACGAGAAGTTCGGAGGCTGAATAAATGAAAACGAAGCATTAGAAGCCCAGTAATGATATCTCTCAGCATGCAGTGATAGTACTAAATCCAGGTGTGATACTTCATTGAGCAGGTTAAGCAAGATTACTGTGGAAAACAGTATTTTCAGTTGAAGACATGTTTTCACTTGGAGTAAATTGTGGGTTTCTTCTCTTACTGAAAGAGATATAGTGGAAATAAAAGAAGGAATTGAACTAACTGGCAAGACAAACAGAATGGAAGGGTCAATCGCCCCTTTAATCCCTAAAAGATGGGAAGACAGTGAAACTTGCTGTCTTACAACAGTGTGCACTGGGAGCAAATGCAATAGCAAATTGATTGAGAATCTGAAAATAGAGCAATAGGACATGATAAGAGTGTAAAAATAGTGCGTAGCTTAGGTTAAGATAGTTTACCTATCCCATAATACAGTAGTAAGGAGACTAATAGAGTTTTCAAAGGCAGTAAATTTGACACAGTTCAGAAGAAAACCTTTCCTGTTAATCTCACCTATATCCCCCCTGTGGTGATCATAGTGAGCGGCCATAGGTGCTGTTTATGAAGCATCCAAGACAAGACCCTGGGAAGCCAAACGATGGACCCAGAAGATTTCCAATCTGTTCCACTGTACGAATTCGTGTTGTCCTTTGCTGCTGAAGGTGCAGCAGAAATCATGCCAAATCACAGAAAAATAATTGTTCACATGATTTCCAGCACTAGGAAAGTCCCATAAATGAAACCAAGTTAATGGAAGAGATGACAAACATTTTGGCGCAGTGGCACATCTAATCTCAGGAGAATTGTCTGTCAACATGTATTTAGGTGACTTCCAAGTCTGTTACCTCTGCATTTACCCTTGTTTTCATTTTCTTGGCCAGGGTGATGAAGCCGATAAAAGAGAAAACAATTGCAGTGACATCAACTCTTTCATTTACTAGTATGTATTAAAAAGACACAACTCCTTTTTTCTCCCTTTGTAAACAGGATTGTGGTTATATTAAGGCATTTGAAAATGAATCAAGAGATTGGGGGATGAAAGTTGACAATTATAGATCTGGCTTCCTTCCCTCCCTTCCCCCTAGTTGAATCTACTTGCCTGCAAATTGGAAATAGAACAAGCCATGTCTGTGGGACTTCAACCACAATTACTTCATTTGTTTTGCCTTGCATGGAATATCTCTCTCTTTCAAGGACTAGCTCTCTTTTCATCAGTCCTTACCTCCCCACAGCCACTGCCAACAGCTGCTGCACTGGTGGGACAGAGCAGCAGATGACTGGGTTCCGTGGACAGGTTCCCAGGCAAGTTCCTAAATCACTCACTGCACACCCCTTCACAGACAGGTGTGTATGTGAGGGATGGTGAGCTTTACGCACTGGAGTACCAGTTAGCAAATTGGCCTCAAAGGGGGTGTCACATTAGGAGGAGGATTCTGACATGAGTAATATGTATTTTCATGTTTCTTGGGAGTTGTGTCCTTCAGAGCAACAACCAGCCACATTTTTTACACAGAAAGAATATTCTCAAACATTTTCCTCTATTTTAGCAAACCCAACTGGGTCTGGGAGTCCAGTTTTATTGCCCAACAGTAAGTCCTCATAGCTAAATTAATTTTTATTATGAACCGCAGCAACCAAAACAGTAGGTTTTTCTACACAAGGATGAGGACATCTTCATTCTTCAGGCATATAACGTGTTATTTTGAGCTTGCCTGCAGCAGTACAGGTTGCCAAGAGCGTAAAAGAACAGACCAGGAAAATTTAGCACTTGATGAATATTGCACTGAAGAAAAAGCACCACAAGCAAAATCAAAGAGCTGCAGGAATTTCAGATCTTACAGATGATCAAAGCAATATTTCATCTTCCTTTTAAAACCAGCTATGGAGTCACATCCTTTATATCCAACACCAAATGGAGCCTAAGAGTCTTAGAGGTGGGAAAATAATCAAATAATGACTTGGGCTATCTGGATCCAATTCAAGGTTTTAACCCCTTGAAGGAGACCTTCTCCACTGATAATCAGATGTCACGTGAGATTACATCCTGTGCCCTGATTCACTTTTACATTTGTAGGATCGCTGCCTCTCCTGTCCCTGGAGAAGCCCAAGCACTGGTGTTCTACAGGATGGGATACTGTTGCACAGTCAGGTGTCTCCTGGCAGAACCTTGTTTTCCTTCTCGCTTTAATCCACATTTTTTTTTTTCCTCAACCCCCAGTGATAGACTTTAGCAGGAATTTTCCTTTGCTAGAAAGAATTTCCTTCCAGGAACTTCTGTCAATAGACGCCACAAAAATACCAACAAACCTAATAAATGGAAATTAATATAAAAGATTACTTTCCAGCCTCTATCCTAATGTCTCTTAGAAACACTTTCTACTACTTGTATGTGTTGTTTTCAGGCTAATTCTGGTTCCTTCTGGTTTCCATTCACTGCAGAGAGCAGAGAAGTGCAGGCCTACAATTATTATTGTGTCTGAGGGGAATGTTTACAGAATCACAGAATCACTAAGGTTGGAAGAGACCTGTAAGATCTTCCAGTCCAACCATCACCCCAACACTACCGTACCCACTAGAACATGTCCTCAAGTGCCATGTCTACACGTTCCTTGAATGTGTTCCTTTAGACACATATTGTTTGATGCTTCTTCCTCACAAAATTTTGTCAATTTATATAATTACATTCAAGAGCAGCCTAATGGTTGTGGCTGGAGTAGAGACTTGGTCCTTGCCCAGGGAGTACATCTGCTGGTATTAGACACAAGAAAAAAAAAAAAGAGGCATTGAAAAATGGCAAGGGATCATGAAATGCAGTGATAGGATGATTATATTGGCATAGCCATGCAGGCAGGTTGGTAGGTGCTATTCATCTTGATTATTTGTAATCCAGCATATGTAATTCATATCACATGTAATTCATATCACATGACAGGATCTCACTGCTTCTCATAATGGCACAGGACTTTCAATGAAGTCCTTTTAAATTCAATAATCCCATCAAAGTGTCTGCTCAGCCAAGAAGAGCACTTATTGGACTCTCAGACAAAGCAATCTCCAGCTGAGTTATCAGAACTCATATCTATGGTGCAATCAAGAGTGTTTTTCAATTCTGGTGAGTCAGTCTAAAGATTAAAAAGTCAAAGGACAAAGTGTTCAGCATAGTTTTACAGTGATCATACCTTACTTTTTCAAGAAAAGAAAGCTGTTTCTGAAGCATGTACTTAGGGTAACAATAAAAAAAGGTGCAATTGATTTAACTCCCCCTCACACCTTTAAGTTCCATGTGATTTTAAGAAGGGAAATTGTCTTTTTTGGAGGAAGATACACTGCTGCAGTGATACACAGCAACAAAAACCTCTCTCAGAGATAGAACCTTAAGTTTATATGAAGATTTGTGCATCAAACTGACTGTGACATAAGAGCATCTCTGTGCAACCCTCAGTTGGAGGGTCGGCTGTTTTTTTCCAGAACTTATACCACCCTCTTCCTTCTCTCTAGTTTGGTGTGCGATATGTATATTATTGACAGGTGTTCAAATCTTCAGACATGGCTCGTAGGAGGGAAAAAATTGGAAAAGGAGCTAAAGCTGATCACAAGCTCTGGAGCAGCTCAAAACAATACTGTCTTTGTAGTCAGCTAGAAAGTAAGAGGACACTGAAACCTATTTCCACCCCCCAAACTTTCCTGATTGCAATTCTAATCGTCCATTACCTCAGACTGGGACAGACACCCTGAACTGCAGATATTCTGGGGATATTTTGCCTAGATTGCAAAGGAATGCATCTGAGTACGTGGAAGATTTTAACGGTGCTGTTTTAACACCACCAGGTAAACCCCCTGAGCATTCAAGATAGGGAAATGGGAACGGTTGTTTCTGCTTTACCAAGGTGGGGGTTGGTTTTCTTAATTCTTGTGTTCCTCTAAGAGGTAGCTGCACACTTAATGCTGTAGAGAAAGCAGAGTTCGTAGCCTTGCCTTCAGCCAAACTCACTACGGTTTAACATGCTGCACAAGCTGTTCCTTATTGTCCCGTGGCAATATTTTGGCACATCCTCAGCTGAGACTTTCAGATTCACATGAAGCATTTAAACAAGTGGCCCAGTTTTTCAAATGCTTCCTAGTGAATTTAAACATCCAAATGAACTCCAAATATTCAGAAAAATTAAATAAATTTTTAAAAGGACAAAAATTGTAACTTAGTTTAATATTTTTGTGTGAAGAAAAAGCAAGAAAGAAGATACGTAGTAAAAAAAAGTCAGCACCTGCTTTCCAAGGTTATGCTGAAAGCTTCTATGTATTACATGCTGCAGCTCACAGTCCTGTAATCCTGTCAAAACCAGCGTTATACCCCTGGCTGTCTCTAGACTTGCAGGCAGAAATACAGCCTCATTTTAACAAAAAGATGAGTTCTGGTTACGCTTGTCCAACCATTTGGATTATTGCCATCGCCACACTGAGCTGCGTGCCCGCACTTACATCGTGCCAGCCCTTTCCCTGCAGTTTGGCAAGACTCAGGACTTTCTGTCTCCTGCAATACACTGAAAAAGTCCCATGGAGAGAAAAGTTGTGTTGCTTCAGGTCATGCACGTGACCAGCAGCAGTGTCCAAGCAAATTCTCTCTATGGCCTATTAGTGCCTTTTATCTGATGCAGGGCTCAGAGGAGGACTCTGATATCTGACTCTGTCATTCCACCAGAAAATAAAAATCAGCACTAATCCCGCAGCCTCGCCCAGGGCAGAGCACCCAGCGTAGCAGGGATTAGAGCAATTCTGAGCGGTGCTGATCCCACATTCAGCCCTGTATCACAGCCCCTCTGAGTAGCCAAGTGGGACAATGCCTGTCCCAGCAAGGAATACTGTCTGTCCATACTGTCTGCTAACCAAGTCCTTGGGAACAAGGTAATTCAGACAGACCATCATTTCTATGGTCTCTGATTCATTTCTGCAGATCTAAATAGTGTGTTCTCAAAGCCTTTGCATTCCTCTTTTGGTGTCAGTAAAGAACCATCAATGCCTTTTGCCAGGGGAAAATTCTAAAATTCAGGTTCTTGAGTGTTTTCCAGCACACGTTCACAGCTTTAGGAGTGTCAGAAATCATTGTAAGAAGGGAAAGAAAGTGCTTTTATGCAGCAAATCGCTAAAGCTGCCTCCCCCTTGGGAACAGCACGAACTAGTCTCTTAAATACAGTCCCAAATCCCTTGATCTGCTGGGATTTACGACCTCACCCAGAAAGCAAGGGCTGAAGCCAGGGAGCAGAGGAAACGGCCTCAACTGCTCTGAATGAAAGGGCTGGGAAGAGAGTGGCCAAAGGAGGTGGTGGCTAAAGCAACTGGCTTTTTAAGGTGAGGCCTGATGATGGAGTGAGGTTGCTGTCTATCTGCTATGGAAGATGGATTTATGTAAAAATGTTTCCCTGGGTAAGCAGCTAATGAGGCAACCTGGTTGGTTTAGGTTTATTTTTGGCACCTGCGTGGCTCAGTGACAGATGTATAGCACTTCAGATTACAATTCCCCTCTGCTAACGTTACACACGCAGCCTCTCGCGTCCATCTCCCATCAACATCAGAGCAGCCAGGATCAGATCTGTGTTTATGCCCCAAAGCTCTGTGATTATTTCTGTACTTTAGATAATCAAATTCCAAAAGTTGTGAGCTAGGTGACCCAGCAGTGGTGGAAGTGTGGCTCTGAGAGATTTTTGTATCAGATTATGATTTACTTTCCATTCCAGCAAGTGGAAACCCATCCCGCTTTCCTGAGCTGCCTATCCTGAAAAGGTACTTTTCCTGTTCTCACAAGGACAAGCTTCCATTGTCTTACTCCTTGGCAGCTTCCTTGCTCATTTATAAACAGGAACAGATGTTTCACTCGCATACCAATGGAGAACAGGTGTGGAAAAGAAAATGATTTCCTCCTGATTCATTGTTTCCCTTTCTTCACACTAGCTTCTCTGTGAAGATAAACCATTCCCCTGTTGGGCAGCCACTCAGGCTGGAGTGGAAGAGTCTGGTTGTGCTCCCCCAAGAACATCTGGATTTAACACTCCTG
This sequence comes from Rhynochetos jubatus, assembly GCA_027574665.1. NCBI lineage: Eukaryota > Metazoa > Chordata > Aves > Eurypygiformes > Rhynochetidae > Rhynochetos > Rhynochetos jubatus. Next base: position 76,633,353 of record CM050651.1, read on the forward strand.
CTCTCCTCAATGCCCAGAAGTACAAAACAGATGACTTTTTTGCAGCTGTGTGAAGGTGGCAGCGAGGGAACGTGAATCAATATGCTTGATTACTCAAATGATGTCAAGGTAGTGTCCTGTTTTATGCTTGTGCTGATAAATTTGTGGTATTTTGAGTAAATGTAGCCACAGCTGTTGGTTCTAAGAGCCACACATTGCCAAAATGGAAACCGAGCGTTCATTTTCAGAGGGATTCCCGTGTTATAGTACTGCAATTAGTCTTCTGGTCAATCAGGTTAATAGTTTACTCAGGATTCTCCAGTATGTTTTAGAACGCTAGAAATGGCTTATTACATGTTGCTGGACTTTATTCTTTCATTAGGAGTGGCTTTAATGGTTGTCAAATTACACATGAATAGCATTTGTGTTCTCCCATATGGAAAGCAAAGCAAATATAAAAATCAGTCTGATATGAATGTTTATTACCACAGGAAGATTTTGAAGTGACCTTCAGCTAAATAATCTCAAAGTTGTACGAACAAGGCCCTAGGTTTCAAGTGCTGTTTTGTTTGGGATGTTACCTGGCATCTGTTAATTTCTGTGCTTTAGGTGTATCCTTCATTAATGTTTTTTGTTAAAAAGAAACAAATGGGCTAAAAGGACAGGCTCTTATTGTAGCTCTATGACCTCCCTCCACTCATATAAACAGCAGAATGATAATCCTGCCATCCCATTCTGAAGTTAGATGTTTAATATTGCTAATACTTAAGGTGCACTCAGTCATTCTGGTTCCGAAATGTACTTTTATGGAGTGAACCAAGCCATTTTTTTTTTTTATTACCCAGCTGGTTTTGAAGCCAGACTCCAATATTTCATCACTAAGTAACTTAAACTGCCCCACTGCTTGTGCATGGTAGCCCTAAGTTACTTCCCTGGAATGAAAAAGGGACCTACTCCACTAAAATGCTCAAAGTGCTGACATATGCAGGATTCATTTGCAAAACAAATACAGGCACCCAACAGTTTACCTCTTCAGATCCTTCATACTTATTCTGGTGCTGTCCAAGAGAAGGGCTATACCTTCTAGAACAGGACTGTGAGGTCTCAGTTCACACCCTTCTGATGCTGTTCCAGTTGCGGTCCTTGCTCCCTGCACGTACCAAGGTCTGAGCAATTCCCCCCCTCTCCAGGCCGTGTTGCTAATAAAGCATGTGTCTTATAGACCCCTCAAAGGCGTGTCCCACACACGGAATTTAACAGGTATACGATCCTACTTCACCTGTGCAAATTTTCTTCCCGTGGCCCTGAAGTCTTAACGCACTCTAAAGCTTAAAACCTTTTTCTTCCCCAGAACAGATGTCTTAGGTCACTATTTACGTGGTGCACTCGCACAGGCTCTGTGATGCCTGTGTCTTCCACGTGCTGTCAACATCCTCGCAACTTCCAAGGCTCCCTGATGAGGCATACCCCGCGAGCAGCGATTCTTTCAGCTAATCAATCCCTTCTGGAGCCTGGCAGAAATTGCAATGTGCATCTGCACACTCTTTCAGCTCCACTGATGGTCCCGATTTCTCTCACCCAACGCTTTCCACTTATGCTCCAGTACCAAAGCAAAAGCACACTTTGTGGTGATTTGGTGAACTTCAAAGATCACAAGGCTAAAAAAGGAGTCCTGAATTCTTATTCCCACCCTGACACATCTCTCCTGGCTGCATTGTTGTGCCACACAGGGAGGATAACCAAGGCAGTTCATTTGAAAAAGGAACAATACAACATATTGGGTAGGTGACTCTGTCTACCAGGTCATTCAGAAGTGGCTGGAGTGTCCCTGTGCAGCTCTGTGCAGTGCTGTATGCTCCAACCCACCACAAATTAGTACTAAAGGAGGAGTGCTCGGTTCCCGACTCACTGTGTCGTTACGGAGCTGAATCCGTCTGTAACGCTGTTCCGCATATACAACAGCCCTGTGGACATTGCTGTAAAGATCATCCATTTTTCAAACGGTTATCTAAGTCATTTGCACATCATCCCTTTCACTAACCTTGCTTTTTCTTATCTCTGATGCTTGTCTAATCTGTCATTTAGATCTTGGCAGAGGCTCCCTGGCTAAAGGTACTATGAATTTCTTACAGAACCCTAAAGGCTAAGCACTTTTCTATTTGCTGCTAAACAAGCAACTTCATTTTTTTTTCCTTCCTTGTTTTGAAGTCGTTGCTGCTGATGGTGGTAATCAGCACTTTGGCAAAGCTTGGCTTTTTATTTCTCCTCAAAAAAAAGTTCTCATCAAAGTCATTGTTCAAGATCTCTTGGAACTGTTAGAAATGCTGAGTCTCCCTCCCACCCCCAGCACACATGAGCTATTTCAGTGCTTTGCAAGAGAAAAAAAGGCCATTTTTGCACCTCTGTGTCAGGTCCTGAGTGCACTAACAGACCGTTATGGCCCTGCCCAGCCTCACCTGGGACCCCCAACACCACTGCTACCTAAGGGGGACCTATTCAGGCTCAGGCTGGGCTTGTATTCCCTTCTTCAAGCTCTGTCACAGCCTGTGCCTGGCCAAGGACCCTCACTCTGTGGACTGACTTCCCAACCAGACCCCAGCCCTGCCTCATCTCTGTAGGAACCCATGTGGTGCCCTGGTGCTGTCAGAAATCTCGCTTTTACGGGTGGGGATGCTGAGTTTTTGGTGCTATGACCAGGAATTCTGTGGCTTTCCCTTTGAGGAAAGGCAGCTTCTTCCTTGATAGCAAAAGCAGCCCATTTTGAACTCCAGAATTGGAGCCAAGGAAATAATTAGGGTTTGAGGAAACCTGCCAATCCTGAAACATGCCAAATATCTAGGTTTTGGCCATGCAAAGCTTTGCAGGCGTTCTATTAGAGATGGAGTAGGGGGAGAGAGAGGATTTCAGTCTTAAATCTAAGATGCTTCCAGACTGAAGAAATGTTTTCAGCAATACTTACCTGTATCAAACCCCAAGGCAACGCTCTTATGTTCTGTTTTATTGTGCAATATAACATTTTAATGTATTGTCTTCAGTTACCAGTATTTAACAATTTGGAGCTGCCATTGGTTTGCTCGTTTTTAAGTACCTTGTGTAAAAATGTCTAATCTCAGCAGAAGCCTTCACCTGCTGAGCTGTAAGCTACCAGCGAGGGGTCCAATATCTCATGATGCTGTCACACATACCCTGTGGAAAGAAGGATTCATTCGAAAGTCACATCCTTGTACCGATCTTACAAGCTTCTCAAAGGATGTTGGCTCCTCTGTTCATAATGTTAATGGGAGCTCTTGTGCACTTCTTCCTGACAGAAAGTTAGGCTGAATAAGTAGCTGCCTCTTTTCTTAAGGTGTGGACAGAAGCCTTCACGTTCTATCTCTGCCTTCTTCTCAGCCTAACCTTGAAGATATTTGCAGGAAAGGAAATGAAGCTTCTGTTTAATTAATTATCTGATTGCAAGATTGTAATGATCTTCCCTCAGACTGGTTCCCTTTCTTCTGAAGCACAGCAGCACTGAAAAATAAAGGGATTGTATGCCATTAAATATACCAATGCCAATTATTTTTGATCAAAAGACACCTGTATGAAGCGCACATGATTATTTCATAGACATTTATATGTGAGCATTTTCTCAGTCTCATGACTGCAGTAAAGAAGGGTCAGATCCTGTCACTGTTACGCCACTTGGGATATCAGGGAAGTAGAAGACTAACACTAAGCCTCAAGTTCCTGTGGAAGCGCAGAACTTTCAGGGAGAACAGAAACTAACACAGATACTTGATTTCAAAAGATGTAGGGTATTCACTGAAACTGGTCTCATTTAATGTTAGGGATCAATGGAACCCTCATCTGCCTTCAGCAGAAAGTTCTGTTTACCATCTCCCCCCCTGGAAGCAGCAGCTCTTACATCCTGGTATACCTCAAGTTTGCTCTGCTTTGTCTGAAAGCATGTTTATAGGTTACTGAGGTCTCTATATAATAATAATATATAGATATAAAAGAATAATATATATAATTATATATATATAACCATGTGAATTTAATGATTGCCATCTTAGTCTCTTCCATAGTCATCTTAGATACTGCAGTGACAAAGCTGTTACAGCATCACCGTGTTGGTCACACCTAGATTTAAAATAACAATCAAGCTTTATCTTTACCTAATTAATGGCAGCATCTCAGTGGTCTCAAGATTTAGACTATCAATCAACCTTACACACCTTAACATTTACTTGATACTCTACTGCTGAACCCACGGAAAGTCCCAATGGCTGGGAAAATCAGACAGTTAAGGAAGGCACTGTCCATTCTTAAGGCTAAAGTGCTGGACGAACCCACGAAAGGTCTTGGTTATATGAGCTGCTCAGTTGTAGGTCTCCTTTGAGCTTGGACAAATTGCAGAACATCTCAAACCTTTCAGGGCTTCAACAATGTCTAAAGTTTCCATGGAAAGAGAAACTGGACTGAGACCTACAAGCGTGGCTATAAGTAACGTGATGTTTTGCTACGTTGTAGGTTTGTGGCTTGGACACCACTAATGGGGCTGATATGACGGACAATTGGTTAAAATTTTGCTCTTTCTATACCACTTCTTTCGGTAGCAAAGTACAGTTAATTGCATTGTGTATCCAAACCTGTTTAAGCAAGGAAAATGCTACTTATTCCACATTTGCACACATGAGCTTCTGTGTGCATAAGGGCATTTCTCTTCTTTTAAACCACTCTGCTAATGTATTACCAGTTCCTCTCTTTGCCATGCATTTGACAGCAAAGTCTTGATAACCGTTATTGGTGCTCCATTACCCTGGAACTATGCTAGGATATTACAATTGTACCTTAGTCCCTGGGAACTAAACCTCTGATGCTTATTGTTAGATTCTTCAGATGTTCTTACAGCACAATAAATAGAGACATTTACATGTGCAGAAAGAGATTTCCTATGTGTTGCAAAGTATGATATTTATTCATAGAATCAAATAATTTTTTTCTGTACTAAACCAAGTAATATTGATAAAATACAAATTTATATCAGAAAATCCTATTTACCTCTCTCATACTTTAAAGAGATGTAGCTGATGTTTAAGGGATGCAATAATGTTTGATTTAGTCAGAGTATGTCCTGCTCCAACGTAGATATCCTTGCATTTAAAGATCAGTAGTACTGCTAATACAGGTTAGTCTTACAAAACTTGAAGGCTGTCATAAAACCCTCAACATGAGTTCAGGAAGTTCAACTCAGGAATAGCCTCTACTGGTACAACGCTAAGAACCATAAAGGGAACGGCAAGATCAGATCAGATATTAGGGACTTCATCTGTTCTATAGCTTGCTGCTGACATCAGTTGGCAGGAGATAATCATTAACAGGATTAACGCAGTAAAGATCATGCCATTTATGTGATATTTCTTACTCTTCCTCTAGCATGACAATCTTTAACCAACTTTCCCTGGTGAAGACCAATTTAGATAAGAGGACTGCGGGAAGTATGCTGAGGCAAGGATCTATTTCTTTGTCAATCCACTTTCTTCTTCCTGATCTCTGATTTTGCAGTCTAAGGGCTCACATGAGCTGCGTTGCCATCACTCACAGCTTACAGCCACTTCCCTGTGGTAATGGCCTGGTGCAGAGGCCAGGCTTCTTATCACCAGTGTGGGCTGATCTAAAAGCTGGAAGCCTGATCATAGGGTTATGAAAGGGTCAGAGAACAAATTATAGGTAAATATTCTTGTTTGTGTTTCCAGGGACATCAGTGAAAAACATTCTCCTTATCTCCAAACACGTTTTTTGCAGCTGCTCAGCTTCCACGTCTTCAGTAGGTATCCCAGATGTAGTGCACTCATAGTGGGATCTCATTGAAACAAGCAGTGCCGGGACCTTGCTGGGAAAGAACCAGGTCTTATAAACATTACAGAGCACACAACAAGTAATGATGTACTGTCTTTTTTTTTTTTTCCTGAGATTGCCAAAAATTCAGTCACAACAGGCCCACTGGCTTTAAGAGAAAGAGTCAAGAAACCCTTGTTTGGAGATGTCTTGTGTCACAAATACTAAAGCTACTTCAACTGGGGAGGCCTGTGTCTCTCTGTGCTGGGTTCAGTCAGCAAAGGGTTAACTCCCTTGGCTCTGGTTGCCAGGGAACTGTGTTGCTGGGCACTAAGTGAAAACATTGATAAGCCCCCAGCTGGTGCTGGGGATGGCTTGTACTGAACTCAAGGTCTTTTGTCCGCTTCGGATACTGTAGCTGACCCAGACTGACCAAGGAAGCATTTCATCCCATAGTACGGCACGTGCCGGGCTCTGGGGCGGGCAAGGGGGTCCGGTAGCCATCGCTCTTCCTCTTGCTCTCTCTCCCTTACTCCCTCGCCCGTCTACTCCCGGGCACTTGCTAACCCTCCCGCGTCAGCTGCTTTGCCAACTCCCATGCTGCCTCCTTCGTGTGGGAGCTGGTGGCTTGTTTTGAGTTTTCTGGCCATGTTATCAGTGACAGGGTTCGCTCGGAATCTGCCGCGTCGGCTCCCGGCTCCGGCCTTCAGGCCGTGGCTCTCGGGCTCTGGATCTCGGGCTCTTGGGGTCTGATTTTCATCACTCAACATCTGGGTGTGCATTGGTCAGTGGATGGTGGGAAATTGTATCATATTGTATATATTGTACTATATGTTTCATTTATTAGTAGTAGTATCTATATATAGCCATTTAGATTTAAGTAATAAATAGTCCTTATTTTGATTTTACGAGCTCCCTTATTTCTTTTTCCTCCGATTCTTCCCCTCCACTGCAGGAGGGGAGGGGCATTTGTGAGAGCGGCTTCGTGGTGTTTTGCTAGCCGGAGTTAAACCACGACACTCTCAAACTTGCATGTTTCCCCTACAGAGAAGAATTTTAATGCCATTTAAAAACTTGGTTCTTTACCTCTTGTCACTATTCAAATTCAGACATAATGTAAGGAATTTCCTTCTTGTCATGTATGTGGCAAGAAGTGCTGGTAAGTAAGATGTAAAACTGCCTTAACGTCTTCTCACAGGACTGGAACAGGGAAGGTTCTGGACAACGAATGGTGTTTTATCTTTGAGGAGAATTTAAAGAGCCTTAAAGTGGGATGAAGGGAGTATTTTAAACTTATCCCTCCTTTACCCTGTTTCATCTTCTGTAATTCCAATGAATTTTATCTTAGTGAGATCTTTTACTTATTACATCTGTTAACCTCTGGCCCATGAACCAGAATATTTTATTAAATTCTGATGAGGCTTTTAAAAGATTCAAAGATTAGAATACTTATCAAAACATTCCATTATTGCAACAAATTTTACAGAGAGGCCTTTTCTAACACACTCTTAATCAGAAAACTCCAGTGGGCACTAGTTGTAGGCCGCCTAACGTTGGTGTATTCCTAACAAGCTCTCTTAGCCTTCAGGCTGGAGGCAGGATTTATAATCCTTCTCATTCTTGCTAATAACCATGACCCAGTTCAGTTATCTGAGCAGAAAGGGGTTCATCGCTACCTCAGAGCACTGTCTCAGGGCAGCGGAGAGGCCTCTGTCTGTGTGTTTGATTTCTTCCTGCGATATGGGGAATATTGGACACAGGCCTTCCTCAAAACAAAAAGTGCTACCAGTCCAGAAGCTACTTTTTTTAATTGTTGAAATGCCAGGAATCCTTTGTTCTGCCACGAGTCCCTTGTCACAAGGGGCTGAGCGGAGTTTTTGTGTCGCCTCAGATGTTGGCAGTTGAAGATGGGTTTCCCAACAGCGCAGAGGCAGGACTGGTTAATGCCGTGCACAGTACCAATCTACATCTGGTGGTCATGTAAGAGATGGCCGTCTAAAAGGTCTACTATTTCAGTAACAGAAATGTTAAATTTCTAACACTCGGACTGCGTGGAAAGCCCAGAAAAAGCAAGATGCTGTTATCATGGATAGTGCTTTTTCCTTCAGATTATGACAGCAAGCATGTCCTCAAGCAATCCTGTACGGCCTGCAGCGGTGGGGACATAGTGACATATTCTGGCAGCCTCCGAGGGAATATATACTTGGCTGTTGGAGCCCTTGGATGGACAACACAGCCATACCCCTGGCATGAGAATGATTTGTAATAATTCTTGTGGCCACGGCTGTGATGGACGGCACTGGGTTTTTCCTTACTGCTCATGCAGAATAGAGCTGTCATAGACATTTTATGGTCAGTACACTTTGAATCTTATGTATCTTGCTATAATAATTGTAACATAAATATTCCCACATGAATATTTAAGAAACTGCTTTCCTTTGGTATGGTATTTGCATAATTATCACTGAAATTCGTGGCAGATTCAAACTGTCAAGCCTGTTTACACTGCAGTGGAAAAGTATTTACTGATCCATACAAATGTTACATTTGCATCTGTAATGCAAACTGCCTACCTCTTCCGTTTGCTAATGCGAAAAATTATACATCTGGTTAAAGAAACTTTGTCAGAGGCAGAGCTGGCATTTCCCATACGCCATGAATGTATGGATAAACTTCTTTTCCTCTCCGGAATTTCAGTCAACTGTGAGAACATGTTGTTGAGGAAATTGAGTGGTGCCAGAATTTATATGAAGTATTAAACCCCAGGCCTCTGAGCCTTTGACTTATAATAGTCACAGTCTCGTTTGGCTGGCCAAATAACAAGTACAGCATTAATAGGGGATTTAAAACTAGAAGAACAAAATAAATGGGACATTGTCCTCTTCTTTAAAGGGCTGAACATTTGGGGCCTCAAAAACAGTGTCTGAGAGAGGAGGTGCTGGGTACCTGACAGGATTTAGGGCCGCGACAGTCAGCTCTCCATTGCAGCTGTTAAACCCATGACTGATAAACTGGATGCAAACCTGCCATCAGGCGCTGTGCAAAGCAGCTCAGGTCCAGGTAGGTTTATCAGCTCAGCCTCAACTGAGATCAAATGGAGCAGCACTGGTCCAAAGCTGGCTTCGAGGGACCATAACCCCAAACCTGGGGGAACATGATGGAACTATTCCCAAAGGGCTCTTCAGAAGTCAGACCGAGTCCGGTTGGGTTGGGGGAGACTGGGTTGGAGCTGCAGTGCTAGCTCGCAGCTGGTTTTGTGCAGAGCAATTCAGCATCTTTGGCCTTGTGCTAGCTGCTCAGGAGAATAAATCAGAGGACTTGGCTCCCTGTGTGTCCAAAGAGTGGAGTGCTGGCTGCAACTCCAACTTCCTGCCCTCTGGATGCATAAGGAAAATGATGTGCTCTGTAACAGTCTTCTGCATTGCAAAAAGAAACTGAATTACAAGAAATAGCTTGAAGATGCAAACATTCAAAGATCCGGGTTCAGCCTCCAACCGATGTGAGTCTGGGTTAGAAAAGACTAGTGTTTTGAGGTTCTCTTTGTCTTTTGGAAACTTCCAGGTGTACTGTCCTGTGATCCTGAGATCTTCAACTGGATAAATCAAAGCTATCAGAATGTCTTTGCTCTATTAGTACAGGAGGTGTGATAGAATCAGAAATGCTTCTTTGGCATTAAGATACTTGAGAAAAACATTTTTGTTTAGATCTAGGATTTTATTTTCTACCAGCGTCTACACCAAACTGAGATGCTTGATCATTTCATTTTACCTCTGAGAGTCTTTAAGTATTTTTCCTGATTCATAACAGTGGTCTTCAAAGTGAAAATTAACTCAAAATGTCCTAGAAGTGAATAACTGAACTGTGAAAAATGTCTTTGTATTAAACACACAGAAGGATGAATATGTTTCTTGGCCCTAAATGCTTAAGTTTCTTCCTTCCTTCCATGACTCCTTCCTTTAATAAGTGCGACTACCTCATTCTAGCCATTAAAAGTCCAGGTGAGTCATTAGCTCTTTTCTATATAAGAAATTGTTATATTTGTTTCGAACATTCTTTTTGTGGAAAATCCTCAAATTTGGTTCTTCCTCTTTTGGGTAGTAGGGCTTTTAAGTGCTCTTGCCACTTGCACACTACACCACTATATTTTTATCTTTAAATGCTGCCCGTGAAAGTGCGTATCATGCATAAGAGTTGCCTCTGAGCCATTTCTCTGGGGTTAAGGCATTTCTCATTTATGGGCATATTCACCCGAGGAGCCTGGTTTATTGATGTTTTTAAATCTTCCTTTGGAACTGAATTTGTTTTCTTAATACAGGTGCTGTTTGCATCTGTATTTGCCAGTGACCTAGGGGTTGTGTAATTTGGGGGTGTGTTTAAGCTGGAAAATTGACATAACCTTTAAAACCTTAGTTTGAGTTTAAGGAGTTTTCTTAGAGGGGTATAGTGGTTTGGATTCGATGGTTTGTGTCCTCTGTAGTTCAAACTGAAACTTCACGGTGTTGGGTCTCCTCTGCATTTCCTCCATTAAAAAAAAAAATAAAATCAGCTTTTGCTCATCTGTTTCATAAACTGGAATGTTGTCTCAGTCCTGGGCTGGGGACAGAGATGATCACCATGGGGGAGGAAAAGATGTAATGGTAGAAAGTCGGGCACCCAAAAATCATGGAGACAGCCTCCTGCAACAAGGTTAGTGCAACAGGGTGGGTATTTTTTCCATTCTTTCTCCAAATGTCTGACTTGCAACTTTAATTTCCTACTTTGCTGTAAGCCCTCTGACACCTCTTCTCCCCAGATGTGATTGACAGCTCCACACTTTCCCTGCGATGGAAGAATCCCAGGTCCAAGTTCTCATCTCTCTCACATCCCAGACAAAGACCTTGATCAGCTGGGGCTTTGGATCAGTATTTCCATGGCCCTACGAAGGAGTCAGCTGTGACTGGAGCATGAATGAAGAAATAACAAAATCTTTTTCTGGGGGTTCAGCTTATTTTTACAGCAGTGTGTCTTAGGGTTTCAGTGGAGGCTTCTACCAAAATCTGCCCAATAAATAAATTACTTTGTGCTGAGCACATTTACTTCAGTAGCAGGCTCTGCTCCCATGGCACAAAACCCCTGTGAAATTTAACCTCCCAAAAAAACCCGCTCTGACTTCTCTAGCTCACCGGGTATTGGGCCACTGAGGCAGAGAATCTACGTATATAACTTTCTGTGCAGCAGAAAGCAAATGAAGCTAGGGATGAAGAACAAACGGCATGAAAGGAGAAGAAAGTGTGATGATGAGCTCTGCACGGTGGACCCTGATGTGTCCGCAGAGGTTAACAATCAACTCTTTGTTGGGGAAGCTGAGAGTGTGACCTGAGCACACAAGAAATGGGAGAGGGCCCGGACTTAGATGCACACACTACATTTTTCAAAAACGTGTGGCAAGTGCTGTCTGAAACCTTAGAATTAAGCCTCCTCTCATTCATCGTGCTTGATTTATATTAGCAACCTAGGGACCTGACAGAAGAACTACACGTGTTGAGGGCTTTTCTTTTTGTCCTAAAATTTACTCAATAACGTTTCATTGTAGAGGTCAAAAACCTTGATTTGTAATTTTTTTTTTATTTGGAAAGGTTTTTGTTTCATTTGTAGGGTCAATAATAATGCCACCTGCTGTGCACACCCCAAAAGAGAAGATATGGGAAGAAGCTAAATTATAAGATGAGGAAAGTGGAAAACAATGTCAGGAAATCCAGGATGTAGAGAATTAAATTGCTCAGCCATGCTCCATGAAACAAATTTATGCTCAGGTTACAGAGCAAGGTTGGTTTAATTGACCGTGTTGTAATTTTCCCACACCCTTTGGTCACGGAAATCAGGTGCAGTTTTCTGATGCCTGCGGCATCAAATCAAACATGGCCTGAGGTACCTAAGAGCAACCAAAGCTCACTAATGGAACCTTGTGGTGGGCAGAACAAGCGTGTTTATATTGCTTACATCCCTCTTAACCCGAGAGTTACAAACAGTGACACTCCGTACAGCAGTTTCCAGGAAAGACGGGTGAGGATGCTCGTCTGTCTCCATTAGTTACTGGAGTGACAGCTGTCTATACCTTCAAGGAGTTGACTGACATAGAAATATAAGCAACAAACCTTTAAATTCAAATATCTTCTTAATCTGCTCTTGAAAGACTTTTTAAAAAACAATTTAATACATTTATTCCCAGTAAAGCTCAATTTCTATTCTTTCTAGAAACGTTAACACTAGAAAATGATGAAGGGCCCAAATTTAGAATATTAATACACTGCTATTTTGCCTAAGATGCTCTTGTAGTTGTCCTAATATAGACTTGCCAAAATACTTAGAAATATAAGTACTATGCTAGAGCCATAATAAGCAAAAAAAAAAAAAAAAAAAAAAATTTAGAGATACAAAACACCTTGGTTTCCCAAATTGATGTTGTAGGCATGTACATGGAGCAGATTTGCTTTTTAAAATAATGTAAATTCAATCCTTTCCAGCAGGATTCTAACTCATGGTAGATAATAGCAAATTTCTAGAAAAATTTGTCAGAGAACCCCCCACAAAAGTAAACAATTTATAACCGTTCTAGGGTGCTTAAGACAAAACCCCTAATTACAAAAATTGCGAGAATGAAAGGACCTGAAAACAGTGAGTAATGAATTTGAGCTTAAGTTCAATTATGATTGCTTCTCTGTCAAGGAGTGAAATGTGCATAATCTGCTAAAATGGAGCAATTAAATTTTATATCAAGGAGCACGTTCAGTTACCATCGCCAATTAATTCCACAGCAATTTTCTCACTTCCACTTAATTCAGAAAATACTGTTATTTAAGCTTCCTAGCCTCTCAGCTATTCAGAATACTTCATGGAAATGGTAGACATGGATATTTCTTCCCTATAGTGCAATAAGCTGGCCTGGCACCCAAACACCAAAGACAAGAAGGTTCAGCCATCCTTTCAACAGGTTCAAAAAATTCCCTTTCCCACTGGTCTGAGCGGGTCAGAGGACAGCAGCGCGTGAGCCGGAGCACAGATCCCGCCCTGGCTTCCCTTGCGGAGAGGGTCCAGCGCATGGTCACCCTGCTGGCTGGAAAACAATGTTTTCATAATCCCACACTTATCAATACTCTTTTTTTTACATCAGCCCAAATTATGACTGGGATGTTATTGTGATGAAATCACGCAGGCATAATATGGATGTGCAGTATTATGGTATCTGTGGTGTAATTCAGGCTCCATTGACAAGTTCTTAATTTAAAATGTCAGCAGGAATGCATCCCTGCTGGGAGACGAGGACCACCTCCCGCATATGTGTTCAACTCTGTTTTCTTCTCTGCCTGCCTCCTCCAGACACAGCAGAAAGCCTGTGAAATCCTTTCAAATATATGTTGAGGTGGAGACGCGGAGGCCAACAGGCTGTATTTTGTTTCTGAACCCCAGGAGCGCACGGGAGCCCCGTGGGGCTGCTCAAACCCAGCCAGCAGCTTCCAAGTGCCGCCCGAGGTGAAACTCAGCCTGGGGAGAATGCCAAGTGGGATCTGCTGAACTAGCGTCACCCTGGCTCTGCCACCTCCCGGCCCTTTTGCCTGAGGCTCCAGGCATTGTGGTGGGCTGGGAATGGCAGATCCTTCCCCTCCTGACTGCTAGTCCTCCCTTCCTTCCTCTGAACTGCTGCTTTTTCTCTGGGCAAGGGGTCCAGCCCTCAGCACACGTAGCCTCAGAGCCACCTTTTTGGCAGAAAAGGACCTCAGAGCACACACCTACAATGGCAAAATCTAGGAGGGTTTCTCCCTCAGCAGAGGGGAGGAATGAGGCACAAGCTGAGCCAGCCAAGCTGTCGGCGGGGAGCGCTGCTCTCAGCGCAGTGCAGACCTGTCTGGAGGCAGTGTGGACTGGCACTGAGAGCTGTAGAGGCCCTGAGGAGTGATAAAGGTGGCTTAAAGGCTGGTGTGTCTTTCCCCAAGCCCAGGACTCACCCTGGTGCAGTCCCAAGCTGACCCCACACTATGTCTTTGGTTGTTTCTGTTGACAAAGAACATCTTCTCAACATCTCCGAGGACTGGAGCCCCTCTGCCATGGGGACAGGCTGGGAGAGTTGGGGGGTTCAGCCTGGAGAAGGGTAGGTTCCGGGGAGACCTTAGAGCCCCTTCCAGTGCCTGGGCGGGACCTACAAGGAAGCTGGGGGGGGGCTTTTTACAAGGGCCTGTAGTGACAGAACAAGGGGTAACAGGTTTAAATTGAAAGTGGGAGATTTAGATTGGACATCAGGAAGGAATTCTTCCCAGAGAGGGTGGGGAGGCCCTGGGACAGGGTGCCCAGAGAAGCTGTGGGTGCCCCATCCCTGGCAGTGTCCAAGGCCAGGCTGGATGAGGCTTGGAGCAACCTGGTCTAGTGGAGGGTGTCCCTGCCCATGGCAGGGGGGTTGGAACTGGGTGGGCTTTAAGGTCCCTTCCAACCCAACCATGCTGTGATTCTGTGTTGTGGCTTCCCTGCACTCATGTCTGCATTGTGAAAACCGGGATGTCCTGCTGTGCCACTGGTAACCCAAACACGGCACATCAGTTTCTCTAAGAGATGTGCTTGCTGCTAAATGCATCCTCCTCAGTGGCAAAGCCAGCTCTGAGGCAAAACCAACTGTATTCCAACTTGCTCTCTCGAGAGGATGGGAAATAAATGCCTCCAGAGTGCATTTTCCAAATCACTGGAGCCCTGCATTGGGTGTCTATGGATTTGTGCACTTCTATCCTTGTCTTACACGGACTGACTTTGACCTGTAAGTGGCAGTATATGGCTTAAAATGCTTCCTCCTTCTATGGCTCTTTCTCCTCCAGCTGATGACACTCGGTGGGAAGGAAAATCGGAGAGCTGACTGAATTCCCTTGATTAGGGAGCTACTTAAACTATCTTCTTGTCTGAACAGTGTCATGCAACTCCCTGTTATTCCTGATACTGCTCAGGCATAGGAAAGGATTCTGAATTGCTGTCTTCTCTCAAGTTGTTTTAAAGCTGTATTGCATAGTACTCAGGAGTTCTTTTTCTGCATGTTTTGAGGTTTTCAATTTCCTATGTGAATTTTGAAGTAGTGCTGCGTACTTTATTTCTACATAACGTTGGGTGTCATCCTAGCTATAGATAGAGAAGTAAGTACATTCAGTCAGCAAAAGAAACTTAATTTGTGCACATAACTTCCTTGGCAAAGCTGGTGTTAAAATTCCCTTTGGGTTTTCTTTTTTTTTTCAGTCCCAGGATAAACCTTTTGCCTTGCTGCAACACTTCCCAAGCCTTGCCGCTGAGCCCACATGACAGTGACAGTCAGTCAGATCCCATGGCAATGCACTGAGTATAAACAGATGACACTGCCCCCTCTTTTTTAAATCTTACACAATCTGTGGCCGTCATTCCATAAGGAATTGCTGAAGGAGCTCCCAGGTGAGACTGACATCTTGTACCCCTGAGATGAGGCACGGGGAAAATTGCATCGATCCAAGCACTGGACAGGTTTTGTCAGCTGGAGAAGGTGGGGACACCAGAACTGGCAGCCCCAATCTCACCTAAGCAGAAGCAGACGATTGCCCAGATTGCCAGCAGGGATTAATATTTGTGTGGTAGATTCTGCTAAAGGTTTCCAAGGTTCAAGGTTACCTGTGAAAGGTCGAGAACAGAAGGTTAGTCTTCCCAGCTCTCTTCTGAGAGACTTCAGCCTGGGTTTTTTATTTATTGGTTGCCACCCAAAGTGGGACAGTAGCTAAAGTTACACCCTCCAAGCCTCTGTTTTACAGATGGAGTAAGAAGATGCAGTTTTTACATCCTGGATGTTATTTTGCTGTCTCACCCGTGGGTCAACCCTCCCTAGGGCTGAATAGCAATCCTAAGTGATGCTCTCCTCTCTGCTTCCCATCCTTCCTCTGCTTTATGTGTAGAGGTGCTGTGCTTCAGTCTTGTCAGCTGCAAGTCTGATGCTTTTCCCCTTAAAAATCAATCTTAAAAGAAACTATTCTCTTTTGTTTGGCTATAAAGGACACTGAAAGTTTCACATATAGCATATCACACGTAAAAATAATCGCTGCAACTGCAATGTACAAGTACTTATTGTTCTAAGGTAAAATCAGGAAGCGTCACGAGTGAAAAATATTACTCTGAAAAAAGGTTTCTTGCTTTAAGTGGAGAAAAACAGCTATATCAGTGGAAAACCAGAACACAGAGAGGGTTTTATTTGTAAGTCAGCCTTTTTATGGTACTCATCAGAATCCCTTTAGTACCTCATAAATATGAATTAATTTATGCCCATAACTCTTCTATGAAATATGGAAGTACTATTTTCTTCAGTTTAGAGGAGGGAAAATGGGCCAAGGAAAGATCAAATGAATTGCCCAACATCATAAAGATCACCTGTAGCAGAGCAGAACAGAAATTCAGGTTTTCAGAGTCCTGGGCCACACTTTTAACCACAAAACCATCTTTCTCTCAAAGTTAAGTGTTAGTATCTATCCAACACAGGGGAAAAAAATCAGCCCCATTTTCAGGAAAATAAGAACATAGTGATAAAGATGAAGTGCTTCATGTGGAAATCTCTGAGATTCAAAAGCATTTAGAGGCTAGCAAAGTTTCCAAAGGTTAACTGTGGATTTAGCTATGTTCATGAGGTAGCAAGATTTTCAAAAATAAATTAAAATACTCCATAAACAATAAGAATTAGAGATGAAGAGGGAAATCATCAGCTTAGGGTGTTTTAGACTTTTGAAATGTACATCTGAACTCTTCAAAGCACCCATGAATATCCACTTTTTAACATTATGGGTCTCCATCTCCTGTCAGTTTTATGATCCTCAGTTGCAGGGATGATGTAAAACACATCCTTCAGTCTGCTGCTGCTTTCATTGCCCTGCTAGGGCTGCCTAAACCCAGTGCTCTGAACCCGGCAAGGGCAGTCCTGAAGTCTGCTGATTTTTAGAATTATATATTTCTGGTTCAGTTTTCTCCAGGAACACCGGGAGTTCTCAAGTACGAGAAGGCCTACATTGTGCTAGATAGAAAGCAGCTGATACGAGCCCAAGTCCTGGATCATCCTTTTCCTCAGTGCTCCCCGACTGCAAGTAGACGCAATTGTGGGGACAGGGAAGATGTTACGAAAGGTGCAGGGAGGTGTCAGTCACTGTGACAACAGCAAAGCCAGCAGATCAGCCCATAACTCCACCTAGTTAATAGATCATGACTGCATTGCATCGCAAATACTGCATTTTGTTTGTCTTCAGTGACGAGGGACCAGCTAGCAGCAGGATGCTGACACAGCCCGGAAGGAGTTGTGTGCATCCAGCTGCATGACACTATATTGTCATGTATATTTCCATATGCTGAAGATGGGAATGGCTTTAAAATAAGAATCTGTCTTTGCTGCCCTGTGCCCTGAGCTTTTCTTCCACTTGCAGCTTTTTCTGTCCGTTCCCCACCACAATAATGTTGTTAAAACCTGGTCCTTCCTAACCTGAATGGTTGATTCAAGATGTTATGTAGGACTTTTGGGTTGGTTACTTGTCTCAGCCTCATCTCTTCAGTGTCCTAATCTGGATTTAAAAACGTTTTAACTTTAAGACTTCTTCAGGACCTGGATTATATATTCCTATTCTGCTGGGTTTGTGGGCTTTTTGGTAGCGGAGTGCGGCTACGGGGGGGCACTCCTATGAGAAACTGCCCAGCTCCAAGTCAGACCTGCCTCTGGCCACGGCTGAGACAGTCAGTGATGGTGGTAGGGCCTCTGGGATAATGTCTTTAAGAGGGGAAAAGGAACCTGCAGTGGAGAGAGGAGTGGGATGTGAGAGAGATAACCGGGCAGACACCAAAGTCATGCACAAGGAGGGGATGAGGTGCCTGGAGCAGAGGTTTCCTGTGGGAGGGACCCCACGCTGGAGCAGGGGCAGAGTGTGAGGATCCAGGACTGACCACAACCCCCATTCTCCATCCCCCTGTGCTGCTCAGGGGGAGGAGGGAGAGAAATGGGGAGCAAAGCTGAGCCTGGGAAGAAGGGAGGGGTGGGGGAAGGGGTTTTAAGATCTGATTTTTCTCTCTCATTACTTTACTCTGATTTGATTGGTAACAAATTAAATCGACTTCCCCAAGTCAGGTCTGTTTTGCCTGTGCCCATAATGGGTGAGTGACCCCTCCCTGTCCTTGTCTCAACCCACCACCCTTTCCTTGTATTTTCTCCTCCCCATCCCACCGTGGAGAGGAGTGAGCTGTGTGGTGCTGGGCTGCTGACTGGGCCTAAACCACAGCACCTATGAATAAGAACTCTCCAGGGTGGTGATATTAGTGGGAAAATTCAGTAGAAGGCAAGGTGAGAGAGAACATGTATATCCATGTGAAGCAGGCGATGATGTCTGTGATGGAAGGGGGAGCAGAAGGAAAGAATGCCATAACCAAAGAGCTGCATTGTTGCTGTAACAAAGTGCTTCTTGCTGTACATTGCTGGAGATGTGGTGCCTGTCCCTCAGAGAGAAGTGCTGTAGGAGTTTGACTGGTCGGTCACAGGGTTCACGAGTAATCTCTGTGCACCTACATCCAACAGCACTGCTCTGTGGATCTCACTGCTCTGCCCCTTCAACTGAAACAAGTCTCAGTTGCAGAAGGTTCTTGCTCTGACCTCTCCGCTCAGGCATGTGCGTGGTGTCACGTTGCATAACACACGCTGTTCAAGGGGCGATGCAGAAAGGCGTTTGCCTTGTGTTACTGGAGTGATGTTAGCCTACAGGTATTTCTCGTGTGTGTCTGTGTGTGGCGAGAGAGATTGATAGGTGGGAAAGTCTCAAAGAGCCGTCTGTTCTTCCACAATAGCGCGGTACAAAGCCACTCAGTGTCTGCTTGTTTCTGCACCAACCTCTGCAAAACAGTTACCCCACAGTCTAGCAGGGAGAAGGTAGGTTCTTAAAGTACTATTTTTTCCACTGAAACCTGACCATTTGGGCTCCTGCTTGAAGATGGAGTGCTTGTGCTCAGCACCCGAGTGGAAACCCTTTTGGAAAGCAACAGGCAAAGGGTCATGTGGCTGATTTCTTACAGCACCAACTGCTCAAATCTTAAAATAATTAAGTAAGAAGCAGTAGTTCTAATCCCACTGTGGCTTGTTTTATTTGTCTGACCATCTGTGAACAGAAGTGCCTCTTCCCTCAGTGCTGAAGTCAGGGAGGATTAACCAAGCAGTGGAGACCAAAAGAGAAAAGACTGACGGACTTGGGGCCCGTGGGGATGCTCCTCACGAGAGGAGAAGCTGTGGTATCTGGAGAAACACTAGTAGTACCTGTTAGCGTTCTCTCTCAAAGGAAATCCCTTTCTTGCTCCTTCTTCGAAGGGGAATAAGAAAAGGCCCACTGTGGTCTGCATCCATGGGGAAGCTGGGATGGATAGGAAAAGAAAAGCCATCTTCTCCCAGAGAAGGGTCATCGCAGGCACATTGAACTGTCAGGTCTACTATTTCAGGGTGTGAGCTGCCTGGAAGAATAAAGCCTCAAGGAGTTTTAAGGACATTTAAAAATGCCAAGACAAAGTGGATAAGAAGAATAACTAGGTGAATGAAAAGGGAAAAATATGTCAAATAATATAGAGTTTAGGAGAGAATTAAATGATGGAAAGAGGTAATTACTGAGAGACATGTAAACAAACAAGAAAGAACAGATTCATGGTAAGCCTTTAAAGAAGAGTTGGAACAGAAGGTCAGTGTCTCCCACAGATATTTTTGGAAGCCTTTTTTTTCTTAATTCAGTTCTATATGCTTAAGAGCTGATCCCATCTTTAGAGTTGATGGCTTATGCCTTTCTACCAAGCATTTTTTTCTCAGCTGTGCTAACAAATTTTTTGGGCAGGAATGCAGAGCTGTGTTTGACATGGAAAACAGAAAAGCCTGCTTTAAAGACTTTCAAGCTTCCTGAAACTCCTACTTTATGAAAAGCCGCTTGTTCTGAGATTCACTCTATTGAAGAACAATAAACTAAGGCCAACTGCTTGCTGTTCATGGCTGGTTTTATAGCCAGGAGTGCCGCACAGGTCTGTTTGCTGAGAATTGTCAACTGTTTCTCAGGCTTTTTTTTTGGGGGGGGACAAAAATAGGATTCCTTACGGTTTGTGCCATAGCACTTCCACGCATAAAGCAGAAACAAAACCCAGGTGGTAACACATAAACTCTATATTTTTTTAAGAAATAGTCTTAAATTCTGCTTTAAAGCGCCTCTGAGCAGCTGTTATGGCAAAGCAGATTTCTCCAGATTGGTACCTCTCTCACCATAGGTGATATCCTATAATAAGCTCTTCAGCGAGGTATTCACAGTGCCTGTGCAACAGAGAATTTGCAGCTCACATCCACTGCCGTTTGGAGAACTTTTAGGGCATGAGGTGCACGGGGATGAGAACCAGCATTAACTGTCCCCAGAAAACCAGTTTAAAGAAACCCAGGCTGTCAGCTTTATCACGGATATAGATGTATTTTTGCAAGAGATGGGATAGACACTGCATCGCCGCAGCGAGCTCAGCTCCCTGTTAGCAGGTGCTGGAGCTGCCAGCGTGTGCCTTGCTCGCTTGCACGCTCAGGGAGCAGGAGCTCTGCCAGCTGCAGCATCCTGCCAGCTCCCCGGATCCCAGCCTGCAGGGCTGTAGGGATAGCACACCGCAGCAACTCATTTCCAAGTGCCCAGCTGAGGAATCGAGAATTTCACGTCTCAAGATATTTCAGGGTCTTTTCTGAACTGGGGACTCAGAGAACCTTTCCAAATACAGGGGAAGCGTTTTAAACGCAGGAGGCTGAAGTGATCAGCTGACATCAGACTGCCAGGAAGATAGGAGTTTGCTGTGTGCGTATCTGCTGTCAATTTTGCACGTGCTGACGTATTTTACTCTGATTTTTTTCTTTCTTCTTACGAGCTCACAGCCGTTTCTCCCCCACATTGCAAGTGGCTACTTAATCACAGCAGATCCAGTCTGCGCTCCCTGGCAAGCAAAGGCCCGTTTGTATTTCTGTATCACTGCTAAGTTCACTGGGGTGTATTTCAGAAGAGGATAGCTCTCCTTGCCTGCAACCTGACTCCATGAAAAGCTTCGGTATCAAACCTGATCTCAGTGAACTATGAGCCACCTGAGTGCCTAACGCCGTACGTCACTGACGCTGCGTCAGCCTCAGGGTTCCAGCGTCACAAGGAAACGTGAGATTGATGGCTGGATGAATATAAGCACGTGAGTTTTTAAAGAAGCAGATGGAAATGTGACGTAAAGGGGTAAAACAGTTTGGAAAATGAGCTATTTTGCAGTGTTTAGCATCAAAACTTCCTCTCCTTGCTTCTGCTGAATAGCAGTAACTTCCCTGACGACGCCCCAGGAATGTTTGGATAGAAGGAGAAAGTGAGGATGTCCAGTTCATGTGTCTACATTGTTTTGCACCAGGAGGTGCTGGCTCAGCACAGATTGACAGCAAGTTATAAAATCTCGTGTTCCTTCTGATGCTGGGAACCCTGAGACTGATGCAGCATCAGCCTGACCGACGGTCAGGGCACCGCACGCTGCGCACTATTCCTGTCAAGGGCAAGGTTTGTCCGCGTCGTGGTCTTCAAAGTTTTTACAGGACCTTCTTAGACGTAAAATATGCTGGTTCCTTTCAAGATACAGACAAGGATGTGCTGATGGCATCATCACTGGTGCCAGGCGAAAGCAACGTCCAAGCTTTTCCATTATGATTAACCAGTTATGTTTAAGAGAGATGCACAGCACGGCATAGTCCTGAGGGCCAAGCTGTACGTGCAGCACAGTATGGCACAGCAAAGGGCACGTCAGGTGCGTGGATCACAAGCTCCTTGATGTACAATAGTCTGGTTAGGACAACTACACATGTTCTGCAGTCCTGAGTGGATGCCAGATGTCCCAGGAGAGAAACGCATCCGATTCTGGACAAAACTTGTAAATGGCTAGGCTCGTGTGACTGGCTGTTCATGGGGATGTTTTGGGTAATGTCAGCTTTTCCAGTGCTTTCTGTGTAGAAGTGCTTGTGTTGCAGTCATTAAAAGAGCTGTAATTGCTTGGGGAGGAGTATTTCCACATCATTTAGCTGCGTGTTGGTGAGAAGTCTCAAACAGGCACGGGACCCGGGCAGCTGTGTTGGTAATTCCCAGAAGAAAGCTCATGGGATCCAGCTTCTCTGCTTTGCTTAACCCTAGCACTGCAGAGACTGCTTTCAGGGAGGAGAGGACAGTTTCTTCTCCCTCTTTGCTTATGTGATATTAATCCATGCAGACACTGCCAAGGAACAATGCTGTCAGCTGGTGCCAACTCCGGGCTGTGAGGCACGGGCCCCCATCCGCTTGGAAAGCACCGCAGCCTGCCACCTCAGATGCCCCAGGGTACTTGGTCCACACTGGCAATGCCTCCTTTCTCTCTGTTTTGGCAGTGATGGGCTCTTCCCAGCCTGAAGAAGCCCTTGCAGCAGCTGCTCCCGGGAGGGTGATGCTTTTCCTGCCTCCCTGGGATGCAGAGGATCTCCCTCCGCAGCCACTGCCGCAAGGTATCGAACTAGACCTCCTGAGCAAATTTAAAAATTAGCAGACTCGAAAAAGAGTCTCCCTCTCCAAGCTCTGAGCACTTCAGCCAAGGGTATGTAACTAAAATACCCTCCCGATCTCTTTCCCTCCGCTGTGCGAGCACACATCAGAAGGCTCAAATCTGGGCCACGCTGAAGCAGGTGGTAAAATGCCTATTGGCTTCAATGGAGCCTGGGTTGTACTTCCGAAACGAACCGCAGAGCTAGGCAATAAATGAATTCAACATCCCAGATGCAAACTCATACATTTTACTGGTCTAAATTGCGTTGCTCTGGGTTTATAGCAGGGCTGTGGGAGCAGAAATTATTCCAGTGTTTCCTATATATTATTGAAAATCAGACGCCAAACTTGAGCCGCCTAAACTCCAAAACTAGTGACACGCCATTCAATTATAAATTGTGTGCAAAATGTATGGGCTGCCGAAAGTAGCTTCAGTCAAAGATGTGCCCAGGGGCTCGGTAATGGATGCAATGTTACGCTTGCTAGCTTATTGCTGGCTGTACTTTCCTCACGCATACATCCTTGACTTACATTTTTACCTAACTGTAGGCACACTTCTTTCTTCCTAAAATACTTAGAAAGGAACTGAAATGAAAAATTAAAATCATTGTCTAATTTTGTACGAGCAGAAGGTTCTTTGGCATAGATCTATAGTGAAACAGGCATTATTGACAGCTTTGTCAAGTTTCCCATATGGACAGTTTATGCTGATTTCCAGGCAGTTACAAATAATTGAAGTTAAAGATCTCTGTATCTTGTCTGACAAGGCTGAAACAAGAATATATCTGACTTTCGAGAGCTTGTCATTTATGGTGCTGTTGTTTTGCTTCTCCAAGGAACTGGCAAGTTTTCTTCCAGCACAGAACAATGGAGGCTAATTTGGGACTAGCAGAAATAATCAGGTGCAAGGTCCTGCACCTTGGCTGGGGCAACCCTCTGTATCAGTACAGGGTGAGGGATGAGGGGATGGAGAGCAGCCCAGAGGAGAAGGACTTGGGGGTGCTGGGGGATGAGAAGCTGAACACGAGCCGGCCGTGTGCGCTGGCAGCCCAGAAAGCCAACCGGATCCTGGGCTGGATCCAGAGCAGCGGCCAGCAGGGTGAGGGAGGGGATTCTCCCCCTCTGCTCTGCTCTGGGCAGACCCCCCCTGCAGTTCTGCCTCCAGCTCTGGGCCCCCAACAGCAGGAGGACACGGAGCTGTTGGAGCGAGTCCAGAGGAGGCCACGGAGATGCTGCGAGGGCTGGAGCCCCTCTGCCATGGGGCCAGGCTGGGGGAGTTGGGGGGTTCAGCCTGGAGAAGGGAAGCTCCGGGGAGACCTTAGAGCCCCTTCCAGTGCCTGGGGAGGCTACCAGAAAGCTGTGGGGGACTTTTTAGTAAAGTCTGTTGCCATAGGACAGGGAGTGGTGGTTTTAAACTGAAAGAGGGTAGATTCAGACTAGATATAAGGAAGAAATTTTTTATGATGAGGGTGGTGAAACACTGGAACAGTTTGCCTGGAGAGATGGTAGAGGCCCCATCCCTGGAAGTGTTCAAGGCCAGGCTGGACAGGGTTTTCAGTAACTTGGTCTAGTGGAAGGTGTCCCTGCCCATGGCAGGGGGTGGGACTGGGTGGGCTTTAAAGGTCTTGTCCAATCCAAACCATTCTGTGATTTTCTGATCACAAAGTGACTGCCATAAATGATCCCAAGATGCAGCCTGAGGAAAGCTGGTCATGTCAGGAAAGATGGAGCAAACCTTTGTGTTCAGTATGTGTTCAGCAAGAGCCCATTTCACCTGGGTTTGCTGTCCTACACTCTCATTTTCAACAGGTGGTAAAAGCAGTTTGAAGGAAAGTGAAGCTTGCCAGCCTGACTAGACACCTTTGATATGGTGAGGATGGCTGTGGCAGTAAAAATCTGTTTATTAAACTCGCTGAGTATGGGTAATTATAGAGTACTGTGTGATGAATAAGGATGAAGTTGGGCATGAAATAAATGGTATTTTAGACACTTTGGGATTGCAGTAACTGTTAAATACCTTGAAAGCTTCCTAGCTCACATTGGTAACCTATGAACAAAATGGACCTCTCTTGATGACAAAAATTGGCAAAGTTCCACACATGATCAAATCCAACAGGCAGAGTCACCAGACCTATTACTCCTAATTTTTGCACGTGTGACAAGGTTTGCAGCATCTGTATTTTATATGTTCGTACTTCTAAGAAAGTCAATAGGGCCAAGACCAAGAATCTCCTGATAACTGATCTGTGTTGTAATTATGCTGGGTCTGGTTTATGTCTAATGATAAGATGCCTGTGTTTATATAATTTAGACACCTGAAAAGAAAAATGGGAGTTTGGAGCCTCAAGAACTGAGATTTGTACAAAAAGGGAGTTTCTCTTTCTGCTGATTCATAGAAAATAATAGGACTGAGGGTTGAGAGGTTATCTAGTCCATCCTCCTAGATCAGGGTAAGCCCGGTGCCTTTTGTGCAGCCGCTGTGCAACTGGGAGAGGATGAAGAGCATTTACATACTCAGAGACAACTTTCATGCCCGTTCTTCAGTGCTCTTTTTTTAGACCGCTGCAGTAGTCTCTTCTACATCAGTGCTCCTAACCTTTTCTTCCCCCATAAGGTTTATTAGGGGAGGAAGAAAGTGCAGGAGCACCTACTTTTCTTGCAAAAAAGAATCCACGGTTGATCTTTTTCGTGCAAATGGATGCAAAATCTTGGATTTCTGTACCTTTGGTCAATAGGTTTATCCCTGCATGTCAGACTGGTGCATTTATGGAATGTCACAACTCACTGCCCCTGTTAGAGGCCTTTAAGGTTAGCTGGTTTTATATAAAAAATAGGTATTTTCTATCTTCCTTGACATATAAGCACTCAGCAAAGCTCAGACTCAGACCTCACTTAAGTTTTAATGGGAGACTATACTAGAGGAGTCCACCTCCCAGTGATACCAGTATGGTGCATTTGCTGATTGTTGGCAATGTTCTCTCTGAAAGAAGAGCTCTGAAGTATCCATGTTTGCTGCTTAACTTTAGAAACAAGTAACACAGTATGTAGGACAGGTAGAGAAAAATATGATGAGATATTCTCCTGCATTTCTATCTGGCTATGAACACTTTGCCTTGTTCTGTTAGAAACAGAAAATCATGAAACTGAGAAAAATGTTATCTATCTCATTTGCCAGGTTTCTCTTTCCCTTCTAGACCCATTACAATTGTATTGACTCAATTGAGTCGACGTAATTAAGAATCTGAAATCACCTCCGAGCTGTGATTCGGCTCAGTTCTTTGCTTCGCCTCATGAATCGCCTCACGTTGGGGTTGTGTTTCTTACAGGTGTATGACACCTTTCAGTAGCAGTTGCTCCAACCGGTGCTACGTATGATTTATTTTGAACAGGAAATTCTAGGACGTCTATGAAATCTAAGACTAGGTGGAGTAAATAATAGCAGAATTCCTTTTATACCCACAGTCAGGTCTCCTCTCACTCCTTGCAAACCTTGTCTTGGAGCTCTTCTTCCAGTAAATTTTGATCACAGCCTACTGAAACAGGTGACAGGGTTTTTTTCATTGACACATGAAGGATGTGGTACAGTTGTCTTTGGATAACTCTGGTTTTATGTCTCCTCATCGTTGTGCTTGACCTTCTCAGTGTCACCTCCTAAGGCTTAGCCAGACTTCTCTGCCATCAATAAAAGTGCTGCCTTCTAGGCTTCCCAGGGATGAATTTGGCTTGTAACCACAGCGTGTTCTCCAAAGCACGTGGCTTCTTTCTGAAGTCACTTTGATTGTCATCAATCTCATTCAAATATCTTAAAGCCTACTACTTGCCAGACTCTTGAAAGGCAAGCCCTGACGTAGGTCTCCAGAGTTCATCCACTGGATGCTGCCAGAGTTCACCACCCAAATATCCTGAGGAGCTGTGCATAATTCATGTTTGTAGACAGAACTAACGAACCATTATAGCACCAGCACATAAAAAAAAATGCACTCACAAGTACAAATAACTTAGAATTGTAAACCGTATATTAAAAGCCATTAAAAATACAGAGAATTAACCAGCCCAGATTTTTATTTAAAAAATAATGGTCTTTTAAAAAAATTCCCCTTGCAAATCTGTTGGGGCAAATCCATGTCTCCTGCTTCTGCACTGCAACATTTCACCTTAGTGTCTTATCACTTTCCACACCAATCGCAACCACCAAATGTGTAATCCTTAATGGTCATGAGGAATTTCTCCCTTTCTGAGCCCAAACTTGCAAGGAGCTGGAACGGAAATCTCAAACATTAAGTGTTCTGTCTTTTAAAATAACTGAGTTTTCGTTTAGCCTGAGATTAACTTCTCAAGCGTATCATCTTCAGGACAGAGAAGGCTTTGATGTCCAAGCAGCAAGTCATGAATCTCTCTTGCAAAGTCAGTGTGCATTTCCAGAACTCTTTGGGTTTTCCTTAATTTCTACCTATTATTGTGTGCATTCTCCCTTTAATGTGTGCTCTTTTTCTCTTCCCTAAAACTTTGTACATCTTTGTCTGCTGATGGTAATTTCTTTCTTGTCTTTTCTTCACTTTTTGCTGCTTTGAGGAAATCAATTCTCAAGTTTTTAATTAATTCTCCTAGCACTGTCATTATATTTGGCATGACCTTTGAGATTTT
Source organism: Rhynochetos jubatus (assembly GCA_027574665.1). Lineage (NCBI taxonomy): Eukaryota > Metazoa > Chordata > Aves > Eurypygiformes > Rhynochetidae > Rhynochetos > Rhynochetos jubatus. Next base: position 76,660,370 of record CM050651.1, read on the forward strand.
ACAGTTTTGGCTGATCTAATTGGCCAAGTGACACCCTTCTCATGTTTACTGAATTCCTCTCCTGACTGTAAAACCCCATTTGTTTTGTCGGGGTGACAGAGTTCTCTCAGCTGCAATCCTTGAAATTGTTTCAGAAGAGCTTTCTCTTCCTTATCGCTCGCTCTCCTTTCTTTCAAAATAAATTGTATTCATTAGTTTTTAAATCAGAAGTTGAAGGATCTCTGTGTAGTCTCATTCTTATCTTTCAGTTCTTTACACTGAGGCTGTCCTCAATTAGGTTGTGATGGCTATTTATATCACCCCTGAACGTTCATCTCCAATTATAAATCTGCACAAAAGGCCAAGTCTGAATTTACATGGAACATACTTCAGCAATTCTCATAATATAAATGACTGAAACGTGATTAAAGAAGCTGAGAGAGACTGGTGAAGGCAATTTAAGGTTCTGTTGATGTCATTTAAGTCACAGAAGCTCTATTAAAGTGATGAAATCAGAATTTGATGCCAGAATGGGGACTTCACATTACATTTGGAATCCTAACCGTTGGACTGTGGATTTATTTTCTATAATATGGAAAAGAAATAAGACCAGGTCTCGTAACATCATTGTGCCTAGTTTACAAAAAAGTTTTTGCCTAGACATGCAAATAAAAATTTTAAGATTTGGCATGGGAATGGATTTTCTCCAGCTACCTAAACTGGAAAAAACCCCATGTCTGTCTCTTTTCTCCTAGCTGTGTATCCATTAACCTCAGGTGACCGTCATGCGGTCAGTGTTTTTGTCATAAAGCATTTATTTTTAATGGAAAAGCTTGCTTTAAAATACAGCATAAATGAATGGCATGATACTTTTAATGTAATAAACGTATAGATGAAAGGTGGATGCAATCGATAGATTGAAAACAAGTAAAATCCAGGTAAATATACAAAGGTATGGAGGGCAGTAAATTGATCCTTGGATTTCATTCTTGTTTTGTACACAGTATTTATATGGTATCTATTATTTGGATTCCATAAAAAACACACACTTACATGTTGGTGTGATTCCAAAAAACAGCTCTACACAGCAGTATTTTCTCTCCTCCATAAATAACGTGAAGAGTGTCCATAGGTGTTCAAACCCTGTCATTCATCCATATGATTAACCCACAGTTGTCTTGATGCTTTAATGGTGTGGAATATATATATATATTCCTCAGTCAGATTCTGTGATGGAGGCTGATTTCAGGATTTCTATAGCAGTCCAGAAATATCTACTACACTGAGGTCTGCAGAGGATTTAGGCAGAAAACTGCTTATTTCTGGACCCTGATTTCGCTTGGGTACTGTCTAGAGCTGTGCTGCGCAGCTGTGTCAAGACAGGGGGAACACTGAAATCTCTGCAGACAAAGGTGCCTCCAGCATTAGCACCTAACTGCAAATTCAGGGCTTTAATTTTGGGTGTAGGCATCTAAACGACGCTTTGCTCTTCACTCAACTTCATCTAATTTTTTCCCCTCCTTGAAACCCTGGTCTGTGTGCTTCCTTGAGGTTCAGGGTGAGGAAATTAGTCTAAGTGAAGTTGTAGTAACTGGATAGCCTCAACCAACGGTCGCATTCCCATGCCGAATGTCCTCGGGATTACACCAGTGATGAATTTAATGCAAGTTTAAGAAACACAGCCCAACTATAAACATGTCTTGTATACGGCTGAAAATCCCTTCACCCAGTTCGTTAAAGAGTCTTCATCTCCACAGTGAAGAGCAGTTCAGTGACGCTTCTTTCCCATTTGTAAACAGATTCATTTTGCTTTAAAAATTCCCATTTGTAACATATCCCATGGTAGATCTAACCTACAGTCTAGGGCAAACGGTACAAAACACCCTTTAAACACTCTCAGCACTGCTGCTCTGCGTTGCTTCTCTTGTGTGAGCTGCTGCAAGGGCTGGGAGTGTTTAATACCTTCTACTACGTCACAGAATCTCTCCCCTGCTTTCCTGCTAAACAGGACCATGTCCGTGCTAATTGCTGCCTGCTAATGAGGTGCCACAAATTCTCAGAATTCTTCAAATGGCAGAAAAGTTTGGGGGTTCAGTTTTTTTCATAGTGTTCTCAGAAATATTTGACTTTCTGTGGGGTTATGGTTATGATTTATATCTTCTTTATAGCATCTTGAAATGATGGTCTTCATGAGGACGATATTGTTCTACGAATGGTAGAAAAACCTCAGCAGCTACACTAATAACCCTCTTATTTCTTATACTCCAAGTCAGTGTGTCTCAGAGAGTGGATTGTGATCACCGTGGATCCAAGAGGAGTCTGGGATCTTCAGTCATGTCCACCTTGGTGTGACGGATGTCCTGTCAGCAGTTGAAAGAAGCTTTCCTCCTGGCTTGTGTAAACTCTGAGGAAGGAAGGCACTGCAAAAGGAGATGCATTTGCAAAAGTTTTAAAGAAAACTGCTTTAGAGTTTGTATGGAAAGTGACACCCAGGTTCCTGAAAACCGGTGAAGTGTTCGCAGCCTAAACTTGATGTCTCGGAATAGACTCGTACAGATGGAGAAGCTGATGTTAACTGTGAATTTATTGAAGGAGGCTGAAAAATAAATCCTTGGGGTCTATCTGAAATATCCTGATTGTAAATGTCTATTGTGAAGGCACTACTCATATATTTCCCCTTTCTCTGTGAAGATCTACGCTTGTTTTGATTTAGTAGGGTTGACTAGATGAGCGCACTCTGAGTTCTCGTGCAAGCTCTCCGTGACTTTTCATCCTTTCCCTAGTTTACAAATCAAGCGGGAAACTTTCAATAATAGATGTCAGCATTTTTCTGCCTGTTCCCACATCAAAACTATTCAATCTCCCTTATCAGCCTTCCCTCCGCCCTTTTCCTGCCATCAGATAGCTCAGCAGAGCTGAGGGAAAGAAATTCAGTGCAGGTGACTGTTATGTCTCTCCATTACCCTTGTTTCTGTCCTTAGCATCAAAAAGGGTTGTAAGACTGAGGGGAACTGGGAAGAAAAGCTGTTGCTTTTTGCTTTGTGAAGGACAGAGAAGTGGGTGAGAAGCAACGTGCATCCATCCCACTGTTAGCAATTCCCATTTAGCAGCACCCTTTGGCTTGGGAGCCACTGTTTCCATTTCATACTTACACCTGCATCAATGCACAACTCCTACAGAGTACTGTCTGGAGAAAATAAATCTTTTTCTATTCCTCTAACGGCACTTGATTTCTTTTCTTGGGGCTCAGTTTATTTAAAGCTCTCTGAGCATTGACTCTCCGGTATGTGAATCACCTCAGGCAGTCCAGCCTAACGGGAAGAACACCTCCAGTTATGTACTGTGTTTCTAAAACGCCATATATGCAAAAGCAGGCTGTGAAAAACACCACTGCTTCATAACGTTATAGAATTGTGGTCATCGTAAGGAGGGCAGTGTGCTATCTACTCTTACTTGCCTCTTCCACTGTAGTATCCTGGGGTACAGGTCTCTTTCTTTCAGCAATACTACTCGGTTGCTAAACCAGTAACTCCCAGGCAGATGAATGGTGCTGTCAGCATTATCACAGCCTCGTAGTCATTCTGTACGTGCAGCACTGAGGCAGGACGTCAAACTTCTTCATTTAGCCACGTGTGCTTCCCTTGGCGTGAACAGCGGCGTTGCTGGGAATGGCTAACGCAGAGTGACCACCTGTATTTTGTACGTAGTTGCTTTTTTGCATTAAACTCTTGCGTTGACCCTCTTTTGGGAGGGTTCTGACTGCAGGCAGCTCACTGCAAAGTGTAAGGTCAGACTTTGCAAAGCACGTTGCAGATGAAAGCTGTGTGTAGGTGTTAAGTAATACTTATTCTGTGTTTTCTGCAGTACCTGCGTAGTGTGATCACTCCTCTGGCTCTAGGCATCTGTCTGGAGCAGGTGAAAAAAAAATGGAGTTCCAAGGAAAAGTAAGCTGAGAGAAAACTGTGCCACATGGGAGGCCATTTCAAACCATTTTCCTTTAAAAACAGACGCAGCAACATTCCTCTCTCTGTATTTGCCTGAAACAGGAGATGAACCTTCACGATGCTGAGCTTTCTGTTCGCCCTCATCCAACTCCCTGTTGGCAGATGTAGTCTACGTGCTTGGTGCAGTGAGCTAAGCTCCATCAGTGCCTCTTAAGAGGGTCACTGTCCCAGAGACAACCAACTTCAAGCCCATCTAGAGCATCGAGGAGTTCCATGGAATGCTGATCCTGTGTTGCCTTCCCTCTGTAGATGCAGAGAGGTTTGACTCTCTATCTACTTACTTTCTTTGGGGCACCTAGTGCAATGTATTGGGAGGCCCAGAAACAAAATATTTAATTAGCTGATCTCCCTAGGGCTGTTGGGGAGGTAAAGATGATTTGAGTGAAGTTTTCCTAAAGGAAACAGGTCAGAAGCACAGACAGATGTCCCCATTAAATTAACAGGGGCTGCCCCTGCCATGACCTTGTGCAGTGGTCCCTCTCTCAATTGTCTCCATGGCTAAGACCAGCTAAGACCTCAGGAATACCTCAAAACCTCTCTAAATGGAATACAAGGCAGCCAAAGCTAAGATGTTCAGGGCTTTAGCTGCCCATCCTCCAGGTCCTATCTCATTGCTTGCTTTGGCATTCATTGACTGGGATAGTACCAGGGCGTAGGCAGACCCTGCATAGTGTCCTGCAGTCTGAATCTGGGACCTTATGGGACATGCTGTGGCTCCCCCCTGCAAGGCACTCAGGTTTCTTCCAGTAAGAAAGACACCTTCAGCCTGATTAAAACCGTGGCTACATGACTGCTGCTGCAGCTCTTGTGCTTATTCAGTCAACTCTCTTTCCTACAACTTCCTTGAGATTTATTCCCTTGTTGGCACCATTGAATGCTGCCCTGGTTTTGTCTGGGATAGAGTTAATTTTCCTCCTAGCAACTGGTATAGTGCTGTGTTTTGGATTTAGCATGAGAATAATGTGTTAACACACTGATGCCTTGGTTGTAGCTGAGCAGTGCTTACACTAAGTCAAGGACTTCTCAGCTTCTCATACTGCCCTGCCAGCAATGAGATGCACAAGAAGCTGGGAGGGGGCATAGCTGGGACATCTGACCCAAACTGGCCAAAGGGACGTTCCATACCATGTGGTGTCATGCTCCGTATATAAACAGGAGGCAGTTAGCCAGGGGGCAGCGACTGCGTCTCAGGGATTGGCTCGGTGCCAGTCAGAACATGGTGAGCAGTTACATCACTTGTTTTTCCTGGGTTTTGTTTCTCTCTTTTTGTTATTTTCCTTTTCATTACAAGTTAGTATTACCATTTTTATTGTTATTATGAATATTGTTAACATCCTTATTGTATTGTATTCCTACCATTAAACTGCTCATGTCTCAACCCATGAGCTTTCTTACTTTCTCCCTTCCAAGCTTTCCATCCCACTGGGCAAAGAAGAGTGAGCAACTGGCTGTGTGGTGCTTAGCTGCTGGCTGGGGTTAAACTATGACAAATGGGAAAGCCTGAGATAGTTGGTTGTGTGTTTAACTAGACAGTAGGTGAAAATGAATTATTTTAGCACCTGGTCATTTAAAACCATTTCTTAAATTTCTAACTTTTAAAATATGCCTTTTTTTTCAAGGAAGAGAACAAAAATTCCATCCCACACAATCTTGAATCTTAATTTATTCAGCTGGGACTAGATCTCATTAACGTACCCCAGGGATATTGACTGTGCTTTTGTCCATAAGGAGTCGTTCCCTGTCTCTTAAAATAGGATAGTATAGTGCATATTTGCAAAAGGAGCTTAAGCTGCATTCTGAGTGGATTCTTCTGGACAAACAGATTGGGATTTCTGCAAATGGAGTAAACCTGTACCTGAAAAATACGTTTTAGTGCAAGAACAGAAGTTGAATTAGAAAAATATTATTTTTTATAACTAGTGGGAATTAAACTTAAATAAAGCAGAGAAGGAATTGCTGTGATACAAAATGTTGAATTAGGAACACATCCAACATGGATGCATAATATTCTGGACTATCTTTGCAATTTATAACTATCTAAATCGTCATTTTCATTATTAAGAGGGCTCAGTGAGGTAAAAAGAAGTGATGAAGGAGCAGAAAGTTGAAGGGAAAGAGAGTAAAGGTGAAAGGAGAAGGATGAAGGTGAGCTCAGCAGCAGCAGAACTGCGGCAGCGCTGGAGGCCTCCACCGATTCAGCTGACTCTACAGCAGCTTCCAAAAAATAGGTTCAGGCTGTGAAAGCCCGCCTGCTGTCGGCATCGCTGGCAGCCTTTGACACCAGGAGGGAGCGAGCAGAAACGCTGCCTCCCGTGCGTCATCCCTTGCCACACCAATTCGTACCTGCTGCTGGGGACAGCTGCCTCGGTGTTGTGTTCCTGCCTTCCCCCCTGCTCCAAGGCTGGCAAAAGGAGCTGTGGGACCGCGACTGCGCGACCCCAGATGGGCCGGACCAAGGGATATCCCTTTCCTTGAGTGCCAAGTTACTTTCTCCTAAATTTCACCTGGCTCATGCTGGGGTGGGTGTTTTTTTGGGGGGGAGGTGGTTTTTTGTTTGGTTTTTTTTTAAGCTTATGATAAAAATAGGTCATTGCAGTAAACAGCTATTATGTCAACTCCTGAAACGTTATTTTTGGATACCAAAACTCTCAGAGTTTTCAAAAAGCAGCTGAGAGAAGAGCTGGTGCTGCTGTATGTGATCAGCTTTGTCACCGCTGGAGCTTTCTTTTTGTCAACACCTTTAATAGCCTTATTTACAAAGTAGTAGTAAAAGTTAATGTTCAACGCATGGTTTGAATTTCAGACTTGCAGCTGCTTTTCAAGTGTTAGCATCAAAGAGTCGAGGCAAGTACCTGAAAGCAGATCATCAAAACACCTATCAGGATCTTCTGTAGGCCCCACAGAGGCAGGAGGAGCAGTGTCGGATGCTGGTGGGTGCGGAGGTGACCGGAGCAGCCCCCACTGGGACCTTCATCGAGCAGATCAACCAGATCCTCCTCCCTCCCACCCACCCCTGTCCTGCCTGCTCTGGGGCAGTGGATGTCCCTTAGTGCTTGCTCCCAGTGTCCCACACCATGGAACTCTCAGGGACCCAACTGTGCTACACCTGGAGTTTTGGAGGGGTCAGGGCAGGTAAGCAAACTTCAGCTACAGCACTTTGATTTAGGCGCATTATCACCTCTTATCTCTAAGCTCTATTAAATCTAAGGGCCTCTCTGCCTTATCTGCTGCCAAATAAAAAGGGAGTTCAGATATCCTGGCAAGGTTTATAGGCAGGCTGCAGGATAAAATCTAAAGAAATACAGGCAAAAAAAGGCTGGAGACAGCGTATTACTATCCCCTTCTTGATTAAGTTGCTCTTTTGGAGTTTACTTTAGGTCACTCCATTTTTTCTCTGTCTCTTGGATGGCAGAGTTGCAGGCAGACAGTGGAAGTCCTAAATGCCACCCTCCTCCTCCCACTGAGTTGGCAGAAAGGCAGCATGTCAGTCAGGCCAGTACAGTAGGAGAAATTGCTCAGACGGTTTTGAAATGTTCAGGGAGGTTGCAGAACCTGGAACGGCAATGCCACCTTCCTGCTTCGCTCAAATAGATTCCTACGTTTCAGTCTGCTCCAAGCACATGGACAGGCCGGGCAGAGAATGGATTGGGAACAGCCCTGAGAAGGACCTGGGGGTGCTGGGGGATGAGAAGCTGAACATGAGCCGGCCGTGTGCGCTGGAGCCCAGAAAGCCAACCGGATCCTGGGCTGGATCCAGAGCAGCGTGGCCAGCAGGGTGAGGGAGGGGATTCTCCCCCTCTGCTCTGCTCTGGGCAGATCCCCCCTGCAGTTCTGCCTCCAGCTCTGGGGCCCCAACAGCAGAAGGACACGGAGCTGTTGGAGCGAGTCCAGAGGAGGCCACGGGGATGCTGTGAGGGCTGGAGCCCCTCTGCCATGGGGCCAGGCTGGGGGGGTTGGGGGGTTCAGCCTGGAGAAGGGAAGGCTCCGGGGAGACCTTAATGGAGCCTTCCAGTACCTGAAGGGGGCTACAAGGAAGCGTGAGGGGGGAGCTTTTACAAGGGTCTGTAGTGACAGGACAAGGGGTGACGGGTTTCAACGGAAAGAGGGAGATTGAGATGGGACATCAGGAAGGAATTCTTCCCAGAGGGGGTGGGGAGGCACTGGGACAGGTTGCCCAGAGAAGCTGTGGGTGCCCCATCCCTGGCAGTGTCCAAGGCCAGGCTGGATGAGGCTTGGAGCAACCTGGGCTAGTGGAGGGTGTCCCTGCCCATGGCAGGGGGTGGGGCTGGGTGGGCTTTAAGGTCCATTCCCACCCAAACCAGTCTTGGATTCTATGACACTGTGCCGGGTGATGCTGCCAGAAGGTCTTTGCTACCTGTCTATGCCCATTTTTATCAGCTGGGGAGCACCTTTCAGTTTTGAGTTGGGTTTTCAAGTGGGAGACAATCTCCTGAGAAGCTTCAGCAATCTGAAAGAGCAATGAGTTCGTTAGTAGTCATGAGATGCAGCTGTGAAGAAATGTAATCCCCACAATTTAAATATTCCAAACACAACCCTGCAGTTTTGATCAGAAAACAATCTTTCAGTTCAGATCGCGCTTCCATCCGGATAGCAGCACGACTGTGATCGCAAGGGAGGTCCGTGGTTTTGTGTTTGCAGAGATGCAACCAAGGAAAAGAGAAACAAAGGCAAATATTTTACCGCACTATTTTCCTTTGCCTTTTACTGGGTCTCCGTCGGTGGGAATAGAACGGGTGCTGGAATCACCCATGCATGCAGTCAGTTCTCTAAACCTGGTTGAGGGAACAGAGTAGAGCAGATGTAACTCTTCAGACCCTTTGCACTGAGTTGTCTTATAGTAAATAGAATTTGCCACCCATTGTTATCTGATTATGTAAAACAAGCTTGGTAGTACTGCTCGGCACCGGTTTCAAGCTGAGATATTCAAGGTCACCAACCCACCCTTTACTTACGCTGTCTGTCAAGTGTTGAGGCATATTTATGGGCACGTGTGGGCAGGAGTTTGTGCATTTCCAGCGACTCTCTCAACCTGTTGGTCAAGGAGCTTTGAACACAAAATTAATTTCATTTTATTTTTAATCCCATTCATATCTGCCACTGCAGAAGTGTTTGTTTCTCAGATAAGCTTTTGAAACAAGCAGTCACACCGAGGGGAAGACATGAGGGGCTTGCATTAGTCTGGGGCCACTGACCTCCCAGGCTCCCCATCATTCACACCGATGGAAGTGTCTCCCAGGAATTAATCCTGGTTCAAATTTCCATCTTGCTTTGCAGGCTTTTTAAAATTTTTTTAATGAAACCTGGAAGTTGCTTAGCCACAAATGTCTTTATGTCCTGCGAAAAGCAAATGCACCTTCTCACTGATTATGGATAAAATGTTATGATAAGCATCTCTGGGATTTTTTTTTTTTTTTTCTAAAAACAGTAAGATTGATAGTCAACTTTTAAATGGACAGAGCTTGCTGAGTCAGACCAGCTTTAATGTCAAGCTCTGTAATGGAAGTAAGAGATACCATCATTTCCAAAGCATTACTACTTTATTCCTTGATTGACAGTACCATGCACATGGGCAAAATCCACCTTTCCCACTGGGACTTTGCAATAAGAGTCAGGACGTGGTTTTCTCAGGTCAGTGGAGTGGGAGTTATGGCAGCAAAAGGGCTCTTCGAAGCAAGATCTAAATATCCAACTGACCTAAAGCAAAGAAGGTACTTACTCATCCTGCAGAGAATGTTCAGTCCAGGAAAAGAATTAAGATTTCATTTCAAGTGAAGATATCCAACTAACCGATAGCTAATACTTAATTCCATTCCACTTTAAAGGCTGAAGGAGACATCGGAATAAACCAGTGTTAGCTGTATCTAGTATACAGTGATCTAGTATAGAACCCTTCCCTGTGTACAGTATCCAGCTGTATGTTGGAATTGTTTTAACTGAACTGTGTAATCTGGGAGGAGACTAGTGGGCAACAATTCCAGCAATATAATTTCCCTTTCATTGCTCTATCTTTTAATATATTCTTTTTTCTTCAGTTAGTATCCTGTTCTGTCTTAAACACACAAGCAAGTACTGGGATCAGCTCCAAAATGCCTATCTATAATTAGAAACAATGTGCCAGCCACCATTTATTTGGGATCCTCCAGGGGTAATCAGCAGTCTCAGGGACAGCTCTGGGCACTGTCCTGCAAGGGCAGCTAATTCAGTCCCAGTTAGGACTTTGTTAAATTTGGCTGTCTGCTTTAACTGTGAAAAACTCTTCAAGTATAAGTTGGAGCAGAATATCTACCCTGCGATATCACTCTACACCTTCTGGAAATGGAAGTGGAGCTGGGCCAAGAACAGCAAAAATCGACTTTTTGTTGAAGAAGCTGCTGTACACAGAGATGTAAAGTGCTGGGCGTATACATTTATAAATAGTTAATCACAGAATGACAGAACGGTTTGGGCTGGAAGGGACCTTAAAGCCCACCCAGTCCCACCCCCTGCCATGGGCAGGGACACCTTCCACTAGACCAGGTTGCTCCAAGCCTCATCCAGCCTGGCCTTGGACACTGCCAGGGATGGGGCACCCACAGCTTCTCTGGGCAACCTGTCTCAGGGCCTCCCCACCTTCTGTGGGAAGAGTTTCTTCCCCATGTCCAATCTAAATCTCCCCTCTTTCAATTTAAACCTGTTACCCCTTGTCCTGTTACTACAGGTCCTTGTAAAAAGTCCCTCTCAGCTTCCTTATAGCCCCTTCAGGTACTGGAAGGCCCCCTTCAGGTACTGTGCTTCTGTACCTGTGCTTCTAAGATACTCTCAAGAGCAGGTAAGGAGGGCTGGGGGTCTCCCGTGGCATGCTGCTCTCGATAAGGCATGGACAGGGCTCCACGACTTAGCTTCCTTGCTCCACTGGAAAAACAGGGCAAGTCCTCGGTAGATCCAGAGTATTATTCTCCTTGTGCCTAGGCAGCTCCAAAGGCAAATTCAGTGTGGTGGTACACGGAAGCTTCTTCCCAGACCATGATCCTCTCTCCCTACCTACTTACAAGGAGAGGGCGTGCTGTCAGCATTATGTTGTATAACTGGAACGTGTTTTTCCCGTGCAGCTACTGCCGAGGCAAAATCCATACTTATCCATAGACTGGAACTGTATGTCAGGTCTTCGTGCCCCTTGGACTGCTGAAGCTGTTTGCTGGAAATGAAATATGTAGTCTGTATGGACACGGGCATCCATGCCTGGTGATAACAAGTCTTCGGAGAGAAACACTATGCAAGCAGGTGGGAGCTGCTGTCGCTTGTCTTTAACCAGGAGATGAAGGAACCAGCTGGAGTCTTACTAGTGCTCAAAAAGCAAAGGCGTCAACATTTCCCGGAGCCACCCCGTTTCCAGCAAAATTATTTTTAAGATCTGTTCTGCAGTGCAGAGCTCCAGGCAGGAGCTCCAGCCCAGCGTGCGGAATGGGAAGAGGAGGTTTCACCGACAGGGATTGATACTGGTGTCGTCACTGGCCATGAGCAGGGAAGCTGACTGCCAGAGTCACACGAGAGAGCTATCTAATTCCAGAATTAATTCTTAGCTAGGCATCCCACTGACAGCTATACTGATGGGGCTTCTACGCTGAAACGTGTAGTAGGTCAAAAGTAGCCAGCACGTGCCTCATGCAATCCACATTTCTCTAGTGGAGAGTGGTTTGCTGTTCTTTTCAGGCTGAGAACAGAACAGCAGCCTGATTTTTATACATTACTCAAAATTTCCCTGATAGTTTAGTGCTGTTTGCAAATTGTTATACTGCATATGAGAGGCTGGTTGTAAAAGGGGAAAAAATCCATGGAAACAGGGATTGCCTGGAATTCAAGGACATGGCTTATTTCAATTATATCCTTGTGAAAAAAAGAGTTTTTCTCCTTTTAATTTGGACAGTCCCCTCTCTTCACCAAGCCTCACGTACGCCAGGGCCAGCCTAGAAGCGAAGCCCAGTCCCTTCCCTTTCTGCCTGCAGTCCTTCTAGTGACTGCTGGCAGCGTTTTGTCCTCTGCTGAAGTACGGATTTTAAAGTAATCGAACGGATAATTTTGGAAAATGGCTGGCAGAAGCTCACATGTATGTGTGCAGGGACACTGAGCAGCTACTGCCGGTTTGGAAACAGTGCCAGCATCCACTAGACTGCTGTCTGGAGAGCTGACTTCTGCTCCACTCTTTTGGAAGGCGTCAAGCGGGGGCTGGAGGAGCTCAGCTGCAGTGCTGTGCTCTTCCGTGCAGCCTCTCTGCAGTGGGTGTGCATCCACACTTGCATCCCCAGTGCCCCATTGTCCACCAGATGGCCTGCGTGGAAGCAAGAAGATAAGGTCAAGGTCTTTATTAACAATTTGTGGGTAGGCCCTGTTTGCAGTCCTGTATAACTGGATTGTCTGTGCACCAGCTGATTTCCTAAGCCATAAGTAGAAAATTGCTTACGTTATTATCCTTGGAGCACTATAAAGGTAAACAACAATCCAGCCATATCCTGGGCTGTATCAGAGGGCTGGAGCCCCTCTGCCATGGGGACAGGCTGGGACAGTTGGGGGTGTTCAGCCCAGAGAAAAGAAGGATCCAGGGAGACCTTATAGCACCTTCAAGTGCCTGGGGGGGCTACAAGAAAGCTGGGGAGGACTTATTACAAGGACCGGGAGTGACAGGACAAGGGGCAACAGGTTTAAATGGGAAGAGGGAGATTTAGATTGGATATCAGGAAGGAATTCTTCCCAGAGAGGGTGGGGAGCACTGGGACAGGTTGCCCAGAGAAGCTGTGGATGCCCCATCCCTGGCAGTGTCCAAGGCCAGGCTGGATGAGGCTGGGAGCAACCTGGGCTAGTGGAAGGTGTCCCTGCCCATGGCAGGGAGTGGGACTGGGTGGGCTTTAAGGTCCCTTCCAACCCAAACCAGTCTGTGATTCTATGGTTGTACAGAGGCAGGATAAAGATGTGAATGGTTAATCACAGAGGTTCTCCATTCACTCCTGAGGGCACAGCAGGGTAGTGGTGTCTCCAGCTGGCTCAGGAGGGCTTAGTTTGCAACAGAGCAGATAACATCTGTGTGTTGTACTCAAGGAGCACGGAATGTGCTGCAAAATGGCTTGGAGAAGCTGAATGAGTGGTAGAGTTGTTCCTTCAACACTGAGTTTTACTCTGTGGTGATAAACCCGCTGCAGCAGCAGCTAACCTAAAGAGTTTCTAACTCAGGTACGTCTGCAGGATTCTGTCGTGGCAGTGATGCCTGCCCAAATGTCAGGGACAGGAACGAAACGCAGCTCATCTAAGTCAGTGTCAGGAAGCTAATCACGGAGCTGTGCAACCTGCAGCATTGGTAATAATGCTATACTCAGCCTTTACATCTGCTGTGTGTGTAAAATAGGAGCGTGTACAGGACCGCACTGGAAGGAGTTGTGTCTGGTTTCAGGGAACTGGATGCTGTAAAGCATTTCCACGTGGTTCCGGCAGCAGTTAGAAGCTGCCTTTCCTGTGCCAGAGTGGCACAAGACTCCCACTCCTCCTCCCAGCGATCCCCTCAGCTCTGGAGAACCCCAAAGCCCAGCTCACCTTTGCCAGTGCTGCAGCTCAAGGCCATCGGTCGGTAGACGCGTGCGTGGCAGTGTGCAGTGCTGCCTCCCATGGCAGTGCCTCCTCTGCCGGGTACCCTGGGTGAATAGGTGTGCTCTGTCACCATTCCGTTTGCTCAGGGGCTTTCTTCCTTCCTCACTCCAGGTGAGGAAAAGGATCCTTGCGGCTCTGTATTGATGTCTCATGATGTGCCACTGGGAGAGATGTGGCATTTCTGGTTCTGCTCAGTCAGCAGATGTGATGAAAAGGGGAGGATGCTTGGGGTACCAGGAACTATCTCTGTCTTCTTCCTCGTTGCCAATGTGTTGGCTGCCTTAAAGCCTTCAGAAATTCATAGAAAAGGTGGACTTGAAAACACACTAATGAATTTGTATCCAATTATTAACTTCAAATTAGATGGCAGGAATAGTCTTCAGCTCCTCTTCCAGGTTCAAGGAAGAGTCAGGCCAAAACACTGATGCACTTTGCCTTTCACCATCAATATAGACTTGAGAAATGCTCTTGTATGTCCCATAACCATGGCTCATAGCTTTCACTGAAGTAAATCAGCACCAGTTTCTTGCTGTTATGTCACCTTACACGGGGCATGATTGAGTAGCACTACTGCTGAACATACACATATGATCATGTTCACATCAGTGCAGGTAGATTACTGTATTGTTACACACCTCTCTGCCTTTTCAGACTTCCATTTTCCATCTCTACAGACTGTAATAATGATGTTCTCTAAATTAAACACTGCTTTACTCAATCCCTTAATACGTTTTAGAAAATGAATAGCAAAAGCATTAAATGCTTCACTCAGAATTACTTAGCATTTGTCATAGCTGTGGAAAATACTCAAGTTTCAGAAAAATAAAAGTACCAAACCATAGGGACCAAGCTGAAGCAGAGTTGTTTTCTCAGAGCATCCTGCCCGGAGGAGGTTTGCCATTCCACGTGAGGGAGGAGTTCCAATTTTGCAAGTGTGGGAACAAGTTAAAGCATTTCACCTCTGTCACGGGACTTCAGAGCATTGCACACCCAGTGAGCGGTGGAGTTTACGTTTAGAAGGGTCAGACTCCAGCAAGGCAGTCACGGGTGGTGGTCTCATGGAATGTACCCCCCAAAGAAAATGGGGACAGAGGGCTATGAGGGAGCAGCCAGTGGTCCCCTGCAGAACCCGGAGGAGAGTAAGAAGTCTCTGTATCCCGCTCCCGGAATACCACCATCACAGCAAAAGAGGGGGCTGTGCTGTATCTCATGAGAAAAGGTGTTTTTATGGTATTCCTTACCACACAGCTTGAGTTGTCCAACCCGAATCACGACTATTAACTGAACACAAGCGGGAACCCTGCACAGGAGCTATCGCAACGGCTGGATTCACAGGTCAAATCTGCTAATTCTGTGCCATCGCTAATCGTTGCCTCGTAGGGTGCAACCAAGATTTGGGTGAATAAAGCCAAGAACAGGACGATCACGTGCTTTTTGCTTGGTGACAGATCAAAACCGTGGTAGGCATTCATGGTTCTTATTAGCTCAGTGCAGAGCCCTGTTTTGGCACAAAATCAGGACATACCGCATTCCAGGAAATTTCACCTTTGGTTCCTGACCCAGCCACAGTTCTCCTCATTCCTTTTCCATCCTCAAGCCAAGTTTCAGTTAGCGCATCGTGGGCAGAGATTCGGATCCACATGACAGCGGATAGCTCAGTGTGGGAACCACGGGGGATTGCTGGGCGACCAAGGACTGCTAATTAGTTCTTGGGAATGATGCAGAAAGAAGAAACGAGGAGAAAACGAGGATTCTGTGTGGCTGGCGTCCACACAGACATACACAAGCCTGTTCTCAGTTGCAGTAGCTGCAGTTGCTCCTGCTAACAACTCTCAGCTGAAACCGTCTGGTTTTACAGTTGACAAAAGCTGTTTGTGCAGTGTCAAAGAGCTGAAATGTAACATGTTTGAGGAATTTTTTTCTTCTTTTTTTTTTTTATTGTACTATACATTTTGTGAAAGCAATCCCTTATGAATCTCTGTTATGTAAGGCAGTTTTATAAAAGTCTTAAGATCCATGAAAGAAAAAATCTCTTTTAATGACACGATGGATTTCTTCCTTCAATGTGATTCTGTTGCACGCTACATACCTTTCTTTCTATCACATTATCTTCACGGGAGGGTAAAGAATAGCACTGTTTACTCTTCTAGGATTACAGTTCCATAAATAACACATATAGTGAGAATTACCACATCTAAATAGGATTAGCATTATTTTTCGACTTATTTTTTAGGTGGATTATTTTTACATAATTTTTTTCTCACCCGCCCTTTGTGTAACAGCAAACCAGCTTTAAGCTCCACACCCTTTTCTCCCCTTCCCCCCACGCTGAACATTTTCTTAACACAGAAGTGGATGAACAATGCCAGAGGCCAGGTCATGTATGAAACGGGATCTGAACCTTTTATTTTATTTAGCCAGAGCCATAAACCTAAAAGTCTCCATCTCTCTCTCATCCTTTGTGCTTCTCACCAACAAACACACACCAAATGGGGCGTGTTGGTTCAGAGGACACGTGCGAGAGCTGGTTTTGCAAGTATGACACACGAGTAAAAGTACCAGTGTGATTGTCCAAAGAGGGTTAGTCCCAAAATACAGATGCAATGGGGATATTACTGCTGCCAGGGGCAGGTGACAGCTGAGAGAAAACTTCAGGGCACCTACCCAAAACATAGAGCCGTCACTGATAGCTTTGGTAGAGAGTCTCACCGTGTTCCCAGCCAGGTCTGGGACATGGGCCTACAAGGAAGCTGGGGGGGAGCTTTTTACCAGGGCCTGTAGTGACACAACAAGTGGTCACATGTTTAAATTGAAAGTGAGGAGATGTAGATCAGATATCAGGAAGGAATTCTTCCCAGAGAGGGTGGGGAGCACTGGGACAGGTTGCCCAGAGAAGCTGTGGGTGCCCCATCCCTGGCAGTGTCCAAGGCCAGGCTGGATGAGGCTGGGAGCAACCTGGTCTAGTGGAGGGTGTCCCTGCCCATGGCAGGGGGTTGGAACTGGATGGTCTTTAAGGTCCCTTCCAACCCTTCCAATGAGCTGTTTGAGGATTGCAGTGTTTCTAGGGTGGATTTTAAATAACTCTTCAGACAAAGAGGAATCTCCAGCACTATGCCAATGTTTACAGTCACAAGATGGCATGACCCAGATGCTTTCGACTGCTATTTCTCATGCTGACATTCATTCTGAAAATGTTTTAAACGGGATACAATGAGAAAATAGAAGGGAGAATTAATGGGTTTATAATTATTGCCTATTACTATTTATTAAAAAGCTAAAATGATTACTTTCATATTTGAAATAGATTGCTAGATAAAGATAGGATAAATTTAGATAGCATTGGGAATATAATGTACTTAGGCATCTGGTAAGAATAATAAATAAGAATGCCACAAAATTACCATAGCACACCTTAAAAGTAAGATGAGTGACAGGTCTTCAGTCAGGGCTATCAGCAGGTAATGATAACCATTTGTGCTTCTAGAGTGGTCACCTGGTGACGGCTTCTTGGCTGTTGATTTACTGCCAGTAGCCAATACAGTTTACAGTGACAGAAATTATAGAATCAGAATGGTTTGGGTGGGAAGGGACCTTAAAGCCCACCCAGCCCCACCCCCTGCCATGGGCAGGGACACCTTCCACTGGTCCAGGATGCTCCAAGCCTCATCCAGCCTGGCCTTGGGCACTTCCAGGGGTGGGGCACCCACAGCTTCTCTGGGCAACCTGTCCCAGTGCTCCCCACCCTCTCCACCTCACCACCCAATGTTGGGCTTAAAAAGGTAAATCTGGGTTTATCTGGGTTCTGTGGAAAAACTGAGAATAAGCTAAACAACGTAGGTCTTAACCTGGAGTTTATTACACAAATACATGATGTGGGTGCAATTTAGAGTAAAAATGAGGTGAGGACATCTTCCTGCATCCCAAAAAGCAGCATCTCTGTAAAGGATTGGAAGGATAATTTAAGCTGCTTGGGTAGTAAGCTTCTCCTTGACAGGGTAATGCCTAGTGTAGTCCTTGGACGTATAAACAGAGGTAGCACAAATAGCAAAGGAGTGATGATATTTGTGTTTGGCACTGGGGAGAGCACTAATGGGATACTGTGTCTGGTTCTGTCATCCGCAATTCAAGAAGGATATTGGCAAACTGAATTGGGTTCAGAGAAGAGTTACGGGAACAATTAAGAAGTGGGAAAATATTTATTATGGGTACAAAATCCTGGATCTAGCATCTATTTTATAAAAAGGAAGTTAAAGGGTGAGTTAATTGCAGTCCATAAGAGCTTACGGGAGTGGAAATCTTTGGTGACGGCTCTCTGTAGTCTTGAAGCCAGAAAAATGGGACTAGAAATAAGACACAGGACTTAACAGTGAGGGTCTCATTAAGATTTATGGTAGCAGTTTGTAAAACTACGGGTTTTTATTTTGTTTTTCTTACAGCTACACTTAAAGGAGAGTTAACATGGGGGAGTGCTGCTCAAGAGTCATCCCTGTTGGTCTCAGGAGCTATGAATCCGAGAAAATTACCGAGAGTATCTCAAACAATACGTGAGTTAAAATTGCATGATCATTCACACGCTCATAAACACAAGCATGGGGTCATGGTCTTACCTAAAATGAATTCTTTACTCCGCTTTGAATGTTGAGAAAATTGATCTCGGCTGCTCACACGTACACAGAAAACAGGCACCTTGCAGTACGCTGGCTGTCATGGAGATCGAAGAAGGTTCCAGTGTTTGAGGCTAAAATGGAAAAGGAATCCAAGATTGGAAGTGAAAAGGGTTGGTTGGGCAAATAACACGGGTAAGATGGGGAGCAGAGTAGCAGAGAAGCCAAGTCACCTCCTGCCACACAATGAGGTCTGAGAGGAGTGGGGTTTCACACCAACACGTGAGGGTGATAGGAATCCTAAAAGAAAATGGATGCGGTAGGGATTTGTCCTGTTCTCGCTTCTTATGCAGGTGTCCTCATTAATGTGAGAGTAAAGGAAACTGCAGATGATGCTGAAATATAAGTAAATGCCCTGGAAGAAATAGAAAAGGAGAGACAAAAAAGCTCTAGAGGATAACAACATGGGCATAGGATAACAGCATGAGAGTCAGTCAGAGTGAAAATATGTAAATGAACTCATTGAGGCAGAGGAAAAGATGGAAATAATCCAAAGGAAGGAAAAATAGTACAGAGCAGCTATGCTGAAGATAAGGAATGTGCAAAGATGGGAGCACAGGGCCAGTGAAATGAGTCTGCAGTGTGATATGGCAGCGTAAAAGGTGGCATTAGTTCTGGATTTTGGGTGTAAACACACAAGCTCAGAATCTAGGCTGGTCCAGCAGGAAGGTTTGCTGCCAGTTCCCAGGCACAGCCCCAGATGAAGTTGCGCTGCTAACGTTCCCCTTCTCTGGGAAAAGAAATGCTCCTCTGCTAGCTGAAATATTAATAATACAAAGCAATTTTGGGGTGATTGAGCTGATTCTGAACAGGACCCAGATGTGCATCGAAGTACGTTTGGATCAGAATTTAGTTGGGGTATTCTGGTATTTCACTGGCTTTAGCCAAATTCCTCTTTGCATATTGAAAAGGGGTGAGGACTGGATTGAGGCATGTTGCTGGAAGTTATGGGCTGAAACTGGGGGAAAATAGGGCTGAAACAGATCTGGAAATCTGGGCTTTCCTTGGTTGTCAGAGGGGTGATCTCCCTAGTAAACTTCCAACGCCATTTTTCACCAGTTTAGATAGAGCACTAGCAAAATTGTGCAATAAAGAAAGACCTTTCAGGAGGAGGGAGATGGATTAGATGACCTACTAGGCTTTAACTTGTGACGACTCTATGAAAGCACTTTGTCAGCTCTTCGCTAACTACTGTGTACTTAGCTCTGATCAGTCCTGTCAGACTATGGTTTGGGAAGTTAGATTTAGCTATAAATTCCTATCTATCTGAGTCTCTCTGAAACCTAAAAATAGAATAGTCGAGAATGTATGGGCTGAATTATGGATCAAATGTGTCACTGCAGGAACCAAGGACAAAATGTGTGACATCCAACTGATGTCAAAGAAAAATTCCTGCTTGACTATTTCTCTATTCACAAGTGCATTTTTCATGCGCAGAGCTCTGTCAAGACATTAGCTAATGAATCCTCGCAGGACATCCATGGATCATTACTTACACCTCCATTTTTCAGACAGAAAGGGAAGTTTGGAGACTCTTTCCCTGTTAAGAACTGGAATCAGGAATACGAGTATCTTGCCCATTGCCCCATGCTGAAGTCTCCAGTCCATACTGCCACCTAATGCCTGCCCAATATATGTGAGAAAATGCAGCGTGTGCTTTAAAACGTAAATGAAGTAGATATTTTCCAGCTGTCCACGAGGTTTAGCAGTAAAAAATAAATTATAGGATCCATAGATTGATTTCAGGGAGGGAAAAGCAGGAGAGCGTGTGATATGGGGTTGAGGGCAGCTGCATGCAGAAGTGTTGTTTCCCCTCCCCATAAGAGGCTGCAGACAGCCTTCCTGTGCTGCTTTGGTCTGACTGACCACTCACAGCAGAGTGCACAGCCCAGACTCTCCCTCGCCATCACTGATTCATCACCCTGGTACCTCCTGGTTGGGGCAAGCGGCAGTTGGGACGAGTTTCCTCCTCACTTAGGGGTCCTCAGGATTGATATTCCCTACTATCACTGAGACAAGCATCGGTGTATGAGCCCCTCCTTTGTGGTAGAGAGGAAAACTAGGCCATCCTGTGAATTACAAGTCTTTTTGGAGGCCTCAGGAGCCCAGGAATCTCAAGCCGTTGTTCGCGATTACAGCAGCTGCTTTGTCCTACATACTGATGAGGCCACAAACTTGCCGTGGGACCACAATGCCGAATCGCTGCTCCCTCCATAGCAGGAACTTCCATCGCATCATCAGGTGCAATTCCATCAGTTTGCAGATCTGCCACAAACAGTTATGGCACCTATTATTCACGGATTCAGACGCAGCACGACAATACTCATGGCTCCCAGGCCTCCGGGTTGTCCCCAGGTTGTTTGCATCAGCGCTGGCGCTGGACCGGGAACGGAGAGTTTACGTAGCCGTCGACTGGCCACCTGCAAGATGCACGTGTCCTTGGAATAAAAAGACGTGGCGTTCTTGTTGTGTTGAGTGAGATGACAGTTTGCTCTCATTATGTACCGACTCTCTAGATGAGCTAAGGAAACAGGCTTGTATCTGCAGCCTGCAATGAGCAGGTGCACTATAAAGCAATCAAACCTCTTTGTTTTCTCAAATTCTGTAGCAGCTAGAATATTCCATTAACAGTAATATTTGCATGGTCTTGCTACTCGTTCAGCAATTTTCCTGTAGCTATTAGGTTTTGCTGGCATTCGTTCAATAAATCCTGGTATTTCCTCGTCCGGGCACTGCTAACAGCTTTGCCACTGGAAGAAAATAACAAGGGAAAATCAAATGATTTTGTTATCTTGTTGCCATTGTTATGGAGGGGAAATTCTCTTTCACTATGGTTGATTAACCTTTAAATGTGGCAGGGGGGAAAATCAGGCCTATACAAGCAGTCTGTGTTTTTAAATCCAACACACTGGATGTAGGGGTTTGCTGTCGAGCAGGGGAGCCTTTCACAGCAAAAGCCAAGTGTTTACTTTGGGGAGTATTTCTAATTGCTTTTGTGATCATCATCACAAATTCTTCCCGGAGAGGGCAGTGAGGCCCTGGGACAGGTTGCCCAGAGAAGCTGTGGGTGCCCCATCCCTGGCAGTGTCCAAGGCCAGGCTGGATGAGGCTTGGAGCAACCTGGGCTAGTGGAGGGTGTCCCTGCCCATGGCAGGGGGTGGCACTGGGTGGGCTGTAAGGTCCCCTCCAACCCAAACCATGCCATGATTCAGAAATCCCTTATTAATGTAATTAGTGGCTTGTCCAAAATTAGAAATCTATGCGGAGAAATGTATTTCTACACCTTTGAGGATCTGGAGGTTTCACAGTTTGGCTTTGCCCTAACTCGAGTAGGGGAAAAAACCCCAAATAGAGTTCCTTTTGTCAGCACTGAAGGCATCCTTACCCTTGACTAACATCATCTGCATAGCGCTCTGCTGGAGCCTTCAGTCCTGGAAGGCATCTGCATGCCAGACAGACAAGCTTCCCTGCCGTCTTCTCCCCTGGGAGGAGAGCTGCCAAGTGACTGGGAGGTGGGACAGGCAAAGAAACCTGCTGATGAGATCTTGCTTGCTTGCTTTCTAAATTTCGTTGGCATGAGCACATATTTGCAAAGCGTTTCTGGTCCATCTAATTCAGCTACTTCTAGTGAAAAGAGGGTTTCCTCTGTTCTGCCCTTCCCCCAGTGGTTCTAATCTTACCAGAAGGCAGATAAAATTACTGATGATGAACCTTCATTAGAAAATGTCAAAGAGAAAAATGCATATCCTAATTTTGAAAAGGTAATGACTGCAAACATTCCCACTGGAATTCTTATAGCCCAAGAAATAAGGTTATTTTCCTGTTTCAGTATCTTCCAAAATAGGCCAAATTCAGCACTGGAGGAAGTAACTGTATTTATTACGGGAGAACTGAGGTTCATGGGAGGTCAGTGTTTTTTTCAGGACAGCCTTGTGTTGTTGTTGATGATATTATTGTTATCATCATTATTTCTCTTAATTCTGTCCCACTATGCCAGGTAATATAAGGGCACCTAAGAAAAAAATGTTCCTGGCCTCAAAGAAAGTAGATCCCAAGAAAACAAGAGCAGAGAGCGGAAGGGAAAGGAGAGGAAGGGAAAATGAAGCTCTTGCATAGGATCATGTGTATAGGTCTTATTGGTTCTTATCAGTCGTCTTCCAACATCCTCCACTGCCACTGAAGTTCGAGAAACAAATGTTTTTGCCGGCATCCACGGTGCATGCCCCACGGTGAAGGAGGTGGCATGTCCGTGTTTCCAAGCGCGTTCCCAAGCAGCCAATTAAAGCAGACA
Source organism: Rhynochetos jubatus (assembly GCA_027574665.1). NCBI lineage: Eukaryota > Metazoa > Chordata > Aves > Eurypygiformes > Rhynochetidae > Rhynochetos > Rhynochetos jubatus. The sequence continues at coordinate 76,682,941 of CM050651.1, forward strand.
AGACAGGTACCAAAAGAAAAAAACAAGTATTTCTCAGCCTCCTCCTCGTTCTGGAATCCAAGCGCCCGTCTCTGGTCAGAATCACGGAAAGGCTTTTGTAAGGGCATAAATTGCGTCGGCGCGGGAACGGCCACCGTTGCTCCCGGAGAAGCACCCTGCGCCGTGCTAGCTCGCTTCTTAAGTGTAATAATTAGGATTGTGCAAAATCCAGAGATACTGAAACTAGAACATGGGCTTTTATAATCTTAATGGTGCTGCTGTCCTCCACGTTTCTCGGCGGATATCCTCCTTTGCCAAGCGTTTGCGTTCAGTTGTTTACTAGACCTGGGACAGGCCGAATTCAGGAAGAAGCAAAATCCCAGTTCTGCCTAAGAGTGCAGGCCCAGTCTCTTGTTTGCGGTACGTAACTGTGGTTTGTACTGAAACAGCAGCTGCGGTGTGTAGACCTCTCCTCTCCCCATTGAGCAGAAGGTGGGACAGAGCATATTTCAGCCTGTGATTTCCACCGAGGCCTTAAATTGCCTTGTGCTTAGAAAGAACATGAATTTCTGAGCCTGATAAAAGAAACTGAGATGAAATGGTTGTTCTTTTTCCTCCTAGTGACATTGCTGTAACTAATAATACGTGGGAATGCGAAGATAACAGGTACAGAAACCAAACTGGAAATATTCCCAGAATACCTTAATGAAATGATAAACAAAATAAGCATTTCAGAAACACACTGATCCTCCCTTCGGAGCTCACAGGCAGCAGTTAGTGCACAGTGCAATGTACAGCAGGAGGGAGGGCTTGCGACAGCGACCAGCTTCCCCTGGAGAGTTAAAAACTAACGACTAACTTGAGCACTGCCAGGGATGGGGCACCCACAGCTTCTCTGGGCAACCTGTCCCAGGGCCTCCCCACCCGCTCTGGGAAGAATTCCTTCCTGATGTCCAATCTAAATATACCCACTTTCAATTTAAACCCGTTATGCCTTGTCCTGTCACTACAGGCCCTTGTAAAAAGTCCCTCCCCTGCTTTCTCATAGCCCCCCAGGCACTGGAAGGGGCTCTAAGGTCTCCCCGGAGCTTCCCTTCTCCAGGCTGAACACCCTCAACTCCCCCAGCCTGTCCCCATGGCAGAGGGGCTCCAGCCCTCGGAGCATCTCCATGGCCTCCTCTGGACTCGCTCCAACAGCTCCGTGTCCTCCTGCTGTTGGGGGCCCAGAGCTGGAGGCAGAACTGCAGGGGGGGTCTGCCCAGAGCAGAGCAGAGGGGGAGAATCCCCTCCCTCGCCCTGCTGGCCACGCTGCTCTGGACACAGCCCAGGATCCGGTTGGCTTTCTGGGCTGCCAGCACACACAGCCGGCTCATGTTCAGCTTCTCATCCCCCAGCACCCCAAGTCCTTCTCCTCAGGGCTGTTCCCAATCCATTCCCCACCCAGCCTGTCCCTGTTCTGGGATTGCCCTGACCCAGGTGCAGGACCTTGCGCTTGGCCTTGTATAATGTCGGTGAAGTTCCTCATGAAACTTTAGGGTTTTGCTTGTCATTTTTGGGGACAGCAGAAAGGAACATCTTGCCATTGTAGGTTGTTGGTTTAAATACGATCCCAGTCGCTGGTGACCAGAACACATCACTGTTTGACAAGTGCTGGCACAGACAGCCAATGCTGGCAGCCCAGCTCTGGTGAGGTGGACGTCCAGATCATGGAGTTCACTGTGACTGGCTTTACTGGTGCTTTCCCGGAAGGGTTGTGGCTGGAAACTGATCTGCCTTCTCACTTCTGGAGGCCAGTATTATCATTGCTTTTGGTATTCCTTGTCTGGAGACAGACAATTGGCCTTCAGACCTGAAGTCCGAGCCTCTCAGGGACACCTTACCACCTTGCTGAAGGGGAATTGTCAGTGCAATGGGAGTGGGAGGAAGGAGTCCCATCCGTTTGCAAGTGTGCAGGAAATCTGGCTATAAAAAGAATACCCACAGATCTTTGCAGAAGGAGCAAAAGCACACTTTCTGTGCAAAATTCAAACGACAGTTTGCATTTTGGCTTAAAAGTTGAAATTCAGGAAGTACTGGCCAGTTCCAACAGGGTCCAACTATTATTAACTGCAATGGAAAACGTGTTTGCTTCCCTCAGCACTTAAGAAGAATTTAGGTGCCCATTAAAGCTATTTCTTGCTTCAGGTACTCCTTTCAGTGGAGAAAAACATGTTTTCCCCCATGATCTTTTAGCTCTACGGCTCCCTATAACCATAACCCTTACAGACTGTGTACCCCATAATAACGCAGGACCATAACAGTACCTCAACCCTGCCAGGTCCCAGCTGCTTTCAGGTATCTTTTAAAAGCCAGGCAACCCTCAGCAGCAAACCCCTGCTTTGGAAAATCCGCGCTGCCGGGTTTTTTTCCGTCAGAGCTGGGAAAGTTGGCGGCAGGAGAGAGCACCTTATTGTTCTGCTTGTCAAAGACGGGGCCGGGATCATCGCCTGCACGCTTCGGTGCACACCTCGCAAATCGTGGCTGTACCTGCGCGCCGGTTTAATTAGGTACATTCGCGTACAGAGGAGCTGGAACATTTCAGGGCTGGCTCTGGCAGTGCCTATTCCCAGCACTCTGACGTGGAAGGAAAGAGTAAAAGGACTCCTTTTCACAAGAGAGAGGTGAAGAGCCAGGAAGGAAAACTACAGTTAAAGCTGGTTGGTGCTTCCCATTATAATATGCACGATGCAGGCTGAGAGATCCAGGGTAGAAGCAGGGACCGGAGACTGGCAACGGTGATGGGGAAGGCAGGGGAGGAGTGCCAGAGGCACCCCGGGAACCCAGGATAGGCATGCAGGGCCAGAGAGAGGTTGGGGACAGCAGCAACGAGATTGTAGATGGTCTACGAGGTCTGTCTTTGTTTTTTTCTTTATTGTTTTTCCTTGCAAAATAGAATAATGCAACCACAAATGAATATTTCTCTGGTTTTCTGGCAACCGAAGCCTTTAATTTTACTCCTGAGCTGAAAAGCAAACAGAAAAACCTTTCCAGAATGAAAATTTGAACCTCAAGGTTTCAAAGGTGTTGAGGTGAAATTTTGGATTCTCCTAAAATATGTTATGGGGGGCAAAGAGGAGCACAGGATGCAGCCTAATTCACGCGTGGTTGCCTGAGGCTGAATTCTGCGTTACACCTAGCTGTGTTTGCCAACATTTCATCCAGCCTTGCTCTTTTTCCTTTTTTAGTACTTAAAGTTTATAGTACAACTGTGTTCATGCTGTGGTGTAGGTAAATCCCACATGCCTGTGCCTGGCTCTAATGTTACTTCTCTCAAATTTGCACTCCTTTTTATTTTTTATTTCTTTCTATTTAAATGAAAGTGATGTCTGATCTGAAATAATTTTAGATGTTGAAGAAGAGGTGTTATAAAAATGCCACATTGCATGTTTGAAGATTTGATTTCGGTAAAGACAGATGGATTTTAAAAGTGTTTAGCGCTTGCTTTGGTCAAATCAGACAAATCTTACCAGAAGATGCTTGAAATATTTCTACCTAAGGGGTCGGGGATGCTTGTAGAGCAGAGTTTGCCCTTGTATCGTCTGCTGTATGGTTCTTATGCCACTTTTATTTATGAATTATTTGAATAAATGAGGTAGAATTAATATAGTTTAACACTCTCCCAATAATAATTCCTTCAGTTTCCTTCCTCTCCTCTCTTCACGGATCCCTTTTCTCCCTGGTCTTTGTCTTCTAGCTCAGAGCACATGTTCCCCTGTGGATAAAACACATGAGGAGAGTTTTGCCATTGTTTTTAAAAGGGGCTTGATTTGAGTGTGGATCGTCTCCCTGGTCATCATGACACAAGAGTAAAGGCCAAAAAGATAAATTCTAGCAGCTTTTATGGAATATCAGGGCTTTATTCTAAATGCAGCATTCTGGGGTGCAGCGTTTCAGAGGAAATTTCCAAGGGTCCAGCCAGGCGACACAAGTCAAAGTACAGTCCCACGGCCACTCCGAGCACTTCGCCTGAGACCGAACACGATGGGGGTTTCCTCTGAGCAGCACTGATCCCCACGACTGCGTCAGGCCTTTGAGGTTAAATGTAGCCCTCGTGAAAGCCAGTCATTAATGTCACTGGAGTTACAGCAAAGATGTATTTAGGCCAACGTGCTTAGAGAAACGTGTGGTGTAGAAGTACAAAATGCCAAGCGTGGTTGAAAGGTTCTGGGGCATGTGTGTGCAGATGGGTAGAAAGATGTGATTTCTTTCTGCTCTGTTTGGTATTTGTTTGGGATTTTTAAAAAATTTTATCATATTTTTGGAGTAATAATTTATTCTATACGGTGTGTGGTGCTGTTTGTCATCTTTATTCTCTCCGCTATTCCAGAATCAAGGCTTACTAGTTTTGGGAAAATCGAGAAGTGACAGATTTCATGTCACTAAATCAAGAAATTAAATGAAAATGGAAAGTCTGTAGAAGAACACCACCAGGAAAAAAATCCTAAAAGACTGTTGTTATTGGAGGACTGAAGAACAAATATGGACTACTAGTTTTTTCCCCAAACTAGTAAGTCTGTATTTCCTATTTATCTAAGAGAAACAGCGACTGTGACCTACATAAGCTGCAGACCCGTTACACTGCAAGATCTGTTTATATAGGCACCCAGCACAGCAGGGGCACATATAGCACTGGCTTCAGGGCTCCTGAGGGGACACTCCAGACTGTCCACAGCAAGTCAGACTGGAGGTTTTCATTTACAGACAGCAGAATGCTATTAATATGGGAGGATTTTCCAGTATCAGCCTGCAACTGGATCGAAATCTCTCCCACCGCTATGCATAGACCATAGTAGTTGTGTGTGTACATGAATATTGACTGGAGCACAGAAATGGGAATACTTGGAAATATTAAATTGTTCTAAGGTACATTCAAGGTGATCCCACACCCCTTCTTGTGAGTGAGAGGAGAAACTATCCCTAAAATGCAGATCACGTGCATGAATAGCCTGTGCATCAATAAAGGCATCTCAGAGACGTAGCCAGTCTCTGAGACTGGGCAGTAACAGGTTTTTTAATTCATTTTGGTCTCTAGGAGGATTTGGGATGTTTGTGCTGGACACGAAGGTGAAACAGAGTCCTCCTCTATATTGCTGGGAGCAGGGGAAAAAGCTGTGGCGAGTTCATAGCACACCTGGACCAGCTGGTGTAACCTGCCCTACCTCCACTGACTTCCACACAGCTGGAGTGGTCGACCCCAAGTAAAAATCTCCCCTTACTAATTCTGGTCCTTACCCAAATCTGTCTCTTATTAGCAAATGAGTTTCATGAAGTACCTTTGTCTAACAAAGGGGAAATTGAGATGGAACATCAGGAAGAAACTCTTCCCAGAGAGGGTGGGGAGGCCCTGGGACAGGGTGCCCAGAGAAGCTGTGGATGCCCCATCCCTGGCAGTGTCCAAGGCCAGGCTGGATGGGGCTTGGAGCAACCTGGGCTAGTGGAAGGTGTCTCTGCCCATGGCAGGGGGTGGGACTGGGTGGGCTTTAAGGTCCCTTCCAACCCCGACCATTCCATGATTCCACATAACCATTTCTAGAGCAGGAAATTCTTTACTATAATACATTTCTCAAGGTTCATTCCCCTAAGGTTTATAAAATAAGCTGCGTGGGCAGAGCATCATCTTTGGTCTACCTGCTTCTTTCAGCTCTTACGAGCTGTGTTTCTCTGTGCAGAAGGAAGTAGTTTGCAGGTACCTAAGCCAGTACTGAGTAACGAGCTCAGCACAGCCCAAACATCCCACGAAGCCTTGACAAATGCCTCCCACAGTCTGCGTCTACCATAGTCACACTCCAAATTACATCCTGGTGCAACAGTCTTGATTCTCCCTGACAAATCAAGGAGGAAGCTACACTGTGAGTGAGCTCGGCAGCAGGACCCACTTAGCAGTGTTTTCCAGTCCCAAGACTGACTCTTGCCTTCCCTCTATTCAGTGCAGAAGAGAGATGGAGCAGTCACCAGGGAAGAAAGCACGCCAGCAGGCTGCAAATTGCTGTAAAGACTGCAGGAAATAATTAAATCCCCACTGGAGCAGAGAGGAACCAGTGGGGAGTGTTTTTGCTCTCTGTGCCTAAAACTCACCTGGGAGAAGGGCACTGGAGCTGAGCTGCTGGAGGGTTTATTCGGTGATGGTCCCACATCCAGCAGTGACACCATTGCAACAGGGACTTTGTGATCCATGTGGGGTATCTCCTACTAGCCCCATCCCTGAAGCACCAGCCTGGGGAAGCACAGCCCTCCCAGCCCTAAGGGGCAGATTCTGGCGGGAGGGGGCTGTCGATAGCTCACCTGGACTTTAGCACTGACTGGCACCTTTGCCCAAGCCTGGTTTTGGGTCTGGTCCTCACCCGGCATGTCCAAGGTGCAGGTTCCACCAGAGGGCACAGCCACCCAGCAGAAGTGGGGAGCCTGGCAGCAGCGGGAGGATGCTCCCTGGAGCAGAGATCCCCCAGCAGCTGGCAGGGCTGGCTCCTGCGGACCACATCCTATGGGGAGCTGAGCTTCTCCCTGAGAAACACACTGATCCCTGCCACTTTCCAAAACAGATGCAGCATCTGCTTTTGGCACTGGAGCACGTGGGCTCTCGGCCTGGGCAGGTGAAAAGAAGCTAGCACAGTCAGAAGGGTGTTCTTTTTGCAGCATTATGTTTGATTCTATTTAGACTAAAATTCGGATTTTATTCTACCTGCACCAGGCAGGCTTCCTTGAGGTAGCAACTGAGGGTTACCACTGCTTCCCACTTACATGGGGTCACTGATATGAGGTCAGGATGTGTGACTGAGATCAGAATTTGGCTCCTGTGCTTTATTTACAAAAAACTTCCACTAATTTGGGGGCTGTGTGGTGACCAGCGTGCTTCAATGATTAATTTTCTTGCATTGCAAGAAACCAAAAACCCAACAGCTTTAACTTTTTTGTAGCTGTTGCGCCCAGTCTACCCATGAGCTGTGGGACAGAGGGAGGGCACGGAGACCTTCCCTCTCTGATCTGGGGCTTCTCTGCCCCCTTCCCCCTCCATTAGCCTGTGCAGCATTTCAAAAGCCCAAAGCAGAGGAGGGACATCCCTCCTTTCAGGCCAGCGTGTGCCGGGGAACCGACGTGCACACTTCAGGGAGGTACCAATCAGTAGATGTGCCCTCCTTGCGCGAGGGAGAGCTCAGGGACCCTTCCCTCCTGTGCCTCCCCCCGCTCATTTTGGCTCTGCATTCCCCCCCGGCCAGGGCTCTCCCTGGGTGGCATAATTAAAAACACACTAGGGTTTTCTGTTTGTCTCAGTAGATCATATGGCAAGTGCAATCCTCATATTATACAACACGACAGTAATTAGCACCTGGCTAGAGCGCTATGGCATCTAGATCTTTCTTCACTAATGACCACAAATCACAGGCAAGCATTTATACTATTAGCAGTATGAATATGACATGTTTTAATTTTACGGACAATGTATGTAGCAGATAAGCGATATAATAATTATGCTTTGTATGTAAAGTACAACTTTCCTTCTAAGGCTCTCCAAACCTTTAAAGCTCAATAATGAATTTAGTCTCGCTGTATCTGCTGTGATGAGAGAGCTGATAGTTTTGGTCTTCAGAGCAAAACTGCAGCAGAGAAGTGACTTGTCAGAAGCATCTGGAAAACTCTGCCGCTGACCCATTTAGGCTCAATGAATAAAACCCTTTTAAGTTCACGGTTTGGTGGTATAACCATAAATTGTGTTTGTGTGTGTCTGCTTCTGGGGCTGACTGAAGTCCAACAAATACTCTCTTGATTCCCATAGTGAAGAATAGGCACTTTGACCTTCGGAGCTCAAGCCATGAGTTTCTGGTGACACCAACACACATATGAAGCAAGTGATGAAATTTCCTGTCTCCTGGGTGTTGGTCTGAGCAGACGAGGTGCTCAGATAAGAAATGCATTGGTCCACAGTCCTTCCTAAGGAAGCTAGTGAAGAGCCCTGGATGGAAACGCTAAGAATCCTCCTTTGGCCAGGTCCTCATGGTGATCAGCGGTCATATCTGACCCCTGCGTATTCAAACCTTCGTTCGATAATCCTATGAGCATGACGGAAAACTCATTGCTCTTCTTTGGATTGTCCAGGAAAAGGGAGAGGGAAATGACTGGGAAAAGGAGTATGGGATCAGACAGTAGTATATGTCTGCATCTTCCTATGGGAAGGCAATTCTTATCCCTGGAAGGATCTTTCCCAATACCTGTGCCTGTAAAAAATGTTGAAAAAATAATAGTTCCAGATTTTATCACCCGTTGTTCCCATATTCAATAATACTTAAACACATACATTCACATCCCACTTTATGTCCATGGGAAAATTTATGGCTTAACCCTTAGTACAAGAACTCTGAAATCCCCTAATTTCCAAACTGGGGTCACGTCAAGCGGGGCCCTCCGTCACATCGAGCACCAGTCAACCGAGCCAAGCAAACCTGAACTCGCCTCTTTCTGGTCAGAATAGGTGGCCTAGGGCTAACCTGCTTCAAGCACTCTGCTCCTGTTGTGGGAAGCTGTTTCTGCTGGAAGCTTGCACTGTCCTTGGGCACTGCAGACCTATCCCTGGACAACATCTGGCTGTAGCAATACGCATTTCCCAACTTACAGATTGGTAAACAGATGACCACTGGAGCAGTAAAACAGGCTAAAAATGAGCAGATGGCTGAAACCGAGAAACAACCTGTCTGCTCAGGAATATTGAAAACCCAAAGAGAATGAACACCACATTTTAGCACCCCTGCCACGCTTAGCAGGTGGTCTTTCTTCCCCTGCCCATCCCAAAGTCCCCAGCCCAAGGGCACTGTTGGAGAGTTGGCCGCTGCAACCCGCCGTCTCACTTGGCCCCTTTGAGGGAGTGCAAGGGGACATCCCAACTCCAGCTCCCCCCCAGCCACGCTACTCACCCCCTCCGTGAGTCAGGCCTGATCCTTCAGGCAGCCAATGCAATTCACTACCCAAGCTATTTACCTTCTTTATTGTTTTTTAGGTGGCTCACCCATGCACTGCAGTGAGTTGAACCAGCCGACGGGGTGTCGGGGGAGTGCCAGGGGTGGGGAGACGTGACCAACAGGATAGCAGGGAGTAGAAACTCCCCTTCTGTGGCAACCAGGCTGGCTCAGCCCTTCCACCCAGGCAGTCTCTGCCTCTAGTGTGGCAATCTGTTGGAGCACAGAGAGCAGGATGACCTGTTATGTTGGAACATTCCCTAAATAGCATTCATCCTCCAAGTGCCCGGCAACCTCCAGAAGAGTCATTCCTGTGGCTCCTCCGTTGGAATGCAAACAGCTTGTGGCACACAGGCATGGTCCTGTACCCCACTGCAGGTGTCTGCTTCCATGGGTAGGTGGGCCAGGGAATCCAGAACATCACTGGGGCTGGCAGGTAGGGCATGAGATTTAGAGGAACAGCTGCTGGAGGCCAGGAATAATACTGGAGGACAGCTCAAACGGCAATACCAGACACCCCTCTCTCCAAAAATGAGTCGAGACTGAAGTGACTAATGCTGGAGTCCTACATAGCTCCAGCTACACTGCTAAAACTGCCTGGGAGATGGGGTACCCCTAGGTCTGCGTAGCAGCGGCAGAGCCAGCCCACACACTTCCCCACACCTCTGCAATAGTAACAGCAGGCTGAATACACAGCTGGGTAGAAAAGCTGCCCCTTGATCCTACTGGGTTCCTACAAAAATCTTGGTGGTTTCATTATCATCTTCATTTGTTCTTATTTCTTCATGTGTTCGATCCAATGCTAACACAGAGCACGTTTTGTATGCCAACAAAAGAAGCACTTCTGAGGCCAGAAAATACCTGTGCAGTCCAGAAAATGTTCAAAGATGTGTTTAAAAATTAAAGGCAGCCCTTTAAAAACAGATGCTCTGTGGAACTGTGCAACTACTTTTCTGTATGACTTCTCTTTCTTGTACTCTAAAGTGCACGGAACCCTCCGTTGCAAAGCAAAGTTCTTTCGTAGACTATTTTTGCACAGATTCCAGATGGCACAGAGCAAGTGACTTTGCTTTGTAAAGCTATAGATTTTAGAGGAGGTGACTGTAAAGATTTACTCCTCTTTCGTACCCCCTTCATCACTGACTGCAGGATTAGCCAGCTGATGACTTGAAAGAACAAGAGAAAAGCTCAACAATCATTTCCCATTTTCAGTTTTGAAGAATCAGCCAAGGCATTGTTTTTGGGTTGGTTTGGGTTTTTTTGGCAAATCCCTAAAATAGAATACAACCAATATCTGTACAGGTAAATCATAAATCATCATTCCCACACGACATCCTTGTCTCTAACCTGGAGAGGCGTGGATTTGACGGATGGACCGCTCCATGGATAAGGAACCGGCTGGCTGGTCGCACTCAGGGAGTTGTGGTCAGTGGGTCAGTGTCTGAGTGGAGAGCAGTGACGAGCGGCGTTCCACAGGGGTCGATGTGGGACCGGTCCTGTTTAACATCTTCGTCAGTGACATGGACGGTGGCATCGAGTGCCCCCTCAGCAGGTTTGCTGACAACAGCCAGCTGTGTGGTGCGGTGACACGCTGAGGGAAGGGATGGCATCCAGAGGGACCTGGGCAGCCTGGAGAGGTGGGACCGTGCCAACCGCACGGAGTTCAGCCAGGCCAAGGGCAAGGTCCTGCACATGGGTCGGGGCAATCCCAGCACAAGGACAGGCTGGGCAGAGAATGGATCGAAAGCAGCCCTGAGGGGAAGGACTTGGGGGTGCTGGGGGATGAGAAGCTGAACATGAGCCGGCCGTGTACGCTGGCAGCCCAGAAACCAAACGGATCCTGGGCTGGATCCAGAGCAGCATGGCCAGCAGGGTGAGGGAGGGGATTCTCCCCCTCTGCTCTGCTCTGGGCAGACCCCCCCTGGAGTGCTGTGTCCAGCTGTGGAGCCCTCAGCATCAGAAGGATACAGACCGGTTGGAGCAAGTCCAGAGGAGGCCACGGAGATGCTCCAAGGACTGGAGCCCCTCTGCCATGGGGACAGGCTGAGAGAGTTGGGGGGTTCAGCCTGGAGAAGGGAAGCTCCGGGGAGACCTTATAGCACCTTCCAGTACCTGCAGGGGACCTACGAGGAAGCTCAGGGGGGGCTTTTTACAAGGGCCTGTAGTGACAGGACAAGGGGTAATGGGTTTAAACTGAAAACAGGGAGATTTAGATTAGATATCAGGAAGAAATTCTTCCCAGAGAGGGTGGTGAGGCTCTGGGACAGGTTGCCCAGAGAAGCCGTGGATGCCCCATCCCTGGCAGTGTCCAAGGCCAGGCTGGATGAGGCGTGGAGCAACCTGGGCTATGGAAGGGGTGCCTGCCCATGGCAGGGGAATGGAACTAGATGATCTTTAACGCCCCTTTCAACCCAAACCATTCTATGATTCTATGATTCTATGATAAATGTCACATTGTTACATGGACAAGCGAGATCTTCTTTCTCCTCTTTCTAATCAGCCAGCCTTTGTGCATACCTGTATGATCTCGTCAGGAGCAGGGAGATTATACAGCATAACTGATGACTGAGTCCTGTCCTTCATGTTAACAATCTCTGCATGGGATTTGTGTAGCACATTCATATTTGATTTAATCTTAGCTGGAATACTTCAGCAATAATTAACAGGAATTAATCCTGTTATTGCCCTCCTGCTGAAGGGAGCCCAAGTGATGGCTTTCACATTCGAATGGGCAGCAAGTGGGCTGAGCGTTATTTCCAAATCTCAAATCCAATGCCTCAGACAGCAAGTGTGCCCTCACATCTCGTCCCTGCTGAGGTCAGCAGGATGTTCCAGGGCCACTGCAAGATACGGCACCAAGTCCTGCCGCAGAATCCCCATCTGTATGTACTGCAGGCTGTGAGAGTTGGGATAGAGCCCATGGGCCATTTGGCAATACCACTGTTGCATTATCAGGTTTTTTAGGGAAGGGAGTGAACTGATTTGTTCAGGAGAGATAGCAGAATCAGTTGTGCTGGCTCTGGAAGCAGCTAAACCTGCACGGAGCAGAAGCAAGTGAAGAGTTCAAGCCTGCCTGACAACACTTTCCTAATCGCCGTTGGCAGGCAAGCTGAAACCGTGAAGAGAAAAACCCCACCACAGGATTTTCAGGGTGCCCAGTATTTTTCTCCATGGCCACTTTGTCAAAGTACCTGTCAGCTCTTTGCTCCCCTTCCAAGATCGTGAAATAGGCAGAAACAGGCTTTCAAGGAATTCAAAGTATAAAAAGGTGCATCAGGTTACGGTTGAAGTCCACACGCTTGTCTTTGGATCTCTCCACATACCCACCCATAAACAGACACCTGTAACAGCAGCGTTGATCACTTGAAGCACCGCTTTCTGCTTCTGGGGCTCTTTTGCACTGCAACGTAAAATTAAACTAGTCTTTAGATGGTGATAGCGCATTATTTCAACCACCTTCTCCGTTTTTAACCTAATTCAATTAAAAAGTAATACGTAGGAATGTCAAGCAAGTATATGGACAGCAAACACCATAGAAGTTGCTTCCTATTCCAAGCTCTACCACAGACCTTTAGCATGACCTCAGCATGCAAACTTAGGTGGTTCAGCGTAAGCATCCAGCTCCAAGCTGGAGCCCACATTCGAACTTTTTCCCTTTTGCTCCTCCGTCTCGCCTGCATCCCTTAAAAGCAGATCATTTTCGGTGACCTCTCAGCAAGGAAAGTTGGTTTATTGTCTCTCAGGTGTACTGATATCGTCCAGCCCAAGGCTGTAGGGAAGGAAGTAGGCTGTTGGTGTTGTGGTCTCCCTGGATTGTAGGGATGAAGCACATCACAGGTCTGCAGATGTACTGATAACGCAGAAAAAAACCTCGTGCCTTTTGCCTCTGAACGAATACCATCTGGGATACGCTCAGAACCGCTACTAGTGTACGCAGAGGTGGGAAATTCAGATGCTGTGCATATGGAAATGGCTGTAACGAGGGAGGTCTTGCTGTTGGATTGCATTTTACGCAGAAGGTTTCACGTGCTTCGAAACCACAGAGATTTTCCACTACTCGCCACAAACTATGGCCTAGAGCTTCAGCACGAAGTGAAAACTGCTTCTGCTTCTGGAGGCTGTGAAGAAAATACTGAGAGGGGCTGAGAAGGTGAACTAAGCGAAGACAAAGATACAACTACCCCACTTGAAACCACAGTGAGGTTTTATCCAGACAATCTACACCGTAGCCCCAACAATGAGGAGGGGCAGATTTCCGTCCGAGCTACCCACAGGAGGTGCACCCCGGAGCCCTGCGATGCACTCTGCAGCTCGCTCCTGCCCGTCGCCATTTCTGTGGTAACCGGCGTGAGCTGCATTAAAAATACTGCAGAACAGCTTAGATCGGGGTGGTTTCAGAGCACAGGGGTGATTCCTAATTGCGTGATCAATTCCCTGGGTACGGGACGGGATGTACGGTACAGGAGTACGGTGAGACATGGGTTATTTTATAGACCTGAAAAAAGACAGGATAATTCTGCTTTAAACTGTATCATTTTAATTCTGATTAGTGCTTCCTGATGATTTATTATGAGCTGATGCTTCCTGAGTACAACAATATGCTCATGGGGTTTGCTACAGCTTACCCCAGCATCCGTCCAAGCAGCTTCCCAGCTGCCTGTGGTTGAGCCCAGTGGCACAGACTAACCTGATTTGCAGGCCTGGCTTGCCAGGCAGACTTGGGCTGCCCATAATCACCCCGTGGCCATTTTTTGTTTATTCCCTGACACCTGATGAGACCTTTCTTTTTGTTGGGACCAGTCAGGACCAGCTAATAGTCCTAGGGAGGTCCCTTATTCATTCTAGATACCAACTCCCATTATCTTATCCAAGGGCATCACCTAATTGTTTCTAAATTATGGGGTATAGAGGAGAACCCAGTTTTCCATGGGTTCCATTATTTCTATGTCACTTTGCTTTAAAGTATGGCAAAATCTCACAGAGATTAAATCCTTTAATGCATTAATTGATAGAGCTGGGGGAAAAAGCTTTCCAGACACAGACCTTCTCCAAGTTTTTGTTTGTTTTAGTAAATGATGTTATGTTTAAATCACAGTGTCAACTCTCATTGCCACTTCCTATACCTTATGTTGGGTCGTCAGCAATGTAGCATCTCATTTCCCAGCAGCTGCTAAGAGTTTAGTTGAGACTTAGCTATACATCAGTACGACAAACTATTCAAAATGACTCCTTACAGCAATAGGAGCCTAATGGTTTTTGTAATAAATTAACACCCTGACAGGGAGGAACAAGTATTTGCTTAGTAACAGGAATGATAATGGTAAGGTGCCCAACCTGATTAGACAGCTCTTTGTAAAACCTGAACAAACCTGCTTGCATTATTCAACTGAAGGGTCTTCGGTAAAACGGAGATGGCATTAATGTCTGTCTGGTATAAAATGCAGCGTTTAGCTGCTGCGCCTTCTATACAGCCTTAGGAGACATGCTAAATAAGGGGAATAAAAAGTAATGCTCAGTAACTATCCACTTACTGAATGACATGGCAAAGAAAATAAAGGTATGCACATGAATGTGCGCAGAGGGACTAAGGTTGTATTCCCTGTCTTCCTGAAATAGCCTCATTCTCCCCACGTCCTTCCTCCTGAAAGGTATTTACAGCTTTCACTTCAAGTTCCTGCTTTTACCTGATAATTAAATTACTTCACAAATGGCTACATAAAAGTTATTTCCTCTTAAAATAGACTATATATTTTTGTTTACTGTTCTTGACTGCAATTGATATAAGCAACTAGAAGCAGGGCTTGCAAACTCCTCAAGACAAAGATTCTTTTCTGTTGTCCACGCAGACCTTGTAGGTGACCCTGAGCTTCGGTATTAACTCGCGGACAGTCACATGCTAGGGGGAATTTTTTGGTAGCCCCCATGGGACCAGGAGAGGAAGGGAAGAAGGATTCATTGCAGGTTGTTTAGCCTATGTAGAAGCCCTGTGAACTATAGAAAACCTGGAGAAGCCCCAGGTGAACTTTGGAGATTCATACAAACCCCAGTAGGGTTTAGTGTTTCGAGGCTGTTACTCTATTTTCTGAAACTGTTACAGCTGATTTTCAAGCACTGCTTAACTCCTGTGTGCTGCCTTGCACGGTCAGCACTCCTGTATGGGCACTAAATGACGTGCAGATGCTCAGCGAGCCTGGACGCAGCTCAGCTTCCAGGGCAGATATTTCCAGAGGGAAACCCTGGGGGCGATAGTCAACCACATCTGAAGCCCTGTGGCCGACCTAACTCTAGAGCAGCCCCTGCCATAGCATCTTATAACCTTCGGCTTCATCCTGTGCACCTCACCAGCTCTGCCACCGATTTTAGGAAGTCACTGGTGTAAAGGAGCAGGTCATAGAATCACAGACTGGTTTGGGTTGGAAGGGACCTTAAAGATCATCCAGTTCCAGCCGTCCTACCATGGGCAGGGACACCCTCCACTAGCCCAGGTTGCTCCAAGCCTCATCCAGCCTGGCCTTGGACACTGCCAGGGATGGGGCACCCACAGCTGCTCTGGGCAACCTGTCCCAGGGCCTCCCCACCCTCTGCGGGGAGAAAGGTCTCTCACCTTTTGACTAATCTGCCACTTCAGGGTTTCTACAGTCCATCCATGCACTTCGAAAACTTCACATTCATGGCACTTCTGTTCTGAACAACCGTTTTCTGGGAGAAAGAAACTCACAGGCCATAAACTTCAACCCACCAGATACTCATGAAATCATCAGATGGGGCATTTTTGACCAAAGAGTTGACATACACCAGCGTTCATCGTGTCCCAGATGAATTTCTCCACGTCTCTGTATTAAAGATACTGCTTGGATGGATGAGCAATGTCACCTGAAGCAGGCGGAGCAACGGAGCAAGTTGTAGTCACGCTGTGGTGAGGGCATCACCAGGAGATATTTCAGCTGGAGTTGGCACATCTGTGTATAACCCTACAGCAAGCTTGTCTGGCAGGAGACACAGGCCTATATCTGCTGTGGGGCTGCATTTATCCTCGGGCAGGATGGCAAGGAGCAGTCGCATGGCTCGGAGCCCAAGCATTGCAGCTGCGAGGAGCCCTTCACCCCGTGCTTCATCCAGCCGCACAGTGTTGTCCATGGGGAGATTTCTCCAACCCTTTACCCCATCAGGTTCCCGTCCACTGAAACTGCCTGCTGGTGGAGATTTGGGAGGTTAACGGGCACCTTTAGGGGCAGATCTTTTGGCGTGGGAGCGCAAATGAAGCCAGCTTTGCCCAAACACCGCTTCACCGGCCGGTTCAGTGGCCGTGGAAAGCTGATGCAGGGTTGTGCAAAACCCTGCAGTTCTCTGGGCTTCTCCGTCCGGACAGCAAGGCTAGGACTGTCTCTCTTCCCCGTTGTCTTGTCTGTGCAGACAGTAATCTCTCTGAGAAAAGGACTATGGGACCTTGATCTGCTGAGGGCCTCTGGGTACAGTAATAATTTAACACTGCCTTGCAGTTTCAGTGCAAGCGGCGTGATGTTTGGTGTTTTGCTTAAAACCCCCAAGTCAGAAGATGATGTGAGAAACTCAGCCCTCATTAGGAAAAAAAGAAAAGTTCTAATTGTCAGGAAAAAAAGCAGAGAAAAGCTGAAAAACACGAAGAGCAGGATAGCCCAGGAACATCACAGTGCTTAGCTGTTGATGTCCCACAACATCAACACTATCCGACCGCTATTTTAGCCCAGCTCTGGGCTGTAAAGCACATCCAAGGTGCTGCTGGAGCTGAAGGAATCCAGCTGGAGACATCAGCATGTGGCAGATGAGAGGAGAAGGCAACGTTAAGGAGAGGTCAACACCATTAGGGGCTGGTCAACGCCGTGTGCCCAAGCTGTGAGCAGACGATGGTCACACCGGGGGTCTCTGCCCCATCCTCCACCAGCCCCATCCTTACCATGACATCCCCCAGTGTGCCTGTGTGCGGTGGGGAGCCTGAGGCTGCAGGACAGTGTCCCCCCTCCCCCACGCATGGGGATGCTCAGCTGCAGCCCCACCAGGCCTGACCGGGCAGTGGGGGCACAGCGATCACGCATGGGGGGGGGGGAGGGTGTCAGCAGTCACAGCAGGTGCATATAGAATTTAAATGTAGAAAGGGCGGGGTTTAAGAATTTTTAGGGGGTGTTAAATATTTTTAGGGGGTGTTATGAGTTTTTGAGGGGTATTACAAGGTTTTGGGGGGATGCTATGAGTTTTTTGGGGGCTATTATGAGTTCTTTTGGGGATGTTATGATTTTTTGGGGGGTGTTATGAGTTTTTATGGGGGGTGTTACGAGTTTTTTGGGATGTTAAGCGCTTTTGTGGAGGCGTTACGAGTTTTTTGAGGGGTGTACGCGTTTGATTTTCCAGCTAAACCTCGGCTTGTGCTTCTGTATTTCCCGGGGGGGGGGGTGGAGGGCGCGCAGGGTGCTGCGCCAGCGAGTCAACACAGGGCTGGCAGGGGCTTCCTACGGTTGTAGTTATTTTTGACGCCCTGGGGAAGGGGGTGTTTCCCCCCGCGCCAGGCCGGAGCGCAGCCCCTCGGTCTGCGAGGGGCGGGTGTCCCGGGCGGCGCGGCGGCGGGCGGGCACTAAGACCGCGCCGCCCCCCGGGCGCTGCGCGGCGGCCGCAGAAGAGGAGGAGACCGGCGGGCCCGGGCGGAGAGGCGCGGAGGGGAGCGGAGCTATGCTAAACCCGGGGTACCGCTGAGCCGGGGCGGGCCAGGCCAGAGGCGGGGGCTCTCCGGCGGCGGCGGGCACGCAGGGGCCCGGCTCCCGAGGAGGCGGCGGTGGCGACAAGGCAGCATTTCCTTGCGGGGAGCGGCTCCGCAATCACCGGGCCAATGAACATGTCAGTGTTGACTTTGCAGGAATACGAATTCGAGAAGCAGTTCAACGAGCATGCGGCCATCCAGTGGATGCAGGAGAACTGGTGAGTGCCGCCCCCGCGCCGCATCTCCCGCCTGGATCGGCGGGGAGGCGCTGAGCCCATCCGGGTGTGCGCCTTCCCGGTGCGCGGCTCTGCGCGGGTACACGGCCGCCGGCGCTACCTGCGCGCCCGGCCCCGCCGGGTTACGCAAGGCCGGGGCATCCCGCCTTTGCGGGCCCCGAGCGCCCCCTCCTCCACCCCCACCCCGGCCCTCCGCCGGCGCGGAGCCGCACACGTGCCCCGGCTCTGCCCTTCGGCCTCCATCCCTGCCCGGCCCTCGCTCCCCGCGCAGCGCTCCCGCTAAAGCAACTTACGCGTGTGCCCGCGGAGCCCCTTCTCCTCCCCCAGCTCCTAATAAAACTTCATTTGCAGCCATGCGGTTATTAACTTTCCCGGCGTGCGCGTGCCGCGGGGGGGGGGGGCTGGGGCTGCGCGGGGGACCCGGCGGGGCTTTCCGGGGCCGCGGCGAGACGGAGCATCACGGACACGCACGTCGATGGGGGTGGCTGTGCCGGGAGCCTGCTCGCTGCACCGGCGGCATCCCCGGCCCTGGGGTGGTCCACGCCGCTCCCCGGATCTCAGCCGGGATGCAGGGGTGGAGGAGCGTGGTCCCCCGGGGCTGGGATCCCCCTCTCCATCCTGCCTGCCTCCTGGTCCTCGTCCTGGCTTCGTCCCGCTGCGCTGGCCTTGCGTTCGTGCCTTGCTTGCGCTCGCCCTGCTCCGGCCCCGGCCGCCCTCGCCTGATGCCCGGTCTTGCCCTTTCTGCTGCTCCCGAGGTCTCTCTCCTCAGCTTGCTCCCGACTTTCCCATTTCCCACATGCCCTCCCTCAGCGGTGCCGCCTGCCCTCTCGGCTCCCCCAGCCCCACATCTCCCGAGTGAGGACCTTCCCCTCGTGTGACGATGGCGGGATAGGGCTGTCTCTGGGTCCAGGCTTTGGTCCCTACATTCACAAGGCAGAGTGGTCCCAGATCCTAGGTGGATCTCGGCCAGAATTGCTGGAATCCTCCAGTGACTCGTCTGGGGACTTTTAAGGGCAGTATAATTAAAATGACCATTTAAGTGTGTGTATGTCTCCCGCCGTTCTGCTCTCTCGGGGTGCCAGGTATCACTCATGTTTCAGGAAAAAGGAGGACACGTAAGGTGTTCTTGGGCTGGGACTGTTGGATGTTTCCCATTTTGTCCATGTGCCAGAAGAAAACTGGCATCAGAATGGGACAAACTGGTAAACGAGGATGGAGGGAGTGATACCCAAGTGTATAAAATAGCCACATAACCCAGAAGAAATGCAGCTTAGATTAAAGAATGTGACTAGGAACCAGGACTCCTGCGTCTTCTTGAACCTCCTGCGCTTCATCAGACGACCTTGGGAACATTTTATCACCTCTCCTAGGCCTCAGTTTCCCCAGCAGGGAAAGACTGGGAGGAGGTAGTAAAGCTGAAATGCCCTCATGGGGCACTTTGATGGCTTAAGTAATGTTTGCTGGGTGCCTCGAAGATGTCGGGTGCTGTGTAAACAATAATCAGTGTTATTAAAGCCTCCCTGGCAGTCCCAGGTGCTGCAGAGGTCTCCAGCTGGGACTCTGGTAAGGCCAGGCTCCCGCTTCCCAGGTTCAGAGGAGGAGACCGTCAGTTCTATGCTGCTGCTGTACAGCTAAAGGCACACGATGATCCGTGCGGACACGCTTTTCCGTCTAGTTTCACCTCCTTTGAGGGAACTGATGAATTAATGCCTTTGATTCACATGAAAACAAAGGAGAAGGGCGATCTGCTTGTGGCCCAGGAATGTTTCTGGAAGTGAAATTCAGGTTAAATTCTGAATTAAATTCCCTTCTGAATTTCAGGTTAAATTGTGAGTTTTTAGCTTCACTCTTAATGAAACAGGTCCTGTTCCAGCACTTGAATTTTGCAGGGGAGCTTAGCTGGTAAAACGCAGCAGCCAAGGGCCGTTGAGAAGGCTTTTCTGCTTCATAGCAGGATGGCGGGCTGGGTTTGCTTACGTGGGCATCGACGCACTACGTGGCCTCTCGACTTGGCGGGCGTAGCCTTGGTGTACACATCACTGCTGCAAGAGCATCCCAAGATGAGGCGGTTAAGTAGTAGTTTGCAGGGATAAACAGGGTTGTTATTCTTTGGGCACGAAGGTGGACTAAGCGGACTTGCTTCAGGAAAGACGTGTATTCGCCATTTAATTTAGGATGCAGTGCCATTACAGTGCCTAACGTGGAGGTAAACACATTCTGTAGGTGTGGCGTTCGTTATTTTACCTGCATCTCAGAAATATTTCTTGATACCTTGCAAGGCCGAAAAAACTCCCTGTAGGGTGTAATGGGGGAGTAAAGCGGCTCTAAGGCGTTGACCCTGTCCTTTGGATTTTGAGAAGCATCTTTGGTCGCGTACGAAGATGTAGCCCAGTTGGAGGCAGGACGTGAAGCCCTTTACATACCCTCTGGGTTCTGAGCTGGTTAAAGCACTGACAAGCCCTTGTAATTATAACTGCGTAAGCCTAAAGCTGGAAAAGCTTGAACGCAAAGCCTAGGGGTAGCGGCATCCCCTTAGGTGCTGGTGTGGATGGTCTGGATCATGGAGCAAGGAATGCTGTGGTTCTGTTCAGATGAAACTCGCCCCTCCTTTGGCTCTGTCCTCCAAGCTTGCTGCAAGCGCCATCGCTCCCCAGGGCAAGCGCGTGTCCTCCGCACTCACTGATCGCCGGCACCCAGGCACAGCCCCATCCTAGGGTTTGTTTCCTTGCTCCTGTCAACCCCTGGGAATCTTCCCTCTGAGTCTGGTATGAATGGAGCCCATCCGAGAGCGAAGAGGTCTAACGGCAGTGAACGAGGTCCTCCTTCTTTCGTTCCAGATGTTCCTGCATCACTTCAGGGAGGTCCCCATCCTGCCACGTGCATCGCCCTGGGACCTCTTCACAGCCAGGGCCTAGATTAGCAGTGCTGTGAAGAGGCTACTGTTTGGACACAGAGGAAAACATGAGTAGTCTGTTCCCTCATATTGTAATCCGATGGGTTTCATGGCTCCCTGAATGCTTGGCTTTATGAGTATGCACGCCCTTATGGCATAGCCCGCGGAGAGCCTGGTTCTCCCGTTGCCGGTCTCTGAGGGCGAGAGCCACCCATGTGTCATCTTCCCTAAACAAGCGATAACCGGTTTTGAGGAGGTGAAAGAACTCGCAGCTCCATTTACTCTCACGAAACTCCTTACGATTTATGTTGTGGGAAAGCGGTTATTGATGTACATTTGCGTAGAGTGCCACGGGGTAGGTAGCTTTTGATACCAGATACGGTCTGGCTGTGGTTTTACCGTGCTTGGCCCGTGGGGAGGTTTGATCTCAGTAAGATCAGGATTAAGTCAGATGCTTATTAAAATAATTGCTTAAAATGATTTCTCAAATCAAACTCTCCCAGCACCTCCTCCCAAACTTCTTCGAAGAGGGATGAAGGATGTAATCTGCAGAGGATGTTGTTTCTTTTCCCTCTTAAACTGCTGCATGAGCATTAGTGCTCGGCTCTAATCCTTGATTTCTCATGAATAAGTATTGCTGGTTTTGCAGAAAACTCTGGTTTCAGTCAGAGGTGCAGCAGAAAGGCTTGCAGCGCCGAGATCCCGATTCCCAGCCGCGGCCAGCGAGGTAGCGAAACCCCAGCCGGTGCTTCGGAAAGCAGGAGCGACCGAAACGCGGGGTCGGGAGCGGTGAGCGCCGGGGTCCTTCTCCATCGCGCCGCAGAGCACCGGGCTCGGGCATCGGCACGAAGTGACAGTTGTTCCTGTTATAATTGCCTGGCCAATAATAATTATCTTCAGATGTCTGCTGACGAGGGGCTCGCCAATGGGGAGGCAGGAGGCCTGTGCTGACTGCGCTGAGATTTATCTGGGCGAGGTGACGTCAAGGCGAGGGCTTGCCCAAAATCACAGAAACTTTTCCTCTGCTGCTGTGCCGGCTTGCTGCAGAGCTCCGGCCATCCCCGCTCCTACAGCCGCTGCCCCTCGCTCCCCTCTCTTCTGCCTCTCCTCCCTTTTCCCATCTCCTGTTTTTCTTTCCCACGTTTAACCCCCTGGCAGCCCGCTCGAAGGGAGCAGCGCCGGAGCGGAGGAGGGATGAGCAGGATGAAAGCGGAGCCGCTGCTCCCCAGAGATGCTGTGGGGCTGTTTTGGTTCAGGAGCGTTCAGCAGAGAAGTGCTGCGTAAGGGCAGCTGGGCTGCTTCTTTGGCTTTAAAAGGCACTGGGAACTCACACTGGACTCTGAAATTAACTTTGTAAACCTCAGAGGAGTAGAAATGTTTGTGTATTTAAAAAAAAACACCACCAAACATCCTGGTGCAGGAAATTTTTTTAACCTTTTGTTACCTGAAACTTGCATGGGGAGAGACAGCAAATGCAGCTGATGCTGAGAGAGATTTATCCTTTGTGATGCTCTTTCTGGTCAAAACTGGAGGTAGACGTGGGAGAGCAGAGGGTGAGATAATTTGGATTTGAAAATGCGCTTGCCTTTTAATAATTCACACAAGCACCATCGTCCTAGACAGGTTTGTTTCCTAAATGCAGAACAAGCTTCTCTCATCCACTTAAGCTGCTCTTACCTCATGCAGAAATCAGGAGTGAGAGGCTGCGTGTGTAGCTCTCCAGGCATACGTGCATGGCAGCCAAAAACTGATGTAAATTACCCTTTTCTGTGTTTTTTTTTTTATTTTGCTAAATGCCAGTGAAGGCTGTGGAGGGGACGCTGCAGTCACCCTGTCCTTCCCACTGTGCCGCGGCAAGGACTTGAAGGGAAGCTGTTGCTGTACCACAGAGAGGCTGTTTTACTCCAGCAAAACTCAGCACGCCCAAGAATTTCACCTCCCTCCACATTTCATTCCGCAGAGGGGCTTTTTGCTGCTCCCTTGTGCAAACTGGCCGTAAAGCTGACGGGGCCAGCGGCGCACGGCAGCTTTGGTGCTGCAGAGATTAGGGGATGCCCGCTCCTCTGCCTTTCCTCCACGCCGTGAGTCTTCCTGAGCTCCATGAAAATACAGGGATGGAGTCTCTGGGGAATAATGGTTCGTGTCCTTTCAGAGTTCAGGTATTTTCTGTCTGTGTGTGCTTGGGGAAAAAACAAACATAAAGAAAAAGGTGATGGTGGCACAAAAATGTCATCCTGAGGATAAATCGGTGTCTTCTGGATTCATCCTGCTGCTGAAACAGGCACTGGCTTTCTGCTCACCCTGTCCCTGGAGCATGAACACATCTCTTATCATGTTGTTTCATTAATTTTTAAGCCTCTGAGAGGGAAGACCTCTACTCTGCTTTGTGAAACACCATGTGCTTGTCAGAATAATGAGCTGCTAAGAAGGGAGCAAGAACTAATTTAGGACTTGCCATCATTGTCAAAAGCGAATATGGATATTCAGGAGCATTTTGGCTTGGGTTGAGGTGTAGGATGCTGAATTATTTTGGCATTTTTGAAAAAGTAGCTTGTATTCTTCCAGTACCTGAAGGGGATGACGAGAAAGGTGGGAGGGACTTTTTACAAGGGCAGGCAAGGACAGGACAAGGAGTAATGGGTTTAAACTGAGAGAGAGGAGATTTAGATTGGGTATCAGGAAGAAATTCTTCCTGAAGAGGGTGATGAGGCACTGGGACAGGGTGCCCAGAGAAGCTGTGGGTGCCCCATCCCTGGCAGTGCCCAAGGCCAGGCTGGATGAGGCTTGGAGCAACCTGGGCTAGTGGAGGGCGTCCCTGCCCATGGCAGGGGATGGAACTGGATGATCTTCAAGGTCCCTTCCAACCCAAACCACTCTGGGATTCTGTGGTTCCATATAACCATGTTCTGTGAAAGCAGAGGGGTGTTTGTGCAAGCACAGGCTGAGTAGCAAGTGGTGGCATGAATCCCCAGAGTCGGGATGCTTTTTATGGGTGGGCGAGGGAGCGACAGGAAGGAGCTGATTCCTCCTTCCTTCGCTAAACTCCTTGGCCCTGTTGAATCACGGGGAAATTTTTCCCTGGAAGATGGTATTTCACCTCTGTTTCTGCTAGCCTGTGGATTCAGGCACCCTTGCAGAGACAGACCTTTATCCTTCTCTGGCTGAATCCATGTGGAGTCGATGGGAGGAGGCACTCTGCGCCCTGGTCCAACCCTCCAGTCTGCCGAGCCGTAGCTTGACAAGGATGTGGTGTGAGGGGCGTTGGGGCGGCACGGGGTGGATATCCTTCTGTTCGTGGCAAAAGCACATCCTGAAATCAACTTCTACAGGCTCTTCTGCATCCCGGGCGGAGCAGCCGGAGCGCATCGCGCACCTTTGGCCAAGGTTATTGCGACGACAGCATTTTGTACGGCGGCACGTGAGTTGCTGTTGACTGTTTCGCTGTCGGATTGCACGTGCTTGTGGGCTCTTCCTAAGCACTGCGGCAGCATTCCTTTCCCAATTGCCAGTTTTTAATCATACCTTGGTGATGAGCCACTGTTATTTAGGAAGGTGTGGTTTTTTTCTTTCTGTTATTTTTTTTTTTTGAGGTGGACACTATGCCTGTCCCTTGCAACCTAGAAATCTTTAAAAAATGTCTTCTTTAAAAGCAGTGAATAAAACTTCCATGGGAGCAGCTTCCATATTCTCCTTCTCCCTCAAACAGGCGGTCTGTTTGTCCATAATCTGGTACGAGACGCTCTGTTGACAGCCTACAATAATTCCTAGTCCTCTGATGAACTCAGTGCTGGTAGATGTTGACTTCTAATGGGGCTGAGAGTAAGCAGGAGACCGCTGTGTGTAACTCGTTGCGCGATTAGGGCTCTCGGTTACTCTGTTTTCTGCAACGCCTCACATAACGTGTCCAGTACATCTACTGCTCCATAAAAAGTCAAATGTGGTTGTGTTCCTGTTGGTCTCAGCACAGAAAGGTCTGGCCGAGTATTTAGTTCTCAGATTTTGCCGCTGGTCTCTTCTCCATGGCCATCTGTAGTGGTACTGGGGATAAAAGGGTGGCTTGTACTTTCTTCTTCCTTTGCTCAGTCTCTGCCCCTTGCTCAAGGGTCTATCCCAAGACCTTTTCAGCTGACTTTGATCTGCTGACTCTTAGTAATAAAAAAATTTCCCCCTTTTTATCCTTATGTTTAAGGGAAAGGATGTAGCATTTCTGTTTTCACAACTGTGTTGGCACGGGCAGAGCTGTTGTCAGTATAGAGCTGGGAACGCTGGAGGGTACAGAGCTGGGGTTTCGTTTTTTGCTTGGAAGGTAAACTTTTATTAGTTCATGGAGCTTTCTGCAGCTTTCAGAATGATTTTGTAGTCCAAGGTCCACTGGGACTGCACAAGGGAAGGTGACATAAACCTCTTTTTGGAAAGCCTAATCAACAGAGAGTTTAGATGCTTTTTCTTTTAATGGTAATGAGTAGGGGTTGAAACATAGTGTTATTTTAAAATGTAAATTAGCATCGTCTAAAATGTAAAATAAGCTTTTTATAGTATGTCTCAGACTATATCAGCATGTGAGCTACTTCTGCATCCAGATTACCTCCTTACTGCTACCCAATACTTTTTTACTTGCCAACAGTTTTGTCAGCCCTCTTCAGCCTTGTCCTGGGTTGGAGCATCATAGAATAATGGAATTGTTTGGATTGGAAGGGACCTTAACGCCCAGCCAGTCCCACCCCCTGCCATGGGCAGGGACACCCTCCACTAGCCCAGGTTGCTCCAAGCCTCATCCAGCCTGGCCTTGGACACTGCCAGGGATGGGGCATCCACAGCTTCTCTGGGCAACCTGTCCCAGGGCCTCCCCACTCTCTCCGGGAAGAATTCCTTCCTGATGGCCCATCTCAATCTTCCTCTTTCAGTTTAAACCCGTTACCCCTTGTCCTGCCACTCCCTGCCCTTGTAAAAAGCCCCCCTAGTAGAAGGGGTTTGCGTTTACTCTGTGTCTTACACAGCACCTAGCACAGGGCTGCCCCGTCCCTGGCCAAAGCATCCCAGAATTGCTGCTATGACAAGCTGTTTGCTGGGGGCGAGGGGGCAGTGCAGCCCGGCAGGGTGCTGGGCTGGGACACCCAGGTTAGCGTTATGCAAGTTGGCAGGAGAACAGCAAACAGCAGGGCTGCGATTGCACCCGGGCTAATTCAAGGAGAAAACGATGTCACTTCATGTGCAGGGTTTGCCAACGTGGTTATTAGTGCTTTTTCAGATCCCAAGCAGCAGCGTTACCTGATATTGCCTGTCACGCTGTGCCTGCCTGCTCCGTTGCAAACCGCCAGTTGCAAGTCGTGTTGACTTTTGTGAGGACATCCTACCCTTTGATTGCCACGA
Organism: Rhynochetos jubatus; assembly: GCA_027574665.1. NCBI lineage: Eukaryota > Metazoa > Chordata > Aves > Eurypygiformes > Rhynochetidae > Rhynochetos > Rhynochetos jubatus. Next base: position 76,709,131 of record CM050651.1, read on the forward strand.
GTCTTGCTTAGGGACCAGGAGTTGGGTGGAAGGACTCCAAAACCAACATGACCTCAGTTTGGCCAGGGGAGGGACCCGTCTCCTGCCGAGCAGACATACCCTGAAATGACGAAATGATGGGCAGCTCTTGGACCCGCTGAGCGGTCCTTGACCTTCTGTGGGAAGAGCTGGCGTTTGGGGTGGGGAAGGTGAGGGGCTGATGCACGTTGATGGTTTACATCATGCCAGGGGATGTGGGGCTTTGCAGGGTATGTGTAGTGATTTGTGCACTACACAGCAGGGGAGTGGTGGTCCATAATTCTCTGAGGATGTGGGGAGCCAGAACTCAAACCAAATGCAGCCGTAGCCCCCTCATACAAGTTGGGCATCAGTCGGGTGCGGTTCTTTGGGAATCACACCCATCCCACGATTTCAGTGGAAATCGGGGATCTGTGTCATCTCTGAAAATGGCATGTTGTGCCTCAGTTCCTCAGTTGTAAAACGGGGATCAATTCCTTTCTGGGGATATTCAAAGTTGTTTTTTTATCGTGGCACAAAGGTGATCCTGCGGTGGTAAGACTGGTATGAGTGACATTAGAACAGCACAGAAAACAGACTGGTCTTACAGCATTACTCTGCAGCTTTGCATTAAACCACTTTATTCTTGACAGGGATGTGGGGCAAAGTTTGTCTCGGTTGTGGTAACCGAGGAGTAAGAGGAGCTGCTGTAATACCAGAGGCAAGACAGTTTATTGTTCATATCATAGGATTAAACTGCGAAAGTCCAGACCATTCTTAATTGCAAATTTATGGAAGGAACTGTCCTTCAAATAGTCCGATAAAACTTCAGACTATTCCACATCTTCTGATGATAACTTTTAAATAGAATTTTAAAAAAATTGTTGGTAATTAGTTTCAGCATAGGAGGCCTGCAAAGAGAGTGAAAAATGGATTGGACATCATCCATGGTTATGAGCGCTTCAAATGGAATGGTTGGGTTTGATATCTGACGGCCTCAGTTACCCCTGGACGTAAAACCGAAGGTCAGTCAAGAGCATTATTAAGGACAAATATCTGCCCTGTATGTCTTGAGCCATCGGTAGTATAAATACACCTGGGAAGAGCAATCCCAGGGAGTGCCAATTAACGTTTTAAGGGGAAGGAAGGAGGGGCCAGGTTCACCTCAGTAAAACACCACATTATTAATGAACGGTCTGATCTTTTGGCTAATAAAATTGTCTGGTTTGGTTTTTTTAATCTTTTATTTAGAACCATTAAGAGGTACTTAAGGTGATGGTAAAATCCCCTAAGTATAAATAAAATCAGGATGCCAAAGTTGTTGCACCATCCCATTTGGATAGTGGGTTTATTAATGAATCTTTACAAAGTCTAGATTTCTCCTTGCAGTAATTTTCCTTTTAGCTTTAATTGGGAATTTTCCCTCTAGGTCTCCTGTTGTTCATCTGCTGAATGCAGGTCCTCCATAAACATGAATGGGAATTTGGGGAGTTTGGCAGCCAAGGAGCAAACAAGCTATTTTGTACATCATGGTGTTGTCTGGATCCTCTTCATTAGCCACTTTCTCCTTGGCGAGGACTTCTGCTCGTTGACATGGTAACTCTGGCGTTGGCGGCTGCTCTGACCCATGTTAGACCTCAAGGTCTCATCATCCGAGGTCTCCTCTCGCTGGCGTGGATGGGGACCCGGCCATTGTGTGGGGCTGACCCAAACCTGATGGTGATTGCACTGTGTTTCCTGGGTAAAAGCTGGAGCTGTGAGGCTGTGCTAAGGGGAACTGCTGATGAGAGTGCACAGCAGTGCTTGCAGGCCCCTGATGAGACGGGTTGTGTGACAGGTATAAGTATTTCGAGATGCATCATGTTTCCTTTACATTATTCTGTGAGGGCATAGCCCCGTTACCTTTTTTTCCTATACATATTGCTGTTGGCCACTGTCTGAAACAAGCTACTGACCAAGTTCAACCTTTGATCTGACCTGATCGGTCCTGTGGGCTTAAATACCCTTTTTTGATCATGTGCCTGATAAGGAAAATTCTATTTTTATTACCAGTCATGCCAGAACTGTCTGGCAGCACCATTCCTTCATGCAGCGGCTCTGTGTACACAGACCATCAGTTTATTCTGTTAAGTCATTATTTGTTGTTTCAGAACTCTGTAAATACTGTGGAGGTAAATCCATGGGTTTTTAAATCTTACTTGGATTGGCAGTTTATTTTGAAAGTGCCCAGCAGTCCTGCATACAGTGGCCTTTCAGAGGGTCTGGCACTAGGCGATGTTCCCCCCTTCGCAAGGCACTGCCCATGGATGCTATGGAATACTCTGCCTTGCCCCTAAAGGTTTTTGGGTTTAGTTTAAGACTAGTAGTACCACAGGCAAATGAAACTCACTCCTATTTTTGGAAAGGTTTAGTTAAATTATTGCTTGGACTCTGAGAGCCAAATCCATCCCAGTGGAGGGAGGACAGTTCCAGAAACCAAACGCCATGGGTAAAAGTAATACTATAGCAGTGAAAGGAGTCCTCAGTCCCTGTGTCCTTGTTCACTGACTTCTATCATCATGTCTGAAATGTAACTTTTTTTCCATCTTTAACAATTTCCCATAAGCTTTCCAGCATTTTCCAAGAGCTCCACTCCTTCGTCGGTGCTTACATCATGGCCAGATTTCAAAATGTAGTTCAGGTGTTCCTCTTGCAACACCTAGAGCCAGACTGTCCCGCGGCTGGTGTACCCAGGGTTCTCATGCTTGTTAGGAAACGAAAACAAACGTTTTACTGAAAACCACTTTGCAAACCTGGTCCTTGTGTGATGGTAGCCCTGTGTAAAGAAGGTAGCTACGGTGCAGGCCTTTCCCGGATTCCTCCACGTCCGTCTCCGGATCCTGCTTGGGAGGTTTGTGTGTGTGGGATGCCGGTGTCTGGTGATCACAGGCAGTCTATATTACTGTTTACTCGCTCATCCTTTGAGCACCCTGTGGGCACTGCTGATGGGATTTGTCTGACCACACAGACCTGCTACGCAAGGTGTCTGGGTCATCTCATCCTGAAATAGGGAACTGAGAGAGATGAGTTGCATCCCAAAACCATTCCCTTCTCCGCACCGAATACGGAGACACTCCAGGGAGCTAATGGGACCAGAGTTATTTCCAACCCTGCTTCTTAATTTCTCCCTTACCGTGCATTTTCTTCTTTTTCCAGGTGTCTGTTTGAATTTCCCTTTTTATTACACTTTCCCCCTCCCTCTTTCATTTTCTGTATATTCTTTTCCTGTTCAGGAGCCGCCAAGCCAGCAGCGTGGGCGGCTGGGGAAGCCCTGTATGCTGACATAAACCAGCCTCCGTGGTGGGAACTGGCTGGCGTGGGTTTTGGTGCTGGGCTGATGGAGCTGGGCAGCGCAGGCTGTCTCCGGATGAACAGGAAAAAAGTCCACTGGCACCTTCCAAGGAAGGCACGTGGTCCTTGATATCTGAAATGGGGCAATAACGAAAGAAGAAGAGTGCTTGCTTGTAGCTTTCCTCAGCCCTACCATACCCTGGTATAAAAGGGTCCTCTCTTAAAAGCTGCTTCGCAGTCATTAGCTGGAAAAATCCTAAATAAAGCCTACAGTAAAACTTCTGTTGGCTCCAAAGTAGGAGATGGAGTTCCTAAACTTGAATGTGTTGACTAAATGTAACGTAGCATCTGGTATGTAAAACGATTGTGACAATTCACATATTTTGAAATGGTCATTACTGTAAATTGAATAATTGGAAAAGATGCTAGGATGCTATGAAAAGAAAAGAGATTGTGTCTACATTTAGGAAAAAATACATACCAGGCTGATAATACGGGCAATTCAGAGATTAGGGAGAAGTAGTAATTATAAGGGCTATCACAGCTTTTCACTCTGTGGTGAAGGAGCGGAGCTCCTCCCTGTGCTTTCTGTAGTAGCATGCTGTTGAGAAGGAAAAATGGACTAGGGTAACAAGAAAAAGGATCTGTTAGCATCTATGGTGTGTTGGCGTTAAAGCTGGGAACGCAGGTTTGGACCTCAGGCTTTCCAAATGCTCTTCGTGCATTGACAATCCCTGTGACTTCAGCTCTCATGGTGTCATAGGATCACAGAGTGGTTTGGGTTGGAAGGGACCTTAAAGATCATCTAGTTCCAACCCCCTGCCATGGGCAGGGACACCCTCCACTAGACCAGGTTGCTCCCAGCCTCATCCAGCCTGGCCTTGGACACTTCCAGGGATGGGGCACCCACAGCTTCTCTGGGCAACCTGTCCCAGGGCCTCCCCACTCTCTCTAGGAAGAATTTCTTCCTGATATCTAATCTAAATCTCCCCTCTGTCAATTTAAACCTGTTACCCCTTGTCCTGTCGCTACAGGCCCTTGTAAAAAGCCCCCCCCCCAGCTTCCTTATAGGCTCCCTTCAGGTACTGGAAGGTGCTATAAGGTCATGGCGCATCCTCCCTAGTGAAATGCTGGTGGCTTCAGGGTGAGCGTGCAAACTGTGCAAGATACCGAGGAGGGGTCCTCTGGTTTGTCTGGATGAACTCTTGGAGTACAGTGAGCAGTTTTGAATTGCATCAATTAAAATGGCCTATGCAATTGAGGAAGGCTGTTGGCAGACCACAAGCATCTCACCTATGCTTTTCTCTTATCACTATTGCATTTTTGTCTTCACGGGCTGTGTCCTGACGACCTTAGTTATGATCCACCTTTATTGCTGACCAAGAGTAGCTCCCTTTCCATTAAACTAGATCGTGTTGTATGTGTTTACAGGGGACGTGAGTTTGGCTTCAGACATCTTTAACCCTTAAGCCTTGTTTAAATTTTCAAGAATGAGTCTTGACTGCGTGGAATTTCGAATAGCTTTTGTGTTGTTAAAATAGCTGTGTGTCTTGAAGGAGGGACGCTTGTGTCCACTGCATTACCATGGAGAGTTTACGGTATTTCAGTATCTCTTTGCCCTCTGCTAAGGTCTAGACTGAATCCCGCAGTCACGTTCTTGGTGGGTTAGATGCTTCAGTGACAGAAAGCTCTATAATATAGCATCTCTAACGACAGGAGGGATGCCTTGAATGTTGGTGGATCTGCACAGCTACCAGAGCTGCTCTGGGAGCTGCCCGAGGCCATTGCAACTCCAGGTCTTGGCATATCAGAATGACCAATTCCACTGACTTTCAGCTGAGGTCTCCCTTCTTAGCTCCCACGCCCTGTATGACATTAAAAGGAAGCAAGACTTTGATTCCCAGCACTTTTGAGAGCCTCCCATTGCACGTACAGTAAGCCGAAGCACATTAGACATTAACTTGGTACGGTCATGCGTTTTCCCTGGCTGCTGGATGAAATTCCGCCCCTTGAGTGGCAGCCAGCCTCTGAGGCAACTGGCACAGCCTCCCTGTCGCCCAGGTTGCACAAGGCTGATGTCAAGGTGGGTTGCCTTGGCTTTGCTGGCACTGGAGCAGCTTCCCAGGGCTGAACTCTTACCCTATGCCACGCAGATGCAACCACAGCTGCAGTCAGTGCCAGGTTGCTGGTGCCAGGGTGGCCTGTCATGACTTCTCCTGGGGCCATGAGCCACCGTGGCGGAGCAGAAGGAACCGACAGAGGCAACAAATTGTCAGACTGCTCCAGCTGCCTTGCCTGGAGGCTGCCTGGGTGGCTTTCCTGCAAGGAATCCTGGAGGCAGCGTGGCGTGGAGGTGACGTGTCCGTTGGTACCCAGTACCCATAAGAGCACGTGTGCAGAGGTGCTCCTGTGCCCAAAATGCTGCATCCACGCGCTGTGTGTGATTCCCTTGTAGCTGCGTGAGCAGGGTCGAACGCTCCAAGTTGGGCATTACACCAACATCCCTCTCTAACTGGATTCCGTGGTTTGCTCTGATGCCCGGCGGTCTGGTCCCTAGACGATCCTGCTCAACCTGCTTCACTCAAAGAGTGCGTAAGGCACCCATCCGGAGAACCGCAGACTTCCAAGGGCCTTCCCTATTAAAACTGGCGTCTGGGATCTGTCCGAGTCAGCAGGAGACATACCTGTGACTTGAATGGGAAGAGGATGTAAATTTGAGTGCCGGAGTGCCGTAGCCGTGATTCAGGCACATACAAGCGCTGCTGAAGGTGGAATAAGCTGCCATCCTTCCTGCAGGAATACCGGTGAAGAAGGATGTAGATGCAGGATGTGGCTATGGAGTAAATGGTAGTATGTGGGGGATGACTAGAAAGCATGAAGGTTAAACTGAAAAGGGCTTGTTTCCCAGAGACTGGCTCATGTGCAATCCTCCCTGTGCAAGGGCTCCTCTTCCAGAATAGAACTGCCCGTCTCCAGTGTTGAATCAGCTAATGTGGGAAGGGGTTTGGGTGCCATCTGCCGTGGTCTGGGCTCTGTGGAGAAAGCCCTGTGGAGCAGAAAGGGGAACGAAATGTCGGTTCTAGTCTGTGTGTTGACTCATCGGAGACATTCTGAAGGTTATGGATATATGTTAAGCAGGTATTAAATAGCTCTTGCTTTATATATATCGTTTACAAAAGCAAGTATCCTCTTCAGGGCGCCAGAGTGAATAAGAACATGAGTTAATTAGAGTCTGCATTTTCAAAGTGGTAGGAAAACAGGATTTAGATTAGAAAAACTTCAAATAAGTTTGCTGGTGACTTGAAACCTGGTGACTTTGATAAAACCTCCTGGCCTCATACCTCGGATTTTCTTCCCAGTCACTCAACTGTGTCCATTGGACTCGGTGTAGTTGTTTGGGATTTGTGTGATCCGAGAGAGGAGAGGTTCCGACCTGCTGACCCGTGGCTGTCTGCCGAGGGGCAGGTCTGCCTGTGATGGGGGCACGTTGCAGGGGTACTGGGCCCTAAAGTCACTTGTTTTGCAGAGCAGTGCAGGAGGATGAGCTGGACCACAGGCTAATTTGTAAACAGGCTCCGTGGGGCGTTTCATGGCCGGCAAAGTGACTGGGCTACTCCTGGAAACCTTCAGCCTTTATCATGGCACCTGACAGAGCAGCACAGCCGGCGTCCTCTGCTTTACCACGTTTCCATGCTCATGTCTCTGGCTTCCTAAGCATGGCACAGATTTATTTTCCTTTCGCAGACTTCAGGAGGGAAGAAATCTGCGTTAAAGCCTTCCCCAAAGCAGTACGGAAACACAGAGCCCCTTTTGCAAAAGGGAGGGACCCCTGCGCCGGGGTGACGCACCGTCCAGTTTCTTGGGGATGTGACTTTGCGGTGTGAACAGCCTCACGGTGCATTCAGAGATGCTCGCCTGGCTATGCGAGGTTTGCTGACTCACTCTTGCACTGCCTTTTTCCTTCTTGTTCCCTGGATGCGTTGATTTTTATCTCTGTTACAAGGGCTGTGCCCCAGACACGGTATGATCGGCGTGTTTGGCTTCCGGGGGGTGGTGGGAGCTATCTACGTTTGGATGCAGGCGTTAATATAATTCACCCCCTAGTGAATAATAACAACATATGGGGGCCTGAACCCCCCGCCCATGCATGAGGGAGGGCTGTGAGCTGCTGCTTTCGGGACAGGGCCATCCCCAGCATCACTGTCTGGGACTTTGCACCACCAGCTGCTTCTGTTCTTACTGTCTGATCAGGTCCTGCTCCCCAGCGCTATTTTGACCCATTGATTTAAATTTAAATGTAGAAGACACCGACACAGGCAGCCTGTGTCTGAAAGTGCTTTCAGGGTGAGACAGCGGAGCTTTTCCAGGAGGGGGTTGAGTGATCAAAGGCCTGGTGTACCACCTGCCCTGCTCGTAGGGTGATGCTGGAAGGGTTTCATCCGTCTCCTCTCCGGGTGAGCTGCAGCAGCCCGGCGCCCTCGCACCCCTGCTTGCTTTCCCACTTTGATCTGTCACCCCGAGCCGTGAAGCATCCGTGTCTCTTACCACTTCAAAGAGTGTCTGTTCTTGACGTGAGATGCTCACATCTCGGAGGTACGGCTCATTTCCTGCATGTCTTCCCAAACACCAGTGGTCCTCCGGTCTCGGGTGACGTTCCCAAAATCTGCGAGGGTGCAGGGGCAATTATATCTTCAGGTTTTTAACCTGCACAGGCTAGGCTCCTAAATTTTGTCTATGGGTATCTCAGAGGGTTGTGACTGTCCTGTCTTCTCAATCTCTTTTAAACAGGTCACCATTTATTTTTCTTGCCCAGCTTGCTTAGGATGACTTTGAAGCCAGTCTCATTAAGTTGCTGTCACTCTGTCCTCTTTATTTTGTTTTAATCAGTTGATGTCCAGTGTTTTCCCAGCAATCCTCATGCAAAGAATGGCATTGCATGGCCAATTACCAGGGAACTAATTAGCAGGCAACTTCTTCCCTCATGGCTCAGAGAGGGTTACGTATGCATTCCCAGGAGGTCGTACCTTGCGGCGGCATTGCTGTGAATGGAAACTGCTTTTTCCCTCCCTGTCTTTCCCTCGTTATCAATTTTGGGTCAGACTGGGAGCAGGCAGACGGTGCTCCCCAACGTCACCAAGCAGAATCCAGCACCAACGATGCCTTCGAAGCTCTCCCCCCAGATTGCTCCCCCCCATGGCAGCTGAACAGAGCCACCCTTAAAGCTTTGTTTCAGGGAACTTCAACCTGGAAAGGGCTGCCTTTTTGGTTCTTTTTTAGGCAGTATTGATTTTTTTTGCCAGGCTAGACAATATTTATGGCGTTTCTTACTGCGGGATTCAACATTCCCGGTTCAGTGAGATCAGTGATGATTAGCAGTCACAAACAGAAATTCTAGGTTGGAAAATCTTGGCATTTTTGATTGTGACTTTTTTAAGTGCCGGAGGGCTTTAAACACGCAGCTTCTTCTGGTGTCTTCTCAGCTGTTTCTTCATAGTGGAAATGAGTGTCGGCTTTTTGAACCAAGCTCCAAGAGCCCTCCAGGCATTTCAGTGGCAATACTAAGGGTTTGTGACCAGCTTTGCTCGCTTTTTGATTTGCATTTTTGTCATTGATTCTGAGTACGTATTGGACCGTGCATACAGTATCAGGAGGGTGTGTGCTTTTACTCTCCCCCCTTATTTTTTACTGATTCTCAAACTCAATGCCTGGCACCTTGGACCCTTGCAGTGAGGACTAAATGATGAGCAGAGCTGGTTTTGCATTAAATTAGTCTATCTTCTCTATCCCAGCTCCCTCTGAATTTGTGTTATATTTACAGGCAGAGAGCATCTGGTATCACCTATTTGTAAATCATAAATTTAGATTTATTTTACTCAAGTAAACAGAAACCAGTCCCAAAACAGGCAATAATATGAGAGTTTAACAAAAAGCCTTATCTTTGTCAGTAAGTGGTAGTGCATACTCTGTTGGGATCTGCTCCACTACAACATTTCTTCATTTCTGAGGTGGGCAATAAGCTTTTTCTTCAGCACGGCAGGACGGAGAGAGTGACGGTAGCAGAGCAGACGAAGTCCGCTCCCGGTAACGTTTTTAAAAGTCCCTTGTGCAGCTGCATGATGAGTTTCTGGGATGAGTAGCTGAGTTGAAAATGGAATCCAGGACTTTGCCACCCAACTTTCCAATCCCCTCTTTTACAGAGCCGAGGAGGAGGCTTCGTTGCCTTACCTTGCCTTGGAAACCCTAAGCCTGCTCCTACCCTGGTTGGCCCCAAACAGCTTTGTGCCATATCCCCACCCAAAACTGGCCACTTGGCTTTTTTCCTTAAGATAAGGGAAGAGATTTGTACCTCTGGAAGATGCTTTGAGCTGTGGGCAGAGTCAAGGAAATACCCATATATTAGTTATATGGATAGTTAGGCCGGATTTTCCAGTTGTTTATTTTACAAGCCTGCAGAGATATCTTAATGCAGTTAGAGGTTATTAAGTCTAAGTTGTTAAGTTTATTTTAATGACTTTAATAGACCTTTAGCATTCATGTTTAATCCGGTACTACGTACTGGACTGCACAGCATGTTGATACTTTCAAAAAGCTTCGGGCTTGGCAGCTCTCCGAAAGAGTACTTGTATTTCCCAGGTACTTGGGTGAATTTCTCCTGCACTTGGACTAAAATGTAAAACCATCCGCAGAAGGGAGCCTGATGCTGGAGTTTAAGCAGCATCACTCACTTTGAAGGGGGTGTTTGTACCCGGCTGCCAGGCAGAGGCATGGGGCGGAAGGCTGATAGAGTGAAACGGATTTGGTTTGGTTCAAATCAGGCATAAAACATTGTACCAGCCAAGGAGGTCTCAGAAGCTGCCCAGCAGACCATGCGACCGTGTTCGCTGAGATGAAGCCTAGCTCAGGATGCTTCCAGCCCTCTTCAGATTCCAGGGAAAAACCTTCCTGCCGCTTAACACCACGACAGAATAAGCATCATCCGCTTTTTTCTGTGCTGCTTGAACCTCTTTTTGTTTGGCATCGGAGTGCTTCTCCAGCAATTCCATTGCAAAGTTTCTGGACTACGTTAACGTTTAATCTGCCCTCTGCTAGCTGGCAATTTCTATCCTGATTTGCAGTGATTAAAAATTAATCTAGCTAGGATTTGGTGGTACTCCAGGATTTGGGCGTTTGGATCTTGTAAGTCAGGTTTTAAACTAAATGCACATCACCCGTACATCTGCCTTATTTAAAACACAGAATCAGTCTTCCACCTTTAAAGATTATTCATGATTTCCTGGTTGATCCAGAATTGCAGGTGTACCGCTGCAGCTAAACGAGCAGAGAGCATCTTCTAATTGACTGCTCAGCCCTTCGGAGGGATCCCTTTTGCAGTTGGTGTCAGAACCATCTACAAAAGGAGCTTTTAAGTCTGCGGCTGCCACATTTTTGCTGTTGTGTTTCAGGAAGCAAACCCAGCGCTTCTGGGGTTTGCTGAGGGAAAGCTTCCACTAATACCATAGGTCAAGTTTGATTCTTTGCCGTGAGCAGCCAGGAAAGAATGCTAACTTGAGGAGAGATTCAAAGCCATAGGAAGACTTGATTCTCTTCCAGAGAGAGAATCGCATCCTTATGCGATTTTCCAAAATATTTTGTCATGCTTTTCTGCCTCTTGTTTTCTTAAGTTCACGTTGGCACTAACTGCCTGCTAACCTTCCTTGGATCAGCTTTCATCACCTAATAACTTGAGGTAATGTGTGCAAATCCTGGGATTTACATATTTGAGTAATTTATGAGTGAACACCTCTCAGTCTCTGTTTTAATCTGCTTGAGTCTGAAGAGATGCTGATGTGGATACCCGACGGATGTATTGCAGTCATCTTGCAGGTACTTGCACATGACAGGTTTTGTTCATCACCTCTTCCCCAGCTATGACAAAATGCTTTTGCACTGAGTGGAAGCACCGGTTTGGGTATTTTCCATCAGATCCGTGCAGTTTTCGTGGAGGTTGGGCTAAACCTGTTCTTCTGCAAATATTAACACAGGTTCTGTTTTGTTTTTTTTTTACAAGTATACTGTAATTAGTATGCCTGTCAATTCTTTCTGGCAGTTTATTAGTTCATGAAGGGCTACGGCATTTTCGCTGGTATATGATGAAACCCGCCTAACCAAAGCTGGAATCTTCGGTGCTCCGTCTGTAGGACTTACCTATCATGCTCCACAACTTTTTCAGGTTATGATGTGTTTAGTTTAAAACATCTTTTGAATTTTTTTTTTTTTGGCTTATAAACAAAAGCAATGAACACTTCTCTAAGTGTCCAGGGCTCTGCAGAGAGAGGTGTTCCATCACACCATTCAGTAAATGTCTTGTGAAATAGCTTATCCCACTAGGCATTGGCTACTTACCCCAGTAGATGTATTTCTAGCCCACGTTAGGTAGATAACTATGTTTGTATTTGGACCCCTCACCAAAGGTTAGTGCGTTAGCCGGTAGGCTCTAGGCACAAGAATGGCAACAACATATTTTTATCACTCTTGAGTAGAAAATAGTACTGTGGTCCTGTGTGAAATGCTATCCTTTCGCTGCTTCCAGGGTGAAGATCCAGCAAATCTGCATGCACAAAGTGAAAGATTCAGGCCCAGGTTTCAACTGTATTAGAGTTTTTTGAATATTGAAAATCTTCGCTTTCGGTTCTTACTCATCTCTTACAGTGAACGTCAGCCGGATCTAAAATCCCAACGTGCTGGACCTTTTAAGGTTCATTTCACTGGATTCAGAGAAGGTTTCATTTCAAACCTTCCCAGGTTACTTTTTTCCAAGTGAAATGTAGAACGACTACTTTACTGTTCTTTTCTACACAATTTTATTCTGTAACTTCTCCAGCAATACATTAGGACACTATTTCTGGTGTCACTTAAGTAACCATCCTAAGTCTGATAAGCGGTTAATTTAGGAGGCCTAAACCTGCGCCGTTGTCGCGATGTGGGTTGGGATATAGTAGCAAAGTTGTCAGCGGTTCACTTTAATGCTTTTCTGCAGTTCGATTCCTAAGTCAGGACCAAGATTTAAGTCAAACAAGTAGGAAGTGAAGCATAAAGTACAGACTTCCAGAAGCAAAAAAGCACAAGACCATTTCAGGTTTTAATGAGATGTGAAATGTTCTCACCTTGCAGAAAAAGCTCTCCAAAGAAAGATCACCGTTGCCTTTAGGTTATTCTGTGGGTAGAGTTGTTCTTTCTCTACTAACAGCTAATCTCTAATGCAATTACGGTTCAGTTATAAAATATTTTACTTGAGACACCAAGACTTTCTTACTTAGCGCTTCTTTTTGGTCTCCATGGATGGGACCACAGTAGCTCTCCTAACCGTACAACAGGCATAGCAGACCAAATATAGCTGCAGGTGTCTTTTTCCAAAGCAAAGGTTTTCCTAGAGATCAAATAAATACCAGGGAGCCAAGTCCCGGAGAGCATTGAAACACTGACTTGTAGGATTCCAGATGCTCTTCAGGGGCCTGAGAGTTAAGTGTAGAGACAGGCTGAGCTCTGTATTGGTAACCTTTTAGAAAGGGGTAAAATCATACCTTAACTTTTATGTAAGCTATTCCTCAATAACAACAGGAGATGCAGTAACGTGCTTAGGTTGGTGTGACCAGACTGGGGTGCCCAAACCAGAATTACAGTAATGCTCTTCTTTGCTATCTATCAGTAGAGGAACGATGGACACCTCCAGCTGCAAACTCGTGTAGACACTGGGTGCTCTTTCCCCAGTCCCATGCCTGCAGAACTGCGCAGAGATCCATCTGTTCTCTGCCCTTCAGCATCTGGGTGAGGAGAGGAAAGTCACAGGTTTGTGATGTTTTTGTGATGTTTGCAGGGTCGGTCACAGTTTTTGCGAAAGGCAAATTTTGAAGTTGTTCCAGATTACAGAGCCAGCTGATTCATTCATTATACTTTTTAATTGTTGTTAGGATGGTTACATTTTTCTGTATTAGATTTAGTTCAATTAATAGAATCACAGAATCCCAGAATGGTTTGGGTTGGGAGGGACATTAAAGACCATGTAGTTCCAACCCCCTGCCATGGGCAGGGACACCCTCCACTGTCCCAGGTTGCTCCAAGCCTCATCCAGCCTGGCCTTGGACACTGCCAGGGATGGGGCACTCACAGCTTCTCTGGGCAACCTGTCCCAGGGCCTCCCCACCCTCTCCAGGAAGAATTTCTTCCTGGATGTCCAATCTCAGTCTGTAATATAGTCAGTATAGCTTAGGCAGTTAAAATAGCTGGGAAATAAGCAGGAAGACTGGAGAATGAGTCCAGGAAAAAATACCACCAGAACCTCCTGGTCAACATCTCAAAGGCTTAGAAAATGAGCTTCTTTGCAAGAGACTTCCAGCTGCCTTTTCCTGCAAAGTCAGGAGGAATTTGCTGTGTTCTGTCTTATCTTTTTGGATCACTCCTCATGGCTAAAGGTGGCTAAAACTAAATGTGCTTAATGGACAGCAGAAAAGAACCTCTTATATATTGAAACCTCTTCCTCCGAGTCCAGGGCAGAGAGAATTTGAAAGAGAAGAAGGGGACGGTCTTTGAGGCATAGTCAGGACGTCTCTTTGCAGACCTGACCAGCCTGGGCAGCCTTTAGCAATTATGGTGATGCCTTTGTAGGGTCCTTCAGTGCTGGGTTTGATGTAAACAGGAAACAATTAGAGCAGAAATGTGGGGCTCTATTTCTGTTGCATTTCCTGTGCAAAACTGTGGGCCGAGCCATTTGGGAATTTTCCCTTTAATTTGCACCCTTGGTTGTGTGAGGTGTGTCGATTGACTTTACGCGATGCCCCCCGCCCCCAACACCGCCTTGGAACCGCTTCAGGCAACCCGCGCTGCGTACTGAAAGGTATTTCAGCTCTGTTTGCGGTCTAAAACTAGCGAGGGCTGGATTCGGTCCTTGGGTACACAAGAGGAGTTGCAGAGAGACTGTGGACCGTCTTGCCAGCTGCAGGGAGGAGGCGGGATGCTCTGGGCTCAGCACCTTGCGGGCATTCCCAGAAAAGGATCCGCGGTGATTACGGCTTGTGCCGTCTGCAGGTAGTCACGCTGCGTGGCTGGGTAACCCGAGCCGCCCACCCCAGCCCTTTGGTCACACAGGATGTTGTGTGTGTTGCACAAACAAAACATTATCCTGTGTAATTCTCTGAGCTCTGTGGGATGAGCTGCTCTGCTTGCCTCGGGGCTCCCCGTTTGTTGTGGTATCGCAGTAGTGATGCTGTAACTCCCTATCGGAAGAAAAGACCCCACCTGAGGCAGGCAAGTCCTTTGAAAGTTTAATAAGTGCCAGCAAAATGAGACTAGGGCATCAAGATATCCATAAACCCGTGGAAGTTCAAGGAATGTATGCATAATTAACAGCGGTAATCAAAGTAGAGCAGCGGGTGAGCATCGGTCTTGGCTTTCCTTTGGCAACTGCTTGGCATGTCCATTTTCTTGACTGAGGAGACGTGAGACCAGAGGCAGATTTACATGTTATCAAACTCTACTCAAGATACCACTGATAAGTTTTATCACTGGTGAAGATCTTGGAATTATATCACACTTTCGTTTGGCTTCAGAGATGCATTAGCTCCGAGGCATCTGATAGAGGAATTTGCATATACATGAGCTGGAAAGCTGCTGGAATTGCCCAAGAGGACGCAGATCTTTCTAGAACTGTGTAGTGCAAATCCAGAGTAAGACACAGGCAATGGTTTTCTTAGTCCCCCCTGTAAACCTGCAGTTAAAAACCATAGGGTTTTGTGATACTTGCTAGATTATTCACCTGGGTTATGCAGCGTACGTAGCTGTGACGTATGTGTGGATGGATGCACGCGTGCAAACTTCCGAAAGGCAGTTTTTATGGAGGAACAGTGAAGTAGCACAGTAGGAGAATTACTGCCAAAGAATGCTTTATAAGGCACAAAAAGGCAAAGAACACATAAATCCCATGTTTCAACTCACAATCTTCCTGTTTGGCTGGCGATATGTGCACTCTTTGGCAAGGCAATTCTTCTCAGTATTATTGAGATACGTGTGTGAAGACACGGTGGTTGGGCTTAGGCGTTTCTATGTGAAATGCCACTTTGCTTCTGCCCCATACATTTTCATTAAGAAGCATTTTATCGTCATCCAACATGAAACATCAGATTGGATTGATAATACATCCACAGCTACAGAAAAGGATGCCTTTTGAATCTCTGTGCGTGGTGCGAAGTTCATCTTTTTTTCCTAGTTGTGTTGGAGGGATGGTGTTTAAATTACAGCCTGGAATAATTACAGGAAAGCAAACAATTACACTTATCCATCCAACACTTTAGAAATTCAGTTTCTTACATATATTTGCTGAATAAACGTCACCTTGCTGGAACTTGCACAACCAGGTGATGTGTTCATTTGCACAATCAAGAGCAATTCAAACATGCAAGAGGACAAAGATAAAATGGGTTTTGTAATGATAAAGCCAAAGGCCTTTATTTTTGTGCAATTAAAATTTCACCTCCCAGTTGCATAGCCAGAGTTGTTTGCACAGCGTTTGGTTTGGTCCTTACCCCGAGAAGGATACGTAAAAGATGTGTTAAGCAGGCGCTGAGCTGCAGTTTGTTTGGAGTCCTTCTGGGCCCTGGCGCTTACTTCTGATGAGGCAGAGGTTAAGGTCTTAGGCTCTGCTTTTAGCTTTAGCCATCCTGAGTTTTTCTTCTTTGATATTTCCTCCCAGGGGCTGAGAATGACCTTCAGTCAAACTTTTGTGGGTAGCTTAACCGTTTTTCAGTTTGTCTTGTGCCGCTCAGCCGGTGAGTGCCTTGGTATTTGTTTGGTGTAGCCAAGAAGGAAGAAAACCCTGCTTTTTTCCTTGACGTTTTTAATCATTGGTAAGGTGCCTTGTGGGGAAAACAAGCACGCAGAGCCAGTGTTTATGGGCTTTAATGGTACATGCAGGCGTGCTTGGAGGTCCTGTGATTTCAAACAGCTCTTTTGGAGGATGCGCCTGTGCATCAGCTGTTAGTATTTTAGGCAGGTCAGGTTTTCCTTCCACAGAATGGGTGATGTCCAAAGAGACAAACAAGGTTGGTTTGGATATTGAAAATAAATGATGTATATTTCCAGCACTGCCAATGTTATTAGGAAGATTGGAGAAATCGTGAGGGCGCTCACAGATGGTTCAGGGGCCACTGAAGATGCCCCCTGAGGAAAAATTTTAAGAGGGTGTTTGTCTCACTGGATTCCTTCTTGAGCTCACTGTAGGAGTTCCTAGATTAAATGTGGGGACTTGAGATACTTGGAAGGTCAGGTTAGATGATGGTCCCTTCTGGCCTTTAAGCTGTTTGTAAATGACTGATTTTGAACCCAAAGCGTTGTCTTGATGACTCTAACACAAACATCAGTTTAGTAAACACGTGGAAAGATGCATAATGAGAGCACTGTTAAATGGTTTGGCACCTTGGA